>JAPVLO010000294.1:1236444-2472889 GCA_027257055.1 Cephalopachus bancanus | reverse complement strand
GCTGCACACGGACTCACCCCAGACATTGACTCCAAGTCCAACACCTCCGCCCCACTGCTCCCCACTGCCAAATACAGGACAGGAAGTGTTTGTGCGCTTGAACCTGTTCAGCAGCATTGGTGCCCGACTCTACCACGGGTACTAAAACATGCAGAAGTTCATTCAACAAGTATCTATTGTGCACCTGCTGTATGCCAAGCTCTGTCCCAAATGCTGGCGGTACAGCCGAGAATGAAACAGACAAAACTTCCCTCTATGGGGATTGGGATGAGGACAGATAAACGCCAAACCATTCGCTGTCTCTCATGTGGTCCACCAGGTGTTCAGAAGGCACGCACAGGTCAGAGTGCCAGTCGGGCAAGTCAATGGCGACGCCAGGAAGGCTGTGAGGGAGACCAGCATGGACTGTCCGTCTCACTCTTCGCCCAGGGCAGTCTTCATGCCGCTGTGAGAAACAGCTTAAACCCTCAGCTGTTGTCCAACCCCCTCATCATGCAAGTGGGGAAACTGAGGCGTAGAGAGGCAAGTGGATTTGTCACAGCCACGCAGGGAGTCAGACTCAAGCACATTCTCCTGGCTCCCTGTCCAGGACTCGCTGTCTCTCTCCCTCCCTCTCCCTCTCTCTCTCTCTCTCTCTCTCTCTCTCTCTCTCTCTCATACAAGTCCAACTCTACCCTTGGGATGTGTTGACAGAGAGACAGGGTTTGGTCAGGCCTGCCCAGTGTTTTCTAGAGAAAGGGGTGATGGTGAAGGGCTGAGCAGGACACCGTTTTGGCCTCCAGACTTCATCTCCACTCCACTCCATCCCGTGGTCTGCTCCACCCCAGCCAGAATCTGCATGCGTCCCCCGATGGCCCAGGTCTGACCAACAGTGGAGTCTAGAGGTTGCTGGAGTCAGAAGGAACAAAGTGGCCTTGACCTTTAGCCTCAGTCAGAGGTTTAATGAAAGCAGCCAGTGAGAAAAGAAAAAATCAGCATTAACATCCTTATCACCATCACCACCATCACCATCACCAGCACCACCAGCATCACCGCCAACACCGTCACCACCATCACCACTACCACCACCACTGCCAGCACTATCATTACCATCACCATTGCCACCATCACCACCAGTACATCACCACTGCGTTACCACCACCATTGCCACCACCAGCACCACCATCTTCACCCCCATCACCACCACCACCATTACCACCCACACATCACCATTGCATTACCACCACCATTACCAACACCAATACCACATCACCACCACCAACAACACCCCAACACCACTGCCAACACCACTGCCATCATCAATATCATGACCACCACCATCGCCACCACCAGCCCCATCCTCACCATCACTACCACCGCTACGACCACCATCACCAAGACAAAACCATCACATCACCACCACCATCACCATCACTACCAACACCATTGCCACTACCAACTCCCCAAGACCACCAACAATCGTAACACCATCACCACCACCATGACCATCACCATCACCACAGTTACCACCAACACATCACCATTGCATCACCACCACCCTCACACTCTCACCACCGCCATCACCATTACCAACACCCCAACACCATCGCCACCACCACCACCAAGATCATAAACACCAACACCACCACCATCACCACCCCCAACATCAACGCTGCCACCACTGTCATCACTCTGACCACCACCTTTACCTCCAGCACAAAACCATCACCAGCATATCTACCACACCACCACCACATTCACCATCATCACCATCACTACCATCGACCCCTCGCCACGCTCACCGCCATCCTCACTGAGCCAGGTCTGGGTTAGATTGCACCAGAGAGCAAGGAGGACCCCTGCAGCTGATATGGAACCCAGAAGGCTTCCCAGGGAGAGTGGGAGTGGGCTGGGCACCATCCCAGGGAGGGCCAAGCGACTGCCAGTTGGCAGGGGTTTGGAGCTGCACGGTCAGGAAATTGGCTGAGAGAAGATACCCTAGGCAGGACCTGACAGTCCGGCTGTCACCTGCTGGTTTAGAGAAGGAGTGAAGAGAGAGTCTGAGGGTAAGAGAGAGATGGCAGTTGTCCAGGGGGAATAACAAAGAGGGAAAGGGGGCATCCCTGCAGGAGTCCGTCAGAAGGTGAGGACGGGCCAGGTGAGCCGGACCCAGGTGAGCGAGTATCAACAGTGCACTCTCCTGGCGACCACTCTCCAGCGTGGCCACAGTCACTGTTGCCATGACAACCAGCCTCGTGACCACCTTCCCCACAGCTGTCCACTCTCCCATCCCCTAGGGACCAGCCATGACTCCCAGCGTGACTGAAGCAACATGGACGCTGTCTGTCAGTCAGAAGCTCCCCTGCTTTCCTTGGCGACAGAGCTCCCACACGAGGATGGGAGCTTCCTTGTGGGTTGGCTTCCTTGACATGGAGACCAGCGGGCGGGAGGTAGACGGGGAGTGCCCTTGGGGTCACCACCCACAGGGGACAGGGGCACAAATGGACATGGGCAGAGGGAGGAGTCGGCTGCAATGCTGTCTCAGCAAAGCCCGGGTGGACCCCATGGACCCCACAGGGACCTCTGAGGACCGATGGCTCTTCCCAGGTGTCCGGCATCGCACCCAAGAGCCTTGGCACACCTGTGTCATCCAGTCATTGTATGCAGGCTTCCCCAGAAGGGGGCATGACCTTAGGCAAGGCAGCCTTCTCTAGCTAACAGGCATTTCTAGAAAGGGCCGAGGACCAGCAGCGGGCAGCCCTCCAGCAGCTGAGGGAGGAAGTCCTTCAGGCCCCGAGAGGGTCCGTGTGGAGCATTTCAGCGTCCACCCCAGGTGCCCACTGAATGCTAAATCCCCACCCTCTCTTGTAGCCAAGCGGCTAAATTCTGACCAATGATGTGCAAGAGGAAATTACGCCTGCCACTTCCGAGTCGTGCCTGAAAAAGAAAGAGCATGCACCCCCTTCCCACTCTCCTTCCCACTGACTGGGATGCAAATGTGATGGTGGGAACTGGAGCAGCCACCCTGGGTCCAGAGATAGATGCTGTGATTGGAGGGCGGCAGTTGTCCACCAGTTCTCAACCACACACTTCCAGAATGTTCCATAGCAGAGAAACAACTTCTGCTATATTCAGGCCTTTTAGGGTCTCTGTCTTAGCCCACCCTCCTTCACCCTAATTGGGTGCCTGCCACCTACGTCACTATCCTGCCAACCATATGACCACTTGTCACCAATGCCAAGTGACTATTCCTGGTTCCAGCTCCGGCTGTGCCACCTATGTGCTCTATGACCTTGAACAAGTCACTATACCTTTCTCTTCAGAAAGTATGTAAGTAACTTCATAATAATATAATTTTGTATTTCCTAAAAGGTTGTCCTAAGGATGACACCACATGCCACATGTATAGCGGGGACAAAAGGCAGTAACGAGTGAGCTTTGGTCTCACCACACCTCTCCACCTGCTGCCTGGATCCAGAGCTGTCTCCTCAATGGCAGCTGTTGTTATATGTCATGTGTGACCACGGCATGGTCACAGCGGCCACTCCGTCATCCCTGCCTTAATGACAAGAGGCGTCACTTCCAATTCCATGTCAAGTCAGACTTGGATCCCAGTTCCAACTCCACCTATCGCTGGCTGAACCACCCAAGACAACTTACTTAACATCCCAGAACCTCAGTTTTCTCATCTGTAACATGGGGATAATAGCAATGCCCGGGTGGGCGGCTATGAGGGTGGAGGTGACACATGGGCAATGCTGAACACCATATCTGGCCCGGAGGAAGTGCTAGGTAAATGGCACCTGATGCGATGCAGGGGTTGTTCTTTTTTTTGTTTTTGATTTATTGTAGAGATGAAGTCTCACCAAGTTGCCCAGGCAGGTCTCGAACCCACAGGCTCAGGCAATCCACTCCCCTCGGCTTCCCAAAGCACTAGGGTTACAGGCTGAGCCACCGAGCCGGGTCAGGGGTTGTTCTTTATCTCTGTAAAACACCTTCAGTTTCCCATGATGACAAAGCCACACACAAGGTCCTCCCTGAGTCTAGAGATGGGAGCCCAGGCTGGGGGAGGCACACTCCCTCTCGGGGGCCGGGGACTCGGTTCAAGGTCCCTGCCGGCACCTTGGCCAGGCAGGATCCCCAGGGCTGAGTGAGGGTCTGAGACTAGCAGCATCCAGGCCCCGCAGTCAGGCAAACCCACCTCCTCCCCAGGAGCCGGGGTGCCCAGGTCACTGGGAGAGGAGTGACAGGTGTGCAAGTCCCCTTCAGAGCCCCTGAATGCCTGAGTGGACAGATCGGTTCATGGCTCAGAGCAAAGTCATAGGGTGAGCCTTCCACAGGGCCCCCTCTGCGGAGGGCTCGGCTCTGGGGCCAGGGGCTGGGTGTAACCAGGGGTGGCGGTCTCCTTGGGGTGAGGCTTCCTTGCAGGGACTGGGAAGGCCCCTTGCTCACACTGCCTCCCCGCTGGCCTGGTGCCTAAACCCCAACACTGGTGGCATCTCAAGCACAGCCTCGGCGTTCCTCTGGAGGGTACGAGGGGGTTACTGACTCATCTCTCGTGAATTATTTTGGGTGGTCTTTTCCTTACGAGAGTGGGGGTCAGGCAAGTTGGGTGAGAGAGGTCAAGGGGATAACGAGCACAAAAAAAGCAAGGGGAGGAGAGTTAAGACAAGGTTGGAGAAACCATTTGGCCACAATCCTGGATAATAGCCCTTGGTCTGCATGCAGATGGGAGCCCCTCCTGCCCCGTCAATGGCAGGCTCAAGGTCATGTGACTTGCCTTAGCCAATGAAATGTCAGTACAAGGGCCATGCGCCAGCCCCACAGAAGCTAGGCTTCAGAGTCATCCTGTGCTTCCACCATCGCTTTTGCCTCTGCTGGTGAGAGTAGCATGTTTCAGACCGGGCTGCTCCTCCAGCCTGGATCCAGAAAGAAGCCACGAGAAAGAGAGCTGCAGCCAGCCCATAGCCGCCTTGCAGTATAAGAGAGAAATCCATCTTTGTTCCTGTAAAGCATCGAGATTCAGGGGATGTTTGTTACAACAGCGTAACCTGTCAAGCACTGACTAATAGGACACCTAGCATTAATGCAGCACTTACTGCGGGTCAGGCACAGTCCTGAGGACTCGACATGTATTACCTCACTTAAGCCTCACAACATCCCAATGATTAACCTTGCTTTACAGAGGAGGTTCGTAACAGATGGGTTACTTACCTGGAGGGTGAAGTATCATGTCCAAGGTAGTAACTAGCAAAGCTGGGACCTGAACCACAACCGCCCACCTTGAGTGAGGCAGGATTGCTTGCCCCCATTTTACAGATAGGGAAGCTGAGGCTCCGAGAGGCAAAGCCACATGCCCACAGCCACCCAGCGTCAGTCCTTTCAGGCCGTGTGGCCCACAGCAGAGCACACGGGAGGTAAGAACCGAGATCCCCTGCATCTCTCTGCTGTGGCTGGTCCACGGGCTCTCAGATGTCCCCAGGCCTAGCTGGTGTCAGGAAACCACCCTGTGAGGGCTCTTCCTCCTTCTCGATGTTCAGGCTTAAGTTTCAGAAGGGGAAAGCAGGCAGGGCGCATCTGCCTGGGCGCTTCGAAGCTTTCTGACACTTGGTAATATCCTCCCGCTTCTGTGCAATGGGGTCTGGTTCAAATTAGCACCCAGGCCCCGCGGTGGTCGGACGCAGGGCTTGGGCTCCATCCAGACAGCGTCAGACTCCGCGGGGGCACACTGACGACTTATCTAACATGGAACATCCAATGGTTTGATCTGCCAATTAGGCTCACCCGGAGCCGCTAACGGGAAGCAGATGCCTACACGCTGTTGTCTGAAAAATATGTACTTCCCGCCTCTCTTCAGTGGGGACGGCAGAGTCCTGCCCCTCCCCTGGCCCACCCTGGACACCCCGACAGCAGCAGGTCTGTGTCTCCCAGGAAAGCCTCATCTCCTGTTCCCAGAGGATGAGAAGGAACATTGCTTCTGGTTATGGAGGGGTCCTGGATGACATCCGCCCCAGTGGTACCAAGTTCTGGGAATATCTACAGGCTTCTGCCAGGTTCCTCTGCCTAGTGTCCATGGGCCTGCCCTGGGAAGCCTTTGTAAATCAGATTGGCACCAGCCACTAGGCTGGGTCCCAGGCCTTTACAGAGGCAGGGGGATGGGGTGAGTGACTTCGGCGTGTCCCTCCTGATTCTTGGGTGGCCCAGACCCACCCACCCAACAGCTTTCCCAGCAGGCCACTGCCCAAACCAGACCCCCCACCCTGTCTCACCCACATGGCCGGTCCATCACCAGGACCACCAATGAGGCCCCAACTTCACAGCCACCACTGGCCACCTTCCTTGCCCGTCTGGGCCTGGAGGCAGTAGAATCCAGAGGGGTCTCCCTGCTTCCCCTCTCAGACCCCTGAACACTGCCCCTCTTCCCCACACGGCCATCTCCTCTCTTCAAAAAGCCCTCCAGGTTCTATCTTAGGACAAAGTCCAGACTCCTCCGATCACAGCAGCCAGCACGCGGGGCGCCCTCGCACGGTGCCAGGCGGCCTGCTGCCAGCTTCCCAGAAGCCAAGGAGGGCAGGGCTGTCCTGGTCGCCACTACACAGAGGAAGGGACGGCAGCACAGAGGGGTGAGGGGACCTGGCTGGGGTCACCCCCCATCTCTATCTCTGCCCTGTCTCTCTCTCTCTCTCTCTCTCTCTCTCCCTCCTCCCTGTCCCTCTCTCTCGCCCCCTCCCCAACCCACCAGCTCTCAATCAAGCTCTGGCTCCACCAACCCTCCCTGTTTTCCAGACCTTTCCAGTCCCCTGGCCCTAAGCCCAGTTCAGGCTGTCCCTCTGCCTGGGGCACCCTTGGAACACCCGCCTTGCTGGGCTTCCAGTGACTCAGTCTTCAGGTCTCTGCTTGGCATCCCCTCCGCAGGGAGCCTCCCTTGACCCCAAGGCAAGGGGTCCTTTCTGAGTGTCTCTGTGGCACTGTGAGCCACCCCCTCACAGACGATCACATGGTGCCGTGATCCTCCATCTGGAACTTGGGCTGCTTGGAGCAGGGACGATCCTCTTGGGCATGTATCCTCAGTGCCCCATGAGGCCTGACCCTTAGAAGCGCCCAATAATCATTTGCTGGGTGAATGAATGAAGGAGTGAGCGAGAGAATGAATGAATGCTGGCCTCCAACACCCTGGCCTTGCTCAGGGACTCAGACCTGACCCAGACCATTACCTTCCCTACCCCCTAGCCTGCTGTGAGGTCCCCTGGCTTCTGGCCTCCTGACTTGTTACAGTTCTATTTCACTTATTCATTCATTCACGCATCATCTGCTGAGTACCTCTGTTGTGCCAGGTGC
Source organism: Cephalopachus bancanus (assembly GCA_027257055.1). Lineage (NCBI taxonomy): Eukaryota > Metazoa > Chordata > Mammalia > Primates > Tarsiidae > Cephalopachus > Cephalopachus bancanus. Next base: position 2,465,572 of record JAPVLO010000294.1, on the reverse strand, counting down.
TTTTCTAGGTACCTGAGACACAGTGAGTAACCAGAAAAGCCCCTGCCCTCATGGAGTTTATGGTCTATTGGAGGAGAAAAAAAAGACAAGGTCCAGTAGTAACATACAGTGGCTTAGACAAGGACAAATGTTAAGGGGAAAAGTTAAGCAGGGAGAGACAATAAATGAAAGCTGTGCCCGGGGGAAGAATAGTCTAAGAGGGGAGAATGCCATGCAAAAGCCCCAAGGAGGACCCTGAGGCTGCCCAGGGATGGAAGGGGGGGCCCCGAGGATGGCAGAGGCGGTGGAGAGCCTGTGGCCCTGGGGCACACATCAGGACTTCGGCTCTCATGTCCAGTGACAAGGAAAACCCCGGAGGGCACTGAGCAGAGGAGGGACAGAAGCTGGTTTGGGTATTTATTTACTTATTTATTTAGAGTCAGGGTCTCATTCTGTCACCTCGGCTGAAGGGCAGTGGCATGATCACAGCTCACAGCAGCCTTAACCTCCTGGGCTCAGGTGATCCTTCCACCTCAGCCTCCCAAGTAACTGGGACTACAGGTGTGCACCATCATGGCTGGCTAATTTTGGAGGGATTTATTATAGAGAGGTTGTCTTGCTACGTTGCCTAGGCTGGTCTCAAACTCCTGGGCTCAAGCAATCCTCCCAACTCAGCCTCCCAGAGTGCTAGGATTCCAGACGTGAGCCACCATGTCCGGCCCAATTCTTGCTGATAAAGACCCACTCCTAATGCTGCAAGGGCAAGGGTGAGGGCAGGGAGAGCCGCCAGGCGGCTGCTGCTGGCCTCCAGGCCTAGCCAGGTCTGCAGACACGTTGAAGGTGGGGCATACAGACAGCATGTGGCGGGGAGAAAAAGTGGAGGCAAGGTTGCCACCAAGTTCTCAGGGCTGAGTGAGGACACTTCCACGACACCGTGGCTCCGCCTCACCTTCTGGCCTCTCTTTATCACCCTCTTCAGTCCCCTTGCAGACCAGTGCATGTCACCTGGTCTGGTGCCAGGACCCCAGATGGCAGCCAGCTCCGCACAGGGGACATCTCTGCCAGGTCCATGCCAGCTCTGCCAAGGTCCCCAGGTAGTGCCCCATCCAGCCAACAGGTGCTCAAGGCTTCAAGCAGTAAACGCATGGAGAGCAACCATTACGGGTGAAGAAAAGGCAGCACAGAGGGGTACAGGTCCCAGACCAGAAAGACAGCAGCCTGGTCACAGGCATCGGGACCCACAGGGGTTAAGCTCAAGAGGCCACCAGAGTACCAAGGACTCCCTCCACCCCAAGGCAGGGAAAGTTCCTCTGGGGAGGAGGCATTTGAAATGAGCCCTGAAGGATGACTGTAAGTCTACGGAGGATAAGCGAGAAGGAACGGCTTGAGCAAAGGTGTGACACCAGGCATATGTTTGGGGGAACAGCCAGGGGCTTCGTGGAGGCCACTGGGAGATGAGGCTGGGTGGCAGGCAGGGTCCGATTTTGTAGGACTTTACGCAGCACACGACGGAGGTCAGGCGGTACCTGACAGTAAGTTCTCAACATCGTCCATGGGTTCTGGGAAACCGTGATTTTAAGCAAAATGATGTGCAACCGGTGCTTGAATAAAGGCATTTTGTTTAACATTGTCTCATTATTAAGTCGATGACAAAACATGGGTTATATGTCGTTTCGCCTTAAGTTGTGGTTTCTAAGAACCTGTGGATGACGTCAAGTGAGAACTTCCCGTATAAGTACTAAGCAGCCACAGAAGGCTCCTGAGGGAAGGCCCGTGACTGTGGCTGGGTTTAGGGGGCATTGCTCAGGTGGCCAGAGACTGTGGATCTGGGAAAGATGACAGGGGCCAGGGAGAAGAAAGCTTGAGAGGTGAGCTAAGAGAGATGCTTGCAAATCAGAGTGTGTCCCAAGGGGAGGGCCAGGACGGTCAGATCAGGTCCTAAGAGCCACTGAGGAACTCTAGACTCGGAGGGGATGACCTGAGGAGAAGACGGTAGCTGTAGCCCCTCCCACATTCCCCTTTGGGCTCAAATTCTACTGAAGAGCTGGGTGACCCTGGGCAAGTTCATCGGTGTCTCTGAGCTTCAGTTTCCTCTTCAGTAGTATCGGGGGCTTTGGTTTTCAAGGGGCAGAAAACCCAGGGACATTAAAAATTGACGCATGAAATAGAAGATTTCGGAGATAGGGCTGCCTTCAGGTGAGATCCACTAGCTCAAAAAGGGTTACAAGACCAACACAGGTGCCCATCAACCGTGAGTTGCATAAAGAAAATGTGGCCGGGCAACTTGGTGAGATCTCATCTCTGCAATAAGTCAAAAAATTAGCCGGTGTGGCGGCGCTCACCTGTGGTTCTGGCTACTTTGAAGGCTGAGGCAGAAGGATCGCCTGAGCCCAGCAGGTCAAGACTGTGGTGGCCGTATAACATGCCACTGCACTCCAGCCAGGATGATAGAGTGAGACTCCAACTCAAAAAAAAAAAAAAAAGAAAAGAAAATGTGGCACATATACACCATGGAATACTACACAGTCATTAAAAAAAGGGGAGAATCATGTCCTTTGCAGCAATAGTTACTACAAAGGATTCTTTTTTTCTCTCTCCCTCTCTTCCTTCCTTTTCTCCCCTTTTCTTCCTTCCTTCCTTCCTTTCTTTCTAGTTGGAGTCTCTGTCATCCAGGCTGGCATGCAGTGGCATAATCTTGGCTCACTGCACCCCGAACCTTCTGTGATCAGGTGATTCTTCCACCTTAGCCTCCCCAGTAATTAGGACTATAGATGCGAACCACCATGACCAGCTTATTTTTGGTTTTTTGGGAGAGACAGGTGTCGCTATGTTGCCTAGGTTGGTCTCAAACTCCTGGACTCAAGCAATTCTCCAGCCTCAGCCTCCCAAAGTACTGGGATTACAGGCAAGAGCCACTATGTATGGTCTTCTGTAGAAAGAATTTTTGTTCCACAAGAGTTCTGAGCATCCCACTGACTGAGCCAAATAAGGTCATGTGCCCACCACTGAGCCAATCACTGCAGACAAGGGAAGGGCAGTGCTGATTGGCTTGGCCTAGGTCAACTGCTCCACCCTCTGGAGCTAGGAGACCAGTCTGCATCCCCAGAACCACCAGGGGCTGCTGGGGAGGGGGGGAAGGAAGGCCTATGGGAGCTGTCAGTCCCTGTCAACAGCTGTCACTGATACCCACTGCACAGGGTCATTATGGAGATTAGAGATAATGTGTGGAAAGCACCTGGCACACAGTAGGTGCTCCTTGAAAGGCAATTATTCTTTTTGTTGTTACGTAGAAAAGGCCATCATGAGAAAGAGGAATTAGATTTAATTCTTGGTCCCAAAGGATAAAACTAGCGTCCACAAATGGAAATCCCAGGGAGTCGGGTTGTGATTCCATCTAAGAAGAATTTTCCAATAACTGAAGTTGTCTCCAGTGAGCCTCCCATCACCAGAGGGGAACAAGAAGGAATTAGGATCCTAGCCGTCAGGACAGCTGTAGAAGGGGATGTGGAGCAGATGCTCTCTGAGGTCAGTGGGATTCCAGGATTCTCTTCTCTAATGGTGGTCTACAAGGCAGAACTGAGAAATGAAGTGATTATCTCTTTAAAAAAAAAATTAAACCAAGGCGTCAAAAGCATGCAAGAAAAGAGAATTAAGAGCTTAAAACTCTCTGAGCCTCTGACAATCTGGTCCCGAGGGCAAGAGGGATGGGACACAGCCACCCTGCAGAGCGGCTCCCCGAAAGCTCAGGGCTCGGATGGGTCTCAGCTGAGGCTCTGGGATCCCCTGGGAAGCAAGCAGTGGGAACAGAGAATGTCCCAAAGAGATGCCAACAGGCCGTCCTTGGGGTCTCCACCCAGCAGGCTCCAGCCCACTAGGCCAGGCCAGCGCTGAGGACTGTGGGAAGAGAGCCGAGCCAAAGCAGAGGCTGGTCACAGCAGCCAGAGAGGACCAGAATGGCACCTCAGATGACCCAGCAGAGGGGCACACTACCATGTGCATAGGATGCTGGCAGGGACCACCAGGGAGGACAAGGCCCTGGAGCCCAGGGCCCCCACATCCAGCCCCTGCCGTCCTCCCAGGCTGGTCCTCACAGCCCGGCCATTCTCAGCTACATGACTCCTCCTGGAGCTGCTGGCCTTTCCTCCATGCCCCCGTTCCCCTCCTGCTGTCCCCACCTGCCCCTCCACCACAGCCTGGCTTCCTGCCTTCCATCGCATCTCTGCCCTTGAAGGCTCTTTCCAAATGTCAGCTCCTCCTGAAGTCCTTCCTGGTCACTGCACCCACCAGCCACCTCTCTAAACACCAAAGGCCCTACCACAGTCCCTTGTCTGGGGAACCTGTGTCTTCCCACAATGCCCTGCAGTGGGAACAGCTTTCAAGCAGGGCTGTCTGGGTTTGGCTTCGTAGGGGATTGTGACTCCAGTTGTGGGCTTGTCGGGAAGCTCCAACAAGTCGTGTGACACTGAGGGAGTTCCATAACCTTTCAAAATCCCCCTCTCACCCATCTGCAAAACAAGGATCACCGTCGTGCCTGGAGGATAGTTTTGTGAGGAGTCAAAAGTTCTTAGCAAGGGACCTGGCAGTAAATGTTAGCTGCTGTCCTCAGCGAGGTCACCACGATGGTATGATCACACAGAGGAACAGAAGTGGCAAGGCAGCAGGCTGAGGGGACGGTGGTGGAGGAGAAGGTGAAGGGGGTTGCCAGAGATAGAGCCATCTGGTCCGCACTCATGGAGCGCCTGCGGTGTGCTAGGCTCTGGAAAGAGGCGCCATCTCTGCCATGATGGAGAAGTGACCCCAAAATATGCAGGCTGCTCTCCCACATCCCAGGTGGTTCCAGCCAAGATCCCACTGCCCACCACCTTGAAGTTGTTCCTGCCACGGTTGGTCCTGGACAAACTCTAAATCACTCCCAGGAGAGTTTTGGGAAGGCCATGACATCACACGGGAGCGCAGGAGTGAATTCTTCTGGAGTCTGTCTCTCCGCCTGAGGGTAAGCAACAGAGGAGGCTCTGACACCCGGTTGTCCCGCCCGCAAGCTGGGTACACCCAAGCCAGTCACTCCCCCTCTCTGGCTGGCAGTTTGGAGACCTCAGCACTGAAGTCCTGCTCCCAGAGAGCTGTGAGAGGCCAGACCTGACACCTGGACACAGGGAGGTCAGGGCCCCTCCTGCCACTGGAGCCCACCACTGGAGGGGGTCAGCTTGAGCACAGCCATACCTGGCAGAGTGACTTCTCCAAGGCTCGGCAGTGCAGAGGCGGCAGTGCCACGAGCCACGCTGACTCTGGGACATACCTGAGGCCTCAGTATCCCCCAGGCAACATCCAGAATTTTCTGGGGTGGGGCAGAGCTGGAGAGCAATTGATGAAGACTAATTTCCAAGACAGCCCCATGCCATGGACGACATCTTGCATCTGGGCATTAAAAACAAAAACACAACCTATGATGTCCTTGAGGTGACCAAGTACGTGCAAATTTGCAGTGGTGGGCATTTATTGAGCACCTACTATATGCACTTCACACACATTATCTTTGATCCTTAAATGTCCCTGTGAAGCAGCTATTGTTCCCATTATAGAGACTGGAAAGTGTGGGCTCAGAGATAGAAAACAACTGGCCCAAGGTCACGCAGCATCCAACTGGCAATGCTGGATTGAAACCGAGGTGTCTCTGATTCTTAGGGGACCTCTGAAAATAGGAGGGAAGCTCATTCACTTCACGCAAGTGAGGTTTATTCACAAGCATTTACAAAACACCCACCACGCCCACCATCACTTAAACACACAGGACCTGGGTCCAGCTCTGGGGGAACGGGGGGATGAGCCAGCCAATGAACAGAGCCGCAGCTTTATCGGCGCTCACACGCCACGCCGACTGTCAGGCCCCGCCCTCGGGCCCACCCCTCCCGGCCCACCCGCTGGGTGGCCTTCGCCTTGAACCCGAGCATGATGGGTTCTCCATGCTGGAGAAGCGACCCCAAAATATGCAGGCTGCTCTCCCACATCCCAGATGGTTCCAGCCAAGATCCCACTGCCCACCACCTTGAAGTTGTTCCTGCCACGGTTGGTCCTGGACAAACTCTAAATCACTCCCAGGAGAGTTTTGGGAAGGCCACGACATCACATGGAGCGCCGAGCGGAGGGCAGAGCCGCACCCTGCAGATGCCCACTGCGACCGCCAGATGGCGGCTGTCGGTGGCTGCGTCAGACGGTCCCGGGAGACCGGCGGGTCATCTTGGGTGGTTTTCCCTGGAAGGACGTGGCGGTGCCAGGCGAGCGAAATGGCTCAAGAGAAAAGAACCAAGTGCGGCCGTCTCTCGGCCTCCGCCGGCAAGCGGCTGAAAACAGCCAGGAGGCCGAGCGCCTCGAAGGAACGCCGAACGAGAGCCCAGGGGGCCGTGGGAGTGCGAGGGCCGCGTCCCAGCCTCCGCCCGGAGTTCGACGGCAGGAACCCTGGCTCCCGCCTCCCCGCGCTGAGGCCCTCCGACCCAACGCCGATGGGGGCGCTAGTCCCTCCTCATGGTGTAGCTCTGGATCACGCTACTGAAGTAGGCCTGCGTGTTGCGCTCCGGGTAGAAGAGGACCACGTAGCACTTGGGGCCGAAGTAGCCCAGAGTGATGGCCAGGAGGTTGAGCACCATGACCGAGAGGTCCATGACGGTGACCAACACCCCGCTGTAGACAGACATGAAGGTGCAGAGGGAGACAGAGGAGCTGAAGTAGAAGGTCATGCTGAGGGTGACGAACTTGGCCTCGTTGTAGCTGGTGGGCAGCCCTTTGCCCGCGTAGGCGAAGCTGAAGCCGGCCACCGCCAGGAGCAGGTCCAGGCTGGTGTTGGCCAGCAGCCCGTGGCGGTAGTTGGGGTTGCAAGACAGGATCATGATCCTGGGGTCGTCGGGGTCGGTGTGGGTGGCCGGGCTGCTGCTGGTGGCCAGCACGTTGCCCACCGCAATGACCAGCTTGAGCGCCGTCATAAGCGCCACAAAGGCGTAGGACCCGTGGCAGCGGACCCAGAAGCCGTAGGCGCGCGGGAGGCGCCTGGCCATCTTGAAGACACAGACAATCTGGAAGGAGCGCACGGCAATGCAGGAGATGCAGGTGGTGAAACAGACCGGGAAGAGGACCTGGCGGCAGAGGCACCTGGGGACCGAGGGCAGCCCCACATACACCGGGACCACCGTGTACGCCACCAGCAGTGACGTCAGCATCAGGAAGCACATGGGGCCGCCGGCCGAGCGAACCACGGGCGTCTGGAAACACCTCCAGAAGATGGCCATGGTGGCTAGGGTGCTAAGGAAGCCCAAGATCGCCAGGACGGTCACAATGATGGTGGGCGCCTCGTGCCACTCCAGGAAGGCCAGCAGCCGCTTGAAGCAGGAGGTGTCACTCCTGTGGGACCACTCGTCGCTTGGGCAGGGCTGGCAGTCATATTCATCTGTAGAAGCCCATGGCAACGCCCATCAGCAACACCCGACTCTCAACGCCTGCCTCCTCCGGTCCTGCCCTGGGCCAGGCCCCAGGGGCGAAGAGGGGAGAGCCAAGGGTGACCCTGCATTCCCAACCGACACTCCCTGAGTCCCTTACACACTCTGGCTCACTGGATACCCACAGCAGCCCCATCGCACAGATAGAGGCTAAGCAGGGTTAAGTCATTTGCCCAAAGTTACCAAGTCAGTAAGTTACGGAGGCAGGATTTGAACCCAGGTCTCCTTGACTCAGAGTCTACCAACTATAGTTCCTTCCTTCCAAGGTCTCACTCCCTGGTGGGAGAGACATTCTACCACTTATTCAAAGAATTCATTCAACGAATACTGTCTGAGCACCATCCACCTTGATAGTCACTTGAGGTGGAAGGCAGGCCACAGAGAGAGGCATAAAACCCAGTCCCTGCCTTCAGGCTGCTGACCGCCTGTGAGAGGAAGGCCAGTGAAGTCATTCAACAAACGTGCTGAGCACCTACGTGTGCCCTGGGCTCTGCTAGGCACCTAGTAAGTGCTTTCATTTCAGGGCAGAGGCAGGCAGAGGATGGCAGGAGCTGGCAAGAGCGTGATCATTCACTTAATTAACATTAGTGAAGTCATGGAAGACGTTTGAGCCCCAGCTCTGCACTGTGCTAGACACTAATGTGACGGAGGGACAGCGCAGTCCTCATCTTCTTAGAATTTATGTTCCACAGGGAGAAGTGTTCATTCTAATCAAGGAAGTCACTCAACAAACACTCACTGAGCAACCATTATATGCTCTGAACTGCTCTAGGCACTTGGGAGGCCAGAGAGAGCAGAGGCTGCCTCTGTCTGCTGGAAACTTTCCTTCTGTTGGGAGAGCCATTCATTCCCTTGTCATCCAGTGGCTACTCCCTGGCCTGACGCCCCAGGCCTGGGCTGTGTGTGTGGAGGGGACCCGCTACTGTCCTGCCTTGGGGGAGTGCTGTCCCTTCTCCTGCCCGCCCCAAAGCAGTCCCTAGGGAGGTCTTTGCTCCACACCAGGTACTGGGGAGATGCAAGAGAAATCAGACATTTATGTTCTTGGGCTTCGGACACTTATGTTTCCTGGGGGAGACCCCAGAGACCTGGCCAAAAGGAAGAGCCCCGGAGACCCCAGGGGCAGGCATGGACAGGGCAAAGGCAGGCAGGGTCAGGGCAGAGGCAGGCAGGGGCTGGCAGGGGTTGGCAAAGGCGGGTGGGGCAGGCAGGGGCTGGGCAAGGGCTTGCAGTACTTGCAGGGGCAGACAGGGACAGGCAGGGGCAAGCAGAGGCTGGCAGGGACTGGTGAGGGCAGGGCAGGGGCAGGCAGAGGCTGGCAGGGGTAGGGTGGGGGCAGGCAGGGGCTGGCAGGGGCTGACAGGGGCAGGGCACGGGCAGGCAGGAGCCGGGCCAGGGCGCTGGCCTGCAGGTCATACCTGCAGTCTGGTTGAGGAAGGTGCCAGGTGGGCAGTCGATGCACTCAAAGCAGCAGGGGTGGATGCCCACAGGCTTCTTCTTTTGCCCAGGCCGGCACGTCTTAGAGCACATGGACACAGGGATCTGGAGGGAGGAGGGCAAGAGAGCCTGAGCCCTCTTTTCCTGGGGCCCCCTCTTCTCCCTGGCTAGCAGGACGCTCAGGAAGGGACGCCTGGTCCCTGCCTGAGAGGAGAAGGGGTGCTGGAATTGCACTAGAATCCGATTTTTAGAGACCCTCTTAGTTTTGCCTTACCTTGTCCACCTTCCTCTGGTAAGAGCACCCAACTGCTGAGCCCTTCTGAGGTCGCTGGCAGGATGGATAGAATGCAACCCCGGGTTGCAACCATCTTGTCACAAAAGAGTCAACATGCCCAAGAAAGAATCTGAGTGATGCAGAGCATGAGACCCTGGATCCATCCCTGCCTGAAGCCTCGCCACCTACCTCTGGAGTCTTCAATTGCATGGGACAATGAATTAACTCTTCCTAACCACTACTCTTAATGGTGATGGCCGACATCCTTCTCTGTCACTTGCAACCAGGACTCTTAATTAACACCGCCTTTCTGGAGGGGAAGGGGTTTTTCGAGTGAACAAGAGCAGGCAGGCAGCTATCCTGCCTGTTACTTTCACTGCTGTCTTTCCAGAACCTAGAGGAATTGCCCAGACAGAGGGGGCCTCTGATCGCGAAGTCTTAAGTGAATGAGTGAATTGCATACAGAGGAATCAGTAGAGAAATGGGTTGGGGATGAAGAGGATCAGGAAGATGGAGCATCTGGGCCTGGCTGGAGTCAGGATACAGAGGGGAGGGCGAGGAATGCTGGGGGGACATATTCCAAAGGCTCGTCTGTGGTGCACTAAAACTGTAGGGGTCGTGGGAGGCAGCCTTGGTCTTGAGTGAGCGAGCGCCCTGATAAGATCTGGGTTGCATAAAATCATTCTGGGGCCAGGTGTTGTGGCTCACATCTGTCATCCCAGCACTCTGGGAGGCCAAGGCAGGAGGATCGCTTGAGTCCAGGAGTTCGAGACCAGCCTGGGCAACACAACAAGACCCCATCTCTACAAAAAATTTTAAAAATTAGCCAGGCATGGTGGCACGCGCCTCTAGTCCCAGCTACTCGAGAGGCTGAGACAGGAGGGTGGCCTGAGCCCAGGAGATCAAGGCTTCAGTGAGCCGCGATTGTACCATTGCACCCCTGCCTGGATGACAGAGTGAGGTCCTGACTCAAAAAAGTAAAATAAAATAAAAATTAAAAAATTAAATCATGATGAGGACCTCAAGAGCAATGTAACAAGGGCCAAGGGCCTAGATGAGGGATGCCTCGGAGGACCACTCGGTCCATACTCCTCTCGTCTGGCCTCCCCAAGGTCTCCTTTCGTGTCCCACCCTCCAGTTCCTCTCGCCCATGGAATCAGACACCATTTCCAGACATCCCATGCCCCTCTCCAAAACTTCTTCATGGAGGAACCTACACGATGCTCCATGAGCCAAAATAAAACATCGATCCCTTGCCAGTCTTTCTGGGCCCTCCGTGATCTTCTCTGCCTCACACATGACCAGACGCATATGTAGGTGTGTATACACCAACACACACACACACAGCATACACACGCACCTTACCAGAGCTGCACCCCTCACTCCCCTGCCAGGTCTCCTCTCCCGCTTCCAAACTCATCTTTTCACTATCTCTTAAGTAATTACACGAATCCTACCTCATACCCCCAGGATCTCACTCTGCTAAGCATTCACGCATTCAAGATGTTATGGAGCACATTCGGAGGTCAGGCACTGGGAATACAGCCGTGAGGCAAAGTCTCTGTCCTAAAGGCATTCGTATTCTCCTGGGCGAAGAGAGACAATAAATACGCAGTGTGATAGATGGTGAGGAATACTATGGAGAAAACCAAGCAGTACAAGGAGAGTGGAGAGTGCTGGGGAGCAGATTGCCATTTCAAATGGGGTGGGCAGGAAAGGCCTTGCCACGTTGGGGGTGTGGGAGCAGAGACCTAAAGGCTGTGAGGGAGCACATTGTGAAGACATCACTCCAGAAAGAAGACACAGCATGTGCAAAGGCCCCGCAGTAGCGGAGATTTGGCATAGTTGAGGGATAGCTAGGCCAGTGGTGTCTCAGACAGAATGGGCAAGAGGAAGAGGGGCAGGGCAGCTCAAAGAAGCAGAGGTGAGAAGCTACGAGAGATTCCACGCAGAGAAGTGTCAGGATCCGACTTTGTTTTAACAGCATTGCCCTGCTTTCTGTGTTGAATATAGACTGTGAGGGGCAGGGGCAGAAGCGAGAGACCAGGTGAGATGATACTGCAATAGTCCAGGCAAGAAGGGACTGGGGTTCTGACTAAAGAGGTGCAATGGAAGAGAGAACTGGTCAGATCCCGGATGTGTATTTTGCAGGTAGACTGGACAGGGTTTCATGGTGGATTCAATGAGACAGGAGTTGAGGTTAACGCCAGGGTTTTTGGTCTGAATAATGGTGTTCCCTTCTGCTGAGATGGGACGATCTCAAGGGCAGTTTTGAGTAGGCAAATGAATATTTAAATTGAAGGTCAGGGGAGAAGTCCAGTCTGAAGATACAAAATTAGGGATTGTAAACATGTGGATAATATTTCAAGCCATGGAGACAGAAAAGATAATAAATCCATTGCCTGGGTCCTGGAACCCTCCGGGGTTAAAAATCAAGGAGATGAGGAAGAACCAGAAAAAAAGACCCCGATGAAGTAGTCATGAGTGTAGGAGAACTGAGAGAGAGAGAGAGAGAGAGAGAGGCCTGAAATCCAAGTGAGGCTATTGTACCCAAAGAGAAGTCATCAGCTGGGCCAAATGCTGTTCACAGTGACCACAATGGCAACCACTGGATTGTTAATTCACAGACATTGGAAACCTTGACTAAAGCAATTTCAGAAGAATGGTGTGGATGAAAGCCTCATTGGAATGGTTTAAGAGAGATTGGGAGGCGGGGCGCAGTGGCTCAAGACTGCAAGCCCAGCACTTTGGGAGGCCAAGGTGAGAGGATTGCCTGAGCTCAGGCATTTGAGATCAGCCTGGGCCACTTGGCAAGAACTCATTTCCACAATAAATCAAAAAATTAGCTGGGCATGGTAGCAGGTGCCTTTAGTTCCAGCTCCTTGGAAGGTTGAGGTGGAAGGATTGCCTGAGCCCAGCAGGTTGAGGCTGCGGTGGCCCTGAGTGAGACTCCAACTCAAAAAAATAGAGAGAGAGAAAGAGAGATTGGGGGACCTCTGGTTTCCAGTCTAGTGTGTAAGGAGCTTAGAAGTCATCATTCTCATCCTCGCAACAAGAAAAAAAGCTGACTCAGTGGCGACTGGCTTTGTGAGTTAGCCTTGTTGTGGCATTTCGGTGCCTGGACCTGTTTGCCGATATGCAGGATCTTCGCACTAATAGGTCAAAATGCAGATCTTCGTGAAAACCCTGACCAGCAAGACCATCACCCTACAGGCTGAGCCCAGTGATACCATCAAGAATGTGAAGCCAAGATCCACGATAAAGAAGGCATCCCTCTAGACCAGCAGAGGCTCATTTTTGCAGGCAAGCAGCTGGAAGATGGCTGCACTCTTTCTGATTACAACATCCAGAAAGAGTCAACCCTGCACCTGGTCCTCCATCTGAGGGGTGGCTGTTAATTCTTCAGTCTTGTATTCATGGTGCCCATCAATGGCATTACTCTGCACTATAACCATTTGTCCAACTTAAGTTTAGAAATTACCAGTTTCAGTAATAGCTGCACCTGCTCAAAATGTTAATAAAGGTTTTGTTGCATGGTAAAAAAAAAAAAAAGAAAGAAAGAAAAGAAAAGGAAGAAAGAAAGAAAGCTGAGCAAACTGAAAACCAACAACTTCATCAGAAAACTGGGGTCACAGAGCAAACTGCAGCCCCCAAAACTAGAGAATGCACAGAGTATCTAGAGCATACAAAGAAAATTCAGCTTACTGGGAGCAGAAACTGCCACTGAAGACAGTAACAGGTAGGAAAACATAAAGAAAAAAATGACTGATTGCTGGAGACTAAGTGTGGACTAGCATAGAGATTAAAATGTCTGGGGCACAGCCTTAGGTATGCCCCAATGATTTCATAAGTTAACCCCCAGATCCTCCCAAGGATTTTAGGGTGAGGATTAGAGAAAAATACCCTCATGCTTCCAGCAGAAAGAGGAAGAAAGTAACCTTTTTTTTTTTTTTTTTAATTGGAGTCTTATTCTGTTGCCCAGGCTGGAGTGCAGTGGCACACTCATGGCCATCACAGTCTCGACCTCCTAGGCTCAGGCAATTCCTTCCACCTTAGCCTTCCAAGTTGCTGGAACTACAGGCGTGTGCCACCATGCCTGGCTGATTTTTTGATTTATTGTAGAGATGAGATTTCACCAAGTTGCCTAGGCTGGTCTCGAACCCGTGGGCTCAGGCAATCCTCTCATCTTGGCTTCCCAAAGTGCTGGGATTATAGGCATGAGCCACCTGTCCGGTCAAAAGTAACCATTTTGAAATATGCCCAGGGCATTCTGTTCTCCTTAAGAAAGGCCTGTCCTCAAGAAAACGTATTTTACCAGAACTCAACTGATGTGGGTTTTACCAGAGCTTAAATGACATGAAGGAAGGGAAATTCTTAACTCTAGCCCCCTTGAACCTTTCCATCTTACCTAAGGTGGAGGTCCAGGGGATGTTTTGAAGCACTTGTGAAGGACAAGGTTCTGGGACACAGAACGGAAACATTAAGACCTAATCATAGGATCATAGAACACTCTCCCCCCACACCTCATCACCACATCAATCAGACTCTTGTATAATAACAGGATTACAACAGAAAGAACTGCAAGGCTCAGATACAGAAAAAGGAGTCTCTAGGGAAACACAAAGACAATAAAAGAACACAAAAGGAAATTTTGGCCTCTCACGCCAGGCTATTTGTTTACATTAAATAGTAAACATGACCTAACTCCTATCCAGAGGAACACAAAACTTTACACTAAAGGTTTATTTCCTTCAGTTTCTTTTACCCAATGCATCACGTCTGGCTTTCAATAAAAACTTACAAGACAAGCTAGAAGGCACAAAACATAGTCTAAGGGGTAAAGCAACCATCAGAATCAGACTCAGCTATGACAGATGTTTTGTAATTATCAGATGGGGAATTTAAAATGATTAATTAATTTGCTAAGGGCTCTAACTGAAAAGGTAAACAATATGCAAGAAAAGATGAACAATGTTAGCAGGGAAATGGAAACTCTAAGAATCAAAAGGAAATGCTGGAAAGAAAAAACAAACATAACAGAAATGAAGAATGCCTTGGATGGACTCATCAGTAGACTGGACATAAGCAAGAAAAGAATCAGTGAGCTTGAAGATATATGTCAATAGAAATTTTCCAAACTAAAAAGCAAAGAAAAAAAAGAATGGGGGAGAAAAAGAACAGAACACCCAAGAACTATAGGACAATTACAAAAGGTGTAACATACGCATGAAGAGAATGCCAGGAGAAAAACAGAGGAAGAAACAGAAGAAATATTGGAAATAAAAATGGCAGAGATTTTCCAAAATTAATGACAGACACCAAACCACAGATCCAGGAAGCTTAGAGAACACCAAGCAGGATAAATAACTAATAAACTATACCTAGGCTTATCATATTCAAACTGTAAATAACAACGACAGAGATACAAATCTTGAAAGAAGTCAAGGGTGGAAAAAAAAACAATAAAAATGGCTACTGGATGAAAAGAAGGACATTTTATGCTGATAAAAGGGTCAATCCATCAGGAAGGTATAATAATTATAAACATATACTCCCCTAACAAAAGAGCACAAAAATACATGAAGCGAAAATCATCAGAACTGAAGGAGGAAATAAACAATTTAACATATAATACTCAATCTTAGTAGGTGAAAACTTCAATACCCTACTTTCAGTAATGCACAGATCTAAGCAGAAGATCACAAGGAAATAGAAGGCTTGAACAACACTACAAATCAACTCAACACAACAGATACTACAGAACATTTCACCAACAGCATCAGGAACAGTGTTCTCCAGGCTAGACCATCTGTTAGGCCCTAAAACAAGTTTAGTAAATGTTTAAAGATTGAAATCATAACGGATATGCTCTCCAACAGCAATGTAATGAAGTTAGAAGTCAATAACAGAAGGAAATTAGGGAATTTCATAAATAAATGGAAACAACACCCTCCTAAATACCATGGGTCAAATAAATCTTCACAAGGGAAACTAGAAAACACTCTGACATTAGTGAAAATAAAAACACAACACAACTTCACAAAAAGATAAATACTTCACTTCTATGAGGTATTTAAAGTAGCCAAAGCCATAAAAAAACAGAAAGTAGAATGATGGCTGCCAGTGACTGGAAGAAGAGGGAGATAGGGAGCTATTCAGTGGGTACACCACTTCAGTTTTGCTAGAGGAAAAAGTTCCAGAGATCTGTTGCAAAACAGTGTGAAGACTTTTAACATTATTGAATTGTATACTTAAACATAGGTAAGGCAGTAAATTTTTTTTTTACTATAATTAAAATTTTTAAAAATTTTAAAACATACCAAAACTTACAGGATGCAGTGAAAACAGTACTCAGAGGGAAATTTATAGCTGTAAACATCTATATTATATCTATATTAAATGTCTATGGTAACATCTATATCAAAAAGAAAGATCTGGAGTCATTAACACTCACAAGCTTATCAAATCACTAACAGTCACTATCACGGAATTAAGTTTACTCTTTTCTCTCAATCACAACATAGTCCACAAGGAACCTGGTCTTCTTGACATTCTGAAGAACATCGTGCTGGTCCACCACATTGATGACATCCTGCTAATCTGATCTGGTGAGTAGGAAATAGCAAGTATTTTGAATGTCCCAGTAAGACCTACGAATACCAGAGAGTAGGAAATAAGTCCTGCAAGGATTCAAGGGAGGCCTGCCACATTGGTGATGTTTTCAGAGGTCCAGTGGTCTGGATATGCCAAGACATCCATTCTAAGGTAAAAGACAGTCGTGCACAATGGCCCACACCTATAATCCAGTACTTTAGGAGGCCAAGGTGAGAGGATTGCTTGAGCCCAGTTGTTCGAGACCAGCCTGGGCAACATGGTGAGACCCTGTCTCTACCAAAAATAAAAAAGTTAGCCAGGTATGGTGGTGCACACCTGTAGTCCCAGCTACTCGGTAGGCTGAGATGGAAGGACTGCCTGAGCCCAGGAGGTCAAGACCACAGTGAGCTGTGATCGTGCCGCTGCACTCCAGCATGGGTGATAGAGTGAGACTTCAACTCAAACAAACACACATACATACATATGGTAAAAGGACATATACCTTATACCTCCTGCCATTAAAGTACGGCACTTGGAGGACCTCTTTAGATGTTGGGGACAGTGTACATTGCTTTCTGAAATACTGCTCCAATCCATGTGTCAGATGACTTCAAAAGCTTTCCGTCTCAAGGCAGAGAGTAACAGGCCCAGAGACAGACTCTGAAGAAGACTCCGGCTTCCATTTGTTTTCACTGCATCCCATAAGTTTTGGTAAGTTTTAAAATCTTTAATTATGGCAAAAAATATAGAACCTAAAATCTACACCATACCTATTTTTAGGTGTACAGTTCAGTAACGTTTATGTATCCACACTGTTGTGCAATAGCGCTCTAGATCCTGACACTTGGACCACACGACCAAGCAGATCTGACAGCGTGAGAGTTTCCTATGGGTAAAAGGGTAGGCAGAGCCCAAGGGAGAGATGCAACAATGCCATCCCTTCTATAACAACCTGCAGCTCCCTGTTTGCAAATCAGCTCCCGGTGTCCCCTTGGCCACCACGGAAAGGAGTACCCGACCCCAGGACACTAAGTGACTACCAGATTCTCGAAGTCCTGGGGAGAGGCAGGAACAGCAGCGAGTCTTCACACCATGGAAATGGTCCCCAAGAAACTCCAGTGGGCACAAGTACACATCGTAAGTTAGTGGTTGTGAGTCCTATACTTACTACCTCTGTTGTAACAAGGCTTCCCCCTCAAATCACACCTGAGGCCTCAGGGAGAGATGCCCTTGTGACCAGTTGAATGACACTCGGGAATGATTTGCAAGTAGGTTGGCTTGGTATATTCATATGAGCTGGCAGTGGGCTGATGCCTCGGGGCTGATCCTAAGGACTGGACTGAGAGCAGACACTGCTAACAGGCAGA
Organism: Cephalopachus bancanus; assembly: GCA_027257055.1. Classification (NCBI taxonomy): domain Eukaryota; kingdom Metazoa; phylum Chordata; class Mammalia; order Primates; family Tarsiidae; genus Cephalopachus; species Cephalopachus bancanus. Next base: position 2,448,440 of record JAPVLO010000294.1, on the reverse strand, counting down.
GCTGTGAACCGGCCCTTGGCTGTTCCCTGTGTGGATGGAGAGATTTCCTGAAGGATGGATTTTCTGGATAGGGCTGAATGTCTTGGCTAGTTGTTCAGGGGCCTGGGAGGAATAATATCAGAAGCAGGAAGACAAGATTGTCTGGGCAAAGGAATATATGCGGGTCTATGAGTGAGCACGAAGCATGACGATCTCTGTGTCTCATGTAAATTAATTCCGGCGAGCGAACAAAGAGAAATTGAAAATCAGACAGAAAAGACAACTTGTCCTGTGGACACCAGCTGGCCTCTGTCCTCGCCAACCCAGAGCCTGCACAGAGTGGCTGTGAGTCAGGGATGAAGGCCTTGGGCATGGGCCCAGCGGCCTGGGCTTCCTCTCACCATGGCCGACCTAGCAACCGTCGTTGAACACCTAACTTCCAGTCACAGAGACCAATGCCGAGCCTTTGATGTGGGGACATTCCTAAGAAGGCCAGCCAGCCAACTGCTGCCAGAGCTATTATACCAGATCCTGTCCTCTGGAGGAAGCAGTGATTCACCCTCATAAGAATCTGCCTTCCCTGGCCGGGTGCAGTGGCTCACGCCTGTAATCCCAGCATCTTAAGAGGCCGAACCAGGAAGATTGCTTGAGCCCAGGAGTTCAAGACCAGCCTGGCAACAAAGTGAGACCTCTTCTCTAAAAGAAAAAATAAAAATAAAAAAACTAGCCAGGCGCAGTGGTGTGTATCTTTAGCCCAAGCTACTTGGGAGGCTGAAGCAGAGCTACCACTGCACTCCAGCCTGAGTGACAGAGTGACACCGTGACTCAAAAAAAGAAGAAAAAATTACCTCCCCTGACTTCAGTGCAGCATGGCTGTCCAAGGACTTACTGACTGAGTGATTTGCTGACCCAGGATCCTCAGACAAGGGGTCCACTTCATGGTGAAGGTGGTGTGGCATGGGCGCTTGGCCACAGGACCCCCTGGTCCTAACACGTACCACATCATCCTGAAGTCTCCATCCTAACAAGATGGTGGAATGGCAGACTAAACGTTAAGGTACCATCTTGGGACCACACCCAAGATGGGGTGTGGCCACTGCACTTTAGGATGAGGTACAGATATGGAATGAACGACTGGTGTGCTATGCTGTGGCCCCAACAGCTAGAATGTGTGGGTCCAGCAACCACGAGGTGGAAGAAAGATCATCCACATTCATCCACTCTCGGGGCCGCTGTAGACCTGCTCATACTCCTCCCTCCAATCTTAGACTTCCGCTAGAGGTTCTGGTCCCCAGAAGGGGGATGTGTCTACCAGCCAATACAACAGGGCTCTGTGATCCCCCCCTGTCATGTGGGGTCCTCGTGCCTGCGACTAAGAAGGCCAGGAGAGGAGGAGGTAACTGACAGGGTCAGCAGGCGGCGCTGGTGTTGCAGAGACATGAGATCGGTAGGAAGGGGTAAGTCTGGAATCTGGGGACTCTCTGGGACCCCTGGTGGTGCTTCTATCCCAGTGATGCCTGCTCATGGGGAGCCCAGCAGGGCAGTGCAGCTACTGGCTTGGATGCCTTGGGGATGAAAGTCTTGGTCACCCCTCCCGGTAAGTGACCAAGAGCAGCCCGATGCGGGCTGAGGGTGAAGGGATCCGGAGTGGATGGCGGAAGGGAGAGGTGAGTAGCAGTGACAACCTCAGGCCTATGGCTGGGTCCCCAAACTCCCCTTTCTAGAGGCTGGACTGGCGCTACCCTAAGAACTCGGGGACTCCCAGGCTCAAGGAAGGGGATGCGCCTTCTGACTGGGACGAGGCCTCCCTCCTGCACGAGCCCGCCATTTGCTCCCGTTATTGCTGCAGCCACCGATCTTGGCTGCACGACTCCCTTGCGCTCTGCCCTGGGGCTGCAGGGTGTCAGCAACTGGCCTCTGACACCCCATGGGGCTGCCCCAGCCCCTGGGGGTGGGAGCCAGCAGGCCACAGCTCCCCTCTTCCCTTCTAAGGCGGCTCCTCAGAAGGTCCCAGCATGACTGAGCTCACGCCTCACAGCAGTGTCTGGCTTGAAAATGTTTTCTCGGGCCGCCCCTCCCCTTCTCTGTGGAGATCGCCCCAGTCTCTTGCTCCTGTTCCTGTCCTTGCATCACATCCTGGAATAAACGATCTGCACAGAAATCCCTGTTTCAGGCTGTGCTTTCGGGAGGAAACCCAGGCTAAGACACTGTTATGAGCTGGATCGTGTCCCCTCTCTATCACCCTAACCCCCAGAACCCCAGGAATATGACCTTACTCAGAAACAGGGTCAGTGCAGATATCACTAGTTAAGATGGGAGCCAGGCACAATGGCTCACGTCTGTAATCCCAGCCCTTTAGGAGGCCAAGGCAGGAGGATTGCTTGAGCCCAGGAGTTAGAGACAAACTTGGGCAACATGGTGAGACCTCATCTCTACAAAAAAAAATTTTTTTTTTGAGTTAGATTCTCACTCTGTCGCCCAGACTGGAGGGCAGTGGCCGCTCCCGGCCACCGCAGCCTCGACCTGCTGGGCTCCGGCGATCCTTCCGCCTCAGCCTTCTGAGTAGCCAGAACTACAAGTGTGCGCTACCACGCCCCACTAATTTTTTGATTTATTGTAGAGATGAGGGCTCACCAAGTTGCCCAGGCGGGTCTCGAACCCGCGGCTCAGGCAATCCACTCACCTCAGCCTCCCAAAGGCATGGGATTACAGGCTGAGCCACCGAGCCCGGCTCAAAAGATTTTTTTAAATTAGCCAGGTGGTGGCTCAAGCCTGTAGTCCCAGCACCTTGGGAGCCTGAGGTGAGAGGATTGCCTGAGTCCAGGGATTTCAGACCAACCTGAGAAACTTGGTGAGACCCCGTCTCTACAATATATCAGAAGAATTAGCTGGGCATGGTAGTGTGCACCTGTAGTTCTGGCTACTTGGAAGGCTGAGGCGGGAGGTTTGCCTGAGCCCAGCGGGTCAATGCTGGAGTGGCCATGAGCGAGCCACTGCGCTCCAGCCTGAGTGACGGAATGAGACTCTGATTCAAAAAATAAAAATACAAAATAAAATAAAACAATTAGCCAGGCATGGTGGGGCACGCCTGTAGTCCCAGTTACTCGAGAGACTGAGACAGAAAGATCACCTGGGCCCGGGAAGTTGAGGCTGTGAGGAGCCATGATTGTGCCACTGCACTCCAGCCAGGGTGACAGAGTGAGAGCCCAACTCAAAAAATAAGAAAACGAGGTCACACTGAAGGAGATTTGACCAGTGTCCTTGTAAAAAGGGTAAATGTGGAGACAGCCACACGCATGGAGATCGCTGTGTGAAGACGAAGGCAGAGGTGGTGGGGGGAGGGGATGCTTCCACAAACCAAGGAGCCCCAGAGATGGCCGGCAAACCGCCAGGAGCTGGGCAGAGTCCAGAGCAGGTTTTTCCTACAGACCTCGTCGGCAACGGGCCCCGCCCATACCTGGAGCTTGGACTTCAACCTCCAGAACGGCCAGACCTAAGTTTCTGTCGTTTAAGCGCCCCCTGGCGGCGATACTTTGTTACGGCAGTCCTAGGAAACTAACGCAGACACCAGCTCCATTTCATTCCACGACGTGCCCAAGATATTCAGGACTAGCAACACCAAGGTGCCGCCCTTGGGGTTGGTGGGGGGTGGGGGGGAGCAGGATGTTGTCAAGGGAGGGTGATGGAGCTCTCTGAGAAGATTTTAGATCCCTGGCTCCTCTCCCCAACCCCACAAGGCTGTCGTTCCCCACTCCAGCAGAATTCCGGTCATCTGTCATCCCAAGAGGGCAAAACCAAGGATCTTTAGATTGGCAGATGTCAGACGCAGTTGAAGGCATAGGCTCGGCACCAAAAACCCTGAATATCAAGTGACAGGATGTAGCCTGGATGTTGTGTGCAGAGAACCTCCTCCACAGACAAAGCTGTGTGCCCTCAGACAGGCCGTGCAACCTCTCTGTTCTTCGGTTTCCTAACCCATGACATGGGGAGAATGGTCGCATCGGTCCCCTAGGGTTGACATGAAAATTGAAGATTTTAGCACGGGCCCGGCACACACATGTTCCGTGAATGTTGGCCTTGCAGGGGCCCCTGAGCCCCTCTGAGCCCGGAAGCTGGAGACAGACAAGACCCTAGACCACCCGTAAATAAAGAGCCCACCAGCTATCATTAAAGACTCTCCTGAATGATAAAGGTCCTTGCCACCCCAGCCTGAGCCCAGACCCCGCCCCAGGCCACGCCCCCAGGCCCCATACCTCCAGGTCACGCCCCCAGGCCACTCCCCAGGCTGTGTCCCCGGGCCCCTCCCGGGCTACGTCCCAGGTCACGCCCCAGGCCACGCCCCCAGGCCCCCTGAGCTGACCGTGTTGTTGGGGGTGTGCCAGGAGATGTCGCCGATGTCCTTCAGCTGCCGCTGCATGGGGTAGTAGGAGGCGATGCTCTGGAAGGGATTCTGGCTCAGGTCCCACCGCCACTGGATGATCTCCAAGCGCAGGGGCACGTCCCCTCGCTGGTCGAAGAAGATCTGGTGACCCAGGAGCGTGAAGTTGACCTTCCAGATCTCCTGAAGTAGCTGGAGGGATCGGGGAGAAGGGAAATGGAGTCGGCAGCAGAGTCCTAGCCAGGCCCAGGAGAGAGTCCACCGTCTCACAAGCCTTGGCTTCCCCCTCTGTAAAAGGGGCAATATGTCCTCAGAAAGGTGGCAGTTTGGGACTCAGCCTCTGAGAGCACTGCTCTGGAATCATACACAACTGGGTTTAGGTCTCACTCTGCCGCTTGCTGTGAGGCCTTAGACCTGTGGCTCAACCTCTCTGAACCCCAGTTTCCTCTTCTGCAAAGAGGAGATCTGAAGCAATAAAGGCATTCATCCATGTCCGGTCCTTAGAACAGTCCCTGAGAATCAGGAAGCCCTTGCCTCCTCCTGTATCTTCCCCCGGAAGTCACCACGGTCATCCCTCCAGGACCCAATCTGTGGGGTCCAGGGTCCACTGTCTCTCCCCTGCAAAGGTCAGCTGGGACCTCCCCTGTTCCCTGGGGCCTTCCTGCCTCCCCGTCCCTTCGGGTCTCTCCCCACCCCCAGTGTGCAAAGCGGGTACAAACTAGAGCATGCTTGGAACTGGGCACCCTCTGGCCTGAATTCCAGTCCCAGCACCACTCTCAGTTTGCTGTGTGACTCTGGGCAGGCTGCTGAACCCTGCTGGGCTGACCCTGAAAAGGCTTCCAGCTCAGCTATCCCACCCATCTGGCTCCTAGAATTTCCCTCCATAAGGGGGAGAGTCCAGTGGACTCTGGCTCAAGACCTCGCCTCACCTCAGAGACTGACAGACAGACAGACAGCCCGGGAAGTTGGCCCTGCCCTTCTCCCGTTCCTGCCTGGGGAGTGAGTCCTGACTCGGGAAGCCTCTTGGGAATATGCAGGTTGCTGGGCCCAAAGACAATGTTCCTGGGAGCTGAGAGAAGGGAGGCTCCAACCGGGTGGCCGGTCTGGGGGTGGGGACCAAGACGGCGAAGGCTCCCGGGGAGAGCCAGCTCCTGGGTGTTCATGTCACGTCCGTGCGGGGACCTGGTCAAGCTGGGCTGAGCAGCCTAGGGTTTGAGGGGTCCCAGATATGGCCGCAGGAGGTCGGAACGCACTGTCCCTGGCATTGCCCCCAGCGGGTGGGGCCTGGGTGGGCTCAGGCATCGTGCGGCTCTCCCATGGAGCCTGGGCCCTGTCTCCTCTCCCTCGTCTGCCCCGCCCAGCATTGGCTCGACGTCCAAGGCAGGCCTAAGCCCCCCGCCCTTCCAGTCCCACACACCCTCTTAGGGCCAGGCACTCGGTGTCAGGGAAGAATGGGGAGGAGGAAGAAGAGGAGTCCTTCGGCCTCCGTCTGCACCGTGCAAGTTGCAGGCGTGATTGTGAATCCTCTCGGGAACTCGGCAGGGCATATGTGATTCCTTCTACTTATGATGAGATGAGAAAACCAAGGCTCCGAGATGTTGAACAGTGTGCCCAGGTTTGCACCCCTAGTGGTGACAGAGCTGGAATTCCCGTCCAGGTGAGGCCACAATCTCTGCCACCTGCCTTCCCAGTGTGGACGGACAGGTCATATCTGAGATACCTGAAGGTGGACAGAGGTGGAGGGAAGGGCGTGGGAGGAGCTCGTGAAGATGGTAAGTGAGCCAGGAGGCTGTCCTGGCTCTATGGCAGGTGGACTGGCAGAAGGGTCCCTGTTGTCACCACCCAGCCCCTCCCTGTGCGCGACTGTCGCCTCTCTGAGCCTCAGTTTCACCTGCACATGGGAGAGCAGCAGGATAGTAGCGGTGTCTACTCACCAGGTGCCTGGGGCTAAATAATTCATGCAAAGGGGTTAGCGTGGTGCCAGGCACACAGTAAGCGCCTACTGGTTCATCCATCCATTCATTCGTTCAATAAAGATTCACTGAGAGTCAACTCCAAGCCAGATCAGAGGCAGCATCTTGGGAAGCAGCATTGACCAGGACTGAAAAGGTCTGTTGTCCCTCCCCGCTGCGGTTCTGACTTCCTGCTGCACTCAGCAGGTAGATCTTAGTAACTGTCCTCATCTCCTCCTATAGCCTGGCACATAGTAGGTGCTCAACTAATGGGACGGGGCTTCCTGCTAGGATGAAGGCCTATTGGTCCCTGCTGTCAGGAGAGGGAGAATCAATTGTCCATCATCCCAGTTCCTGCTCATTACAGCTGGGGGAACACCCGGAACGTGGAGCGGGTCAGCCGCAGCGGAATGGGCCCGACTTGGGCCCAAAGCCAGGGCCTGCCACTTACCGCCGAGTCATCATGGACAAGCCATGCTGACTCACTACCCTCAGTTTTCCTTTCTGTAGGTGAACAACCACACAGGGTGGCCATGAGTTAGAGGGGCATTCAGTGCCTAGTGAGGCTCTCAAAGAACAGTAAAACACCCACGGTCATTATGTATATTATTAATGTATCAGGATACACAGCGATACACAGTATATTACCACCTGGCAGCAGAATTCCTTTTAAAAAAATAACCGTGTGTGTGTGTGTGTGTGTGTGTGTGTGTGTGTGTGTGTGTGTGTGTGTGTTTTAAGATAAGTGTGTAAGGTTAAGGTTAAGCTCTGAGACTATGGGATGAAGAGATACAATTAAAATAGAATGAGAGGATTTTTAAAGAGCTAGCTAAATTGCTCTGTTAAAGAAGTGAACAGCCAGGCTCGGTGGCTCAGCCTGAAATCCCGTGCTTTGGGAGGCTGAGGTGAGTGGGTTGCCTGAGCCCGCGGGTTCGAGACCCGCCTGGGCAACTTGGCGAGACCTCATCTCTACAATAAATCAAAAAAATTAGCCGGGCGTGGTAGTGCGTACCTATAATCCCGGCTACTCGGAAGACTGAGGCGGAAGGCTCGCCAGAGCCCAACGGGTGGAAGCTGCGGAGGCCAGGAGCAGCCACTGCACTCCAGTCTGGGTGACAGAGTGAGACTCCAACTCAAAAAAAAAAAGAAGTGAACGGTTATTTGGGGATGGGAGAGAAATCTAGAAAAAAGGAGGAAGGGGAGATAAAGAGAGGAGATGGGTGGAGTTGGGGACAGTGACTGAGCAATAGGGTGCGAGTGGGGTGTGCCCCAAACAGTGGAAAACCCAGGGGGCCGTGGAAGAGCAGAGAAGTCCAACAGCAAAGTGTTGAGTGTACCTCTCTGATGCAAATCCCCTCTGTTCCTCAGAGCCTCAGGAAAACCTACATGCCGGAAACCTTTGTGACAGGGTGTGTGTGTGTGTGTGTGTGTGTGTGTGTGTGAGAGAGAGAGAGAGAGAGAGAGAGAGAGAGAATCCAATGCAGGGTCTCAGAGAGCCGGTGGGGAAACACAAGCTCAGCTTGGGCCCTCAACCCTGGAGGGACGGTGAGGAAGGGCAGGGACTGGGGTTCCCACTTCCTGTGGGACTTCCTTCTGGCGAATTCCACCCGAATCTCGGAGGACAGACTGTCTTGGATGGTGACGGTGAAATGAATTTAAAAGGAATTTGGGGCCAGGCTCGGTGGCTCAGCCTGTAATCCCAGCACTTCGGGAGGCTAAGGCGAGTAGACTGCCTGAGCCCATAGGCTCGAGAACAGCCCGGGCAACTTGCCGAGACCTCATCTCTACGATAAATCAAAGATTAGCCGGGCATGGTAGCCTGCCTGTAGTTCCAGCTACTTGGAAGGCTGAGGCGGAAAGATCGCCGGAGCCCAGCAGGTCAAGGCTGGGGTGGCCATGAGTGTGCCACTGTACTCCAGCCTGGGCGATGGAGTGACACTTCAACTCAAAAAAAAGGAATTTTGTTTGGGCACCAGGAGGGCCTCTGGGTGCTGTGTGTCTGCAGGAAGGGGATGCCCACGGCCTCTCACAAGGTGCCCACAATCCCCAAGGGAGGAGCTAGCACAGAGCAGTTCCCCCTCCACCGTCTTCATGGCGACCGAGAGCCTGCACCTGCCCCCAGGAGGCCTCTCACCTGCCAGGGGTAGACCACCCTCTTGGCACAGCTGGTCCGGCCACAGCGGAGGAGGCTGTGCAGGGCATGGGCCACGGTGTAGACGGCCGAGTACACGCTGTAGGTCACGCGCTCCCCCGACAGCATGAAGATGGTGTTGAAGGATGCGGTGGTGTTCAAGCAGGTGTCACACTCCTGGTTGCAGGTGGACCCCCGGCTGGTCCCATTGGGTGGCGGCAGCCTTGCCTGCGTGCGGAACTTGCTGAAGCCAGGGATGGGCACACTCTGGATGGTGACGCCCAAGAAGGTGCCCGCACGGGGCAGCTCGGGGAGGTTGTGCAGGACCGGGTCGATGGACCAGGACTCGGAGGCGATCCACACCGCACCCGAGAAGTTGCGGCTCAGCACCTCGCGGAAGAAGTTGTGCAGAGCCAGCTCAGGCGAGAACACGACCACCACGTGTGCCGAGCTCCGCTGCAGCTTGTCCACGATGGCCCGCAGGCGCCGGCGCTCCCGTGGCGTCACCACCTGGTCCGGCTGCGGCGTGGGCAGCGTCTCCTGGAAAGCCACGCAGATGTCCCGGCGGGCCAGGCGCTCGCCCAGCAGCTGGCCGTTGTCATGGCCGTAGTTGTCGCTGCTGACCAGCACGACCACCCAGTTCCAGCGGAAGTGCAGCATCAGCTGCACCATGGCCTCGATGTGGTGGTCGGCGCCGGGTGTGGTGCGCAGTACTGCCGGGAAGCGCAGCTTGTCGCGCAGCTCGTCGCTGATCGCGCTGTAGGTGATCTGCGGGGGGGAGGGCCACAGCGTCAGTGAGTGTCCCCTGGGTGCCTAGGCCCAGGCCCGTGGGGCTCACCCGCCATCGTCACCCTGGTGACATCGGGGACAGCGCCAGGTGCGAGCTGTGCCCAGGGCTAGTGGTTCATGCTGTCATCACCGTCATGGCTGCCAGGTGGCGATATACAATAGACGCCTACTGTGTGCCAGGCCCTCGGCTAGTGCCCTACCTCAGGGTCACGTGATCAGGGAGCACCTACTGTGTACCACGGCCTGGGCGAAGCAACTTACACCATTGTCATCATCACCATCATCAGCACAGTAGTACACCCTGGGCTAGGTGATTTACATAATCGTTCCCATCATCTGGAAACATGTATTGAGCACCTGCTGTGTACCAAGCCCTGGGTCAAGCAGCTTACACCATCAACATCACTGTCAATCAGCACAGTAGCACGCTCTGAGCTAGGTGATTTACATAATCATTCCCACCATCTGGAAACATTTATTGAGCAGCTACTGTGTACCACAGCCTGAGCCAAGCAACTTACGCCATCATCACTCATCAGCACAGCAGCACGCCCTGAGCTAGGTGATTTACACCATCACTCCCATCACCTGGAAACATGTGTCGGCCACCTACTGTGTGCCCCTGAGCACAGCACTTTCCTCCCCACCACCATCATCCTGGGGCTCACCAGCCAGCCATGTGTCTTCCCTCTGCCTCCAGGACTCCACAGTCTTGGCTCTCTTCCCGCCTCCCGGCTCCTACTCTTCTCTGTGACCTCTGGACCTTGGAGGACCCTGGGGCTCAGGCATCCATCCCTGTCCTCCCTGTGTCTATTCTCCCTCCCTTGGTGGTCCCATCCAGTCTCTCAGCCTTAAATCCCATTTCCACACCAGCAGCTCCCAGCCTAGCCCCGGCCAGGACCTCCCTCCTGCACTCTGGACCCGTGCTTGCCAGTGCCCACCCGGCGTCGGGCACTTCACACGTCCAACACCGACCTCCTCTCACCTCTCACCCATGACCTTCCCCATTGCAGTCGATTTGATAGTGGCTCCATCCTTCCAGGTACTCAGGCCGAAAACTTGGGAGCCACCCTTGCCTTTTCTCTCTCATACACGCCGCCACACTTGATCCATCAGCAAAGCTCCCGGGCTCTACCTTCAAAACGTGTCCACCCAGCACCTACCAGCTCCCCACTGCTCCCTGGCCAGCCACCCCATCCCTGCCTGTGTCGTGACATTATCCCCCCACATCCCCCTTGCAGTCTTCACTAAACGTGGCAGCCAGGCGACTCTCCTCACACTCAGACAGACCCCCCCTCGGCTCCTAATGTCATTCAGGGAAAGCCAGAGCCCTCAGTGGCCCCAAGGGGCTCCGTGATGGCAGCCCTCACCTGCCTGTTCCAGCTCCTCCTCCCCTCCCCGGCCTCAGTTCCGCCCACCCCATCCCACGAACACCCCGGGGGCCACAGGCCTCTGTGCTCGCTAACCCCTCTTCCTGGAATGCGCTTCTCCTAGATGTCACATGGCTCCGTTGCTCCTTCACCTCCCTCCAGTCCTCATTCAGTTGTCTGCGAGACCCGCCTGACCATCCTGCTGGAACGTGCGGCTTCCCTCCACCTGCTCTTCCACCGTCCACCGATGGGCCCCACCCCGCCCGCTTGGCCTTTTCCTTTGCCCCTTGCTTGTCTCACCTCATGGATTCATTCATACGTATTTTCTTTCTCTCCCCACCAGAAGGGAAAGTCCGTGAGGACAGTGATTTCTGTATTTTGTGGTCAGCTGTATCTCAGCACCCACAGCAGTACCTGGCACACAGGAGGCGCTCAATAAACATGTTACATGAATGAAAGAATAAACTCAGCCCTCGACTAGACACTTCACGTAAAAGTACTAACATTTGTTGAGTACCTACTGTGTGTCAGACGCTGTGCTAGACGCTTTGCATACGAAAACAACAGCGACGATCACAGTATTTGTGACCACCTACTGTGAGTCAGGTCTTATGCCAGCCGCTCTATTTTTATTTCATTTTGTTTTTTGAGTCAGGGTCTCACTCTGTTGCCCAGACTGGAGTGCAGTGGCACGCTCACAGCCACCGCAGCCTCCACCTGCTGGGCTCAGATCATCCTTTCCCCTCAGCCTTCCATGAAGGTGGAACTACAGGCATGCACCACCATGCCCGGCTAATTTTTTGATTTTTATTGTGGAGATGAGGTCTCACCAAGTTGCCCAGGCTGGGCTCGAAACCATGAACTCAGGCAATCGTCTCACCTCAGCCTCCCAAAGTGTTGGGATTTTTTTTTTTTTTTTTTTTTTGAGTTGGAGTCTCACTCTGTGGCCCAGACTGGAGTGTAGTGGCCGCTCCCGGCCACCGCAGCCTCGACCTGCTGAGCTCCGGCGATCCTTCTGCCTCAGCCTTCCAAGTAGCTGGAACTACAGGCACACGCTACCATGCCCGGCTAATAATTGTTTGATTTATTGTAGAGATGAGGTCTCGCCAAGTTGCCTAGGCGGGTCTCAAACCTGCAGGCTCAGGCAATCCACTCACCTCAGCCTCCCAAAGGCGCAGGATTATAGGCGTGAGCCACTGCGTCCAGCTCGCCAGCCACTCTTTAATGGGTAGATACTCTGTCCCAGTCCTGTACTAGGCACCCTCAATCATGATGATGGTAATAGTTATAATAATAGTAGTAATTAAAATGGCCCTTCTCTGCAGATCTACTCTGAGGTAGACCCTGCGCTCAGCAACATGACAGAATAATATCAAACACTTGTTATTTATGTATCGAGTTTTTATTCCTGTGCAAGATGCTTTACATAATAACAATTACATCATCGACTACCTGCTGTGTGCTAGGAGCTCTTACACAGGTGAACGCTCTCCTCTCATCTTCAGGCAATTCTGGGTTGGAATGCTTACCAGTCCACTTTACAAGTGGACAAATTGAGGCTCAGAAAAGTTAAGAGATTTGCCAAACACTTTGCGGTGGCCAAGACTCGGTTCCAGGACGCACGCCCAGGGCTGCCACCTCTGAAGTCTGAGCATTTACCCATGGGCTGGACTGCCTTCCCAAGATAGCCGTTGATGTTCTGCCTGATTCACCTGTCACCACCTCTGTGACCGATGAGGGCCTTGGCTTCTGGGCCCTCCAGACAGTCACCCCTCCGCCCCCCTCCCCAGCTCCTTCTCCGGGGTTCAGGGGCCTTACCTGTGGGAGCAGGAAGAGGGAGAAGAAGTTGGCCATCGTCATGACGGACTCAGAGCTCTCAGGGCCAATGATGGCCACCACCCGGGGCACGTAGTAGCTGTAGTCCTCCTGGACAGGCAGGGAGTAGTCCTCCCGTGCCAGGAAGTAGAGCATGGGGTGGATGTTGTTGGAGATGTAGCACACGTCCACCATCTCGTAGCCTAGCCGCACGCCGGGCAGCAGGCTGCGGCGGCCGTTGATCTCCTCCACCGCAAAGCGCATGGCCTGCATGAGGTTGTAGCCCAGTACCTTTATCTCATACCTGGGGGACCATGGCGGGAGGGAGCAGAAGAGGAGAAGTGATGGAAGACAAGCCTGCCTCTCCTCCTCACCGCAGAAAAGCCTGGCGTTGACCAAGGAGGAGCCCCTGCAGAAGATTCTGCCATTTTCACCACATCATTGTCACATGCCACATCTCAAGGGTCACCACGGTCCCTGTGGCCACCACTGACACTGTGACTCCCTGTCATCTCCATCACCCTCTACTGATGTCCACTGATGTGACCGCTGTTGCCCGCTACAACCTCTGTCATCATCGTCACCGCTGTCACCCTCATCACCCACTATGCCACCACTGCCTCATGTCACCACATCCTCGCAAGCACCATTCCCCTCGTCATTGGTATCATCACCACCATCACCACCATTATCACCGTCACCATCGCCAATATCACTGCCACCGTCACCACCACCTCTGCCAATATCACCACCACCACCATCACCATCACCACTTCACCACCATCACCGTCACCATCACCACCACCATAGCCGTCCTCACCACCACCACTACCACCACCTCTGTTTTCACCACCACTGTCACCACCATCCCCAACTCACCACCATCCTGCATTATACTCCCCACCATGATCACAGGCATCAGAAGACCCAACAGCACGCTTCATTCCATTCCTGACACCACTACCCTCACCATCCCTCTCCAGCGTCCTCACGGGTGTTTTTCTTCTGGTCAACCCTTAATCACCTTTTGCATTCCCTTCCTTCCTCCCTGTCTCCCAGAGTACCCTCACCCTCTCTGAACGAGGTCACTATCTTATAGTCCCAGGCTGGCCCCATGTCCCCGCTTCATGCGTTCATGAAGATGGCCACCCAGGCTCCAAGTGATGCTGCCATCTCAGGGAGCTCACGGAGGAGAGACTCCCCCCCAGTCCTGGAAGTATCCCTACCCACCCAACCATAGCCATCAGAAAATGCAGGCTTCCTCTTCCAGTCTGAGAACCTGCTGTGGGGAAACCACATTTTGCCTCCTGGGCCCTGACCTGGACTCACCAGGAGTCCCCCGGTTGCGTAAGTGAGTGGGGGTGGTCCTGACGGTCTCTGAGACCTCTCTAGGCTGAAACATCCTGCCACAGCCCAGGTCTCAGTGTTCTGGAACAACATCTCCAGAGAGTTTGGTAACGTGGATTGTGGGGGGCCTCCCTGGAGGCCAGCGGGGTGCACCCAGAAGAGGGGGGTTGGCAATGGGAAAGGGAGTCCTGCGCCCTCCATCCCCACCTGGCCCCCAGGGACCCCAGGACCCAGCCTGCACCGCCACCCCAGCCCCACACTGAAGACTCACTCCTTGCACTTGGGCACCTGTAGGAAGTTGAGGTGAGTGATGCCCTTCACATTGGCATGGAGGCTGAAGAGGCCACCCAGGAGGTAATCCCCGGCCAGGTGGAAGTCCGAGTTCCCAGCTGGCTCCGCCAGGACCTGCAGCAGAAGGAACAGGGAGCAGACCACCCTGGCCTGGGGCCCCATGGCTGGGAAGTGCCGGTCTCAGGAGGTGGCCCCGCCTCCCTTGGGAGCAGGCGCCTTGACACCAGGGCATTTGCACATGCATTTACATAGTGACGGTCCTGCCACCGACCACGGGCACCTGGGGCAGGTGTGGAGGTCGGAGGGTCCGGGGGAAAGGAGGCTGGAATGAGGGGGATCTTTCCTGGAGCACAGTGGGATTGGGTGGCCTGTGAGGACCCCATCTGGAGGGAGGGAGAGCGTCTGGATACCTCTGCCACACCCTAACCATCTGCCACTTGTTTGAGGGCAGGTCTCCTCTCCCGGACAATTCAAACATTTGGGGAGTAAAGGACACAGGTGCTCACATAAGACAAAATCATGTGGTAAAAAGAGTCCAAGCTTTAGAGCTCAACCGAGTAGGGCCTGGCGTGTGGTAACGTACACATGGCACCTGGCCCACTCGGTGCTCAGAAAGTAGCCGTTGTCAGTGAGAACCAGGCATCACGTCAAGAGCTCGTCACTCATTATCTCATTAAATGCTCCCAATATCTGGGACTACAACCCCATTTCACAGGTGAGGAAATTGAGGCACTGAAAAGTTAAGGCTGGGATTCAAACCACACGGCCTGACCCCAGGGCCGGGCACCTCATGGCCACGCCATTGCTCACCTCACAAGGCCAACACTTTTCATAAAAAGCGGCAGCAGCAGCTAGGAGAATGGGAGAGGAGTGGGAGGGATGTCCCGCTCTCTCCGAAGGCTGCCATCTGTCCGCCTGACAACACAGCAGCTCCGTGGAGTAAGCCCCCTCTGAGTTGCCCCCCCACCTTGGTCCCCACACCAAGAACCAGGTGTGTTGGCAAAACGGAAAGTGGGAACTTCCTGAAGTCAAAGGGGCCGCCCCCCATGGAGCTGGCTCTGGAGAACCGACTGGAATCGCGGGCCCTTAGACAGGTGATGCCGTTTTGTTCCCTTCCAGCCCTGACAACGTGGGGCCAGCAGCGGTCTTAGAGATCTGCCGTGTAACACACGGCTCAGGGGATCAGTGCCCGGCATGTCCCGGCTGTGGGGGTCTGATGGGTGGAGGCCTCAAGAGACAACAGGGGGACTGAAAGCCCAGTGCCCGTCCAGACCCCAGCCCAGCCAAGCCCTGCTCCCCCTTCAAGGCCCCGTCTGAGCTTCCCCTCCAAGAAACCACAGCTGCCTCTCAGGAACCGCCCTGCTCTGAGCAGCAGCAAGCTCCCAGTCAGCCCCATCACTGGCACCTGCACCAGCCTTTCATCGCCAACCTCCTGGGCACCCACATATCCAGGGCAAAGAAGGGGTGAAGTTGAAAAGTAAAAGCTCACATTGACTGAGCACCTCATTCTGACAAGGGCATGGGGCGTGGCACTTTCTTTTGTTGTAGAGATGGGGTCTTGCTATGTTGCCCAGGTTGGTCTCAAACTCCTGGGCTTAAGCGATCCTCTTGCCTCAGCCTCCCAAGTCACTGGGACTACAGACATGGGCCACTATACTCAGTTTGGTTTTAAATATGTCTTCCAATCCTCAGCTCCCTGAGAAATCTGAAGCTGAGAGGTCAAGGCATAGGGGCGAGAGGTTAAGGCTAGGATTTGCGCCCCTGCCTGTCTAGTTCTGGGGGCTATCCAGCCGTGGTTGTGACCAGAGGCCTGGCAGTCAGAGACATGGGACTGAAATTTCATATTTCCTACAGGTGTATTAGTCACTTAACCTCTTGGTGCCTCTGTTTCCTCGTCTGTAAAATGAGAGTAACTGTACACGCTTCATGGTGTTGCTGGGAGGATCTGAGACTATGATGTCCAAAGCATCTAACGCAGTGCCTGGCCCACAGCTTGTGTTCAGGCAGTGGTGGCTGTTATTATCACTGCTATGATTTACTCGTCTGGCCCTTAAGTGGAACAAGCAGGAAGTATGACAATGAATGGCAGGTGGATGAATTAGTGAAATGGGTGGGTCTGGCTCCTGCCACGTCCTTTGTCCCCCTTCCCCACCCCCCAGGAACTCTGGGTCAGCCTGGTGGCCAGGAGCCGGCACAGGTGGCCCCTCATTTCCTTAGCATGCACGCTCGACCGATAGCCCGTGGGACAGCGGTGGCAGGGATGTCCGGCCTCAGTCAAATGGTCCGCGCTCCAAGCCCGGGCCTGCGGCTGGCCCCCAGCCACAGCAGGGAAATGAAGAGGCTGCCTGGGTCGCCGCAGATGCGGGCACTGAGTGAGATGACCATGCAGGGCAGGCAGTGGGCCCTCGAGAGCCACCAGCCCCCGGGTGGCACAAGGGAGAGTGGGAGAAAGGGGACAGGTGAGAAGGCGCTGAGTCAACCCTGGCCCTAGCTCCAAAAGAGCTCAAGGTGGAGGGTTGGAAAAAGGCAGGTTAAGACAGCAGGGGTGGAAGAAGTGCCCGGACGTTGGGCCCACAGAGCAGGCAGCAGGGAGCCTGGACACCAGCGCTCGCAGACCTAGGTTCTAGGTCTTACCAGCCGCACGGGCTGGTCATTCCTGCTCTGACCTCACTTGGCCCTGTCACAGTTACCAGGGAAGGTCACTTTCCAGGACCCATGAGGCCAGGTGGGCACAGCACTCGGCAATAAGGAGTAGCTCTGCTTCCATTTCGCCGTGATCTTGGCCAAGTCACCCCATCCCTTCACAGACATGAGCAGGGCCCCGGGTACCACCCTTCCCTTCTGGGGGCTCCAGCCCGGGCACTCTGGGAGCTGTGCCTTGACCCCAGAAGTGTCGCTATGGCTTAGAAAAGAACCCTTCTCCCGTTATCTGCGGGCAGGGACAAGCTAGGACACACATTTTCCCACCCCCAAGTCAGCTGCCCTGTGCGTGGGCCCACAGATCTGGACTCCGGCTAACCAGCCCGTAGCTCCCTCGAGCCCTCACCGGCTGACTGCAGGGGTCTTTCCAGGCAACTCAGCGCTGGGTATGAACATCTGGATGAAGGGGGGAGGGTGGGCTCTGGAACAGATAGACCTGGGTTTAATTCTAGCAGTACCACTCCCCTGGGAAGTCCCTGGAACACTCTGTACCTCAGATTCCGCATCTGCAGAATGGGAGCATGGCAGTGCTGACTCTATATGGCTGTCGTGAATGAAGAAACATGCAAGTCCTTGGCACACGCATTAGTCAGGGTTCTCCAGGGAAACAGAACCAACCAGAGCAAGAGACTGACTTTAAGGAAGCGGCTCATACGATTGTGGAGTTACATTACCAAGTTCAGCATCTGCATAGTAGGGCAGCAAGCTGGAGACCCAGGGAAGAGCTATCATCCAAGTCCAAGGTCAATCTGGTGGCAGAATTCACTCCTGAATGGGAGAGCTCCTTCTTCATTCTATTGAAGCCTTCAATGGACTGAACAAGTATGAATGGTGAACTGCTTTAAAGTCCCCTGATTTATATTTTAATCTCAACCAAAAAAAAAAAACTTTCACAGAAACATCCAGAATGTTTGACCAAATATCTGGGAACCGTGACCCAGCCAAGTTGATACATAAAACTGACTATTAATATCACAGCCCATGATAGTGGCTGCTACAACAAAAATGGGTAAATAGGTGACATTTTAATATCATTATGTATCTGGCACTATCCAAAGTACTGACATGAATTAATTAAATTCTCATGATAACCCGTGTGTGTGTGTTTGAGGGGATTATCCTCATTTCACAGATGAAGAGACAGGGCCAGGCGCAGTGGCTCATGCCTGTAATCCCAGCACTTTGGGAAGCCAAGATGGGAGGATTGCTTGAGCCCAGGAGTTTGAGACCACCTGGGCAGCATAGTGAGACCTGTCTTTCTAGGAAAACAAACAAACAGACGAAGAAACAGAAGGTCAGAGAGGTTGCATATCTTCTTGGAGATCCCCAGCCTGGGAGGCGGTGAGCCAGGATTTGAACTCAGCCTGTCTGGTTCCAGAGTCCTCACTGCCTCCAGCAGGTACTCACAAACAGCCGTGCTCACCCTCCCTCCATCATACAGAGGGTGCTGTGCCCCTCAACCTAGCAATACACTGGCAATGCCATCAGGCTTGGGAGATGTCGGCCGCCCCCACCACCCCACCAGAAGGACCCGCAACCACTTTGATGGAGTAACAGGCATTTTATTGGGTGGCATCGGGGTGAATCCGGCTGCCACCTCACAGTATAGAACCAGTAGCATCAGGAACACCTCTGGCCATGGCCCCCGGCCACCCGCCCCAACCCCCGTGGGAAATGACACAGACCTGGAAGGACCCGGCCCAGGCGGCACCTGCACCCACCCTGAAGGTGGGCCACTGAGGGTCAGCCCACACAGAGCCACTCCCATGCTGAGGAGGGAAGACCCCACAGGATGTCCTAGCCTGTCCCATGGGCCGATGGGAACCCAAGCTGAGGCTTCGGGGCCTGGGAGGTGGGAGGGGCCCTGAGACTGGCCCTGGGACACCCTTAGAGGCAGGACCAGATAAGCTGAGGCAGGCGGAAGCAGGATGAAGATCCACCCAGGCTTCCCC
The DNA here is from genome assembly GCA_027257055.1 of Cephalopachus bancanus. Classification (NCBI taxonomy): domain Eukaryota; kingdom Metazoa; phylum Chordata; class Mammalia; order Primates; family Tarsiidae; genus Cephalopachus; species Cephalopachus bancanus. The sequence goes on along the minus strand of JAPVLO010000294.1, from coordinate 2,429,736 downwards.
AATCACAGACCAAAGGAGAAGGTCCGCCCTGCCCTACCCCTTGGCAGGTCACCTCCCGTGGCCCCTCAGCCTCACCACCACATTGAGCAGGCCAGAAACCACAACCATGTGGAGCTCAGGGCCACAGACACCCTGAGAAAGGCATTCGGGTGTCTAAGGCAAATGGCTGGCACAGGTGTCGCTAAGGCTGTGGCTGGGTACAGACGCTGCTGGCTCAGGGGGATTTGGGCAAAGACAGAGTGACCAAGGCAGGCAGCCCAGGCCAGAGAGGGCAGGGCTGGCTGGCGCCACCTGTGCCCTGCAGGCCACACCGAGTCACTCTTCACCCTGGACACCTGCAAGAGCTGGGCCGGGCCAGGAGCCTCTGCGGGTGGTGAGGTTTGCCCAGGAGCCCAGAGCAGCCTCCGTCTCCCGCAAAGGATCCTAAGAGCAGCCCACCACATTCCGCAGGTCCCTGATCCCCTGGGCCCTGGTGGAGGGGAGAGGGAAGACCTGCCAGGCACCAAGGTCATCCCCACAGATGGAGTCTCTAGGATGGCCGATGGGACGGGGACATGGACCCGTTCCTCCCCACGGGGTCTCAAACCAGAGGCCATGGGACAGAATACAGGCCAGCGGCAGGGGTATCTGGAAAGGGGGCCGTCCACAAGAAAGGGGCCGAGGGGATGGGGCGGGGCCAGTGCAGTGAGGCCAGTCATCTGGACGGACAGACGGTCGGACAGGCAGACGGCAGAGCACCCAGCTGGGCTCACTGCATGTATGAGTAGCGCCAATCCCCTAGGGGCTTGTGGGTCTCCTTGATGACCTGAGGTGATGTCCAGCGCAGGATGTAGTGGGGGCCCCCTGGCTTGTCGTTGGTTCCTGTGGAAAAGACAGTTCTGTTTTTCTCTGAAAAGATAAAACAAGACTAGGTGTGGTGGCTCATGCCTGTAATCCCAGCACTTTGGGAGGCCAAGGCAGGAGGATCACTTGAGGTCAGGAGTTTGAGAACATCCTGGTCAACATAGCAAGACACTAGGGGATCGGGATCTCTACCCCCCCCAAAAAAATTAGCTGAGCTTGGTGGCATGCGCCTATAATCCCAGCTACTCAAGAGGCTGAGGTGGGAGGATCGTTTGAGTCCAAGAGGTCGAGGACCCAGTAGGCTGTGATCACACCACTGCACTCCACCCTGGATGACAGAGCGAGATCCTATCTCTAAAAAGAATTTTTTAAATTAAAAAAAAAAAGAGCTGGGTGTGGTGGCTCATGTCTGTAATCCCAGCCCTTTGGGAGGCAGAGGTGAGAGGACTACCTGAGACCATGGGTTTGAGACCAACCTGGGAAACTTAGCGAGACCTTGTGTCTATATTAAACAAATAATGAAAAAAAAAAATTAACCAGGCGTGGTAGCAGATGCCTGTAGTTCCAGCTACTTGAAAGGCTGAAGCAGAAGGATCACCTGAGCCCAGCAGGTCGAGGCTGCGGTGGCCATGAGCGTGCCACTGCACTCCAGCTTGGGTGACAGGGTGAGACTCAAACTCAAAAAAAAAAAGATACAGAAGTTTGGGGGAGGAATGAAGAAATAAACGAGCACCAGCTGTTGAGCTTGGGATGCACAGAAGAATCTGCACCCCAGGCAGGGATAGGCAGGAGGCCCTGCCTACTTGCTGGGACAGAGAGGCTGGTACAGCCGGGGCACCCCTACCAGGGGTTCTAGGAGGCGGAGTGGGCTATGAAGAGAGCACTGCACTGGGAGCCAGAGCCCCGGTGTGACAGAGGGCTGCCACAGGAAGTCCATGGTTGGCCTTTAGCCCTGGCTCCCAGCCAGAGCGCCTAAGGCTCTTGGACTTTCCCTGAAAGACAGGGTGACAGGAGCAACTCCTGTTATTCCAAAGAAGCTGCTTCCAGCCCCACCTGAGTTTATGCTAATGGGGTGATGTGCAGGGGGCGGGGGAGAGGAAGGATGGTTGGCAGAGGGGCCCCCCTAGGACTAGAGGGCTGGAACGCTCAGCGCGAGAGAGTCGAAGGACTGAAGGCAAGCTAGCCACAAAAGGCCAGCGACTCATCAGCCATGCCCATGCGACGATCTCCATAGAAACCTGAAAGGACAGGGTTCCACAGAGAGCATCCACATGCCGGGAGGGCGGCACAGCCCAGAGTCCCTGGGGACAGAAGCTTCCAGACTCTGCCCTGAGTGCCTCTTCATCCGTCTCCTTTAAAATATCCTCTATAGTAAGTTGGAAATAGCCGGTCAACCTTCTCTGGGTTCCATGAGCCGCTCCAGCAAATTATCAGGAAGGGGGTTGGGGGAACTCCCGACATGTAGCTGAGTCCGACATAGGAGTGGGTAACCTGAGGACCTGCTCCTTGTGACTGGCATCTGATTGGGGGCAGCCTGGGGGACTGAGTTCTTAACCTGTGGGGTCTTAACCCTGTGGGTGTCCCCCAAGAACTGGAGAATCCGTTGGTGTGGGAAGCCCCCACCCACCTGTGTTCGGCCCTGGTTCACTCTGCCACTCGGGTGCAGTAACCTTTGGCTAGTCCACACCCTTCTGGGCCTCAGTTTCCCCACTTGTGAAGTTGAACACATGGGGAAACTGAGGCCCAGGAGTGCACTGGACTTCAGAGATACTGGGCATGGTGGGAATAGCGGGGGCGCTGGAGCCAAGGTCCCAGCCCCACCACCTCCCAGCCATGTGACCCTGAGCAAGTCACGGCCCCCTTGCCTCAGTTTCCTCCCCTGTAAGATGGGACAACAGCCTTCACTCACGAGGCCGTTGAAAGGACCCTGAGTTCGTGGTCTCCAGGCCCACAGCGAGTGCTCAGGATGAAGGCCCTAGGGCCTCCCACCAGGAACCTGGCTCCCCTCGGGGTAGGGGGAACACACTCACCAGAGGCCCGCGCGCCCCCGAAGGGCTGCTGGCCCACCACGGAGCCAGTGGACTTGTCATTGATGTAGAAGTTGCCAGCGGCGTTCCTCAGCACCTTTGTGGCCTCCCGCACGACGTCCCTACGCGCAGGGCAGGGGTCAGAGGCCAACAGCCCCCGTCCCCACCAGCCCCAGGGTCCACCCGCAATGCCCCCACCCCAGCCACGTGGGCTTTCCAGGCCAAGCCTAGGCTGCATCTGGGACAGGGCCACTGGCCACCCCCGGCCAAAGGCCCTCAAACGAGTGACTCAGCCTCTGCCTCGGTTTCCTTCTCTGGAGAGGGGAGGCAGCAAGCCTCCCTCGCAGGGCGCTGCCAGGTTCAACTGGGAGGATGGGAGTCGGCTCCCACCGGAGTCCAATTCTCCTGGTCCCCCGGGGAGCAGGGGGCACGAAGCCCCCGCCCCCAGCGCCAGGCCACCCCCACTCTCTCACAAGGCACACACAGAGCAGCAACTCGTGCCCTGGAGGAGGGGGAAGGCAGAGCCTCAGGCCCAGACGCGCGGGACCCAAGTCCGAATCCAGCCTCCGCAGGACTAGCAGTGACCCTGGCCGCGAGCCTCATTTCTGCTCTGTGCACAGGGCTCCTCAGGGGGCTTCATCACCTCCAGAGAGCCCATCCAAAGTACCAGCTCCTGGCCGCCCCCAGAGGCTCGGACTCAGGGGTCCCTGGGGGGATCCCGCCTGTGTGGGCCTGTGCCGAGGCTGCCACCCGTCAGAGCAGAGGGAGGGGAAGGAAGAAGGCAGGGGCGGCACTGTCAGCCAGAGCCTGTCCAGGAGGTGGGACGGGCTGAGCCGGCGGGAGCGGGACATCAGGATGACCGCGCGGGTCCTGGCCAGGCCACTCACTTATCCTGGGCGAACACTGCCCCCGTGAGGCCATAGCTGGTGGTGCTGTCGACCAGCCGCAGCATCTCCTCGTACTTGTCGTCAGGATAGACATAGACGGTCAGCACAGGCCCGAAGATCTCCTGGGAGAGAGGCCCTGGGGTCAGACCCTCCACGGGGCCAGTGCCCTCAGCCTTCCCAGTATCCCTGCTATGGCCCCCTTCCCTTCTCCCTGGGCTTCAGTCCACACTTCAGCCTCTGCCAGAAGGTGCCTTCTCCTGGGTTCCCTCCAGGATAGCCACATGCCCAGCTCCCTGCCCAGTCCACTCCACTGCAACCTGCCAAAAGATACAAAAGCTAGGCCAGGTGAGGTGGCTCACGCCTATAATCCTAGCACTTTGGGAGGCTGAGGTGAGAGGATTGCCTGAGCGCAAGGGTTCGAGACCAGCCTGGGCAACTTGGCAAGGCCTCATCTCTTAAAAAAAAAAAAAAGATACAAAAGCTTTCCAGCCACCCTGTCAAACCCACACTGAGAACAAAGGGTCCAGGTGCTGGGAAACAGGAGGCTTCTGGCAGCAACTGGCCTGGGAATTGCCTGGTGATGCCGCTGCCTCCAGGAGGGTGTGTGGTCCCCTCTGCCACCAAGGGGCTGGGGAAGACCTCCTCCTCTCGCAGTCCCCAGCCCTGCACTGCCTCTCTGGGCAAGTGGCTTGACCTCTGGTAGCCTCGGTTTCTCAACTGTAAAACGGGAATAATGATGCCTGCCTCACCTCAGCCAAGTGCCCAGCTGTGGCCAGCCCACCATAAGAGTTCATAAGTGTCAGCTGTTACAGACGCTGTGGTGGCCATGGTTGTTGTGGGCAGAGGAAGTGCCAGGACCCTAGTCAGGGTCAAGGACAGGGCACTGGATCTAGAGTCTGGTGGCCTGAGCTCTAAACCTGGCGTAGCACACTCCAGGGAGAGACATTCCCTTCCAGGGCTTCCCCTTCCTCCTCTGTGAAATGGGATGTCTCGAGAACAGGTGTGCGAGTGCCCTGGGCATGTGCTCCACTTGGGGGAAACTGTCCCTGCCTGGGCTCCAGGCTGCTCGCCCCGTCACCTCCTTCATGATGGGCTCCTGCGGGTCCTTGCTCTCCACGATGCAGGGCTCCACAAAGTAGCCCACCGAGTCGTCACAGCTGCCCCCGGCCAGGACGGTGAGGCTGGGGGAGGAGCGGGCATGCTCCAGCCACTTCTTGATGCGGCCAAAAGACTGGGAGGGGAGGGGTCAAGGCAGGGAGGTCACCCCAGCAACAGTCCCACACTCTCACCCCAAAACACCCACGCCTGAGGGGCTCAAGTTCTAAAATGGGGGGTGCTGAGGGCAAAAGCCAGGGTCTGGCTGAGCCACGACAGAGTCAAGGACAGACGCGCACACACGTGCATACACACATGTGTACATATGGTGAACTATAGGTGTACTCACATACAAACATACCCACACACCTAGGTAACACACATGTAGGCATACCGTGGCCATGTGTCTTCACGTTTAAGCACGTAGGTATCTACACGCTTTATGCGTGTGTGTGCACTTGGGTGGACTTGCTTATGGAGACATGCGTGGGCCTGTGTACACACGGGTATGTGTGTGTCTGTGTGGGTCGACCTGCATGCACAGCCACACAGAGCTCTGTGTGAACATGTTCATGGACATGCATGGCCACCTGTGCACCCAGGGCGTGTGGGACACAATCCTTCTCTGGTCACGGGCAAGTCTGCCCTTTCCAGGCTGGCTATCCAGCTGCCTTGATCAAAGCGGGGGGCTGGGCTGCCCCAGGTCAGGGCCCCCCGTCCCTTCCTCCTCAGCGCCCCAGGATGCCACTTCCTGCCGGTACCTTGGCATCAATCACCGCGGAGAAGAAGGTCCCAAAATCCTCTGCAGGCTGGAGGCAAGGAAGAGACATGGGAGAAAGGCATTGTGGGGAGACAGAGCCCCTCCCGCACACCAGCCTGGGGGACCCAATCCCATCAGCCCCCCGCCGGGCCACTCACATCGCCCACTTTGATCCTGCCGTGCTCCTCCAGCAGCCGCCCTTTGATCTGGGGCCACAGCGAGCGTGGCACGTAGAGGCGCGAGCAGGCAGAGCACTTCTGGCCGCCATATTCAAAGGCCGAGCGCAGGGTCCCGCTCACCACGCTGTCCACGTCGGCCGAGCGGTGTACAAAGTGGAAGTTCTTCCCACCGCACTCTATGGGGAGGCGGGGGGGATGATGGGAACCTGGCTCCCCCAGCCCCCCGGGGCCAAGGCCTGCCTGCGCCCGACCCTGGCATGGCCCACACCAGTACTGAGTGGACTAGAGCGGGGCGGCCAGTGTCCCGGAGACCCACAAGCCAGCCTGTGCTCCCACCCTATAGACAAGAAAACTGCCTTGGGAAGGGTGAAGGGCATGAGAGATTGTCAGGTCCAACTGACACCGCCCAACATAGAAGCAGAGGAAGGACCAGGACCCAGGGCTCCCAAGCGCCTATCTATCGCTGGAAGTAGGCACAGCTTTCTCTGGGGCTTCCTCTGACCCCTCGCCCGGCGGCAGAGGGGAGTTCACCCATGTCAGCTGCCAGAGCCGAACCCCTCCCCACCCACTCGGCAGTTTCCTCAGTGTGAGGGAGCTGTTGGTGGATCCCTTCACGCTCCAGCCTCAGTTTCCCACTCATGGGAAACACCCGTTAATAGCAGCTGAAAGTCCTCACTACCTGTCAGACTCGAACAAGCACGCTGTGAAGCCTCACAATAGTCTCCCATTCTTATTCTCAGTTTAGAGACAAGAACATCAAGGTTCAAAGAGGAAGGCACGTGTCCCAAGTCGGGAAGAGGAAAACAGCAGTCCCCGATGGGAAGCAGGCTGAGAGCCGGAGGCCACACACACAGCTTTCCGAGGGGCTCCTCATCCTCATCAAGGTCGAACCAGGGTTGGGGGGCCCAGAAGCAGGAGATGCAGCAGCTGACCTGAAGCCCACCTTCCCCCACACCCCACCCCAGCTCCCACCAGCTCAGGAACAGGGTCCAGACTCCCCCACGGGCCCCACTGCTCCCCGGGGGCAAGAACACCCAGCCCTCTGTTCATGTGCCGCGTGCCCCAGGAGCCCCTCCTCTCTCCGGGGCTCAACACTTTCCCAAAGTGTGTTCCACAAAACACTTGGTCCAGGGACCCTCAGCAAAACAGGGTTCTGTGGCCCAGAGAGTTTGGGAAACACTGCCTGGTGCCTGGCAGACCTTGCCCCTGAAGATGTGCAATGCATATTACAGCATTAAAGCCTCTGAGAAGTCCTGCGGGAGAGGAATCCCTTTTGCTTTAACATGGCGCATGCCAAACTTCCTTGACCATGAAACCGTTTCTTTGTGGAAAAATCTTAATATGCCTGCAAGATCTGGCCCTGCGACCTCTTGGCCCCATCTCCTGCCAGCCCTCCTCCCTCCCTACTCCAGCTATGCGGGCCTGATCTCTTTTCTCCAAATACAAGCTTCTTCCCACCTGGGCCTCTGCTTAGCCAGCGCTGCCTGACACAGCAGCCACCAGCCACACGCGGCGACTGAAATTTAGCATAATTAAAATTTAGGACAACTAACTATGCCATTCAGTCATGTGGGCCACCTGGTGAGGGCTGGATGTGTGGCCAGGGGATGCCAGATGGGAGATCCAGAGCCGGGAACGCTTCCTCCATGGCAGAAATTCTCCCAGGCAGTGCTGGAGCCTGAGCCATTTGTCACCTAACCTGGGCAGCATCACCTCCATCTCCTTCTCCTTCATTATGGCCAGGGGAGGGGTCCCTAGGGCCACAGGGGCTCAGGGGGTGGGGAGAGGGGGTCCTTACCTCCAGCCAGGCGTGGAAAGGTCCGGAACCGGTCCAGGTTCTGGGCCACCTGCTTCCACAGGTGCTTGAAGGTGCTAGAACCAGAGGACAGGGTGGGATCAGGGAGCCAGGCCCGGAGGAGGGAAAGGAACAGCCCAGGGTGGGGTGCTGAGGTCTGCAGCCAGGCAGGAGGTGGGCGGGTGTCGGTGGAGGGGAACCAAGCGGCTGCAGCCCCAGCCTCTGGGAGGGAGCAGGTCGGTGCAGAGAGACCCAGGAGGTGCGGGCTCCATTCCTGACACAGACACTCAGCACTGTATGGTCTTGGACTCATCTCAACCTCTCTGAGCCTCACATGCGGCACCTCATCTGGGTCCTGGAGAGAACAGTCCCCACCTGGCAGGGCTGTTTTGTGACTAGCTGGAAGGCAAGTCGAGGGTGTGAGACCATGCTGAGCACACTCCGGGCGCCTACTGGGAAGGGACGCTGCCGTGGTCTACGAGGGGCTCCCCCGGCCCAGTGCCCAGGACCGACCGAGGAGGGTCCCGGGAGAGGGAGCCCAGGCCCCTGCCCTAAGCTGCCACCCTGGTGAGCCCCGCCTTCTCCCCAGGCTCCAAGTGTGACCAACCTCAGCACCACAAAACAATAAAAATGCTAATCAGCCGGGAGCCAGCGACACAGTAGCTAATACTAATTTATGACTTTCCTACCTTTAAGCCCGCTGCTCATCAGAGCGTGGCAAATGGGGGCCAGGCCCGCTCTGCCCGCTAATAGGCGGGGACCCGCGGGGCCGAGGCGGGCTGAGCAGGCCTTGTGGGAAACAGTCTTCCTCAGCAATTCTAAAGCGGCCACCCTCGCCCGCAAGCCTGGGTGGGGAAGGGGGTGGCAGGGCCTGGGGCCCAGCAGAGGAGGTGGGAAACCCCCCAGGAGTCCCAAGCTGCAGACCCTGACATCTGGCTGCCTCCTGGCATCTCCCAGATGACCCGCGGGCACCTCAAAGTCAAAGTGACCACATGGTTCGTCTTCCCCCATGCCCGCTAGCTGTTCCAGGACCCACCCTGGTGCCCAAGGGCACCATATATCTGCCCAAGGCCACATTCCTGCTGACTGCCCTCCTGCCCACCCTGACCCCACGGACAGGCAGCAGGCACCATGTCTCCCTGCTACCTCCCGTCTAGAACCCGCCCTCCTCGCCATCCCCACTGTCTACACCCTGATTTCCCTATACTTCGGCCACTCTCCCTGCTTAAAATCTTCTGTGGCTTCTTTGGGCCAGGTGTGGTGGCTCATGCCTGTAATCCCAGCACTTTGGGAAACTGAAGTGGGAGGACTGCTTGAGTTCAGGAGTTTGAAACCAGCCTGGGCACTAGCGAGACCTCATCTCTACAACAAATTTAAAAATTAGGTGTGGTGGCTCACACCTGTAGTTCCAGCTACTTGGGAGGCTGAGGCAGAGGGATCACCTGAGTCTAGAAAGTTGGACTTCGGTGAGCCATGATCGTGCCTCTACACTACAGCCTGGGCAACAAAGTGAGACTCCTGACTCAAAAAAAGTAAAAAAGAAAGTTTCCGTGTCTCCTGTCACCTTCAGGATAAAGTCAGACACCTTTGCAGACTTGGGCCCCACCAATACCTGCTCAGTGAGTGGTGAGACCAGGCAGCGCCTGCACCCACTACCTCATCGCAAACCCCCGCAGCCACACGGATGCCACCACGCCCTGGAGCACACATGTTTTTGCTTGAGGCCTCCGCACACACTATTCCCGCTCCCAGAACACTCTCCCCCTGCCCCTTCCTCTCTGTCTGGCTGACTCCTCTGCTTAGATGCCACCTCCTCCAAGAAGCCTTCCTGACTCCTCCTCCAATTCACCATGCTCCCCAGTGCCCTTCCCAGTAGCAGGGGTGGCACTGAAACCAGTCTCGCCTGGCATCTGTAGGCTGCCCTTCCAGCCGGCTAGAACTCATTTAATCCTCACAATTGCTCGGCCAGGTGAGACTGTCACCCCTGTTGGGCTGGTGAAGAAACCAAGGCTCAGAGAGGTGAAGTGGCCCGCCCACGGCCACACAGCTCTAAGTGAGCAGGGCCAGTGCATGGCCCCTGGACTCACAGCCCTGGCTCCTGGGCGGACCGTGTGACCCTCCCCCGGCCACCGCCTGCCCTGCCCCACCCCAGGGACTCACGGCACACTGCCTGTGAAGTTGATGCCGCACAGGTGCTCAGAGCTGGTGACGGTGTCCCCGAACGTGGGCCCGTCAGCAGGCACAAACTGGATGACGTTGGGGGGCAGGCCGGCCTCCCGGAGGACGCGGTACACGGCATAGCTGGCCAGCACGGCAGTGTCACTGGGCTTCCACAGGACCACGTTGCCCTGCCCAGGAGGTATGACTGTGACTTGAAGCTGGGGCCACCAACTCTGACCGCCCCTTGCCCGGAAGCACCCAGCCCTGTGCTCATCAGGACACCCCTGTCCCCTACCCAACCTCACTCCTCCAAGTGCCAGGCACTGTCTCCAGGATCCCCTGCCAAGGAGGCCACGGCCCAGCTGCCCCACACTCTGGCCAAGGCTCCCTTTCACCAGAGGCTGTGATGACTTGTCCTGCTGACTCCCCAGGGAGGCCTGTCCTTGGTGTTATGGAGTCACCGCGTGCTCACTGGGCATGGCTGGGCCCTCTCTGCACGGGTCCTGGGCTGGGGCACACGCAGCAGCCAGGCTCATGGCTCCTGGGTGTGTCTGTCTGGGTACAGACGCACGAGGATGCCCTGGGCACGTATCTGGCCCACGCCTGGACATCAGCGTCCAGCAGCCCTGCCTGGGGCCCAGAGCCCCGGAGGACCGTGTGTGCCTCGCCTGCCTGGGGGCTTGGGAGCTCACCAGGTGACAGCCACCCTCACTTCTCCTTGCAGAGAAGCCTGATGACTTGAGACCACCAGCTCCGACACAGACTAGGTCCAGAACCTACTCTGCCCCATCATTTCCTAGTCCTCCGTCTGGACAAGCAAGTCACCACTGTGTGGCTGCCTTGACATCTGACCAAGGGGCATCAGGACAGACGCCCCCTGGGAGCTGTTGAGAATGAGATGAGAGGCTCCGTGAGCAGCACTTCGCAGCAGGAGGCACATGGTCAGCACCCAAAGGGAGGGACAATTATCACCACAGGCAGAGTCACCAGCAGTCAGCCTACCAGAGGCTAACTGCATCTCATTTGACTCTCACGACCCTGTCAGAGAGGCGCTATTTTCCTGCACCTCAAAGAAGCCCTGGGCCTCTCCAGGCCCTCCAGACAGAGCAGGGCGAAGCTGGGACTGGATCTGGGTCTCTGACCCAAAGCCCATCACAGCCCAGCGGCCCCCTCCTCCTGTGCTTCTTCCCTGCCAGGCTGGGACCCGGGGGGCCTGGGGCAGCCTGTCTGTTGGGACCCAGCGGACGACCTGCCACCCGCCTGCACCCACGTCTTACCATGAGGGCCGGCGCACCTGCCAGGTTGCCGCCGATGGCAGTGAAGTTGAAGGGGGAGATGGCTGCCACGAAGCCCTGGGGAGGGAGGCAGTGATGCCACGCCCGAGTCCCACAGCCCCGCTCGCCCCCCGCCCGCCCCCGCAGGCACCTCCAGCCCCCGGTACACCACACGGTTGGTGCTGGGGGGCACGCTGATGGGCTGCTCCCCCTCCAGCTCCACTGCAAACTTGGCGTTGAACCGGAAGAAGTCGATGAGCTCGGCCGCTGCGTCGATCTCTGCCTGGATCACTGTCTTACCCTGAGGGGCAGGCGGTGGGGTCAAGGTCAGGGGTGGCAGGACCGCCCATCGGCACAGAGTCAGGCCCCAGGCAGGACCTGAAGCTTCTGAGGTCCGACGGCCATGCGAGGGTCTGGGGAGGGAAAGGTCCCATGCGACCGCCTGGCGCCCTCCTGAGCCTCCCACAGGCCAGGCAGCTCCCGGCACCATCCTGGTGCCAGGCAGCTCTGGCAACCTACTGAACCACCTGTCGTAGATCTATCTAGAGATCTACCTGGGATCTGTCCTCAGACCAGACGCAGGATCAGAGCCTTCCAGGCCAAAGGGCGCATCCGTGTGGGGGGTGGGGCCAGCTGCTGGGAAACTGGGACAGACCCTGTGTGCGGCGCCACGGCCTCCTCCCCGGGACAAGCGCAGCGCGAAGGTCTGGGCCCAGCACCAGGAGGCCAATGCCACCCTAAACGGTCTGCTCTCCCTAATGGCAAGTGTGAGCCACAGGAAAAGGGCTCTGGGCAGCAAGAATGAGGATGCCCGGCCCGGGTGGCCCTGGTACCCTGTAGACACTGAGCTAAGGCGTGATTCCTCCCTAGAAGCTCAGTGTTAAGCCAAATAAAGAGGGGACCTAACCTGGTCTGAGAGAAAGAGAGACAGACAGACAGAGACAAAAAGAGACAGAGAGAGAGAGAGGAAAGAGGAGAAAAAGACAGAGATAGAGGGGAGAGAGAGAGGAGAGAGATGAGAGACAGAGACAGAGAGACAAAGAAGAGAAAGACAGAGAGAGAGAGAGACAGAGGAGAGAGGAGAAAGACAAACAGAGACAGAGAGAGAGAGAGAGAGAAAGGAGAAAGGAAAGAGAGACAGAGGGAGGAGAGAGAGAAAGGAGAGACAGGCAGAGGCAGACAGAGAGAGAGAAAAGAAAGGAGAGAAAGAGAGAGGAGAGACAGAGAGACAGGAGAAAGGAGAGAAAGACAGGAGAGAGACAGAGAGGAGAAAGGGAGACAGAGAGGAGAGGGAGGAAAGACAGAGGAGAGACAGGCAGACACACACAGAAAGAGACAGAGAGAGAGAAGAAAGGAGAGAAAGGCAGAGAAAGCAAGACAGAGAAAGGAAAGACACAGGCAGACAGACAGACAGACACACTCACACACACACACAAGAGAAAGGAGGAAAAGACACAGAGAGGAGACAGGCAGACATACACACACACACACAGAGACAGGAGAGAGGAAACACAGAGAAAGAGAGCAGAGACAGAGAGGAGAGAAAGACAGAGAGAGAAACAGACAGAAAGAGGCAGACACACACACACACACAGAGGGAGAAAGTGAGGAGAGAGAGAGAAGAGAGACAGAGGAGACAGAGACAGAGAGAGGAGGGAGAGAGACAGCAAGGAGAGACAAAGAAAAAGGAGAAGAGAAATTCAGAGAGAGGGCAGACAGAGATAGAGAAAGAGAGGGGAGAGAGAGACAGACATAATAGGAGATAGAGGAGAGACAGAAAGAGAGGAGATAGACAAAGAAAGATGGAGCCGGGCTCGGTGGCTCAGCCTGTAACCCCGCGCCTTGGGAGGCCGAGGTGAGTGGAGTGCCTGAGCCTGCGGTTTCGAGACCTACCTGGGCAACTTGGCGAGACCTCATCTCTACAATAAATCAAAAAACTGGCCGGGTGTGGTAGCACGTGCCTGTAGTTCCAGCTACTTGGAGGGCTGAGGCAGAAGGATTGCCGGAGCCCAGCAGGTCGAGGCTGCGGTGGCCGGGAGCGGCCACTGCACTCCAGTCTGGGCGACAGAGTGAGACTCCAACTCAAAAAAAAAAGAAAGAAAGAAAGGAAAGATGGAGAGACAGAGAGAAAAAGAGAGAAGAGAGACCGAAAGACAAAGAAAGAGAGAAGATAGAGGAGGAGAAAGAGAAAAGAGGAGAGAAAAAGGCAGAGAGTAAAAGGAGAGAGAAACAGAGAGGGAGGGTAGAAACAGAGTGGAGAGAGAGAAAAAGAGACTCTGAGACTCTCCCACCAATATGTGGCTCCCCAGGAACACCTGGAGCCAGACTCCCCTCCCAGCACCGACCAGGGTGAGAGCTGTCATACCAGCTCTAGAACAGCAGAGGGGGCACCCGCCCTAGAGACGGTGAGCAGGCAGCAGCCCATGCTTGACCCAAAAAGCAGCCAGGGTTTTGGCTTCTGATTTACCCTTTGGAAATCCAGATTACTGGCAGGGGAGGCTCGGTTTCTAGAGGGTGAGATGAACCTTTTCTCCCTCAGCCCCTGCCCCAGAACATCCTGCCTGCCAGAGCTGCTCCTCGAGCAACAAGCATCCCCACACCTTTCCTGAAGTTTGCTAGAACTCCCTGAAGGCATCCAGTGAAGCCCAGAAAAACACTGAGAACATCAGGACATGACCACAATGTCCAGAAAGATTACAAAGGGGCAACAAATACGTGGGAACTCAAGATACCCCACGTGATCTGAGCTGTAACTGTCCAGGGACCATTACGCTGGGAGAACAGAGGGTGGAGAAGGTTCAGGAAGCTTCAAGGAGGAGAGGTGACGCCTGGGCTGTACCAGGAGGTGAGAGTGCACTGGGCAGAGAAGACAGACTGGCACTCCAGGCAGGAGACACCGTGGGCAGAGGTGGAGAGGATGCCGGCCAAGTCCAGGGCGTTGTGCTAAGTCCTAACTGGCTACAACACGGGCAGGATGGCCAGGCAGGGGAGGGCAGCCGGCGAGCTGGACAGACAGAAGGACCCAGGTATGGGACGTAGGGCTTGGGACTTGCCTCTCAGTGATGGAGAGGTCTGGGTGGCTCCTAAGCCAGGAGTGGCCCAAAAGACCACCCTAAGGGTGGCGGGGGTCTGACCAAGCCAGAGGCAGGGAGAGAAGAGGACAAAGGCCCAGGAGCGAGGACTGAAGAGATGGAGCGATGGGCGTGTCCATGGCAGGACCTGTGGCTCAGCACTGTCTGCTCGTCTGGTAACGTATGCCTTTCCATCCCTCAAGGACATCTCTGGATCTGGTACCAGAAGCTGTCCCACGGACGTCTGCTGACAGGTGTGTGCCCCCACCCCGCTCCGCCCCACAGCCACGCACCTGTCCCAGCATGGTCTTGGCGAGGATCTCGGCCCTGCGTGGCCCGCTCAGCATGTCTGCTGCCCTCAGGAAGATCTGAGCCCGGTCTGCAACAGGCCGCAGGTCCCACTCCTTCCTGGCGGCCAAGGCGGCCTTGATGGCTTTGTTGAGCAGGCCCTAGCAAGAGAGGAGGAGGTGGGGGCTGCCTCCTGCTGCGGGAAGGGCCTGGGCAGTGAGCGAGGCCCAAAAGCGAGGCAGTGAGCCCCAAAAGCCATAGCCCCACAGTCCCCCCCACATCCCCGCGGATGCAGATGCCATGTCCCACGGCTGGCTGGGCTGCCCGGATTCAGAGCCTGTCCCGCGGCCAGTCCAAAGCTCTAAGGACCCCAGGCTGGGCCGCAAGCCAAGGCCCTAGCGCTGAGCCCCGCTGCCATTAGACTGATTCCGCTTTCTCGCGTGGTTCCTTCTTGGGAACTGGCGCCCCGGAACCCGCCGTCAGAGCCCTGAGGTTGGGCCACAGCCTGGGCTACACACACACCTGTCGGGGGCTTCCCAGACACAGACCACCCTCATCCTCACACAACCCTGCTCTAGACCCCATGGCCCCATCCCCCCTGCTGGCCTCCCCAGTGCCAATTCCCTGCCTTTCCATCTATGGTGTCTCCACCTGCTCTGACTCAAGCCTCCAGAATCTGCCTCCTCCCCAAACCAAGGCCGCCCCCCCCGCAATGGGCATGTCTGGGAGTTTGGCGCCAGTCGGCCCTTGCATGCCTGACCCTGCCAAAGTCACCACCCAAGGCTTCCCTCATGCCAGCCGCCCTCCCCTGCCCCCTATGACCAAAGCAGAAAGCAGAGGCGCATGCCCCCTCCCATATCAGCAGCTGGCAGGGCCCAGCAGGGGCAGTGAGCCTACCCCAGGGTCGCCAGGACTCACTCACCTTGTCTGCATAACAGAACTTGGCTACCTTGTGTCCGTGGTTGAAGGGCTGAAAGGAGACGGAGGGAGGTCACTGCCCGGGAGGGAAGTGCCAGGAGGGTGTGAAGTGGCTCTGGACTTGCTTCCCAGGAAAGTCCTGGGCACACCTCCTCTCTCCCCTCGCTCCCCATGAAGCCTTCTCTGGCCGGCCCTCCCCCATCCCCCCCTCTTTGGCATCCTGGAGCACCTGCCACACAACGAACAAGACATGGTTCCAGCTCTGGGAGGTTCACGGTCCAGGAGAAAGGCCCAGGTCACTGGGCCTTTCAGGAAAAGCATGAATTTTTTCTTTTTTGAGTCAGGGTCTCACCCTGTTGCCCAGGTTGGAGTGCAGTGGCACGATCACAGCTACTGCAGTTTCAACCTGCTGGATTCAGGCGATCCTTCCGCCTCAGCCTCCCGAGTAGCGGGACTACAGGCACATGCCACCATACCCAGCTAATTGTTTTACTTATTGCAGAGATGAGGTCTCACCATGCTGCCCAGGTTGGTCTCAAACTCATGGGCTCAAGCTGTCCTCCTGCCTCAACTTCCTGAAGTGCTGAGATTATAGGCATGAGCCACCACACCCAGCCAAAAGCATGGATGTTTGTGGTCAGACAGACAGAGGGTAGAGGCCAGCTCTGCCCCCACTAGCAGAGGGGGCCCTGTGTAAGCTCTCTTCCCTCTCCAAGTCTCCTCATCTGGGAAATGTGGACTGTGCCCCCGGCCTCCTAGCATGGGAAGCAGGACCAGATGGGATCACGAGTGAAAATTCTTCCCAAGTCGGTCAGGGATGAGGCTGTATCTCAGTAATGTATGCTGTCACCAGGTGAGGCCCAAATTATGTGCCAAGTGTCGTGAAAAGCTCAGGACCTCTGCTATCCCTCAAGGCCATTATGAAAAGGGCAACTGCTTCCTGAGCCCCTGTTTTTTACCATCTCAACAGAAAGAGCCTCAACCAGCACTTAGAGGTGGCCCCCAACAGTGTTGAATGACCAAAAAGGCAAGGAGAAACTTCACTTCTTTCCCCACCAGGGCAGGCAATAGTTATGCCAGAATTGTCAACACTTTTGCCAATTCTCAGTCTTCTGGTGGGCTGTGTAGAGCCTTCCTAACACATGGCCACTGATCACATTTCTTTTTTTTTTTTTTGAGTTGGAGTCTCACTCTGTCACCCAGACTGGAGTGCAGTGGCCGCTCCCGGCCACCGCAACCTCGACCTGCTGGGCTCCGGCGATCCTTCCGCCTCAAGTCTTCCAAGTAGCTGGAATTACAGGCACACGCTACCATGCCCAGCTGATTTTTTGATTTATTGTAGAGATGAGGTCTCACCAAGTTGTCCAGGCGGGTCTTGAACCCGCGGGCTCAGGCAATCCACCCCCCTCAGCCACCCAAGGCGCGGGATTACCGGCTGAGCCACCGAGCCCAGCTACTGGTCACATTTCATACAGCCAGTGGCTGCAGCAATGGACGATGCAGATAAGCCGTGTTTACTCGTCACTGCAGAAAATTCCATTGCCTAGCACTGGTCTAGGTTTGAATAGAAGGTGGCCTTTTCCCTCCATTTTAGACCCTTGCCACGGCCACCCTGTATCCTGCCCACAGCTGAGACAGGCCTGTGAGACCTAGGGGCCGAGAAGGTGCCTGGGACCCGGGGCCCTCACACTGAGCACGTCCCAGTGAACTGGAGATAGCGCCGGTATGCCCCGGCACACACAGACCCCGCCCACACACTCACTCACCACTACCCCAAACATCTGGCGCTACAACAATCACCACGCGGTCAAACCCCCTGGCCAGGTCAGCGAGGCAACCCGGGAGATGAAAATCAGTAGTGTCCACCCAGAAGACTGTCAAAATCTCAGAGTCTCACTGCTGGAAAAATCCTGACCGCCACAGTGGCCTCAGAGGCCTGGGAGCCGCAGGCAAGGGCAGGTTCTGAGCAGCTACAGGGACACCGGGAGCAGGGCTGTGGTAGTCGCTCTCAGTCAGCCACCACCACACACCAGGCACAGACCCAGGGTGCCACGTGAACCATAGGCCCCAGACCATGTTCGATGGCCCCAGGTCATGGGTCTGCTGGTCCTGACCAAGAACAGGGACTCCAGAACACCCCAGTGACGACTCCTGCCCCAGGCTGTCCTGGGAACTCTCAGAGTAGGGCCCTGGACCCTCCCATCAGCTGCCCCTCCCCCGAACACGCCTGCCCAGGGTTACCTTAGGACAAAGCCAGAACGCACTTGCCCTGCTTGCAAAGGGCCAGACCTGCACTCCCCCAGATCAAAGACCCAGGGGTCTCCTGGCCCAGCTACAGCGGGTGCCCGTCTCTGAATGATACACCCTGGGCAGGGGCTTTCTCAGGTCAATGCCACCTGAGCAGCATGGGGCTGGGGCCCAGCTCCCCGCCAAAAGCTTCCAGACCCTCTTGTGGAAGAATCCACCAGGAACACCAGAAGCTGCCGGGTGAATTCCTCAGGGTCTTTCTTGCCTGGAGACAGGACCCCATTCGGGGTCAGGCACAGAGTGGACACAGCCCTCTGTTTTAGAAATTTTGCTAGTCCACAGAGTTCAAAATCTGGGAAGGCACCCCAAAGCCCCTGAAGTCAGAGTCTGCACATGAGGTGCTCACGAGTTTCAGACAGGCAGGTCGCAGGTCCAAGGGAGGCCGTGGGTCCAGGGAGGACGTACCGACACCTGGTACTGCACATCTGCCGTCCACACCTCCTCATCCCCTACCACGCACGGGATGGCTTCTGTCTGGCCCTTCAGGTCCCGCAAGGCCTGGGGAGAGGGGGGCGAGAGAGAGAATGGGCATGTCCTTTCTCCTTTCCTCCCACCCAAGACCCTGACGCAGTCAGCAGATGCTCAGACAGGAACACAAATGAGAGAGGGCCTAGGCGGGCATGTGTCCACCAGAGAATGCACGTTCCCCTCAGGGGGCAACAGGACTCAGCTCTGGCCCTTATCACCCTCTGAAGGTGACCCAAGTGTTATCCATCACACAAAGATAAAATACCGCATCTGAAATTTATGTGAAATCTCACAATTTTTAAAATACTGTCAATTAACTGAAAAATGTTTTTAAAAATAAAACATGTGGGCTTATGACCTCTGACCTGGCCTGGGAAGCCCTGAAGTGGTCCTGGCTGCTGCCCTGCTGTTCCAGCTCCTCCCACCCTCCAGACCCACAGCTCTCCCTGGGCCTGGGGATCCCCCCACAAAGCTAGAAGCAAGGACAGGAGTGGGTGACAGCTGCAGGCATGAGACATCTAGAAGTGCCGGGGGCTGCCTTGGCCTCATGCCCTGCACCCGTGGGGTGCCTCCACCCCCAGTTACCTTCTGCAGTGCCTCTCGCTCGGGACTGCCTGGTGTGAATGCCAAGACTGGCTCATTGGCCACTTTCAGGGAGGAAGTGTGCTTCCACCGCAGCCTGGAAACAGAGGCAGACAGGCCAGAGTGACCACCACCCTCCACCCCCAGCCCCTCCGTCTCCAACAGGAGCTCCTAGCTTGGCCCAGATCCCAAAATTCAAAGCAACTAAAGGGCTGGGGACAAAAGCTGACCTTGGGGTCCGAAGCCCAAAGTGCTGGTCCCAGTCCTGTCACTTGTGTGTCGTCAGGCCTGGACCCACCTCCTCTGTTTCTACATCTTTTATGTGAGAATAACCACACCAAGCTCACAGGGCTGTTTGGAGTTTACACACATGATCCTAAACCATGGTGAAGTGCTCTGCACACACTGAGGGTGTCCCTCCCTTTCTGTCCCCACAATGCCGCCTTTCTCCCACACAGATCCAGTTCTTCCCCCTCTCAGCTAAAAAGGTCGCGTGTCCCAGAGCTGAGTCTCCTCAGAACACAGCCTGGCTAAGAGGCCCTTGGCACAGAGAGCTGGGAGCTCCAGTGGGCAAGAAAGTCCAAGACATGGACTATGAACTTGGAGGAGCCTGGCCCTGAGCTCGGTGCTCTGTGACAAGGAGGGCTGATCCAGCTCCAAGATGCTGAGTTTCGAGAACTCCTCCCACCCACCATGGCTCTGGGTGGGCCTCACCGGCCGCCCCTTTAGACAAACGAGATCATTCAGGTCCCAAAAGGAAAACGGTTGGTTCAAGTTCAAGATGAGGAGAAACCTGCATCAGAGTCTAGAAGAAACCGGATGTCCCCTCCCTCTAGTGTCAACAGCTCCAGCCAGAAACCACCAGGACATGGCTGAAGGTGGTTACCCCGGGGTCACTGGTTGTTACACACCATAGGGAACCACCATGCATCGATTTGAAAGGACAAAAGACCAAGATGGAGTTGAAATAGCCAAAGAGCAGCCATTTTATTTTATGTATATATGTATGTATGTATTTTTTTTAAGGAGTTGGAATCTAACTCTGTTGCCCAGGCTGGGGTGCAGTGGCACACTCACGGCCACTGCAGCCTCAACCTGCTGGGCTCAGGTGATCCTTCCACCTCAGCCCTCCAAGTAGCTGGAACTGTAGGCATGTGCCACCACGCCTGGCTAATTTTTGATTTATTGTAGAGATGAGGTCTCGCCAAGTTGCCCAGGCTGGTCTCAAACCCATGGGCTCAGGCTATACTCTCACCTCAGTCTCCCAAAGTGCTGGGATTATAAGTGTGAGCAATCACACCTGATCAAGAACAGCCATTTTAACATTGATTAACTTTGTCATCTTTTTCTAGCAGTTCACTTTAACTTACTCTCTAATCAATAGCCAAGGACAGAACTGGTTTCCCAGAGGTAGTTATTGATAATTGTCTTGCAACGCCCCAGGTACTGACTCCTTTGCTATTCCAAGTATTTGTCTTTTAGCCATAAAGATCCAAGATGACCTAATCTATTATGATCAGCCCTTCATGACCTATATGCCACAAACAGACCCTATCACCATGGCAACAGTTATGTGACTAATCCACCATCCGCCTGCCATCTATCACCTTCATGTCAGTACCTGTGCTTACCTGCCCCTTCATGATGAAGTGAAACAGATCACCACCCAATCACCTTAACAACCTGCCCCATCAAAGGAAAGGTTTAAAAAGCATGCAACCTAGCCAGGTGTGGTGGTGTGTGCCTGTAGTTCCAGCTACTCGGAAGGCTGAGGCAGAAGGATCACCTGAGCCCAGCAGGTCGAGGCTGCGGTGGCCATGAGCGTGCCACTGCACTCCAGGCTGGACAACAGAGTGAGACTCCAACTCAAAAAAGTAAATAAGTAAATGAAAGCATGCAACCTCAAGCAGCCATGACCATGCTTTTGTTTCGCTAAGCTTTGGTCCCCTCCCCTACCTTGGGGAAGTGAATCTTCTCTCTCTCTCTCTCTCTCTCTCTATTTACTTTCTAAATAAACTATATTTTCCAATCTAATTTCTGTGCAATTCTTTGCATTTTATCCACAGCACTGGCTCAGCACACTGGCCCACTGACCTGACAATTCTTCCAGAACTAACATTGCTAAAAAGCCAGTTACAGGATGCGGACTTTGATCAGTGGTATGGGGAGGGTTTTGGAAGCAGGGGTTTGCTCCAGAGTGGATGCTGACAGAAAGTAGGAGAGACTCTGACTGAGCAAAAAGGAGCAGTCCCGCATTGAGCAAGAGGATGTGTCTAGGACTTTGCGGGTGGCACATGACCTTGTTTTTGTCTGTGCTTGGACAGAATGTTGAAGGGGCCTCCTTGTGTCTTGTCCCAGCATGGCCTCAGTGGGGTCAGCGGGCAGTGTCCTGGGAGCCTGATTACGCCCCACAGGAGCACAGACTGGCCTGGCTGTGAGTGTCGAAGCCAGCCCAGAGGGCCCGGAGGCGGGACACAAAACCGAGGGCCATCTGGGCAGGCCCGAGGCCCATCTACAGGTCGACCGAGGCCCCACTACGTCGCTAATGCCGTCCTAGACCTGGTGGTCTAGTCTCATCCAATAAATCGGCTGCCATCTCTCGTGGTCAAGGACAAGAAGCAGAAACTGGGAGAAATGCTGAATCTGAAACCATGGAATCAGGGAGTGAGTCAGTACAGTACCCCCAAAAAAACTCACTTCCTGCAGTGCAACATACTCAGAATTTATACTCTATAGCCCCTCACCTGCCCCCAAGGCTACATTAACAAAGGGGGGTCTCAAGACCTCCTACTCCCCCCACCAACCCCAGACTGAATTTATAAGGCCTACGGGCGGTTTCTGGTATGACCCAAGATCTAATCACGCTGATAGTTTTTTAAGCGGGAGATGGAAAGTTACAACAATCAAAGAAGCTACCTTGGTACCTTTAGATAAACAACTTCAAATCAAACATGAGAAATAGAAGACACTCCTGTTCTCAGAGCTGTGGCCCTTAATACTAGCAACACAGCAGTGACCGAGGCAGAGAGGCCTCTGCACGCAGGTGACCTCCAGTACAGGCCACGGCCGGGAAATGAGCACAATAATGACAAAACATGACTGTGATGGGAAGTGAATAAGGGGAAGAGTGGTCTGGAAGGGGCTCTTGGAGGAGGAGACCTCTGACCAAGACCCAAAGGCAGTTTGAGAGGTGCTGGGAGCCGGGCGTGGTGGCTCACGCCTGTAATCCCAGCACCTTGGGAGGCCAAGGCAAAAGGATTGTCTGAGCCCACTGGTTCGAGACCAGCCTGGACAACATGGTGAGACCTCATCTCTATAATAAATCAAAAACAAATTAGCAGGGCATGGTGGCGCATGCCTTTAGTTCCAGCTACTTGGAAAGCAGAAGTGGAAGGATCGCCTGAACCCAGCAGGTCAAGGCTGCGGTGGCCGTGAGCGTGCCACTGCACTCCAGCCCGGGCGATGGAGTGAGACTCCAACTTAAAAAAAGAGAAAGAGAGAGGTGCTGGGAAGAGCATCCCAGGAGAGGGAAGGGCAGGGGGTGTTTGGTGGTGGAGGCGGAGGGAGAGGCAGGGGCAGCAGTTATGGGAGATCCTGGGGGCAAAATGAGCACATGGGACCTTCCTCACCCCTCCCCCACCTCCACCTGGGCCAACAGCTCCCAGATCTGTACCCTCCACCCCGCCACCCCTTCCCCCACCCTTCCCCCAACCAAAGGGAGAGAAGTGAGACAAGGACAGGCCTGGGCTCCAGTCTAGCTCTGTCCCCCACGAGCCGAGTGACCTTGGACAAGTCACCTGTCTCGGAGCGGGTTTCCCTGTGTAAGAGGCGGCTGCCATCCCATGAGGTCCCTAGGGAGATCTGATGACAAGGCAAAGCTCCAAAGTTGCCCAATAAATTAAAATCCACACCGCCTCCTTCCCCCTAGTGTCAGGGGGAGGTGGTCGCAGTCTCAGCATCCCTCGGGAAGAAGGAGGCAGCGTCTGTCCCCCGGGCCATCTGGAAGGTTCTAGTGGGACCTGAACAGAGTTGCTCACCACGCATTCCAGCCTAGCTCTGGGCCTCCACCACACCCACCAAAAGTGCAAAGTCAGATATTGCCAGCTCCTCTGTAAGCCGAGAGGAGTCTGAGTCTGTCCCAACTCCTCTAGAGAGCCCAGTTCCCCATGGACAGGCTTGGGAAGTGACAGATCTGGGACCAAAGCTCATACCTGCTCTGTGACTCAGCACATGACTACCAACTCTGCGAGCCTCAGCTTCCTCACCTGAAAAATGGGGATGATACTATTGAAAAAAGAAGAGCTCTGAGTGGCCAGAGCTATGCGAGTTGTGCAAAATGTACCAGGCCCAGAGAGACATGAGCATGGAGTTCAGGCAAGCCCTTTGCACCCACGGCCAGCAACGTCTGTTTAATTAAAGACATTTCAGCTGGGCTCGGTGGCTCAGCCTGTAATCCCCCCCTTTGGGAGGCTGAGGTGAGTGGATTGCCTGAGCCCGCGGGTTCGAGACCCGCCTGGGCAGCGAGACCTCATCTCTACAATAAATCAAAAATGAGCCGGGCGTTCCAGCTACTTGGAAGGCTGAGGTGGAAGGATCACTGGAGCCCAGCGGGTCGAGGCTGCGGTGGCCGGGAGCAGCCACTGCACTCCAGTCTGGGCGACAGAGACTCCAACTCAAAAAAAAAAAATTAAAGGCATTTCGTTCCTGCCTCATCCATTAACTTCATGTTCTGGAATCAGTGACACAAACAACAGTGTGTAGCCAATCAGTAGCTCATGCTATTGTAATGTACATTTCTGGTAAACAACCTGGTAAACAACAGAGCAATTGGCTCTAAGCTCCTGGGTGGCTGTCCTCAAGCTCTGAACTAGAATGAACTCTATACGATCGTGTTTTCTGAACCTCATTATTTAAGGTTGGCACCATGTCCCTTGCAGGGTCACCAGGAGGGTAAAAGTGCTGGCCTTTCCTCCCACCCTGCTCTTGGGCCTTCCTAAGAAAACCGCAAAAGGACTTCTAAATGGTATTCCACTAGGCCAGGCTTTCAAACACAAGCTGGCTCCCAGAGGCCCCCAAGGATCACACTCTGAGGGGCTGGCCCAGGCGTTCCACAGCTACTGGTAGAATTAACTGAGTGACACGTTCTACCCCCTGCTTCAAATGCAGGGTCCCCCGGCTCTCCTCTCCCTGCTCCTCCTAGAAATGTCAAACATAGAAACCTGCAGGCCTCCCTCCACCTTCCACAGACAGAGGTCCACTGTGACCTCAGGATCACATGCCCCCATGGTTTTCTTTGTGCCCAGAAGTCTCCAGGCCCTGTCCCAGCTGTACTTTAGTCATTCAGAGGAACAGAGATGAGTTCGAAGTTCAGCCTGAGGAGCCAAAAATAACCCAGGGACTCCCGTCAAACTTTTTTTTTTTGCACTCATGGACTTTTTGGATAACATAAGCACCCTTCCACCGGCTCAGGTGGAGGCAGAGGCAAATCACTCCCAGGACTTGGGGCCTCTGGGTGACTCTGGGGGGACCTTCCAGGCAGGATGGCATTCCTTGTTTATCCATGCAGCCAGCACACATTTATTCCACATGGCAAGATGGAAGTTACAAAGGTTATGCACCATGTCACCTTCTGTGACAGGAGAAGCCAGGGCTGCACAGAGCTGTGGGCCACTGTGCAAGCTCAGAAATCCACAGAGGAAAAAGCTGAGGGGTGGGGGGCAGGGGCCAGGCTCCCAGGTTATCCCCTCAACCACCACCATGTCCAAGGTGCCTGGCCCAGGGCACTGTTCACTGTCACCTGGACAAGCACAATGCCTGGCTTGGTGCAGTATCCAAGGCACTCAAGTCCACACCATAACCAAGGCTAACAGGAAGGTTCGATTATCAGAGAGGTCCTAGCACCTCAGTGGCTTCTCACTTCTGAGATAAAGACTCAGAATCCAGGCCACGCCTATAATCCCAGCACTTTGGGATGGCCGAGGTGAGAGGATTGCCTGAGCCCACGGGTTTGAGACCTGGCCAGGGCAACTTGGAGAGACCTCATTTCTACAATAAATCAAAAAATTAGCCAGGTGTGGTAGCGTGTGCCTGTAATTCCAGCTACTTGGAAGGCTGAGGCAGAAGGATCATCTGAGCCAGCAGGTCAAGGCTGCGGTGGCCGTGAGCGTGTCACTGCACTCCAACATGGGCGACGGAGTGAGATCCCAACTCAAAAAAAAAGACTCAGAGTCCTTACTGAGGCCTGCAGACTCATTCCCCATCTGGCCATGTACTGCAATCCAGCCACCCTGGTCTTTCCTGGGGCCCCCTCTTCTTGGGACGTCCTCCCCGGGGCTGACTTCACACAGCCTGGGTGCGGTTCCTGAGGCAGGGTAGCTAGTACAGATTAGACACAGAAGGATACATTTCTTGTAGGCAGTAAGTTTTAGAAAGCGTTCAGCCATCTTGTAGGCAGGCTGAACCACCCTGCAGGCTGGAATGTGAATTCAGTGTGGACTCCCAGCCCACCCCATCCCCTCAGCTCACCAAAGGAAAACTCAAGCAAAAAGCCATAGAAAGGATAATAAGACCCCCTTTAGTTCTTGGGTATTGAGAAGTCTGGCAAGTCTTCCTGGAAAAGATCACCCTCCTTCCATCAGAGGCAGAGAGATGGGACAGATAGCCCTGCCTACTCATGAACATTAATCGCTAAATAGATATATCAGGTCTACTGTAAAAAGCAAATAGCAGTTTTCTTTTGCCCATGACAGCTCTGACATGTCTCTCTTTCCTCTTCTTTCTCTAATAAACTT
The DNA here is from genome assembly GCA_027257055.1 of Cephalopachus bancanus. Classification (NCBI taxonomy): domain Eukaryota; kingdom Metazoa; phylum Chordata; class Mammalia; order Primates; family Tarsiidae; genus Cephalopachus; species Cephalopachus bancanus. The sequence goes on along the minus strand of JAPVLO010000294.1, from coordinate 2,404,291 downwards.
TGTTTTAAAACTTTGCTGGGCCACTCTAAAATTTATTTTAGGGTTGAGTTGAAGACCGCATGATTTATGCGCCAGACCCGGCATCAGTTCCTAGAGGATCAACTCACAGCCTGCTACTTTTCTTTTCTTTCTTTTTTTTTTTTTTGAGTTGGCGTTTCACTCTGCGCCTGAGCTGGAGTGCAGTGGCTGCTCATGGCCACTGCAGCCTCGACTGCTGGGCTCAGGCAATCCTTCCACCTCAGCCTTCCAAGTAGCTGGAACTACAGGTGTGCGCCACCATGCCCAGTTAATTTTTTGATTTATTGTAGAGATGAGGTCTCGCAATGTTGCCCAGGCTGGTCTCGAACCTGCAGGCTCTGGCCAGCCTCTAGCCTCAGCCTCCCGAAGTACTGGGATTACAGGCATGAGCCACAGCACCCGGCCTGCCCTCTACTTTTCTAGGAGCACCAGTGACAACCCTATTGCAGAGCTCTGACTGTCTGTGCTCCCACCAGGCCAGACTCCACACGGCCAGCCATGTCCATTCCACTCCTGAGCCTAACATACTGCCCACCCATGGTAAGTTCTTGAGAAATACCTCTGAAAGCAATCAACACATGCGTGGTGTCAGAGCCGACACAGGGCCCCCAGGACTGGACTCCAAGGCCAGTGGTCTTCAGTTAACACCTGGGGCTGGACACAGGACCCTTGGTTTCCCCAGCAGCTAGAATGAGGGGTGGCCAAGACCAAGGGAGAAATAGAAAGGAAATTCCCTTGATTCTTTTAGCCTCCAGGCTTTCCCAGCTGTTATCTGGGGCCTGATAAAGCTAATCTCCCTTATCACTGAGATTAGGGCAGCAGAGAAATTGCAGGCCCAGGGTGGGGCCAGGAGGGGAAGGCCCCAAGCCCAGATGAGCTCCTTCAGTTCTGACCTATCGCTGCCCAGCAGACATCAAGGAGCATTGATTTACCACACACCAAAACTAAACTAAATAAGACACAGGATTGGCTCCCTGAATCCACCCTACAAATGTGTGAGCGAGCTATGCAGGCTGAGCACCCCTGAGCTGAAAATCCCAAACCGGAAATGCTCCAAGATCTGAGAGCTTTTGAGCACCAACAGGATGCTCAAAGGAAACACTCACTGGAGCGTTTTGCATTTTAGAATATCTCAGATTCCAAAATCTGAAATCGGAAACAGTTCTGGTGCCAAGGATTTTGGGTCAGGGATAGTCAACCTGTAGTATGACCTTGATTTCATGGATAAGGTGCAGAGAGATTCATTACTCACTCCCCACCCAGGGTCATGGTTCACAGCAGGATTTGAGCCCAGGCGCTCCTCACATAGGAGACCCAACTATAGCGAAGCACCTGGGACATCCCACAGTGGGATGGGCTGATGGAGCGGGTATCTCCTCCTCACCTCACAGCCAGAACCACCTCCTTCCCCACTGGAGGAAACAAGCAGCCTGAGATGGCAGTGACTTGCCCAAGGTCCCGTGGCTGTCCACTGGCACTACAGGTCGGCCCAGGGGTCATTCCACTCCACACCATGGCCTTTTGCCAAGAAAGGAGAGCTTTGCAGGGTAAGGAGCCCCCAAGAAGGACAGGAGTCTCCCCCAACCCCTGGGGCGAGCAGAGGCAACCCCAACACAAGGGGTTTTGCAGTCAGGGCAATAAACCAGAATAAAAGGGACCAAGGACATCAAGTTCCATACCTCCCGCCCTGCCACCATCCTTGCACTGTTGGGACCCTCTTGTCCTGATGTTCCTGATCCAGGATGATCACTCAAGGCAGTTCCTTGGTGGGAGAAGTGGATCATAATTCGCAGCAATGCTTAGTGAGTATCCCAGGTGCCGGGCACTCTTCAAGTGCTTTTCATGTATGACATCAGGTAATCCCCAAGACAGCCCAATGAGGGGATCATCACCACCTTTATTTTCCACATGAGACAGTACAGAGAGGTTGAGTATCCTGCCTAGCACCACAGAGCTGTCAAGAGGAGGAGATAGGATCCAAGCCAACTCTGTGTTCTGGGTCATCCCAGGAGCAACTGTCCAACATCAACTGTGTGTCAGGCTAGGCTTGGGACACAGGAAATAGTGCCCCCAGGGGTGCCACTGCCAAATGCTGTCTCAGTGGGAGCTTTAGCAACGTTCAAAGTACTATGCTGGCCTTGCTCGGTGGCTCAGCCTGTAATCCCAGAGCTTTGGGAGGCAGAGGTAAGTGGATTGCCTGAGTCTATAGGTTTGAGACCCGCCTGGGCAACTTGGCGAGACATCATCTCTACAATAAATCAAAAATAAGCTGGGCGTGGTAGTGTGCGCCTGTAGTTCTAGCTACTTGGAAGGCTGAGGTGGAAGGATCGCTGGAGCCCAGCAGGTCGAGGCGGCAGTGGCCGGGAGTGGCCACTGCACTCCAGTCTGGGTGACAGAGTGAGACTCCAACTCAAAAAAAAAAAAAAAGCAAAGTACTATGATAATTGTAGGTTCTATCTATTCTTCCACACAAGTACTTATAGAACGCCCCTGGTACCAGGGACCCAGCAAGCCAGTGGTCACATCATCGCCAGTCCCTGCAGCCCCCTGCCACCTGGCTCTTAACAAGATTATCCCCATTTTTCAAATGAGGACACTGAAGGTGCAAAAGAGAACTGCCTTGTCAAGGCCACAAAGTGCTACATGGCTGGATGAGGTCAGTGAGGTGGCTGGCAGGGGGTGTGCCAGGCCAAAGGCACTGCCTAGCCACTGGCTGCAGGAGCTCAAGAGCAGAGTGTGTCCAGGACAAGCAGGAAGTGTCAGTTCCCTGCCCAGGGCAACCTGTGCCCACCCAAGGGCCAGGTAGGCTGGGAAAAGCGTTAGTGGTTTTGATATTTTGAAAACTGAACAGGCAGGTGGACTGGCAGGAGTCCAAAATCACCCAGGACCACTGAAGGGCACAGGATAGTGGCCAACTCTAGCCCATAAGCCCTCTGCTGTCATCTCTGGGTCTGGCACGAGGGCAAGTTAGGGACAGAAATGACTGTAAGTCTACTATGTGCCAGGACTAGATCATTGATTTATTAAATTTACATCCTAATCTGTATCCTGGTTGTTTCCAAAGAGAATTTGTCCAGACATATAACCAAGGGCACTGATGATAAAGTTGATAGAGAAAGGGAGAGGAAGTCAAGGTCAAAGGAGAAAGAACGCAGTCCACTGGGAGGCCTGGTGTCCACTAGCTTGAGGGCTTGGATAAGTTTTTCTTAATTTCCATTGGCCTCAGTTGTTTAATCTGTGAAATGGGGATAGTAACACCTACATCACAGGTTGCTGAGGAGCTATGTACAATAATCCACATAAAAAGCAAATGGTAGTAATTGTCTTCGGTCACCATCCCTGGGCCCATCCATAAAGGTCACGTGTTTGTGATGATTGTCCCAAGACTGGTGGTGATAAATGTCTACTGACAAGAAAGGGCTTACAGGGTGAGTATATTCACTCACCAATGCTTGCCAAGGGTTTACCAGGGCCAGACACAATTCTCAGTCCTAGGGACTTACAGTAAGGCAGACAAGTCTATGAAGGGAAAAATCAGGCCACAAAAAAGTATTTGAAGATGAGCCTGTTTTTGTTCGTTTTTTTTAAAGCATATATATTCATGGAAAGGTACAAGGATATTAATCAAAATGTTGACAGTGGTTGCCTTGGTGTGGTGCAATTACAGGTGGTTTTTGTTTTCTTTTCTGCTTTATCTGTACTTTTTACAATGAACACATATTAAATAAATTTTTTTTAAATGCCATCAAGGGCATTTTTAAAAATTGTTTGAGATTCCTGGCACTCAAGGCAAAAAAGAAAACACTAGGAACACCACCCATACCCATTCCCCAAAAGAAGCTGTTTTTCTTAGCACTAGAACTTACATGATATCATTGAGAACACTAAATACCACAAAAAATGCCCCCAAACTATTTCTCCATAAACATGGACATGGCATGCCCTGTAAGTGTGTCCTAAATGTTTTTCAAATAAGTGAACAAGTGACCAAACACCAAAGCTGTCCTCCTTGAGCAGTGGCTCTCAATCAGGGGTGATTTTGCCCCTCAGGTGACATCTGGCAATGCCTGGAGGAAAGGCCAGGAATGCAGCAGAACATTCTCCAATGCACAGGGTAGACTCCCCACAACAAAAAAAACCCAGCCCCAAAAGTTAATAGTGCTGAGGCTGAGGAATCCCTTCATGGCCTCCAGCCAGCTGCCCGTATGGAAGAGGTAACCTGAGCCAGGGAGCCTGAGCTTGCAAAATGCTCTCTCTCCCCTCTAAACTCAGGAGGCCTCATCACTAAGAGCAGGAATCTGGAGTTAGACCGACTGTAACTTTAGTCCTAATCCACCTTACCTGGTTTCCCATCTGTAAAACAGGGATAGTACAGTGCTTGATGGCTTGTTAATTATTGTTTTTATTGGCTTTTCTTTTAGAATATGGACTACTTGGATATTAGAGGGCTTTTTTTTAATATCTAACTTTTTCTTCCCCATTAAACTGAAAACTCCTCAGGCCCCGCCCCCACGTAAGTTGCTTCATTGTGTTTAGCAGTACACCAGCTCACTCTAGGAACTCAGGAAACAGTACACCTATGAGGTGGTCCCACCTCCCTGGAGTTTCCATCTGAGATCTGAGAGGGGTGGTCTCAGTACAGGGAGAGGCCTGCAGAGAGGATCTCATTAGGGGTATGACAATTGTGGACACCAGTCACAGCCTGGAAGAGAAGCCCTTCTGTCCCAGGTCCTCCTTCCCCTATCCCCTCTCCACCCACAGAACATACAGCAGTGTTGCAACTCACCCATGCTCAGGACAACCTCATGCCATCCCTTGGGGGCAGGGAAAGGGACACTGATTAACTCATAGCTCCACACAGGAAGACACAGCCAGGAACAACCCTAAGGTCTAGGCCATGCAAACAGCACTCAAATGGGAGCAGGTGGTGCTGCCCAGCTCTGCAAGGAAGGCAGAAACTAGAATCCTACACCATGAGCCTCTCAAGTGCAAGGTCTGTGTTCTGTCTACCTCCCCCTCCAAATCCAGAGCAGAAGCGGCTCTGAGAACATTTGTCATTGGGTGGGCGAGGGTCCAGGCATTCAACTCTAGTACTGGAATTTGCAAATCTGGGTTTGAAGGACAACCCCATCCCATAACTGCTCCTGCGTTTCTTCATTATTAGAAATAATATCTACCTCACAGGAGTGAGAAGTTTAAACAAAAGTAATAACGGTGATCGTGACAACAGTAATAACCCGGCATTGCCTACAGACCAGGCACTGCTCAATGCACTCTCCGTGTATTAACTTGTTTTAATCCTGACGATAATAATACACATGCCAAGTGCCTGGGGCAGCATTTGGCTCACTCTGAGCACCCATAAGTATGCCACCAGAAGAAAGGAGTCCCTCTTTTCTGTCCAACATTTAATTTAGAGGCGGTGAGGCGGGAGGGAGGAACAGGAAAAGAGAAATCCCGGTAGAAGGAGAGGAGGGTGGGGGTGTCCGGGTCATCCCGGGGGTGGTGGTCCTGAATGCCAGACGAGAGTAGGGAGGCGAGAAGTGTGGGGTGCTAAAAATAGAGGCGCCCCCTCAGGGGAAGCCAGCAAACGTCGAAGATCCAGTATTAGGAGGGAGACAGTGGATACGGAGGCTACTTTCTGAGCGTGGGACCCGGCAGGGCCCCGAGACCCCCACCTGATCGCAAGATTCGGGGAGGGGGTTCCCTTCGCGTTAGATAGGTGACTCCCTGAGGGAGACAGGGGGAGGGAACTAAGGGATCGTAGGGGAAGAAAGGCCTGGGCGGAGCTGCAGGGGAGCCCCTGTGGAATCCAACGGGGACCGGAACAGCCTGGGGTCCGGTAGGGAGGGAGTGCGGCGCGGGGGGCGCCCAGCGACTCCAAGGCTCCCGGGCTAGCAGGTGCGCGCTTGGCCGCCCCGGGCAGGTGCTCACTCACCCGACCCCCCTCCAGGGGCGGGTCAGCAGGGCGCGGCGGAGCGTGGACATGGGCTGCAGCATCTCGAGTTCGCGGCAGGGTTATTAGCAGGAGCGTCCAGTCTGGCGCTTCTAGGCTGCCCGGCCCCGCCCGGAGCGCACCACTTCACAATGAAGGGGAGACCAGATCACCCCGCCTGTCCTCCCAGCTCGGAACCAGAAAAACCCGCCGTATATCTACCTCCAGTAATAAAATTAGTTCTATTTTGGTATGATATAGGCATAAGGTAGCACAGGATTGGGGAATCAGAAAGCGAAGTCCTGAAGTGTATGCGTTTTCCCCTCCTCTCATTATGGTATGACCCAGAAGAGGCGAGGGCGTGAGCCCCAACGACCAATCAGAGTGACAAGTGGAAGCTTCTGAGCCAATCAGAGGGCCGGCCTTGCAGCAGCCTTCCTAGGCCCGGGGGAGGGGAAAGAACGAGCCAATGAGAGAGCTGGAACGGGACACGTGCTGCGGCGGAGCGGAAGCACTCGCAACGCAGGGCAGCCGGGTCTCGCGTCAGGTGCAGCGACCACCTTGGTTCCTCCTCTGCCGCATACAGACGGGTGGGAAACTGGAGTGCCACACTCCTCCACCCGGCAGGGTCACACCGCGGCCAGCCCCTGGGATGAGCCTGCCCTCCACCTTCCGGCCTGGCGCGGCGACGGCCGGTTTCCCAGGGCCTGCTTCCTTGCAGATTACGATCAGGACAAGATAGAACCCGAGCCGGCCAATGCTTAGCTTTTCCCGCTAAACCTCTGGCGGCAAAACCACAGTTATTCCCGCGCCTTTTTCCTCGATGTGGGAATTTCCGTCTTCTTTGCGAGAAGGCATTTGCTTGATGCACGCCCGACCTTTACCCAAGACCTGGATTCTGACGTCTTCTCTGATGATGAGGTCTCAGGGACCCGGTCTAGTCGTAAAGTTTGGTTTTCTCACCCTCTGCTCTAATTTGTTTCCATTTCCTCCAGCAGCGTGAACCGGGCACCTGCTTAGGTGTCCGTTCCAACGCCAATTCTGGTTTCCCAATAGGACAGTGGGCAGAGTATATATATCTTGCCCTGGCCTGAGTTTTTTCATCTGTAAAGTGGAGGTAATAATACCCATTTCAGAATGGCCCTATAGACTGGGCACAGTGGCTCCTGCCTGTAATCCCAGCACTTTGAGAGGCCAGGGTTGGGAAGATCACTTGAGGTTAGAAGTTTGAGACTAGCCTGGGCAACATTGTGAGACTCCTATCTCTACAGAAGAAAAAAAAATTGTTTTAAGTGATCCATTCATGGATGTGTGCACCTGTAGTCCCAAGCTACTAAGGAGGCTGAGGTGGGAGGATTACTTGAGCTCGGGAGTTGGAGGCTGCAGTGAGCTATGATTGAACCTCTGCACTCCTGCCTGGGTGACAGCGAGAGATTAAAAAAAAAATCATCTCAGGTCACTCTTTTTCCTCCAGACTATACCATTTAAGACACGTTTTAAGTGTTTAAATGGAGAATAGGAAAGGGAAGCCACCTAAGTGCGAGTCTTAGAAATGTCAAGAAGCAAATTGGAATTGGTGGTGGCTGTTTGTCTTCATCTTTGGGGAAGATTCCAGTCAGGTGGGCTCAGGTCACACGGGGGCAATGTTGCCTGGATGTGGCTGTTAACCAGGAAGACGGGAGCATTGAACGGTATCAGATCCAGAGGCCCGGAAGCTGGCCCCCTGTTGGCACAGTGGAGGCGCTTGAGAAATGAGGGCTTTGTGCTTAGAAGGACCTTGATTCCAACCCAGTTATTCAGCCTGTGAGCTCTCTGACCTGCTCTGTACCTTTAGTAAAATGTGTGTAATAATTCCTGCTTTATCTTCTTCCAAAGATTTATTGTGAGATGCACAAATAACAGGTGATGTGAAACGCCCCTATTTTATCACTAATTAGCTAATGAGTTTATCTGAGTGTATGTGGCCCTCAGTCCTCTTACCCCTCCCCCATCACCAGACTCATCCTCAATTAAAAAAAACAAACAAACCATCAATTCTAAGATATTTCACTTTATTTAAAAGAAGCCAATATACAGGATATAAAGGGCATGATATTTACAACAGTACAGTAAACAGGTTGGTTTCTGGTAGGATCAGTAGTCTTTCAGTGAGTAGAAACCCCCCCCTTCCCTGTGAGACTAGACCCAGCAGGCAAACAGCAACAGGGGGCAGGATGGAACCGTGGGGTATAAAGTCTCCCTGGATGAGGCTAAAAATCAGGTAGATGCAAAAAATGTCCACAGAGGGGTGTTGCAGGGGAGGGCTTTGCCTCATTCTCTGAGGTCTTGGGAAGGAGCGGGAAATGGTGAAGTGTTTGCCCAAGACTCACACACAGCCCACTCTGCACCTGGGAATCTTCCACTCATGAAAATGTGCTTCTAGAGGGAATCTGGCTTTACCCGTACCCACCCCTAGCCACCTCTAGACTCCCCACTCCAGGAAAGGGCCCTTCTTTCCAGAGACAGAACTCGGCGTCTCAAGCAGGGGAAGGAACCAGGGCTGAGGAAACCCCCAGCACTGGGTCCCCCACCCGGGAGCATGGGAAGGACTGCAGCCCAGACCTCGCCTGGAGTAGGCACAGCTGGGCTGGGCTATGGGCCTCTTAGGGCATTTCCCCTTCACCAGCTGCCTGATGACCTGGGACCCGACAGCCCCACTGCCACCCACACTCTGCTGCCTCTCGACCCTCTCCCAGTGCAGCCGAGTGGGGATGGATCTTGGCAGACAGAGAGGAACCAACCAGGGCTTGTCCCCTACCACCTCTCCCTGCCCCCTCTCCACCCCACCTCAATTCTGAATTCCCTGCAGCCACCCACCCCCACAAGTGCCCCCTCAAGACTTCCAAGGAGCTGAGGGGTCAGGAGAGAGGGCAGTGGGGTGAAGTGGAACCTACGCTTTGCAGAAACTGCTTACAAGTGGGGACACCTGCACATAAGGACGGAAGATGGGGTGGGGAAGGGGTACCGATTATATTCAATCCCAGGGCAACATGCACCAACTCGTCCACAGGAAGATGCTGGGCTACCACAACTGCCTACCCTAGATTAAAAAACCTTTCCTTTCATAAAAATAGATGAGAGTCTCTTGCTTTATAAATAGATTACATTTAGCTTAAGTTACACCTTATACAACCCTACCCCACGCCCTCTCCTCCCACCCCAAGCCAAAGTGGTTAGATTCTCCCTGGGTCATCTGAACTAAGTCCACAAGGGGCTGACTGGTCCTTCAGAGACCTCAAGACATGTTGCCACAAGAAAGCAAAATGTGCTTGCTTGTTAATCATCTTTTGTCCTGTTTCAAGTCTCAGAGGAGTGAGTGTGTGTGTGTGTGTGTGTGTGTGTGTGTGTGTGTGTGTGTGTGTGTGTTTCCATCCAGGGAGCCCTGCCTCCCTAGTCCTCTGTATAAAACCCCCAAAAACAGGAGAGTGAGAGAGGACAGTACAGGAGAGTCCATCTGAGAACAATTCTAAAATACCAATGTCAATATGACACTGGGCTTAGAAATAGAAAATCAAAATTAAGTATTTACAGCTTTACAAAGGGCGGACCCATTTGTCCCAGCTAAGTGTGGCACTACCCCAGGGAGCGTTGGGGTCTTTCTTGGCAAGCTGTGGGCTCGTGGCGAGGGGACAAACAGTGCCCACTGGCAACTAAATGAAAAAAGCACATGACTTGGAGGCAGGAAGTCAGGCCAGACCCAGGAACCAGCCCAGGACACGGGCCCATCATCCTTTTCCCCTCACCTGCCCAAAATCCTCGCTCCCCAAGAAGGAGAGCAGATATTAAAAGCCAGTAGGAGGGGACTCTCAGGCCAGCATCTCTCTCTGGCTCCCGCCACTCTCAAACTCCCTAGACAAATTCAGAGCACCCTTGTCCCCAAAGACAAATGACCTATGTGTACAAGGGAGAAAGCAAAAAAGAATACCACTGGACACCAATCATCATGGTAACCATGGTCACTTCCAATCCTAACACCGCTGCCCCCTGTCTTAACTCTAAATTTATGTCTGTTACCCTCCACCCCCTTGAGGAACAACCCAGGGCAGACTTCCACCCTGCCCTCCCAACTCCTAGAGCACGACGTTCCATGCCTCCCTCAGCCCTGGACGGAGGAGACCATGGGATGGCCGTTTTCCTGCCCTCGTGGAAACGGAAAATCTTTTCAGCAGCTGAGGTCCAAGCCCAACCGGCTCCGATAACCTTTGGTTAAAATAAAAATAAAACAACAACAACAACAATAATTGGGTATGTTTGAACCCTGTAACCTTTGGAACAAGGGCCGGTGAGGAGGAGAGGAAAGAGGCTGTCTCTCTTCCAAAACCATCGTCCCTCCAAGTACCTGCCAAAAGGGATTGTTTGGCTAACAAGAGATGCTGACCACGGAAGCCCCGCAGCCAGACTGCCGCAGGGGATCCATGAGGTGTCGTCCCCCCAGTAAAACAAAACAAAGAAAAAAAAACTCATGAAGGCCACCAAATTCTGATAAATTACATCACACATAGTCACAAACACACTCTCACGCTCTCTTGCTATACATATATATGAATACGATGTACAGTATTTTTAAGATGGCAAAAGAGGTGGGGGAAACGGAAGAGAGAGAAGACCCTTAAAGAAAGACCCCTGGTACCCTGGGGAGGAAAGACAAACCCAGAGCTGCCTGCCCAGCCTCCTAACAAGGCAGTGGGTCCTTGGGCACATTTTGCTCTCTTGACCACCAGAGGGAGATCCTGGGCCAACGAAAACAAAATCGGCAGCACCCCACCACTGGAAAGGGTACAAAAAGAAATTTAAAATAATCATAGTAACAACAATAATAATAAGCCAAGCCTGCTCTGCTGGCTCCTCGCTGAGAACTGGCGGGTGGCCTCAACACAGCGCCCTTCAACTCAGGCCCCCTCTAGCCATTCAAGTCTTGGGGAGATACCGGCTCAGAACTCCCCGCTGGTCAGTCATGTGACCGCTGGCAAGAGGCTGGCAGGCCTCTGTGAGCAGGGCAAGGATGGGCCTCGCTAGAGCTCCTACTCCGCCAGCAGCCCCCAGTGCCTCCGCCCTCTTCTCTTTCTGATGCCTGATGCCTCTTTCCTGCCAGCAGCCAACTGCAGGGTCGTCCTAACCCAAGGTCGGTGGAAGGGAACAGAGACCAGGCCAGGTCCCTTCAGTCTTTTTCATAAAGAAATTATAGATGGAGAACATCCTACTGTTGGCTGCAAGGGAGGGAAGCACATCAAGTCATCAGGGTAATAAAAGACCCCCCACCCTGCCCTAGACCCACAGAGGCCCTAAAGACAGCAAGCAGTCAGGTGGGCTTGGCCCTTGTGGGGACCCCAGACTCATTAGCAACCTCGGCTGAACCCACTCCCCAGCCAGTGCTCACTTTGGAGGCTGCGAGAGAGATCGCCTAACCTTGGCCTCCCTCCCAGTTCCGGGGGACACTGGGGGTCTGGGAGAGGGCTGACCTTCCACAATGATATAAGGCAAGCTGCTTTTTTTGTTTTTTTTGTTTTTTGCATAGTAGTTTAAACACAGTGAGGCTCCACCTTCCCTCACAGTGCCTTGTCCCTCCACTTTGCCACTTGAGCCAAAAAGAAAATAAAAATTTGTCTTCCCTCCCTTTCTTCTACCTTGCTCTCTTTCAGGGAGTAAGAAAATTTGGTCCCCAACCAGGCCTGGAAAGGTTTCAGAGGCAAAGGGCCCCTCCCCAGGGGGGAGGCAGGCCACCCCAGGCCCCAGGTCAGTCTGCACTGGCCACAGAGGAAGGGAGGGCATAGCTCACAGCCAATCAGAGGAGCAGGTGGGACGGCAGAAAACCACACGACATCACGACAGGGCCCTGGCCCTTGCCTTAGAATTTTGTATAAAAACACCTGCTAGGAATAGTTCTTTGAGCTCAAAGTGGCTCAGCTTAGGGAAAAGGCACAGTTAACACTGCATCGTCCGGACAGAAGTCTGCATTTGTGATGTGGAGAACAATAGAAATTGACAGCACCATTCCTTGGGTGGGTGGGGGTGGAGAAGGGGCACCGGTTGGTGGTGGGTGGTGTGGAAGGAAGGAAGGAAGCAGCAGTCCCTCGGGCCTCCAGAGAAGGGAGGCCATAGGAAGTCTGTGTGGTGAGGACTCACAGCCCCTCCGAGGAGCCTTCCAGGCACGCAGGGCCTCAGGCATCAGCTGACCATGGGCTCCACGTCTGCCTCGCGCTCGAACTCATCCTGGATCTCGTCGGTGCTTCCTGAGTCGCTGCTGGCCACGGAGCTGGGGGACGGGGAGTTCCTGGGACGCACAAGAGGATGGGGACACTCAGAGAGCAGCTCTGGCCCTGAGGCTCAGGAGGGGGAGGGTTGAACAGCCACTGCTGTACGGTCGACCCTCAGAGGGGGCCCTGCCCCGAGACCCTGTCCTCCCCCACTTTCCCCGGAATCCCTTGGGCCCACACGCTGACCCCTGGCTCCAGCCTCTAAGTGGTCTAGGTGTGTTGGCTTCTCTAGACAAGGCCCCCTGGAAGAGGAACCATGGCTCAAGCTTGGTTTTTTACCCTCTAACCAACTAGCACAGGTCTGGGCACATAATAGGCACTCAGTAAACCCCGAATGCCTCACAGCTCAAAGGGAAGCCACGTAGGATCCTGGTTAACAGCAGGGGCTGGATTCTGGCTCTATCTCCGACAAGCTGGGGGCTGTGGGCAGCTGTTCAACCTGTCTACGTGCTGCTCCTCCAACTGAATGCAGCGATACCAATGGCAGGTTGAGGGGGTTTAAGGCGTTAAAGGTAGGGCAGGCTAGGCCGAGGCCCCACACGTGCTGCCTCCCACAGAACTTCCTCCCTCTTATGCAGCAAAAGAGCCACAACTGGAAAAACAAGCACAACCAACAGACATTTGTGTTTAGTTCCAAGTATCGGCTCATTTTGCTATCAGCATGTCTGTCAACAGCACGACACACAACAAGGTTGTGTGTCCCTTGAAGACAAGGGCTCTGTCTTTGTGTGTGTGTTGTGCCTGACGCATGTCAGTCTCCTGGGGACAGGGCCTGGTTTGGAAGATGGAAAAGGAAGACAAATTGATTCCTGTAGACAAACAGGAGCCTGCCCTGCCCCCCTCCCAACTCCACAGAAAATGAGGAGTAAGCTCTTGAGCACAGGGTTGTTCATGACAGGCCCTCAAGGCCTTGTACAGAGCAGACCTTTGACAAATGTCTGCTGAATGAATGGGGGGCAGGGTTGTGGTGGGGGTTACATGACGGTAGATATGTAAATCATCTAGCACATAGTAGAAGTGCTACTATCCAACAGATGGATGGATGGATGGGTGGATAGATGAGTGGGTGGGCGAATGGATGGGCAGGTGAATGGATAATGGATGAATGGGTGGGTGGTTGGATGGATGGATGGATGGATGGGCAGATGAGTGGATAGTGGGTAAGTAGATGGATGGGTGGGTAGATGGATGGATGAATGGATGGATGTGTGGGTATATAAGTGGATGGGTGGGTGGGTGGATGGGTGGGTGGATGGATGGATGGATGGATGGGTGGGTGGGTGGGTGGGTGGGTGGATGGATGGATGGATGGATGGATGGATGGATAGATAGATGAGCAGGTGGGTGGGTGGATAGATGGATGGGTGAGTGAATAAGTGGATGGATGGATGATGGACGGATGGATGGACAGATGAACAGACAGACAGGTGGGCTGGGAAGATGAAAGTGACCAGGCTGTACGTTGAAGCCCCAGAAATTCCCCTCCAAGGACTCCCCGCTGAGGAAGCACAGAGGTACCTGTCTGCAGAGCCTTTGATGAGCCGGCGGCAGGTCTCCATCTGCACATCCAGGCCGCGCTTCATGCTGCACATCTCCATGTACTCGTGCAGGTGCCGGTTCATGTCGCTCTTGGCTGTGGCCAGCTCCAACTAGGAGGAGTCAGCAGGGACAAGGATGAGGGCAAGTCATCCTCATGGCAGAACCCTCAGCAACCTTCCGGCCAGATCCCTCAGTGGTGGCCCCATCGAGGCCTCCCAGACATCAACTACCTCACCCTTTGCTCTCCACACTGGTCTGCATCCTCTAAAACGGTTTCTGGCCAAAGCAGGACCCCTGCCCTGATAAGCCCACCTAGTCCTGAGAATTACACCAGGCTCAGCATCTCTGGGCCCCTTTATATGGACTGGATTAGAAAAACCCTCAAGTGTCTTTCGTGTTTCTGATCCTTCTCTTCTATTAGACTCCTTCCAGGAAAGGTACTGGGCTTCCCTTCTTCCTGCATGATAATAGTGGTAACTCTCTTTGATAGAAGTGGTTCAAGTGCACGGCCAGACAGAACTAGACTCAAATGCTGCCTCCCAGTTGTGAGACCTTGGCAAGTCACTTGGTTTCTTTTTTTTTTTTTGAGTTGGAGTCTCACTCTGTTACCCAGATTAGAGTGCAGTGACCGCTCCCAGCCACCACACCCTCGACCTGCTGGGCTCCAGCGATCCTTCTGCCTCACCTCAGCCTTCCAAGTAGCTGGAATTACAGGCGTGCGCTACCATGCCCGGCTGATTTTTTATTATTTATTGTCGAGATGAGGTCTCGCCAAGTTGCCCAGGCGGGTCTTGAACCCGCAGGCTCAGGCAATCCACTCACCTCAGCCTCTCAAAGCGTGGGATTACAGGCTGAGCCACCAAGCCCGGCCACTTGGTTTCTTTTAACCTCATCTTCTCTGCAAAATGGGTACACAGTACTTACTATATAGAGCAGAGGTAAGGGTACTGGGAGGGAGTACTTAGTGCACTCGTCACTCAACTGTCAGTTCTGGTTATGAATGGACCATCATCTCACAAGTATTTTTTTTTTGAGTTGGAGTCTCACTCAGTCGCCTAGACTGGAGTGCCATGGCCGCTCCCGGCCACCGCAGCCTCGACCTGCTGGGCTCCAGCGATTCTTCCGCCTCAGTCTTCCAAGTAGCTGGAACTACAGGTGTGTACTACCATGCCCGGCTAATTTTTTGATTTATTGTAGAGATGAGGTCTCGCCAAGTTGCCTAGGCGGGTCTCAAACCCGCGGGCTCAGGCAATTCACTCACCTCAGCCTCCCAAAGGCACGGGATTACAGGCTGAGCCACCGAGCCCGGCACAAGTATTTTTTTTAACTCTCTGGGATAGTTAGGGATCACCATCCCCATTTCACAAATTAGGAAAGTGAGGCCCTAAGAAGGATGTGACTTGCCCAGCTTCAGGCAGGGATCAGTAGGCCTCCTGACTCCCAAACCTGCGCCTACCCCACTCTCTCAGCTCCTGCCCACCCACTGGGGCATTTGACCACCAACATCTCAACTGTGTGGACCTCAGGAGAGCACCATGGTGGGCTCCGCGGCCCGAGCCCTCACCTCGATCTGACCTATCGTCTCCTGGTACTCCTTGTCTCTCGTCTTGAAGAAGGATTCAGTCTCATGGATCAAGTTGCCCAAGTTTTCCTCTTGCTGGGGAAATAGAACAAAGACGACAATTTAGCTGGGTGGTAGGGGCTTCTGGAAAAGAACAGGGGTGAGGGATCACTGAAAGGGGGTGCCCCTAGACCTCCAGCTGCTGGGAAGCCAGGCTTGGGCTCACCTCGCCCTGCAGGTCGATGGTCGGGTTGCAGTTGGTGAAATCCTCCCAGAGCAGAAGTGTGTCTTCATTCTCCTCCCACGTCAGACTGTCACAGTCATCATCAAAGTCAAAGGTCTCCCGCCTGTGGGTGACACCGGAGGGCATGACTGAACAGAAGCCAGGCTCTAGGGAGCATGCAGGGGACAGAAAGGGGCAGCTGTCCAGGGGTATATCCCTATAAGGCTGCCCTCAAAGAAGACAGAGGTGGTGGCCAGAGGGGACATTCACCTTATGCAAAAACTCTTTTAAAATATAGAACGTATGTACTATTTGTACAATTAAGATGCATATATTTAAAGACACCAGGCTTTAAGCAATGGGAACTAAAGGTATTTTCTTCTCAAGTCCAATTCTGTGGTTCCCATCACTCATTTAACAGCTATTTCTTGAGCCCTTACTTTGAGTGTGATGATTTATCATTGTCTCTGCAACTTGGAAAGGCTGAGCTTATTCCCATTTTATAGATGAAAAAATTGCAACTCAGAAAGGAAAACTCACTTGTCTACAGCCACATGGCTGGCACGTAGCAGAAACTGGAGCTAGAATGACAGAACTATTTCCCACGGCTTTTGCCTCCACATCAAGACATCACCAAACACCCTTATGTACTGGGCAGTGGACTGACCACTAAGCATATATTAAAATGCAACCAATTCCACCCTCACAACAATCCCATAAGGTAAGCATAATTATCATTCCTATTTTACAGGTGAGGAAACTGAGGCACAGAGGGATTAGGTGGTCTTCCAGACCCACACATGCTAGAAATTGGACTTGAATTCAAAGCCTGAGTGATTTCAGGGCCTCCCTCTTGGCTAGAACTGGAAGTAGAGTGACCAACTGTCCAGGTTTGCCTGGGACTCTAAGGGGCTTCCCAAGATGCACTGGTTACCCCAACTGAAGGAGGCCTAAAGATCATTCCACCCAACACATCCAATATTCAAAGAGAAGGCTGCATCTGCAGGAGTGAAATCACTTGACTCTGTTAACCAGCAACACAGGATGGTATGGATCGGTCCAGACTCCCACTCCAGGGCTCTCTCCACTGCCTACACCTTCTCCCTGGATCCTCCAAGGCACTGCTCTCAACCAGAGGACTACAGACTGGGCTGGGAACCCTGGGCAGGGCCCCAGAAGGACATCTGGTTCAAAAACTGCCTGAGTGTCCCCTGAAGGCAGACTGGGCTGCTCCTGCCAGAAGCAGTTCCCGTGGGTGCCTGTAGGTGGGTTCGTGAGTCCAGCAGGGTACAGAGCTGGGGGGCGGGTGCTGGAGAGGCTGACACGGAGAAAGCCTCCAGGGTCCACCCGTCTCCGCATCACATACTCGACTCCTGACTTCACTTCCTCCCCACATCAGGACTTGAAGGAAACCCCAGCCCAGGGACGGGAAGCCGGAAAGGACTGGAAGACAGGCAGGAGAAGGGACTGAAAAGGGCACAGGTGGGGGCGGAGGAGGGCTGGCCCCGGGGGCAGGGAAAACGGGGAGCTTCTCCTCTCCTCCCAGGTATGAATGAAGTCCAAGCAACTGACTTGGATCAAAACAGAACACAGCCCTGACACTGTGCATCATTCAAAGACTTCGCTGGAACTGGCCTGGGGCAGCATCGCTGGGTCCTGGCTACAGCTGGCGGAAATGTTGGGAGAGGCCCAGAGACCCGCCTAGGGAGGGGTCAGCTGCCTCACCCAGAAATGCAGAATGGCAGAAGTGGGGGAGGGGCGATCAAAATTATCAGAGGACTTTTTTTTTTTTAATATAGGCGACTTTACTACCAGATAACTCTAACTGGATACAGAACCCAATCCAGATCTGTCCACACTGGCACCCATCTCTGCAGCCCGCTCTTGCCTGACTTGGATCTAAATGCTCTTGCTACACGCCGGAGCCATGGCAAGTACAGCCCCCCCTGGGGTCACACTCAGGATGTGTCCCTTTGTAGCTTACTCCAGTCCTGGTAAGCTTAATGATTCCCTGGGGATGTTGTAAGAACAGGGATGACAATTTCTTCAGATAAGTCCTTTAATTCAACCAAATGGATCCAGCTGAGGTCCCCAAGGCACATGAGAAATGCCCAGGTCGATGTTCAGAAAACCTGAACCCAACCACTGGTTCTTTCCAAAAGTCCCTCTTGTCAGCAAATGATATAAGCATGAGATTGGGGGTGTGTCAAAAGATGAATAAAAAATCTAGAGGTCTCCTTAGTACTCTCAAATAGCAAACCCCCTAAAATACAGCCCCCATCTCAGTTCTGATTCGAGGGAATGGCAGGTCCAGGAAGTGTCAGGCAAAAGAACCGCCGTTCCCACCCAGTTCCGACTACTGCTCCTGACTCTTATCTCCCTCATGATCAGCCTGGCGTGGGGACCAAAGGGGGGGAGAGGAAGCAGCAGAGGCAGAAGAGGGGAGTCTCTTCCAAGCATGAAGGCAGCTGGTATAGGGACTAGTACACTAGACAGAGAGCTGGGGGCCTGGCTCTGCCGTAACTCCTTGGGGACCCAGCTCTTGGGGACCTGGTTTCGTCCTACCTCCTCTCGTGCCATCTTTGAGCCTGTCTCCTCATCTGTACGTTGAAGGGCTGGGTGGAGAGATCGCCACACTACGCAATACTGAGGCAGCCTTGAAACTTTGTTGGAAGGTTAGGAGAGGCCCATGCCCCTGGCTTTTAAAGCAAGTATGATGTCAGAGGCATCTGCTAAATGGAGTTTGCCCACCCTGAAGGGCTTCTGGGAGGTGGCAGAACCTCCCAGAGCTCTGATTGGTGGCATTTTGTTTTGTTTCTTTGGAGTCAGGATCTCATGTTGTCACCAAGGCTGGAGTACAGTGGCACAATCACAGCTCACAGCAGCCTCCAACTCCTGGGTTCAGGAGATCCTCCCACCTCAGCCTCTGGAGTAGCTGGAACTACAGGTACGCACTGTTATGCCTGCCTAATTTTTTTATTTTTTGTAGAGACAGCCTTGTCAACTGTGCCACAGGCCCAGTGATACCTTCCTCTCAAGCTTCCAAGAGATGCTGAAAATAGGAAACTTCCCAAATTATAAATGTTGAAAATGATCCCAGATCTTTCCAGAACACCGTACTGCGGGCTACATTCAGCCCAGACCTCGGTTTCATCAGCCCTGCCCTGATCTGGGGAGGTGGAGAGTGTGGGGACAGCGGAGACACTCACAGCTGGTTAAACATGCGTTTCATCTCGTCCGTGATGTTCATGGAGCCAACCTCGTCCTCTGAGAACCGGTTCACCTCCCCATCCTGCTCAGAGATGTCATCGTCCGAAGCCACCTTGCGCTCTTTCTTTTTGGGGACCACCTGAACCAGAAAGGAGGCAGTTATGGTAACTGGGGGGCTCGGCTGGGATGGGGGGGTACTGGGAAGGGAGGCGGCATCTCACAGAATGATGAGTGTGGCTGAGGCCAGCCACTGCTGGGAAAGGCACGCAGGTCCTCTAAGAAGCAGGCAGCATTAGCAGGAAGCATGAGGGGGAGGCATGCAGGGTGGAGGACAAAGACGCCTGGACCCTTCCCTGCCCTGGGTGGCCCAGCGGCTGGCTTGGCTCAGCTCGCACCTTCACCAGAGATACAGCCCCAGGACCTGGGGAGAGAAGCGGGCCATACCAGGGCCCAGAAGTCACCTGGGAAGTCTCAGAGCCAGCCAGAGACACAAAGAATTCCTGACAAAGGCCACCACAGCTCCATGCTGCCCAGAGCCCTCCTGCTCACATGCAAAGGCACCAGACGGGCAGCCCAAGGGTCACCAAGCTTCCACTCCAAGCAGACACACCACGAGCAAATGCAGGCTGCGTGGGTCTCCCCTGCTCCCAGCAGAGGGGCAGCAGAAGGCATGGGGGTGGGGAGAGGGCCCAGACCCGGCCTGGCTACGTCCAAAGTCACACACATAGAGCGACAACACACCAGGTCACCTGGGCTCAAGCAAAAGCCAAATCACAACCCCAAACTCCAGAAGCAGCTTCGGAGAATGACATGTGCCTCATTCGGCGGGACCAGCACCACGCCCGCTCCCAGGACAGCCTCACTGCCGCTAACCTGGTCGCCGTCTCTCGGGGGCACCCACACTGGCACGTTAGGTCGGGGGGGTATCGAGAGCCTCTTTGGGGGGGAATGAAAAATAGTCAAAGGCCGACAGCCCCTCCTTGGAATTCTGAGGCCCATCTGCCAGGGCTCAGGCCAGCACCCCCAGTTCTCCCCACAGCCTGGCCAGGGCTCCCCACCCATGGGGGTGATGCCCAGTTCTGGCATCCAGAGGAAGAGGCAGGAAGCAGGGCAGTGTGTAGAGTGGGGTTGGTGGATCCAGCTTGGAGGGCCAGGAGACCTGAGTTCCAGCCCTTCTCTGCCCCTTCCTTGCGTATAACACGCCAGCCCCAGGCCTCGGGCCTTTGTCCTGTGGGTGAATCGGTCTAGCTTGCTGGTGGAGTCAGACGCACCCTGATTCTACATTCCTGGCGGGGGAGCAAAGGATTGGGTCATGCTACCTCGGGGAAGGGGAGTGAGCGGGACATCAAGGAAGATAGGGGTTGGCTAGGCACAGGTGGAGGCCTGGACTACTTTGGGAAGGCGGGGTTGGCTGGTGAGCAGGGAGGCCCTAATCACCTGGAAGATCTTGGACACGTCTTCCGAGTTCCGCTGCTGTGCGACATCGCACAGCTTGGCCGTGATATCGATTCGACGGCAGATGTCCATGTCCACCTTCATGGCCTTTTCTTGGATCTTTGTGTCCAGGTCTGTCATGGGCTGCAGGGAGGACAGCAGGGGTTACATGAGCGAGGGATGGAGCAAGCCTGAGGGGTGGGGGGGAGAGGTGGGGTGCCCCTAGGTGTCAGTGGTGGCGGGGGAGGTCCCCGGAGTCTGAAGGAGCCTTGGGCTTTTCCTGGGAGTGAAGGGCTGCGTCAGCACTGCTCAGGGTGGGGATGGAGTGAGGGCCTTGGGAGCTGGGGGCTTTGGTGCCCGCAGAGGGGATAGGCTGGTCTCCCTAGGGGCTGGAAGGCATCCTCTCAGCAGACAGAGGGTCAGTGTGTTTTGTTAGAGCAAAGAAAAAAGAAAGACTCCCGCTGTGGAAAGACATCCCTTCTCTTCCCACCCGTGCCCCACCTGCAGCTCCTGCCCAGGCAGCAATCTCTCCTGGATTCCCATCACACTGGCAGTGGGGTGTTGCCAGGGACCACAGGTGGGTCTCCCTGGACCCAGCCTCTCAAGGACCTGGGACTTCAGGCATGTGTCACCACTCCCAGCTAACTTCTTAAATTTTTTTGCAGAGACAGGTCTCACTATGTTGCCCAGGTTGATGTCGAACTCCTAGGCTCAAGCAATCCTCCTGCCTCAGCCTTCTGAAGTGCTGGTCCCTGGGGGCTTCTTTCAACCACAGCCAATCTCAAGGCCCTAGGCACCAGGAGCCACACCAGGCCGAGTCACCCACGTTTCAGCTCCCTCTGCTTTCTGGAGGGCTCTCCCATGCACCACCCACTACTTGAAAGCGGCAGGAAACACAGGCCCCCAGCAGCAAGGAGGCCTTCGCTGCCAACAGCTCCCCCCACCCCACAGTCACTCAGAGGGACCCTGGGTTGTCAAAAAGACATGCATGCTGGCCTCTCCTGACTTTCCTAAGCAATCCTGCTCAAGGCTGCTGGAGGCCTGGGAGTCTCCCGACCTGGCCCAGAGCAGACCACACCGGGCCCTGATCAGCCAGTGCCCCACAGCACCCACATACCGAGGCCTGCCCTCATCTGGGCAAGCTGGAAAGGGGTCAGAGCAACACACACAGACCATCAGGGAGCCCGGCGGAGGGCGGGATGGGTTAAGCGGCAGATTAATGCATCTCTACTCAGACCCAGGGCAGCGGAAGTGGGGAGGGGACGGGAGGAGGGTGCCTGGTCTCTGATGCATCCGATGCATCTGTCATCCTCACGTCAAACGCAGCCAGCCAGGACTCTAACTAGAAGCCGAGCTGGAGCCTCGGAGTGAATAAAGCACTTTGCATGATGGGTGTGGGGAGGTCATGACGCCGGGGATGGCCGGTGGCACTTACGTCACTCATGAGCCCCTTAAACACCACCAGCTCGGCTTTGAGCCGCTCAATCTTCTCGTTCATCTCCTCCTGGATGGCATCGGCCTCCTGTGCCGCCTGCGGGGATGGAGACGGAGAGGCCTTAGAGGGGCCGAGTACATGGAGGTAGAAGGGACTGGATACCTGGGTCTACCCAGGCTGGGTGCCTGCATGCCAGGGAAGGGCACTAAGGACCTCGTCCCAGCCTGCCTCCCACTGAGCCCTACAAGTGCTTAAAACATCTTTCTTTTTTTGCGTCAGGGTTTTTGCTCTGTCGCCCAGGCTGGAGTACACAATCATGGCTCACTGCAGCCTCCAGCTCTTGGACTCACGTGATCCTCCTGCCTCAGCCTCCTAAGTAGCTAGAACTAAAGGTATGCACCACCATGCCTGGTTAATTTTTTTTTTTTTTTGTAGAGATGAAGTCTGGCTATGTCTCAAACTCCTAGGCTCAAGCAATCCTCCCACCTCCATCTCCCAAAGTGCTAAGATTACAGGCCTAAGTCACCTGCCAGGCCCTTAAAACACTTTTCAAAGGAGTATTTATCACATGGAAAAATCTATGGTAGATACTGAGAAAAAGAGCAAGTTAATGTAACAAGCGATCCCAATATTAAAATATGAGATCAAACCACATGCAACTACCAATATTTGACCATCTCTGGTCTCAAAAATGACATGTGTATTAACCTAATGTATGCTTGTAGGGGGTGTGGCTGTGGGTGTACTGGGCAAAATGTGTGTCTGCACAAAAAAGACTGGAGGTTGCACACCAGTTTATCAACATGGAATGGTGAAACTGTAGGTAACTTTTCTTTGTGCTTTTCTGATTTTTCCTCATTGTCGACCATGAAACATTATATTTGTAAAGAAAAAAGTACTCTTTTTTAGAAAAGAAAGGAAGACATTCAACCTTTTCCTTCTACATATTGATAATTATCTTAACCTGTCTCTTTCTTAGGAGATAAATATGTTAAATATCAGGAAGCAATTTTTAAAATGTTTTGAAAGAACTTTACATGCCTTTTCATGGGGCCACTACGCTTGTTCCCATTTGACTGAAAGGAAAGCAGAGGTCGAGAAGGTAAAGTCTGCTGCTCAGGGTGCACCACAGGCCAGGGAGTAGCAGAGCCCAGAACAAAGAGCCACCAGACAGAACAGAGGGAGGCGCATCCTCGATGCCCACCTTGGAGAGCTTGGTGATGTGTCCACCAGCCCTCTTGGGGCATTTGGTCCTGCTCAGGGCACCCGTAAGCTGGCTGAGAGACCATGTAGTGTGAGCCTCAGGAGAAGAAACAGAGGCCGGAGAGAGGAGACACTGGCCCCAGCTCAGCCAGCAGCAGGGGCAGCCCCAGGACTTGGACCCAAGCTCCCTAACTCTTGTATCAGAGCTTTTCTGCAACACTGAGCTGGTCCAGTCTTGGCTTCCAAGCAGAGGATGCCAAAGACACCTCTCAGCCCCACAGAGGAAAGACTGAGGCAGCAGGAGGTCACACACAGCAGGGGCTGTGCAGGGATTTTCCAGCTTGGTCACATGAAGATTGAGCCCTTGGCCACGTGGCTCTCCCACATCTCCCCGGGTAGGACCTCTGAGGTTCTTACCTCCTGCAGCGTGTCCACCATGGTCTGAAGGTTCATGCGTTTGGCGAGCTCCTCCTCCCATCTGCAAAAGTCAAGGAAAACAGGCAGTCAGAGGGTGCACTCCCCATGTCAGTCCAGCCCTCAGACACTATACCCATACCCATGCTGGGCCTGCTCCAGGGTGGGCAAAAAAGATGCATTGGTACATCCATCCCTGCCTGCCCCTCTGAGAGCTCCCAGTCTCGGGATGCGGAGTGAGGACAGCTGGGCTGCTGCACAGCCAGAGTACCACGTGGTGGTGACAAGTGCCACAACAGAGGCATGAGCCCCACCCTGTGGGAGACAAAGGCAGGAGGGACTGCCGCCCTGCCTTCCTGCAAACTGTAAAGTGCTGTGCAAGCTCTGTTGCTCCTGCTGTTGCAGCAGGATGCGGTGGCAAAGCTGGTCCTTAGGAACTTGGCTGCAGTGGGCTCCACCCCAGGGGGTTTTTTTTTGCACCACAAGAAACAAACTTTCATTGTGCTAAGCATTGCAATCTTGTAGTCTATGTGTCGTCCTGCAGCCTGCCCAAACCAGCACAGAAATCTCCTACTTCGGTGTTATTATCCCACTTAACAGATGTGGAAACTGAGGCTCAGAGAGGTTAAACATTTTGCCCAGAGACACACAGCTACTCAGTGGGTGAGGCTGGAACTCAAACCCAGGTCTGCTTTATTACATCGGCTTTCTGTGTATTATTTCTTTCACATGAGTATTGATGGAAGCCCAACAGGAAAGGATGGAGGGAAGGTACAAGAGGCTTCGGTACCCCCAGCCTTCACTGCAGGAAGGGGAAGGAGTGGTTCCCAGGGTCGAAGGATTATGACAATACCAGGACAACTCTACTAGGACTGCCTTTGTGCCAGGCACTGTTCTTCGTGAAGCAACTCAGCCCTCCTAGCAACCCTCTGGCATGGGTACTGCCATTATCCCCAGCTTACAGGTGGAGAAAGCAAGGCACGGAGACACGAGCCCAAGGTCAAGGAGAGATTAGGTGGAGCCAGTACTCAAACCCCAGTGGGGCGACTTCAGACTCAGCTCAGAATCCCCCGGCGGAGCTCCCCATAGACCCAGGAACCTCCAAAGCCAAGGCCTCAACCTGGCTCCCCCAACAGAGTCCCCTGCCTCACGGAGGACATGGGAGTAGGTTCCTTCTCCCCTCCATCTTGGGATGGTTTCTCCCCTTCCTCGCCCCACTGCCACCCTCCCAGTGGCCTGGGGACAAGGCAGTCTGGAAGCCTTTTAGGATATTGTTGGGGCCAGCTAAAAATAGGCCAGAGGGGAGGGATGTACGGAGAGTTGGTTACGTCACCATCCTTTGGAAACAAGAGAAAACGATACTGTTTGCACACACAGAGGAAAATTCCTCCTCTCCCCCACACGAGACGGCCCTGGCCAGGGTTCCCGGAGGACACATGCCCTCCCTCTCCCTGTTCTCTCTGGCCTTTACCAGCCCCACAGTAGCTGCTAGGCTGGAATCTGCATGGGCACCGCGGTGTGGTCCATCTCTGGGGCCTAAACTGGGCGATCATCTCACTGGAACCCCCCATTGTTCAGATGGGGGATCTGAGGCCCCCATACAAGCCATGTGCCCAGGGTCACCCACTCCATCAAGGGCAAGTCCAGCCCCAGGCCACTTCTGGACCAAAACAACAGGCCCAATGCTGGAGACAGGAATTCCAAGTGGGAAGAAGGTCCCAGGCCACCCCACCCCTGCCCTGCGGGAGAGAGCTGAAGGCCAGGACGCAGGCCCCAAGCCGAATCATCTCTCCAGGCCATGCTACTCTAAGAGGGGAGGGTACTCAAGCCCACTCAGCAGAGCAGTTACAGGAGACTGGCCACTGGATCCAGTCCAGCTACCATGGCTCACAGCAACAGCAGGACACGTCTTTTCCCTTGGACATAGCACCCAGGGTCCTCTTACCCTACCCTATGTCCCAGACAGGCCCTTGGGAATGCAGCACAGCACCCCCAGACCTCACTCACCTTCTTGTCGAGCAACTACCTCATGAGGAAGGTGGGGCAGGGGTCAACAGACCCATTGCACAGATGGAGAAAACATCTCCCATCTTCCCAGAGAGGAAGCATGACTTGCAGTGACAGCAATTGTAGCAGCACCATTAACTGGTGGGCACAGTCTGGGTCCCACTCACTGGGCTCACTGCCTTGTCCACATACATCATGGACTTTAATTTGAATTATTAATCTTCTCAGGGCAAGAATTTTTACCAAACCCATTTTGCAGATGATGAGGTTTAGAGAGATGAAGTAACTTGACTAAGGTTGCACAGCTAGTAAGTAGGGAGCTGGGACTCAAATCTAGTAGCCAGTCTCCAGTGAGCATCACCCAGGGATTTTGTCAACACGCAGACCCTGATTCAGCAGACAGCATCTGGGCAATGCTGGTCGCAGCCGGCACCAAGTGGCCAGGCCCTGCGAGACTGCAAAATCCAGTCCCTCCATCTCACCCCTCCCTTCCACCCAGGTATGCAGCACCCATACCTCAACTGGGTTTCCCGAGCTGCACCCCCGGGGATAAGCTTGCCCAATGATTTCATGGGCCTTTTATTTCCAAAGCTGGCTGGGTGGGCAGTTGGTTCGCTGGTCCCAGGAGATCGAGGACAGACCTCGCACGTGGACAGCAGCTGGCTCAACAGAAGAGCCCGCTCTCCGCCCTGCCGTCGCTCCTGGAGGTGGGGAAACCTGGCTCAGCCAGCTCCAGTGTTGACGGTGCACAACAGCTCTGCCCTTCGGCTGCTCTGACGAGGAGGGCGCGGGGGGAGGGGGTATTTCTCACTGCACCCAGACACCTGCATGCCCTGCTACTCAGCCCAGAGCCAGGAAGCTCTGAGATTTCATCACCTGCTTTCGAGACACAATCCCTCCCCTGCCCACAGAGCAAGGTTTCAAAGGGGAGGGGGCTTCAGGAAGAGAGACCAGCAAAAACAGCAAGAAGGTACAGATCAGGCACTGTCTGCCCCAGGAGAGGACACACGTACCATGGGTTTGGTGGGTACCATCCCTGCTCTCAGTCTTAGCCCACAGCTGAGCAAATGACTAGCCCAAAGTCTCCGCAGCTAGGAAATGGCAGAGCTTAGATTCTAACCCAAATGTGGCTGAATCCAACTCCTGAGCCCTGAGAGGAGGAGGAGGAGGAGGGGTGGGTGGAACTTAAAGAGACTACCTTGGGGCACGAGGGTCAGCATTTCCATGAGTTTCTCTCAGCGTTCCAGGAGCTCAAGCTCCGGCCAAGAGGGCTGGAATCATGGCGTGCCACCCCTGCTAACCTGATCCAACAGTTCATAAAACTTCTAAATCTGGCCAAGCACTTTGGGATTATAGATCACGCCTATAATCCTAGCACTTTAGGAGGCTGAGGTGGGAGGATCACCTGAGGCCAGGAGTTCAAGACCAGCCTGGGCAACATAGCAAGACCCCATCTCTTATAAAAAACAACAACAAAAAAAAAACTTCCAGTTCCTTCCCTTCAGTGTTGGGTGCGAGAAGGGCCATTTACAAATGCCCTTCTCAGTGTGATCACCAGGTCGGCATTCACATCCATGGGTGGAAAGCCTCCCTGAATCCTCTCTTAGGACTGTCTCCACTCTGTGGATGAGGAAACGGAGACTCAGAGGTCAAGTACCGCGTTCCCCCATTCCCTTCCTCCTCCTTGACCTTCTGAAATCCTATCCGTTCTATAGGCTTGTCTCAAATGTCATCTCTTCCCCAAGCCTGGAATCCACCTGGATTGTTTTTCCAACTCCCGGAGCTTGAGGCAGCAGG
Organism: Cephalopachus bancanus; assembly: GCA_027257055.1. NCBI lineage: Eukaryota > Metazoa > Chordata > Mammalia > Primates > Tarsiidae > Cephalopachus > Cephalopachus bancanus. The sequence goes on along the minus strand of JAPVLO010000294.1, from coordinate 2,377,222 downwards.
GCCCCAGGGGCCCATCTTCTCGTCTTCTAGGGCTGCTCAGCTGTAGTGTCCCATAGCACACACTCTCGCCCAGTGGAGCCAGCCCCACGATGCCAGGGACAGCGGTGGGCTCCCCTGGATGGCCACTCCATCTCCATCTTCCCACCACCATTGTCGCAGGAGGTCTCGGGCACTGGGCAAGGAGACGGGGTGAGATCCCTAGTCTATGTGGGAAAACCAGCTCTGAGGAAGGGCCAGCCTCAAACTGGAATGCAGCCCTCCCACTCGCCTAGAGAACGGGTTAGAACCACCATGCCTCTGCTTGTTGCAGTATTCCCTGCACCTAAAACCCACCGGGCACTTGGCAAGGAGTCAGACATTTACGGAATGGATTTGTTGGACAAATGAATGAATGAATTCAAGCTGCACTTAGTCCTCAGCCTCCTGCCTGTCACCCCTCCCCCAGCCAGTTTCTTTCCCCTGGAGCATCCTTGGCCCGGGGACTCCAGGGAGTCCCCCACACAGCGCCCCACCCGGCTCTGTCCCAGCAGAGGCCAGGGCAGGAAGTAGGCAGGGAGAAGGAGAAGCCTTCCCTTTCCCACTTCCCACTCCCCACAGCCCCTGCTGGGCCAGGGAGGGGAGGCAGGGACATTGGGACAATGAGTGCAGGGAGAGGAAATGACTCCACAGAAAGGACACTGTAGCTGAGACCTGGGCCTCGACACTGTCTTCACAGAACAAGCACTGGGGGCCAGAAGGGGGAGGGGAAGACCGGGGTTGGGGGCTGAGGCCAGGAGGGAGAAGAGGAGGCTGAGGCCAGGAGAGGGAGGGGGAGGCTGAGGCCAGAAGGGGGGTGGCAGCACCGCCCAGCCAGCTGTGGTCTCTCCTCATTCCTGAGGAGCCACCACTGGGACCACGTGAAGAACGAGAAATCCTAGCTGGCCACTGGGCAGAGGGGGTGGGCAGCTTCACTGCCAGCCCCGCCCCATCCCACTCAGGGCCAGTGCCTCTCCCTCCCTCACCGACACAAGATGACACACAGACCCTCAGGAAAGGGGCTGGCAGGCCTGGCCTACGAGGGGCGGAAACCCAAGCTGATGTCACCGGCGGGGGGCTGACTCACAAGTTTTTCACTTCCTGTGCTGTCAGAGCAACAGGCTCTGGGCTCTAGCTCAGGGGGAAAGTGAGTGCAGGCCCACAAAAGAATTAAGGCTGCGGGGACAGCCCTGGGGCTCCTGGGGAGAGAGTCCTGAGACTCTGGGGGCAGCAAGAGAAATCCTGCCCCATGACTTCCCAACTGTGTGACCTCCAGCAAGTCCACTGCCCTCTCTGGGCCTCAGTGGTCCCCTGAGTTAGGAAGCACCCCATCCTCTTTTGAGAGTGGTTGTGAGAACGACACGAGGGGGACAGTGTGGGTGGAAACACCCAGCCTCACCCACGGCACACGGCAGACATCAGAAGTGCACAGCGCTATGGCAGCCAGACAGCGCCACACCTGCGGCCGGCACTCCCAGGCCGACTCACTCAGGTGATGGGAACAAGCTCAGGTGAGGCTGGGCCAGGGCCTCACCTGAGTGGAAAACTTCATTCTGGGCCAAGTATGGGCCTGGCTCTGGTGGAGGCAGGTAGGGGCGGAGAGCAGCTTCCGTCCCAGCAGATGGAGGCCAGGTGGAGGCCAGGCCTTTCGGCTCCATCCTAGCCACAGGGGCCAATCCACTGTGCCAAGGCCAGGGGCAGGCGGCCAGGGGACAGGTGTCAGGGTGCAGCTGTGAGCACAGGAGACTTTGTCTAGACGGTGCCCCTCGGCTCTGCGCTGCCCTGCTCCCGGGCTGGCCCACCGCAGATGCACAGTGGCATTGGCAGAGCTGGGGTCAAGCTAGGGGCCCCAACTGGCAGTTTTTCCCTAGAATAATACCTGAACTGAAAGAAGAGGCTGGGACACAGAGGCAGACCAGGGCAGCCCTTTCCTCAAACATAGCTTTGCATGAGCCGAAAGGTCCCACAGACCAGAATAGGGTCCCCTGCGGGGTCAAGGCTGCACATGCTGACAGCCCCCACTGCTTCTCCTAAGCCCTTCTAGAGTCTAAAAGCCACAACTGAGTCAACTTCGTCCTTCCACACCAACCCCCCTTTAGTACCACTGACTGACGATTCATGTTTGGGGCAGAAAAACAACACAGATGAGGAAAGCGGGAGCAGAGGAGGAGTGGGCAGGGCTGGGAATGCAATGGGGAGAACCCACCCTTGCTGGCACGGACTCCAGCTGGCACACCTGGAGACTTCTCCCAACGCCCTCCTCCCGTGTGGGGCGCTGTATCTCTTCTCCCCAGAAAGGGACAGCCAGGAAGCCCAGGCAACGGGCCGGCAGGGTAGGCCCTTCCGGTCTGCCCCAGTCCACTCCTCCAGGAACCGCCTGGCACTGCCCCTCGAGGCCTACTGCCCGTGGACGCTGGTGCTCCCATCTCCACGGGTTCCCTGATCCCTGGGAAGGGACACCTCGAAGACGTGCCCAGCCCAGCCCAGCTGCCCGGCTGTACTCCGCTGCTCGCAGAAGGAAACGCAAATTAAATGCCAACTGATTGTCTCCACAGAGGAGGTATTAATTTAATGCGAACACTTAACCAGGGCAGCCGATTCCATTACAGGCGGGCGGTAATGGCCTGGGCGGGCCAGGGCACAGCTGCAAGCTGGGATGGGGGCCGGGTTAGAGGAGCCACCTCGTCAAGTGTGTCCCCCACCCAGCAGGCTGCCACCCACCCCCACACACAGAACTGCTTTCAACCGGAAACAGCAGCCTCCTCCAGGGACCCCAGCGGGCCAGGTCTGTGCCATGCTGCTCAGGGGATGGGCAGGGGGCATCTAACATCCATAGGAAGATCCCTGTGGAAGAGAGGCTACCAGGCCAGGAGGCAGGAGACCCTGATTCAAGTCCTGGCTGTGTTGATAACTCACTGCACGACCCCAGACAAGCCCCTTCTCTGCCCTGGGCCTCAGTCTCCTCATTTGTAACGTAATCTCTAAGAATCCCTCTGGACATGACTTTGCAGACCCTGGACATGGACCTCCTTGGAGCCCAGGAGAGGTGACAGGCTCAGGAATGCCAACTCCACCCAGAGTCATTGTGGGCAAAGTCAGGCCTCTACCTGCCCACCCTCAGCTGCAGACACCCCCTGATCACCCTCTCCCCGGCCAACAAGCAGGGGATGGTGTGGCAGCATGCAGTCCTTCATTTGTCACTCATTTGTTCATCCCCCCAAATAGTTCCCAAGAGCTTTCCACAATTCACACAGGCCTGACTGTATCAAAGATGGTGGGTGTCTCTGCAGCCCTCACAAGGAAGGACAGGCACACTGGGAGCTGCCTGTGCTGTGTGATCTCCAGAGGCTCTGCTTACCCCTAGCTAGGAGCCTCAGTCTCCACCTCTGTAAAATGGGTTGGCAATCCCACCTACAGGGTCAGGTATGGCACACAGGTGCTCCAATGGAGGACGACATCACCCTGGCTGCACTTGCCTGGGGGAGGGAGGGGCAGGTGGGCGGGTGCAGGTCTGGACCATCCAAGCAGGGACCAGGGACACTTCTCCATCCTGTCCTGACCCTCTGGGATCCAGGAGCAGCTGAGAGAGGTGGCGCTGGTGAAAGGGACGGTGGTGGGGATGAGCTGCATCATCACCCGCACCCCCCACCTGCTTCCTGGTGACCGAAGGGACCCAGCGCAGGGCAGCTGGTGGGTCTCTGGGCTCTCCACAGGGAGCGACCAGGCTTGAGAGAGGCAGGAGGGAGAGAACAGCAAGCCCCTAACTGGCCCCCATTCCCCAGCCAGCGGTGGGCAGGCAGTTCTGAGTCTGGTCCTGCCTCTGCCTCTCACTGGCTATGTGACCTTGGGAGAGTCCCTTCCCCGTCTCTGGCACCACTCTCCCCTTAGTAATGCAGCGGTGTCAAACTGGATGGATTCTAAGGCCCCACCCAGACAAGCCAGCAACAACTTCTGCAGCCCCTGGACAAACCCTGCACTAGCCACAAAGCTACCTGGTAAACCTCAAAGTCTCACAAGCCAGCTGGGATGTTGGTCCTTGAGTTCAAAACAGTGTGTTGTAGTGGGGAGAAGGGCAGGGGCTCTGGAGACAGAGGATCCCGGGATCAAATCCCAGCCAGATGTCTTACGGCTCTGCCACCTTGAGCAAGTTACCAACCCTCTCTTAGACTTGGTCATAGTAGGTCCCAGGGTTTTCTGCAAATATTACGTGGAATAACAGATGACAGGTACCCACCCAGTGCCTGGCACACCATGAGCATACTGTTAGTGTCATCATCCTCATCCTTACAACCTTCCAATGACAGATGCTCAGAGGTGGGGAAGGGGCTGGGGAGTGCTCCAGGGCCACACTGCAAGGGATGGGGCCAGACTTGCACCCAGGGCTGTCTGAGCCCAGAGCTACTATGCTGCTAGAACAATCGTGTTGTTGATGGTGACAATAATGAGCTACATGCCACCATCACCCAGGTGACAGGAAGCACATGGGAATGGGGGAGTGGCAGAGGGAAAGAAGCCAGATGCTACTGCCAGCAAAATCCAGCAAATGTCTGCCTCCACCCTCCACACCTCCACCTGTGCCCAGGAATGACTGGGTACATGCTCAGCCCTTTCGGATCTGTCCTGACAGGGGCCACTGTGGTGGCCGGTGAGCCCAGGGCAGGGGTGCCCAGCTGGTCTCATAGACCTCCCAGCAGGCGCAGGCATGTAAGGGTGGGCTTTTGTGGGCAAAGTGGGATCCGGGGAGCTCCCAGGTCACCTGCCTCAATGCCAATGAGGTTCCCGCTGTTCTGTGAGTCACCTGTTCCAATTCCCAGTGTGTGGGCCTGCCCAGGCTCTCAGCTTCACTCCATTCAGTATCACTGTTGAACACACTTTTCGCTTTGGCGAAATGGCCACTCTGTGGACACTCGCAACCCCACATGGTGTGTCCTCCTTCCGGTGTGTCTGTCTAGAAACCACATCCGAGTGGGCACTGCCCCCTACAGCCAGGCCACTCCGAGAAGGAAAGAGACTCAAGCAGCATCTCACAGGAAGAGGAATCTGTGCCCCAAACTGCAGGTACCTGTGAGGTTTCTGGGGTACCATCTGCAACCTCTTCCAGACTCGGATACACCTTCAACACCTCCTCCAGGGAGCCCTCCATGAGTCAGTATGCCCGTGAGGATGTGTAAACGTTCACCTCCCTGCCTCTCTCCTCAGGCTCTGCTCCCCTACAAGCAGGGAGGGTTTGCATTTTTGCAAAATGCTGATGAGGTGCTAATCATCACACCCCACCACCAATGCACATCTCAGCTATAGGTGTTATCACTCCCACTGTACACATGAAAAACTGAGGCTCAAGTGGAATGACTTGCTCAAGGTCAAATCCATGGTTAGACAGCGACTTGCTGGCTCCGTAAACCCCACTCCCCACCATGCCCTAGCACATTGCTCAGAAAACGCCTCCAGTTACAACGCCAGGTCAGAGGTACAGATGTATATACACAGGGTCACAGTCACAGACTTGGAGAAGAGCCACTTAGCCAGGGTGTTTGCCTGTGTACTCCTGTCTCAGGGCCCTAGAGCCCTGGGGGAGAAAGGCCTTAGCACGGTGCCTACTCCTCTGCCCCGGCCACCAGTTGGGCCTGGCACGCAGTGAGCAAAAAGGCATCAGCTTGGCATGCAGTGAGCAAAAAGGCATCAGCTTCAGAGCTGATGGAACCGGGCTCCAATCCCAGCATTACTAGCCTCAGGCTCCTGGGCAAGCGATTCTAGTCCCTGAGCCTACCCATTTGGTCATCTGTGAAATGGAACCATAAAGGTCCCCCTCAGGACTGTGACAGTTTGTGAACGAGATGATATACCAGACTCTGAATGGAGACTCTCGTCCCTTTCCTGCCCACTCCCACCCATCACTAGCTCTGGGGTCTGAGACAGCACCCTTGCCTTTCAGGACTCAGTCTCTTCATCTGTAAAATGGGCTCAGCTTCTTTCTGGCTCTGCCATGCTATGGAAATGATGGGGGGAAGTCATAGCTTGTCATCAGGCCCTGAGCACGGACTGCAGTGGTCCTACACCTGGCCCCAGCAGATGGGGATGCCAGAGGGCAGAAGCCCTGCCACTACCAAGCTGCTTGCCCTGTGAGCCAGGCTCCCCGCCTTAAAGTCGGGGCAAAGGGAAGTGCCTACCTTAGGGAGCTGTCACCTCCTGGTACATGCTCAGCAGATAGAAGCTGAGATTAGTCATGGAATGCAGCCGTTATGCTGTCCTTCTGCCATGGACAATGGGCAGCGCAGCTGCCAGGACCCCCGGCACCAGGCAGGGCACCTGGGTGCCAAACCAGCGCCTGCTACCAACGCCTGGTAACACACAGGCTGCCAGAGACACAGGAGGATGACTCATCCCCCTGGTGTCCAATTCAGCACCATACCCCAATGTCTGGACCAGACCTGGCACCAGTGAAGCCTCAGTGAGTGACAGGTGTTTCTGGAGACACCCAACCCGGCAGCCTCGGAGTATCTGCTGCAGCCCCTCAGCCTGGTCGCTGGCCTAGATGTCATCTTCCTCACCTAGGGCAGATTCAACATACATTTCCCAAGTCCCCACTAGGGAACCAAGTGCTGGGGACACCGATGTGTATTGAGAGCATTCTCTTCCCATGGAGAAGGGGAGGCGCATTCCGGGGCTCTCTGTAGCTCTGGATTCTCAATCCCTCCAACCCAACCAGGATGGGAAGATCTGGGCATGGGCTGCCTTGCGCCCAGAGACAGGGATGGAAGGGGTGCCCACCCTGGGCTCTCAGTGCCAGGAGGCATCTTATTCTGCCCACGAGCGAAGGGCCCATCCAAGTTGTCATTGCCAGTGGTACCCGGGAGCAGGAGGGAGGAAACTGGGTGGCTGAGCAATGGGGTCGGGGGAAACTTGTCACTCTGTCCCCCTTGTATCTTTTAAATTGTAGTAAAATACATATAACATAAAATGCACCATTTTAACCTTTTTTTTTTTTTGAGTCAGGGGCTCACTCTGTCGTCCTGACTGGAGTGCAGTGGCACAATCACAGCTTACCACAGCCTCAAACTCCTGGGCTCAGGCAATCTTCCCACCTCAGCCTCCTGAGTAGCTGAGACTACAGGCATGCACCACCATGCTCAGCTAATTTTTAAATGTTTTGTAGAGACGAGGTATCACTATGTGGCCTAGGCTGGTCTCCAACTCCTGGGTTCAAGTTATCCTCCCCACCTTGGCCTCCCAAAGTGCTGTTGGGATTACAGGCACGCGCCACCGCACCCGGCCCATTTTAACCATTTTTAAGTGTGCAGTTCAGTGGATTAAGTACACTGACACTATCATGCAGCCATCACCACTACCCATCTCCTGAACTCTTTTCATCTCTCAAAATGGAAACTCTGTCCCCATTAAACAACAAAGCTCCATGCCTTCCTCCCTCAGCCCCTGGCACGGACTGGCTACTTTCTGTCTCGATGGTCTTGACTCCTCTAGGTACCATGTATAAATAGACCCAGATAGTATTTTTCCTTTTGTGAATGGTTTATTTCACTTAGCATTGTGTCCTCAAGGTTCACCCATGTCATAGCATTTGTCAGAATTTCCTTCCTTCCGTCACTTTTTAATTTTGAATGACGTCATGCATGCCTAGTCAAAAAAATTAAGACCACTTAAATTTTTAAGAGACTAAAATACCCCACTTTCCCCTTGTCTGAAATAGTATGAGTGTTACAATGATTACACAAGAAATAAAACAAGTCAGATACACCAAATTTTTAAAAAAGTTAAAGCTCACCCAAATCCCCTTCTCTGAAAGAATTACTGTTAACATTGGCAGTATTGTCCTTCCCAACTTTTTCTTATGAGATTTTTTTAAAATGACAAGAGGCCAGGCGTGGTGGCTCATGCCTGTAACCACAGCACCCTTGAGCCCAGGAGTTAGAGATCAGCCTGGGCAACATAGTGAGAACTCATCTCTACAAAAAAATTAGCTGAGGCCGGGCTTGGTGGTTCAGCCTGTAATCCCAGCACTTTGGGAGGCCAAGGCGAGCGGATTGCCTGATCCTGCGAGTTCGAGACCCACCTGGGCAACTTGATTTATTGTCTCTACAATAAATCAAAAAAATTAGCCAGGCGTGGTAGCGCGTGCCTATAGTTCCGGCTATTTGGAAGGCTGAGGCGGAAGGATCACCGGAGCCCAGAGGTCGAGGCTGCGGTGGCTGGGAGTGGGCCACTGCACTCTAGTCTGAGTGACAGAGTGAGACTCCAACTCAAAAAATAAAAAAATATCTGAGCATGGTGGCACATGCCTGTGGTCCTAGCACTTTGGGAAGCTTAGGCGGGAGGATCACCTGAGCCCAGGAGGGCAAGGCTGTGGTGAGTAACATAGTGAGACCCTGACCCAAAAAAAAAAAAAAAAAAGGCAATAGGACAGACCGTGTGGTTTTCAAGTGTACCTTCTCCCAATCCACAGCAGCATCCTTCTGAGCCTGTGAACCAGCAAATGGCTGTGGTGTTGCTGATTCAGTGCATCCTCCACTGTCATTCCTGAGTCCCAGCAATCCAAACAACTCTGCAAAGAATCCCTCGGCACACTTACATTTGCATATTTGTCCAGGCACCCCCTGGAGTGGGTCGAGTGTGCACACAGGAAAGGCTTGCCCTTTTCAAGCACTGCAGTGGTGCTTTCTAAGTGGTTTTGACTTCCTGCCACAGGCTCCCAGTTGCCCAAGGAACCAAGGCAAAGCAGGGCCTCTGACCTGGGTCTCTACCTCAGCTCCTGCAGCAACACTGTTTTGTGTCTCAGTTTCTCTATTTGTCAGAACGTTGCCTTCTCTCAGGAAGACCCACCATAAACACTGCCCTTCCTCGTGGGTGGTACCCTGCCTTCCCCAAGGAGCAGAAGCCGAGACATCAGGTTCACCTTTCCTCCACAAGGGGTAGCAGTCTCACCTGGTGGGTGATAAGCCAGGTGCGAGGGTGGGCAGGATGGAGCAGCATCCCCCAGCACCTCCAGCCCTGGTATACCAAGCTACATCACCCCTCCAAAGCATGTTCTCAGCCTGGAAGATTCTACAGCCCCCTCCTTTTGTCATTTCTCCTCATCTAAAGTCTCCTCATGACTTCACCACCTAGATTATACCCCCTCCTCCAGGAAGTCTTCCTTGACTCCTTGGTCAGGGTCAAGTGCCACTCTTCTGTGCTGCAAAGACCCAGGTCATCAGGTACTAAGGTTATCTGTTCACTGGCCAGTCTCCTCTACTTAGCTCTTACAAGATCAAGCCCATCTCTGAGTCATAGCTGCAACTCCAATGCCAAGCACAGAGCCTGGTACACAGTAGGTACACACCAAGCACAGAGCCTGGTACACACCAAATAAATGTTCACTGAATTTAAAAGGGTCCATCCAGTGTCACCTCCAGGGCCTTCCCTAGGAGAGCCAATCTAGAGCCTGGGCAGTCCTGACTCACTGTGGCCTTGGACATGGCCTCTCTGCCTCCCCTCCCCATCAGCCTGTTTCCCCAACAACCTCCACAGTGCAGGCCAGCAGTGCTACACTCTCTTCTCTCCAGCTTGAAGCCTGGGCCCACCTGGCATGGGGCAGATGGTGGGGGGGCAGTGCCCAAGTTCTTCATCCCTAGGACACAGTCCTCCTGTCCAGGCCTGGTCTAGCCCCCAGAATCCCTTCCCACACCATTCCCAATGGCAGCCGGCTCTCAGCCTCCCGGGCTCCAGCTCTTGCCCAAGTCCAGAAGCCAGCAGGAGGGCTGGTAGCAGGTTGCTGGGAACACAGACCAAGAAGCGGGAGGCCCAGGGGGTCTGTTCCCAGGAGGGTGTGGGGAGCCCCACCCAGGGGCATGTTTACAGCCTGAGAAAAACAGCAACTCTCGGGGCTATTTTGGAAACCTAATATGTACTTTGGGTCTCTCCATTGTTTATTCCAAGTGACTGCACAGCCCTGAAGGTAAATGCAGGGCACCTCCACACAATCTCCGATCACAGCCTCTGGCCCGGAGCAGCCCTGGGGCCAGCTGCCTGGCATTCCAGGTTTCCCTTTTCACCCACAGTCCAGAGGCCCAGCAGAGCCCACCAGGAAAGAGTTGGCACACACCCCACCCTAGGCTTCAAACAAGGCTCTGCAGCCTTGAGCCCAGTTGCGTCCCTTAGGCTCAGTCTCCTCATCTGTAAAATGGGTGTGAGTGACCCCATCTGGATTCAAACCTGCTCCAAGCGAGGTGAAAAAAAGCACAGAACACAGGATCCCCAGGACATCAGAGGAGGTCGGCCAGGCCATTCACAAGTGAGAAGTCTGAAGCTCAGTGGGGGATGGTGATGCATCCAAGGTCCCACCCAGCCAGGCATCGGCTGGCTCAGTGCAACCAGGGGTGGTGAGCTTCCTGCCATTCCACTGGTGAGGGGTGGGAACATCCCGGAGCACTTGCCGGGTAGAGGAAGGGGAGGATGGCGAGGACCCGGCAAACTAACGACACGCGGGCGTGTACGACCAAGGGTGTGTGACGGAGGATGCCTGTCCACGCAACACAACGCTGTGATTGTCCTGAGGAACTGGGGAGGCCAGGCCAGCCCCAGGCACAGCCAGGATGGGTAATTAGACTCTCCCGCCCAGGCCAGGAGAGGGATTAGTGATTACAGCTCAAGGGGACACACTCATGACTTGATAGTAGCCTCCTGCCATCATGGTGGGCCCTGGCGTGAGCTAGCGGGGAGGTGGAGGTGGGCACCGGGCACCCCCACACCCACGCAGGAGTGTTGCTCCCACGTCTCCATGGGACTGGGGAGCCCCTCTCAGGGACAGTCAGTTCCCCTGAGATGGGGCCATGAGACGAGCAAGGACTACTGGGGCCCTCTGTGACAGCAAAGCCCCTGACAGAGCATGCTCATTGGAGCCTCTCGTTTTCTCATGCCTGTTCTGCTGATGGGAAACTGAGGATCACCGAGGTGTCCAGGGTCACATAATCACAGCAACTGTGAATTGCTGGTCGGTGCTAGGCGCTCTTTTCTTTTCTTTTCTTTTTGAGTTGGAGTCTCACTCTGCCACTCAGACTGGAGTGCAGTGGAATGATCACAGCTCACCAGTCTCAAACTCCTGGGCACAGACGATCCTCCTGCCTCAGCCTCCAGAGTAGCTGAGACTACAGGTATGTGCCACCACGCCCAGCTAAATTTTTTTATTTTTCATAAAGACAAGGTCCTGCTATGCTGCCTAGGCTGGTCTCCAACTCTGGGGGGTTAAGTGATTCTTCCACCTCAGCTTCCCAAAGTGCTAGGATTACAGGTGTGTGTGAGCCACTGTACCCGGCTTACACTCTTAACTCATTTAATCCTTACAACCTTACAAGGTAGGCACTGTTATTATGCCCATTTTAAAGATGGGGAAACTGAGGTCCAGGGAAGTGAAGCAACTTGCCCAAGATCAGAGAGCAGGAAGTGGTAGAGCCAGGACTTGAACCTAGAAAGTCTGGCTCCAGAACCCAACTTCATCACCACCAGCCTTTCCTGCTCTGCTCGCCTTGTGAAGAGGTGGGTGCTGATCTGATCCCAAAGCATGGGCTTGTTTCTCTGTGCCAGGGGGCCTCATGTTGGGAGAAGGTGTGTGCTTCAGCCTCCAAGGAATCAGAATGAATCCCAAGTTGCATGACACCCAAACTCCAAGAGCAAAGTGCCAGGCTGGGGCACGTCTTGGCCCTACCTGTGTGGCCCTAGGGTAAGGCTGCCCTCCAGCTGGTGTTGGAGGACAGAGCCCTGGGGCCCTCAGATGGACAGAGTCCTCAAGGGGAGCCCCTCGAGCACTGCCCAGATGCTGCCAGGCTCCCAGACGGAGGAGGCAGAGAGTCACTGGCCCCAGCTACGCCAAAGGGCGGGCACTAGCACAGCCTCTCCTTCCAACTCAAACCTGACCGGGGGCTCTTTTCCACCAGAGATTCAGGGCTCCAGCCCATAATTCCTGGCCTGGACTCTACAGAAAGCTAAAAGGGAGACTTTCCAAGCCAGGAGGATGAGAAGGAGCTGGCCCTGGAGAAGGGTGAGCCTATTCACCCTCGCTCCTTATACCCAAATACTTGGACATCAGACCAACCTGGCGTGGACACCCAACCCAGCCAGTCTCTGGCTGGTGATCTGGTAAAAGTGCCTTTACCGCTCTGGGCCTCAGATTCCTCACCTGTAAAACGGAGATAACAACAGCACCTTCTCCCTGGGTCAGGAGGATGAACAAGTGCGAGTGTCTGGCGTGATTTCACCCCTCTTAGTGAGCAGGCCCCACGTGCTGCTGCTGGGAGCTTGTGACAGCCCCCAGGCGCCAGGCTTGGCTTTGTCGTCTGGGTCCCCTCTGCCATGCTGGAACTGGGGTGCTGGCTGGTATCCAGAGTCTCCAAGTGCCCAGCACATAGCACCGGCTGCACCTGGGAGCTCACACTCTCCCTCCTCCCACCTCAGGGAGACCCTGTAAGCCACCCAGGACAGAGGGGAGAGTGGTGGGCCTTGTCCCAACTGGCCCAGACAGACAGCCGGGTCACACCCACCCCAGAAGGCCCACAAAGACAGCAGGTGGGTCTCCTCCTGGTGACTTTGCCTCGGGACAGATGGGACACAGTGTGGTATCTGTCAGACCAGATGGCCTGGTTGGCCCCAGGGGCCAGGACACCAGCTGGGAGTCCAGCCCTGGCAGGCAAAACTGCTTAACCCCTTCCTGCTCCAGCCACAGGAGCCATGTGCCTGGGACAACATAATCACGGATACACCTCAGGCCTCCTGTCTCGCCCCTTGGAGGTGAGGGACTCCCTGTGGCCAAAAGGGAGTCTGGGAGACAGTGGAGTGGGAGGAAACCATAGGATGGGTGAGAGTGGAGGAGGGGCCACCGCACAGCTCTGAGGCAGCCCAGGACCACCAGGAATCTGTCATCCCAGAGGGCCAGCAGGTGGGGACACTGATTCCAGGCCAGGGAGCCCTGTGGGGCTTTGGAGACTGGCTACTCTGCTCATAGGACACCTGCCTGGAGGGGGATCACCAGGCTAAGAGGCCACCGGCCACCTTTATGGAGCCATTAATAGAACACCCAGCCCCTTGCCCAAACCACAAAAACAGCACCAGCCTGTGAGGGAGGGTACCCAACCTCGCCAGGCTGGCTGAATGGCTGTGGACATGCTGCTCAATCTCTCTGGCCCTCAGTTTCCCCATCAGGGGCTGGGGTGATTTCTGGGAACTTGTGACAGCCCCCAGGCCCCAGGCTTGGCTTTGTCGTCTGGGTCCCCTCTGCCATGCTGGAACTGGGGCGCTGGCTGGTATCCAGAGTCTCCAAGTGCCCAGCACATAGCACCGGCTGCACCTGGGAGCTCACACTCTCCCTCCTCCCACCTCAGGGAGACCCTGTAAGCCACCCAGGACAGAGGGGAGTGGTGGTCTGGCTCCAAGGGTTCCATGACTCCTGGAGAAGGAATCGCCTCCCTCTGAGGAACTTGTGGGATCCCACGGGGCCCAGCCAGATCCTTTCTCTATAGAGCGCGCCCCAACTTGTGTCTGTGAGACAAAGTCTGGGCTCTCTTGAGAAGTGGAAAAGAGGAAGTTTAGGCGGGAAAAGGGTCCACCTCTAGGCTTTGCAGGGGAGTGTGCTGCCTTAGAACCATCAGGCAGTCAACATCCACCATGTCCCTACTCCATGGAAGGCTAAACAAGGGGGAGATGCAGCAGCAGGGATTATGGCTAGAGACCAAGAAGCATTTCCTAATGGAAAAGACCACAAGGACGCTGAAGGGCATGTGTCCCAGAAGGCTCTGGAATGGTCTTCCTAGGCAGGAAAGAGCTTTAAGCAGGATTTTCAGCGGTCCTAGTCTCAAGGTGAAGGAGAAACAGCTGACCTCTGGAGACCCCACTGGGGACAACTAGCCAGTGTCAGGCAGGGTAAAGCGGTGTCTTGGAGCCTCTGCCTGCAGGAACTCAGACGACCTAGCATTCCAGAAGGCAAGGGTGTCATCTGAAGGCAGAGCCCGGCCACACTCGGCTCTGGCCTGGGTCCTGCATGCTGATGTCTCAGAACAAAGGCTCCAAGGACTCCAGAAAAGCCAAGAACACATCCACACAGCAGAGGAGGGACGGCTAGGTGAGGGGGCCGCCAGCCAGGAGAGAGATCTGTTGGTCGGTACAAAGCAGAACGTGGGCTGGGACCCACACACCTGACTCTGAGTCCTGGCTCTGCCACCAACCATGGGCAAGCCTCTGCCCCTCTCCGACAAAAGGGGAAGAGGAGGACTGAACCATCTCTAAGCACTCTTCTGGCCCTGGTTTCACAGCCACGTGGCAATTCCCTGGGATCAGCCAGCTTCCAGCTCGTGCAGCATCATCGCCAAAGTCCGAGCATGGGGGCTGAGCACAGGGTCCAGGAGACAACAGGCGGGGGGTGAGGGAGTGGATGGATGGAGGATCGAGTGGGCAGTCCTGGAAAAGAAGAGCAGAAGGTCCCAGGTGGCCCCTGGGATGACTCCTCACACCTGCCCACTGACCTCCCTGAATCACCTTCTATCAGTACAGACCCTGCAGTATCCAATCCCCTTCTCTGACTTGTACACACGTGTGCACACACCTGCACATGTAGACACATGTATGCAACACACGTGGGATGCACAGTGGCCTGACTCTGAATCCTGAGAAGACAAATTAAAGCTCCAATCCCCCAAAGCCACAAGGTTTGTCTGCTCTAGTCTGACCCTAGGGGTTCCTGGCTTTGGGAAGTCCCCTTCCAAAGCTGGGTGTGACATGAAACTCGGTGGTGGTGGAATCCAGTGGTGATCCTGGAACCCAAGAGACCTGAGTTCACATGCCAGCTCCACCACTTTCTAGTTGAGACAAGTAACAAGTCATTTTGCCTGCCAAGACTCAGTTTTCTCATCTGTGTGATGGGCATAATCACAGCCATCCTTCCAGAGCGTTGAGATGCTCAAGAAAACACATCCTTGAAGCACTGAGCATGGCTATACTCTTGGGAAATGAGCGAGGGAGGTGTAAGGGGATCACGAGCTCCTGGCCCCCTCCTTGGAGGGGCGGAGGGTCAGGCAAGCCTCCCAGGGCTCCTCTACGTGGCCCTGCAATCCCTTCTAGCTGGTTTCCCACCTTGTGCTTGGGACGTCAGCGGGTAGAAACTCAAAGCAGCCTTTGTCTCACAGACGAAACCCTAAACCAGTCACCCTGACGTCAGCCCTGGAAAAACAATGCCAAGCCAGCCTTCAACGTCACCTCTGTGCCAAGGCCTGGGAGAGAGCGCTTCACTGCAAGGCCCCGCAGACACAGTCCAGGAGAACCCAGAAGCCATCTACCCATCGTCTGCAGAGGCCCAGAAGGAGGAACAGCGGCCTTGCTGCCCACTGAGGGCAGGGCAGGACTTGAGCCTCTGTCTTCCAACTCCTGAATCTCAGCCCCAGGAAAGGGGCCAGGAACATGAGGCTCGCTTCTCAGCCTGGGAGACTGAGCTGAAAGTGTGGGGAAAGAACTCTGGGTAAACAGCCCACCAGATGCCGGTTCGAATCCCAGTCCTGCCCTTGCTTCCCAGTGAGACCTCAGACCAGCAACGTGACCCTGAGGCTGTTTCCAAATCTGCATGGACGAGGAGGCTGTGACATCCCACGATCCCCAGGGAGGCAGGGACAGGAACAGACTCCCCGATTCATGTCCACACCCCACCAAGTCCTCCTGGAAGCCACAGGCTCCTGACGACAACCTGCGTGAATGCAGCCTTGAATGCCAGGTCTTGTCCGCCGGTCACCCCACACTGGGAGGCTGCTGGGGAATAGAAGGGATGTGACCTCCTCCTCGCTGGCTAGGCAGGAGGCACTGATGGGGAGAGGAAGTGCCCGGAATACAAAAGGCCAGTCTGCAGCCAGAGGGGGAGGGAGCAGGACACAGTTCCCACTGTGTCCCAGCCTGGGGACTGGAGAGGGTCAGGCCAGGGCAGGAGGACAGAGCAGTAGCAGCTCAGGAGCTAGCCCCACACTCAGCACTTGCAAGCACTATCTCACTGGGTCCTTGCACGGCCTCACGGGCTGAGGTTGTCATACCCGTTTTACAGATGACAGAAATGAGTCTCAGAGTAGTGATGCCAACCCAGGGAGTCCCACCCCTGAGCCAGAGTTCCCACCCAAGCAAAAGCCCAGACCACAGGCCAACAGGGAACACCAAGCAAGAGCTAACAAGGCAATTTCCTTTTAACTCCCCACACTGTAATTGTGCCTTATGGCTCAGAAAAGAACCACCTACAAAGTGGGACTGAGGAGAAGCTGAACTTGGCATCAGATTAACCCCGACTCTGCCAGCAGCAGCCTCAGCCTCAGCCTGAGCTGAGGCCTCCAGTTTCCCTGAGTCAGAGAAGTCCTGATGTTTTAAATGTCAGTATTTTCTAGCCCGGCATGGTGGCTCACGCCTATAATCCCAGCACTTTGGGAGGCTGAGGTGAGAGGATTGTCTGAGCCTAGGATTCAAGACCAGCCTGGGCAACTTGGTGTGACCTCATCTCTCCAATAACTCAAAAAAATAATTAGCTAGGCGTGGTGGCATGTGTCTATAGTCCCAGCTACTTGGAAGGCTGAGGCGGAAGGATCGCCTGAGCCCAGCAGGTGGAGGCTGTGGTGGCTGTGAGCATGCCACTGCACTCCAGTCTGGGTAATGGAGTGAGACTCCAAAAAATAAATAAATAAATAAATAAATGCTAGTACTTTCTTTAAAGGCAACTGGCAAACCAATTGCAGCCTACCGTTAAGACTTTCCGCCAGGCATGGTGCCTCATGTCTGTAGTCCCAGTGCTTTGGGAGGCTGAGGCAGGAGGACCGCTTGAGCCCAGGAGTTAGGCACCAACCTGGGCAACATAGTGAGACCCTGTCTCTACAAAAAATAAAAATAAAAATTAGCTGGGTGTCGTGGTGCACCTGTAGTTCCAACTACTCGGGAGGCTAAAGCAAGAGGATCCCTTGAACTCGGAAGTTCGAGGCTGCAGGGAGCTGTGATCACAGCACGGCACTCCAGCCTGGGTGACAGAGTGAGACCCTGTCTCAGAAAAACACAGACCTTCCATCTCAAGATGGGTATACACCCAAAGCGCTGTTTGTCAGGGCACATTCCCCAGACAGGGCCCTGGACCCACGATCTCTGTGGGGAATTGAGAATCAGCCTCCACAGTCCGCCCACCTCCAGCATGCTAGGCAAGGTCTCAGACCCTTCAGCTTACTCCAGAGACAGGGGAAGGCACGGCCTTCCCTGGGCCAGGCTTATCAATAGCCCTGGGGGTCGCATCATCCCATTTTATACAAGAGGAAACTGAGGTGCAGAAAAATGATATAGCCAAGCACAGGGCTGGCAGACAGGAACGGTAGGTCAGTCAGCACCTCGGAACCCCAAAGCCAGGCCACAACTGGGAAGCGCCTTTTGTTATAAGGAGCCAGACCCCATGGATGACCTCGGATGTCTCTCCTGGAGGCTGAGAGCCTTGTCCACCCACCAGGGAACCGGATGTCCGGTCAAGGGGCAGGGCCTGGTCTCTGTGGACCCCACTGCACAGGCTCCAAGTCATGCCTTTGGCAGAGCTGCTTTCTTCGAGTGCTCTGGCCTCTGGGAGTTTCCCAAACCCCCCTGAAAGCACCAGCTGCCCCCAGAAGGAGTCCTCAGCGCAAGGGTTTCAAAGAAGCCGCGTTCAGGAGGCAGGATGAGAAGACCTGGCTTCCAGCCCCTGCTCTGCTGTGTGACAAAAAGGAAGGTGCTCTCCTCCTCTGGGCTTCAGTCTTCACATCTGTAAGTGGTCATGGATATGCAAGTGGGGGCAAGAGAAAACTATAAACCACTGAATGATGAACTCAGCAGAACTTATTTTTTTTTTTTGAGTTGGAGTCTCACTCCGTAGCCCAGGCTGGAGTGCAGTGGCACGCAGTCTCGACCTGCTGGACTCAGGTGATCCTTCCGCCTCAGCCTTCCAAGTAGCTGTAACTACAGGCACGTTACCACACCCAGCTTATTTTTTGATTTATTGTAGAGACGCGG
The DNA here is from genome assembly GCA_027257055.1 of Cephalopachus bancanus. Taxonomy (NCBI): domain Eukaryota; kingdom Metazoa; phylum Chordata; class Mammalia; order Primates; family Tarsiidae; genus Cephalopachus; species Cephalopachus bancanus. Next base: position 2,359,189 of record JAPVLO010000294.1, on the reverse strand, counting down.
TCTCGCCAAGTTGCCCAGGCTGGTCTCGAATCCCCGGGCTCAGGCGATCCTCTCACCTCGGCCTCTCAAAGTGCTGGGATTACAGGCTAAGCCACTGTGCCCAGCCACAGCAGAACTTTTTTAAAGATAGAGGCACATCTAACTACTCAGGATGACAGGGGAATTACTTTGCCTGGAATGACCTTGGAAAGCACCTCAAGCCCTGTGGGCCTGAGGAAGAAGCCACAGATGTGAAGAGAAGTACAGGCAGGCTAACAGGGGCAAGCAGAACAGCCCAGCCTCCCAGCCCCCAATCCCTGACCCACATCCAACCCTAAGCCCTAGACCTTCCTGGGAGCTGGGAAGGCGAGGGTCCCCGGGGCTGGGATTGACCTCTAACCCGGCAGCTTGCCCTCTCACCAGGCAGCCTCCCTGCTCCCACCACGATAGCAAGACCCCAGCCCATAGTACAAGGGGTCTGTAGTGGCCACAGGCAGGGTAAGAATCCTGGGGGCACCAAGTCCAAAGGGAATAAACAGAGGTTCCTGGACATGTGTGCACACACATATGTGTGTGCATACACACACACAAACACACACACATACACACACACACAGACACACGGACTCACAAACCCCCGGCAGCAAGAGTCACTGGCGGGGCCTGGCCTCTGGCTGAGGGGTGGGGGACAGGGCGCTCCTCAGAGCCCTGCCCCTGTGTCAGAGGGGGGCAGGATGGAAGTGAGAGAGCCAGCTCGAAGAGCAGAGATCAATACAAGAAAGGAAGGAAAGAAGGAGAGGTGAGAGAGAGCACAGCAGACAGTGAGAACCAGAAAGACCAAGGCAGAGGGTAGGGGGAAGACAGGAAGAAGAAAGCAGGACAGGCCAAGTGCCGGCAGGGTCCAGGTTCAAGCCTAGGCGTGAGGAGCAGGCTCCAGACTGTGTCCCTGTGGCAGTCTCACCTCCAAGCCTTTGCACAAGCTGTTCTCTCCCCCAGAGGCACCCTTCCTGCTGCTCTTCACTTTTACTGAACCTTTAAGTACAACCCAGGTGATGTATCCTCCAGGAAGCCTTCCTTGACTGGCCTTAGACTGGCTCAGGTGCCTTTTAGAATCCCTGGGTTTGGGATTCCTGGTGTCCCACCAGAGCTCCAGTCCTCTTGGGTCCTGCCTTAGCAACAAGCTTCCCCCAGGCGATTCCACTACCACCCCCAAGATGGCCTTCTGCCCATTACCACAGTGGGCCAGGAGCAAAAATGGGACAACACTGGGCCCTGGGAAGATGTACCAATCCTATATAGAGAGGAGCCTGTCTGCCAGGGAATTTCACAAGGTCCACTTAGACCAGCAGCTCTTCCCCCCGCCCAAGACAGCAAACAGGCGGCAGTGAGCCAAGACCCATCTTAAATAACTCAAGTAATAAAAATGGCCAATTAAGAGGGAGAAGGCAATGTCTCCACTGTAGGGGCCTCCCTCCCTTCCACAACAGAAGAGCAGGGGCTGTGTGAACCTGCATCCCAAAGTCAGAGCACACAGGCCAGAGGGTGTGGAGCAGGCTCCTGGAGGCAGAACTGCCCTACCCCAGCATAGGGAAGGCCTAGATGCCATTCGATTCCACCCAGCTCCTCTTCCCAGAGGCCCCAGCCTTGTTACCGATCACCGCAGAGCACCGTCACGTCACTTGCTTTCATGCCACATGACCATCTCATTTTCCAGATGCGGAAACAGAGGTTCCAAGAGGCAGAGTGACTCTGCTATGGTCTCGGAGCTGAGAAGCAGCAGAAATACCCTGCGGTCTCCCCTCTTCCCAGCTTCTGTCTGATCCAGGAGGTTTCTGTCCAACATCTCATCCCAGCGTGTCTCGGGAAAGGGGGAGGCATGAATAGAAAGGCAGGGGAGGCTGAGGCATTCCACAGAGCTTCCAGAAGCTTCAGGCTGCAGGGGAAGTTGGAGAAGACACAGCCATGTGGGTAGGGCCCAGGCTTCCAGGGATTTAGTCTTCATGAGCACAGCACTCACCAGTTTACAAGGTGCTTCCCAGGCATCCCTTCACTTGGTCTTCCAAACAGTCTCATGAGGTCAGACTGATCACCACCATTTCACAGAAGTGAAAACTGAGGCTCAAGCAGGAGAAGTGCTTGCACTGAGCACAGCTCTTCCTGGGTGTAGCATAGGATTGAGGGTGGGTCTGGAGTCTGACTCCCTGGGGTTGGAGATTGGCTTGCCACCCTCAGTGTCTCCCTGGCTCAGTGTCAGCATCCCTAAAATGCACGAATGATAGTATCCAACTCACAGGGTTATGAGGAGTTTCCGTGAATTAAATGTTTATAAACTGCTTTGAATGGAGCCTGGTGAAGAGTAAATGCTGCGAAGGTATTTGTTCAATAAATGAATTAACTCATGCATTACTATTGTGCTCCGAGTACACACAGGCACTGTTCAAGAAGGTACTTGTCACGTGGGATTGTCACATGCCGTGACACATTTGCTCGTGTTGCCAGACTCTGAGCTCCTGAGGGCTAGGGCTGTGTCTGCTTCCCCAGTGCCCAGCCTGGCCCACACAGGGTGCACAGCCACTGTCATGAGAACAGAGCTCTGGCCCCTCAGACATCTACACCCAGCAAGAGGCCCGGACTGACTGTACCCTGGCAAGGTTCACAGCACTGACCAAAGCAAAAGGTCCCCAGCCCAGGGCAGAGCCAGCTCCCAAACTGCCACCAGCATGCCCCATGCTCCCTCCCGGTTTGTGACCCACTGGTGAGAACCTCTGACCACTGCCCTGGGGACACTCAGGGGCTGGGCAGGATAAATGGGGCATTAGTTTTGAGTCTGAGACCCACAGCCAGCCTTGGTTTTGCTCTGTGACATGGGGCTGAGTCCCTTCTCCTCTCTCAGCTTGTTTCCACCCTGCAGAGCTGCCCCGGGACTTAAATGAGACCACACAGAAAGCACTAGACAGGTGATATAACACATGTCCCCAGCCCCACCAGCCTAGGTGTGCCACCCCCCGTGGCTGACCAGGAACTCCCCCCACCAAGGCCCAGCCCCCATCAGGACCTTCTCCAAAGAGCAGGGGGCCGGATGGGCCTGCTATGACGGCTCAGGAGCGCATCTGCCTGCCGCCACCAGTGACTCATTTGCTTTGCAAGAAATAATTACTGTGAAGTGACAGCAGGAGGCTTCCAGCACCGCAGCCGCCTCCTGTTCTGCCACCCGCCGTGGCAATATTGTGACAGGCACCAGGGAGACCCCACGCCTCGTGCCTGCCTCCTCGTCCTGGGTCAGCCTTTGCCAGCCCTCAGGGAGCACGGAACAAGGCCACCTCCTGGGAAGAGCAATGACCCTGGGGTCCAGAGACCCAGGCTGGACTCATTGCAGGGTCTGGGACTGATTTCCTGCCCTCTCTGAACCTCTCATTGTAAAACAAGCAGAATCAATTCCTGCCTCTCATGGTGGCTTCAAAGTCATCACTTATTTAAAGAAGCCATCACAGAGCCTAGCGCAAAGTAGGTGCTCAGTGCATGGCAGCACTAAGTCATCGTGATTTATTTTCAAAACCTTTCAAGGTGTTTTTCCTACCCCATGATGTCAATTGATTTTTGCCTCAACTCTGGGAAGCAGAACTCCAAAGAAAACTTACCCCCATTTTACAGAGCAACAAACTGAGATGTGAGAAATTGAATGGCATGCACAGAATTCAGACCACTCCAATAAAGCTGCAGAGAGAACACGGTCTTCATAAGGCACTGGGCAAACCCACCCCTCCATCATCCCCATTCCCAGGTGGGCAAAGCAAGGGCCATCACAGGCAACCCCAGACCAGGACCTAGACTCCACAGATCCTCGAGAAAAGCAGAGGCACTTGCCAGGTTTCCTGTTGGGTGACAACTGCCCTCTCTTATACCAGAGCTAGAACGAGAAACCACATCCTGCCCAGGAAGCCAAGAGCCGGGTGCTCAGTAGAGGTGGGCGGGCACTCCCCTGGGGTGCAGGCGGTGGCAGCGTCACAAACCTTCAGCTGCCTCCCACCTGGCCTGGAATCCTCTAAGCACCTGTCTGGCAATGCCCAGAAGGCTGCACAACCCACCGATGCTGCCAGCACAGGGGAGGGGCCGCCCTCGCTCAGCTTCCAGCCTGGTTCTCAACCTCTGCCCACCTCACAGGACCGGCATGGCTCAGCCTCCATAGGGCACCACCCTCTGCCCTGTGAAACCTTTTGTAACATGACCATTTTCATACAGCATGCTAGAGCTAGGTGAGCCCACTGACTCCTCCCAGAACCCAGAGTTTAGCATCCCTATTTTACTGATGAGAAAACTGAGGCTCCAAGAGGCAGAGACCAGACCAAGCTCACTCAGCTTTTCTTTGTTCTTTCTTTTTGAGAGATTGGGCCCTGCTCTGTCACCTAAACTGGAGTGCAGTGGTGCGATCACAGTTCATTTCTGTGCTCAAGCGATCCTCCCACCACAGCCTCCTGAGTAGCTGGAACTACAGGCAAGCACCAGCATGCCCGGCTACTTTTTTTTTTAATTTTTTTGTAGAGATAGGGTCTCACTATATTGCCCAGGCTGGTCTTGAACTCCTGACCTCAAGTAATCCTCCCACTTTGGCCTCCCAAGGTGCTGGGATTACCGTGTCCGACCTCACTCAGTGTTTTTGTTTGTCTTGTTTTGTTTAAGTTGGAGTCTCACTCTGTCACCCAGGCTGTAGTGTCATACAGCCTCAACTTGCTGGGCTTAGGCAATCCTTCTGCCTCAGCCTTCCAAGTAGCTGGAACTACAAGCCCATGCCACCACATCCAGCTAATTTTTTGGTTTATTGTAAAGACGAGGTCTTGCCAAGTTGCCTAGGCTGGTCTTGAACCCCTGGGTTCAGGCAATCCTCTCACCTTGGCCTCCCAAAGTGCTGGGATTATAGGCGTGAGCCATAGTGCCTGGCTCTCACTCAGCATTAACATCTGTGCTGGGTCCCTAACACCTGGCCCCAAGCTTGGGGGTTCATTTAGCCTTTCTGAATTGAAGCTGGGATCTTCCGATTTCAGGTGCAGACCCTCCCTCCACAAGTGGCCAAATCCCTGGACATGGTCTGTCATCTGTCTTATGTCCTATATCTCTGGAGTCCTCCTAGCTTGCAGCAGCCAGGCGTGGAAAACTCTTTCTCACTGCACGAGTGTTTACTCCACGTGGACCCAGGCCAGGCCCTGGCTGGGCTCTGACAGCAAGAGACAGAGACAGACCTGGAGCCCCCGCAGAGCTTGCAGTGGATGGAGAGCTGACACATCCCAGGCAGCTACGGCCCAAGGGGTGGGGGACCGTGATGTGGGAGGTAGTGGACACTCAGGGAAGAGCAATGTAGCCCTAGCCCTGAGTACAGGGGACAGGGGGGCTGCTTCCTTCCCCGTCCCCTCATCTACCCCCGACACAGGAAATAAATGGAACACCAGCTGGGCTTCACCTCCCCGACACGATCAAAACCCAGACCCACAAACACAAAGCCCATAGCCTCTGGTGTCACTGACACACAGCACGGTTAAATCAATTCTTCTGGAAGTCAATGCACCCCACTGCAGCAAAGAACATGTTCAAATTCCAAGTCTACCCTTCTGTGTCCTTCAAACCCCAACACGTGTGGGGATGCGGACTGCAGGCCTGGACAGGGAGCCTGGTGTGTGCATCATTTGTGTGTATGAGTGTGTGTGTGAGTGTGCACATGGTGGGGTTGGGGGGAGACCCAAGGGCCCTGCATCCGGCTCGCATCAGCCAAGGCAAAGCCCCGCCCCACATTCCTTGGAGAAGGAATCTTTGGCGTCAGCTGTCTCCCTGTTTCTTTTTTTTTTTCTGGGCCTTCACCCCGCCCCCCAGCTTGAAGCTCTGAGAATCCCTCCCAAATCTGTCCCCAGTGAGAATGCCAGCCAGCCAAGGGACTCTGTAGCACAGGGAACCAAGGAATTAGATGGGGGAAAGTGGGGGCTGTGTGTTTCTTTTAAAGGAAGTTGGGAGAAAGGGCTGGGGGCTGGCAAGAGATTTCCGGAGGCACAAATCAACTACTAAGAGTAGGTCAAACATCCCTCTTAGACACTGGACAAAGAGGCAGCCCTTTCCCTCCGCCCCCAACACCATCTCTGGCGCCTTCCATGGGACAAAGAGAGTGAACGTGTCCTGAAATGGACTTGTCCAGAGCTGTGCTGAGAAATCCTTGTAAATTAAGGGAACAAACTTTGCCAGGAAAGGGGGGTGGCCTAGGATGGGGACACACCCAGAGCCTACTAAGGCGCAGGTATCTTAACACGAGGGGGGGCAACAATATTATCTTTTACAGAGGAGGAAGCAGGGACTCAGGCAGCTCAGAGAGACCCAGCAACTTGCCCATGGTCACACAAATAGTGGCAGAGCCGGGATTCAAACCCTTTTCCTACCATCCAGGCTGCCTCGCTGGAAAATCAGAAATAAAGAATCCATATCAGTGGCAGCTTCAGAAATGATGAAAGTGTCCATGCGAGAGGCAGGGAACAAAGCCCTCTGACAGTTTCCGGGACAGTCTTCTGGCTTTGGGCCACTCAGGGGCCAGTATCCACCTGCTTGAAGGCCTCCCTGGGGCGTGATGAGAAATGGCAAGGGACACTCCAGCTGACCCACCCACCATCCCTTTTTGGAGACCTCCATTCTGGCCGACAGCCCAGCCCTTTCCGGCTTACGGTCAGAAATAGCTGTGACAAAAGTCCCTCCCATCCCAGAAACTGGCTTTTAAAATAATGCTTGAAACAGACACACGGAAAGGTGGAAGGAACTTGCCAGCCTCAGCGCAGGCAGATGAGGTGGGCATCATGCCGGGAGGTGAGGCCAGCTCTGAATGGCGAATGGAAGGTCTGCCCAGCTCAGTTTCATGGGTCAGCCCTGCCGGGGCCTTAGTTTCTCCATCGCTAAATTGGAAGTACCCAGCTGAGTCAGTGATCTCTTTTTAAAACAGCAGAACCCTGTTCTCAAATGGAATCTTCCTTGGACTATCAATCCAGGAATCAGACAGACAGATTGATGGCTAACGTGGTCACATCTTAGGTGCTCAGCCTCCCACTGTCCCCAGAATCGTCCAAGGTACCCTGCCATGGACTCCTGGGCCCTGAAGAGCCCACCACCAGACTGAATGATCACGGTGGTCTCTCCAGGCTCTCAAACCACCCTCCAATCACCCAGGCACCAGGAAAAAAGACACCTAGTCTCCACACCTAGGGGTATACTCTCAGTGACCTGTGCTTCAAGTCACACAGGGGCTGGGGAGGCCAGGAGGGCTGGAGGGGCTTCTGAACCAATCCCTAAAAGAGCTGCCCCGCCCAAAAGGCAGCTAGACCAGCCCTCCCAGCGCTAGGCAACTTCCTCTACCAGCCCAGGGCAAATTTGTCCCCAACTGCCAGGCTAGAGGGACCTTTTACTTGGCAACCTCAGACACTTCCTGCTTCCTTCTAGAACCAATAGACAGAGAGGAAACTGTTGAAATGGTTCAGCCTGGGGATGGGCTAGGCAGCACTATCCATGCCCAGAGCCTGGACCCTCGTCATCTGAGGCAGAGGCAGGAGAGGGAGGGAGAGGCCCAGAACAGACAAAGTCCATAGTGAGCACACTGTCATCTCGGGAGGCAGAAGGATCAGCCACGGCCCAGGGCCCTTCGGGTCACAGACCTGCTGTATAAAGTGGGCTGGGAGGGATCACCTAAAGGAACTCCCTCATGTAAAGGTGGAAGACCTAAGGCTCAGAGAGGGTAGTGGCTGCCGGAGGTCACACAGCACCTAGTAGCAGAGCCAGACCAAGAGTCATGGTCTCCTGAATGCCAACTCAGAGACTGTGTTGCTTGTTTAAAATTCAGAGATTCAGCAAGAATCTCCCAGGGAAAAGCCCCCAGCTTGCAAAGTCAGAACAGGATACTTGAGTGGCACTGGCTGGTGGCAGAGTAGAGATGTTTGTTTTGGTTTCCAAATCAACGCTTGACAACCTTGTCCTCAATACAGGCTCAGCGACCACATTTCCCACGTGGTAAAGACCTGGTTGGGCCAAGGGGAAGCGAGAGAGAGCAGTGGCAATAGGGGCCAGGACACAGGCAACCCAGGGCAGGGGCTCTGGTTTGGGGTGGTATTTCCAAAGCATGGTTCATGTACCACTGATGGCACTTGAGATGATGTTAGGTGGTACACAGGTGACTTTTTGCATTGAAAATGTATTGAATGCACAGGTGAATGGATCAACAAAATGTGGTCTATCCATACAGCGGAATATTATTCAGCAATAAAAGAAATATTCTATGGATACATGCTACAGTGTGGGTGAACCTCAAAAACATGATGTAAGTGAAAGAAACCAGCCACAAAAGACGACTTATTGTATGACTCTATTTATAAGACTGTCCCAAAAAGGCAGATTTGTAAAGACAGAGAGAGAAGATCGGTGATTACCTGGGCTGGGGTGGGACTGGGAATTTTCTGCAAATAGGTAAAGTGAGTGTTTTAAAACTGGGCTAGGCGCAGTGGCTCCCACCTATGATCCCAGCACTTTGGGAGGCCAAGGGGGGATGATCGCTTAAGCCCAGCAGTTGGAGACCAGCCTGGGCAACATAGCTAGATCTCATCTCTACAAAAAAATAAATAAAACTAAAAAGTAGCTGGGCACGGTGGCTCATGTCTGCAATCCCAGCACTTTGAGAGGCTGAGGCAGGCAGATCACTTGAGCCCAGGAGTTCAAGATCAGCCTGGGCAACACTGCAATATCTTGTCTATACAAAAATAAAAATAAAAAATTTAGCCGAGTGTGGTGGCATACTCCTGAAGTTCCAGCTACTCAGGAGGCTGAGGTAGAAGGACTGCCTGAGCCCAGGAGGTCGAGGCTATGGTGAGCCATGATTGTGCCACTGCATTCCAACCTGAGCGACAGAGTGAGACCCCAACTCAAAAGAAAAAAAAAAAAAATCTGGTTGCACAAGTCTGTGAATTTACTAAAAAATCTTTGACTGAACACTTAAAATGGGTGGTTTTGAGATATGCAAATTGTACTGCAATAAAGTTGTTAAAATATTTTACATAAGGAATAGTGTGGGCAGTAGTACATGGATATGAACACAAATCATGGAAGTGGAGCCCAAAATGCTGCCAGCTTGAAGAACACTGAGCTATGCCTCCCAGGTTGCCCTGTGGGGAAGCGAGGGGGGGTCTCAAAGCTGCAGGTTCCTCCAGGTAGACCCAAGGAAACCCTGAAACCATCTCTCTACTGGGCAGCCTCTGCTTGGTCACTGCTTAGTTTCCATGGTAAACATTTTGGGAAGACTTTAAGCCTTCGGTGGCCAGCAATCAAGCAAACACCTTGGCTTATCCCTCAGCCACGAAGTCTCTCATGGGTAGGGGGGATCAGAGGTGGGCTGGGAGCTTGAATTCAGATTTATATATTGTCAAAGTTGGAAAGACCCTTTGAGATCTAGTCCTGTGGTTTTTCAAATGTTGATTGAGACAGGTATGGTGGCTCATGCTTATAACCCCAGCACTTTGAGAGACTGAGGTAAGAGGAGTGCCTGAGTCAGGGATTCAAGAGCAGCCTGGGCAACATGGTGAGACTTTGTCTCTATAATAAATCAAAAAATTAGCCAGACATGGTGGCACATGCCTGTAGTTCCAGCTACTTGGAAGGCTGAGGTGGAAAGATCACCTGAGCCCATCAGGTTAAGGCTGCAGTGGCCATAAGAGTGCCACTGCACCCCAGCCTAGGAGATAGAGTGAGACCCTGATTCAAAAAAAAAAAAAGGTGATTGAATGTCCACCCCCCAAAAGAAAATTCGTCTGAGAAACCCAAATATACCACTAACATGTCAGCATATTAGTAAAATCCAATATTAATTAAAATTGAGTGAGCACATTTTATCAGAATACTAACATCTAAATGTCCTTTTAAATAATAACTTGTATTCAATATTTAAGGAACCCCTAAAGTATCTCTGAGGAAAGCTAGGGCTTCAAGGGGAACAGTTCTAGCCCGCATACCTCACTTCAGAAATAGGGAAAATGAGGCCCAGGAAAGGGCATATACTTGCTTTGGAAAAATTCAGTATGCCTCTAAACCAACTTCAGGAAGATGGGTCTTTCCACTTCACAAAAAAAATGGAGGAAGAGAAGGTGTGCACACACTCCAGAAGGGCGGGAAGAGAGCCACTGCACTCCACCTGTCTCAGCAGCGCTGGCTCATTCTGGGACAGCACCAGGAGCTGACATCACAGCCCACACCCTGGGTGCAACTTGAATAGATCATTGCCCAATGCCAACCCATCTCCCTCTAAGACTAGGCACGATTTTTCCATCACCTTAGTAGCCAGGTTCAAAAAGCACACACACAATAAAACAAACACAGCACGAGCCTGAGGCATGACGACATGGCCAACAGGGGCAGACAGGAGGACCTGGCCCATCCCTCCCCAGTTTCACCATCGAAAGCAAGCACCTGCCTCCCTAGCCTGTCCCAATGAGCCTGACCATGAGAGGCAGAGAGGTGGCGTCCCTGCAGCAAGGCACCGGGTCATTCTCAAGTCCTCAAGGGAGAAAAGTACCCCAGGAGAAAAGCTTGTCTCCCCGTGGAGGGTAAGACCTACCCCAGAGAGCCAGGCCCTGCATGAGAGAGACTGGACACTCCAGGAATTTCTATTCCCTGTTAGCTTGACAAAGTACTGACCATCTTTAATAACAGTGACTTGATGATACCTTCCAAAAAGCAAACCGTGGGCAGATTTTATTATTCCCATTTCTCTGATGACCAAACAGGTTTCTGAGTAGTTTGACAATCTCACCAGCAGGTTAACAGGACTGGCAGTTGAATTCTATCCAGTTGTTAGCCTGCCCAGTGGGAGAATAAGGAAGGAGGCCGTGCCCAGCTCCCTAGGCCGACCTTTAGAGATGGAGGGAAAGGTCCCTCTGGGCACATCCTCCAAGCCCTGGAATTCAGAACCACAGCTTCAAATGCAGCACTGCCCAGGCCTGGGGCAGCGGCCACCAGGAACAGGGGCCCCTCCCCCACCTAGGCCTGAGAGGCTATGGACAGATCCCTCTTTACTTATCGGAAGAGGAGGAGGTGAGAAGACCCTTCTCCTCTTATCGGAAAGCAGACAGTACTGTCAGCCAGACTGCAGACAGGAAGCAAAGGTCTGTTTCCCAGCTGGGAAATCTGGGCAGGGGCAGAAATACACTGTCCTGCAGGCAGTCTGCCCCCAGCTGTAGCCAGAGAAGCTGGTCTTGGTTCATTCAACGTCCAGTCTTCCAGCCCAAGGTTATCTGCTCCTGGGGGCCTTTAGGGCTGAGTTTGTAGGGGTTCAGTAAACCATGAGACTTGGGGAGTGAGGAGAAGAAGGATGAGGAGCTGGGCCTTACAGAGCCGGGAAAAAAACTGCAGACACTGGCCTGGGGGGAAGGGCAGATCCGTCCATTTTAAACACATGATCCCATTTAATTCAAGGAATAAAAAGGCAGTGTGTGGGTTGAGGGTCTTTTCTTTTTCTCTTTTCACCCATTCAGGGAGGGGAGTCGACCTTCTGTATGCTTGGGGAAATACCTAGGCTGGGAGACAGACTAGCCAGGAGTGGTTAAACCCAGTGGTTCAAGTCTTGGCTTCACTACCTATTAGCCAGGCCACCTTAGGCAAGTCACTCTGCATTTCTGCTCTTCTCATCTGCAAAATGGGGATAAGACTGCCATACACTCTGCACTGTTATGAGGATGAAATGAGACCGCATGAAACGCAGAGGGTTATGATGTCACCCAGCAAACACTGTGCCTGACCAGTGACGGCACCGAGGTGACCCCCACCGTAGCCGGCGCCGCCCCCATCCTGGGATCTAGATGACTGAGTCGTCCGGCTGTGCACGGCGCTCGGCAGACACGGCCTCCAGCCCACCTGCCAGGACCAGCTGCCCGCCAGTCCCTCCCGCGCGCACATTCCGCGGCGGCCCGGCCCGGGCGGCCCCTCCCAGGGCGCGGCGGGGGCCACTCACCTCCGCTTGTATTCGTCGCGCTCGCGCTTCACCTTGGCCAGCACGTTGTAGAGCGCGCGGATCTCCGGCGTGATGGTGTCGATCTGCACGCCCACGCCGTCGGGGTGCACCCACGACACGCCGGGGCCCTGCACGGTCTCCACGCCGCCGCCGCCGGTGCGCCGCACCTGCGTGTAGCTCCAGATGGTCCCGGGCAGGCGGCCGTAGTGCGGCGGGTGCAAGCCGCCGCCGGGGGGCAGGCCGCCCAGGGCCGCGGCGTTGGCGTTGGCGGCCGCCCCGCCGCCGCCGAGCGCGCCGCCGGCCGCCGGCGGCCGCAGCAGCTCAGGCCCGGTCTGCACGGCCTGCTCGCGGGAGAAGGTCTTGTAGCGCAGCCGCCGCTCGCGCTCGCTCTGCTGCTGCTCCAGCTGCTTCTCCAGCAGCCGGTTGCGCCGCTCCAGCTCGTGCACCTTGGCCAGGAAGCAGCGGAAGCGCACGTTGAGCCCCTTCAGGAGGTGGATGTTGGAGCCCAGGTCGTCCCGCAGCGCCGCCGTCACCGGCGACGGCCCCGGCCCGGCCCCGCCGCCGCCGCCGCCGCCGCCGCCCCCGCCGGGGCAGCCCCCGCCGCCGCCCGGCGGGCAGCCGAAGGCCAAGGCCATCTCCCCGAACAGCAGCGAGTTCACCATGCGCCGGCTGCGCGGCTCAGGGCCCCGGGCCCGCGGCTCCAGGTGCGGCTCCAGCTCGGGGCAGGGCTCCCGGCGCGGCCGGGCCAGAGGGGGCGCGGGCTCCAGCGCGGCCGGCCGGGCGGTTCCAGATGCGCGCCAGATGCGGCCTCCGCAGGACGGCGGGACGGACTGCCCCCGGATGTGGGCGCCGCGCTGGGGGGGGACTCGGCCGCTCCCCGGGACGCGGTGGAGGCCGCGGTGGCTGCGCGAGGCTGGCAAGGCTCGTGGGTCCCACCGCCGGGGCTGTCAGAGACGCTGTGGAGGGGCCGCGGCAGCCGCACGCAGAGGACTCTCGGCCGGCACTGCCCCCTCTGCGGCGGGCCCCGCCCACTGCAGACACTGGCCCCGCCCCCGCCCTGGCCCCGCCCATCCCTCCTCCCTCTGCGGCGTTCCTCGAGCCCGAGGCTCCGCCCCCAGGCCCGCAGCGCCGGGCCCCGCCCACACGCCCTTGGCCCCGCCCCCTCCCGGGCGCTCCCTCTTTCTCCGCTCGGCGGGCCGGCTGCTGCATCTCTGGCTCCGCCCAGCTCCCGGCTGGACCACGCCCTCCCATGTGTCTAGTCCTGCCTCCCAGCCCGGCTGAGATTCTCTGCCGGGGGACACGGACCGCAGAGCTGCATCAGGGACTGAGTTAGTGGAACCGCCGCAGAGCCAACCCGGCCTCTTAAAGGGACCGGCAGCCTCGGCTGCGCTCTCTCCCCCTTAGGACGCTCCTGTCCCACGTCCTCTGCCGTCCTCTCCCCCTATACCCATGATCCCAAATTCCCACAGATGCCGGAGACCGTGGCCTGGTAGGGCTGGGAAATCACTGCATCGGCACCCTACCCCCACTCCAGCCTGGAGTGGCCTGGATCGACCTTCCCAGGATAAGGCAGTGCTTCCGCCTGCACGTCCCCCACGTGGTGGGCTTTTCAGCCACTTGCTCCCGCCTCTAGCTGTGGGCCCTGTCGTCCCGAGATCGTCCTGGGCACTGCCAAGCCTGTTGGTCCCGGGCCCACGGAGGCGCCGGCCACGTCGGGGGGAGGGGAGAACATTCTCGGAGACCCTCTTGGAATGACACCCACAAGCTTGGCCTGCGCCTCGCCTCCCCTAAGCTGCTGTGGCTCACCTCCCCACCCCACCCTCCCCGCTGCCTTTACTGACCACCTCCTCACTTCACACTCAGACGCTGAGCTGGGGGGGTCCCTTTCCTCGAACAGCCTTAGGGGGCAGCATGGGCCGAATCTGTGTGGAGGACTTTGTCAACCCGAGCAGCCATTCATTCATTCATTCATTCATTCATTCAAATATGTTTCACACCTACTACCCTAAAAGCCAAGTTCTCCAGACTCCTGAACCAAATTGCAAACATCAGTGTGTCAGGCATCATACTTATTATCCCCATTTTACAGAAAAAGTCAAAAGGATCCCAAAGCACACACTCTAACCAGTTTTTGACAAGGCAAGCCTGTCCCTGTGTTTATTTCCACATTTGATCCTCCCATGAACCTCAGAGGGGAGGTAACCCCCACCTTTGAACGTCTGTGGCTTGCATTATGTGCACTTAGCTAGATACGTGGCATGTTCCAGATTCTTCCAGCTGCATTTTTTGAATTGAGATTTAATTTTTGTCTTGTTACTAACATTTGTGTCTGTTTCTTTGTATGTAATCTTGAGGGCAGGTACCCCGTCTCAAGAACAATGCCTTGGTGTTCTTGCTGACAAAAGAGACACAAAGGAGACACAGACTTGCTCCAGGTGATGCTGTCTGTGGCTGTGAAGTTAGTCTTCTGTGATCACAATTCTGCCACAAGAGCAACCCACCTATGGTTCCCTCAACCCCAGTTCCTTGCTCCCTGCCAAAATGGACGCACCTTTTTAAAACATCCAGCTCCGAAACTTACCTGTCTTGTCGCCTTTGTCGGCTTAACCCAACTCAAGCTGGTCACTGCTCTTAAATCTGTGTTCTCTCATCTCTTTATGTTTCTCTTGTTTACCTAACCTAAAGAATTAAAGTTCCTTTGCTTTAAAGCCGGGGTTCATGGGCCTCCAGGAGGACATAAGGACTCCAGGAATTCTGAGGGTTCCGTGACATTGGGATGGACAAAAGTCATATCTTAATTTTCACTAATTTCTAAATGGTCTCTAGTATTTCCTTGGATTATGAATGTAGGCAAGGAGAAGTCCCCATGATGTTGTCACTAGTAAAAATCACAGATATTTTCATATCATACTACAGTTACTGTAAATATTTCAAGATATTACTTAAGCTCCTAGAACTCAGAAGTTAAAGTCATATTAGACCCACCACAAAATCGAATTTAATGATTAATAAAGAGCATATGCTACTATATTACAACATTTTAAAAACTTGAATGTCTGTATTTTAGTACAACTGTTTTCATTGTAATTTAATGCTTTTTTTTCTTTGAGTCAGAGTCTCACTCTGTCGCCCAGGTTGGAGCGCAGTGACACTCTCACAACCACCGCAGCCTTGACCTGCTGGGCTCAGGTGATCTTTCCAAGCAGCTGGAACTACAAGAACACACCACCACACCAGGCTAATTTTTTTGATTTATTGTAGGGATGAGGTCTCGCCATGTTTCCCAGGCTGGTCTTCAACTTCTGAGCTCAGGCAATCATCTCACCTCAGCATCCCAAACGTACTGAGATTACGGTCATGAGCCATTGCACCTGGCATAAATGCATGTTTTAAAAATTCTACTGAGAAAGAGGCCACAGATTGCACCAGATGCCTGACGGGCCCCTGGAACTGAAGGGGTTAAGAAACCACACCTGGGGAGTAGCTCCTTTCAACCTCTTCCAGGAAGCATCTGTCCTCCCAACAAGGTTGCCCTGGAATTGGGATGCAAAACCCTCCTGGGAATGGGGCAGCCCTATCCTAGACCCTGGAGGAGTTCAGATATTCCACAGTCATCTGTGGAACATCTGTTTCAGCACAGATCCTGCACTAAAGGCAGAGGAAGGTGCTTAAGAAGTCAAGGGAGCTGGTGGAGACAACCAGAAAGACCATCCCAAGGCAAGAAAGAGAGGAGATGCAGAGGCTGGAAGCCTAACCCTGAGCAGAGTGCAGATCTGAAGGAATTGGGAGCAGGAGCTGGACTTGAAGAAGTTTTCAACTGAGCCTTGGCAAAGTGACATCTAACAAAATGGCTGGGGCCACATAGCAAAAGCAAGTGTCTTGCTCTTTGATGACAAGAGGCAAGATTAGCCTAACAGCCTTCCAGCAAGGGTGCCCAACCACCGCAATTTGCCCAGGACAGAGGGTGTTTCCGTGAATGCAGGACTTTTTTTTTTTCTTTTCTTTTCTTTTCTTTTTTTTTTGAGTTGGAGTCTCACTCTGTCGCCCAGACTGGAGTGCAGTGGCCGCTCCCAGCCACTGCAGCCTCCACCTGCTGGGCTCCAACGATCCTTCCGTCTCAGCCTTCCAAGTAGCTGGAACTACAGGCGCGCGCTACCACGCCCGGCTAATTTTTGATTTATTGTAGAGATGAGGTCTCACCAAGTTGCCCAGGCGGGTCTCAAACCCGGAATGCAGGACTTTCAGTGCTAAAGCCTGGAAAGTCCTGAACAAACCAGAACGAGTCGGTCACTCCACTTCCAGCCCATGTGTATCTGGAGACTTCTGAGGCTGGAAGTTCTGGCTACCAATGTCAGCCAGACAGAGCTCAGAATGCAGCAAACCCAGTGTTCTCATTTTAGGGACCAGAGAACTGTGACCCAGAGAGAGGTAGGAAGTAGCCCAGGTCACCCAGATAATTGGTGGCAAAGACTGCTCTAGAATTCTGGCCCTGCTTTCTGTCCAATGGCAGGTCCTATCCCAAGCCAGACAGGGAATTCAGTGGTCCCTTCCTCTGAGTCCAGACACCCTCCTGTTGATACCCTTATACAGGATCCTAAAGGGCCTAAATGCAGGTCTTCACCAGGTGGAGGATCCTGCCAACAGACAAAGTGGCATCCCCAGGAGGATGCCAGCCTCCATCCACTGAATACAGATGAGTTTGTTTGTTTGTGTTGTTGCTGTTGATTCGCAGGTCCACAGAGTCACAGCATTGTATCTAACCTGCCTGGCCTATCTGGGAGGTTTGAGGGGAGAGTGGAAGGAGATGGGCTTTTGCAACAAGAGGTGGGCTTGGGTTTGCAATTCTACTCCAGTAGGTAACTTAGCAAGTCACTTCCCCTCTCTGGGACTCCATTTCCTCATCAGGAAAATGGGCATGACTTCACCCACGGGGTCCTCCTTGCAACCTCTGCCTCATCTGTTATGACCACCCTGCCTGCCCTGTCAATGTGCCAGGCATGTGGTAGGCTCTCCATGAATGGTCACCTTATGAATGAATAATTAGGGAACAGGCTATGCATGGTGGCTCATATCTGTCATCCCAGCATTTTGTGAGGCTGAGGTGGGAGGATTGCTTGAGCCCAGGAGTTAGAGAATAGCCTGGGCAACCTAGCAAGAACTCTGCCAACAAAAATTAGATAGGCGTGGTGTTGCGTACTGGAGTCCCAGTCTCTAGGGAGGCTGAGGGGGGAGGGTTGCTTAAGCCCAGGAGCTAAAGGCTGCGGTGAGCCGTGACCATGCCACTGCACTCCAGCCTGGGTGACAGTGAGACCTCAACCCAAGAAATAAATAAATAAATAAAGGAACGAATGAGCAGATGGCTTTCATTCTCCCCACCCCCCCCCCCCCACCCCACCCCCGCCATTTCACCAGGTGAAATTATCATAATACTATAAGAAGGAAGCCGGGCTCAGTGGCTCAGCCTGTAATCCCACACCTTGGGAGGCTGAGGTGAGTGGATTGCCTGAGCTTGAGGGTTCGAGACCCACCTGGGCAACTTGGTGAGACCTCATCTCTACAATAATTCAAAAACTAGCCAGGCGTGGTAGCGTGCGCCTATAGTTCTGGCTGCTTGGAAGGCTGAGGTGGGAGGATCGCCAGAGCCCAGCAGGTAGAGGCTGGGGTGGCTGGGAGCGGCCACTGCAGTCAGGTCTGAGCAACAGAGTGAGACTCCAACTCAAAAAGGGGGGGGGAATTGGCAGTAGTGGGAAACTGTCAGGGGAGGGAGGGAGTGCAAAAAAAAAAAAAAGCTTCTGTGCTGTACCAGAACCTGCCAGGGCTGGGTTGGGGACGCTTCCTTTGAGCTCTGTCAGCACTGCCCAGTCTGTAGCCACCCCAGGCACACCCTCTTTCTCATCTGCCTCTCCACCCTTCCTACCCCTAGCCTTCCAACCCCCGCTAGACTGTGCTCTCCATGAAAACAAGGACCTTGAAGCAGACCCCAGGTCTGGCTTACTCCTGGAACCTGCATCCTGGCACAGCGCCTGGCATATAATAGGCGCTCAGCAAAGATGAGCTATGGCAGACAAATAAAAGAGGTGCTCAGACCAGAGAAATTCCTGTGACGTGCGTCATGGGTGTTCGGTAAATGAGATACTTGCAACATTGGATTCCGTGTCATTATTTTACAACTTTATTGATGAATGTTTTATATACCATATAACTCACTCCCTTTTAATGGTTTTTAGTACATTTACCAAGTTGTGCAACCATCACTATACATCAGTTTTAGAATATTCCCATTCTCATCCCCTGCCCAGACAACCTCTAATTTCCTATCTGTCTCTACAGTGGCCTTTTCTAGATACAACGTGGAAATGAAATCCTACAATATGTAATCTCTTGTGTCTGGCTTCTTCCTCTGAGCATAATGTTTGGAGGGTCTGCCATGTGGTAGCATGCATCAGTCGTTCATTCATTTTATTAATGATCTGTCTCCCCACTTAAATTTCAATTGTTTGAACTTTTCCTTAGCCTACTCAGTTCTCTATCTGGAAATAGGACTGATAAGAATATCTACCTCATAGGCCAGTCCAGTGGCTCACGCCTGTAACCCCAACACTTTGGGAGGTGGAGGTGAGAGGATTGCCTGAGCTCAGGGGTTCAAGACCAACCTCGTCTCTACAATAAATCAAAAAATTAGCCGGGCGTGGTGATGCATGTCTGTAGTTTCAGCTACTTGGAGGCTGAGGTGGAGGGATCGCCCGAGCCCAGCAGGTTGAGGCTGCGGTGGCCGGGAGCGGCCGCTGCACTCCAGTCTGGGGGACAGAGTGAGACTCTGACTCAAAAAAAAAAGAATATCTACTTCACAGGTGGTCAGGGTTAAATGCGTTCATACATGGAAGGTCAGCCTCTTCAGGAGATGCTCAATAAATGTTAACTGTTCCCATCATCGTTTTCCTTCATGTTTTTGCTTAAGCAAATGTAGAAAGACCATACGCATAAAAGCCAGCAGGAAAAAGAAACAAGCATCTCCCACAATCCAATACCCAGTGGCTCTCGCTGGCACCAAAGTTCAGTCCCACTGCCAGGAAGAATAAACTGTTCCCCCTCCCCCCGTGTCCCCATTCCCACCCCAGGCTGCAGTTTCTAGAACATTCCCATCAGGTGTCCTCATGGTGAAATGAAAAAGAGCAGTAAACCATGATGGCACTGAGGAGAGGGACTGTGAGTGCACATGGTGCTGCGGGTGAACTTGAACTTCATGTGCAGCACAGACAGATCCGTGTGAGAGGTCCATCCCTCCTCCCCAAAACAGTAATGACAACAGCCGGGCAGGGGGTGGGAAGCTTGGCAGAAAGTGTGACTCTTGCTGGTTTTGGCAGCAGCGGCGGCTTGTTGCCAGGCCTCAGCCTTCATGGGCACCTCTGGGCCTACAAGCAGCATAAGCGGCTGTTGGCTCAGCAATTTTACTGGGTGGGTTTGCCTTCCTCAAAAAGGGCGTGGATTTCACCAAAGTCAGGGTGCCAGAGTGTCCCACCAGCTGCCCCAATAGCACTGATCTTGGTCAGCAGCCTTGGGGGAGACCCGTGAGGAGGCCTAAGGAAGGCCTGCCTCGGAGGCATTGAATGTTCTCACTATGTGATGGTGTGGTTAGGAGCCGGGGACCCTGAGCCAGGCTCCAATTATTAACCGGTGATCTTGGGCAAGTTACTCGACTTCTCTGTGGTTTGGCTTTCCCCTCTACAAAATGAGATGGTAGTCCTTCACAGGGGGTGGCTGGCATGTACCAGGCGCTGGCTGTCATAAGCCAACACTCCTTGAACACCTAATATGTGCTAAGCACCATTCCAGGTAGTGGTTTGAACTCCATGTGACAGAAAATCGAGGCAGGGGTTGCAGGGCCCTAACCAGAGCCACACTGGATCACTCTAGCAGAGCCCAGGTTTGACATGGGGGCCTTCATTTCAGGCCTTATTCCCAGATCTCCACAGGCCAGGTATCTGTTGAGCATCTCCTGCACCCTGACTCTCCCACTAAAACACAGTATGTTAAGAAGACCCTTCTTACAGATGGGAAGACTGAGGCTCAAGGGGGCATAAGGGCTTCTCCAAGAACACACGATTCATGGCATAGCTGAGCTTCAAATCAAGCCCAGGTTAGTCCCTCCTGCTCTGCCTATAACTCCTTCCTCAACAACTCTAAGGTGGAATATTCAAACAGCGGGAGCTGTTGAAATAATTTCTGCCGACCTATTCCATGGTGGTAAGCAGAAACCTTTCAATAAGTGGCCCAAGGCACAGACCAGAGAGGGCCAGGAGCACCCTCAGACAAGCCCAGAGCCAGGAGGAGCAGCAACACCAGCACTCGTGTCCCTGGACCTTTGCACATGCTGGCTCCTCCCCAGGACACTGGCCCCCTCCTCACCCTTCTTTTTCTTTTCTGTTTATGGTCTTGTTTTGACTTTGTCTAGCAGTAGTGAGCGCACAGCTCTATGAACTTCTCTATTCGCACACCTGATGGACTCACCCGGTCATTTCCCACACTCCAGAAGGCTCCCTCATGCTCTCTTTCCATTGATAGCTCCCCCGGGCCATCAGGTGCCGACTTTTCTCACATTGGATGAGTCGAGAACGGTTCTAGACTGTTCTCGAACGTCAACCAAGGGAACCCTGCAGTATGTTTTTGGCTTCTTTGGTTCACCCTTGTGTGCCTGTGTACTCATGTGCTACATTGTTTTGCTCTTTTTCTTTGCTATGTAGTCTTGGGTGTGGTATGAGCACTTTCCAATGTACTGATCCATTCTACTGCAGATGAACCTTTGGTTGTTTCTTGGTTTGGGGCTAGTAGGAGCAAGGTTGCCATGAACCTTTCCACACGTGTCTTATGGTGAACATGGTGCTAGTTCTTCTTTGGTCTAGTCCTAGGGTCAGGACGGTCGTGTCATGGGACATGTGCACGTTTTTCATTCTCCTTTGCTGAGGAGTTTTCCAAGTTGGCCACGCAAATTTACCTTCCCATCAGCGGTGTGTGAGTGTTCTAACTGGTCCATACTTAACAAACATTCAGTATAGTCAGACCCTATTTTTTTTTTGAGTCAGAGTTTTACTCTCACTTAGGCTGGAATGCAGTGGCATACTCAAGGCCACTGTAGCCTCGACCTGCTGGGCTCAGGCGATCCTTCTGCCTCAGCCTTCCAAGTAGCTAGAACCATAGGCGAGCGTGACCACACCTGGCTAATTTTTTGATTTATTGTAGAGATGAGATCGCTCCATATTGCCCAGGTTGGTCTCAAACCTGTGAGCTCAGGCAGTCCTCTCACCTCGGCCTACCAAAGTGCTGGGATGACAGGCATGAGCCACCACACTTGGCTTAGCCCCTTTTATTTCAGACTTTCTGGTGAGTGTGAGGACAGCATTTCTCCTAGAAGCCACCCCACACCCCCGAACCAGGGTAGGGGTCTCCTTTTCTTCTCAGCATTTGTTTCTCAGTGGCATTTCTACCGGTTCGCTGTTTCCCTCACCTCATGAAGGGAGGGAAAGACACCATCTGCCTGACCCCCCAGGGAAGGAGAAACCAGACCCTGCCAGCCCTGTCTTGGGCCAGGCACCCTCCTCCAGATTCTTCCCCTGCAGCCAGAAGTCCTGCCCCAAAGATGCCTCTCTTTGATGGGCCATAATTCATGTAAAGCCCAATGCTTAACAAGGTGGCTCCTTACAGGGTGTGTGCTGGGACTCTCCCAGCCTCAGTTTCCCCATCTGTAAAATAGGAATGATACTTCTGCCCTATAGGGTTGTGGTGAGGGCTAAATGAAATGTTTTGTAAGTCCTTGGAAGGATTCCTGGCAGAGGAGAAGGACTGCATCAGGGGGCTCTCCAAGGCCATGCTAAGGCCCACGGTCCTCTCTCTGAGGAGATGGCCTCCCCCAATTCATCCTTATCATCATCAAAAGCTTTCTAAGGTGCCTAATAGCATGAATTGACACATGCCCTCCTGCCCAGAGAGACAGCACTGCAACCTCAGGAGCCACCACGCACCGAGCACCTTCTCTCTCCTCCCCACGCGTGTCTCACCCAGCCTTGCCTTACCTGGCTCAGATTCTAACAGCAGTGGCTCGTGGAGCACTCAGGACGCACTAGGCATCGTATCGCATACATCACACGCGCTATTCCATTCTATCCTAACCCCATCCATTTGAAGGAAGGATCACCACTCCCACTGCACACATGGAGAAATGAGACTTGGAGAAGAGAAGCTAGGAGGCTGGGGGAGAGTCTTTCCTCAATCCCAGGACCTGAAGATCATAGATCCAATGTTTTAAGACAGGTCCTGCTTGGAGACCACACCGTCCACACCAATCTCCAAGAGAGGGGGACGCTGCTGCCCTGTGGAGGACCAGGACGGGTGTTGCCAGGGAGACCCTAGGAGTTCCAGAAACTCTAGAGGAGGAAGGACAAGGGTGTCCTCGCTCCATGGGGTCCCTCCTGGCTTCTCTACCACTCGCTGAAGGCCCGCTGAGTGAACCCCCTCCTCCCTTGCCTCAGGTTTGTGGTTTCTCAGGTGTCAGGGAAAGCCCTTGAGGAAAGCAGGGCGGGTCCTCTGTGGCCTCCTAGTCCTATTTCTGCTGAAACAGATGTCCCAGCAGTGGGGACGCCTCCTGGGAGGTGACTTCAAGAAAAGGGTGAGTCAAAGGGCCTTCCCGGAGCACTGCCCCTTCCAGCACCATGAGAAGGAGGAATGCGTCTGAGCTCACCCGGGACCTCGACAGGAATGTCTCCTCATTGTCCTTAATACAACTTCGAAATAACTCACGTGGCAGCCTGGTGACTTCCCCAGTGACTATTTGGTAACCATAGAGGCTCAGCCGGCAGGAGGCTTCCTGGGTATACACCCACCCTGTCCCTTCCAGCCCAGCTCAGAACACATGATGGGGACCACTGCCAGCAACAGGGGACTGACTAAAGAAGTCACAGCACATTCATACAATGTGATACTCGGGTCCCCTCTGGAAGATAATGCACGTCTGTATTTACTGGGACAGAAAGAGACCCTCCACTTTTCATTAAAGTGGAAAGGTGCACTATAAAACACAGAATGATCTATCCTAAAAGTGTGTTTATTTTATGTCTGTGGGGTTGTCTACATTTATACACGTAGAAAAAAAATCTGTAAGGACATCCCAAAAGGTCTGCAGATGCTTTTTACTTCTTTAAATACCCTAAGTGCTTCCCAAATAAATGATCGTTAGTAAATGTTACAATATTTCTAACAGTACTTAGGAAGCTCTGGGTCAGACCCAAATGATTGTAATAGTTGCAATATTTCTTTCTTTCTTTCTTTCTTTTTTCTGAGTTGGAGTCTCACTGTCACCCAGACTGGAGTGCAGTGGCACACTCCCGGCCACTGCAGCCTCAACCTGCTGACCTCCAGTGATCCTTCTGCCTCAGCCTTCCAAGTAGCCGGAACTACAGGTGCGTGCTATCGCACCCGGCTAAGTTTTGATTTATTGTAGAGATGAGGTCTCACCAAGTTTCTCCGGGCTGGTCTCGAACCCATGGGCTCAGGCTATCCACTTGCCTCAGCCTCCCCAAATGCTGGGATTACAGGCTGAGCCACCGAGCCTGGCCTAGTTGCAATATTTATTTATTTATTTTGAGTTGGAGTCTTACTCTGTCACCCAGACTGGAGTGCAGTGGCCGCTCCCAGCCACCGCAGCCTCGACCTGCTGGGCTCCGGCGATCCTTCCGCCTCAGCCTTCCAAGTAGCTGGAACTACAGGCACGTGCTACCACGTCTGGCTCATTTTTAAAATTTATTGTAGAGATGAGGTCTGGCCAAGTTGCCCAGGCAGGTCTCGAACCCATGGGCTCAGGCAATCCATTCACCTCAGCCTCCCAAAGGCACAATATTTCTAATAGCTAGGATGCTCTGAGTCAGGCCCAAATGATAGTAATAGTTACAAAATTTCTTTTCTTTCTTTTTTTTTTTTGAGTCAGAATCTCACTTTGTCACCCAGGCTGGAGTACGGTGGCACACTCATGGCCACCACAGCCTCGACTTGCTGGGCTCAGGAAATTCTTCTGTCTCAGCCTTCCAAGTAGCTGCTACTACAGATGTGTGCCACCTCGCCAGTTAATTTTTTAATGTATTGTAGAGATGAGGGCTCACCAAATTGCCCAGACTGGTCTCGAACCCCTGGCCTCAGGCAATCCTCTCGACTCTGCCTCCCAAAGTGCTGGGATTACAGGCATGAAGCACGGCATCCGGTAGTTATATTTCTAACAGTAGTTAGGAAAGCTCTGGGTCAGGCCCCATGGCAGGCACTTTACCAGCGTTAGCTCATGCAATCCTCCTGTCAAGATGAGGGAAGGAGGTCAAATTATTTCCCCATTTAACAATGATCACTTATTACTTTTATAAGGAGAAACACTATTTTCATTTTAAAAACCACCCAAATATTGACTGTGATGGCATAAAGGGCACAGGGCAAGCAGGAAACCTCAAGACGTGTGGGATGTGGCCTTGACTCCAAGCAGGGTCCAGCCCCAAGTCCCTAATAACTAGAACACCGGTCACATCTGGTAAGTGACCCAAGACAGGCCCCAGGGAAGTGTTTTAAGGACACAAGACAGGCCAGGTAAGGTGGCTCACATCTGTAATCTCAGCACTTTGAGAGGCAGAAGCGAGAGGATTGCCTGAGCTCGGGTTTGAGACCAGCCTGAGCAACTTGGCGAGGCCTCGTCTCTACAATAAATCAAAAAATAAGCTGGGTGTGGTAACGTGCCTGTAGTTTCCAGCTACTTGGAAGGCTGAGGCAGAAGGATCGCCTGAGTCCAGCAGGTAGAGGCTGCAGTGGCTGTGAGCGTGCCACTGCACTCCAGCCTGGGCGATAGAGTGAGACTCTGACTAAAAAAAAAACAAAAGGTACACAAGTTGTGTCTTTAGGGGCAAGGTAATATATAATATTGGGCAGCTGCTCTGTGCCTTATGCTCTGAGCACCTTATCTCTTCTGGGGCTCACAACAGCCCTTCAGGTGGGTATAATTTCTTGTAGTTTTGCAGAAATCCATACTCAACAGGATTCCATAATTTCCCCAGAGTAGTAGAGACAGAATCCGAACATCTGTCTCCGAAACTGATGTCGTCTCTCCTGCCCCCACCATGCCACCATTCCCAGGACGGGTATTTAGGGCAAAGCAACTTTCAAATCAGACTGGGCTTCATTGGTAATATTTCAACAGCAGGAGAAACAAAAGACAGCAATTCTCTCTCTAAGTCTCAGTTTTCTCACCTTTAAATTAGGGGTAACAGCCAGGCGCATTGACTCATGCCTGTAATCCTAGCACTTTGGGAGGCTGAGGCAAGAGAATCGTCTGAGCCCCGGGGTTCAAGACCAGCCTGGACAACTTGGCAAGATCTCATCTCTACAATAAATCAAAGAAGTATCCAGACATGGTGGCGCTCATCTGTGGTTCTAGCTACTTGGAAGGCTGAGGCAGAAGGATCGCCTGAGTTCAGCAAGTCGAGGCTGCAGTGGCTGTGAGCATGCCACTGCACTCCAGCCTGGGCGACAGAGTGAGACTCTGACTCAAACAAACAAACAAACAAGGGTGATAATAACCACTTCATAGGGCTGGTGTGAGGATTAAAAGAGAGACCCAGGGTATTGCAGAGCAGATGCATTCAAGATAATCCCGCATGTGAAGCACCTGGGATTCTTTTACTGCTGGGCCCACAGTGAGTGTTCTGGGCTCTGGACTTAGGCTGTCTGGGTTTGCATCCCCTCTCTGCCAGTTACCAGTTGTGTGACATTGAACAAATCACTTCTCTGTGCCTCAGTGTCTTCATCTGTAAAATGGAGGTGATAATAAAAATCCTGACCTCATACTTTTAATGGGACAATTAAAGAAGGGAATGCAGCCAGGCGCAAATGGTTCACACCTGTAATCCCAGCACTGTGAGAGGCCAAGGTAAGAGGATTGCCTGAGCCCAGTGGTTCAAGACCAACCTGAGCAACATGGCGAGATCGCATCTCTACGAAAAGCAAAAAAAATTAACTGGGTGTGGTGGTGCACAGCTGTAATCCCAGCTAGTTGGAAGGAAGAGGCAGGGCGGTGAGAGTTTGCAAGGCTTTACTGCCGACTCTCCATGGGACCCCTACCCTCAAGGAGCCTCCACTGTGCAGTGAAGGGGACTAGGCAGACCCACCAACGATACCCACAGAAGGTCGAAAGTGATGGGTGACAAAGTTCAGACGCTCCAGGAGGTCTGAAGTGGGAGGGGGTACACTGGCTGAGAGAGGCAGCAGGAGCTGGAGGGGATGTCGTCCCATAAACCAAAGTCCTGGGGAATTTGAAAGTAAGGGAAGGGACAGAGGGGCTGCTGGGAACTTGGGGAGGCTTCCTGGAGGAGGAGGCTTTGATCGGGGTCTTGAAAGAGGCAGAAATAAGGTACTCCTTGGGACTCCAAGCTTTCTGGCAATGCCTCTGCTTAGACTGGATGTCACAAAGAATCACCCTACCCAGTGCCTCACTCTGACAGTCCTAGCAGTGACCCTGCAAGGGGGCTGTGATTGTGCTCATGGTATAGGTAGGGAGCCCGAGACTTGAAAGACTAATGTGTACAGGGCAGTGGCGCGAAGGTTGAAACCAGAGCCTATCTGACCCCTAAACCTGTACAGCTCACACAGTATAAATCCGCTCCCCAAAGATTAGAGCCGTCCCATTCCCCACATGACCTTCAGCCCACTTCAAGGCCTGAGTTCAATCCAGCTTTCTGCCTCGTTTGCTGTGTTACCTTAGAAAATGTACTCAGATTTTCTGATTCTTAGTTTTCCTACCTGAAAAATGGGAGAACATAAGAGTCCCTACTTGGAAAAACTTCTGTGAAGATTAAATGAGATACTACATCCGATGTGTTCACTACAGTCCTTCGCATATTATAAATACCGGATGACTGACCTTTTTCTTTACCTTGCCAAATTCCTAACTAAGGGAGAGACAGACTTTTTTGTTAACTAGTAAACGGGGTTTACTTTCCAGCCTCGCCCTGGCGTAACATCACATAACAGATATAGAAGGAAAACCAAAGAATTTTGCAACCCTGTAAAGCCTTTTGGGGATTCTGGGTGCCTTTTAAGATACTTCCCAGGCAACACCCTCAGGTCCCCTCCCACTGTGGGAGTTTTTCTGTCCTCTCAATAAGTCCTGCTTGCTCAAACCAAAAGAGACACTTCCCTATTCTCTCTGCTACCACCCATCAAGAAGCTTGGCTCCCTTATCCTTCCTCAAGTGGCCCATTTCTTTTACTGCCTTCAAAATTTCTCAGATAACCCTAGCTGACTATTTGTCAATCAGGAAATCTTGAGTACGCCTATAGCCTGTGGTCTCCCCATCCCAAATGTTCCACCTTCCTGGACCAAACCAGTTAAATCTCACATGCGTGGTTGTTGGTTTCTTATAACTTATGTCCTCCTAAATTGTATATAATCAAGCTACAATTCACCCACAGTGGGTACACATTCTCAGGATCTCCTGGAGACGGTGTCACAGGCTTAGGTCACTCATATTTGGCTCACAATAAACCATCTTAGATATTTTACACTGCTTGACATCTTTGGTCAACATACCCTACAGCTGATAGCTACTTATTATTATTATTACAATGACTGTTTCCATTATTATTAAGGTAAAGAATATCTATTAAAAAGGTATCACAGTTCCAAATGTCCCCAGAGACTGAGCACGCAATGCAGATCTATGAATTGGGCAACACAGAACAGAGGGTGGTTGAGTCTGTGGCAAGTTGGAATGTGCACACCCTGCCTAAAGACAGCCTGTGGTATAAGAGATAAGAGAAAATAAATGTTTGGTCCAGACTGGAGTGCAGTGGCCACTCCCAGCCACCTCAGCCTCGACCTGCTGGGCTCCAGCAATCCTTCCGCCTCAACCTTCCAAGTAGCTGGAACTACAGGCGTGCACTACCACGCCCTGCTAATTTTTTTATTTATTGTAGAGATGAGGTCTCGCCAAGTTGCCTGGGTGGGTCTTGAACCGCGGGCTCAGGCAATCCACTCACCTCAGCCTCCCAAGGCGCGGGATTACAGGCTGAGCCACTGAGCCCAGCTTAGAGCTGTATCTTTATAATGAATGAGTAAACACAGGTAAAGTGTTTTCCTGAGTTCTGTGAGCCATGCAAGTGAATTATTGAACCCGAGGAGGGGGTCCTGAGAACCCTAATTTATAGCCAGTTGGTCAGAATTCCAGATGGCCTCCCGAGACTCATGACCAGCATCTGAAGTAGGGACAGCATTGTGGGACTGAGTCCTTCCCTTATACGGTCCACAGTCATTCCACATAGTCAGTGTCAGAGTTGAATTGAATTATTGGACACCCAGTTAGTGTTGGATAATTACAGAACTGGTGTGAGAAAAACCCACACAATTTGGTGTCAGAAAAAAGAGAGAAAGCCTGGTCAAACAAAAAATAATAGTTAATTTTGAAAACAACAGCACAGTGTGGAATGACTAGGAAGGCCCAGGGTGCGACCTGGGGCCCTGTCCCGCCAAGCTCTCTCTCTTGGTTTGGTTGGTATCACCCGCTGGCTGCCAGGTGACAGTTCACTGAGCCATTTGAGTATGTGTTGTGCATGTTTCTGTCTCTGTGTTATTGCCTCACAGGATGTAATAAATCCCCACAGTTGTTTTTATAATTTTAACTGTACCAGTAAAATAAGATACATCTAGGAATCAGATCTGGCCCCCTGACAACAAGTTTACAATCCCCAGGTTAGGAACTTTCTCCCAGGTGGAGAGTGCCTGGCACACTGTGATTGTCAGGATCCCAGGATTTGAGGCTGTCATCAGAGAAGAGGCGGCAGAATTGGAACAGGCCCAGAAGCGCTCATCTGGTCCAGCCCCCTTCCTCCTGCATGTGAAGTATTATTATTCCCACTTCTCAGATGAGGCCACTGAAGCCTGGAGCATCAGAAGGCATCCTCTCACTTGCAGCCTTAAAATTCCCAGTAGTCGGATTCTTGTATCATCTCTATGAGCCTCTTAAAGCCTCCCCGCCCCCGGCAAGCCACTGTCTAGAAAAGATAGGTGGGGGTCACGGGGCTGTCTCAGTCACCTTTTATATTCTTAGCCCACCCTTGTGATTTCAATTATTACTTTAGACTGGGCGTGATGGCTCTCACCTGCAATTCAGCACTGTGGGAGGCTGAGGTAGAAGGATCACTTGAGTCCTGGAGTTTGAGACCAGCCTGGGCAACGTAGCAAGACCTCGTCTCCACAAAAAATTTAAAAATTAACCAGGTATGGTGGCATGTGCCTATAGTCCCAGCTACTCATGAGGCTGAGGCAGGAGGATTGCTTGAGCCCAGAAATTCAAGTCCATCCTGGGCAACATAGTGAGAGGTCCTCTCTACAAAAAAAATTAACCAGGTGTGGTGGAACGTGCCTATAGTCCCAGCTACTCGGGAGGTTGAGGCGGGAGGATCCCCTGAGCCCAGGAGTCTGAGACTGCAGTGAGCCATGATTGTACCACTGCTCTCCAGCCTGAGCAACAGAGTGAGAATTATTACTCTAGTGAAGCTTTTAAAGGATGCTCCAAGGCCTTCGGACGTTAACATCTCATCAACCCAGATTCATCATACTTGTGATTAGTTTTTCACTAACAATAACAATTCTCTGCTCTGGTCATCAACTATCTATAGGCAGTCTCAAAACACTTAGTAGAGGTTGATTCATGCCCCACAGGCCAATCAGAAATAGTCCTTTTCTCCCCAGATAGTCAACAGTCTTAGAACTCAGGATACCACATGGCCACCAGTGGTCTCCAGTAACACCGCCCATTTCATGCCTAGGCACCGAATGAAGTCTCCTGGGAGTCGGGTCCCAAGATGACTGTAGGCCATGCAAGCCACAGTATCAAATAACATTGACATACACACTAAGGGAACCTCTATTTTTTTCTTAATTCAACAAACAGAAAGTCTCAGTCTTGTCTCTGTCCCTCTCTGTGCCATCTGTACCCAACTCCTATTCATCCTTCAAAGCTTCAATCGGGAATAAGGATAAAGACAACTCTCTAACCCTCTTCAGCGAAGAGGGAACAGACCCCAGGATCAGACCCTTCCAGGGCCTGTCTAGAATTTAATAATGGCTTTTTCATGGTCATCTTTTATTTATGTTAATGATGTTGGTGTGCTATACAGTTTCCTTTTCAAAGGAGTGTATTTAAGTAAGTAAAAGGTGACACTAAAGAAAATATTCAAGAAATGACAGTTTAGGTCAAGATCAGCAAACTGTAGCCTAAGAATCCCATCTGGCCCATTGCCTGTTCAGTACTGTTCACGAACTCAGATGGTTTTTACTTTTTTTTTTCTTTTGGAGTCTCACTCTGTCACCCAGGCTAGAGTGCAGAGACACCCTCACAGCCACTGAAGCCTTGACCTGCCGGGCTTAGGTGATCCTTCTGCCTCAGCCTTCCAAATAGCTGGAACTACAGGTGCACACCACCATGCCCAGCTAATTTTTTACTTATTGTAGAGACGAGGTCTCGCCAAGTTGCCTGGGCTGGTCTGGAACCGGGGCAATCCTCTCATCTCTGCCTCCCAATGTTTTGATACTACACGCGTGAGCCACCACACCTGGCAGTTTTCATACTTCTAAATGGCTGGGGTAAAAAAAGTCAAAAGAATAAGGTCCTGTGACATGGGACAAATATCTGAAATCCAAATGTCGGTGCCTATAAAGAAAGCTGATCGGCACACGCCCAGCTCATTCATGTACATTTTGTCCGAGGCTACCTTCATGCTGCCGTGACATGATTGAGTAGTTGCAACTGAGACTGAATGGCCCGCAAAGTCTAAGAAAGTATTATATAACCCCTGACAGAAAGAGCCTGTCAACTCCTGGTGAGGGCAGTTGCCTGATATGGCAAAGATCTCAGTGATAATACCAGAATGAGTGAATCTCTCATTGGAACTCTAGGGATCATCATCATTTGTTTCCACCCAGTTTACAGGTGAGGAGGAAACTAAGGCTCAGAGAGATTTAGTGACTTACCAAGGTCACACAGCTAGTCAGCAGCAAGCAGGGATTTGAAGCCAAGTTAGACTTGAAAGGGACAGGGATAAGCAGGGCTGAAGCTTTGCTGATCTTTCCGGTAACTCCCACCTCTTCAGCTTTCATGTCCCTCAAACACTGCTCAGTCCCTCCCTCCCTTTCTCTCTCTCTCTCTCTCTCTCTCTCTCTCCCTCCCCCCCTCTCTCTATCTTATTTTTAGGCATGTGGACTTGCTATGTTGCCTGGGCTGGACTTGAACTTCTGGGCTCAAGTGACCCTTCTTGTCTCAGCTTTCCAAGTAGCTGGGACATGTGCGTTGCCATGCCTGGCTTCTTCTTCACATTCTTATATCTGGCAGGATGGCCTTTTCTCCAGGAAGTCTCCCCAACCACCTATCCCTTCAGACCCAGGGCAGGCCCTCCTCCTCTGCCCCACCCAGAAGGAGGCCGTGGACTCATTACCACATCCTAATGATGTGGCTCATCTCCCGAGCCAGGAAAGACTGAATGGGAACAGAATTCCTTTCTCTTTTTTTTTTTTCTTATTTAAGTCAAGGTCTTACTCTGTCACCCAGGCTGGACCTCCTGGGCTCAGACGATCCTTCAGCCTCAGCCTCCCAAGAAGCTGGGATGACACGTGCACGCCTCTATGCTCGGCTAATTTTTATTTTTTGTAGAGGTGAGGTCTTGCTGTGTTGTCCAGGATGGTCTGGAACTCCTGGGCTCAGGTCGTCCTCCCACCTCAGCCTCCCAAAGAGCCAAGATGACAGGAATGAGCCACCATACCCGGCTGGGAACTGTGCCTTATACAGAGTTCAAAGACCTGAGCAGGATAGGAGAGGCTCTCCATGCGTTGAGCCTGGTCTCCAGCCTCGCCTGCCTCTCCTCTGCTTCTGCTTGATGTTTTGGCAATACTGAATCGTAACTCCCAAGCCTATTCCCAAAGTAAGACCACTAGTCTCTGCCTCAACCCACGTGCTAGCTCAAGGCCCTTCTCCTCTACACAGGCTGTTCCTCCTGCTGAAAAACCCTCCCTGCCCTTTCTGCACCTGACTCCTCGTCATCCTTCAAAGCCTCAATCAGGCATCCATATGAGGACCACTGTGTACCCCGTTCTCACCCCCAGCAGAGAAAGGTTGCCCCTTCCCCTGGGCTGCCTCTGTGCCGCCCACTATTGGTGAGGCCATAGAATGGGTAGTTTCGCTTCTAGGCTTCAGAGCCAAACAGCCTGAGTTCCAATCTGGCTCTTCCCAGTTCTGGCTGTGTTTTCTCGGAGTGACCGAGCCTCTCTCTGCCTCAGCTGCTTCATCTGTAAAACAGCGTGGGCGGGGGCGGTGCAGTGATAGCAGGTTGTCCCTCAGTGTTAGGATTGGATGAGATAACAACTGTGAAGCCCTGCATACACTAAGTGCTCGATAAATATTTGTTGTCATTACTGCATGGTATGTGTAGTTGCCAGTTCCTTTGTCCTTCGCCCTGCAATTGATGGGGAATTCTGTGGGAATGGAAACTAGCTCTTTAGTTTTTTTTTTTTTTTTGAGTGGGAGTCTCACTCTGTTGCCCAGGCTGCAGTGAAATGGCACACTCATGGCCACCACAGCCTTGACCTGTTGGGCTCAGAAGATTCTTCCGCCTCAGCCTTCCAAGTAGCTGGAACTACAGGTATGTGCCACGACACCCAGCTAATTTTTTTGTTTATTGTGGAGACAAGGTCTCGCCAAGTTGCCCAGGCTGGCCTCCAACCTCTGGGATCAGGCAATCCTCTCGCCTCTGCTTCCCAAAGTGCTGGGATTACAGGCATGAGCCACTGCACCCGGCTGGGAACTAGCTCTTATCTGTGTGGGATGATTCCCCAGTACCTAATGCAGTTAGGTCTGGGTGAGGAACTCGGTAAAAGTGTGTCCTCCCCACCCTCACCTCCACCCTACCCCTGCTTCTGCCTGAACACGGCAAACTGACCCGGGGTGGGGGAGGAGGAGGGGACAACTCAGCCTGCCCAAGTGCCAGTCTGCTTTCTCACAGGGGTCCCAGGGCCATGCCAGGAGCTGCCCCCACAGCAACCCTTTCTGTCCCTTGCCAATCAGAAGAGACACCGGTTTACGGGCCAGGGAAACAGGCTGAGAGGCTTCCTATTCCTGAGTCAGTGGGACTTCAGAGGAGGCCACAGCCGTGTCCTTGGTCCCCGTCCAGCCCCCAGGCTCTCCTGTGAGTGGATTCCCCAACCATAAATCTGTGAAAAAGCAGCCCAGCCAAAGACACGTCTGAATGGTGTCCTTGCCGCTGGGCTGGGGGCCAAGGCAGCAAGATGTGGAGCAGGATGAAGCCTCCCCAGCGAAACCAGAGCCCCAATAAGTCTGGATAGAAACGAGGTGAGCCCACCGCAAAACAGGTCTCTGTGAAAGTGGGGTATCACAGCAGGGAAGAGTTGGGCCTGGGTTCAAATGTGGACCCTGCAACTTAATAGCTGTGTGACTTGGGGTGAGACACTTCCCCTCTCTGAGCCTGTTTCCAACTCAGTAAAACGGGAATCGCAGCTCCTATCTCGCTGAGCTGCTGTGAGGAGCTAGTACTTGGGAAGTGCTTTGTACACTGTGCCAGGCGCAAGGTACAGTGGCCCCCTTGCTCATGGTTTTGCTTTCTGCAATTTCAGTTACTCAAGGTCAACAGTCAGTTCCCAAAGGTCAACAGCAGTCTAAAATGGGTGAGTATGTGCAGTATCACTAGATATTTTGAAGGAGGCCAAATGTGGAGGCTCACACAAGTAATCCCAGCATTTTGGGGAGCTGAGGTGGGAGGATTGCTTAAGTCCAGGAGTTCCAGACCAGCCTGGGAAACAGTGAGGCCTTCATCTCTACAAAAAAATTAAAAGTTAAAGAAAAATTGCAGGGCTCCCTGTAATCCCATGCCTTGGGAGGCTGAGGTGAGTGGATTGCCTGAGCCCGCAGGTTCGAGACCCGGCTGGGCAACTTGACGAGACCTCATCTCTACAATAAATCAAAAAATTAGCCGGGCGTGGTAGCGTGTGCCTGTAGTTCCAGCTATTTGGAAGGCTGAGGCGGAAGGATCGCCGGAGCCCAGCAGGTCAAGGCTGCAGTGGCCGGGAGCGGCCACTGCACTCCAGTCTGGGTGACAGAGTGAGACTCCAACTCAAAAAAAGAAAGAAAGAAAAATTAACCAGGTGTGATAGCACCTATAGTCCTAGTTGCTTGGGAGGCTGAGGTGGGAGGACTGCTCAAGCCCAGGAGTTTGAGGCTGCAGTGAGCTGATCATGCCACTGCACTTCAGCCTGGGTGACAGAGTGAGACCTTGTCTCAAAACATAAAAATTAAAAAAAAAAAAAAAATATATATATATATGTATATCTTGAGGGAGAGAGACTACATTAACATAACAGCATATTATAGTATATTGTTGTTATGGTATATTGTGAAAATTGTTCTATTTTATTTTTGGTTATTATCGTTCATCTCTTACTGTGCCTAATTTATAAGTTAAACTTTATTGTAGGAATGTATGTATAGGAAAAAACGTAGTGTATACAGGGTTCAGTACTACCTGTGGTTTTAGGCATCCACTGGGGGTCTTGGAACATGGATGAGAGGGCACGGTTGTAAATCCTCAGGTCACCCAGCTCTTCTCATCATTGAAGGCACTTCCTCACACTCACTGGGAATCCTGGGGTTCCCCCTCTCTCCTAACCTGGGCCTCAGCCCTTTCCGGGTAAGCCCTCCTCATCCTCACCTCCTCAGAGTTGAGAACAGAGCGTCCGGGTTTGTGGAGCACCCTAGATGGGTCTGCAGGGGTCGCGAGACTCGATGGACGCTCAGGACCTTAACCCCAGCTAGAGCGTGGGGGTACTGCCTCAGGCGGGTACCC
The DNA here is from genome assembly GCA_027257055.1 of Cephalopachus bancanus. NCBI lineage: Eukaryota > Metazoa > Chordata > Mammalia > Primates > Tarsiidae > Cephalopachus > Cephalopachus bancanus. The sequence goes on along the minus strand of JAPVLO010000294.1, from coordinate 2,324,284 downwards.
CCAAAAGCCGACCCAATACAAGGATCCACGCACTTGAACATGTTGCTTGTTGGGGAGGGGACCCCAGGAAACACCGGCACGAAGCAGAAAGCAAGACAGAATGGGAAGGCAGCCGGCCACCTCTGTGGACACTCAGTCCCCAGGGGGAGACCCTGGGAGCCAGCGGAAAGTGAGCCCAGGGGGCTGGGGCCCTGGTGCACAGCGCCACCCATCATCTAGTGGAGGGTGACTGTGAGTGTGTCAGGAGGGGAGTGTTAGCCCCAAAGCCTCACACCTGCTGTGGAGTGGCATAAGAGAGCCCCCAGGCCAGGAACCAGAGGTGCCGGCTGCTGCAAGTGGGCCGGTGTCCCATGATAAGGGTGAGGGACTCCGGGGGCACCCACTGTGTCTGCCGCAAGCCCCTACTGTGTTCCAGGTACTTGACCACCACACACAATTCTCACTCAGTCCCCCAACAGCCTTTCAAGATAGGCAGAATTATCTCTTCCCTTTTTAAAACAGCAGATTTTTTTTTTTTGAGTCAGTGTCTCACTCTGTCACCCATGCTAGAGTGCAGGGACATGACCATGGCTTACCACAGTCTCAACCTCTTGGTCTCAGGTGATCCTCCCACCTCAGCCTCCTGAGTAGCTGGGACTACAAGTGCATGCCACCATGCCTGGCTAATTTTTTTAAAAATTTTTTTATAGAGATGGGTTCTTGCTATATTGTCCAGGCTGGTCTTGAACTCCCGGGCTCAAGCAATCCTCTTACCTCAGTCTCCCAAAGAGCTGGAATTACAGGTGTAAGCCACTGCACCCAACCTTAAAACAGCTTTGGGGCATGGCTTACAGACCACACAAGTCACCCATTTCAAGTGAACAATCCAATGTTTTTCAGTGTATTTCTTGGGCTGCCATCACCACAGTCTCCTGTTAGAACATCACTCATTAACAGCCATGCCCCATCGCCCACCACCAATGCCCGCACAAGCCCGAGGCACTCACTAATTTCCAGTTTCACTAAGTTTTCTGTTTTTTCTCTCCACAGATTTGCCTATTGTGGACATTTCGTATAAATGCATAGGAATGTGGAACCTCTTGGTCTCAGGCGATCCTCCCACCTCAGCCTCCTGAGTAGCTGGGACTACAGGTGTATGCCACCACGCCTGGCTAATTTTTAAAAAACTTTTTTGGAGAGATGGGGTCTCGCTATGTTGTCCAGGCTGGTCTTGAACTCCTGGGTTCAGAAGCCTGTTGTGTCTGGCTTCTTTCACAGAGCATGACGCTTCCGAGGGTCATCCATGCTGCAGGCATTTCAACACTTCTTTCTTTTTTATTGCCAAATAGTATTCTACTGTATGAATGTACCACATTTTGCCTATCCCTTCATCAGATGATAGAAGTTTGAGTTGTTTCCACTTTTTGGCTATTATGAACAAAGCTGCTATGAACATTCATGTACAAGAATCTGTGGAGACATATGTTTTCAGTTCCCTTGAGTAGAAATTCAAGAGTAGAAATGCCGAGTCAGATGGCAACACTGTTCACCATCTTGAGAAAAGACTTCTCCAAAGTGGCTGTACTATTTGACATCCTTACCAGCAATGCATGAAAGCTCCAATTCTCGACACCCTTGCCAATACTTGCTACTGTCTGTGTTTTTTTTTTTTTCTTGAGTTGGAATCTCACTTTTTTGCCCAGATTGGAGTGCAGTGGCATGCTCACAGCCACCGTAGCCTTGATCTGCCGGGCTCAGGCAATCCTTCCGCCTCAGTCTTCCAAGTAGCTGAAACTGTGGTGCACACCACCACACCTGGCTAATTTTTTGATTTATTGTGGAGATGAGGTCTCACCAAGTTGCCCAGGCTGGTTTTGAACCCCTGGACTCATGCAGTCCTCTTGCCTTGGCCTCACAAAGTGCTGGGATTACAGACTTAAGCCACCGCACCCAACCTATTGTCTGTCTTTTTAGGCTAACCATACTAGTGAGTGTGAAGTACTGCAGTCTCATCGTGGCTGTAGTTTGCATTTCCCTAAGGAAGCAAAGCACCAGGGATATGGAACAGCTTTCCATGTGAAGATCTTTAGAAATGTCTATTTAAATGCTTTGTCCATTTTTAAGTTGGATTATGTGCCTTCTTCTTCATCTCCCTTTTACAGATGAGAGGACCAAGACTCAGAGAGGTACAGCAGCCTGCCCACAACTCCACAGTTCATGGGAACTGGACAGCCTGACCCCTTGGTGCTGACCCTGGTGCTGTCCCAAGTTGTCTCCAGATCTGCATTTGATCTGCTTCCTGAGAGCCTACTTGGAGGTTGGCTCTTTGGAAACAGGAGGCTGGGAGCCTCCTCATCACTCTACCTTTAGAGGTCAATGACTCCCAAGAAAATTCCCAGAGAACAGCATCCCACAATAGCCGGCTCCCCTCACCCTTAATCTCTGTGTCCTTCCCCAGGATGAGGGCGTTGGTCACAGCAGAGGCCCAGCCTGCCACCTGCCCAAGTTTGTGGACGTGTGTCATGGGCCCCGTGGCTCCCTCAGCCTCCTACCCACCCTGCTGCCCTCCTAGATTACATGTTCCCCCAGCCCTCCACCTGGGAGTGTGACCTGCTTTCTCCTGCCGTCGGGCTTGGTTCTGCTTCCTGGCTACTATTCTTGTCTCCTTTCTACAGCGCAGTGATTGCACTAATGGCCCTCTGGGCAACACCCCTGCTGGCTTGACCCAGCTCTCCTCTGAAACCATCAGCCAGACCTCTCAACGGACATTGTCTTCGCCCTTGCTGGATGCAGAATGCTAGGGACAGAGCGAGCACAGGACAGTCTGTGCCCTCTGATGAGCCCGCAGTCTGAGGGAGGAGGCAGAACCACCAATGATGGAGGGCAATGAAGTTTTATTGGAGCCATAATAGAGTGAAAAGTCTGTACAGGAAACTTGGGGTGAGGGGCAGGAGGTAGAAATAAACCCAACTTAGGGAGGTGAAGGATGGGGAAGGGTGTTTCAGGCAGCGAGAAGAGCAAAGGCCATGACAGAGAGGAGCAAAACACATTCAGAGGGGATTGCAAGTAGCTCTGGGTTGTTGGGTTATAAAGGACAGAATTGGAGACCATTTAGGGCTAGGGATATGGAGGGCCTTGAATGCTATCACAGGAGTTTGGAGCAGGGGGAAGGAGGGAGTGTTCTAAGCAGGGAAGGGGCTAGTTAAATCTGTAGTTTAGAAAAACACCACTGTGCTGATCAGTCTCTTCTCTGGCTCAGCCCTCTACACCTCCATAGGGCCACTCGTGTTCCCAGGAAATCCCATCGCATTTCCCAATCCATTCAAATTCCCACTCTCTTAAGTGACCATTTCACACCTTTCCTCTCTCCTAGCTCAGACACCTTCTCCCATCCTCCTTGGCAGCTAAGGACCTTCCTTCCTATTTACTGAAGAAGCAGAAGCAACCAGAAGAGACAGCCCTCGCCCACCCACCAACTCACTCTCAACCTGGGTGAGTCTGTGCTCTGCTGACCCTTCTGTGGCTGTAAGTGAACTCTCCCACTCTTGTTGAAGGCCAACGCCTCTCCCTTCTGCCAGGAGGGACATTGTTCCATCAACTGTCCCCTGTGTGCTAGATCATTCTCCTCACCGTACAAATCTCTACTTTAAGGCAATTTCTAGATCTTTTTTTGACCCTGTATTCCTCTCCAGCTACTGACCTATTTCTCTGATAATTTTCAATGTAAAATTTTACCAGAAAGTTGTGAATTTTTCTCCACCCTCATTCAATTTAAAGAATCAAATCAGCCGGGCTCGGTGGCTCAGCCTATAATCCCGCGCCTTTGGGAGGCTGAGGTGAGTGGATTGCCTGAGCCCGCGGGTTCAAGACCCGCCTGGGCAGCGAGACCTCATCTCTACAATAAATCAAAAAATCAGCCGGGTGTGGTAGCACATGCCTGTAATTCCGGCTACTTGGAAGGCTGAGGCGGAAGGATCGCCGGAGCCCAGCAGGTCGAGGCTGCGGTGGCCGGGAGCAGCCACTGCACTCCAGTCTGGGTGACAGAGTGAGACTCCAACTCAAAAAAAAAAAAAAGAATCAAATCAGTTTAAAAAGAGAATCATATTGAATATGGAACAAGAGACTATAAAGTGACCATAAAGATATGAAAAAAAAACCAGATAAAACCCCTAGAAATAAAAAAATATTCATTGAAATTTAAAAATAAATATCCAGATTAAAAAGTAGATTATACAGGGCTGAAAAGATAATTGAGAAAATGGAGAATAGCTCTGAAAAAACAATCTAGAATGCAACATAGAGAGCTGAAAGCAATGAGAGATTAAAGACATAGAGGACAGAATGGAAAGATCCAACATGCATCTTATTGGAGCTCCATAAGAAATAAGTATGGTAGAACGATCCCCTCACTTCAAGATATGGCCTAATCCCTGCAACCTATATGAATGCCACTTTATATGACAAAGGGGGAGGGGCCTTTGCAGATGTGATTAAGTTAAGGGTCATAGGATGGGGAGATTAGCCTGGGGTATCTGGATGGACCCTAAATGCAATTATATGTATCTGTATAAGAGGGATGAAGAGGAAGACTTGACAACACACAGAGGAGAAATCTATATGAAGACAGACCAGACAGAGATTTGAAAATGTTGCCCCTGGAGAGTGAAATGGTGCTGCCACAAGCCAAGAAGTGTTGACAGCCCCCCAGAAGCTAGAAGAGTCAAAGATTGTATTCTCCCCAGTTGTAAGGTCTAAACTGCAAGATAGAACAATGAGGAGGAAAATAGGCAAACATGTAGGTAAATATCAGCAAATATTAACCATATAAAAATATAATATCTCAGCTGGGTGTGGTGGCTTATGCCTGTATTCCAACAGTTTTGGAATTAGAAGACTGAGGCAGGAGGATTACTTGAAGCTAGGACTTCAGGGTTACAGTGAGCTATAATCATGCCACTTCACTCCAACCTGGGTAACAAAGATCCTGTCTCTAAAATGTATATATATATGTGCACAATTATATATGCATATAATTTGCACAATTATATGTGTGTGTGTGTATTATATATTTGCACAAATTTATTATTCAATACAGCTCCAAAGTAAAATTTCAACAAGGTGTTTTTGGTATATAATAACACCCTGATTTCAGCCCAATGATACTGATAAAGCACTTCTGTCCTCCATAACAATGAAAGGATAAATTTCTGTTGCTTTAAGCCACTAAGTTTGTGAAAATTTGTTTACAGCAGTCACAGAGAATTAATACAATAGGAAAGAAGTAATAATAAAAAAGATGATAGCTAAGAACTTTTCAGAATTGATGAAAGATGTGAATTGTCAGATCAAAGAAACACAGAAAACGTCAAGCAAGATAAAGTGTAAAGTCACATATATGTAAAACATGATGGACACAAAGGAGAGAAAGGTCAAAATCAAAATGCAGAGAAAGAAACAACAAATTACCAACAAAGAAACAAGGACTAGTGAGCAGCTGACTTTTCAACCATAACAACTATAGCCAGATGACAGTGGAACAATATTTTCAAAGGGTCAGGGGAATATAACTGTCTAAAATTGTATACCTAGCAAAGGTATTCCTCAAGAATGACATTTGTCAAACAAACCACTGAGTATGTTGGCCACCAACAAACCTTCATCAAAGAAACTTTTAAGATATACCTTAGGAAGAAGGAAAAATGATCCCAGATGTAAGATCTAAAATGCAAGATAGAACAATGAGGGGGGAAAGAGGCAAACATGTAGATAAATATCAATGGCTATCAGCCATATAAAAATGTAATACTTGCACAGATTAATTTATTATTTAATGCAGCTCAAATAAAATCCCAACAAGACATTCATGGCATATGACAATCTCTATGATTTATTAGCAAAAGGCCAAAAAGAGCCAACATGTTCTTATAGAAGAATAACAACAAGAAGTAGAGCTTAGTCCATCAGGTTGCAACACAACAGAAAGTGATAATTAAGACTTGTTAGTGTTAATTATTGAGGTAGAGTGGTATTGGCTCAAGGATAGACACACAGACCAGTGGATCAGACTAGGGAGTTCAGGAGCATATGTGGAAATGTGATCTATAGAAAACATGGTTTTGTCAAATAATGCAGAAGATGAAATATTCAATAAACAGAGCTTGGGAAGTTACTTATCCATATGGAAAAAAACCAGAATTGGATTCTTATCCATACTAATCAATTCCAGATTGCTTTAAGAGCTAAATGCGTAACGCAAAACTTTAAGAAGAAAGTCTAAGGGACAATTCCTATGACCTCAGGGGAGGAAGGGATTTCTTTTAAAGGACACAAAAAGTACATACCATAAAGGAAAACATCAATAAATTTCACTACATTAAAAATAAGAACTTCTAGCCGGGCTTGGTGGCTCAGCCTGTAATCCCGCGCCTTTGGGAGGCTGAGGTGAGTGGATTGCCTGAGCCCGCAGGTTCGAGACCTGCCTTGGCAGCGAGACCTCATCTCTACAATAAATCAAAAAATCAGCCGGGCGTGGTAGCGCATGCCTGTAATTCTGGCTATTTGGAAGGCTGAGGTGGAAGGATCGCCGGAGCCCAGCAGGTCGAGGCTGCGGTGGCCGGGCGCGGCCACTGCACTCCAGTCTGGGCGACAGAGTGAGACTCCAACTCAAAAAAAAAAAAGAACTTCTGTTCAGAAAAACACACTATCCGGAAAATAAAGAGATAAGTCACAGATTGGGAAATGATATTTGGCATGCATATAATTTGCAAAGGATTAGGTTTAGAATATACAAAAAGCTCTGAAATAATCAGTAAGAAAAAGGCAATACAATAGAAAAAAGTCCAAAAGCATAACCAAGCATTGTAGAGACAAGGAAATGAGTACTGTTGAGAAACATGAAAAGATGCCTAAGCTCATTAGACAATAGGGAAATACAAATTTAGGGCCCTAATAATATGCCAATTTACACTCACCAGTTGGTAAAAATGTTAAAGTCTGACAACACCAAGTGTCATTAGGGCTATGAAACAATGCAAGCTCTTACATAATGCTTGGGGGAAGTGTAAATTCATTTTGGAAAATAACATGGCATTGTCTAGTCAAGTTCAGATGCACATAACTCACTACTCAGAATTTTTATTTCCATGTACCTCACCTAGATACTCTTGCACATGTGTATCAAGAAATGTAGTAAATATTGTTGGCAGCAATCCTGTGTCCATCAAGAGGAGAATAGATTGATAATCTGTGGCTCATTAATATAATACATAACTGGGCACCAGAACCCAGAATTGGAGGCTGCAGTGTGTTATGATCATGCCACTGCACTCCAGCCTGGGCAACAGAACAAGATCCTGTCTCCAAAACAAAATCAAAAACAAACAATGAAGTATGCTTTGGCAGCGAAAATGAATGACAGCTATACTCAACAACATGGATGACTCTCACAGACGTAATGCGGAACAAACACATACAAGCTGTAAGAAAATGCATATGGTACAAATTCTCCACATGCAAAAATGCACATGGTACAAAAAGTACCATGCACATGGCACTATTTTTCTAAAGTTAGCATGCAAAACTAGACCATACATTGTTTAGGACGGCACCCATCTGTGAGGGACCAATTTTTAAAAATAGGCAAAGGAATGATAAATACAAAATTCAAGGTAATTATTGCCTCCCAATGGGAGACAGAGAAGAGCTTGAGGAGATAGGGGGAGCTTTCAAGAATTTGTAATGTCAGCAGATGGTGGCTACGTGGATTATTTATTATAACATTATTTATATCTCACATATAAGATGTTTTACATGGGTGGATACTCTTAATTTTAAAAAGAATGTGATTAAATGTGGGATGAGAGAACCAATCATGATAGTATTATTTCACTAGATATGTTAATATACCTGGTGTTTGCAGAAAACCAAGCAGGGACTGGTGAGGAGAAGCAGCTGCGGTTGCAAGGGTGATGGGTGTTCCTGATGCATGTCTGGGTCGTCTGGATGGTTGCTTTTATTAATATGCTAAGTGTGCTGGACTCAAGAAGCGATGTAAAGAAAGTTAGATGGAGAGTTTGTATGAAGGAGGGAGAATCTGTGATTCACTAGTGAAGCTACCCTTGAAGCCCTGTGCAGACCACGGCTCATGGGGGACGCTGCCCCAGCCCCAAGGCAACTCCAGGGAGTTTGCTGGTCACCTTGGGTGGCTCCCCATAAGAACCCTGCTGACATACAACTTCCTCCTTGTCTCTCAACACCGCATCTTGTTTTGGGTGTAGACAACCGCTTGAGGTGGCTACATTTGGAGACTGTAGCCAGTCCACACCGGGACCCTGTCTCTGTGGACTTCTATGGAACTTGAACTTCTGACTTGGCTTGCTGCGGGCAAAGCCTTCAAAGATCCAACCCAGGGGTCCTGGGAGAGGGGTCATAACCAGAGGTCAAGGTGAACCTCGATCCTTGATGCTGGTTCCTCAGTTTGTCTTGTTTTCACTGGAACCTCAAGTTCAGTACTAAAAGGGACCCTAAAAGGTCATCTGGGTAACTGTCTCTGGAGAGCAGCTCCAACAAACTTCTGTCTCTTTTCTCTCTGAAGTTTTCCTGTGACAGAGATGCCACTGATTCTCTCTGGAACATTTTCCCCCACGGATGAGACGTTCCTCTTGAAAAACTTGAGGTGAAGTTAATAGAAAACATACTGCCCTGTTCACTTTGCAATGAGCGCCCCCATTTATGGAAGGAGACTGGGCACTGTGTAGCAAAAGCTTTAAAATAGCTTTAACCCAGCGCAGTTTCCTAATAAAATCATCCTAAGTGAGCAATTGGACAACTGTATGAAGATACACTTCCAAAGTTGCTTAGACAAAAGAAGCATTTGAAATGAGCTTTGTGTCAACCTAAGGGAATGTAAATGTATAATGGTAAATAGAAGCGGTATAATAGAGTGTGTTTATTAAAAAGAAACCTGGCTTGGGAGAATAATTAATAACATGGAGAGAGAGTCTTAATAATATAAACTCTGAAAAAGAAAAGAAGATTGTAAAATAGTGTTAATCATATGTTGAGTCATGTTTATCCTTAAGCATAGAAAAATATAGAAAAGATTTGGAAAGATATGTAGCAAGTTTTTTGTTTGTTTTTTGTTTTGAAATAGAGTCTCACTCTGTCACCCAGGCTGGAGAGCAGTGCCATGCTCATGGCCACCCCAGCGTCAACCTGCTGGGCTCCAGCGATCCTTCCGCTTCAACCTTCCAAGTAGCATGAACTACAGGTGCACACTACCACACTCAGCTAATTTTTTTTTTTAATTGTAGAGACAAGGACTCACCAAGTTGCCTGTGCTGGTCTTGAACTCATGCGCTCGGGCAATCCACTCACCTTGGCCTCCCAAAGTGCTGGGATTACAGGCTGAGCCACCGAGCCCAGTCAGCAAGATCTTAATAAGGCTATCTTTCATTTTGCATAGCTGTAAAATTTCACTGGTTTCCAGTGAATATACAGTAGGTTTCGTTTTCACTTTTTAATTCCACAAATTAAAAGTCCCGGGTCCTCCTCTGTCTTCATGCACAAATGGTGCATGAAGACAGATTCTTGGTGAAATATTCCAACAAAACACAGAAGGCCAGCCTCGTCTTCAGCCATACCCCCGCCCAAGATCAGTCCCTTTCCACAGTGGCCACTGCTATGAGTCTCATGTCATTCCTCTGAGCATTTTGCTCCCTCCCACTGCTCACCCAGCCAAGGCACCCTGGCTCCCTCCCTATTTGGAACAGATGCTTAGTCCCTTCCTGCCTTGGTCTCTGCCCAAGTAACTCCCTGTGTTAAGGGCCTCCTGCCTCCCAGGATGGCCCCTGCTCACCTTCCAGGTCTTGGCTTAAGCACTGTGCAATCTAAAATGAGTCTTCTCCCTCTTTTCTAATTTTCCATCCTTGGCCTTTATAGCACTTATCAGAACCGAAATTCAGGAGCGAACCTGTGTGTCATTTCAGCTCCATCTTCCCACCAGCCCAGGATCCCACGTGGGAGGAACTCGTCCATCTTGTTCTTCCCTGTATCTCAGCACCAAACACAGACCATGCTCAGGGAGGACAGATGAAGGAAGGAAGGAAAGAAGGGAAAATCCCCAGAACACGGGCTCCGGGGCTGCCTGGGATCCAGGGAGAAAGAGGAGAGAAGTAAGGAGGTGCAGGGGGGGGGAAGTCCTCCAACACAGAAGGAGGGCTCAGGGGAAGCCTTGTCAGGGAGGAGTCCTTAGGGTAGTGGGGCAGAAGTGGCAAGCGGATGAGCGTGGAACCCTATCGCCAAATACTGACCTCAGCAGTCAGCAGAATCCTGGACTGCTCAGTGAGTGAGACCTCAAGAGTCAAAGGAAGTGACACCACTTGTGAGTCCACACGGGGGTGGAGAGAAGAGTACTCTTTAGGAGGCCAAAGCGACTTGGAGAGGGGTCTGGGCTGGGGCACCACAGCCCCTTACCATGGGGACTCGCGGAAGGGCTTGGTGACTCCATTATTCTACCAGATTCACCACCTAAAATTTCAGGGGAAAAGAGTATTAGAAAAACATCTCCTTAGGAGGAGCAGTGGGGGTGGAGCTACGAGGTATGCGTGGAAGGAACCTGAGCTTTGGATTCAGGTAAGTTTGGGGTTCGAGTCCCGGGTCCTCCTCTGTCCTTCATTCCCTTCTATGTAAACTGGTCATGACAGCCACTGTATACACCGGATATTGGCAGATAACGCGAGATAACAGACCTCTAAAGTACCTGTTGGCACAGGTTTGTTTCCCCCACAGAGGGTGGAGAAGAGAGAAGTCAGTACAAACAATAGGGACCTTGTGTGTTGGCGTGTGTGCAGGGCCAGCTTCCAGGACATGAGACCTGAAGGTCCTTGAGCTTGACCAAAAGCTCTACTGTCACCGTCTTGAAATTCTTAACTTTTGAACAAGAGACTTTGCATTTTCATTTGGTACTGGGCTCCACAAATTAAGTTATATAGCCAGGTGTGTACATGTGTGTACATGTGCATGTGTGTGTGCGCACACGCGCCCGTGTTTTGTGTGTGTGTGTGTGTGTGTGTGTGTGTGTGTGTGTGTGTGTGAGAAAGGGAGAGAGATATGCTGCAACGAGTGTTCCATGAAGGGATATGACACGGCAACCACATCCCAGCCTGTACCCACCCCACGGTCCGAGCCAACCCCACACACCAATAAACCGAGACTCTGCCTAATAATAGCCCCTCTCAATTCCAATCACCACCACCACCACCAACCCCTCCTAGCCTTGGGGCTGTTACCCAAACACCCCCACACCCACAGGTCCAGGCCCAACACCCAGCCACACCAGGTGTGGGTTCCCTGTGGATTTTCCCAAGGCCCTGTCCAGCTCTCAAGTGACTCCACCAGCCCCAGGCGGCTGCTTGCTGGGGTTACTGTACACTGGGCGTGCGATCTGCTGGCTCCCACGGTGCTTCTGCACATATCACGCCAGGCCCCACACCCCTAGGCAGGAGGTGAGCTCTTTGAGGACAGGAGCTGGGCCATCTTCATTTCTGCATCCCTAAGGCCAGGTTCAATGCTCAGTTGATGCTTGCTAAAGTAAGTCAGTCATTCCCCACACATTTATCACCCAGTGGCAGAGACTGGTCACAAACAAGATGAACAGAAAATAAAGAATCACTAGGACATTTACAGACTGAGGAGGAAGGTGAGCCTTGGAAGTCTTGGGCCCTGTGAGGCCGTGCCTTCTGCAGATTGGGCTGCTTGCTGATGACAAGGGGGAAAAGCCTCTCTGGCTCAACGCCCAAACTGCTGCTCCTTGGGTCAGTGCTGCTGTCCTGCTGAAAAATAGGGCAGGCAGTGAAATGGAGCCGAACGGGACTTGACGGAGTCAGGGGACATGGGTCCCGGTCCCACTCAGTTCAGCAACCTTGGGTGGCCCACGCCTCTCTCTGGACCTCCCTTGCCCATCAGTGTCAGACTAACCTGCTGGACCAGGACTGACTATCCAATTGGTAGCCACTCGCTTCAGATGTGGCTAGTGACCCTCAGGAACTGAATTTGAAGCTTTATTTATTATTAACTAAATTTAAAACCAAATACACAAGCCTCAGATTGGATAATTTTTAAGTACATTCAGAACAACTTGCTTATATGAATCTGCCTTTTTCAATTGTAAATCTGATAAAGTCTGAACGCAGATCAAATATTTCTGAGGAAAATTTAACATTTGGACTGAGGTGAGGTATACGCATAAAAGTACAAATTTCAAAGATTTAATATGAAGCAAAGGTACACTTTTTTTTTGAGTCCAGGTCTCATCCTGTCATCCAGGCAGTGGTACCATCGACAGCTCACCTTAGCCTCAACCTTCTGGCTCAGGCAATTCTCCCTCCTCAGCCTCCTGAGTAACTGGGAATATGGGTGCACACCACCACACTCAGCTAATTTTTTTTGTAGAAGTGAGGTCTCGTTATGTTGCCCAGGCTGATCCCGAACTCTTGGGCTCAAGCCATCCTTCCACCTCAGCCTCCCAAAGTGCTGGGATTACAGGCATAAGTCACCAAGCCCGGCTAAAAAAAAGGTAAACTTTTCACCATGATTACATATTGAAATGACAATATTTTTGAGATCTGATGTGTTAAATAAAATATATCATTACAATTAATTCCACCCATTTCTCCTTTTCACTGTAGTGTGAGTACTAAAAAATTTAAAGTTACATATGTGATTCCATTCTTCTACCAGAAAGTACTAGATCAGGGACTCTCTCAAGGTACTTCTTCTTAAAATATTATTATATATAACATTATAAAATAATATTGTATTTTATTATAATCATAAAATATCGTTATTCATATATTCTACAAATCTACCAGGAATCGTTGATTTCTGTGGGTTTGCCTGCCTGGCATCATACCTTTCCTCACCCCATTATTATAATAGCTCCTTGATTTTTCCAAAGAAAAATTATCTTTGTAGAATCCTCACTCCAGCTATCAGGATGGACATATGGCTCAAGCCTGGCCAATTAAAGCAGGGTACCCTCCTTTGACTACCGTGATTGGTTCAGGAATAACACATGACCAGCAGGCAGAGCCAATGAGACTCCATTTGATTGAAAACTTGGAAGTGTCAAGCTTTTCCTCTGAGGTTGTTAGGAGGTAGGCTGGAGCCCTAGACCTGCCTGCTGCCATCTTTCTGAGAGAGCAGCCTACCTTAGAAGGAAGTCAGCACAGAGAAGGGGACAACAAAGAGTGAAGACAGAGACACCGCCAGTCCCACTTTCTCCTCTTCTGGCATTTCACAAGCCCCTCTCACTTGCCACCCCACCCTGCCCTCTACATCCCAGGACCTGATACACTCCTCATCCTTCCAGCTTCAGCTGCCCTTGTCAGGGGTCTCCATTCAGTTCTTGGGCAACTTCTTGACAACATTCAATGCAATTGACGGTTCCCGCCCTCTTGACAATATTCAACGCAATTAACCGTTCCTGCCCTCTTGAAACCTTTCTCTTTCTCTCAGCTTCCATGATACCTTGTTCCCTTTCTCCTACCCCACTGGCCACTCCTTCTCAGTCTCTTATCACTTTCATTCATTCTTTCACGTGTTCTCTCAACTGTATTTACTAAGAACCTGCTATGCGCCAAGCCTTATGCTATGCAGTTGGCAGTCAACAGAACAAATTCCCTACCCTCATGGATTTACATCCTAAGGCAGGTTTTCTCTATCATTCTCCACCTCTGCTCAACCTGGAAATGTTGTCATGTGCTGAGGCTCAACTAAGGACTTCATGTCTTTTCCATCTTATCCTGTCTTGTGGTTTTACATCCCAACTACGTGTAAATTACTTCCAGATATCTATCCTTAGCTCTGGCACAGCTCCCTGAACTCCAGACTTATAAATTCCAACTGCCTACTTGCCATAACCACTGAGATAGCTACCAGTTATCTCAAGCTTAACGTGCTGAAAACAGAACTACTGATTTCCCCACTGCCAGTCTAAACCTGTCTCTCCACCTGTCACCCTCCATCTCAGTCAATGGCACCACATCCACCCAATTGCTCAGGCCAAAAACCTAGAGTCATCCTGATTCTATCTGTTCTTCCCACCCTACTTCACATCCTTCAGTAAGTGTTGACAGTTCTGCCAACAAAACATACCCTGGAATCATCGCTTATGTCTGTTTCCCCTCCTACCATCCTGGTCCAGGCCACCACCATCGCTCCCCAGACCACAATAATGACCTCTTAACTGGTTTCCCCTCTTCCACTCTTCCCTCTCACCCCATTCTTCATGCCATAGCCGGAGTGATCTTTTAAAATGTAAATCTAATCACGCCACTCCTCTCCTTAAAACCCTCTGGTAAACAGCGTGGGAGAAGATATTTGCAACATTTATAAAAGACAGTGATTAATAACTCGAATATATAAACAACTCCCACAAATCAATTAGGAAAAGGCAACCTTGCAGGAAAATGGGCAAGGGATATGAATGGACAATTCACAAAAACCAATAAATAGAAAATTACATGTTTAACCTCACTAGTAATCAGAGAAACACAAATGAAAACGAGTTACCATTTTATACCCAAAACATTGTCAAGATGTTTTTTATTTATTTATTTTTTGTTTGTTTTGTTTTTTAAAATTTTTAAAAATTTTTTATTTTACTTTAAAGATGTGGAAAGACAGGGTAGCTCAAAAAAAGGTGATCTTCCTCAGAGCTCAGGAGTAGGCTGCTGAGAGTTGAACCAGTTTTCTATGAGGATTTTTCAGAGAAAGACAATAAACATTGACCAAGCAGCCAAAAAAAAAAGATGCGGGGTACAATTCAGGGTTAGGTATTCAAATGTTCATTATGCAGGTACCCTTGTTGATGAGGTGTGATGTTGTTAAAATTTTAAAAGACTGACTATATCAACAGTTGGCAAGGATATAAAGAGGTAAGAATTTTCAGATGCTGCTTGGTGGGAATATAAATTAGTATGACAGCTCTGAAGAGCCAACTAGCAATTTCTCATAATGTTGGAAATGTGCACACCTTCCAACTGATTAATTCTCCATTTCAGAATCAGTTGTAATCATAAAAAAAAAGAAACAACCTAAACATCTGTCAGTATGAGAATGGATGAACAAAATATGATGTGTGTGTGTCATATGATTCTATATAGTAGTCAATAAAAAGAACTTAACAAATTTAAATCTATGTCTACCAAACACTGTCAGATTAAAAAATAAAATGTAGGACATAGAAAGACCATGAGGCACACACTGTTTCCATTTGTGCACATTTAAAATTCTAAAATTAAAAAGAAAAATGGCAAGGCATGGTGGCTTACACCTGTAATCCCAGCACTTTGAGAGGCTGAGGAGGGATGGTTGCTTGTGCCCAGGAGTTCAAGACCAGCCTGGGCAACATAGTGAGATCTCGTCTCTACAAAAAAATCAAAAAAGTAGCCAGGCATGGTGCTGCATGCCTGTAGTCCCAGAGACTAAGGTGGGAGGATTGCTTGAGTCCAGGAGTTCAAGGCTGCAGTGAGCTGTGATCACACCACTGCACTCCAGCCTGGGTGCCAGAATGAGAACCTGTCAAGAAAGAAAAGAGAGAAAGGGAAGGGAAGGGAAGGGAAGAAAGATGGTGCAAAATCCAAACTTCCTGCCCTGGACCACAAGGCCTGAGTGATCCAACCCTTGCCCATCTCTCTAATTCCACCTTATCCTACTCTCCAAGTCCAGCCATGCTGGCCTTCTTTCAAACAATCTTCCAGCACCACAGGTTCATGCCCATCATAGGACCTGTTTGTGAACCTTAGTGCCTATGCTGGGCACTTAAACTTGATCTTCTCTCCTGAATTCCTAGACTAAGAAACATCCCCTAAGTCTGCACTTCTATGGCCTCCTGGCTTGGCTCTCTCAGTGGTTTTCCCACTATGACTCAGGAACTCTCCTTCTGGGGTTCTCAAATGGATGTCTGCAGAATCAATAAACACCCTAAAATGGTATGCACAATTTCACATGCATGTGTTTATTACATTTTCTAGGGTGAGGGTTTTTGGCTTGCATCATATTCTTAAAGAGGTCTACTACACAAACACAAAAATCGTGTTGTGGCATTATTGTCTTCCTATTGGGTTTTAACTTGACCAGCTCCTCCAGAGTGTAGGCTGCTTGAAGACTGGGAGCTGCAGTATCTACCACTGATTCCCAAAATGCCAGCACATGACCTGACGCAGAATAGGTGCATCTCAGTGAGATATTGAATGAACGAATGAGCAAATGAACGAATGAGTGAATAAACGCATGCTTTTGGAGCCTGGGTATCAGGCCCATTCATATCACTCTCAGACCCCTTGGTGCCACAGAGATCAGAAACTGGAACAGACAGGGAAAAGAAAGCTGGCCTCAGGCAAGGAAGGCTCAACGCTTGGCTCCTGAGAGACTTGCAGAGCCCTGGCCCGAGGGCCCCTACTTGTTCAACCTGAGCCTGGGTGCTGCAGGTCCAGATCCGTTACAGGGTTTTCATTCTCAGCGCAGTGACTGCTGCACAAAGCTGCAGGGACAAGCCTTCCTCCTCCCTCTGCCTTGCCCCGGAAGAAAGACTGAGGTGCGGCCTCTTCAGATGACTTTGGTGGCAGGGGTGTTGCAGCTGAGATCAGTGCAATCACCAAGCTCAGACAGCCCCATGGAAACCCCACAACAAGGCACCAAAACAGACCAAACCCTTCCCAGAAAACTCAAGGGACAAGGAGGGGTGCCTCCTTCCACAGTGACAGGAATCTAGAAATTCCGGTGGGGCCAACCAGGCTTGGGGTGCGGGACACTGGTCTCATCCCATATAAAGAAATCCCAAGCTCCAAGTTGAGTCCTATTTTCCATACGGCCAGAGTCCTTGTCCAAGACTGCAGGATCCCACCCACATCCTCCATGGACCAGGGGCCAGGGGCTGGGGGCAAGGAGCTGTTTCACCCAGACAGAGGTCCCTCAACCTTTTTGTTCACTCTCAAAATATACAGATGTATGTATCTATAAGTTTCAGAGTAATAATGCTACCATGTACATTATAAAAATATGTTAATATGCAGAATAGAACTTTTGGGAGAGAAGGGGGGCAGGAATTCAAAAACTACCCATTGGGCTCCATGTTCATTATTTGGGTGATGGGATTGATAGAAGCCCAAACCTCACCATCACCCAATAGACCATGTAACAAACCTGAATGTGTACTCTGAATCTAAAATAAAAATAAATAAAAGGAAATGTATGAGACCTTAAAAAGGAAGAAATTTTTGACCAGGCATGATGGCTCATGCCTGTAATCCCAGGACTTTGGGAGGCCGAGGTGGAAGGATTGCTTGAGCCCAGGAGTTCAAGACCAGCCTGGGCAACATAGCCAGATGGCATCTTTACAAAAAAGGAACAAAAAAAGGAAATTTTGGAAGGATGAGATTTTTAAAGATATATGCTTATGAAACAAACACTCATCTTGCATCACCCCCACCCCTCCAAGGCACTCACCTCCCTGAGAAGTTCATGAATGAATCCCAAGCAGGCTGGGGCCACAGGTATCACGAGGAGTATTTAAACTATTGTCTACCATGCATGAAGGTGTATCATGCACCAGGCTTTGTGCTACAAGACCTACATTTTTAAAAATTGAACTTTGAAATCTCTGTGAGCCCCATTTGAAAGAAGAGTAAACTGAGGCAGAAAAGGCCAAATGACTTGCAGAAGGCTTCTCAGCTAACAGGTAACAGCTTCTTGAGATTCAAATACAGGTCATCTGATTCCTATGACCTTCACCTCCACCCTAGAGTTGCTATTTATGAATCCTGTACATAGGGCTTCCTGTGATCATTATGTTTAGTCCTCACAGTGAGGACCAATTTTTCCCCATGACAAATAAGTAGAGACTCAGAAAGCCTAAGTCATCTGCCCAAGATCACACAACAAGGAAAGAATGGCAGAGCCTGTCCAACTCCAGCATATTCCCATGCTGGGAAATGTTTTCCCTAGCAGGACTGAGAGTTGGGCTGGTTTGGACACCCCCACCTTCCTCCCCACCCCCTGCCCCAAGTCTAGGATGCAGTGAAGTCCTAGCTAGGTTGAATTTCTCAGACACAAACTAGCACCTAACAGCCTGAGCTTAATGAATAAAGATATGAATGAATGAATGAATGAGTGAATAAATTAACTACAAATATATAGATAAATGAATGAATGTGTTTCTCCTGATCACATTCTCCTGATCGCATTCTTTCCTCTTGGAAAGAAAGTCTGATTCCCACCATTGGAAGCAAATATGGGTGCCCACAGGGTTCTCCACAGGGTCTGGAGAACCCTTCTTTTTTTTTTTTTTTTTGAGTCAGGGTCTCACTGTCACCCACACTGGAATACAGTGGCATGATCACAGCTCCCCACAACCTTGACCTCCTGGGTGTTCAGGTGACCCTTCTGACTCAGTCTCCTGAATAACTGAGACTACAGGTGCACACCACCACTCCCTGCTACATTTTGGATTTTTTTTTGTGTGTGTGTAGAGACAAGGTCTCACTATGTTGCCCAGGCTGGTCTCAAACTCCTGGGCTCAAGCAATCTTCCCACCTCAGCCTCCTTAAGTGCTGGAGATTACAGGAGTGAGCCACTGTCCCCAGCCACTGGAGAACCGTTCTATGATGTAGCACAGGATATGGGTGACTATGTGTGCCCCTGGAGAAACAATCCTGTTGTCTGCACAATAAGCAACCCTTAGTCCACAGAGTATGTTTCTACATAGTCTTATGGATTTCTCTCCACAGCCATCATGGTGAGGCAGGTTGATGCGCCTGCAGCACAGAGAGGAGAATTGAGTTTTCCAAGGTCACACAGGAAATAAGTGGCAGAGTGGGAGGTTTCATTTGTTCTCTGCCAGCCTAACCCTGTGCATTGGAATCTGACCTTAAGCAGTCATGGTTCCTGGATGGGCTTGCTAGGGGTTTTTTCCAGATACACGGGCCAGTGAGTCAGGAAGCAGTATCTAAGTCCTCATTTAGAGGGAAATGAAATGGAGATAAAGATACCACAAGAGATCTCAGACAGCATAACCAGAGAAGGCAGAGAGCTGTGTGACATGCCCCAGACAGGGTCAGGTTAGGAACCAGGAAGAATCAAGGGCATTCCTAGGGCTGGCAAAATAGACACAAGCCCAGTCGGAGGTAGCCCCGAGAACCTGGGGAGGCGGAATCAGCAATGGGTCCTGCCCCTGCCCTCTTGCTCACTCCTGGTGGGGCACAGTATCACTGGGGAAGCCAGATGCCAGATAATGGACTGGGAGGGCAGAGCCTTTCTCTAGAAGGAGCATGGTACTGCAGTGCCTGGGTCCTGCTGCCAGCCCAACACGGCCCAGCCCAGCCCAGCCCTCACCAGACAGCCAAACACAATGGCTCTCTCAGGCAGGCAGACAATTCAACTCTTTCAGGCCAAGGGCAGCCGGGCTGGCATTCCCTGTACCTCTGTTTCTCTCTGTCTCCTGTAAGTGAATCACTCAGAATTAATGGCCCTGGGAACAATGAACGAGGAGCAGGTTGAGTTCTTTCTGAGCAGAGAAAAGGTGGGATCCTAAGAACACCTGTTCCATTGCTGATAGAGACCCATCCAATGGATGCTGCAGGGTCTCGGATCCACACAACAGGGTGCCACAGAATCATCATGACCATGGTCATCAGAACCTTAGGAACTTAAGGCTACAGCATTATGGATTGTTTGAGAGCCATAGATTGTTCCAATCACAGAGCCACAGAAAGTCTGTGTCCCAGAATCATTGACTACTAAAATTCTAGAATCACCGGTTCAAGGAACCACTTCCAGGACCATCAATCATCAGTTGCCAGAACTCAGCTCTTTAGAGCAGAAAAGAGACTTACAGATCATCCTGTCTGAGGTTTTATTTTGCCACTGAGGAATCTGAGTCAGTTGATCAAGGTCACAGAACTAGGACGAGTACCCAGGTCTTCCCACTCCCCATCTTCAATCTACTTCTAGAGAAGATAGGCAAAGGCGGCGGCAGCCTCAGCTTCTGAATACTTGCCATTCAGGCATTGGCCTGAACCACCCTCACCCCAATCCTGGAGGATCATCTAATGTTGTCAGGGCACTTGTGGTCAAGCCCTTCCATTGTGTCAAGGTTGGAGGTTTTGTGGGCTCTAATGTCGGGATGATGTGTTTGGCAAGTCTGGGCAGGCCTGGATTATTTTACGCAACCCTCCAGTCCTCTGCCTAATAAGGAAGAATCGTGCACCCTTATGATTTTACCTGAGAGTCTGCCCACTGGTGATCACACAGGGGAAAGAGTCAGTCCTCCTGGGTTTCAGCCTGGGATACCCATTGCCTCATCAGGGTCACTTCAGTTCACTGCCAAGCCAAATGAGGAAACAGCCAGCCTCACTTTCCAAGGGTCTGTCATGTGCCAGACTCAG
Source organism: Cephalopachus bancanus (assembly GCA_027257055.1). Classification (NCBI taxonomy): domain Eukaryota; kingdom Metazoa; phylum Chordata; class Mammalia; order Primates; family Tarsiidae; genus Cephalopachus; species Cephalopachus bancanus. The sequence continues at coordinate 2,303,861 of JAPVLO010000294.1, read as the reverse complement.
GGAAGTTACTGAGACAAGAGAGACTCTATGGCCCCCTTTGAAGCCCCGTGCCCTACTTTGAGGTCTACCAAGGGAGTCACATATGTATATAATTATATGTCAGGGCAGAATGTGATGGTAATACAGAAGAGACAGAAATTGAGGAAGGTTTAAGAGAGAGGTAGCATTTATAAAGAGTAATTTGAGAACTTTTCTATATATCGGTTACTGACTTTTGCTTCTGGCTATGACGGAGTCATAAGGGCTGGACTTATCTTCACACCCTAAGCAACAAGAAAGCTGAACAAAATATATGAAATAACTGTTTTTGAATACTGAAAAACAGGTATAGTTAGGTGTGACTCCCAAGAGAAGACAAACAAATCAGGGGAGTCCCATGATTGCCTTGGTTTTCTTCCTGGAGTCCTATCCCAGTCCACGGTTCAGGGCGAGGCATCCCAAGCATAACGCAGTAATCTTGCTGAACTGGGGATCTGGAGACTGGAGTTCAGGGATTCAGTAAGACTTTACATGGCAAACTTCCAGAAAGGAGGACACTGTATAGAAAATGAACTCTAAAAGTCTGCATGGGATCTTTTCGAGTGGCTGCTGAGTACTAGGTCACACGTACATGGGACAAAACTATGTGACTGAGCAAAGAACAACTGGAAAGTTCCAAGACGAACAAGTCCCAGAGTTCGTACAGGACAGGAGATACTGCAACCACCCAGGTAAGAACACACTGAAAACCCTTTCAGTGGACACTCCATAGAACTTGTACCTTAGCAGTGAACTGAGCTATTCTAGAGCAAGAGCCAGTTCAGACTGGACATATCAAAGCTTAAAAATAGGCTTCAAAGGGATCACACTGATTTACAAGTAACCTAGGTGCCTGTTAAAACAAAGCCCAGAATCATTTAAAAGAAGACAACAAAACTGAGACACTCAACAATGTAACATTCATAATGTCTGGTATTCAGTCAAAAATTACTATATATGCCAAGAAGCAGGAAAATGTAACTCACAGAAGAAAAATTAGTCAATAGAAGTGTGCCCAGAAGCCAGGCACAGTGGCTCATGTTTATAATCCCAGCACTTTGGGAGGCTGAGATGAGAGGATTACCTGGCCCATGGGATCAAGACCAGCCTGGGCAACTTGATGAGACCTCATCTCTACAATAAACTGAAAAAATTAGCCGGACATGGTGGTGCATGCCTGCAGTTCTGGTTACTTGGAAGGCTGAGGCAGAAGGATTGCCTGAGCCCAGCAGTTTGAGGTTGCAGTGGCTGTGAGTATACCACTGCACTCCAGTCTGGGTGACAGAGTGAGACACCAACTCAAAAAAAAAAAAAAAAAAAAAAGAAGTGTACCCAGAAATGACAAAGATGATGTAACTAGCAAACAAAAATGTTAAAACAGTTATTATAACTATGTTGAAATGTTTAAAGGAAAAGATAGTCATGATGAGAAAAATAGAAGATATAAAACAAAGAATCAAGGGAAACTTCACTAAATGAAAAAAATATAATTCTAAGATGAAAAATTCCTTGGATGGAATTACCACTGCAGAAGAAAAAGTATAGCAGTAGAATTTGTCTCAACTGAAGCACAGAGAGAAAAACAAAAAGCCCGAAAAAAAAGTGAACAGAACTTAGTGACCTGTGACAAGACATCAAATAGTCTAATATAGGGTAATTGAAGTTCAAGAAAGAGAAGGAAAAATAGAGAGAAAGGAACAGAAAATATATTTTAAGAAATAATGACTGTAGCCGGGCGTGGTAGTGCGCGCCTGTAGTTCCAGCTACTTGGAAGGCTGAGGCAGAAGGATCGCCAGAGCCCAGAAGGTCGAGGCTGCGGTGGCCGGGAGTGAGCACTGCACTCCAGTCTGGGCGACAGAGTGAGACTCCAACTCAAAAAAAAAAAAAAGAAAAAGAAAAAGAAATGACTGGAAATGTTCTAAATTTGATTTTTAAACTCACAGATCCAAGAAATTTAACAAACCCCAAGCAGATTAAACATTAAAATTTCACACCAAGATATATCATAATCAAATTGCTAAAGCCACTGATAACAAAAAAAAAGTAGATCAAAAAAAAAAGTCACATGCAAAGAAAGAATGACTGGGCATGGTGGCTCATACCCGTAATCCCGGCACTTTGGGAGGCAAAGGTGAGAGGATTGCCTAAGCCCAGCTAGGGCAACTTGGCAAGACCTTGTCTGTACAATAAATAAATAAATAATTAGCTGGGTGTGGTAGCACACACCTGTAGTTCCAGGTACTTGGAAGTTTGAGGCAGGAAGATTGCCTGAACCCAACAGGCCGAGGCTGTAGTAGCCATGAGCATGCCGCTGCACTCCAGGTTGGGCAAAAGAGTGAGACTCTGCGAAGAAAGAATGAAAGAAGGAAACAGGGAGGGAGGGAGGAGGAAGGGGAAGGGAAGGGAAGGAAGGGAGAAAGAGAGAGAGAAAGAAATTCCCGAACTTCTCATCAGAAACAATGTAAACCAGGAGACAATGGAATTTCTCTAAAATACTAAACGAAAAAAAACTGTCAACCTAGAGTTCTGTATCCAGCAACAATACTCTTTAAACAAGAGAGAAATAAAGCCTTCTCCAGACAAATAAAAGCTAAGAGGATTTGTCACTGGTGTGCCTGCACTATAAAAAAAAATAGTAAAGGAAGTTCTTCAAGTGAAAGGACAATGATACTGGGTGGAAACTTGAATCAATACAAAGAGCTAAAGAAAGCTAGAGATGGGAAATGTGAGTAGGTATAAATGTTTTCCCCTCATTTTTCAATTTATTTAAAATACAGTTGACTATTTAAAGCAAAAGTAGTAACAGTGTATGGTGGGGTTTATATTGTATATAAAAGTAAAACATGTCACAACGATAGCACCGAAAGGACAGAATGAGGAACGGGTGTATACTCTCATAAATGTCTTACAGGATCTGCTGTAGTGGATTTGTATAATGTCAACTAAGCTAAGCTGGAACTACATCTCTTAGAACTCCTTTCCCGGTACAGTTTCAAATTCGCATGGGTCACTAGAGACATTTTGTACAACATTTGGAAGGTGGAGCAGAGCATTAGCTGCTTGCCTTTTTTTTTTCCACTCAGAGAGCTGGTGCAGGGACACCAGGTGCAGCTGCAGCTCACACATGCTGTTACCTAACTGCTGGGTCACCTCTTTGTCATGTGGTAGCAGCTGGGCTCACAGCTCCCCCAGTTCTTGCTGGATTGTCCTTTAGCTTCTCTGACCCCTGGCAGGTGTATGTTTGGCTTCATGACAAAAGTCCTAGCTTCTCCCCTAGGTCATTCCCATCATTGAAACTGGTGTTATAGAAGAGGTGAGGGACAACCTGTGAGTTCTAGTATGTCTCCAATCTTCTCCCACTTTAAGTCCATCTCCCCTTCCCAGTTGTATCCCAGGCACTGTCTATACACAAGCACCAGGCACACAAAAAAATAACCTTGTATAGACTGTTTCGCCAACTCCATATGATCATATGAGGTCAAAATGCCTGTAATAAATTCCTTCTTTTATATCATTCTCAGTAGTTCTGTTTCTCTGATTGAACCTTGACGAACAAATATGTAAAATGGCATTATATGTGAATATTATGTGGTAAATTAAAGATGTATATTATTGACCTTAAAGCAACAACTTAAAAAAATAAAACAAAGAGTGAGAATAAAATTGAATGATTTTTTTCTTTTTTTGAGTTGGAGTCTCACTCTGTCACCCAGACTGGAGTGCAGTGGCTACTCCTGACCACCGCAGGCTTGACCTGCAGGGCTTCGGCGATCCTTCCGCCTCAGCCTTCCAAGTAGCTGGAACTACAGGCACGTGCTACCATACCCGGCTAATTTTTTATTTATTGTAGAGATGAGGTCTCGCCAAGTTGCCCAGGCGGATCTCGAACCCGCGGGCTCAGGCAATCCATTCACCTCGGCCTCCCAAAGCGTGGAATGATTTTTAAAATAATTAATCAGGTCAGGCGTGGTGGCTCAACCTGTAATCCCAGCACTTTGGGAGACTGAGGTGAGCCTGGGAGTTTGAGACCAGCCTGGGCAACTTGGTGAGCCCTCCTCACTACAATAAATCACAAAAACTAGCCAGGCGTGGTGATGAGCATCTGTAGTTCCAGGTACTTGGAAGGCTGAGGCGGAAGGATTGCCTAAGCCCAGCAGGTAGAGACTGCAGTGGTCATGAACATGCCACTGCACTCCAGCCTGGGCGACAAGAGTGAGACTCCAACTTTAAAAAAATTAATCGAGAGGAGCCAAGCAAAAGGAAATTAAAGCACAAAGAAGAGAGTGGAGAAAAGATGGGAAAATATACACTAACAAAACACAACTCTTAAGAAAGCAAAGTCGACATCAGAAGAAGGGTTATTACCAGAGATCAAGGAGGATATTTATTAATGAGAAAGGGATCAATTAATCAAGAAAATATCACACTCCTAAATAAGTGTGCATCCAATAGCAGAGATTCAAAACATCTGATGCAAAAACTGACACACCTAAAGAGAGAAACAGACAAATCCATACTTAAGAGTCTGATCTCAACCCTCTCGTCATTGATAGAACAGGAAGACAGAAGGTCGGCAAGGATACAGAAAACTTGAATGCTGTCAATCAACTTGACCTAAATGACAATTATAAAACACTCCACCCAACAACAGAGTACACATTATTTTCAAGGGCACACAGAACATTCACCAAGATACACCAAAGGCTAGGCCGTAAAACAGGTCTCAATGCATTTAAAAGGATTGGAGTCACTATGCTTCTTCTGGAGAAGAAAAAATAAATAAGGGAATGACAAAATTCCTTTACCCCAGCTAAAGGATAGAAAAGATAAACTTTCTGCATAATATAAAGAAGTCGTCTTTGCTGTGGAAGAGTGATAGCAATGGATTACTGCAGCATGTTTTAAGACCTAATTCCTTTCCAACTAAGACATGAATCCGAAGGGAATTCCAGGTCAAGGGAGCATGTCACTGGAGGTCTGGAGGTCTTTCAAAGGGTGGTGCTGGCAATAGTGACTTGAGTCAAGAAACAGGCCTGTAATATAGCCAGTCCCCTGAGATCCTGTGATACCTCCTCCCGGGTGCCCCATGGCACCTCCACCAAAACCAAGCCCACAGGGTATTCCCAGCCCTCCAGAGCTCCCACTTTTATCCCTCCTACCCAGAACTCGCAAATGATCCCTCTTGGTTAACAACACCATTCAACGACTTGTGGGTACTTCCAACTCTTGCCTCTCCTCAGTTACCCAGCCCTGGGAGTCGATTAGTCGCCCAGCCCTGGGGAATCTTTCTCTCCTGTTGATCTCATCAACCCAGCTTCTCTCCCCTCCTAATGCCACTGTCAGGTCCAAGCCTCCCCTCTCATCTCACCTTCATCTCCAAATGCCTCCTTACTCGCCCCAGCCCTTCAGCTGTGCTCTGCCTCCCATCATGCTCAGCCCTGCTTGCCAGTGGAGTCTTGACTTGGTTTTTCATGTTGTAAACGTCTCACAATAAGCCAGGCGCGATGGCTCACGCCTATAATCCCAGCATTTTGGGAGGCTGAGGTGAGAGGATTGCCTGAGCCCATGGGTTCAAGACCAGCCTGGGCAACTTGGCGAGGTCTCATCTCTACAATAAATTAAAAAATTAGCCAGGTATGGTGGTACACACCTGTAGTTCTAGCTCCTTGGAAGGCTGAGGCGGAAGGATCACCTGAGCCCAGCAGGTCGAGGCTGGGGTGGCCATGAGTGTGCCACTGCACTCCAGTCTGGGCAACAGAGTGAGATTCCTACTCAAATAAATGCATAAAAGTCACACAATAGTTCATATCTCATGTCAGAAAATATTTAATACAGGTGAGCAAAACTCAAAATGAATTAACTAATCAATAGAAGTAAAAACAAATGCCAACTTCCTACCAGCCCACCACCACCCAGCAATCACCACTGTTCACATTGTGGATAACCAGTCTGCCAGCCTTTTCCAAACATTCATTCATATTTTTTACAAAATGGGATTGTTCTAGACTTACTGATGGGGTGACCCAGTTCACCTGGAACTGTCCTGGGTTTGCCCTGAAGATTTTGCATTCCAGGAAAACACTGTCCTTGACAAACTGTCTTGCATTCCAGAAATTCCAAAGTCCTGGACAAACCCTGATGGTTGGTCACTATGCAACTTTTCTGCTTAACAACTTCTTTTGATGTTAATAATATGCAGTTAGAAGCTAGATATAGTTATATCAGTGCATAAAGTGTCCAAGTGTTTGCTTGTTTGTTTTAGAAGTAGGTTCTTACTCTGTCGTCCAGGCTGGAGTGCAGTGGCATGATCATAGCTCACTGTAACTTCGAACTCTTGGAGTTTAAGTGATCCTCTTGCCTCAGCCTCTTAAGTAGTTGGGAATACAAGCATGTGCTACCATACTCAACTAAATTTTTTAAAATATATTTTAGAGATGGGGTCTCACTACGTTTGCCTAGGTTGAGTTCAAACTGCTAACTTCAAGCGATCCTCCTACCCTGGCCTCCCAAAGCACTGAGATGACAGGCATAGGCCAGACCACATCTGGCCTCCAAGTGGTCTTTTAAAGGTAACAAACTGCTTTCTTCCACTTACCATCCCCTGCCACACCCATGGTATACAGCAGTGAGTTTCATGGTGGGAGGAAGGGAAAAATACCGGGGGTGCACAGGAAAGCCATTGGCTCAAGGGAGAAAAAGCACCAGAACTTCCATTTATGTGTGTACTTTGTCTCATGTTTTAAATTGTTCTATATTCGAGTGTCTTACAATGTACATGACATATCTGTATGATAGCGCATGCATGCAATTTAGTTACAGATACATCTCCATATAATGGAGGTATTTTTGTTTATTTCCAGCATGATCCTGAAAGTTGGAGACACTAGCCCAGCTGTTAAAATATTTACCCTTCAGCAGGCCTGGAATGTCCAGTCTAGGCAAGACTTTGCTCCCCCTTCAAGTTTTATCCACCACCTTCCCCGCCCCCCACAGGCCATACCAAACCATGTCTGTTCCTAAATATCTGTCTTCTCGCCTTTGTACAAGTTGCCAGAGGTTCCCATCACCCCACTCCCTTCATCTCCTGGATAACAAGACCCAGATTCAGGACTTCCTCTGCCAGGAAGGCTTTCTGGACACACTCCTCATCCTGAGCCCGTCCCATCCAGGCTGAGTGCCCCTCCTCTGCGTTTCCATAGCTCCTGTGCCATGGATGCCACAACACGTGGCTTTGCAATTGCCTGTTTAGCCCTTCTTGACCTCCTCAAGGTCAGGGATTGCCCTTTGAGTCTGAACCCTCGTTGGCTGCCCAGCCCCATGCCTGCCACGTAGCTGTCTCTTAGTAAACGTGGAAGAATAAACAAACAATGGCAGCAAACACGTATGTGGCACTGTGTCAACACCAGGCACTGTCACAAGCCCTTTACATACATTAAAGGCAGGTAGTTATGTAGCTTTCTCCTTTTACGGTTGAGAAAACAGAGAAGTCAGGGTACTTGCCAACATCCCATAACGAAGTGGCAGAGCCAAGATTTGAACCTAGGCAAACTGGCTTCAGAGTCCACGCCATCAAATCACCGTGCTGTGATGCTCCCCAGCAACAGAATGAGGGAATAAAATGAATGAGCGAATGCAGAGGAAGGAAGGAAAAAATGAATGGACAAACAGGGATGAATAAATGAATACCCAGTGATTGTCTCCAGGTTGCCTTGCAGTCATCAACCTACTTGTCGTTTTCCATCACATGCCATTTTCAAGTTTTAGTTTGCTGCTAGTGGAGACGCCAGAAGATTGGTTCCTTTTCCCTCCCCCCTCCAGCTCCAACGAAACCTTCCGGCCCTACAGGACACCTCCATTGCAGCTCACATCAGTGCTGTGACCTGGGAATAGGGAGGTGAGGAATTCAAGGTCAAAGCCCTGCAATGTCCTCCTCCTCGAGAAATAAATAACTGAAACCATTGCTGAGGACTCACCATGCACTGGGTGCTCCCTTGAATTAGCCACTTAATCCTCCAGCAGATAGTAACTATCCTCGTTTTAGACATGAGCAAATTGGGGTCCAGAGAGGTAAGTAGAGTGACCAATGCACCCCAGTTTTCTTGGTACTGTCATCGTTTTAAAATTGAAAGTCCCGTGTCTCAGGAAGCCCCTCAGTCCCAGGCAAAACCAGACAGCAGTTCCCCCTAGAGCCCACCCAAAGGACTGGGTCCAGAGACCTGAGCCCAGATCTGATGTGAACCCCTCTGCCCTGTTCCACCACAACCTCTCAGGAGGAAATAAACAGATAAACAAGCAAGTGGATGGGGGTGTAGGTTGGAGCAGGGTGGGCTCCGAGGGGCAGCTCTGAAATCAGGGCAGTCCTGGGTCACTGCAGCCAAGCTGTCTGGGAGGTAAAATGCAACTGGGTGTCATGCCAGGGCAGGACAGATAGGGTCTGTTCTGATTCTTCTCTCTTGAGAAGAGAGGTGTCTATTTACTGTGGCAACCCTGTTATCTCTGCCAGATCTCTGATTTCTTGCCAGGCAGTGACAAGTTTAAGGTCTGAGGCTCTAACCAAACCAGTCTCCCTGGGACCCTGGCAGGCCCTCTTTCCTCCCTCAAAAGTCTGGTGGGGGTTGCAGGGGGGTGTCAGGCTCTGCGTGGAGGCTGCTGGGAGACCAAGACCCACATGCTTGGACACTGGACTTTCCTATTGTGGGGGGTGGGGGGAAGACTTGATAGTCGTTGACCACCTGCTCGCTACTGCAGTGGCCTCTTTAAACCTCCCCTCCCTGAAGCACTAGATAGGAATCCTCACCTCCACCTTACAGAACAGGAAGCTCAGGCCCTGAGAGGGGACATCCCTTAGTGAGGTCACACAGGTTGTCAGTTACTCAGGGGGTCCGGGACAGAGCTGTGACCCCAACTCTCCCCGCCTCCCAAGCCTCTGCATGAGGCTGTAAAACAATGACAGAGAGACTCTGTCCTTGTGTATCTGGACGCTTGCTTCCCACACCACACCTGCCAGCACCTCTCCTGGCCTCCTGCTCCCAGGTGACTCCTCCTCCTCGCCCCTCCCCGCAGACCCTGCCTTCAGCCGACTTCCCTGACCCTAGGCTGGAGCGAGTGCTCTGACTTAGAACCCAGCCCAAGCCTTGCTTGGGCAACTCCAATCCTTAGGGCTTGGGATGTAAAACTCACTCATCTGTCTCTTACTGCACTGAGGTTTTGGGAGCACAGGAACCGACCTCCTACCCTAGCACAAAGCAGATTAATGTATTAATTGCCTTTTGATCTCAATCAGGTGACATCCGAAGGCAACAGCTCACCTAAGAGTCTTCCTCTGTCCTGCTCACACTCACATTGGCCTTCACCTGACCCCTTGTGACTCAAAGTGTGGTCCCCAGGTCCACAGCCTCAGGATCACCAAGTGCTTGTTGGAAATGCAGAAATGCAGCCCCTGGGAACCAGTGCCCATCTCCATGCAAGTGCCCTGTCTGTCATCAGTTGATGTCCACTCCTCAGGGCCAAGAGCAGACTGTAAGCTTGTAACCGAGCCTATATTATAAAAACACTTCACTCCAGACCCTGGCACTCAGCTGAGAGTTTGAAAAGTGTTAGATACCATTACTTGCTGTCCTATGTGAGCCTTGCCATGAGCCCTACTATGCCATGAGCCTTGCCATTAGCCTACTGGCACGATCCTTACTGCTACAGACAAAGGTGGGGTTCACAAAGGGAAATTTATTTCTCAAGGCTGAACAGCCAGGAAATAGTCGAGGCGGGATTCGAACCTAGGGCTTGTCTCTCTCCAAAGCTGATGGACATGAGTACTGACATTCCATGTCATAGAAGGAGGAGGGTAACCTGTATTTATTGGGTAACCATGACACTCGAAGCCCTTTACCCACTTTATCTCATGTAATCCTCCTGTTAGGTCAGAGCAAACGGGCTCTGTGATCTGGTGCCACACAAAAGATGCAAAGAATTGCACAGAAGATGGATTGGAAAATATAGTTTTAGAAAGTAAATTGGAGAGAGATGAGAGAGAAGAGATTCACCTCCCCAAGGTAGGGGAGGGGACCAGAGTTTAGGAAAACATGGCGGCCGTAGCTCAAAGAACCACATGGCCAGACCAGAGCTTAACAAAGCAGTGCTAAATGACGGCTTGAGATTGAATCCTTTTACCCTTTGATGGGGACAGGTCGTTAAGGTGATTGGTCTGTTTAAGGTCATGAAGGGGCAGGTAAGCATAGGTACTGATGTCAAGTGATGGAGGGCAGACAGATGGGTGGGTCAGTCACATGACTGCTGCCGTAGTGATGGGGTCTATCTGTGTCATGAAAGACTGATTAGGCTAACTTAGTTCTTGAGGCTGGAGGCAAATACTTGGAAGAGAAAAGCTAATTAATACAAAACAAGCTGAGGAGGGGTTGTAAAACAATTATCAATAGCTACCTCTGAGAAACCGGTTCTCTTCTTGATTAGAGGGCAAGCTAAGTAATGTTAAGAGAATGTGACAGAACTGGGCAGTGTTAAAATGGCTGTATTTGGCTACATTGAATGCATCTTGGTCCTTTCACCTCCCAATTCCCCCAATGAAGTCAGGGATTCTGCAATCTCATTTTACAGAAGAGAAAACAAGGCTCAGAAAGGGAAGTGACTTGCCCGAGCTGGGTCACAGTAAAAATGGGATGGGACCTCACCCTCTTTGCCTGACACCAGTAGGGCCCCAAAAGCTAGGCTCCAGTACCAGATGCACAGAAAGCCAAACACGAACACATCAGTACTTAGGAGAAGAGAAAGGTTTATTCATTGTGACAATTTATTCATTTCCGACCTGCCTTTGAACATAATTGAGGGCTTTTATGAGATTCCCAGTGATCAAAGTTGCTCACGCCCCTTGGCCTATCCAACTTCTAGATGCCATCAAGGAGGTCTGCATGACCTAAGGATCATTGTGCTTTAAAAGAAAAAAAAGGCTGGGCATGGTGGCTCACACCTGAAATCCCAGCATTTTAGGAGGTTGAGGCTAGAGGATTGCTTGAGCCCAGGAGTTCGAGATTAGCCTGGGCAACATAGTGAGATGTTTTCTCTACAAAAAAATTTTTAAAAATTAGCTGGGCATGGTGGTGTGCACTTGTAGTCCCAGCTATTCAGAAGGCTAAGACTGGAGGATTGCTTGAACCTAGAAGTCTGAGGCTGCAGTGAGCCATGAGCATGTCACTACACTCCAGCCTGGGTGACTGAGTAAAATCCTGACTCAAAAAAAAAAAGAAGAAGAAAAAGAAAAGAAAAATAAGTTCATTAATCTTGTGGGCAGCCCAAAGGGATTAAAATAACTGTGTGTGTGTGTGTGTGTGTGTGTGTGTGTGTGTGTGTGTGTAAGCAATCACGTACAGAAGAAGAAAACAAAAAGAAAGGAAAATAAGTAAAATCAACACCTTATGATTTGTACAACATAGGCTTGCTCACAAGTCCACAGTCTGGGCCTGGCCCTGAAGAGTGGACATCAGCTGACAACAGGCCAGGCCCTTGCATGGTGGCAGGCACTGGCTTCCAGGGGACTGCTAGGTCACAGCTCCACTCTCACCTGTACTCTCTCTCCCCTGGGAGAGCTTAGGACCTTGGACCACAGCCCACACTTTCTTCCTCTTCCTAGTCCTCAGCACCCGGCTTAACCATTATCCAGCAAATACACCACGGTGGTCGGCGGTCGGTCAGTCTGCCGTGGGCTGCCCATGGGTGATGTCAGCCTCCAAGTATTCCCATCACTTGCCTCGGCAGGGCTCAAGGCTTCTTCCTGCATTCTTAAAGTTCCTGCCATGGGGCTCTCCCTTCCCACACAGCCTCTGAGGCAGGCACTCTGCTGATGGGTGCGGGAGAGTGGAGTCGGAGGGACTTGTTCCCATGGGGTGCCTGTCCCTTCCAGCTGTAAGACCTCAGCAGATTTTCTCACCTCTCTGAGCCTCAGTTTGTCCGTCCCTGAAGGAGGTAGATGATAACCCGACTTCCCGGGGTGCTTGTGAGCAGTGTGGAAGTGGCTGGGGTCTCCACAGCTCCCCCTGCTAGAAATCAAAACACAGCCCAGGACGTCCGATGAGTGGGCGAGAGCGGGTGGCACACAGGCATGGGTTTGTATGAGTGGCTTGCAGGGATGGGACAGCTTGGAAGAAAAGGAAGGAACATGGACTTGAATGGTGGGCACAGGAGTCTGTGCCCCACAAGGAGGTGGCTCCTGGAAGACCCAGGCAGGGGCAGGCAGTGCTGCCCATGGAGGAATCTTTGCCCCAAATCTGCAGGGAACACAGTTCCATGGGACCAGGGGAGGAGGAGCTTTGGAAAACAGCCTCTCGGCGGAAGGATTCTGGCCACTGTGGCCAGGCCCCTTTGGTGACTTCAAGGACCAATGGCATAGAAGGGTGGCAGAGAGAAAGGAGGAACGAGCAGGGGGCTGGCGGTGGAGATAGTCAGGGGTTGTGAGCACTCAGGACCCTCGACCCCAAGACCTGGCCAGATAAGGTTTTGCAGGGCCTGGATGCAGCCTGACCTATGGAAACAGGAGTGAGTGCTGTTAACACAATCCCATTTATACACAAGGCTGGGGGCATCTGGAGAGATGGGCCCGTACAGAGGAGGAAGCACACGCAAGGAGGGATGGGAAGGCCTCGGGGATACTCAGCTGCCAGAGCCCCGCGTCCAGCCAGGGCTGTGACCCCTACGGCCTGTGTTCAGGCCTACACTCTACCAGACCTGGACGCAGGGCAAAAAGGCACGCCTAGGGGAGCCCCAATAAAGTCCTAATAAAGTGAAAACTTCTGGGTGAGTCAGCCCGAGCTCGGCCGGCCCAGCTCATTCATTGCGAAGGTATTTTCTGTTCAGCTCTTTTCTGCAAAGCCTTTCACTACTGCGGAGGTGAAGTCATCGGCTGGTAAACACTCTGCCTTGCGGTATATTTCCTCTGAATCTGTGCTTCTGTTTAACTCGCCAAACCTCAAGGGGAGCTGGCAGCCCAGAGTGTGCAAAGGTCACTGGACTGCATCGGAGGCCTGGGCTTCAACCCTAGCTCTGCCCCTTTCTAGCTTTGAACTTTAACCGAAGAAAGTCACATCTCCAGGCCTCGGTTTCTCAGCTTATAAAATGAAGTCACTACTGTTGAAAGTATTCTAAAGAAGTGCAGGTGTGGTAGCTCAAACCTGTAATTCCAGCACTTTGGGAGGCCGAGGCGAAAGGATTGCCAAAGCTCAGGGGTTCAAGACCAGCCTGGGCAAATTGGTGACACCTTGTCTCTACAATAAAACAAAAAAGCCAGGCATGGTAGCATGTACCTGTAGTTCCAGCTGAGGTGGAAGGATCGCCTGAACCCAGCAGGTCAAGGCTGCGGTGGCTGTGAGCATAGAGTGAAACTCCAGTTCAAAATTATATATATTCTAAAGAAATACAGTGGCTTAAGCCTATAATCCCAATATGTACTTAGCAGCCTGGGCAACTTGGTAAGACCTCGTCTCTACAATAAATCGAAAAATAAGCTGGGTGTGGTAGCACGTACCTGTAGTTCCAGCTACTTGGAAGGCTGAGGTAGAAGGATTGCCTGAGCCCAGCAGGTCAAGGTTGCGGTGGCCGTGAGTATGCCACTGCCCTCTAACCCGGGTAACAGAGTGAGACTCCAATTCAAAAGTAAAAAATAAAAAGAAAGTATCCTAAAGAAATACACAGCTCTACACACTCATTCAGTCAACAAACGGTGACTGAGTGCTTAGTATGTGTCAAGTAACTACTGGCAAATGGAAATTATGGCAAGGAAACACACATACACACACATGCATAGACACATATATACATGCATATACACACATATACAATTTGCACCCACATGTATACACGCACAACAAATATACATGCGTGCACACTCACCCATGGAAGTCTCTTTCCCACTCTTTCCCTTGGAAGTCTCACATTCTGCTGGAGAAGACACACATAAACCAAATGCTCCCATAACTGAATATTAAAATACAGCTGTGATCAGTGCCGACCTATAGGTGCTGTATGAGCCTGCAGTCAAGGTTTGGGTCAGTCTGGGTGGCAGGAATGGGACAAGGAAGACTTCCCAAAGGAGCAAAACTGAGCAGAAGACAGGAAAGACGACCAGGACTCACCCAGGCAAAGAGGAGCTGTGAGTTAAGCCCTTCAGAAGCAAGATTCATTCTAGGTCAAGGAGAAGGTAGGCCCACCCAGCAAGGCCGTGAGGGTCAGAATGGGGTTGCCTTTGCAGGAAGGGTGGGAACACACTATGCTAACAGCCTGAGAGCAACTTCCGGCTCCAGTATTCCAGACCAGCAGTTCCCAGGATGATCAAGTGGTTTTGCAGGAAACATGAAATCTCAATGAATCAAACTCAATTGGGGGCTAAATCAGACACTATCATATACTCAAGAATGGTGTAGAAAAAAAGCAGTAAGCTCTGGAAAGCTGATCACCGAAAATATTCTATCCATTTGTGGTTTTTTTTCTGTGGTTTGAGAAAGCCCTACCCTTGTTTGGTTTTGGTGATAGAAAACTAGCCTGGTGCACACAGCAGTAGTTTTTCACGGGAGGCCAGGTCGAGGCCAGCTAAACTCCCCCTTCCTGGGATACGGCACTCACAGAGTCACCAGGTTGTAGCCTGGGAGAGGCAGGGGCATCCCTGGGCGGCTGCTGAAGAATTACTCACACACTGGCGATGGGTCTCAGCCCTTCATTCTGGGGACAGAAGAAAATTCAGGTTCAGGACCCAGGAGATACTTATCCCACAGAGAATATGCTGAATGATGATCTCCTAGTGAGTGGTTCTTGACCAGTAAACATCAGTCCTCCTGACCCAAGAAAACCACACTGTCTAGGTCACCATTGTGTCCCCAGCTTTGTGTTTGGCACAGGGAAGCCACTTGGAAAATAAGGGAGGGGAGGGATGGTGCTTGGGGTATCATGTTGCAGCTTAAACAGTGACTTCAGCTTGTATGAACATTAGATATTGAACTACTTGAATATTTATTGCCTCCTTTAAGATCGTGTGGGTTTAGGGGAAGGGTGACTTAGATAACTGGGGTCTCACTCTATAAGAAGTTAAACTACAAGGTCGAAATGAAGACTTACCTCCTCCCCAATATATTCCATTGCAACATGTATAGTCACCCAAGATCATTCCTTCTGGGAACAGAGGGATGGAGGGAGAAAGGAAAAAGAAAGAAAAACAAAAGGAAAGTCCCACAGCATCTCTGGCACCTGCTCTGGGCCCAGCCCTGTCCAAAGCCCGGGTTATCCACAGACTGGCAGGTGGGCATTTCAGGCACTAGATAATCATTAAACACGACAGACAAAGGGTTCACGGACAAGGTATCCAAACACAGCAGAAGCAGGAAAAGATCCCAGGCCACGCACATGACTCACAGATGACCCTTGGCCACAGACATGGGGCGGTTGGCTGACCTGACTTCCAATGCCTTCTCTGTCGCTTTCTCATTTGGTAAAGTTCCGTCTCTGCCCGGAGCCTCAGTTTTCTTGGCAGTGAAATGGGCCACCAGGTGTTGGCAGGGCAATGTGAGTATTGAGCAAGATGAGGGGTGTAAAGGTCTCAGCCCCCAGTGTGACTCTCAGGGATGGGGAGATCAACTTGGGCTGTGGGCATCTGGGCGGGTTTTTCAGATGGGACTGGCACGAGTCCTGGGAAGCAGGGCAGGACTGAGTGGGTGGAGGCCTAGGGTGGGGAGAACACCCACAGAGGAGGCTCGAAGGCTCTGCACACAGGCAAGGCTGGTTTGTCATGAGTGATGTTGCTGGAGGTGACTAGTCCCTTTGAAAAGTGATTTATTTTTAAGTGAGGGCTGACCACAGACCTTCATACTCTGTTACCACCTGCCTCTGTTTATTCGTACTTCAACCAAGCTTTGGGTTCAATAAAGTTCACCAGGAAACGACTGCCTCACACTTCACTGGAAGCCCTAAAACAATTCATGCTAGAGGGAGCCGAAATCAGACCTTCACTGAATTGCAACCACTGGCTCAAGACTGTCCTCAGAGCACGGATGGGAGGGACAGACACACACAGGGAGGATTCCAGTCTCCACACTAATTTGGAGACAGCAAGACACGGTGTGGGTTACACTCCTTGTGACAGTCAGTGCACATGGAGCCTGTTGCTGAAATGCCTGTGATCTGCGGGGTGCTTAGAATCAATGAAATCTACCAAAAAGACACGATGTTGCCTCCTGGAAGCTTTACCAGCATCCTTTCTGCTCCAAGACAGAAAGAAATTTGACCACAGCCATCAGGAGATTTAAAAGCTCATGCCCTCTGGCCCAAACCTCTCCCCCATCTTAGGCCTCTCTCCTTAAGCGATCTGTGGTTCTGATAAATAGTTGAGATACCAGGATCATCAGAGGAGGGTCACTTACATTAGTAACAATAGGAAGGAATTAAATGTCCAGCAATCGCATGTCAGCATAGTACAGTAGTGAAATGTTGGTAATGAAAATAGTAGAGGCAGATACACAAAATTACATATTTATAACATTCCAAATTTGTGTTTTCAAGAATATCTGTGCAAGGGGCTTATTTCATTCTGCCCTGTGTTGTAATTAACTGGTTGTCTGTTTTCCCCCTAGATATAAACTCTCAAAAGGACCACAAGGGTAACTCACCACTATATTGAAAGAAAGGATGGAGAGGTGTGTGGATGACTGGAGAATCCAAGTTTATTTAAAAATAAAGTAATAGCTTACATAAGTGAGTACTTAGTACATGTCAAGCACTGAACCGAGTTTATTACACGTTTGTCACTTCATCCTAAGAATTTCATTATGTTAACACGACGCCAGTTAGTTAGGGTAATGTTCTCAACGTGTGGTCCCTAGAACTAGCAGCATCAGTATCACCTGGGAATTTGCTGGAAATTCAATTTCTTTTTTTTTTTTTTTTCTTGAGTCAGGTTCTCACTCTGTGAGAACCAGGCTGCAGTGAAGTGGCACAATCACTGCTCACAGCTGCCTCGACCCTCTAGCCTCAGGCGATCTTTCCACCTCAGCCTCCCGAGCAGCTGGGACTACAGGTGCGTGTCACCATGCCCACCTAATTTTTTGATATTTTTGTAGAGATGTAGTCTTGCTATGTTGTCTAGGCTGATCTCCAACTGCTGGACAGAAGTGATCCTCCCACCTTGGCTACCCAAAGTGCTGAGATTACAGACGTGAGCCACTGTGCCTGACCAGAAATCCAGTTTCTAAGGTTTCATCCTTTTTGATCTACTGAATCAAAAACCCTGGGAGGTGGGGCCAGTAATCTGTGCTTTACCAAGGTCTCCAGATGCTCCAGAAGCCCTGGACTGGGGGTGACATGCAGCTCAGGCTTGTCTTGAAGTTGAGGCTAAAAGTTATGCTCTAGCCCAATTAATCTAAGACCTCCAAGAATGAGCCTGCAGCCTGAGAAAATCAGATTTATCAGCTCATGGCAATAAGGGAGAAGACACACCAGAGGAACCAAACAAAGCAAAAGATAGTGCTATCATGGGATTTCGGAGACAGATGGAATTCAGGTAAAATTTAAATGAAACAATGTTTTGATAGAATCAAAGCCAGGCAGAGCTTGTGCGAAGGTGTCCACATCAAGTCTGGACTGCAACGTGGACCCAAAGCCCCACTTCCTTGGAAACTACAAAGTTAAGACTGACATGGAATGTTGTGTCCAGAAAGCCTTATCTGAAGCCCTGGGCTGGGGATCAGGGTGGCTTCTCTGTCAAAGGGACTGAGATCCTCAGGGCAACAGCAGGACGTTTCATTCATACATTTCACCCATCTCCAAAATTCCCACTGACAGATTTCAAACAGCAGTTTCTCACAGTCTGACTTTAGAGTACAAGGTTTCTCAGTAAGTAAGAAAGCAGTCGCTGCTCAGAGAAGTGTGTTGTGATGACATTTTACAGTTGCAGCATGTCCGTGGGAGAAATGTTGTCTCCTGGTCACGTGGCAGCCAGATGTATTCATGCCTGTCATTCCAGACTGACCAGTGGACTTTCTCAGTCCAAGCCAATTCTTTTTGCTTTCTCAGCTAGAAGGTGTTAATTGAGTTAACACTCATAAAAGTGCTAAGAACAATGCCTGGCAAATAATTAACAAAAATTATAGTTATATATTGCATAAAATGTAAACTAATATAAATAAATATAACATAAATACAATATTATGCTATAATTAAGATAAATATTAATGAATTAAGGTAATAAGCGTTGTGGTTAGATAGATAGAAGGAGAAAGAAAGGGTTTTTTTTCCTTTTCCTTCAAACAAGATTGTGGAATTAGAAAGTGGTTCAGAAGTATTACACCTCTTCTAGAGTTTGTCTGGCAGGCTTTCTGGTTTTCACCACACAAAAAATGAGGAAACGTCTTAGACTTCTGATTGCAGTAATAGAAAGACTAGATTAAGAAAGATCCCGGGTTCTAGTTTCGGGCATGCTAGGAAGAAGGAAGAGGGAAGTACGTGTTGAGTCCCTCTTTTGTGCTGGGCTCGGAGCCGCCTCATTTACTCTACCAGTCAAGTGTCGTCACCCCATTACTCATGCAGGGAGGTGGAGGTGGTTGCCTAAATCCATCTAGCTGGTTAGTGGATTCAGACCTAGCCACAGCAGGATGCATGACCATCCACAAATCACTTACCCACTGAGGGGGTGCTTTGTTTTTCATTTGCAAAACAAAGAAGTACAACAAAATAGTTTCTGTGTGTGTTTGTTTTTGAGTCAGTCTCACTCTGTTGTGCCCTGGAGTGCAATGGAACGCTCAAGGCCACCACACCACCACAGCCACAACCTGCTGGGCTCAGGCGATCCTTCCGCCTCAACCTTCCAAGTAGCTGGAACTACAAGCGCACATCACCACACCTGGCTAATTTTTATTTTATTTTACTGCAGAGACGAGGACTCACCAAGTTGCCCAGGCTGGTTGTCAAACCTCTGGGCTCAGGCAATCATCTTGCCTCTGCCTCCCAAAACAAAATATCATGTCATTTTTCTTTCTTTTTTTTTTTTGACTTGGAGTCTCACTCTGTCGCCCAGACTGGAGTGCAGTGGCCGCTCCCGGCCACCGCAGCCTCGACCTGCTGGGCTCCGGCAATCCTTCCGCCTCAGCCTTCCGAGTAGCTGGAACTACAGGCGCGCGCTACCACGCCTGGCTGATTTTTTAATTTATTGTAGGGATGAGGTCTCGCCTGCCCAGGCGGGTCTCGAACCCGCAGGCTCAGACAATCCACTCACCTCAGCCTCCCAAAGGCATGTCATTTTTCTATCATTAAAATTCAATGATGACTCTCCCCCTCAAAAAGACAATATATGAAAAGACAAGTCGGGCTCGGTGGTTCAGCCTGTAATCTCGCGCCTTTGGGAGGCTGAGGTGAGTGGATTGCCTGAGCCCGCGGGTTCGAGACCCACGTGGGCAGGCGAGACCTCATCTCTACAATAAATCAAAAAATCAGCCAGGCGTGGTAGCGCGTGCCTGTAATTCCAGCTACTTGGAACACTGAGGTGGAAGGATCACCGGAGCCCAGGAGGTCGAGGCTGCAGTGAGCGGGAGTGGCCACTGCACTCCAGTCTGGTCGACAGAGTGAGACTCCAACTCAAAAAAAAAAAAAAAAAAAAAGACAGAGGTACAAAGATAGTCATCATACATTCTTTATAACACAAAAAATGAGAAGTCTTCTAAATGCCAAACAATAGGGTATAATAAATAAATTACTATATGTCCATACAGTGAAATACTATCCAGCATTACAAATGATATTGTTTAAGTATATTAAGAACTTAAAATATATTCGTGCTATATCGTTCATATATTCATAATATTTTGTGGAAAAATATAGTTCAAGATTGTGCATTTTATATACAGATTCAGTGCAATCCTTATCAAAATCCCACCAACATTTTTTACAGAAATAGAAAAATCCATCCTAAAATTCATATGAAATCTTAAGGGACCATTTATGGCCAAAAGCAATCTTTAAAAAGAGCAAAATTGGAGATATCATCCTTCCTGATTTCAGAACAAAGCCTGCAGTAATCAAAACAATGTGGTACTGGCATAAAGACAGACATATAGACCAATGGAATAGAATAGAATAGAATAGGCAGATCAGAAATAAACTTTTATATAAATAATCACATGATTGTTTTTAACAAGAGTGCCAAAACTATTCAATAGGAAAAGGGGAGGCTTTTCACCATGTGATGGTGAGAGAATTGGATATTCATATGCAAAAAAAAAGATGTTGGCCCCTTACCTTACACCACATATAAAAATTTAGAATGAGCCGGGCTCGGTGGCTCAGCCTGTAATCCCGCACCTTTGGGAGGCTGAGGTGAGTGGATTGCCTGAGCCCGCGGGTTCGAGACCCACCTGGGCAGCGAGACCTCATCTCTACAATAAATCAAAAAATCAGCCGGGTGTGGTAGCGCACGCCTATAATTCTGGCTACTCGGAAGGCTGAGGCAGAAGGATCGCCGGAGCCCAGCAGGCGAGGCTGCGGTGGCCGGGAGCGGCCACTGCACTCCAGTCTGGGCAACCGAGTGAGATTCCAACTCAAAAAAAAAAAAATTTAGAATGGACTAAAGACCTAAATATTTGAGCTAGAACCATAAGACTCTTAGAAGAAAATAGAAGGATAAGTCTTCATGACATTGGATTTGACAAAGATTTCTTGAACGTGACACCAAGAATGCAGGCAAAAAAAGAAAAAAACATACGTTGGACCTCGTTAGAATAAAAAATCTGTGCATGAAAGGACACCGTCAACAGAGTGAAAAGGCAATACATGGAACAGGAGAAAATATTTGCTAATCATACATGTGATAGGGGATTAATATCCAGAATGTAAAGAACTCCTACAACTCAACAACAAAAATCCAAACAATCCTATTAAGAAATGGGCAAAGGGCTTGAACGGACATTTTTCCAAAGAAGATATGCCAATGGCCAATAAGCACATGAAACATGCTGAACATCACTAGTCATTAGAGAAATACAAATCAAAACCACAATGAGATACCATCTCACACCAACTAGAGTGGCTACTATCATAAAACTGAAAAAAATAAAATGAGTATTGGTGAGGATATGAAGAAATTAGAGCCCTTGTGCATTACTGGTGCAGCTGCTATGGAAAATGGTATAATGATTCCTCAAAAATCAAACATACAATTACCTTGTGATCCAGCAATTCCACTTCTGGGCATATACACAGAAAAACTGAAACAGTTGTTTGTATGTTCATGTTCATAGCAGCACTATTTACAATAGCCAGAAGGCTACTTGGAAGACTGAGGTAGAAGGATCGCCTGAGCCCAGCAGTCTGAGGCTGTGGTGTTTGTGAGTGTGCCACTGCACGCCAGGCTGGGCAATAGAGTGAGACTCCAAAACGGAAAAAAAAAATGCAATAGCCAGAAGGTGGAAACAATCCAAATATATAATAATGCAAGATGATGAATAAACAAAATGTGGCACACTGGTACATCCATGAAATGGAATATTATTCAGCCTTAACATGGAAGGAAATTCTGACACATGCTACAACCTAGATGAAACTTGAGGACATTATGCTAAGTGAAATAAGCCAATCACAAAAAGACAAACACTGCATGATTTCACTTACATAAGATACCCAGAGTAGTCAAATTCATAGAGTCAGAAAGTAAAATGGTGGCTTCCAGAAGCTGGCGAAAGGGAGAATGGGGACATAGTGCTTGACTGTGGAGGAATAATTTTGTTATTATTATGCTTACTTCCAGTAATCTTCAAATCATTGAAAAATAATATCTCTCGACTAAGCATGGAATTTCACGGCTTCATATTAAAAAACAAAAAAGGGGGAGATGTGGGGAGCCAGCCTTGGAGGCCCGCCTGATTGACAAAGTCCAGGTGCGCTGAGGACCCCCAGCCGCAAAGCGAGTCTGGGCAGCTGAGGCCCTTCTGTCTTCCGTCTCTGCTGTTGGTACGGCTGAAAAAATTCTGTGCAGTTGTGGAAGAAGAAAATGGCATGTTTATGCAAAGTACTCACAGCTAACCTGGAAATGTCATGGTTCATTTTTCCATTTCCCACTATGCCGTTTAGCCTTTTCTAACATATGCAAGAGTTAAACTCTGAAGCACATCCAAAATGCTTTCACTTGGTTATAAGTTACTAGATATTGCTTAAGTAATAAATGATATAAGTATACTCACTCCTTATTTGATTTAGAATTATGTAGTTTAGTGTTTAGACATAAGGTTTTTTAAAAGCACAAGTTTATAGTAAGTTCATTATGAATTTATTATAAGTTCTAACACTTATCTAGGAGTTATGTTGGTGATTTATAACACTGTTTTCACTGACTTAGGATAAAGATTAATCCTTAAGGTTTTTACTTAATTCAATAGTTAAAACTCTAAGTTAACATTTATAGAGTGGGTTTTCACTGAACTCATAATATACTAATCAGACACTTTTATGATAAATTAGCTAAAGACAGAAAGCAACCTTGGGGGCCTGGGAAACACTACTAAAAGCTTCTTTTGAGTTCTCTTTAGAAATAAACACCACAGGATAAGAGAAAAGTAACGAAGACACCTGGACAAGAAAGGTGATTACAAAGCTCTGAAGGTCATAAAACCCCAGAAGAAAAACTACTGCTACATGAAAAACTTTGAACTTGGAAACTTTCTAGAGACAGTTCAAAGACTGTAATTCGGGACTTTGGACTAAAACTATCATCTTTGGCCTTATGAATAAGACTCATTGTCTGAATGTTTATAGGGTTCTTGGCTTGTTTGTTGCTAAGACCACTAGATGGTGGTACCTTTTAGAGGATATGTACGTAAAGAAATTTTCTTTGTCTTGCCCCTTTACAAATGGTATAAAAGGCCTTCCCTTAGCTAACATTAAATGTCATCTGTTCAGAAAGCAGGTGGCCGAGTATAATATTTTTGTCTTTCGCCTATCCGTCTCTCCTTCAAAAAACCTCATGACCCTTGTAGGGGCTGGACCCCCGCATTTGACAGCCATAGAATTTTAGTTGGGGAAGATTAAAAAGTGCTAGAGAGAGCAGTGATGGTTGCACACCAGTGTGAATGTACCCAATCCCACCCAAATGCCATATATTTAAAATGGTTAAAATGCTAAATTTTATGTTATTTGTTTATTTATTTATTTATTTTTGAGTTGGAGTCTCACTCTGTCGCCCAGACTGGAGTGCAGGAGCAGCCACTGCAGCCTCGACCTGCTGGGCTCCGGTGATCCTTCCACCTCAGCCTTCCAAGTAGCTGGAACTACAGGCACACACTCCCATGCCCAGCTCATTTTTAAAAATTTATTATAGAGATGAGGTCTCACCAAGTTGCCCAGGCAGGTCTAGAACCCGTGGGCTCAGGCAATCCACTCACCTCAGCCTCCCAAGGTGCAGGATTACAGGCTGAGCCACCAAGCCCGGCTACGTTATTTATATTTTACCTTAAATGTTTTTTAAAGTGTATATCAAAAGGTCTCATTTTTGTTTTCTTAAAGTCATATGTTTAAAATAATATGAAATGATAAATCTACATTGCTAACAGTACTTATCTCTAGGCAATGGATTATGAGTGATTTAAGAAAGTTATCTTATTCTCTGCATGTTTATGATGAACTCGTTTTAGTTATATAATAAAATAAAATTGTGAAAAAAATACAAAAGACAAGATTTCCAGTAATGCCAGCACTAAACAATTCTCCTCCAAAGGAAAGAAGTACAAAACTGGCCAAATTTTTTTGAAAGCAATTATTCAGAGTATTAGAAAATGACCAAAGCAAATAACAACTTGACAAGTCTTTACTTAGGAAAAATGGCTACTGAGAATAGGAACAGTAAATTGTTGGCCTTTGTGGCTGGGAGGTGCTCCTATTTTTCCCCCTGTAAGGGATGTAACAACCTACAGCTTCACTGTCCAAAGGTGAACAATGACTCAAAGTTAGAATATTTAACAGAAAGATGTTGAAGGTGAGAGAGCCATTGCAGGGCTAAGACAATAAACTCCCCACACAGCTTCAGCTGACTGCCAAACTAGGCATAAATGTAGGAGACACCAGACAGTCCAGAGAAAGTTGAAAGCCTAGGGACACTTGAGAACTTCCTCTCTCTCCTTCTTATTATTCCTGAAACTAGAACCTTGGAATGAACTTCTCAATCCACCCAGAGTTCAGGCGGCAGAGGGTTGAATCCTTACTGGTTTGAGAGGGCTAAGCCTAACCTCTGCCCCGTCACTGGCTGACCCTGAATGATGTGAACACAAAGGAGACCCCTAGAGACCCAAGCTAAAATAGAAAAAAAAAATTAGCAGAGATATTAACAGCTTCACACTGCAGAAGAGACAGAGTTGGCAGTCTAAGTCCAGGCAAGTTAAATGTCTACTAAAAACAAACACCAACAACTTCAGAAAAACAAAACAACCCAGAGTTGCCACAATGTATTATCTACAATGTCCAATTTTCAACCAAAAACTACTATATATGCAAAGAAATAAGCAAAGTGTGACCCATACCAGAAGAGAAAAGCAGCCAATAAAGATGAACTCTGAGTGGACACAGATATTTCATATAAAAGACAAAACTCTAAAGAAGCTGTTATAAACATGTTCAAAGAATCAAAGGAAAGTATACTAGGTGTGAGTGAATAGCAAGAAATTCTCAACAAAGAAATAAAAATTATTTAAAAATTAAACAGAAATTCTAGTGCTAAAAAGTACAACCACCATTTTTTTTGTTTAAATCCACCAGATGGGCTCAATAGTAGATGGGAGATAACAAAAGAAATAAATTGTAAACTTGAAGATAAACTGGTAGATATTCCTCAAACCAAAAAACACAGAGGAAAAAAAACAGACTGAGAAAAAAAGTGTTTCAGAAATGTGAAGGACAGTATCAGGCATTCCAACATATGTATAATTGTAGCCCCAGAAGGAGAGAAAAGAGACAAATGAGTGGGAAAAATTTTGAAACATAATGGCCAAATCTTTCCAATTTTGGTGAAAAACATTGACTATCTTGTCCAAAAAGGTTAACGACACTTAGATACATCACGAGAATCACACTTAGATACATCATGGTCAAATTGCTGAAAGACAAAGAAAAAAAACCCGAAGGCAACAGCAGATAAATGACACATCCCGTATAAAAGAATAATACTATAATAAGCAACTGAGTCCTCACCAGAAACAATAGAGGCCCCAAAACACTGGGATGACATATTCAAAGTGCTAAAAGACAAACACTATCAATAAAAAAACAAAGTATCTGTACAGTAAAACTATCCTTTAGAATAAGGGTAAAATAAAAACATTTACAGGTAAATAAAATCTGAGAAAATGTGTTGGTGGCAGATCTGCATTTCTAAAAGAAAACTGGAGCCAGGTTCTATGGCTCAGGTCTGTAATCCTAGCACTTTGGGAGGTTGAGGTGGGAGGATTATTTGAGCCCAGGAGTTCAAGACCAGCCTAGGCAACACAGCAAGACTTTGTCTCTATAAAAACATCAAAAAATTAGCTGGGTGTGGTGATGCATGCCTGTAGCCTCAGCTACTTGGGAGGCTGAGGTAGAAGGATCATCTAAGCCCAGGAGGTCAAGGATGTGGTGAGCTGTGATCATGTTACTGCACTCCAATCTGGGTGACAGAGTGAGACCCCTGACTCGAAAGAAAGAAAAGAAAGAAAGACACACACACACACACACACAACACACACACACACACACACACACACAAGAGAAGAGAGGGAGGGAGGGAGGAAAGGAGGAGTGAATAAAAACTTTAAAGGGAAATGATACCTGATGGTAATCCATCTCCACAGGTAGAAATGAAGAGCACTGGAAATGGTAACTTTGTGATCTATTTTTTCTTTTGTTTATTTGACTTATTTAAAAGTATATGACTTTAAAACAAACATTATAACACTGTATTGCTGGATCTATGACCTATATAGATGTCACATATATAACAACAATAGTACAAAAGAAAGTGGGAACTGAACTATGCTGATGCAAAGTTGGAGGACGTCAGTCATTATTAGTATGGAGCAGATTGTTATACAGTAAAGATGCATATTGCAATGTCTAAAGCAATAACTAAAAACCAACAAAAAAATTAAAACAGAGAATCTAAATGATATACTTTAAAAGATTTGTTCACCTGGGCATAGTGGCTCATGCCTGTAATCCCAGCACTTTGGGAGGCAGAAGTGAGAGGATTACCTGTGCCCAGGGATTCAAGACAAGCCTAGGCAACATGGTGTGACTTCATCTCTACACCCCCCCAAAAAAAATCTGGGGCATAGTGGCAAGCCCCTGTAGTTCCAGCTACTTGGAAGGCTAAGGCAGAAGGATTGCCTAAGCCCAGAAGGTTGAGTCTGTGGTGGCCGTGAGCATGTTACTACATTCCAGCCTGGGCAACAGAGTGAGACACTGACTCAAAAAATAAAAATAAAAAAAAAATTGTTTAGCACAAAGAAGTCAGTATAGAAGGAACAAAGAAACAACAAAAAGATGAGACAAGTAGAAAACAAATAGCAAAATTGAAGACCAACTCTGACCATGTCAACAAGTACATTAAATGTGAATGAACTAAACCTCCCATCAGAAGGCAGAGATACTTCAGACTGGATTAGAGCCAAAGCAAGATTCAACTATATTTTGTCTACAAGAAAGTAAGAGGTTGAAAAAGGGTATACGATGAACATAAAAGCATGAGAGAGCTAGACTGGCCATATTAATATCAAACAAAATAAAACAAGGAGTATGACTGTAGACAAAGAAGAACATTTTGTAATAATGAAAGGGTCAATGTGGCATAAAACATAACAATTATAAATATATATCCATATGATAACAATTCTCCCAAATATATGAAGATTTCAATAATCCTCTCTCAGCAACTGTTAGAAAAAGTAGCCACAAAATCAGGAAGGATATAAAACACTTGAACAACACTATCAAGAAACTTATTCTAATTGACATTTATAAACTTCACCCAACAAAATGATATAATTCCTTTAAGTGTGCGTAAGAAAAATAAATATGAGAAATCCTTCAAATATTGATAATTAAACAATATACTTCTAAATAACTCATGGTCAAAAAAAGAAATCACAAAGGAAATCAGAAAAATATGTTGACCTAAAAACATAACCTATCAAAATCTGGAGGATTTAGTTAAAGTAGGGCTTAGAGGGAAACGTATCACTTTTTTTTTTTTTTTTTTTGAGTCAGAGTCTCACTCTGTAGCCCAGACTGGAGTGCAGTGGCCGCTCCTGGCCACCACAGCCTCAACCTGCTGGGCTCTGCTTTTAATGGAAAGAAGAAAGGTATTAAAATAATTATCTAAGTTTTCATACTAAGAAGTTAGAGAAAGAAGAGTGAATTAAACCTGAAGTAAGTACGAGAGAGGAAATGATAAAGAGAAGAGCAGAAATTAAGAAAGTAGAAAACAAATCATTAAAAATGCAAACGAAATGAAACGTTCATTATTTGCAAAGATTTTTTAAAAAGTTAAAACTTTAGCTAGACTGATCAAGAAAAAAGAAGACAGAAATCACAAATTATCAACATCAGGAATGAAATGGGGACATCATTACAGATCCCACAGACATTCAAAGAATAATCAGAATGACCTCCTCTCACAATCAAAAGGAAGTAACCGAAACTAGATTTACTCTCCTATTTAAAACAACTGAAACTGCAGATAAAATATATGAAAGAAAAGTTTTCAAAACATTGGATAGCAGGCAACAAAGGTCCTTGATCCCTGAAAGACGGGAAACAAATGAAGTGAGACCTGCAGTCATGCCAGTTCACTGCCATGAATAAGTTTCCTGGCTGCAGCACAGGGAGGAGGAACCCAGGTGGAGCCCAGCAGACTCCCTGGGTTGAGGACACTGAGCTGAGAGTTAGTCTTTCCAGGGAGACTAACTTGGCCAGAGCTGACAGGGCAGAGTACTTAAGAGAAGGGAGCTGCCCGGAGAAAGAACCCCAGAATTCTACAGAGGGTCCCCATTCACTTGATGAGACTAGTATTATCCTGATACCAAAATCAGACAAAGAAATCATAAGAAAAAAATGAAAGATCAATATTCTTTATGACCATGGATACAAAAACCTTTAACAAACAGTAAATCAAAAAAATTAGCCGGGTGTGGTAGTGTGCACCTGTAGTTCCAGCTACTTGGAAGGCTGAGGTGGAAGGATCGCCGGAGCCCAGCAGGTCGAGGCTGCGGTGGCCGGGAGCGGCCACTGCACTCCAGTCTGGGCGACAGAGTGAGACTCCAACCCAAAAAAAAAAATAGTAAGTCAAATCCAGCAATATGTACAGAAGACAAGGCCTCATGGCCAAGTAAGATTCATCCCAGCAACGCAAGGTTGGTGTAACATCCCAAATTCAACTCATATACAACACCATATAATCAGGTAAAGAAGAAAAATCATAAAATCTTGCCTGCTCTCACTATGCCTATTCAATATTGTGCCACTATATGCCCATTAAAATGGCTAAGATGAGTAAACAAGAATCTTGGCACTCCCCTGGGCTGGCGAGGGTGCAGAAACACCGGTACCCTCTGCACTGCTGGAGCAAACACACCGTGATACAGCCACCTTGAAAAACAGCTTGGCAGACTTTCTAGAAAGCACTTGATCTTATGACCCAGTGATTCCATCCCTAGATATCTACCTAAGTGAATTGAAAACGTATGTTCACACCGAAGATTTATACACAAATAATCATAGCAGCATATACATAAGATTCCCCAAAACCGATACAGTCCAAGTATCCTTCAGCTGGAGAATGTTGAACAAAATGTGATACATTTTGCATGCATAGAGAGGATGCTACTGAGGAATGAGAAGAAATAAACTACTGAAACAGGCTACAATGTGGACTGGCCTCAAAAACATACTAAGTGAAAGAAGCCTGACACCAGAGATGACATATTGCCTAGTTTTATTTATACGAAATTCTAGGAAAAACAAACTACAGTACAGAAATCAGACCAGTGGTTATCTGGGGCTGGACACAGACTGTGAAGGGATAGGAGGGGACTTCTAGGGTGTCACAAGTGTGCTCCAACCTGGCTGCAGGCGTGGTTGTACAGCTGTCTACATTTACCACAATTTGTTGAACTGTGGGCTTAAAATGGGTGACTTTCACAGGATGTGAACTCAATCTCAGTAAAGCGTGGGGGGGAAATGGGGAAAAAGAAAGTCGTGGAATAAGAACTGTGGGAACAAGGATGGATGTTCGAACCTATATTCACATTGGGTCTGACATCTGTGTGCTACAAACCACCAACTGGGTGAAACTGGCCGGGAAGATGAACCGTCATAGAGACGGAGCCCCATTCGACGGGGCAGAGGGGCATGTGACCAGGTCCCTGCAGTGCAATGTGACGAGTTTCCAAGATCCACGGGCATGCCAAGGAGGAGGCCGCAACCTCTTCTGGGACAGGGAGGCCTCCAGGAAATGAGGTACCGAAGGGGGTGAACCTCCTGGGAACCAGACCGTGGGGATGTGTGCTGTTGGCTTCATTTTCCGACATCCCTTCCCTCCTCCTTCCACCCACCAAAGTGCTAAGTGGCAGTCATTTCTTTTTTGGTTAAGATGAATCAAATTCAATCTCGCCTAGAGAGTTTCCTGATACCTCTTGGAATAGTCTCTCTGGGGTGCTGCACAAACTGGGCTGGGAGTCCCTATTCTAGACTCTGAGGGAGGCTACGGGGACCACGCTCTCAGATGCTGGCTTGATCTCAGCGGGGCTGGGGGCAGGATAGGTAGCAGAACAGTGCTCCAGGTGTAGAGAAGCACCTGTTCGGAGGCCCTGCAGTGGGACCCGGCATGCTAAAGGAACTGTCCAAATGCCCTGTGGACCCAGACATGGTTAGAAATGACCTCAGGGTGCCATGGCTGTCTGGGTACAAACTGCTATTTCCATGGGCAGGGCAAAGTCTCGTGAAGCTATTCAGCTCCGTGAGTGCATCTAATTGTCTCAAGGGCGTTGCTCCGTCCCACCTATATGAACAACACCTGGCAGGCAGAGCCTGGTGTCACATAGTTTCCATATGTGCCTAGAAAGGAGGGAACAAGTGTCTATTGCAAACCTCCTGTGTACTTTATGGGCATTACATACGCATCCAGTCTTCGTGCATCAATGGGAACTGATTCCATGATCCTTATTCATTTGAATAAGGAAGCGGAGGCCCAGAATGGTGAGATGACTTGTCCAAGGCCACACAGAGGCAGAGCTGGGATCCCCACCGTGGTCTGCTTTGCCAGCGCTCCAGCTCGAAGTCCTGGGGGAGTGAAGACACCGCTGGAACTGGCCCACTCACTGGGCTCATTCCCAAAATTCCAGCACCCAGGAGAGGGGCAGCAGGCAGGCAGCCTGAGGTCAGTGCCTCCCTGCCAGCTTGGCGGCCTGCCTCAGTTGTCCCGGGTGCTGGGAAAGTCATGATCACCTCGGGCATGACTAAGGCGTGAAAGATGTGCTGAAAGTTAGATCCAGTGACTAAGAGGAAGGAAGGGGTGTCCCCGGCTTCCCACCCCTGCCCTGCAGTCGTTTCCCAATCCCCTCTACTGGTTTGACGAAGGGAGCTAGTCCAGTGGACAGGAGGGGGCGTGGGCCCGTGGGCCATGACTGCAGGAAGCTGGCTGGGAGGAGCAGGGAGGGCATGGTTGCAACAGCCTCCCGGCCTCCAGCCACCAGGCTTGCTTCATCCCACTGGCCCACGTGTGGCTGCCTGTGTACCTGTCATTGCTACTCCGAACCCTCAGGGCTCCCATCACCTGGGACAGAGCCCAGCTCCTCCGTCTGGCTCTCCAGGCTCACCCCGTAAATGCCCACTTCACAGACCTCCTCTCCCCTCAAAATGTCTTTCCCAGTCTTGTGGGATTTGGCCTCTGGCTGTGCCGGTCTACCACCAGCCCCATTGTGTCTTCAGACACTAAACTAACCCCTGGTCGCCTGGGCCTGGGGGACTCCAAGTGAGGTTCATTGGGGCCCAGCCTAGGTGGCCTGGTGTTTTGACTCACCTGCGGGCGACTGTGGGAGATCCCAAGTGAGGTCCTCCTTGGAGCACCCTTCGCCACCTCCCAGACAGAGCCGGGTCTCCCACCCCGTGACCCTCCCCTTGAGCAAGTGTGCCGGGGTATGGGACATCGAGTCATGGTGATTTGTTCCTGTCTGTTTCCCCATCAGATTGCTAACCCAAAGAAGGTGCTCAGGAAAAGTTTGGAGACAGAAAGGAAGGAGGGAGGGAGGAGGGGAGAGAGAGGGAGGGGTGAGTCTAGCACAGTGCCCAGTCTACAAGGTTGTCAAGAATTCTGAATGAGAAAGAAAGGGTCTAGAAGCCTCTGTTTGCCAAATGTATCACCTTCCAAAAAGGCACTAACACGTGCCAATGTGCATTTTTTTCCTAGATCAAGGATTGCCATTTTTTTTTTCTATAAAGAGCTTAATAATTTAGGCTTTGTGGGTCACATGCTCGCTCTAGCATATTCTTCTGTTTTTGTTTGTTTTTACAACTTTAAAAATATAGGCCAAACACAGTGGCTGACACCTGTAATTCCAGCGCTTTGGGAGGCCAAAGCAGGGGGACTGCTTGCACCCAGGGGTTTGAGACCAGCTTGGGCAACACAGCGAGACCTTATCTACACAAAAATTCAAAAAATTAGCTGGGCACCGTGGCATGTACCCTTTAGTTCCAACTACTCAGGAGGCCAAGGTGGAAGGATCACCTGAGCCCAGGGGGTCGAAGCTGTGATGATCTATCACCACTCTATTTACAGCGATCTGCGCCTTAACACAAAACGATATTAGGAAAATCATCGCATTCTCCACCTCAAGCCAGTTAGGCCTTATAATAATAACTATCGGCATTAACCAACCCCATCTAGCATTCCTTCATATCTGCACCCACGCCTTCTTCAAAGCCATGCTATTCATATGCTCAGGATCCATTATCCACAGTCTAAACGATGAACAAGATACTCAAAAAATAGGAGGTCTATTCATAACCATACCCTTCACCTCCTCCTCACTACTTATTGGAAGCCTCACCCTCACAGGCATGCCTTTTCTTACAGGCTTTTACTCCAAAGACCTTATCATCGAAGCTGCCAATATAGCATATACCAATGCCTGAGCCCTCTCTCTTACACTAATTGCCACATCTGCACTCCAACCTGGGTGACAGACTGAGACACCAACCCCCCAAAATAAAACATGAATATAGAAGCCATTCTTAGCTCATGGGCTGTAGCAAAACGGGCCATGGCCTGCATCTGGCCCATGGACCATAGTTGGTCAACCCCTAGTCTAGACAATCCAGAAAGATATAAATAAGAAAGTAAAGGTCACCTGTAGACCCTTCATCTGGAAATAGCTACGGGCACCACTGTGTTGGGTCTCTCTCGACTCTCTCGGGGCGTGCACGTTATGTACATTTTGCCAAAATAGAGTCGCGCTCTACACACTGTTTAGTAACTGGCTTTCTTCATCTGACAACACAGTGTAGACCTGGATGCAGGTGCTGAGTTTACATCTAGGGCATCGTCCTTACAGACAGTCGCCTTGCATTACATGAGCCTAACAACGTCTCAGGCACATCTCGAGGACAGAAGAGTTACAGCCGCAAGACTGTGTGCAGTTTATTCACAGAAACCAAGAGGATGAGCGAATGATGGCATTTGGGGACCTGAGCACATGACGGCGCTCCTTCAGTGGACACCAAGAAGCGCTTCTTGCTGATTTTATTACGTACTTCTTTTCACCCACTGCCTTCCAGCAAGGACAGGAAGCAGCAGACAGTGCCGTCAAGGCAGAGAAGCAGAGGCCCAGACCCGCCCATGCTCTGACCCTCAGGCTGGGCTGGAGAGCGGACACGGTCACACCGAACAGAGACCCATGAGATCAGGCCCGGTGGAGGCGACAGAGTCTCGGACCCAGAGCCACAAAGCCACAGAGGCTGGGGGACTGGTGTCTCTTCCTTGCCTCCTAAGGCACAGGGTACCTGTGCAGGCTAGGGGCGGCTGGGACTCCATCCGTAATCACAACACACAGACACATCGATCACGTACAGGCTAATGGTGACATCCTGCAAGTCTTCCCGCACCAGGAAGCACAGCCCCATCTTTCAGGTGAGGCCCCCCAAAGCACAGAGCGGTCCTGGCACTTGCCCAAGGTCCCTGTGGGAAGTGGGAGACCCCGGTGCTGACTTCTCTGCCTCACTTGGACACTGGTGCTCCCTCCCAGGGCCTGCTTCCCGCAGTGCAAACCAAAGGCACCCATGATAGGGGGCGCCGCAGGGAGGTGGGAGAGCCCCGGGCTGGGAACGAGAGGCCTGCCCCAGCTCCCACCCCACTCTCTGGAAGCGGGAGAGCTTGGGGAGTCACTTGGCCTCTGTGAGCGGCACCCTCATCCAGGCAATGGGCACGTGACACTTCCCTGCTCAACCGAGGGCGCGTGGGAGACACACACAGAAGGGCAGACAGGGACGCACTTTGGGTCATGTGATGTAAGGGGTGACAGCGGGTGAGCCCACCTGCCAGGGGAATCACAGAGGAGTAGCACAGAGGCCAGAAAAGGGAAAAGGGCACTGTCAGCTAAACCCACCCCCAGTCCCTGCCCTGCCCTGGTCCAGAACTCCCTGTCTCCTCTGGACGATTGTGACAGCCTCCCACTGGGCTTCCTGCCACCCATCTCCACCCGCCGTCTACCCTCCCCACCCTGCCGCCGGCATCACTGTCCTAAAAACTCAGCCTGGCCATGTCACTCTCTGGCTTAAGCCTCTGTTGCGCCCAGCATCCTGTCTGAGCCCCTGGCAGGGAACCGAGCCCCCCACTCTCCGGCCGTGCCTCCTCCTCCACTCAGCTTCTCCTGCTCTTGCTTTCATGATGTTTCTCTGGGCCTTTGCACATGCTGTGCCCTCTGATCGATACACCATCCCCTTCCTGGGGGCTTCCAGTGTGTCCTTCAAGGCTCATTCCAAGCATCACCTTCCGGGAAGCCTCCCCGATCCCTGGGCAGTCAGACGCTCCCTCTCCCATGCACAGCATGGCTTTGCACTCATAGTCCAGGAATGGGGAGTCTCTGTGTGCACAGATCTCCTGGCCTAGCAGGGACCAGCAAGATCCTTGTCTTCTCGTCCTTGTACCCCAAGGACCGGCACGGAGCCTGGCCCAGAGTCAGCCTGCAGCCCGCAGGGGCTGGGTTAAGGGCCAGATGAAAGCCAGGGGTAGCAGACAGACCCAGGGCTGGGCTCTGCTCCCCAACCACCTGCGCAGGGTCCCAGCCCACACGCCGGCCTGGGTGGAGCTGGGGTGCCAGTGGGAACCCAGCAGGACAAGCAAGAAGGTGCTTGTCTGAGGCCCCAGCCAAGGGTGACTTCACTGCCAAGTCAGCCTCCCAAACACGCAGGGCGGGGGGTGGGGGTCCACCCTCCGGGGAGGGGTGGTACCCGGGATGATTTTTTAACAGGCAAGGTGCACGCTGGGGGGCCAAAAAGCGAGGTGGGTGAGTCAGGTGGGGGAAACGCCTTGCCCTTAAAAGGGGAACAGCCTCCCTCTCATCTGTCCCTGCTGGGCACATCACCCTCGTAAAAAGGAAAGAAAAAAAGAAAGGCAGCAAGAGAGAGAAGGCCCGAATCCCGGAGCTGGCACTTTTTCTCACAGGTAATTAGTGCTCATTCGGAAAGAATGGATGACGCCATCCCTGGTCTGAGCTAACACGCAAGAGCCCCAGGTGAGGCCGGGTGGAGGCCCAGGGCCCAGGGCCCAGCTCACGCCTCCCGCCCCACCCACCCCCACAGTCATGCCTCAAACACGTCTGCCGCAGGAGGGGGCGCCCCTCAGGCTCCACACCTCCCCAGAGGATCTGAGCCGAGCTGTTGCCTCTTCCTGAGCCCCCACAGAGTTCCAGGCTCTGCTGGGACTTCCAGGGGCCACAGGGGAACCACGAGGTGGGTCCTCGTGACCCGATGTGCGAAGGAGGAGATGGAGCCTATGGGGAGGGAGGGGCTTCTCAGCTATGCCACAGAGACAGGCAGTGCCAGGGGGCGAAGGACCAGACACAGCCCCCTCGGTGTCAACTTTTAGGAGAAAGGGACACCATCAGCTGTCATTCCCAGGCAACAGCTGCTCCTCAGAGCCCCGTCACAGGGTGAGGATGAGGAGGGCAGAGCTGCCAGCCCACGGGTGACAGCTGGGTTATGACCTGAGGTGGTCAGGGTCTGCAACCTCCCAGGTTACAGAGCTGGCACCGGGAGCTGTCACCCTGGGACCCCACTCCTCTAAGGCAGGGTAGAGGCCTGCCAGCCACAGGTCCTGAGAGGCCACCCTGCCTTCTGCTGGGGAGTGCCCTGGAGACAGGGGAATTCCTCCAAGGTGGGTTCACTTGCCTCAGGGGGGAGTCAGGCACAGGGCAGGTTAGTGTCCGCCAAATTGCCCAGAAACAAAGGAGACCTTTCAGCAGGGCCCATGTTTTGGATGGAACTGTGTCCCCCAAACAAGGCATGCTGAAGACCTACCAGAGGCGCAGAATGTGACCTTCTATGAAAACAGTCTTTATAGACGTAGTCCAGTTAGACCGGGAGCATGAGAGGAGCCCTGATCCTGTATGACTGGTGTCCTCTTAGAAAGGGGAATTGTGGCCACAGAGACAGACATGCTGAGAGCAAAGACGGCGAGAAGACACTCAGGGGAACACCATGTGACAGTGAAGGCAGAGGTGGATGACATGTATACCAGCCAAGGAATGCCAAAGAGTTTTGGCGACCGCCAAGAGTCGGGGAGGCCTGGGACAGAGTATCCCCCAGAGCCCTCAGCAGGAACCAACCCTGGTGACACCTTGATTGCCTGGGAGACAATTTCCTGTTACTTGAAGCCACCCAGTGTGGGACTTGGTTATGGTGGCCCTCACAAACAAATACAGCTTGTGTCCTGGACGTGAGGCCCATGCAGTGATACCAGGCTCAAAAGGGCCTGGCTTGGTTTAATGCTCTGCATTGCCATTGCAAAATGCTTTATCACTTAAAAAAGAATGGGGACAGGGTCAGCTGGGCATGGTGGCTCACACCTCTAATCCCAGAACTTTGAGAGACTGAGGCAGGAGGACCGTTGGAGTCCAGGTGTTCGAGACAAGCCTAGGCAACATAGTGAGATCCCGTCTCTACAAAAAAATCAATAAGATAGTCAAATGTGGTGGCACGTGCATGTAGTCCCAGCTACTCAGGAGGCTGAGGCAGAAGGATTGCCTGAGCCTGGGAAGTCGAGGCTGCAGTGTGAGCCATGATTGTGCCACTGCACTCCACCCTGGGTGACAGTAAAACTCTGATTCAGTTAGATAGATAGATAGAGGGGGTCTCGCTGTGTTGCCTAGGCTGGTCTTGAACTCCTGGCCTCAAGCGATCCTCCCACCTCGGCTTCCCAAAGTGCTGGGATTACAGGCATGAGCTACCATGCTCAGCCCTTAACAACTTTTGAACAAGCAGTCCATGCTTTCATTTTCCTTGGGGCAACGCTAATGAGGAGTTGGTCGTGTTTTTCCTGGAAAGTCCCTGTCACGGGCCCAGATATCTCCTGGCAGCCGGGACCAAGCTCAGCACTTGCTGTGACCTGGGTGGGACTGGGTGCCAGCATGGTCGGGATCCCAGGTAAGGTTCTGACTGGCCTCCTACCACCTGGGTTCCTGCTCAGGACAGGATGCTTCTTCCACAGCCCTTATATCAGGTCTCCAGGAGGCCTCATCAGCCCCAGTTCCTCTCAACTGTGAGCCCAAACCAAGCTCCATGTCAGATTTTGCAAAGCAGGGGGTCTCCGGGAACCAAGAGATGTGGCCAGGCATCCTGTGCCCTCCCAGAGCCCTGAGATCTTTTCTCCACTTTGTGCTAATTCAGGTCACATCAGCAGCATTTCCAGACTCCTCCCTGGGCCAGCACCACGATTCTGCACAGAATTCTGGGCCTTCTGGGACCTTGTTGTAGGGTGTGAGAATCCGTTTCTATTTATTTCTTCTTTAACTAACAAACAAACCCTCCCAGGAGGCAGGTCACCTGGTTGTGGGGGATTTTTATCAGCAGCCCCTGGAGAGAGCTGATGCCTTTTGTCCCCACACCCATTCTGTCCCTTGCACCCAAGTGTGCGATGAGCAGGATCCGCCCCCTTGACCTAGTGGTCGGGGGAAGTCCTGGCAGGGACAGGAGGGGACGGAGAAGGACTGCAGGGACAGGAGGGGACAGACAAGGGCCAGCGGCCTGTTTCCCTGGGCTGCCCAGCTCCTGCCAAAAGCAATACTGTGGATAATCACATGAACTCCCTGCAACAAAGCCCAGGCGAGATAGAGAGATAAAGTAAAGCCAGGATAATTGAGGCCCACGGATAATCCCAAATCTGACTTGAGCTCCGAGTTTCAGATGCAGCAACTCATTCATGTGAACTGGTAAGAACACCCCTTTTCACCCGGCCCCACCAGGTGACGGGCACGGTGGCTCAGGGGGAAAGTAAGGGGCAGGATGCATGGGGAAGGGAGAGAGTGGAGGGGGAAGGGAAGATGCCCCGGTGTTGGAAGCAGTCCCCAAACCAGCCCACCGGCCCTGAGTGGGTGGAGTTGGCCATACCTCTCACAGACAATTACGATGCCCCCTGCCCAGCCTTTCTCCCCCTCACCCCTTACTCCCCACCCAGCCGACTCCTCCCAGCACCCTGGAAGCCTCCATCAGGTCCTGCCTCCTCTGGGCGCCTGGCGTGAAAGCACCACCACCCATCCGTTCCTTTAAGATGCCTCCCCCATCTTGCCTGTATTATCTGCCTCCCTGTCTTTCTTCCCCACCAGATGATATCAACCTTCAAGCCGGAGCCTTTCTGGCACAATGTTTTACCTCTGTGCCTCATAGAGGACCTGGAGTAGAGGAGGAGTGTGCACTGAGTCTTTCCGGGAGGGGGATACTCTAAGGAGGCGGGAGAAGAAACTAGAAAACAGGGAGGAGGGTCAGACAGAGACAGTGGTGGCTACACCAGGTGGGGGCTGCAGATCGAGCGGGCATGGCCGGATGTCAGCTATATGGATGAATAAAGGAGTGAGTGGACAGGCAAAGCAGAGAAGGATCTTGCGGCCCAGTGGAGACACAGACCTGGACAACCTTGCTTTGGTGGTGGTGGGAGAATGGCAAGGACAGAGGGTGGGCAGGTGACTCCTGCCCTCTTCCAGTCCAGGATCCCGGCCCCCTGGAATGGATGCAGCCCCTGGGGAGCAGAGTCAGGTAGTGACATTTATCGGGTAACCCCTGTGGCTCCTCTGGGCAGATTCCTGGCACGGGACCCATGCCGTGACCAGGGGAAGGAGCAGGCTCCCTCCACCCTGACCTCCACCCTTCAGAAGAACCAGGAAGCAAGCCATGGACAGCCTGCTGGCAGTGCCTCGAGTGAGTTCCAGGGAATCTCCAGACATTAAAGTAAACCTCAGGAGGCGGGCAGAGGCATGTGGGAACACTCAGGGGTGTCTCTGTGCGAAACCATGAGAGTATTCAGGCTTGTTTTGTTACCAAGATCCATCAAGGTCCAGGTCGTGCCTGGGGAATTTCAGAGACAACAGGAAGTAGTCACACATCGCCTCCCACCCCCCTTCCCAAGACAATGGCTCTTTTATTTGGGTGCATTTCCCTTCAGTTCTTTCTAGGTGTGGTTTTCTGTACCCAGAACAGAGAGGCCGGGCCCCCAGTAAAGGCAGAGGCTCCCCACTCCCCATTCCTGGGGCCCTTACGATTCTAAAGTAGCGCACAGCATCCCTGTGGGCAGAGTTATGGCCCTTCCCTTGTGGGACTCGGGACTCCACCTGGTCTCCGGCACATTTTTGCAAGGCTGATGGAATAGTCCACACATGCACAGGTGTGTGTAATCCTCGTGGGGCTCTCAGGGGCTCTGAGAAGGCAGACAAGAGGGCTTCAAAGTTGTCCAGGACAACGAGAAAGGAGTGCTACCCCGTGAGTGTTTGCATGCAATCTCCTCCCCCTTCCCCATCTATTGATTCATTTACTTACAGTCCATCAGTCAGTCAGCAAACCTTCTGGGGATCTAGGGAAAAGTAAACCAGAGTCCCTGCCCATTAAGCGTTCTTGTTTTAGAGAAGGAGACAAACAACTACAGAGACAATTACATCTGGGCGAGCTAAGGCACCAGGAGCTGCTGCCTCCCACAGTAGCTCAAAGGATTCCCAGGGAACGGATCCAGCCATCCCTCACCCAGACACGGGTAGGTGGAGACCCTGGAAGGCATCAGACCAAGAGCTCCCTAAGGACACTCAGTAATTGTGTCTCTTCCATCTGGCCCAGAATACTGGGGAGAGGAATTCTGCAAAAGGCTTCCAAGGGTGGGAAGACCACCCTCTCAGTTCCCTGAGACCTGGGACCACGTCCCCCCTCATTGGACGGACAACTCAGTGAGGATGATGGATACAAAAACGTTTTGTAAACTGGAAGTCACTGGATCGAGTTGGGAGTTTATGAGGAGAGAGAGTCGTCCTCATATAGCACAACATGGTAGCTACTGTAACTACAGTGTACTGTGTCCTGGAACATTGCCAAGAGAGTAGAGTTTAAGTGTTCTCACCACACATGGGGATAAGCATGGAGGGTAATGCATATGGTAATTAGTTTGATTTAGTTGTTCCACAATGTACACATATGTCAAATCTATACCATAAGTATATGTAGTTTTTAATGTCAATTAAAAAAATGTTGAGATCGTGTTGTGAAGTCATTTACACTTTAGGGTAAGTTTAGATCTCATGCACTAGGTGATATATAGTAAGGAGTTTAAGAAATGGTTAAAACACGTGATCTCAGAGATACAAGAACAGCTAAGATTTTCCTTGTAAGAGGTGTAAGGGTTCAGATGCGTCAGCTCAGCCTTAATACTGAGGCGAATGTTCCATCAGCATTTACAGAAGTGGGGCAAGAGGGTTCACTGAGCACACCCTGGATGCTGAACCTTCTGGAACTATGGTATTAAAACAGGAGCCTCGGCCGGGCTTGGTGGCTCAGCCTGTAATCCCAGCACTTTGGGAG
This sequence comes from Cephalopachus bancanus, assembly GCA_027257055.1. Lineage (NCBI taxonomy): Eukaryota > Metazoa > Chordata > Mammalia > Primates > Tarsiidae > Cephalopachus > Cephalopachus bancanus. The sequence goes on along the minus strand of JAPVLO010000294.1, from coordinate 2,263,751 downwards.
GCCAAGGTGAGTGGATTGCCTGAGCCCGTGGGTTTGAGACCCGCCGGACAACTTGGCGAGACCTCATCTCTACAACAAATCAAAATGAGCCGGGCGTGGTAGCGCACGCCTGTAGTTCCAGCTACTGGGAAGGCTGAGGCGGAAGGATCGCCGGAACCCAGCAGGTCGAGGCTGCGGTGGCCGGGAGCAGGCCACTGCACTCCAGTCTGGACGACAGAGTGAGACTCCAACTCAAAAAATAAAATAAAATAAAATAAAATTCTCCAGGCGATTCTGGTGTGTAGTCAAGTTTCAGCAGAGTTCTAGCAACTTCTTTCCCAATACAGAAACCACAATCATGTATTCATTCAACAGACATGTACAAAGCACTCACTCTGTACCTAAAACCGGGACTGCTTCAGAATCTAATGGTTTCGTAGCCTTTTCTTGGAGACCTCCCATGATGGGGGAGGACTCGCTGCTACCAGAGGCAGATTTTTCCCCAAGGAAAAATTTTTCCCCAAGGTTTTCGGTGGTGTGAGGGAGGAGACTGGCTTGGGAAGGGAAGACTAAGATGCACTGGCCCTACTGTGTGCCAGCAACGACGTGGAAAACTTCCTGGACGCTGTTTCCTGGAAACAGTGGTCAACAGCTTGTAGGTAATGAACTGTTACGCGAAATCCAATACAGAAATCAGACGCAAGTGAGGATCCGTAAGGGAAGTGGCCCCGCTCCCTCCCCGCAGAAGGCCCCCCGATGGGTCAACACGGGGCCCCACAGGATTGCTGCCTCACCATCACGGTCGGTTGAACTCATCTGGTCAAGTCCAAGGAAACCTGACGTCAAGGCCTTGTCTACAAAACACCGTTCCCCCTGCAACAGTGTTGCAGATGAGGTAACTGAGGCCCAGCAGAGCGGGGGCTCCTGCAACACTGCTCAGGGGCTCACCATCCATGGTGTCACTTGGGGGGAGGTTGGGCCGGCTGGAGGAGGGGGAACATGGTAGGGACCATGTCTGAGTGTCCAGAAAATCCCTCCCAGGTCTCCCACCAACTTCTAGCCTCTGCATTCTGCATACATTCTTCCCCCCGTTGTCCCTCAGGGGCGACAGAGAATCTAACAAACTCATGTATCCCAAGTAGTGGGGGACCCAAGTCACCCCTCCAAAAGGGGGCACTTACATGTAAAAGGGACCAAGGCAGGGAAACACTCTGCATGAAAGACTGACTGAGGTGACACTGGGGTCCTGCGGGTGGAAAGACCCACCCTTGCCATTCCCAGTCACAGCCCAGAGGATGATGTCTCCCCCGCCTCCTGAGTGGCAGCCTGTGTACTGAGTCAGGGCGGGGGGCTGGCCGTGACATTAGGGTAAGGACTGCCCTGAAAGTGCTTGGCACGGCGTCTGGCCTGCAGTGGCATATAAGACACTGTCACTGCTGCTCCCCTCGAGAGAGAACGTGGAGGAGCCCCTGGGCGACCCCCGAACACCTGGGACACCGTCATGACCGCCCAAGAGCAGCCCCTTCCCGGCATTCCTTGTGCCACCCCCGGAGGCCGAAAGGGATATTTGGCTGAGAAGGCGTCTTCCTCATAGCTCCATGCGGAGGCCTCTGAAGGAGGATGATTCAGGGGTTGAAGTGCCTGGAGCTCATGGCTCGGGGATGGTGGGTGGGCTGAGGGGGCTAGCCTGAGGGGGAAGACAGCCCCATAGCTCCGAGAGCCAGGCCGGAAGCCAGGTGGGGGCAGCTCCTCTGGGTCCCACCACCAGCATCTTTCCAGGCAGGGGTGAAGGCAACCCAGAGGGGGTGCTCAGAGGTCGGAGGACCGTGAGTCTGGGAGCACCCCACATGGCTACAACCCAGCCTGGTGGTGTGAGGTCAGCCATGATGAACTAAAAGTCTGATTCAGACTGGCCCCACTAACAGAGGTTTTTGGCTGAAAAGTCCAGAAGTAGTTCCGGCCCCGGTGAGATTGGATACAGCTGCTCAAATGTCATCACGGACGCCGAGCAAAGCTGCTCACACCTGCAATCACAGCACTTTGGGAGGCTGAAGGTAAAGGATCACTTGAAGCCAGGAGTTTGAGACAAGAGCAAGACCTCATCTCTAGAAAAAGGCAAAAAATTAGCCAGGTGTGGTGGTGTGCACCTGTAGTCCCAGCTACTCAGGAGGCAGAGGCAAGAGGATCACCTGAGCCTAGGAGGTCGAGGTTGCAGTAAGCTGCGGTCGTGCCACTGCACTCCAGCTTGGGCTATAGAATGAGACCCTGTCTCTAAACATTAATTAATTAATGAAATTAAAATCCCCACATTCTACCTTTTCCCATCTTCCCCCCACCCACAGCAGAACTGGCTCATGTTCCAGCGTGGTCCCAAGCCCAAGGTGGCCCCGGGGCTATGGCCTCCCATCCCCTCCAGCAGGAAAGAGCAGCATCTCCATCCTAGCATTCCCAGTCCAAGTCCTGAGACCCACCATGACCCACTTGGTCGCATGTCCACCCCTGAGCCGGTCCCTGTGGCCAGAGGTCCGAGGTGCACATGGATTGGCTCGATTTGGATCACATGCGCCACCTGGATTCTGCACCCCACCACCTGGGAAGCAGAGATGGGACGGTGATGCGGGATGGTGCCCTGGGCAGGCTACAAGCAAATGTGCCAGCCTCTGGCTGGCTGTGTGACCCGGGCATCCGGTCCCCTCTCAAGACTTAGTGGACAAGAGCAAATATTTCTAAATTACTCTGTTTAGGTAAAGAACCCTTATGCAGAATCCAATATAGAAATTTGATCCGCCAGGCTCCGTGGCTCAGCCTGTAATCCCGCGCCTTTGGGAGGCTGAGGTGAGTGGATTGCCTGAGCCTGCGGGTTCGAGACCCACCTGGGCAACTTGGCGAGCCCTCATCTCTACAATAAATCAAAAAACTAGCCGGGCGTGGTTCCAGCTACTTGGAAGGCTGAGGCGGAAGGATGGCCGGAGCCCAGCAGGGCGAGGCTGTGGTGGCCGGGAGCGGCCACTGCCCTCCAGTCTGGGCGACAGAGTGAGACTCCAACTCAAAAAAAAAAAAAATTCGATCCAATTGATGATCCGTGGGGGAAGCGACCCCACCTCCCCTCACAGGAGGCCCCCGATGGGTCAACGGGGGGTCCCACACAGTTGCCAGCTCGCCGTCACGGTCGGTTGGACTCATCAGGTAACATCCAGGGAAACCTGACATCAAGACGGCAACTTGAGAGCCTTGTCCACAAAGGAGAACCAAGGGACCTGGGAACCCCACTCCTGCCATCACTGCAGCCCCTCGGCACCCTCAGCCCTTTCAGAAAGGCACCCTCTTCCCGCTGACCGAGGCCTCACGCCTGACGAGGAGGAAGCAGCAGGGGTGGGGGAGACACGGTTGGAGCCCTGTGGGTGACTTGGCCAGGAGCCAGGTACGCGGAGATAGGGCGACAGCCACAAACAGAGCTGCCTTTGACAATCCCTCCCAGTGTCCCCTGGAGACTGGCCCTCGCCCCTGAGTCCCTGCCTGGTCCCCAGAGCAGGTGAGGCCAATATTGAGTTGTTTCCAAATAAGACTAGAACAGTTATAGATAGATGCCCACTCTGGCAACTCAACTGAACTTTATCTCATTCAATCATCACTATGACCATGAGCGGCAGAGGCCAAGGGGCCCAGCCCCACTGAACGAGCCAGCACTTAGTGAGCCCCTGCTGGATGGTAAAGGCTGCACATGTGTAACTCATTTCACCCTCACCAGGGAGGTGTGAGATGGCACCATCGTTATCCCTGTCCCCCGAAGAGGCTCAGAGAAGCGAAAGCACCAGCCCAAAGCCACGGAGCTAGAAGTGGCAGAGCATGGATTTGAACTCAAAGCCCCTCTGAGGAGCAGCTGACACACTTTATTTCGCAGAAGATCACACCACGCGGTCACCATCTTCAAACCCTCTGAGGGTGGAACGGGAGAGAAGTCCCCGGGAACTCAGAGTATAACGTCTCACAGGGGACGGATCTGGGAAGCAGATCTCCACTGGACCCAGGAAAGAGCTGTGTGACGCTCAGGACTGTGGGACCAGGGCCGTGGCCGCCTGGTGGTGTGTGTGAGCTGGACACTGGAAGTGTCCAGGCAGGGGTTGACGGTCACGTGGGACTATGTGATGGGGACCTCGAACTGCTGGGGAGGACAAACAGGCTCAGAGCCCCCTTTCGGCTCTGAGGTGCTGGGATTTCAAGTTTGGTTTCTCTAACCGCTCCCCCGTCTGCAGCCTCAGCTCCTCCAACCCACTGTCTACACTGCAGACCGGTGGGCAACATCCCCAGCCACGCTGCCCCTGCCGAAGTCCCCTGGCAGGGACTTCAGGGACGGCAGGGACGGCTTGGCTCTGCTCTGGGGTGTCCAGACCTCAGCTGGGAAGACTCAAAGGGCAGGAGCTGGACGCCTGGAAGGGAGCCAGACACAGAGCTTATTTGGAGGGGCCCTCTTCACACATCTGGCTGTTGACGCTGGCGTCGGCAGGACCTCCACAGGGCTGGACACCTCGACGTGGCCTTGCCGGGCGGCCATCCACGTGGACTAGTTTGGGCTTCCTCACACCGTAATGGCCAGCTTCAAAGAGTGACTCTCCTAAGAGAGTAGGACGGAAGGGCATTTTCACGACCTAAGTGTGGAAGTCACAGTGCATCATACACAGAGCTGCACCTGGGTTCCAGGGAAGGGGGACACGACCCAGGGCTGCAAGGAGGCATGCCAAGGCCACGCTGCAGGAAAAGTGGGGGGGGGAGCTAGTGCTGCGGCCATCTTAGGGAAGCAGAAGCTGCCCCATGTCCCTCCTAAGTGGGGCCCAGGCCCTCACCACAGCTGACACAGCTCTGGTCTCGCCAACCTTTCCACATGCTGGGCCTTCCGACCAGAGAACTGTCCATACACTCCACCTCCACCCGCTTCACCTGGCCCACCTCTACTCACCCCTCAGGGCTCAACAGAGCTCTCATCTCCTCCCCCAAGAAGCCTGCTCTGACCCCCGCTGGCCCTTTGCTGAGTCAGGGCTCCCTGGTCCATTACTACATCTGAGGAGAAGTGGCTTCTCTGTGTTGATCTCACACAGATTTCGACGGTGTCTGCACTGTCTACCATGATGTTCCCAGCACCTGGTCAAATTCCAGCCTCTTTCTGGGTCCGGCCAGCAGCCACCTCCCCCAGGAAGCCTTCCCCGATGGCACCGGAAGGCATCTCTCGCTCTCCCACAGTGCTGCCGAGCCCCAGGCAGGTGTTTGGGAATATCAGAGGAAAGGAAAGAACTGCTCTCGCTGTTCCCAAGCCAGAGCTTATTACTGCAGTGATAGAAGCAACATCGCCAGCCAAGCTTGGAGGGTAGTGATTAGAGCAAGGGCATTGTTCTGGGGCTGCCGACTGCATACCTCAGGAGTGAGGCTCGAGCAGCCCACGGCATGTCGACATCAACCCCTGCCCACAGCACCAGGCTCAGGCTGGGAGGGAGCCAGACACAGAGCTTACAGGGACAGGAGGGGTAGGGCCCCGAGGGGTGACTGCGTCCGCCTCACCTGGAGACCTATTGGACATCAATTTCCAGGCCCTGCCCAGACCCACTAAATCTGTAGCTGAGGGGCTGGATGCCCAGGAATATGCCTCCTTGACAAGCTCCCAAGGTGATTCTGAAGCCTCAACCCTGTCCCAAGCCCAGACAGAGCCCGCCCGCACCTGCCCAGCTCCCCTCGAGGTTACAAGATTCAGAAACCCGACCTGACTCAGGGGAGAGGGCAGAGGAGATGGAACCTTCACCCGGGAAACGGGGTCAGATCTCTTGAGCTGAGGGACCCAGGTCAAGTTACTACACCTCTCTGAACACAGGTGCATTGACCAGGAAGTCGAGGGAACTTAAACTTCAAGGCCTCTCCAAAGCCCTGGGAGGGGCCCTCGCATGGGCTCGCTTGTTTGGGTACAATTGGCCGAGGTAAAACATTTTTTTTTTCTTTTTCGTAAAGAGTCTCCCTACTGTCAAGCTGCATAAGCTCCAAGCCCCTCCAGAAATGAAGAGACTAACACAGACCTCATGCAGATATAAGGGAACAACTGAGCAGGTGTTAACGAAGCCACTGGTGCAGTGCCTGACTCTACCACAGAGGAGAGGCGTGGCCAGGCCTCCGTCTCCCACGCCTCGGTGTCCTCATCTGTGAAATGGGGGTGAACCAGGGTCACCTCACCACGTGGTGTGAGCAGGAAGGAGCCAATGTGGGAAATGCACCTGACTCGGGCTGGGCACCGGGGCATGCGCCCTCTAAGAGCTGACCAGTGTCATTGTGGGGGACACAGGACCGTTGACAAACAGCTGTGTGAGCGAGTGAGCCGGAGCAAGCACAACCTCCGTGGAGGCAACCCAGCCCACAAGGATGGCGTGGTGATGCCTCACGTGCTTTTGAAACCAGGTTTCCCGGAAACTCAGGATGAAGATTAGACCCTCCTTCACCGAGTCAGTGGAGAAAATCCCAAGAGGCAGGAGAGTAAACTCCACGCACCAGATTCGCTACAAATCTGGGACAGGAATGGACTTGACCTTGGGCGGCGATTTCTCAGAAGGCGCCTGCTCCGAGGAAGGGTGTGAACGTCCACATTAGAGAATGGGGGAAGGTTAGGGCAAGAGGAGAGTTGAGGCTGGGGGTGTCATCTGTGCCAACTCCCTCCTTTGCATCCCATACTACAAGCAGTTGTGAATTCAATCCAAGCTGGAGGACTAGAAAGATGCTGGGTGACCAGGGTCACCAATACACGTGACATTTTCATGGAGGACTTTCTGGAGGAGGTTACGTTCGAGCAGGGGAGGGAAGCGACAGGGATCAGCAGAAAGAGAAGACAAGGCAGGAAGCGCGACAGTCACCAGCGTAATTATGAACATTAGGTGAGCACACGCTCCGTCAGGACTTGCCTAAGTACTGGGCTCAGACGCTCTTGTTTTTGGAATTCTTTTGTTGTTATTTTGTTTGTTTCATTTATTTTTATTTTTTGAGTCATCGTTTCACTTTGTGGCCCAGGCTGGGGTGCAGTGGCACGATCACGGCTACGATAGCCTTGACTTACTAGGCTTAGGCATCCTTCCATCTCAGCCTCCCAAGTACCTGGGACTATAGGCATGCACCACCATGCCCGACTAAATTGTATTTTATTATTTTATTTTAGAGATGCAGTCTTGCCATGTTGCCTAGGCTGGGCTCGAACTCCTGGCTCAGGCCTCTGCTTCCCAAAGTGTTGGGATTATAATCGTGAGCCACTGCACCCAGTCTATTTGTTTTTATACTAATTTTTTTTTTAAGTTTGGAAACAATTGTAAACTTATAGAAAATGTGCACATATAACACTCTGATTTTTTTTCTGGAACCATTGAAGAATTTGTTTTCTACCAACAAGGGCGCAAAACCATCAGATCAGAAGTTAGCACTGGCACGTGACTACCTTCCGCACTACAGACCTCAGGCTGGTTTTGCCAACCATCCAATGATGTCCCTGATCATAAAAAGACCCAGTTCTGCATCTAAGTTGCATGAAGTTGTCAGGTCTCCTTCAGTGTGGACCAGTTACTCAGGATTTCCTTCATGTCCTTGACACTTTTGGAGATGACAGATCACTTATTTTGTAGAGTTGGGGTCTGACTGATGTTTCTTGCGTCTAGATTCAGGTGACACATCTGTGTCAGGGTAACAGGTAGCAGCACCTGTCGGGGACTTTGGATTTGTTTCTTTCATGGGGGTGAAGGTAGTGTCTGCCAAGTTTCTCTGCTGTCAAGTTACTCTTTCTCCCTTTGTCATTAATGAATATTTTCTGAGGAGCTACTCTGAGACCATGTAAGGATCCCATTCCATTTATTCACTTATATATAGCAGTGTGGACGCATAGTTTCATATGGCGGTCAACAGGTTACACTCCATGGCTGTCGTTGTTTATTTGAACACTCACACGGTTTCAGATTGAGCCAGGGGCTGCCCTTTCGAGTCATTCCTGGGGCATTCTGATGTCTCTCCATCATTCTTTGTGCATTCCCTAACTTCCTGGCACAAAAACGCATTCCAGGCTCATTCTGTCCCTTGCCTGCCCCGGCCCTAGAATCGGCCATAGTGCCAAGAGACCCTGGTTCCTTCAGTGGAGAGCCGTTTATGGAAGCCAAGGTCTGCTCACGCTAGTGGGCAGTTGCTGCTCCCGGGACTTCTGGAAGACAGGGGTGTGGGGGCGGGCGAGGCGGGGTAGGGGGTACACAGTGGACCCCGGGACAACATGGGCTTGAACTGTGCAGGGCCACTTAGACACAGATTTTTCTTGCGCTGCAGCCACCCCAAGACAGCAAGACCAGCTCCCGTCCTCTTCAGCCAACTCAGCGTGAAGAAGGTCGATGAAGACTTTCATGATGATCCATTTCACTTAATGAATGGCAAATGCATTTTCTCTTCCTTCTGATTTTCTTAATAACATGTTCTTCTCTCTCGCTTACTTTCTTGTAAGAATACGGTATCAAATAAATACAACATTCAAAATATGTGTTAGCCGTTTGTTATTGGCAAGGCTTCCGGTCAACAGTGGCCATTAGTAGTTAGGTTTGGGGGAGTCAAAAGTTATATGCAAATTTTTGACTGCATGGGGTTGATGGTGCTAACCCCGAGCTGTTCAAGGGTCAACTGGTCCATATACACTTAAGTGTGTATATGTAAGTATGCATATATAATATACACATTTACATCCAGATTTATTTCTCTCTTATACTGAAAGCCATGAGTTCACACTGATACCTCAAATTCCAATCCAAGGCCAGACACAGTGGCTCACACCTGTAATCCCAGCACTTTAGGAAGCCAAGTCTGGAGGACCACTTAAGGTTAGGAGTTCCAACCAGTCTAGGCAACATAGCAAGATCCCATCTCTACAAAAAAAAATTTTTTTTTAATTAGCCAGGTGTGGTGGCATGTGCCAGTACTTGGGAGGCTGAGGTGGGAGAATTCCTTTGGCTCAGTAGTTTGAAGCTGCAGTGAGCTGTGATCACACCACTGCAGCTCAGCCTGGGCAACAGAGTGAGACGTTACCTCTAAAACATAAATAAATAAATTCTGATGAACACCACAGGGCTCGTTTTTGTTTTCTCCCTCTCTACATTTGCAATTCCTTTCTCTGATATGAAATTCTAGGCTTTCTATATCCTTAATGTATTTACCAATTTGATCAATATCCCCCCAAACACACACACACACACACACACACACACACACACACACACACACACACACACTTTCCCCCCACCTGGGCTCGGGCCCTCCACCCAGACCTTCCTACCACCTGGTCACCCTACTACCTTCATTACTGGGGCTCTGACACCCTCTGGAGGCCACTCCCTCGCCCATGTGGACCCTTATCACCCCTCCATGGGTGACCTTCTCCCCTAGCTCAGGCTCTGAGCACCTCTGGGCCACTCTGCCCACAGACAGCTGCTTTTCCAGAGCTAGCAAGTGGCAAGGCCAAGATGCCCACCCAGTCTTGTGTGATCCAGACCCTATGATCTTGATCACTGTGTTCCCTTAAAAAAACTGAGAACCAGCACATTTTGTCTGCCCAGTATTTTTTTTCCCCAGCTGGAGCATCAAGAAAACCCAGGGAGTTCTCAGCCCCAACCTGGACTGGATTCCCTGGGCACCCCACCTCTTCCACAGGAATACAGGCCAGCCCCTCTGCTCCCACTGGTCTGTGGCTTTAGAGGGGCTCAGACACCTCCCTGGGGCTGAGATCGTGAACTGGGAGTGATCTGCCTGCCTATGGCAGGTAATAAAAACAGCTTGCCATTCCACAGCACTCTAAAGTTTGCAAAGCCCTTGGTAAATCTGCTGAGTCTCCACAACAGGTCTACCAGGTACAGATTAGCAAATGCATGTTATAGTCAGTGAAACGGAGGCTCATACAAGGGAAGAGACTTGACCCAAGTCCACATCATACAGCTGGTGGGCGTCAGAGCTGGGAACCGGCTGACCCAGGCCCAATCCTCTGCGCACACCCCTGTCCCCACCTGTCCACTTCCCTCTTTGGGGCATGGCTTGGCTCAGAAGGGCTCATATCTTCTCTGAGCCCCTCCTGAGGGCCCCCAGGTGTGTGGCTCCAGATCACACCTGGTGGGACCAGGCAGTTCCATCCCGGACTTCGGAGCGCACAGTCTTGGGCAGACACCATGGGGGACAGCTTGAGGCCCGCACCCTTTCCTCCTAGAAGCCCAGCCTCCCTTTCCCTATAACCGGGACCAACAAACAAGGGGTGAGTCAGTGCTTTGTACAGGTTGACCCTCATTTGGCTCCTTGTCCCTCAGTGAATCCCAGAACCCAGGAAAGGCGTCCTCTCTCAAACAGGGTATGAGCCCAGCCCGTCCGAGTCTCACCAGAGGAAGCCAGGTGAGGATGAAACCCCCAAAGTCAGCAGGTGCTGGTGCCAGGGCCCGCCTGTGTGGGAGGGCGGCTCTCCCAGCCCAGATTGGTGGCTCCACTCAGGCCTCATCATGGGTGGGGCAGGTGGGAGGGCACACCCCTCAGCCCCGCACGTGTCCTGGGCCCCTGAGCCACCAGCACTGCCTCGCGGGAGCCCCAGGGAAACCGGGCGACTCCTGGACCTCAGGAGAGGCGCCTGTAGTGAGTCAGCCCAAGCTGAGCTCAGCACAGAACTCCTCACCTGGCCCAGCTGGGGACGCCACTCCCTATAGTGGGAACAGCCTCTACTTCCCCCAAATGCTACAGAAGGCACTGCCCAGGTTCATGATGGCTCGCAAGGCAAGCAGGCCAATGCCCACCAGGCAGGACCACTGGGTGTTTCCAAGGCCTCTGCCCATCCCAGACAACCACAGGGTCCCCTCATCTTCCCCAGTCTTTCTCCCCAAGGGAGGAGCACAAACAAGGTTATGGCCAGCTGAAGGGTCATTGGCAACAGGTCCTTGACCCGGAGAGCCCTCCGTGGCCCTGTAAAGGAGAGGCCACATGCAAAAAGTACTTCCTGCTGGAAGGTGAGGCACACACCAGCCAAGCGGTGGTGAGGCCACCTGAAATAAAGGGGGGTGGGCCGAGGTCCTGGGGGCGCCGGCGGGCTCAGCCCTGGCTCCCAGCCCTGCCTCTTCACTCCCCGTGTCAGGGCGTCAGCTTCCCCAGCTGCAAAACAAGATGGCTGTTTCTGGTCTGTGGTTTCTGTACTGTGCTCCAGAGAGCCCTGGGATTCTGCAAAGGTGTCTCTGTGACCCACTGGGAGAGGAGCTGAGACAACGTCCTCAGAGCTGGCCCTTGGACATCTCTTCATATCAGACAGAGGCTGGAAGGGGTTTCCATTTAAGGTTTGGCTAGCAAATAACAACATATGAAAACTCAGATGTGCCCAGAAGCCCCTCTGCACCACCTTGCCCAACTTCCTTCCCTCTTCCTTTTCAACAGCCTCGTTCAGCACCCAGTCAGCACAGACCTCCCATGCACACAGGGCCCAGTCAGGCCCTGGGTGCGTTCAGACATGACAATCATGTGCTCCCAGCCCAGGATAGTCAGGAAGGTACCTGTGAACAGGTAGGGATACATCCAGGTCCAGTAGTCAGGGCTGGGGACCAAACTGAGCTGATATCTGCCTCAGTTTCCCTAAGGTGCTTGTCCTTGAAAGATAAAACTGTGAGCCTGCTGAGAGAAGAAACCCAAGGTTCCCTACATCAATGCCAGGGAGATAAGGACAGGGTTTCGTTCCTACCCTTGGGGGTCTGGGGCACCAGGGATCTGATACTTAAAGAGATCATTGCTCCTTAAATAATTAAAAATAGAACTACCATAAGATCCAGGAATCCCTAGCTGGGCTCGGTGGCTCAGCCTGTAATCCTGCACTTTGGGAGGCTGAGGTGAGTGGATTGCCTGAGCCCGCGGGTTCGAGACCCGCTTGGGCAACTTGGCGAGACCTCATCTCTACAATAAATCAAAAAATTAGCCGGGCGTGGTAGTGCACGCCTGTAGTTCCAGCTACTTGGAAGGCTGAGGTGGAAGGATTGCCGGAGCCCAGCAGGTCGAGGCTGCGGTGGCCACTTCAGTCTGGGCAACAGAGTGAGACTCCAGCTCAAAAAAAAAAAAAAAAAAAAAAGATCCAGCAATCCCACTACTGGGTATATATCCACAGGACAGGACATCAGAATTTCAAAGAGATATCCACACCCCATGTTCAGGGCAGCACTATTCATAGTGGCCAAGATACGGAATCTATCGCCGTGCCCAGAGGGATGGATAGATTTTTAAAAATATCCTTCATATATACAATGGAATACTATCCAGCCTCAGGAAGGGAGGAAGTCCTGTCATTCACAGCAACATGGCTGAACCTAGAGGACATTATGCTAAGTGAAACAAGCCCGGCCCAGAGTCAGATACTGCATTATCTCACTTCTCTGTGGGAACCTACACACTCCAACTCACAGAAGTGGAGGATAGAATGAGGGTCACCAGGGGTCGGGTGTGGAGGGGCTGGGAGTTGTTGGTCAAAGGACACAAAACTGCAGCTAGACAGGAGGAATAAGTTCAAGAGATTGACTGCACCCCATAGTTTATACCAAAGTATTGTATTTTTGAAAATTACTGAGAGCAGATTTTAGGTGTTCTTACCAAGAAAAAAAAATGATAAATCTGTAAGGTGTAAAAAGCGATAAATCCTTGTATGGTAATTCGTTTGATTTAGCCATTCTACAATGAACAGAGACCCAGCGACCTGAAGGAGTCTATGACATCTGAGGAAGAACTGTCCAAGGCAGGGGGGCAGCTTGAGCAAAGGCCCTGGAGGTGGGAACAGGCTTGGCCTGTTGGAAGAACAGAAAGGCCAGCATAGACGAAGCTGTCTCCTCACAGCCCAGTGGCCTTATTGCCTTGGGGGTACCTGCCCGTCCCCCACCCCTGGCCCACCCTGAGGCTTGGGAACACGGTGATTTATCTGCTTCCTCTGTCTCCTAAAACACAGCTGCCCTTGACTCTGAACTTTGGATCCAGAGTCACAAGACAAAAAGAATTCCTGCCTCACGGACACCAGGCCCCAGCTATGGGGGGTACCTGGTCCACTCCAGGGCGGGCTGGGAAAATCCCCAAGAGAATAAGGACTTCAGGCAGTTGGCTGTGTGACTGTCTTCCTGTCCTCTGCCCCAGCCTGCCTGGGCTCCGGTGCCCAGACACGTGCCAGTCTCTACCTGAAGGGAGTGGGCCCTGGCAGACAGCTTGCCCAAGAGAAGATGATGCCATGGCCTCTGGCCTGAGGACCGGCTCTGCCGAGGGTGATGGGGCAGCTTGTCACAGTGGCGGGGCAGGGAGAGCAGGCTGCCCCTGCCTCCAAAAGAAGGCAGGGGGGATGTGTCAGCGGCTCCCAGCACGAACCTCGAACCTCGGCTCTCCTGCCCTCCCCAGGCCTGCCTGGGGACCTGAGGGGCCGTTTCAGTGCCTAAGTCGGCATCAGCCATGGGGCCCTTTCCAGAGGGCAAGGTGGAGGAGGGGCTGTACTGGGGAGAGAGAGGGGGTGAAAAGGGAGGAAGGAGGAGGGAGGGGGCGAGGAGCAAGAGGGAGGAAGGTGGCGGAAGCAGCACCTCAGAGCAGGTTTTACGGCCAACAGCTCCACCCGGTTGGCAGGGGCTCCCGATTGAGCTGTCACAGTGGAGACAGTCGGGCGGGTGGAAGGCGGCAGCGGCGGGCTCCCATCCCAGGTTGGCACAGCTGACATCTCATGGGGTGGCCGGGTGTGGCGGGTATGTCTGAAGGCCCCAGTGAACACCAAGGTCTCAGGACACCCGCCTTGTCTTGGGGCCACGCTTCCTCTCCAGGAGGAATCTCACGACCCCCTCACACCTGCAACCTTCAGTGGCTCCAAGTGGCTCTGGCCTCGCACCTCCCCTGGGCCGCCCTGTCTGGGAAATCCTTCCCCTGCTGGTCCCAACACCGACCTCTGCCTGCCTAAGTCCTGTCCCACTCGTGTCCTAAGTTGTTTGGGACTCAGCCGGAAGCCTCCCTGGTCCCCCCCTCTCTCCCAGGGCTCAGTGTCCTCTTCCCACGGGCTCCCTCCTCCAGCACAGGAGACAGCTCCCATCTGCTCCTCACCGGGGCTGCCTGTGCTCCTTCAGGGCAGACCCCCTGAGGGACATGCCCAGGACACTTGGCATCCCCGCGCCTGGTGGAGAAGGTCCTCAGAGGACGCCAGACAGATGAAGGGATGAAGGACCCAAGAAGCCACCTGCCAATCTGGAGGTCCCCGCCTGAACCAAGTGATTGGACGTGGCACAGCCTGGAGTGGGCAGCCTGGCCCATGGGGCCCAGCTGACCCGCACACGCTTGCCGACGTCTGAACACAACTCATCAAGTTACAGGACTTGACTTCAGTTACAGCAAACCCACAGGGAGAGGAACAAGCTCACTGACACTTCGAAGGGTCATTGCTATGGGGACGGGGTGGGGGGTGGCAGTGGCGATCACTCTTTGGAATAAAAGACAACTAAATGCTCAGTGTGAAGAAAAAAAGGCTGCAGCCTCTGGAAGCCACTCACTGAGCCCTGCCTTCGGGGTCCTTCTCCCACCCTAAGCTTGGCCTCAGTTTGCCCATCTGTAAGATGGGGAAATAAGGCCACAGCATAAGGCCGTGGGAGAGCAGGCAGAGGGCATGAGGAGACGGAGGGTTCTGGAAGGAGGGAGCTGGAGCCCAGTGTGGTCGGTGGGCATGGGAGGAGGAAGGAGGCGGGTAGAGATGTGGGGAGTGTGGTGAGCCAGGCTGGAGGACAGGGACAGGGACAGGGACAGTGCCTGCTCTGATGGAACAGAAGGGCTGGTGCGGGTGAGTGTGGGCCAGGCCTTGAGGGTGAGGTGACGGGCAGGTGGCCGGCACCCTGCGTGCTGGAAGTCTCTGGTGGCTGACCAGGGAGGACTTGGACACTCACCAGGGTTCCGGCAGCAGCTCCCCAAACTCACCCTGGGGCTGGGGGCCACACCCGCCCGCTCCCCTCCCCAGAGCCTCCGGAGCCAGGGCTTTCCCCAGATCTGCAGCCATGCCCCTCCCACTTCACAGCCACCTGCAGTCCCAAGGAGGGCCCTGCTGAGCTGCGGGGCAGTCCCACAAAGGTGGGCGGCCCTCGGGGACCGCGTGTACATATTGAGCAGAGCACTGTAGTTCGGGCTTTGGGAAGGTTTTCATCTCAGTGCTCCTCCCATCGGTCTGGGAAGATCTGGGCAGGATCTCCTGACCTCGCAAGGTCCAGGTGGGGCTCCTTTGGGGGATGATGACACCTGACCCAAGCGTGGTCGTGTTTCTGTGTCACCGACACTTGTCCAAGCCTGTGGCTCCAGGGGTGGCCCTCAACACTAAGCCCGGAACCAACCCAGACTCAAGACCAACTCAGCTGCCCCAGAGCTGGACCCACCTGCCTCCCTACCCCACTGCAGTTCCCTGGGGAGTGGGCTCCACGCCCTAGCCCCTGGGTGGGCTCTTGGCTGAAAGAGAGCCACCTGCTCCCGCCTCAGTACCAGGGACTTGTCCACCCCTGAGAGACAGGGTCAAACCTGCACAGCCTAGCCGCTGAGCTGGTGGGAGGGACGGTCTGGCACCTCTGGGGGATGGAAGGGCCGGGAGAGAGCTGGGCATCTTTGTTCCAGAACAGGGCAGGGACCAGGCTTAGAGCCAGGGTTTCTGTGCTCTCCCCATGTTCTAGAATGAGCCATTCAATAAAGGGGCCCAGACTTTAGGCTCTGAAACCAGACAAACCTGGGTTTATATTCCCACCCTGCACTTCCCTGCATGGGACCTCAGGGAAAACCCTGACCTCTGAGCCTCAGTTTCCCCCTCTGGAAAGTGGAGATGACAGAAACATTCACTTTGCGGAGTCACTACGAGGAGGAAGGAGTCCAGTGAGACGTGCAGGCGAAGTGCGCCTGGCACAGAGAAGAACTTGATAAACGCCTGACATCATCATCATCACCATCATCAGAAAGGTGACATCGTGCCCCCTGGGAAAAGAAGCCTGTGGGCTGCCTGGTTCCACTCGGAACAGGGATCGAGCTGAGTGCTGTGTGTGGCTCAGGCCTGTAATCCCAGCACTTTGGGAGGCGGAGGTGAGAGGATTTTCTGAGCCCAGGTGTTCAAGACCAGCCTGGGTAACTTGGCAAGACCTCATCTCTACGGGAATAATAAAAATTTAGCCAGGCATAGTCGCGCGCCTGTAGTTCCAGCTATTTGGAAGGCTGAGGCAGAAAGATCTCCTGAGCCTAGTGGGTCAAGGTTGCAGAGTGAGTGTGCTTCTGCACTCCAGCCTGAGCGTCAGAGTGAGACTCTGACTCAAAAAAACAAAAAACTAAAAGAGCAGGGATCGGGTGACCGGGGACCTTCCCAGACTTGTCATGGGCAGGGGTGGTGCCCTGTCCATCTCTGAGTGCCAGGGCTTGGCACCCAGTAGGTGCTCAGTAAGTGTGTGTTGAACTGATTTAATCCAAAATATAATCAGAAGGGTTGTAACGATCATGAGTGCTGGGGGACAGCTTTGCATTACTTTCCAGGTCCCCAGGTGCTTCTCTGGGGGCTCTGGAAGGAGGACGGGCTTCCAGGAGCAGGGCTGGGCTCCTCCATGCCCTTGTACTAGATATGGACAAGCAAAGCCTAGAGAGGGGTAGGACTGGCCCCGGGCTGTGCAGGCAGGCAGGCCAGCTGTCCGAGGTGGCCAGGCCACCTCCTCAGCCTCCCCTCCTTCTGCCAAGCCCCTCCTCACTGCCTCTCAGTCACATCCTGTCCCTGCAGCCCCTCCCAGCTCCCACCACCCAAACACCTGACACCAGGCTTTCCCCAAGGAACTCCCCAGACAGTGTCTATACCAGCCGCATGACACACCCGGGAACTCGAGGACTGGCCTTCCTCCAGAACTCTCCACCACAGCTGTCCCCGACCCCTCTGAGATTCTACTCTCTCCTCGTAGGAACGCCCGTCTTAAACACCGCCTCCTATAGAAAGTCCTCCCCTGATGCCTGCATGCCACCGGCCAGCCAGGTGTGGTTCCTCCCTCCCTTAAGATCCCGGGCTGTCCCTCACCTCACTCCGCTGAGACTCAGTCCCACAGCCTCTCTGTAGGAGTTCTTCTCACCCCCACTGAATGCCTGGCCTTGAGTCTTGTGATGTCTGTTTTGCAGGACTGGGAATGGGTTCAGTGGACGTCCGCTGGGCCCACCTGTGCCAGGTGATAGCAGTCTGTGATGGTTAATGACAGTTGTACTCACTTGTCCCAGCATCGTGCTAAGTGCTCAGCAGGCATACCTCACTTAATCCTCCCGTAGGTGTTAGTATCCCTTCATTATGGATGAGGAAACCGAGGGTAAGCCATTTGCTCAAGGTGCACAGTGTCGTGGGTGGCAGAAGCGAGTGGTCTGACACCAAAGCTTCCCTGTAAAACACCACCCCTGTCCTCAAGCCGCCTCTGGGGAAGCTGGACATCTGTCTGATAGGCAGTGTTCTTGTCTTTGCCCTGACTACCCAGCATCCAATTCCACCTCCCACCAATAACCTGCGCCTTGGTGGAGACCCCGCACACAGTTCTCTAAAGCATTCCCAGCCTCCCTTACAGCTGGGGCATGGTCATGTGACTGGGGCTCAACCCATCAGAAGTGCCTGTTGAGATCTGAACCCAGAGCGAGTGATGCAAAGATGGAGTATCTAGGTAGGGGTGGGTGGTGTTGACAGAGTCCACAGGGCACAGTCTGTCGAGTCTAGAGTGTGGTGCCCACGTTGACCAGTTCTGTAGCAAGAGGGGAAGAGAGGGAGGGGTGCTGGGCTGCCTACCGACAGGCACTCCTACTCTTCCCTGCTCATGAGCCCAGGGGCTTCAGAGAACTCCCTGTGCCCGGTACCGGGAGGTGAGGCGGGGAAACCCCTGGGAAGAGGTGTCCTGAGACATGGATGCAGGAGGCAGTAGATATGCTCAGGCATGGACAGCCATGCAGGACTTTGAGGGAAGCCACCTGGGGACAGTGACAAAGACCCCGGTCCCTGCCAGCCTGGCTGAGCCACAGAGCCACACTTCTGGCACCACCCTACCTCTGAACTTGCTGTGGGGTGACAGCAAGGCCCCAAAGTGGTCCAGGTCTTTGCATCAGGTCTTCATGGCTCATGGCTGCAGGATTGTCACCGCTAGGCTGTCCATGGCAGCACCAATGCCCCAGTGCTCCCTGGATCAGAACCTGGGTAGTGTCTCTGTGAGGGGTGCAGTGGGTGTGCTTGGGAGTCAGCCTGTCACTGGCCTGGTGACCTCAGACAGGTCCATAAAGCCCTCCAAGGCATGTCCTCACCTGGAGAGTGGAGCTCCCAGGGTGGCCGCAAGGACCCAGGAGGACGAGCTTGAGCTCTTAGAATAGCGTGGGCTCACACAGCGCTGCTGTTAGTAACAGTAGGATCTGTTCCTGCAGCTCTTGTGGGTGAGGATTATCATCTCCATTTTATAGATGAGAAAATAGAGGTTCAGAGAGGTGAACTCGTCTGCCCAAGGCCATGCAGCAAGAGGCAGAATCCCAACTTGAACCTAGTGTGACTCCCAAGGCCTGTCTCCTCCCACCTGAGCGGCCTCCTACACTGGTGATTGCTGAGAGGGGGCAAGTGGCTGCGGAATGGCTGCCGGGTAGGAGCGGTGATCCCCACTTCTTTCCTGTAACCCCCCACAGAACCCTGGGCCAGACTTTTTCCACAAAGGGCCGCATAGGAAATATAGGGGTGCCAAAAACATTTTAAGAGATGTTATTTACGTATTACTTGTCAAAGTTGAATTAAATTATGGCAGCAATATGTAGTATAACATTTGCTCAACCTTACTTCCACCACTTTCTTTGTCCTGTCATGTGGTGGTGCATTCACTTGATTACCACCATCTTTTGAGTGAATGTCATACTTAAAATGTGTATGCATTTTTTTGGCACCACCTGTATTTTAGGTTGCGAGGGCCACATGTGGTGACTCTTGAGTGTTCTTTTTCTTCCAACCCTTTAAAAAAATGTAAAAACCAGCCAGGCATGATGGCTCACACCTGTAATCCCAGCACTTTGAGAGGCCAAAGTGGGAGAACTGCCTGAGCTCAGACCAGCCTGGGCAACACAGTGAGACTTCATTTCTAAAAAATAAGAGAACAAAAAATTGTAAACACCAGCCGGGCTTGGTGGCTCAGCCTGTAATCCCGTGCCTTTGGGAGGCTGAGGTGAGTGAATTGCCTGAGCCCGCGGGTTCGAGACCCGCCTGGGCAGCGAGACCTCATCTCTACAATAAATCAAAAAATCAGCTGGGCGTGGTGGCGCATGCCTGTAATTCCGGCTACTCGGAAGGCTGAGGCGGAAGGATCGCCGGAGCCCAGCAGGTCGAGGCTGCGGTGGCCGGGAGCGGCCACTGCACTCCAGTCTGGGCGACAGAGTGAGACTCCAACTCAAAAAAAAACAAAACAAACAAACAAAAAAAAAATTGTAAACACCATTCTCCCTAGCGGGCCACGCAAAAGCAGGCCTGATTTGCCATTCCACCCCAGGTAAGCCCTCCTGGGACTGACTTGCCACTTGCAGGCAGGGCGACCTCAGAGGCAGTAGGGAGCCCGTGTGGGCCCGCCCCGTCCTGCCCAATCAAGTTCATGTGTCTCCAAGATAGTGTACAGCTGGATGAGGACCAAGATGAGGTGGCAATGTGGACGGTCATGGGTTTGGACTCCAGTCCCTACTCTGTCGCTTCTGTCAGGGTGGATTCGTTTCAACTCATGCCTAGAATGAGGACGATAATTGTGCCAGTCTCGTGGGGTGTTCGTAGACTCAAACTTCCCGGAAGCACTTAGCAGCGCCTGGCAGCTGGCTGCTGGAAGCGTCTGGCGGCCTGGCTCTGGTCAGGGCCCTTCCTCTGAGGCCCTTCCTCTGAACAGCATCGACACCAGCTTCTGGACATGGTTGCGTGACCAGCTGTGCTTGATACCCATGGACTTGTGTAAGTCCCTGCCCCTCTTGGGCCTCAGTTTTCCTGTCTCTAAAAGCGGTTAACTGGACAGATTGCCGAGGGCCCAGCCGCCCTCCGGGAGTTAATAAAATGAAAGACATCCATGTATACGTGGGCCATCTTGCCCCCAGGGCTCTCCCAGGTGGGGGGAGGGGTGGCTCAGCATAGCACAGCATGGAATGGAGGGAGCCCCGCCCAGCTTGGCACCACAAGCCCCTCCCACAGCATGAGGGAGGCTGGGGGAGGCAGAGAGTTCTCCCCCACCCGAGCCACTGCTTTACCCCAGGCTCCCTTTGGACCCTGAGAAACCCGTTGGCCACCCTCCCCACAGCCCAGCCCAGCCTGGGGCACCAGCCAGGGTCACGGGGAGCGGAACGGGTGGCTCCCGGCTGGGCCCATGAAAGACTCTTCAGAAGCCTCTGTTCCCACATTAGGGAGAAGCTTCTCAGAACCCACAACTCTTTGGCAGCTGCTCAGGGCTGGGCACTTTGCACACGTGGCCACATTGATCTTGTGAGGCAGGGCTGCCACCCGCCTTTTACAAGGGGCAAAACTGGGGCTCTGGGGGAAAAGAGCTTGTCCAAGGTCACATAGCCAGAATTAGAACCCAGAGCTGACACCAAGCTACCCAGACCTTAAAGTTGGAAATGCCCAGCAATTTGGGAGGCCAAGTTGAGGCGACTGCCTGAGCCACGGGTTCAAGAACAGCCCAGGCAACTTGGCGAGACCTCATCTCTACAATAAATTTAAAAATTAGTCGGGTGTGGTAGCATGTAGTTCTGGCTATGTGGAAGGCTGAGGCTGAAGGATCACCTGAGCCCAGTGGCTGTGAGCGTGCCATTGCACTCCAGCCTGGGCGATGGGGTGAGACTCCAATTCAAAAACAACGAAGTTGGAAATGACCTTTGACGTCATCACCTTCCACGTGGCATGTCCGACGGGCCTTTGCATGGATGCCTCCAATGACAGAAGATTTCCTGCCTCCAGCCAGCCTTTGTCACTGTGGGAGCCCTGCTGTCGGCTGCATCTGCCTTAGTGGGATCTTCTGTGAAGGCCCGTCCCAGGGGCAGTCCGTCCATAATCCAGCAACTCACTGCCAGAGCCTCATCCGTGCCAGGTGCTGTGCTCAGTCAGCCCAGTGAGGCTGTTCATTTTACACACAAAGAAACAGGTCCAGAGAGACAAAGTGGCTTGGCCCAACACTGCACAGCCAATCCTGAACCCAAATCTGATCTTAGACTTCAACCCCAACCACGTTGTTACCCAGCCCTGGCCTCAGGGTCCCCCGCAGAGCTGAGCAGCAGTGGTGGGCAGAGCAAGTGGGGAGGGGCTGGGAGTCCCCTGGGGGCGGGGAGGTCTCAGCACAGTTCTGTAAGGGGAAGCCACTACAGGAAGGCCAGGGCTGAGGCCTCTAGAAACCGCCTCCCCTGCCATAGCGATCAGGGCCCCACGCCCTCCCGTAAGCCTCTTCACCAGTCCCTCGATGCCTCATCCCTAACACTCAGGTCTGTGGACCTAGAAGTTCCCCAGGTAGGCCAGACTCTCCCCAGCTTTCATCTGGGACACCTGCTGCCCCCTTAGCCTCCACCGGGCACTTGTGTCTAGAACTTGTCTCGCCCATTGAGTTGGTGGGGAGACCTCAAGGTCAGATCCTGAGTTGCTTTAAATCGGTATGTTCAACCAGCACCTGCACTACGGGTGTCAGATCAAGAAATAAAATACAGGATGCCCAGCTGAATCTGAATTTCAGAGAAATGACAGGAGATTTTGTCTTAGTGTAAGTCTATCCCAAATAATTCATGGGACATACTTATACTAAAAGAATTGTCCCCTGCAATTATTTGGGAGATACTGATACTCTAAATTTATTTGTTTCTATGACATTCACACTGAATCCGGCATCCTGTCTTCCATCTGGCAGCCCCGTCTGAATCTCTCCTGGGTGGGGTATCTTCAATCTTGAGCCCCGGTGCCCCCATTTCAATGAAACCAGTTGTGCCTGCCTCCGAGACACATGCCGAAGGAGACTGACACTGAACACAGCCCTGCACGAACAGGCCCCAAGTGGGTACCACCAGGACAGAGACCAGAGGGAAGGAATGTGAAGGGGAGTGGGCCACTCCCTGGAGCCTGGGACACTCCCTGCAAGTTCACGTTTGCAGTGGCCGGAGCCCTTTTGACTGCTGGAGCAGGATGGGAGAGAGGGATTGGTGGCCTGTCACACTGTGCCGTGAAAAGAAAAGAATGGGTCCCCTGGCCACCACTTCCGGAGCTGGGAGCTGAGAGGGAGACAGAGAGTAACTTTGTCTCGCTGTCTGCTGTCACACTGCCTGTGACCCTGTCCCCAGGACAGAGCAGATTCCCACCACAAGAAGGGGTGGGGGCTGCAGTGGCTTGAGGCTCCATGCCTGGCACCCGGGCTCCACCAGAGAAAGCCGCCTCCCAAGTGCCGCTCGCCCTGGCGGTAGGCATCTGGGAAGACAGGGCCTGGGGAGTTGGTTCCCAGGGCCTTGCATCCCATGCGGCCCAGCCCCGAGTGTGGTTCCTGGCCTGTGCCAGTTAACCCTTGGCTGCGGCTGCCACACCTGCCCACTGGGCACCTGGCCAAGACCCAGCTCCCAGTGCTGGGCCCTCCTTCTGGAAGCTGGGACTGTCTAACCAAATCCAGGCTTGGACTGGGCAGGGCGCAGGACCAGGTGAACAAGCAGGGCTCGGGCCAGCCGGGGCTGCATCCCACTTTCAGGCTGTGCAGCCTTGGACAAGTGAGTTTGCCTCTCTGAGCCTCAGGTTTCTCATCTGTAAGACAGGAAGAGCAATTGTTACCAAGAACTAGAGATCGTATTGTGGAATTCCCACATTTCTAAAACCATGAATGGTCTAATGGGGGTTCAGCCAGGACCCCTTGTGAAACCAAGCAGCTTACGGACAGCAGGGGTGGATGGGGTGACAAGGTCATCAGGCAAAGCTGGCAGAGGGACCTGAGGGACAGAGTCCAAAGAGCAGCAAGTCCAAGGTCCTGTCTCCTTCCTTCCTGCCTGCGCCCAGACCACTCGCCCCCTGAGGTAGCATTTCCTCCAGTGGAAATGTGTTCTCGCTGATTTCCCCCTTCAACATGTCCCCTGGACTCAGAGACCCAGCAAAGCACAAGCCCTACTGCCCTGCACCACTCTGGCCCCAGTTGCCCTTGGAGGTGGTGGCCTTAGATAGCCCCTTACCCTAATGGCCCAGGAACTCAACTCTTCTCCTGAAAGGCCCGGCAACCTCTGGCCATGTCCCAGGAGGCGGCCAGAGGGGACACCTCACCCTCCCTCAGCAGGAAGCCCAGGGCTGGCTCCAGATGCTAAAGTTCATGGGCGCCCTTGGTGGTGGCCAGAGATCTGCCCCTGCTCAGGAGCCCAGAGTGGATAGAGGAGGTGGTTCATACTCCATCCATCCATCCCTTTCTCTCCCAGGATGGCACACCAGCTCCTTGCCCCCTCAAGCTGGCACCTGTTGTCCCCCTCTCTCCCCAAGCAAGTCATCCCCCCTGAAGTGGGAAAGAGCCTTGAACTAGTCTCTTCCTCCTCTCTGTGCCCACTGTCCCCAGCCCCAGAGTGAAGGGGTCAGAGTTCACCTTCAGGCTCTGAAGTCAGAGAGAGACATGGGGTTGGCTAGATGCAGCCTCCAGGGCAGAGGCAGCAGGAGGCCCTCCCTCCCTCGCCGGGCCCGCCACCCCAGAAACAAGAGTGGCAGCCAGACCCTCTGCATGCCCTTGCTCAGCATCTCAGGTCATCAAGGAGGCCAAAGAGGTGAGTCGGCAACACGGAGGCCGGGCCGGGCTCCAAGATGGTGTGCAGCAGACAAGGCAGGTAGGAAAGGGAGCAGCGACCCCTCCCCCCAGGGCAGGAAACATGAAGCAGAGAAGAAATAAACCATGAAGCAAAGGAGGCATCACCAAAGCAATTGAAGTGTGGCTGTGGAAGGCATGCATCTGTATCAGGCTGGACACCTGTCCTGACGCCGTAGAATGGAGGGGTGACATGACTCTCCAGAGCTCTTCCCCCCCGCCTTCTACAATTCCTTTACACACCAACACAGCAGCACTAGCAGTCACAGCCAAGGCCTGGGCTGTGTCAGGTTCTAGGACTTTCTCCACGTGTGCTTCTTGGCAACAGATGGGCTCCAGCAGTCTCCAAGGATGTGGCCAGGCGTCATCCATCCGTCACCCTAACTCCCCAGCCAGGCTGGGGTGAGGAAATGTGCTGGGACCCTCCGCTCATGCCACGACAGCACATGGCCCCCTGCCATCTGATGGGGAGGAGCACCCCAAAGTCAGAGCTCGCTGATGTGACTGTTTAGCCTTAGGACGGGCAACGCTCACTAGCTGCCTCCCTGGCCGTGAGAACAGAAAGAGGCTAACTGGGTCACCCCCCCCCAACATCAGCCTCCAGTCTTCTTCTTGGTCCCCTAGCTCTAGCATTCAGAGTGAACATTCCTCCCCAGGCCAGCACATCCCCTCTGATGGGTCCTTACCTTAGATCCACCTTCTCTGCTGTGAGCCTAGACAGGTCCTTGGCCTCCCCGCACCTCAGTTTACTTGTGTAGAAAGGGGCCACCGCTAGTCACTTGGGAGTGTGGTGAGTGTGGCAGGAAATGTGCCCTTGTCCCTCTCCTGTTTGGAGCAGAGCAAGTCTCTCTTTGGGCTGGTCCCAGTTCCCCAAAGGGTCTGCCTGGCCGAAGCTGCAGTGACCATGTCTGAGACAAGCACAGATGAGGAGTTCAGGGAGGTTTCTAAGTGACCAAAGAGGATGCCTGCTACAGTCAGACATGAGAGCCTGGCCATGGGCAGGTTAGAGCTAGGGGTGGACTGACTCATACCCCCTCATAAAACAGCACATCGACCCCAGCCCACCCCCCACACAGGCCATACTGCCACCTTCAGTTGCTGATTTTTGTGGTTCTGACTGTCCTGTGCCTATTTATGTGTGGCTGTGTGCTTGGCATCTGGGACAGCAGTTGGTACAGAGCAGACACCTGCTAAATCTGGGAAGGAACAGCTGGAGTCCCACAGACCCCGAGGTTCCCAACCCCCTAGCAGGCAAGTTTCCTCCTCAGGGGCATCTCCTTGTCTGTGGACATAACACCAGCCTGGAAGGCTGATTCAAGAATGAAATACAAAGAACCTAGTGCAGCCCCTGGGGTCCCAACAAGTGCAACAAGCCAAAAGGGGGCCTCCCTTTTAACCAGCAAAAGCTGGGCACCAGGTGGATGTGACTGACCAAGGAACACCAGAGGCCTGGCAGTTCCAGCAGGAAGGTGTTGCCATCACCTCCCACTTTATTGCTGAATGCAGACTCTTGAGGCCTACCAGTGCAGCCATTGTACCAGTCCACCAACTTAATTCCCCCACCCAGCTGCCTGCCGGGAATGGCAGGGATGCAACAGCAGTGGACCCAGACAACGGTTCAGGATGAAGTGGGCTAAGTGGCTATTTGCTCAGTGTCTATCAGTGTTCCTGCCTGAGACCTGGGCCTGGGAGGCACCGTTCCTGCTCAGCCCAAGGTACTGCCTGGAACCTGTCCCGGACCTACACGGGCCGCTGTGTCAGTAGGTTGCCTGGGACTGTGCAGAGGTGCTCGGAAACCTGTGTAGACATCAGGAAATGCTCTAACAGTGAAAACAAGACATGTTTGGGCTGGGGCCAAGATTCTCTGAGGCCTTTGCAAGAAATAAAAAAACGAAGGACAGAGAATGAGTTCCTTATCATGAGCTGTGGTGACGCCAGCTCCGCAGGCTAGAGAGGCAGGCCTTGGCTAAGCTCCTGAGGTTCCAGGCTGACACTGAAGGCGCCAAGCAGTGACAAGGAGTGCAGCTGTGGCCACCGCGGGGCCTCATGAGCAGCAAGCCCAGCCTCAGAAAGCAGGCCGCAAGCCAGCTGTTGACCCGGCACCTCCCCACCCCCTGCCGCCCTAATATCCCCCATGAGGTGCTACGTAATAGCAATTCCATGTGCTACCACACACCTGAAGCAGTCTCTCGGAAGACTGCCAGGAAGGGGGGACACAGGCCCGCAGAGGACACAGACTTACTGTGGGCCTAGACCAAGGGCTCCATCCTCCTCACTAAACATACTCAGGCTCACCTGACACGCAGAGCTTTGTTAAGGAAGGGCAAAATCTGGACAGATTAAAGGAGTTCATTGATAAGAGAAGCTACCAGTTACCACCTGGCAGGCAGATTATCCCGTCAACCCTGCCACCCTCCTGCCCTGTGGATACCAATATTCCCATTTTACAGGTGATGGGGCTGTGGGGACACAACAGGTGGCAGAGTGAGTGCCTGAGTACACCTGGACAATGCCGCTCCTCTCTCTGGAGCTGAGCTAGTCCCTCAGAAACCTGTGTCCCCAACACAAACACCCTGACCTGCCAGGGCATCCAGCTGGACCCTTGTGTCTCTGGTTAAGTCCAAGCATGACCCTCATGCTGACTCATGGTTTCTGGTCAGGGGCTCTGGGGAAGGGACAAGAAGTTCCGGTTGTAGATGTCTTCTTCAGGAGTTCCAGGCGATCTAATTTGAGTAAGCCACAGAAACATCAGACAGGGAAGCAGATGTCCCACGAGCAGTTGGCTGAGCAGTCCATCAGGAATGAAAGGAGACAGGGGCTAGGGAGCTCTTCCTCCGTACAAGCCACAACTGGGCCAGCCTTTCCTAACGTCTGGGGAGAGGCTCTCGGGAAAGTCACTGCTCACTAGAGAGGGCCACCGCCCACAAATGTGGGGGAGCAGGTTTCAGAGGCCCCCAAGAACAGCAGCTACCGTGGACAAGACAGTTTCAGAGGCACAAACCTGCCCACTCTGGAGCTCCTGCCCAGGGATCTCAGGCAAGTGGTGTTAGTTCATGGGCCCTTTCTTGAACGTTTGTTGAATTAGAAATAAGGACACACTGGGTGCCTGGAAGTGTAACCACAGCTATTCTCATTATTCTGATCCCAAGTCTGACCCAGGCCCACTCTTAACATGACAACCCTGAAGAGAAGTCACCAGAGAATTCCCGATTCACAGCTAACACGAGGACATCGAGTGCTCCCATGGCCTTTGTTGTCAAATGAGACTACTGCCCTTTTCCACAGAGCCTTCCTTCAGTCAAGGACTAGAACACCATCAGGCTCCATGCATCTTTGGGTTCCAGCTCTTAAGGTCAAAAAATTGAGAGGCCATGGGCTTTGTTTTGAGAAAAATCATAGCCATCAAAGGCGGTGCCCCCACTTGCTGGTTGAGAGTAGACAGGCTCCATTTAGTGCTGACAA
Source organism: Cephalopachus bancanus (assembly GCA_027257055.1). Taxonomy (NCBI): domain Eukaryota; kingdom Metazoa; phylum Chordata; class Mammalia; order Primates; family Tarsiidae; genus Cephalopachus; species Cephalopachus bancanus. The sequence goes on along the minus strand of JAPVLO010000294.1, from coordinate 2,236,497 downwards.
GAGGCCCAGAGACAGCGATTCTGATACATCTGTCTTCATGTGCTGATGCCGGAAAGGGCTGTGCATTCAAGGGAAACCATTTAGCCGGTGTCACAGGATGGGTTTAAGCAGCAGTCAACACCTTCTTTTCAATGTGTATTACGTCATTCATTTATTTCTCAAGATGTGCACACTCAAGTATCAAGGTGGCCAGGACAACTCATGGCTCCTAGGTATGTACAGGTCCTTCGATGGCTTGGGTTACAGACAACTTCATAGCTAGTGCACCACACACACGAGAGAAAACAGGAAGTCTAAACACCCCAAGCCACTCCAGGAAAAGTGAGGGGGGTAAGAGGGGTAGTAATGCAGCATCCCGTGGAGGAAATCAATGCAAGGAGGAAGAACAGAGGGGTGGAAGGCAAGCTAGCTTCAGTCTTCATCAACGCAGTTTCTGCGCAGGTGTTCAGGGAACTGAATTCAATAGGTCCTTCAGGAAGCTCTCTGGATCAGTGATTTCTGATAAGAGACCTGGAAAGCACAGCAGGCAGAGGTGGGTTAGGAGCAGGCGTGCACAGCCCCCAGCCCCTGAGTCACGGCTGCCTCCAGCAGAGAACACTCTGTGCCCCAACAAGCTCCGACCCGCAGCTCCCTGGGCACTAGCATGACTGAGGAGACAGTCATCCAACAAACACCTTGTTCCACAGGAGGAGGAAGGAGGCACTGCTGTGTGGGGGAAGTGGGGAGGCACCCTGTGAGCCCCTAGAGCAGAGGTCTAAACCTGACTTGGGGAGCACTGCAGGGGTCTGCAAATCCACTGAACCCAAGTGCAAACTGGAAGGGGCATGCCGAAGAGAGAGCATCCACCGCCTTCATCACTTTCAGAGGGACAGGGACCAAAGAAAGGTTACCGCCACCACCCACAAGGGCCAGGAGAAGCGAGCAGGGTGGCAGGACCCTGGTTGCTTCTAAGCTTTGATCCGACCATGAGTCCTGAGCGACTAAGCGTGTTGCCCAAGCTCAGGACCTCAACTTCCTCAACTATCAAATAGTGACAAAGAAGCCCTCATGGCCTCACTGGAGGTTAAGTGAGGCCCTTCATGTGAAAGTGCCCGTGCACAGAAGGCATTCAATCCACAGTCAGTCCTTGGTGGCTCTTCCCTCTCCAAGCAAGGCACGTGTTCAAAGCCTCATGTTCAACAGACATGGAGCTATTAGCCTGAAGGCCTGGCAACATCCAAACTGGAGTCATCTCCTAAGCGTCTGGGTAATGGAAGGGAAAGAAGCTCAGACCATCCCCTGTTGGCTTGGGAAGGTGTTTTTGTTCTCACATTTGTATAGGGTGTGTCTGATGTTCTGAAATTTTCTAACAGCTTAAACAAAGCAATAAAGTCATGCTGTAGAAACCTGACCCAGGAGTAGAAGACACAGAGGTTCCCTGCCCAACAAGGCCCTGTCTTGCCCCTGCTGCAGGCCGAGGTGCTGCCATCAGCTCAGGGCTGATGCACGGCCTGAACTGAGGTGAACCCTTCCTTCCCTGTCCACCTCCTCCTCCTCCACTAGGTCTGACTTTCACAGTCACACTGACAGAGTTTCATGTGACAGGGCTGGCACTGAGGACACAGAGATTTTAAGACAGACTACCTACTCTTAGGGGTCACTTTCTGGGAAGAAAGCAAGGCATGTACTAAGGCATGGTGGTGGTTAAATGTCAAGGCTGGAACACTACTGGGGAGCAGTCAAGAGTTGATGGCATTAACAAAGATACGGAGGTGGCAATGTTAGTTTGAGGCTACCCAGACACTGAGCAGGCACTGGGCCGACGAAGGTCCCTCCTCTTACAGAGCCACTGCAGAGAACAGCCAACGTGGAAGCCCCCGGGCTTTTTGGGAAAATCACCCAGTCAGTGTGAGCTGGAAGGAAAGAGGACTTCACACTGAGCAGCACTCCAGACCTTTAGTGGGTCTTATTCAAGGAGGATAAAAAGGGAGAAAATGTTAATGAAAATGTTCCCTTGATAGTGGGATCTGGGGTAAGTTTCTTCCTGGTTCTTTACACTTTACAAAATCCCACAATGGACAGAAAAAAGTGAAACAAGCAAACAAAAAAGTGCCTGGCAGGTCTGGTTACCCCTTCGCTGGCTCTGGGTGGCCAGCCTTTGTAGAACAGGCAGTCCACAAGCAGTCCACAGCCCGAGAGAGCCCTGCACTTCAAAACCCCAGGCAGGGCCAAGTCACCTCCCCGTGCTGCACTTGATGCTTACTTGACATCCAACACACTCTCATGTATCTGCCTGCAGTGAGGATGGCAAGTGTGCTATACAAGAACGTCAGTGACATCAGCTGTGGGCTGAGGAGCTGTCGGCCATGTCCCACAAAGCCAGGTTCACAGTGTCACCCTACTTGCTCACTCAGAGATGCTCTCTGTTCTGTTCTGATAGTACCATTGACTTAAAAAATCAGAGAAGGAATTTCACACATCTCTCTGGGAATAGCTGTGACATAAGAAGTCTCAGTCCCCACAAGACAGGAGGAAGACAGGGGCACTCCCATTTGCACGCTAATATTCTGAACTGTCATAAAAAGCCAGAATCGAAAAGGAACTCTACCACTTTCTAGCTGTGTTCCCTTGGCCACTTGTTTAAGCCTCGGTTACCCCATCTACAAAATGGGGACAACCAAAGTTATTGCCTCGCACAGGGCTGCCTGGAGGACTAAGATCATGCACCGTGAGCAGCACAGTGCCTGGGGTCAGCACTCAAAACGTGTTTAAGGTGCTGCTCTTGTCCTCAGTGACTGGTATTTGCACATCCTTCCCAGGGGCCTTGGAGGCAGCTGACAGATTAGCTTGTACTTGTTTCTTCTGACATGTGTACATAAAGCTATAGCCAGCCCTGCTAAGGCAGTTGGGGGCCTCAGCTGCAGAAGATCTTTAAAAATGAAACCTTGACACTGACCAGCCACGTCGAGGAACTCTGAGAAGGTCTCCACTGGCATGAATTCCTCCTGGAAGGTTTTCAGGGCTCTGTCGGCAGCTTCGTAAATGGGCATGTCATTGTGGCGGATGTATTCAGCTAGAGAGCAGGACCAGCCTCCCTCTGTGTTACTGGTAGGCACCTTCTAAAGAACCAACAGGAGACAGGGCCGGGGAGATGGGTTACTTATGCCACCCCATCCTCTGCCTTAGTCAGTCAGGCCCTTTCAGTCCTGTGAAAAGAGAGCCCTCCCCATGTACACTGAAGCTTTCCTGGAGGATGTTTGCATCTCCAGGAGCAACAAAGTCCCACTTCATCCCTCCTAGAACCCCCTTACTGGGCACCATGTCACTTGAACCTACAAGCTCTGGCAAGTGACTGTACTACTTCCTCCCCACACATTTCCCATCTGCTTTCCCCAAAGCAAAGGAATTGTCAACATGCTTCGATTGAGCTACAGCCCCACCCCCCCATTCTGCTTCTCTCAAGCAGAGAGGAGAGTATGTTATAAGCCGACTGCAGGAAGTCAGACTCAATCAGGGCAACAGAGCTTATCTAAATGCAGACGGCAAGAACCACAAGAGGGACCAGGCAGGAAAGTTCTGGTAGAGGTGGGCTCGGAGCAGGCTTAACAGTAGGTGACTAGGGTGATCTTGACAGACACTCAAGGATCTAGGCTGAAAGAATGTAACCCTTTCCACAGTAGGAGCTGTTTGTTTCTCAGGGGCAAAGCCCCCCCAGGCCAGTTGAGGAGTAGCCATCTGGATGCTGAGGCAGGGTCAGAGCCAGGAGCACAGACATTTCACATCCTTGCTGAAACAGCTGGGCCTCCGAGAGCCTCCTTACCTTAAACATGTTGTAGATGAGATCAACGAGGGCCCAAAAGAGAAGGGAAGAGCGATAGGCAGAATAGTCCTTCACTGCCTTATCTGTTAGCCTAGAAAAAAATCAAATTCCACCCCATGAAGTCCCAGGAAGGACACTCACAAGGACAAAGCAAGGCATTTTGGGAACAAGGTTAGAGTCACAGTGATCTGCGCATCACAGTTCCAGCCTATCTGCTTAGAAAAGGCAGCTGTGAGCAAGAAATTCTGGAGACCTGGGACCCAGAGGTTTGTCAATGACAAATGTTCCATGAAACTCATCTAACTCTTGTGTACTGATCTCCCAGATCAGGGTACAATGGAACAGAGGGAGACCTAAATGGCAACATGGCAAACTACTGACTTAAAGAAAGGCAAAGGAGTCCCACATTGCCCTTGTGTTCAGCCTCCACACAAAGCTTGATGGTACCTAATAAATGAAGTGGGAAACAAGTCCTTTACATTCCCACTAGAGAAGTTTCATAAAGTCAGCAGAGCTCAGCAAGCCAAACACAGTAACTTGCCAAGCACGTGCTGTGTTAGACAACAGCAAGCTGAAGAAGACCTGGTGCTGAGCAATGGTGATATCTAGGATGGAGCACAACTACCCGACACCTCCTAAATCCTGGGATAATCCGAGCCTGCACCACACCCCTCTATTTCTACCCAGTATTGTTGCTACTTAATCCAGTGATTCAACTCAGGATTTAAAGACCAGCCAGTCCCTTGGAATACCAGGAGCTGTCTCTGACAACATCCATTGCCTTCTCAGCGAACACTCTTGGTTTGAGGAATGATTATACCAGGTGGAACTATTACGAAATACAGAAAGACCAGACTCCCCTCAGCATAGTCAGGGAAATACAGTCAGGATCCAGTCTTAACCACACAAACTCTACGAAGGTTCTGTTTGCCAACAGCCATCACATCTGTAATAAGCAGGTAAAGGCTAGAATCCTCGTCAGAATATTTCTATGCCTTGGAACACACTGCAACACATCCCAGGGCTAAAGGGATATGTACTAAAATGTTAAGCAGTAACTGAACATTTGGTTTAGTATTAAAATGCATGTGTATATGTAGAGATGTAAAAATAAGACAAGCATACATGGGATTTTTTTATGGAAGTGAACACAATATGGGACTCAAGTGAGGAGACTGCCGAGCACGAGACAGGTGTGCCACACCTACATTCAGTCAGCACTGAACTCAAAGCCAGAAAACAAAATGAGGCGATCTCATTGCTCAAAGGTGCTTCCCGTAGCCTCTCTCCACCCCAGCGTCTCCCAGAGCTCCCATCCTCTCTGCTGCATATCACACTGGGGGCACTGCAGCCTCAAATACCAGAAGGTGGGCCTGGGGACAAGGATGACAATCCGACTCTGCAGCTCTGCATGTCAGCAGATAAGGTCCCAGATAGTCTTGAGGGAAGCCTGAGAATGCCCTAGGCTTCCAGACTTGAGTTCCTGGCAGGGGAGCCTTCTTTCTGAATGTAAAATGTGCACAAGAGGCCAGCTTCTCCTAAGCTACATTTGTGTACCTGCTACCACCCCTCCCCCGATGATGCACAGGACTTGGGACAAAGGCTGCCTGCCACCAGTGACACTGCCCCAACACCAAGATGACACCTGGTAATGCCCTCCTCCACACATGGCCCAATACTGTGTAGGCCCTCAGTGTCCCTCTTAGTCTGTTTTGTGAGTGCCAGGCTCATGGCCCAGACTGTGGTGGGTTTGGGCCTTCACTGCAGCTATTCTGCTTTGGTAAGCAGAAGTCTTGAGTGACCCTGCCCAGCTTAATTATTTCAGGCTAATTAGTAAAGGTGACTAAACTGCTACAGAGAAAATGGCAACTCATGAATGTAGCTCACACTGGATTTCCTAATTAAGCTGTGACCAAATCAGCTTTTCCTGAACTGTCTGGGACAGTAATGAATTCTAGTCTCCTAATTGAAAGCAAACCAGCTCCTGTGGGTTCAGATTTCATACGTGCCACGGAGCACCTGTGCTCAATAAATGGTCACTCCATTTGCTATGGATGCAGGCCTAGTCAGACTTATCAGCAGCTCAGTATTTTCAAGATCTAACTTTGTATATCTAGCAGCTAGTTAACTATAAATGCTCTAGGCTCTTGGGAAGCACTGGAAAGTGATATGTTTGGAATGGGGGCTGGTTTTCGCCGGAATCTAACAAGACTTGTCCCCTCCCACTCTACATGATAAGCTGGTACTGGCCAGATGTAACAGTGCAGCTCCAATCTGGTCTCTCTGGGAGTGTGAAGTTCCTACAGACCAGCAACACCTGATTAATCTGAGCTGGTAGAGGTAAGACAGCAGATGTACCAATGCAGCATACCTGTTTCCACCTGACTTGTCACTATCATGGTCCTGACAACTCCCTCTCTGCTCCCTTGCGGGCCGGCAAGTGTGGAAACGATCCCTCGGATCCTGGACTACAGCAGAATTCCAGGGATGGATCTTCCAGGAATGAAGTAGAGCCACATTTCACTCAGGGGCAGAAGCATGCTGCCAAACCCAGGGCCCACTCTACCTCCCAGGGTGAGCAGAGACTGTTCAGGGTCACCCTCAGCCTGAGTGTTGCCCAAGGAGGCCCTCTCTGAACAACCAAGGCAAGCATCTCAAAGAGTTGGTGATGGTTGTTTGCAATCATTTCTCTCTAGACACCTCCCATCTGGCCTCAGTCACACAAAAGTTCATGGAACAGAGACAATGTCCTTCCTGACATACTGTTCTTCCTTTGCGATGTGTAGGAATAGGAGAGTGGGTTTGGAAGAAGAAAAGCTCATGGAACGTGAGATGAACAGGACAGGAAAACAACTAAGGAGGGAAGGTGACAAGCTTTTAGTTATTAGAAAGAAAATGCCCAACCACAATCATGCTGAAACCTTCCTGGTTTATGCCAAAGCCAGCAAGTTCTGGTTACTGGTCTTGGTTTCCACATCCCTGATCTTCTCCTGGGTGATATCATCCTGTGCCTGGCTGCCTTTCTTTCTGACACTTTCTACAGCAGGTAAGCCTGGTTCCACCTTTCTAGTGGCTGAACACAAAACCCAGAGGTGACCAGGCCACTGCCAGCTGTCAGCCTAGATTCCTGGTATGACAAATTGAGAAGGGAGAAGGACTGGTGAAAACTGCCAAGGCCACTGAGCATGTCTTTGCCTACTGTATGTGTACTGCCAAGTAGCTCGTAATACACCATGAATACACAATCAGGGAACAGTTTCCTGAAGCAGGCACTGACCTGGTTGTTCCCCCTGGAGCCACTGCCCGGGCATGCGAGGTTATCAGCAGCCTCCGCAGGATTTCCACACGTGTGGCTCTCCACTGCTCAGGAGACAGGATGTGGAGGGCCAGGACTGTGAAATAGTGGGGCCCGTCCACTTCAAAGGCACTCTCGACCCACTTCTCCTTGGGCTGTTCCAGAAAGCCTTGGAGGTTCTTTTCTTCGCGGGAAGTTGCTCGGGTTCTGGAAGAAAAGGGGCATGATGGAAGTAGGGTAGAAGCAGGACACAGCAGCAAGTTGGGGGTGGGGGGGATGATTTGCTCAGTATGTTATCTTGTTATATCTGTCGAACACTCTCCACCCATCCCTAACCACTTCTCCCACATCCTGACAATCCATTCTCTTCTTCCCCTTTTAAGCCCTTCTTTGTGGCATCTTTCCTGGCTCCCCTCCACCTCTGTAGCTCTGACTCAACTCCAAACAACTACTGGCCCCTGAGCCTCCTACTGTCAACCATGTTCACAAACATTCAACATGGAGTCGTCCAACAATTCTGGAAGCCCAGAGAAGTACCCAAAGTCACCAAACTAGTGAGAGATGGGACCAACACGAGTCTAGATTTCCTGACTTGGGCCCATAGCCCGAGTTCCCCCTTACTGCATGCAGTCTTATTATCTGTTAGTGGTTTGCACTAAATGTGCTTCTGGTTCCTCTCCTAGCCTCCCTATTTTGGTTTGTTTTCTTATAATGCATGTCCTCCTTCATCAGAATGCAGTTTCTTCCAGCCAAGTCCTGCTTCTTGTTCTCACTCTTGCCTAAACTGCAATGATGATAATGATCATACAAGCTTTGACACCAGGCAGTATTCCAAGTGCTTTTACACGGACCATCTCACTTATCCTCATGACAACTCCAGTCACTACTACTCTTCCAGTTTTACTGAAAAGGAGACCTGCAGTGCAAAGGAGGTACAGATTATGCTCAAAGTCACACCATGGGGAAAGAACTGGGCCTTGAAGCCAGGAAGCCTGGCCATCATTAACTCTATCCTCCTCTCCATAATGAAGCTGTAACAGAGATTACTACTGAATCAGCACCGAGAGCACTCAAGTCCTTCCTGACAACATATTGCTGGGTAAACTCTTTCCTCACAATCTGGATGGTCCTCTCATCCCCTATCCTAATCTTGGGGAGGGGGTGTGACATACTATAACACTAGCTGCTGCTAGAATCCAAGTTGCCAGCTTTACAGGTGGCACTGTCACAGACGCTGAACTACAGAAAAGCAAGAGCGGCAGGTGTGAGGGCACCCTGCCTCCTTCTGCTCCCACAGATGGGAGCGGATGGATACTAGACTTGATCTTCCAACCCCGTGGGGAACCTGAGGCTTCTGGCCACTGTAGGACCTGCTCAGGCTCTGCACTGACCCACGGTGGCTGTGGTGTGACATACTTGCCACTACACACCAATATTACACCAAAGACACCCAGTGCCCTGTGACCAAGCTCCCACCAATGTCAAACAGCTAGCTAGGGAAGAAGTCTGTGGCCGAGAAGCAGGGCCTCTCCATGGAGCTTCCAGGTTAGCCTGACTGAACAAAGTTACCATGGCAGAGCCAATTTCCTTTCCAACTAAGAGACTTGAGCACAGGTTACAAATGTCTGGCACTTGAGAAACACAGTGACATCTAAGTCATCAGTTTTTTTCCAGCAGGGTAAATCATGGAAGTTTTTTTTTCCACACGGGTCTGCTATTTTCCCTGGAAAAGGGAGCAGTCCACTTCACCACCTGGCTACCAAAAGACATGTCTCTGCAAAAACCCAGGGCTCTCTTAAGGGCCTCTGAGAACACTGGCAATGAGCACTGTGCCGCCTGAAGCAGAGGCTAGACAGTGAGAGGGTCTGTGCCATGAGTGGTGCCAGGTGTGCTTCCACCAGTGTAAGTAGTTTAGTGGATGGTGTAATGTGCCCTGATGGCAATTTTCCCTGGGTTTTTCTTAAACAATGAAGCCTGTGGTCTCAAGTTCAGCCTTTTATCTCACAAGGAAATGGGAGGGAGGGAAGGAAAAAATAACATCGTTGAAGAGAAAGAACCACAAAAGACAAAAGACAGATTGTCCTGTTGCCTAAACTGCACTGCAGCTGCCTCAGGAAAGCTGTACACAGCCTTGCAGTAGCAGACTGCCAGGTCCCTGCCCAACAGCACCATAAGCCTCTTGCTAGGAGATGGGGCCTACAAGGATGAAATTAACTACGAATAAAATCAAAGAGCCAGGGGGCAGTAAATCTCCTAATTTGCTTTTAAAATCTGGAGTGGAATGAAAAAAGAATATTCTCCAACCCCTTTAAAATTACTTCTTTGAAATTACACTTTTAGGTATCAGCTTAGCTATTTGACAATGTGCATATGGATAAAGCTACAAATCTCCTTTTTTCCTGGCTGACTTCCCTCTCAGTTGACTTTCCCAGATAATCTTCAGCATTCCATTCCCCTCACACTTGCTGAAGCTTTACTCACTGGAGAGAAAACAGGGACAACAAACCCACTTTTCCTTTGGGGAAATAAGCCCTTAGTTCTGCTGCACCTCTTGATGGGAAGCCTTCACCTATAACAACCCCTATGCGCTTAACTAATGACTGTGGTGCAGCTCCAACCTGTGACCTCCCTGTATCAGGAGAACAGTGTGGAAAGTAGCCATAGCAGCTACACTGGAGTAGAGGTTTCGGTGGCCTGGCTTCTCTCATTTCCTGCTTCCCCATGAGCTGAAGGTCAGTCTAAGGATAGCCTTGGGCTGCTCATGGTGGAAGAAAGGGCAGTTTGGGGAAGGAAGTCACCTATTGCTTTATTCTGTGTGATCCTAAAAAGCTGCAGATGAACATCTCTAACTCAGTAGAAAGGCTGCCTCAGGCCAGATATTTGCTCTGGAACTAGCCAGGGAAGATATGGAAAAGCCAGGGGATATCAGGCAGAGGGATGCTGGTGGGTCATGAGCTGCTGTCCCAGGATACAGGATACTGACGTGTTCAGGACATAAAGCACAGTGTGAATGATGTACGGGATCAGGTGGATGTTGCTCTCCCGGCCGCCCCCGCCTGTGTCTGCGCTGAACGACTGCTCCATAGCAAAGCGCAGGAAGAGCAGTTTGATGTCATGGATGTTGAGCTGGTATGTGGGCTCCCGCTGGCCCGTACATTCCTGGAGGTAAGTGTTGTGCCTAGGGGAAGCAGAACAAACATCACAATGGAAGTGAGTCCCTGGTGAAAACTCATTTTGGAAGACCAAAGCCCCTTTGGATGCCCTAGGCCCGACGGCTACAAAGGTTAACAAATGTAGAAAGGAGTGAAGGGGAGACAAGACTACAGGACATTTTCATTTCTTCTGTGACACTCTCCAAGTTTTGATGAGAACTCACTACTTTTGGGGCTCATTTCCTGATGAATAAATGTCATAGGACATATCATGGCCATATCTAGAAGTACATTTTGGAGGAAGAAATGTAGAACTTATCCATAAGAATAGATACACTCTTCCACCACCAAATAAAAGGTTTTTTTTCTATGTAAATATACATTCCCATCTATCTGGGCTCTCTGCCTTTTATTAATTGGGCGACCTCAAGCAAGCTGCTCAACTTCACTGCATCTCAATTTTTTCATCTGCAGAATGTGTGTAACAACCATGGCAAGCATTTCAATACACTGCTCATTATTACTGCCAGGTACCTGTTTTATAGCAGGTATTATCTCTGAGCTTTAAAGCAGGACTTGGGGTGGAGCACCACTCCACAAGGCATCAGCAAGACACGAGGATCTCAAAGAAGCCATCTGGATTTTTAAGACCAGGAAGGCCCTAAAAGGAGTCCAGTCCCCTCTCTCTTACTAAGTCACTTTCATTATTTAAACCACAGAGCCATAAGTGAACTCTGGGAAATCCTGGCTTCGAGGACCAAGACAGGGGTCACACATCTTAGAAATTCACTAAAGGAGAAGTAGCAGCAAATAATTAAAAGCTTTACATGGTGCCCGGAAGCAGAGGATGCTAATCTCTCTCTCAGTGTAGGCAGCCATGTCAGGTTATTCTTTCAATAAGCTTCCATCCCCCAGTCAGCAAACAGAGAGACATGGAGTCCCAGTGAAGATGTCAGGAAATGGTGTCACCAGGAGCTGGGCTGATAGCTAATCTTTCCTCATCTCCTGGGAAACCCCTCCCTCTCACAATGAAAAATGTCCAACACTCACCTTGCCAAGCAAGTGGCAAAAGCTGATTCAGGGACGTGGGGCCCCCAGACTGGAAGGAGCCCATTGCACTTAGTGTTGGCATTCTGAAGGGCGGCACTTTCCCACTCTTCCCGGCCTCGAGCCAACCTGTATGGGGAGAAGAGCAGGGACAAGTGACTGTTGGAATCAATGCGGCAACCAGGCATCTGGGTGAGTAGTATGGGGGTTTGCTAACACTGAGAAGTATGTTAGCCTGTGCTCCTGACCCTGCGAAGAGAATTAGTCATTTGCAATCTCAGTATGGTACGTGTTGGCTTCACTGATTCAGGTAAGCAGGACTGCCATCCCCCAGCCTTGGGTCAAGGCATATTTTCCTAGTATAACAAGAACAACTTATGGGCTTACATGGTTTCAGGTAGAATACCCTAATCCCCAGAGACTAAGGGGCAGATTTTAGACCACAGGGTCCCCCCTCTCCAAGCCCAGGTCCTTGGGCAAGCAGCTCACTCCTCTGAAGCACACATGAGGGAAGAGGTAGGCCCACTGAGGGAGCTACTCTGCAAAAGTCAGGGCCTACCTGACGGCAGCAAGGTGGCAATCGTAGTGCACGATGTTGAAGTGGGACACAGTGCTGTAACCCTGCTGTTTCCGGGGCTTATTCTCCATCTCCTCCAAGGCGACCCGCTTAGTGAAGGTGTAAATGCCCAGGACCTTTGTGGGCTGCAAAGATGACAAGATAAAAAGGAGAGGTGAGGAGAAACCCAAGTCAGGCTTCAGAAGGTGAAGCAGAACAGAGGGGAACTGGCTTCCCTTCTAGGACTCAGGGTGCTCCAACTAGGGAAGCATTCAGGAGAGGGGGTAACAGCACCTCCGTCTACTGGTTAAGCACTTGGCCGGGCATGGCCTTGGTGACATGAGGAGGAGTGTGGGAGTAACCACCAAGTAGGGGATGCTGTGCAGATGGAGAAGCAGACCTGGAAGTGTTACAGCAGGACTGACAAGGCCTGTGGCCCAGGGCACATGCCCTTTCATGGCCTGGGTGCTGAGCAGTAAGTTCAAGTTGGAGAGAGGAGGCCACCTTTAGGCCTCTAGGGAGCAAGCAGGCCACTTGCTGTTCTGCTCCTTTCAGGTGGAATCTAGTTTAGCTGCCTAGAACATTTGAGCTCTGATCCTCTCCCCCATTTACCCTAAATGGAAGCAACATGGTGAGTTTTGAAAAGCCCAGGTCTAGAATCTGAGAAGCCTAGGCTAGAATTCGGGCTCTGCCGTGTGAAGTTTTCTTAACCATAAATCTGAGCTCTTTACAGGTTTAAAGATAAAATTATCCAGTTTACACAGAGCTCTGAGCACGAGGCCTAGCATACTAAAAGAATCCACTGAATGGTATTTGTCAACAGTGAAGATAATGCAGACTCATGTTCGGATCAGTTTGCCTTCCTGCTTTTATAGAGGACAGCTAGTGCTTTTGTCAGTCTCCTAAGATGCAAGCCTTGACGCAGGCCTATCTAAGAACAAAATGGCCTGCAGGAGAGGGGCAGCACCTAGTATAAGGGGGCAGTCTGTGCCACCAAGGCCCATGCCCTTGGGGCAACTGCAGGCCAGCAGCTGTACCTGGAACTTGTATCCCTCCCTGCAGATGCAGCACGTGAGGCCGGGCTCCTCGATCAGCTCTTCCATCTGCTTCAGGAGTGCTGTCTTGGTCACGACCTGGCCCTTTTCATTTGTCTGCAGGGGCACCCAGGTGGCAGGTCAGGAGGGGGTTCCCGCATACCCTCCCACCTAGCTTGGGGATGCCCAGAAACAGGGTGAACCTTCCACATACACTAAGAGCACTACTGCTCAAGGGGACAGTCCTTCAGTTGTCTTTTAATGAGAGTAAAGACCCAGATTCTTCTCCTATTCTCCTCTTCCTACAGGCAGCACTGAAGCAAAGGAAATCACCCAGCTGGAACCCTGGCAAGGTGCCACCTGCCATTAGCAAAGTCTGCTCTTTGTCTAGCAAGCAACACCAAGTCTCAGCTGCCAAGGGCTGTTTCATGATCTATTCACTGTTCCCATTTGAGTTTTAAAACTGCTGACACTCAAGTGTGCCAGTCAAGGAGAGGGATCTTTAGGACTACAGCCTCCTCCACGGTGGACAGCGAGACGAGCCCAGAGCCCTCTGCTGCCCACTTATTAGTTATGTACCTTGGCCTATTTACTTCACCTCTTAGTTCAGTTAGCTTATCTGAAAAATAGGTATAATAATATCAATCTCATAGACCCACTTGAGACCTTCAATGAAATCTTACAAGTAAGATGCTTAAGCACAGTGCCTGGCATATGGCAAATCCTTAGTAGACAGTGGCCATATCACCATTTTTATTGTTTTGGTGAACCTGCTAAGTCACTTACACCGAGTCTCATCTCTACATCAGAATAAAGACAGTCCCACCTAGTTCCTTCCTCCCCCTCTGTCCAGTCTTCGCCTTCATCCTCAACCCCAGAGCTATCCGCTATCCCATGGCCATCTCTTCATCAGCAGTATGGGCAAGAATGTGGGGGCTTGGGGGTGGCTTTACCGTCATGCCCAGGGTACCCAGAGCCTTCTGTCTCATTGCCATGGCCATGCGCTTCTTCTCTGCCCGGGTCTCCCTGCGGGCTGCGTCGATCTTCTTGTTTACATCAGGGTGTTCCCGCAGTGCCTCCAGCAGGTTCTCTGCCAGGGTCCCAATGCCCTCGTCACTGGATACCTGCTCCAGCTTGTGCAGGTTTGTGATGGAGTCAGTTCCAATCAGAACCTGCCAAATACAGACCACAGAGACATGTGCCTGCAGTTAAATGTAGACAACCTTCTTACCAGGAGCTTAAAGGTTTAGAAAACCAACTAAATGTGCACCATCTCATGTCATCTGCTCAGCTGCAGTCAGATTCTTTAAGTCCACACTTTGAAAGACACAGACAAGCCGGGCTCGGTGGCTCAGCCTGTAATCCCGCGCCTTTGGGAGGCTGAGGTGAGTGGATTGCCTGAGCCCACGGGTTCAAGACCCGCCTGGGCAACTTGGCGAGACCTCATCTCTACAATAAATCAAAAATTAGCCAGGCATGGTAGTGCGCGCCTGTAGTTCCAGCTACTTGGAAGGCTGAGGCGAAGGATCGCCGGAGCCCAGCAGGTCAAGGCTGCAGTGGCCGGGAGCGGCCACTGCACTCCAGTCTGGGTGACAGAGTGAGACTTCAACTCAGAAAAAAAAAAAGAAAGACACAGACAAATGGAAAAAGTTTTAGCTCTGCCACTGATCGCTGACCAGTTTCTACGCTTTTTAGCATCAGTATTTCCATCTATAAAATGGGCATAATGCCTGAGTTGCTGTAATGATTACAAATTAGATAACATATGGAATGCATCCAGCACAGTGGAAGTGAAAAGGCACAGGAGACGATACCCTTATCCTGGTGAGACAAGCAGCCCCTGGCAAAGCCTGCATGGTGACCTGACTAGCATGAGCAGGCTCTAGGCATTCATAAGGGACTGCCCTAAGTTCTCCATCTGTGAGTCCTCTGGGTCCACCAAACCTGGGAGCACAGTTTTCTCAACCGAGGGATACTAGAGGCACAACTATTGCAAGCGGGTGTGGAGATAAGAACAAACTTTTTAAAAAATAGCTATCAACAAGAAACCCCAGTGCTTCGAAAGGGTGGAAGCCACTGCACTGTGACAGTACCCAGTGAACAGGGTGGGGAACATCATCTGCTGACGCTCACTGAGAAATATCAAGGCATCAGTGAAATCCTTACCACCCCATCACAAGCGAACTAACAGCAATTACTTCATATCTGACAATAAATGGAAAACAACACCACCAACTTGCAAGGCAAAAGCTCAGCAGTCAGATCACTCACTAGCTCATAAATCTATTCTCATAGCAAGTATGCTTCAAGTTTGTACCTCAGCAAAATTACAATTGCATGTTATCTCATGTCTTCTCCTCTTAAATGCTAAGCCCATATTTCGACTCCTATTGAATATTTCCACAGGTACCCCAAGTTCTATACTCTCGGTGTTTACTGTGTGCATGTATGTATGTGCACACAACTGTGGTTCAGGTGCTAGAGACACAAAGACCCTGCCCTCATCAAGCCTACATTCCAGATAGGAGGGCAGACCATGCATTCAGCATAACCTAATGAATTCTCCTCCACCTTACTCTCAAACCATCTTCCATCTCCTCCGACGGCACTGTCATTCACCTTATCACCCAGTCCAGAAACTGATCAGGGTTCTTGACTCATCCAGCTTTTTCACCTCTCAAGTGTAGCCAATCTCCAAACCCCATTTACTCCAGCTCCCAGGTCTCTGTTAAATCCATCCACTAACTGGTTCAGGTTGCCACTTCTCTCTCTCATCTAGATTACAATGGCAGCCCACCAACTGTTCTTCCTACCCAATCACCTCCCTTCCATTCATTCCCTATAAATGGCCAGGGGCACTGCCCTCGGGAGAAAATCCACATTCCTCGGAGACAGCCTCAGCCCCACACTCAAGTCGCCATCATCAGCTCCTGCCCTGCCTCACGACCCACACACAACTGCTTTCAATTCTTGGAGTGCTATAAGCTCTCCTTTGCCTCTGAACCTATGCAGATGCCATGCTCTCTACTTAAAAACACTCTTTCCTTTGCCCCCTTCCACACCATATCTATTTCACTGTTAATGCATTTGGCTGCATCTTCTGTCAGACAGTAAGCTCCCAGTGGGCACAGACTGTGACTGTCTCCTAAGCCTAGCATAGGACCAGGTACACAGCAGGTACTCAATAGATATATGTTGAAAGAAAAATGAATGACCCGAAGTGCGAATACCAAGTATCTAAATAGATAAAAACATTATTCTAAAGGAAGTAATTTGATTTGATAACTAAGAATAAGTCTGAAAATTAGCTGACTTGAGTTCTAAGCTCACTGTGTTACCTTTGGCCACATCACAACGCTGTTCCTTGATTTATTCATACATAAATTAGAAATGTTACAAGGATATGGAAAACAATGTATGTGAAGACTCTTAACGTAGGAAAAAATACCTCCACAAATAAATGCTAATTATGACCACCTCCAATGAGTTAAACAGAAGTTCAGAACAATAGATTTCCATGAGACATATGGAAAAGTCTTTATGGTACTCAAGTTACCATGTTTTTGGAATGAATTACCAGAACAGATTACCAAATGAGAAGGTGGAACTATTTTCTACTATTATAGAACACTATAATCAGAAAAAAATCCAATCCTGAGGACTCTCAAAATGCAACATTTAAAAAAGCAAACAATCTAATTAGAAAATGGGCAGAATACACAAACACACATTTCACTGAAGAAGATAACAGATGAAGCACATGAAAAGATGTTCAACATCATTAACTACCAGGAAAACACAAACCCACACGAGAGCACCACACATCTACCAGAAACTAAGAATTAAAGACAGTCAACCAAATGCTGGCCAAGATGCAGACAAACTGGATCAGGTATGCCTTTCTGGAGGAAATGTAAAATGGAACACCTACTCTAGAAAACAGTCTGGCACTGTCTTATAAAACAAAATAAGCAACTACTACAAAACCTAGCAATAGCACTCTTGGGCATTTATCACAGAGAAATGAAACTTTATATGAACACAAAAACCTGCACACGAACATCCACAGCATTAATAGCCAAAAACTGGAAAAAATCCAAGTGTCTTTCAATAAGTGAACAAACAAACCTGAATGAATCTCCAGAAAATTATGCTGAACAGAAAAAGCCAATCCCAAAAGATTACATGCTGTATGATTCCAATTATAAAATATTCTTGAAATGACAAAATTATAGGAATGGAGAATAGATCTGTGGCTGCCAGGAGTTTGTGGCAGGGGCATAGAGGAGGTGGATGTTGCTATAAAAAGGTACGAAGAGGGATCTTCACAGTGAAGAAACTGCTCTATATCTTGACTGCATCCATGGCGATATTCTGGCTATGGTACGCGCTATACAGTTCTACACAATGTTACCCCCTGGGGAGACTGGGTAAAGGATACATATGAGAGTTTTGTATTATTTCTTAACAACTGCATGTGAATCTACAATTACTGCAAAATAAAATTTTGAATAAAAAAAATCCAGCCCAGGCTACCTGTCTAGGGCCAGTTAGAATTTGGAAGGGGTTTACAGGTACCTCAGCCCAGTGGAGAGAGAGAGATCAGGAATGAGTTGCAGAGTGGAATGGATGGGCCTCCCTTAGAACAAAGTTTTTAGCTGCCAGAGGCAGAGCAGAAAATAGTGGTAATGGTATTTAAAACGTCCCAGTGACTGTGGCCAGAAACCCAAACTGTTTTATACTCTGGTTAGCCATACTCTCAGAGTCAACTGCTAGACAGCTGACCCGTGAGATAATAAAGCTCCACTTAGGACTGAGTTGAATGAGAAAATCACAAATACAATTCACTCCTCACTGCACAGAGATGAACTGGCTGAGCTCTGAGATTTCCTTCTACTCCAGGAGTCTTATGCATCAGGGCAAGTCACGTCTTGAGGTAAATCAAGGGTCATTAAATTGTTCAGTCAGTGGAGTCTATGGTTCCCTCACACTGCATGTCCTGTCTGCAGAACAAGGTCCACATGCATGCTGACTACTCACCTGGGTGGCAGGGTGCTGGATGGCCAACCCCCGAAGAAGCCTCAGGATAAATGGTAGGGCAGGGCGAGACAAAAACTTTTTCCAGATGTCAGCATCCAAACTGCAAAGCAAAGGAAGGCTTGTTAGCAGGCCTGGGAACAAAGTTGTTACTTAGAAGCCAGTTGTTGATTCTGGCTTGCTTCAACTCCCGGTACTTGTTTAGTGACTGATTCTCCCAGAGTGCCATGAAGAATCACAAAGAACCACTCAGCTCATCTGAGAAGACAGATGAAAGTGAGTACTCTCGCCAAAAAGCTGCCATCCTTTTCCCACAGCACTCAAGGACTCTGCAGTAGTCGCGCGATCACCTTGCTAGTTTCCAGAAGGGGAAGGAAGCCCCAAGGAGGGAAGGGCACACATGAAGCTTTATGCCAAGATGCTGATGGAGAAGGAAAAGGAAAGGGGAAGAGGAGGCAAAGCAGCCTCTCTGAGGGAAGGGCTTCGTACTTCTTGGCACTGGGGATGTGCTTTTTCATGTAGTCAAGTGCATTCTGGGTGATCCCCTTCTGGAGAATCAGATCCTTCAGCTGATGCCCATTGCTGTTGTTCTTGATGCCAGCTGCTATTTTACAGAAGCAGTCCAGGAAGACTTTATCATCACCACTGTGATCTTCATCATACCTAGGAGGAAAGAGCAGAGTCTCAGGGTGTGAAAAGCAGAACAAAAACCAATTGTCACCCTCTTCGTTAACAATCTTCAACAGCCTAGAGGATTATCAGACCTAAGTGTCACATGACATAAAAACCCTTGGTTCCTGCCACTGTCTCTCTTACCTGCTACATACCCCGAACTCATAGCCTTCTCTTGTATTCTCATGCTTTTGCACAAGTGACTCCATCTTGTCATACTCCCTTCCCAGCTCACCAGACACTTCACCTTCTCTGCCTAGCCAATTGATACTTAAAAAAAAAATTTTTTTTTGAGTCAAAGTCTCCCTTTGTTGCCCAGGATAGAGTGCAGTGGCATGCTCACAGCCACCACAATCTCGACCTGGCGGGCTCAGTGATCCATCCGCCTTCGCCTTCCAAGTAGCTAGAACCACAGGCACACACCACCATGCTAGGCTAATTGTTTGATTTATTGTAGAGATGAGGTCTTACCAGGTTGCTCAGGCTGGTCTCAAACCCCTGGGCTCAGGCAATCCTCTCACCTCTTCCTCCCAAAGTGCTGGGATTACAGGTATGAGCCACCATGCCTGGCCTAATTGATACTTTAAAACAATATATTTTAACTATTGACTCCCCAACTAGACTGAGTCCCTTAAATGCCAGAACAAGTATACAAAAATCTAATAGAAATTTAGGTGATTCTTCCTTATCTCACAGAACTAGTTTCAGGGATTTTGTGGGGACTCATTTCACTATAAATCCACGCAACATACTTATCAAAGCTGCAGTATGGTTTGAATCGCTCCACCAAGATCTGCATTTTCTCCACCTCTCCAAAGGAAAGGTATGGGATGATGCGAAGCAGGCCTTGGAGCACACTAGGGTTGGAGCGAACGAAGGTGCTATTGATCTGGTCCAGGAGCATCACGAGTTGATCCTTGTCACCCGTCAGGAGGAGGTTGCCCTGCAACAGAAAAGTAGGTGGAAGACCCATTCATGCAGTCAGGACTGTGGCTGCAGCCAACATCTGCCCCCTAAAGGTGATCTACTTCCATCAGAGCCAGCAGGAGTAGCCCTAGAAGAACTGTGTCTCAGTACTTTCTGGGGAATAATAAACAGAATGAGTTTCACTGAGAAATTAGTTTCTAAGTTTCTGTGATGGTCCTGTTAAAAGTTTTAGGCATTATATACCAGGTCAATATACCAATACACTCTTCTCCTCCCCCAAGAGGATAGAGGCTACTGGACATTCATTTAGTCATAGCTCTAGCCAAATCATTAGCACGAATACGGATGGAGGAAGTTATGGGGATAGCCAGAGGAAAGAAACTGAAATGGAAGTTGGAGACCTAGGTTCTAGGCCTAATTATATGTAACACTGAACAGCTCACTTCATTTCTCTGGACTTAGCATTTCTGGACTGTGAAATGAAGGGTTGGACTAAGGCCCCTGTCTATCTGCTGGGACATGCTAGGATTCCTTTAAGGAATAGCTTGAGTGAAAGAATATTCTTAGCCACTTTGTTTCCTTCGAATGCAAAGATTCCAAGTTTCAATGCAATGATGTATGAGATAAGTGTATGAGCTAAGTCTTCCCATTCCCATGACTTGAGCAAGTTCAGTTTTCTTGGGTGAGCTCAGCTAGACACAAACAAGCCTGTTGTTGGCCATGAGACAGCATAGGTTCCCAGTGTGTATGGATGGAGGGATGGGCCCCACTCACCTTGTCCTCACTCAGGGGCTCAGCATTGGACTCATCTAGAATGATCTCCATGATGCTAAGCACCTGTTCAGCAACAGCTGCACCCCCACTGTCCTTGCTTTCTTGCTCAGCTACCAGGGCCTGTGGGAGAAGGAGACCCAGTCACTCTCAGAATAAGACCACAGCCACTCACAGCTGATGGCATCAGCTCTCAAGGATGCCCTTCATGGCCTTAACTTCCAGACACTGTGCATGCATGTTCCAAGAGGGAGACGAGCACATGGGCTTCTGAGATGGTGAAACATTTTTCATATCTCTTTCTTGGCTGCTCTGAGGAGAAGGGCACTACTTTCCCATTTGTGTATACTGGACTTTTAATGGACTGCTTTCCTTTTGACTCTGACCTGAATTCAAGAAAGGAATACAGAAGCTCTTGGGTGCCCATGGCAGTAGCATGGAGTGGGTAAGGGAGGGTTAGTGAGCAGGAGGAAAAGGGCCAGCTGAAAGACCCAAGCCTCTGCACCAGCCAGCCAGACAGATGAAGGGCTTGAAGAGGCCCTAAGTTCATTTCATCTGAGCCCAGAACTGAGCTGCTTTTTCCCCACCCAGGACTTCTAAGGCCCACTCTTCATCATTTGCAGCCTGTACTATTTACCAAGTTTAGGGTCCCCAGCATAACATTCAAGGTGTTCATTTCCAGTTTGACAAGCTGCTGCCGGTTGACCTTCACCTTCACGCAATAACTGAACAATTTCAGCAGCACCTGACAAGAAAAGCCATTGAAAATCCATGAGAACCCCTGAGAGTGCATGACATGAGAGCAGCAGGATGGAAGTGTCTAAGAGGGGTCATGTACAATCAGCAGCTGCTCCTCCTAAATTGCAGAGGACACGAGGGAGAAGTGATCCTTAAAGAGATGCGAAAGATGGCTGTGCTCTCACATTAGGCTACCATTTTAAATAGCAATGGTCTCCCGAGGTAGCTCCTGTGGGCTGGGTATACCTCTACCATCTCTAAAATTATAGGAATAACAACAGTTCCTAATGGAACAGGTGTTGTCATTGAGCTAACTCAGACACTGAACTAGTAAACAAAATGATCTCAAAGCACATGGCCTATGGGAGCTCAGAACCAGGTAGGTCATTTAAAGCAAAGCCACAATAATCTTGTTCTCATAGACCCAGGGGCAAGGTGTGTGTGTGTGAAAATAATAGGGTAATATTTGTGGTGCCTCTGGGATCTTCTAATCCTTACTAATGAGATTAACTGGATGAACACCCAAACAAAACCATACGAGAAATAAGCTACATTACAAAATCCATTTTATAAGTAACAAAACAATAATTAATGCAAATGCAGTTATTTGAGGAAAAGCAATCAGATATTGGCTGCATAGTTGAAGAAAGAAGTATCAGAGAAGGTTATCATCACCCTGATTTTTACGGAGAGTGGGCCAGGAGGCAGGGAATATGGATGTCTAAGATGTAGAGGGCTGCCAGGTCCTTCATTGGCTTGCACTGGGCCATGGCACCATGCTGCCCTCTAGGGTTAAATGGCACAATGGAGCCGGGCTCGGGGGATCAGCCTGTAATCCCACACCTTTGGGAGGCTGAGGTGAGTGGATTGCCTGAGCCCGCGGGTTCGAGACCCGCCTGGGCAACTTGGCGAGACCTCATCTCTACAATAAATCAAAAATCAGCCAGGCATGGTAGCGCGCGCCTGTAGTTCCAGCTACTTGGAAGGCTGAGGCGGAAGGATCGCCGGAGCCCAGCAGGTCGAGGCTGCGGTGGCCGGGAGCGGCCACACACACCAGTCTGGGTGACAGAGTGAGACTCCAACTCAAAAAAAAAAAAAAAAAAAGGCACAATGGCCACAAGCTTATTTCCATAGGAGCCTCTCGCAATGCCCAAAGGCTGGTCCTCATAACTCACTGCCCCCAACTCACTGTTAGAAGGTGGCGTCCTTGCTTGAAATCTTTGATCCCTGCCAGTCTGTTAAGCATGCATTCCAGGCCCCCACACTGGGCCATCACACCAGCCATCTTATATACTTCTTCTTCATCTTCTTCTTCATCTAGGGGAGAAGGGAAGCCAAGCAGAAATGGAGGAGAAGGTGAAGATGGGAATAAACCAGCCCAGAATAAGAGCACCCTCTTCCAGGTTGACAGTCCCTTTTCATATCTCCAGTAAAGACACAGCCTATACTATCTTGTTCCCAGTAGGAGCTTTTTAACGTTCAAGTCAATTAAATTACTCAAATGTGAAAACATAAACACTACTACCATCAAGTGGGAGGAGGAGAAAGAACTAAGTTTAAAAAAATCTAAACTCATGTTTATTGCTAATTGTATTTTTTTTCCTAAAAGTTTGATTTTTTGTTTTTTAATACCCAGAGGTACCTAAATCAGGCCACAGATGCCTATATTCTTCTTCAGTTGGAGAAAGAATCCCCACAATTCTGATGCAGGAATATAAGAGTATTTGGTGAGAATCCCCATCAGTCCTGGGGAGTGTGCCCCGCATTAACTCCAAACCTCAAGTCCAATGTGCAGCACTATTGTGACCTACCCGTGGTAGAGTCCAGCGACTCAATGAACTCCTCAGTGGCATCACCTAGCAGCCCCCGCATACGATAAACAATCCTCATGGGCTCTCCCTAAGCAGAGAAAGTTGGAGAAAGGCACTGAAAAGTAGGCCCAGAAAAATGCAAGGAACTACCTGATCTTGCTTCATGTCTTAGTAATGTGAAAAACTTCTATTTCTTTACAAGGTCTTAACTATAACATTTCTTAGAATCCAAATGCATTGCAATTCACTTTAGGAAAAAGGAAGCTAATTTTACTGATTGTATACTAAAGCTGACATTGTATGAAACATTTTACAGACACTATTTCATTCAATTTTATCAACATACTATGTAATAGTACAATTACTTATTGGATGCTTTGCTCTGTGCTAGATTCTATGCTAATTAAACACTTTATTATCCTTTTATACAAGGTTAAATAGCTCATTAAAAGTTATCTAGGTCAGGCATGGTGGCTCACATCTGTAATCCCAGCACTTAGGGAGGCCGAGGTGAGAGAAATGCCTGAACCCAGGAGTTCAAGACCAACATGGGCAACATGGAGAGACCTTGTCTCTACAATAAATTAAAAAATTAGACTGCCATGTGGTCCCAGCTACTTGGAAGGCTGAAGTGGAAGGCTCTCCTGAGACAAGCAGGTCAAGGTTGTGGTGGCCATAAGTGTGCCACTGCACTCCAGCCTGGGCAAGAGAGTGAGACCCTGACTTAATTTTAAAAAAAGAAAAGTTATCCAGTTATCAGTCCAGGTTTAATTCCAAACCTATGCCTCCTTCAGGAGTAAAATCTTTCCCTGACTACTACTACCCAGGACATGTGAGGCCATTTAGATCAAAGTCTCAGGAATCAAAACAGAAAAAGAGAATATACCAGGATGCCAAAAACATGTATACACATTTTAAGAGATGTTTTCTATGTATTACTTTCAGTTCAGCATAAGCAGAAGTGCCTGGACACTGATGGTAACCACTTTGAGCACTTCTTATAATTGCAGAAGTCAAACATGGTCAAATGTGACTTTCATTCATCACTTATTATCAGTATATATTGAGTATTATAATTTTAATACAGTCTTTCCTTTCTTAAAATGTATATACATTTTTTGGCACCCTCTGTATTAGTCTATGACTACAGAGATTCAGAGGTCTTTATATAACCATACAAGGGAAGAGTTCCAAATTTCTTAAAACTATACCCATAACTTGATTGGAATGATAAGAAACAAACCTATTGTAAAGTAGAAGATTACAGAAACTTTACTAAATTGGGGATCAGGAGCATTCACTAAATGTCATGTACTAAGCTAGGTGCTCTAGTATATGTTATTCTCATTTTACAAATGACAAACAGGAGTGCAAAGTCACACTCTATGAAATTAGGTGGGGGCCTTGGCAACATACTAATTTGAGCTGCCTGCCTCCAAGTTCATGCTCAGCTCCAGGAGAGGAAACTCTGGAAGGAGAGAACCTGCCAGAAAAGCCAATTCCAGAAGTGTTTCCTGCTATGGAAGCCCAATGAGAACTGCCAGAGAGAGAACCCCCACAGATGACAGACACACAGAAACAGAACAGAAATAGAAAACAACAGGTCCTAGTCGGTAGCTAAAGGGATAGACTGCTTATCAGGGAAATGGAGGGCAAAATAGGGAAGGGAAGTTGAAAGCCCAGACGAATAGCTACCACAAACTCTGGACCTTGCAAAAGCACCTCTCAGTGTACTAAGCACGCCAATATGAGAGCTAGTGATTCTCAGCTTCATCTTGTCTCATGATTCAAGGAGAATGCCCTCATGCATATTCTGGGTT
Organism: Cephalopachus bancanus; assembly: GCA_027257055.1. Classification (NCBI taxonomy): domain Eukaryota; kingdom Metazoa; phylum Chordata; class Mammalia; order Primates; family Tarsiidae; genus Cephalopachus; species Cephalopachus bancanus. The sequence goes on along the minus strand of JAPVLO010000294.1, from coordinate 2,211,838 downwards.
CACTACCATTTATAAGAGTACCCATAGAAGACTAGTCTTAATTTTTTATGTGCATCGGGGATTAAATCTGTATCATTCTGTTTTGATACTAAAATGTCAGTGACAAGATATATTGGCTGGGACAGTCCTCTGCCTGTCCTGCCAACAGTGCTACATCAACCCAACTGGCAGCAGACCAGCAGGAAACAGTAGATTCCTAGTCCAGTGGGTGAAGAAAAAGGAGAGCGGCAAAAATGTGTAACAAATTAAGGGCCAAAATTTATGAATAGTAAACTGACAATTTAGTTTCTTAAATTCTACAGAAATATCTGTGACTAAGTATACAAATGTTTGCTGTGCTTCACTGGTATACTAGTTTGCTGTAACTAAGTTATTTATTTGATTCACTTACTAAAGATCCTCCTAATAGAAGAGAAGGGGGAAAACAGCAAGAAAAGAGGGAAAGGTAGGGGAAGAAGAAGAAACAGGAAGAGAGGAAAGAAAGGGATAGAGGGAGATTGAAAAAGGAGAGAAAGGTCAAGTGGAAGGTCTAAAACGTCCACAAGTGGATAGGTAGCACTGTGGTGGTCAAAAGGCCCAGCGTGCTAGCCTTCCTTCTTTCCCTCTCCCCACCTCAAGAACTGTAGGTGAAGCAGCCTGTATGAGCCTCAGTTCCCCAACTAGTGAAACAGAAACTGCTCCTAGAAGCAGCTACTGGAAAACGGTCTACTAAGTGAGCAGTTCCACAAAAGCTGAGAATTAATCTCAGTTGAGAGATGTCCATATAAAGAGTACAAGACAGCAAGTGCTCCCTACCACAGTGCATTCTCAGATACCGCCTGGTCTCAAATCTTTGGGATTCAAGAACTTGCACAGCTTAGCCTGTGCTGTGCACAAACAGAAAATGTCTGTGCTTTCCTGAAGTTCTTTGACCTTCGTTAGATGCCTCCAGAGCAGGACAAGATGATTAGTTTTCTCCACACAACCACAAACAGGAGAAGTAAAACTTACAAGTTCTGCTACAAGCTGGGTAAATGATGATTAACAGCTCCTGCTGGTACAGGTCTGCAGAAGTCAGAAAAGTAAAACCACACCTTGAAGCAAGAAACAACCACATACCTCATTCGTAGTACACCAGACCTTCTTGTAAACCTCAGCCACAGGAAGGTCCAAACTAATGATTTTATTGTTCACTAGAAGCTGAACAGAAAAGTAGACGAGGCTGTAATTGTAAGGCAAGTAAATTTCAAGATCAAAGGGCACTTTATGGCAGGGATTCTAATTCATAATTTTTGTGTCATGGACCCCAGTATCAACTCTCCCACTCTAAAAAAAAAAAATGCACATGTGCATAGCACACAGAATTTTGTGCTTTATTTCAGAGGTTACAAACAACCTTAACCCAACCATGGATTCCAATTTAGAAACGCCTCTAAGGACCTTCTCCTATCATGAGTCCATTGCAGGCTCAACCCAGAAAAAGCAGCTTTCTCTATTTTACCCAGCAAGCTTTTCACCATGTATGTGACAACACCAGACCTAGAGGTTATCTGCCAGAGGGGATTGGATACAGTGCCACAAACCTGCACGGAGGTTAAAATGTGGATATTTAGGGAGCTCAATTAACTTGGATTCATTGGAAAGCCTCTGCCAAAAGCATGATCATAATAAAAATCCACTGCCACTGCAACCAATGGCCACTAACCATTTGCTTACTTCATGCCAGGTACTGGACAGAGCCTTTTACAGGTTAGTAACCTTAGCATCAGGTGAGGTAGAAAGGTAGAACCATTAACCTCAATTTACAGATGAGGAAGTACTATGCTCATTACCTCCATTCCACTATCATCCTCCAGGAGAGCCACCAAGTCACAGTCCTGGCAAATCTTGTTCTTTATATCCCTCATAAGTGGCCCGATGCCTGGCTCATTGCTGCTATATGGGTTTCCAGGCATCCTGCCCTGTAAGAAGTCTTCTTGTTGGGGATCCTTTTCCAGGGTCACAAAAAACTCAGTAACTTCATTCTCCTCCTAAAGGACAGAGAGAAAGATGCATCAAAAGAGATGGCAGAGGGGTTATACCATGCTATCTTGTATGCACACTTTGAGGGACACATCAAATTCAACAAGCCCTTTACATATTTAGAAATAGAAAGGAAAGGAAGTTCAGAGGTCATTCAAAAAACCCCAAATATAATTCAAGTAGCCTTAAATATAAAACATCTCCTCTAAACCCCACGGGTGGGTTAGGAGACAGAGCCTAACAAAGCAAGCAAACAAGTGACATATGAAAACTCTACTGCTGAACTGGGGTACGGGGGTGGAGAGGTGGGTGGATTGTCCTTCCTCTACCTGCTGGTCTCATTCAATGCTAGCAAATCTGATGACTCTGTCACTGATGACCCTGAAGTCAAGAAGAGAGTTTCTCTATGTGACATGATGCTTACATACACCCACCCCTAATGATCTCTCATCACTAACTGATGAGAAGAACTGGTATTCTTTATCCTTCCTCAAAAATGGGAGGGGGTCTCTGGATTATACTCTGCTTCTATAGAGATCAGGCTAGGGAAAAAAAAAAACAAAACATACACACTACGTGTGTACAAAACAAGAGGTGGAAAAAGAAGGGAGTGAAAACGTCTTTATGCTCTAGTTCAATACTGCTTCTTCCACAGCATGTTGGATTGGCTAAGCAAGAGGATTTTGGCAACAGAAGTCAGACCAAGTTTCAAAACAAAACAAAAGATTCTTGAATCTAGAAAATAAGACCAAGGAAGGTCATTAGATTTCCTATCACTAGGAAGAAGAAAATTGCTTCTGTCTTATGGCAGTGGATCTTCCTAAAGTGTGAACTAAATGGCCCACAGATAGTAAGATTTCTATGACTATATCGAATCACCAAGAGGCTTCATGGCAAAGCAGCTCATGCCAACACTTGCAAACCATAGGAAACACCACATTGCTTACAGGATAAATGATGCTGCAGAGCCTCTCAAAGATGAAGACAGGAGTCCGGTAGTCATCCAGATTGTAGCGCTTGGCTGTCTCAATGCACACAGCCATGAAGGCTTTGGTTTCCGACTCTGTACCTGCCAGAGATCAAAGTGGCCAAGTTAGTTAGGAAAGAGCCTTGCCCACGGATACTGAGATAAGACTTTAAATGAAATTTGCTGACAGATTCCTTCTGCTTTGTAAGTCTTTAAATGCCCTACATAGCAATATCAATAGCTCAATTGGAAATCTGATACTGATTGATTTTATACCCAGACCCCATTTGATTTGAAACTCCTAACACCCTAGACAACATACTGCATCATGGTTAGCTGTGTACATGTCTTGCTCACTCTCTCTTTCAGGACAGAACCTCCTTGAAGAGAAGGCCTATGTTATATTCAGTTTAGCATCATCCCCTTCCCCAAAACAGGCACTCAAAAAATGTCATATAATCCCAACTGTATTTCAGTCAAATCATAGGCAGTTATAGCTTTAAGCTTCATTCTAGAAGATTAGGTGGACTGCTGACTATAAGCCAAAAAAATAATTTCATCTCGTATAAAAGGGAGAAAATATGGCTTCTAAAAGAGTCCCATTGAGCAGGTCACAAACCAGCTAAACATGGCTGATAAAAATGGCATCAGAGGACTTACATTCAGGCAATAAGATAAATGGGGTTCCCTGGCCTATGCCTCACTCTCCACCACTTAAAAACAATTTAAAATGCTGGCTAAAAATGTATCAGTGAACTGCCATACTAGCAAAAAAGAACCAAAAGCCAAAAACTAAGAGGAATCAGAAACCCAGGGAGCAAAACACTGGTCAGTTTGTGCCTTGAGCTTTAGTTTCCAAGACCTGCCCAGATTTGACAGCTGGATAAAGCCCAAATCCACCAAGGTAGGTAGTCTAGCAGGAACCACCTCCACCCCTACAAACACAAATCTGGGACCTCAGAAGAGCTACACCCTTGGTGTAAGGATCAACTAGAAATATAATTCTCCCTTTCTCCAAAACAAATAACTGAAAGGAAATTGTCTTTCCTTAAATTTTAGTATTGAGTGGGGGGAAAAAATCTTCTCTGAGGCCTCATGACAAACCATCCACTCATAGGGGTCTGTAGCTCAAATCTCCTATTACTTAGAAAGTTAGAAAAACCTGAAGCTCAGAACTGGGACAGCAGTGCCCTGCAATGCCTCACAGAAGCAATTATAAATTCTCTCCGGAAAAATCCATTGTTGCCCGGGTCCTAAAGAATTTCTACAGATAAAGTTCAAAAATATGAGATCACAGTTAAAAATCAGAAAAGACAACAAGACTTAAGGCACCATGAGTAAGAGCCAGAATAACAAACAGCAGAAGCAGGCCCAGAAATATGTCACATTCTAGAATTATCAGACACACATATGTTTAATATGCTTAAAGGTCATAAAAAGAGATGGGAAACATGAATAAAAAACAAGAAACTAAAAACTAACTACAAGAACTCAATGAGCAGATTAACTAGACTACACATAGTGGAAAATTAATGAATTGAAGAAATTGTCCAAAATGCAGCATAAACATAGAGATGAACACTATGAGAGATGGAGAGACATGAATGACAGAGTGAAAAGGGAATTTCATTAGGAAAAGAGAGAGATTGCAGCTGAGGCAATTAAAAAGATAATGGCTGAGAATTTTCCAGACTGATGGAAGATACCAATCCAAGAACCTGACCTCTTCCTGCTCTAAGAGCTCAACATGAAAAGTCCAAATTGATGAAGCACAGCTCTAGAATTTACAACACCAGGAGCCAACACTCTCTTGAGAGATGAGACTCTCTCCTTGAATGTGGGGAGATGTTAGCCATCCCTCCTCTGGCTCTGCGGAACTGGGGGATGTCAGACGAATGCACCAGCCAGCCCCTGAAGGGACATGTGAGTCTTGGGCGTTAGGGTGCTAGGCAGTGCTACCTGTGGTCATGTCCTCCAGCATCTCCAGCAGCATGTCCTGCGTCTCATCAATCAGCTTGGTTCTCTGTACTACCAGCTTTCGCAAGCACAGATATCCATTCAGTACAGTACCCACCAAACGACTTTTAAAGTGTCTTTTGATGGATTCCACCTCAACAAAGGAGGAGAGAAGGCCTGTGGGGACAAGAAAAAGTTGCTGTGAGATCTCTGGATAAGAATAAGAATAAGGAAGGTCTGTCTTCAAAGGATTAAGAGCAATTCAAAAAGCAGGGAGAATCTATCTTTGTGCAGGGCACAATGCAGGTGCCCAATAAACTGAACTGGTCAATAGCAAAGAGAAGTTCAAAAAATGTAAACCCATCAATGAAGACAAAAATGCAGAGCTAAAATCTACATAGTGGTCAATACAAGAGGGAAGAAAATCAATCCAGTATCCAAGTAACTAAAAGTCAGTCCCTAAAACATGCCCAGAGGACCCTAAATGAAGGGCCAGATGGCTCTCTCTACCTGTGAGACTTTTAAGGGCATAGCCCTGCTGCAGATCCGTGCTCAGGGTAGCCTCCTCCAGGGCCAGCAAGCGGGCTATTTCCTGTGGATAACGAATACAATCAATGTGACAGCACTGCCAAGAATACCAGTTACCTCTACCTCTGTCCCAGGAGCTTGCAGCATCAAGCAGACACTCGGTAGTGACATCTTCTTCTTCTAGCCTTTGTAGAACTCCTTTCCAAGAAGCCAAGTTCAGTTGTGATGTTGTTAAGGATGGCTTAAAAAGTGTAATCAGCCGGGCTCAGTGACTTAGCCTGTAATCTTGCGCCTTGGGAGGCTGAGGTGAGTGGATTGCCTGAGCCCGCGGGTTCGAGACCCTCCTGGGCAACTTGGCGAGACCTCATCTCTACAATAAATCAAAAATTAGCCGGGCATGGTAGCGCGCGCCTGTAGTTCCAGCTACTTGGAAGGCTGAGGCGGAAGGATCACAGGAGCCCAGCAGGTAAAGGCTGCAGTGGCCCAGAACGGCCACTGCACTCCAGTCTGGGTGACAGAGTGAGACTCCAACTCAAAAAAAAAAAAAAAAGTGTAAACAGCCTGAATGCCCCAAGGAGACTGCCATCACCACATAATAAATAGTCAGAAAAATAATATTTTTCACCAAATATCTTGTCTCAAAAAAACAATATGGCGAAGTTTATACCAGAGTACAATGACAGGAGAATCAGGGAAGGGGACTCTCCAGGGTAGTGAGGTGGGACACCTTGGTGATGAGGTTGCCCACATAGGGCAGGACTCCCCGAGCAGCCAAGTAGACTTTCCAGTGGGAGGAAGTGATGAGCTTCTGGTAGAGAGCCAAGTACTCAGCCGCACACTCCCCAGCTATGCTCAGCTCATCCAGGTAACTGCCAGAAAGAGGAACAGAGCACTCACTAGTCAAGAACTCTAACAGTTCTGATGGTTCCAAGAGTTCCCTTTTCTCCTTCCATCTTTCCTAACTTCTGCTGTCTTCTCCCTCCTCCTTCCAGAGGGGCACCTGAGAAAGCCCCAAACTTACCACTGGGGAATTCCCCATACCTGAGAAGAATTCAGAGCACAGCACAGGAATGAATGTCACAGACTCTAACCATTCATATGCTAACACTTATTGCTATGAGAAGATTAAATGAGGTGATGCATGCCAAGCATTTATGTGCTCATAAGATCTCAATAAATATTAGCTGCTGCTGTTGCACTACTACTACTATCAATAAAATTCGGCTTTTTAACACTTTATTATTTCTGGGTCTTCTACATGGAATTAGAAAGTTATGGACCACACAGACATGCCTCCCAACATCCTGATTTTTGGAACCCCTGGCGAAGAGGGAGAGGCTCTCATGAAGTCCAACCACCCTTCCCTTTCCATCCCCAAATGGTACCTGGTGAGGAGATCGAGGACCTGCTGCTTGCGGCTGGGAACAGTGGCTAGCGCCTCCACAATGGTACAGGCTGCCTGTCGTGCAGCCTGGGTCGCTGGAGTGAAGAGCACCTGCAGGACAGGGGAAAGGAGAGGCCCTGGGCTCAGATGACACCCTGTCTCACCAGGCCCCCAGCAGGGCAGAGTCAACTGCCACCCATTCAGGAGAAGTCCTCTGGGAACCTCTCTAGGAAAAGGTTATAGGTAAGCATCACCACTAACACAATATCCGACTATTGGAGCCTAGGAAAGAGGCTGCTAAAGAGTCTTTCTTCTTCATGGAGATTTCTCCAAGAAATTTGGAGAATATACCTAAGATAAATGAAGTAGGAAAAAAAACAAGCAGGGATCTTCCTTAGCAAAGACTTTGATAATTATGGGGGGGCACTTACATGCTAAATACTGTCATTTAACATAAACCAAATATTTCTCACTTATCATCTAAGGGGACAAATAGAGTAATATATAGTTACTTCAATCCTTTAAAACATTAGCTAGAAAGAAGAGGGAGGGAAGGCTAGTGGAAGATGCGAAAGATGGAAGGAGAAGAGGGGACTGAAGTTGTCAGGGAAGAGAGTAGAGTGCACAAGCAGCTCAACAAGAAAGGCAGAAAAAGTTTTTTGGCCAGTCCACCATGCTGGTGGTTGCAACCAAGAACTTCTACCTACTTCCTGTTTGAAAAGAAATAAGAAAAGCAGAGAGAAAGAAGAGAAGGCAGAATAGACACGTGGCAGGGGGCAGAAATGCACTGCTCAGCATGTGGAGCCAGGGTACAGTGGCCAAGGGCCCAGGAGACAGCCACTTACCTGCCGCAGCCAGTTGTTATGCCCCAGTTTGAGATCCAAGGGGGATGTCCTCTTTCCCCGACGACTCAGGAACTGTTTCCACCTCCACACGTACTTCTCAGTCAAATAGAGATGGCGGAGCTCTGATTTGCTGGGGGCTTTCCCATTGCCATCTATCCCTACAAGGCCAAAGGTGGCAAGGACAGGTAGGTAAAAGAGTGACAGAAAGTGGGGTGTCAGGATAGAGGCAGGGTGAGTGGTTCCCATGTCTTAAAGAGACAGACACACCTCTGATCGGAAGGCACTTCTTCCAGGCCTCATAGGATGCCTTGGGATCTCTCTTGAGCCACAACTGAGCCTGAGCATGGATCTCGTTGCAGTACGGCTTCACTGTGGTGAGGGCTTCAACAGGGACATCCTGGAGGAGGCGAGCAGGGCAAGGTGAGCATGTGAAAGCACACCTGAGCCAAGCACCAATGGAGAGGCACTGGCACCCAGAGGGGCAATGTGCAAAGGCGAGAGCAGGAGGGTCACCATACATATCTTTTATGCCCAAACGTGAATTCCTGGTAAACTATTCTGATCTAATTTACCAGGAGCATCTCCACGCTGAGCTTAAGGTTACTGATTTCTATTGTGCAGGAGGAGCTGTAGCTGGCTTCCTACAGACAATCCTATCGCCATACACTAATTCTATCCCATGGCTGATTTGCAGTTTCCCAAAGCACAAATCTTCAAGGGGTCAGGGGTGGCTCTGGAATCTAAAGAGCCTAACTAATCAGAGCCCATCTGTGCAACATAGAGCCAGATGGTACTCTAAGTCAGCAGTGCACAAACTTGTTTTATGCCTCAATATTATTGAGGACTTCAAAAATCTTTTGTTTGTGTGGTTATATCTATCAATATTTACCATGTTAAAAATTAAAACAGAAATTAAGACATTAATTAATTTAAATATATGGATAAATCCATTACTTGCCAACCTAAATAACATTTTTTATATTTTCCAAAACAAAATAATTTAAAGAAAGGAGTGGCACCATTTTATATTTTTGACAATCATTTAATGACTGCCTTAATAAGACATCTGGATTCTCCTATGTGCTTCTACATTCAAACTGCCATGTTACATTGTTTTGGTTGAAGCATATGAAACAATCTGGTCCCACACAGATATAAAGTTAGAAAAGGAAAGAATATTCTAATAGCTTTATCAACTAATTGTGGGCATTTTTACATTGACACTACATCAAAACTCAACAAATTGTAAGTTTTTAAAAATTAGCTGTAAGGAGGACTCTGAAACCCTGTCAATAAACTTTTCATAGTCCTTTACACTAAAATCTATCTTTTATCCAGTATGATACTGTAACATCATACATCCAAGAATTGGTCATTCTTGGAGTTATGTCAGTTCTTCTTAAAGCTCACTTAATTCATTGTTGAGGAAAATGTCTGCCAAGCACCCTCACGGAACACCCGCACTCTGTCAGTCAGCCGTGCCTTCAAGCACCAACAGGGCGATGTGGAAAACAGCGGCTCAGCTCGATATCACCCACAGCCCACAAGCACTTTCCTTAGGACTACCACTGGACTTGGGGTATGGCAGAGGTGCTTTTTGTGTACTTCCCATTTTGTCACACTGATTAGTACTTGGCCAGGTGCAGTGGCTCGTACCTGCAATCCCAGCACTTTGGGAGGCCAAGATGGGATGATGGCTTGAGCCCAGGAGTTCGAGACCAGCCTAGGCAACATAGCGACACCTTGTCTCTACAGGGAAATCAAGAAATTAGCCAGGTGTGGTGGCATGCCTGCAGTCCCAGCTACTTGGGAGGCTGAGACAGAAGGATCACCTGAGACTAGGAGGTAGAGGCTGTGGTGAGCCGTGTTCATGCCACTGCACTGCAGCATGAGTGACAAAGTGAGATCTCAATTCAAAAAAAAAAAGTTAGTACTCAAGAGTAGAGATTTGATAACATTAATTTATACTGGTTCATCAAGGACATTCTTGATAAAAAAGCATAGCAGAAAAGAACTGCTGGTACAGCTGGGGCCCCCAACTAGTCATGCTAAGTCACCAGCAGTTGCACCAATATTAAAGGTTTTGCAACATCAGCACAAACATCAAGAGAGTAAAAAGGGCAAATAATGTCTTAGAATAATTAAGAAAATACTTTGTTTTCACAAATTTCCTGAAAGTCTTGGGAACACCCGGGGGGTCTGTGGGCCAAATTTTGAGAATCGCCGCTCTCCTGAGGTTAAACCTGAGCAAAATTCAGTGCACAGAGAGCAAGTACTTGTGAAAACCTCCCTTCCTCACACTGTAGAAACAATGATGGTGACGAGGGGATGAGTTTCCTCTTTTGAATCAATAGCTGATTTTATTTGCTGAGAATCAGCTCTGAGGGGAAATAATCCTTCACTGTAGGGAAGGAAGGAGGGTACTCTCTTTTCTGAGGACTGTCTGGGCAGTCCAGGACAAGGGAAACACAGTAAACCGTTCAACACCCAGCTTCCTCCCTAACCATAACCCCCAGTACGTAGCATTCAGAAAGTAATTTTCCTGCCACGAGGACCATTCCCCCACTAAGGGATGGCCTATCAGATGGAGCAGAAATCAGAATGCTCCAAGGCCCAACCCAGGGTGGGTAGAGGTAGACAGCCTCAGACATGACCAGGAGAATTACAGCCTGTACACTTTACAAGCTGGTATAAGCCAAGTTCACCTGTGGCTCAGCTACGATTTTATTTTAGGATGAAAATTTGGCTGCATTTACTCACTTAATAATTTATTAAGCAATCACTATATGCTAGACACTATGTTATATACTAGACTTAAAAAGACAATCCTGAATTCAAAAAGCTCACAGATATCCTAATAGAGAACTAGATCTTCTAAGGAATAGTTAACAAAGTGAAGAAGAACATTCTAGGCAGACATAACAGCATATAGCCACAGCTAACATTTATTAAGAACTAACTTAGGCAGACACTGTTCTGAACACCTGATCTGCATTAAGTCATTTATTTTCCACAACACTTCAGGGCAGAAACTGTACTGTCATTTTGTAGATGGGGAAATGGAGGAACATAAGAAACCTGGCCAAGGCCACAATGCTAGTAAATTGAAGAGCTGGGATTTGAACTCAGAAAGTCTGCTTCAGACCTTAGGATTTACCCTACTGCATAATATTGCATGTGCAAAGGCACAGGGGTAGGAAAGAACACAACACTTTCTGCAAGCTGTAAGTAATTTGATGTGACTGGAGAAATAAGCAGTACACAGTTAGCCACTTTGCTCTATGTTTTGTATTTTCTTGTTTATTTTACTCTAAACTTCCTTCTCAAAAATCCCAAGCCATCTCTCTGAATTAAGGCAGATGTAGCACTGCTGCCCATCCAGGTCAGTGATTCAAGGTAAGGCAGAGACCTCGGGAGGCAGGGCATAGCTGGCCAGGGAATGAAGAGGGCTGCTGCCCTGTCTTTGCACCTCAGACCCCTACTTGGCCCAGTACCTTGTTCTTCTTGCTGGTTGGAGCAGGTGGTTTAATCAACTTCTGCAAGATCCGCAGGCACATGAGGGTAATGTTCTCAACAACCACAGGAGTCTTAATGTTCACAGCCATGAGGAAAAGGCTGAGAGCTAGGGATGGCCAGGAAAGGCAGAATCAGAATCACAAATACACCACACCTGCTCTGGCAGAGCCGCCCAAGTGTCAGTTTCCCTCTGCCCCTCCCACTCTGCTGCCAGGACTGCACCTTGGAGCCTCCTTTCCTTTCTCTGAAAAACCCCTCACTCACCACAGCGTAACCGGAGCTCCCAGCAGCTGTCCTCCTTCGAGATAGAATCTGTCAGCAACAGCATTTCATACTGAAGGCTACTTGCCTAGAAGGCCAACAGGAAGGAAAGTGAGTAGAGAAGGGTCAGTCCAAACACTGAGTTTAGGTCTGAGCTCCAACCCAAGAATTCTTAACTAAAACTTCTGAGCATAGGCAGGCCCATCAGAGAGATGAGAAAGAGAGACAGAGAGAAAGAGACAGAGAAGGAGAGAGAGAAATATCCTCTGTGCTCTAGGCTCTAGCCTGGGAAAACCATTCTGGGAAGTGAGCTCTGCAAATGTGCAGCTTCTCCCCTTCTCACCTCCCAAGACTGGAAGGGGAAGCGGGGGGACACACAAGGAGTGTGAGGAAGGAACCACAGAGGATGGCTAGGCCTGCTCACCAGATCAGGATTGGCCCAGTGGCCTTTCAGGGCTGTGGAGACTTTGCCAATAATCAGGTCGTTCATTTGCTGGGTGGCTTCTGGATTGTCTCTGGGGAGGCAAAGAAATAGTCCTGTTATTCAAAATCGGTTGTGGTTCTCCTTTCTAGCTGAAGGAGTCAGAGAAAATGAAATCTATGTCTAGGACCACCCGACCCCCAATTTTCCACTTCTTTCCCAGGGGTAAGACTATGGCTTTAGCCTCACAAAACCCTGATCTGTAATAAAAAGGGGTATGTCACAGCCACTCTGCCTGGGAACAGACATTAAATGAGGGAAGAGCAGCACCAACGTATGGAGTCCACGTCCCAGGCTGCAGAGTCCCCAGGTGCTGTCTGGTTGTGTCACAGTCTCCAAAACCTAGAAGTCCACCCTCAGTCTTGGTCCCAGCTCTTTCCTTGTCTTCCTCATCTGCCTCCATGTCATTGCCCACAAGGTTCCCACATTTTCATCTATGTTCCTTTGTAATAATGGCCCTTATTAATAATAACAAAACGCATAAACCAGACCAGGCCACTCATCTGCTTCCTGACACACTCTGAATAAGAACCAAAGTCTTCTGCTGGCCTACAAGTACCTATGGAATCTGGACCCACCCACCCTGTGCAAATCTTCCTCCCCTTTGTTTTCCCCACTGCATCCTTCCCTCTCCAGCTACATGGGCCTCCTTGTCACCCCCCAGCACTCCTGGCAGGCACCTGTCTCTCAGTTCTCCACTTGCTGCTTCCTAGGCATACAGCCCACTGCCAAGACATTGGCATGGCTCATTTCCTTTCTTCTCACAGGTCTTTGCTCAAGTATCACCTCCTCAAAGAAATCCTCCTTGACTACCTTGTCCAAAACAGCAAGCCCTCCTGTAATCAGGGTTGCCACCTCTGCTTTAGTTTTCTTCTCAATTTGATTTCCTGGTATCATACTGTTTATTTGTTTAGTGCAATTCTCCCCATCTAGAATATAAGCCTCATGAAGGCAGGGACTTTATTTCATTTGCCACTGTATCCCCAGAGTCTATAGCACTGCCTGGCCTTCAGCAGATGCTTAATAAATACTTGTTAAATGAGTGAGTAAATAATATAGCAAGTAACACTTATCAAGCACCTAACATGTTCCAGAATTTATGTCACATACTCAATAAATAATCCATATAAAGCTCTGGGTGCAAGATCTGGAAAACACTAAGTACTCGACAAACACGAGTCATTATTTACGGAATATTTCATCTATATTCATCACAAGCCTTTAAGATACTTACTATTATCAGTATTTTTCAAATGAGAAAAACGCAGGCTTAGAGAAATCAAGTAATTTGTCCAAGGCATGTAGCACAAGGTATCAGATAAGAAGCCTGAGTCTTTGCAATCCAGAGTCCAAGTTCTTAATCCCTAAGCCCCACTGCTCCACTGTCTTCTTCCACGCGAGTCTTTCTTGAGTCCAAGTGCCCAGTCCCTCCCTTCCTTCCCTCGCCAGGACTCAGGGACAGTTGCGTGACAACACTACATTGGAACCAAGAAAGTACAGCCAAATTACCATTTATAGGGAAACCTGGATTTCAATGCTCCCCAGTGTACTCACCCATACCCTGTATATCTTCCTATTTTTTCATCTGTTATAAGCTATCTAACCTGTTTGCCAGTCAGAAGCACAATTCTGCACACCCTCCAATGCTCCCAGTATCACTGCTGCTACCAACCCCAGTGTTAGAGGAATTATGAGACCCATAATTACAGTTCAGGCTCTGACCGAGTCAAGAGGCACATGAGCTGGCGGACCTCCTCTCGCATAGACGCAGCCCCTCGGCGAAGATTGTAATCAAAGAGCTCCCGAATAAGGCCCTGGGAGACAAGGATGTGCCTCAGGGCTGGGTTGGTGGCCAGAGCCCGAAGTAGTGTGATACAGTGTTCTGTGACAGCTGAGGCGCAGCCATAGCACTTGGTGGAGGAGGTGTGGCCACAGCCTAAGACGGACAAGGCGCGGTACTGGCTGGCAGTAAACGTGGGCTGCACAGAGGTCCGGGATAATTTGGTGGCTGCTTCCCTTTGCTGCAGGTCATATTCCAACAACTCTTTACGTGAAGCAAAAACTTTCTAAGAACAAAAAGGCAAAAATAAAACTAGCAATTAAAATAAGGAGATAAAGGAAAATTAGTTCTGCTTTGAAAAATGCTTGACACACATTACAGAGGTATAATCGAACCTTCTCAATAACCCTACCAGTTATTTTATCCCCATTTTACAGAGAAGGAAACTGAAGCTTGGCTTTATCAAGGTAAGTGGCACAGTCAGAATTCAGACTCAGATCATAGGCTCATGCTCTTAACTCCCATAAAACAAAGAAGGTCAGAAACATGCATATGTAGCGAAGATGGTACACCAGCAATTTGGGCTGCTGGAGGGTAGGTAACCTGGCTGTTCTCCCTGTATGAGGCACCCCTGTCTTTGGCCAGCCTCTCATCTCATGGAGATTAGATCTGTGACATTCCAATGGACACACGGCCCACTCTAGTTGATTGCAGTTGGTATGCCCTTACCCTACAGCCTACAAACATGACATATCAAAAACAGGGAACAGTATTTTGGCACCCAACTTTTTTTTTTTTTTGAGTTGAAGTCTCACTCTGTCGCCCAGACTAGAGTGCAGTGGCCGCTCCCGGCCACCACAGCCTCGACCTGCTGGGCTCCGGCGATCCTGCCGCCTCAGCCTTCCAAGTAGCTGGAACTACAGATGCACGCTACCACGCCCGGCTGATTTTTTGATTTATTGTAGAGATGAGGTCTCACTACCCAGGCAGGTCTCGAACCCGCAGGCTCAGGCAATCCACTCACGGCACCCAACTTTTAAAAACCAGTAACCCCTCTACTAAAAGATGAGTTGATAATGGCCAATAAAAACAGATCTAAGTTCACTTCCCACTGCCAATATACTCAGTTTTCTAGCATGAACTCAGCTGTCTGACCAGTGCCAGAAACCGCAGCAGGAGGGGAGCTGTTAGGACAGACACCTGACCTGCCTTTCAGCAGGACTAAGCAAGCCCAACACCAAGAACTGAACTGCTGGATGAGGGCAACAGGACCTCACAGAAAATATCAATAGCACTTGGACAAAACACATTTATAGAGGTATAATCGAACCTTCTCAATAACCCTACCAGTTATTTTATCCCCATTTTACAGAGAAGGAAACTGAAGCGTGGCTTTATCAAGGTAAGTGGCACAGTCAGAATTCAGACTCAGATCATAGGCTCATGCTCTATGAGCTGCTCCCCATTCTCCACCTGGATGATTTTGGAGAGTTCATCAAAAGAGTTCTTGCAGTCTCCACAGTACTCCTGAGCCAACTGCAGGATGTAACGATTCACACTGGCTGAAGTGGAGCTGATGCCCCCTGCTGTTCCTGAGTCATCCTGCAATCCCAAGAGGTAAGTTGTCAGACTTCCACCCTAAGATGATCTCGCCCAGGGGCAGTCTTCTAATCATGACCCAACACCTTCTCTAAAGTCCCCTTCTAGCTTGGGATTACCTGCGGCTTTTCTGGAGCGGCCTCGTTCACTCTGCAGAGCAGGTTCTCCAGCTGTGGCCGGTGTCCCATCAGCTGATGATACACTCGGTCAGCTTTGTCCAGAAGTGTATTGATGTTGGATACAGCCTAGACAGGAAAACAGACCTTCCCTGAGTAATCCTAATTGCTAACCATGCTCCTAAGCATTTCCTACAGGTCAGGCACTGTGTTTCATACATTATCTCTGAACTTCACAATAATCCTGTGAGGTAGGTCTATTGTTTTTAATAATATGCAACATACCTATATGATATATATAATAATATACAGTGCCGAGAGAAGTAATTTATGCCAGGTTACACAAGTATTAAAAAGCACAGCTGGAATTAAAACTTTTGTCCTTCTGACTCTCAGTTAAATATTCTTTTGTCATCCCAAGAGGTTTCCCCCTTTTCATGGCCCTTTAATATCTAAACCCCCATGTTATGCTGACTGGGAACTAGCCCCTGGACAAGGGAAAGGCCAGCAGCCTCCAATAAGAAGCAATCTATGAAGTAAACACAGGCCAAGTCATCGAACTTTTTTTGCCCTTCCAAATCTGAAGTTATTTGCACCTTGAGATACTCTAGTTTCATTACCAAGCAATACTTCTCCAAAATCCTATGCAAAACACAGGTTCCAATATACCTTATGCTACTCTCTGTTTTCTCCCATAAGCTGGGCCTTGAAACTCAAGCAGAGTTGAGGAAGGCTTGAGTTAGAAGGAAAAGCACACTAGACTGCACCAGCTCAGCCCAAAGTACAGATCAAGGCCATGACCCTGAGTCTAGGCTGGACCCAGCCTCACCTTCTTCCTGTCTTCTTCATTCTCAATGGGATCCACTGCACAGCAAGGCTTGGCATACAGCATGAAGTCAAAGCGAGCATATTTACAGAAGCCACAGGCATTGCAGAGGAAGGGATCCTTTTCATCATAGTTGATGGATCTGAAAAATCAAGGCGTTTGGGTCAGTGGGGCAACAGAAGTCGGGTGGAGTAGGTATGACTCTGAGGAGATGGACTGCGGCACATCCATACTCTGGAAACTACTGCAGAGACTATAGAAGGGACAGTAACAAATGAATGACTTAAGTAAGTAGGTAACAAGAAAGGAATATTCAGAACTTAGGAACCTCCCTCCCAGCCCAAGACCCCTGCCACAGGACACACACATACACACACACACACACACACACACACACACACACACACACACACAGGCATGTGCACATGCGTACACAAACACACCCCAGTCTTCCCCCTCCCTCTCTGCTCTTGAACCCACTCTACATACCCATAATCCTTTAAATATCATAAGGGCACCAGACATTGAAATTGCCCACACTGAGACTATTGAAGAAAAATACAAGGTAAGTGCACAGCCCTGGCCTGAAGGATGACCAGTGGCTTACCTGCATTTGTGACACTGGTACACATTCTCTCCACAGTTACCACAGACCCCTGGGTTGGCAGGGACTGAGGCACTACAGCGTGGGCACTGCAGCGTCTCTGTGGAGGCCTGGTAGTTTTCATAGAAGTCTGCAAACTCAATCATCAGGTTGGAGGCCACGATGGGCAATGGCAGGTCGATCTTCACCTCTGTCTGCCCAGGGGTCAGTTGAACCTTCTTGGCTTTGTGCCAGCGAGCTGGCCTAGGAGAGACAGACGGCCTGAGATCCCCTAATTTAACCTCAGTGATGATGATCTGATGAGATGAAGACAAGGACTATGCTATGTGTTTTCTAAGGCAATTATATGGTTACTTCAAGGAAAATAAAACTGGCAAATAACAGCAAGCTAATTTTTTAAAAAATGTCTACTATCTTTTCTCTTTAAAAAAAAAATAGAATACAAGTGCCTTAAGCTATTATACACAATACGTTTTAATATTCCAGAAAAACAACAGAAGTGCCTAACAAGGGAAGACATTACTCTAAAAGTATGCCACACTGAAGCCTGTAAGAGGTATAGTGAGGAATACCAGCCAGTTCCCATCCTGACAACAATCTTGGAAGAATGAAGCTAAATTGCTTTAGAGAGGCAGAAGAACAAAGCCAGGATCCAGACTCTTTATGTCTAAGTAAAGACATAAAGAGAAAGGCACGTAACAATTTCAGGGTGATTATATTAATACAATTTGAGCTAATGTTTACTGAGAACTTGCTATATGCTAGGCTCTGTTTTCAGCACTTACTACATACAAATTCATTTAATCCTAAAAATAACACCCTGAAGGCAGGAACCCACCTACATCTTACAGTTACCAAAACTGAGGTTAAGTAACTTCTCCAGTGTCACAGAGCTAGGCAAGTGAACCCACACAGTCTACCTGCAGCTGTGCTAACTCAACACAATAAAACATTAAATCTGACTCCTCTGGGGGGGAATGGATCATCCTAATGACCTTTTACTTTAAGGTCACCAATATTAAACTCTGATTTTCAAAGGAAAAAGAGAAAAATTCCTTTAGGTAGAGATCCTGGCCAGTTGTTGATGTTGGTACTCTAGCTTTGTTCTGTCTCTTGGAACAAGAGCAATACTTCCATTCTGTGTGCAGAACAGCACTGCAAGTCTCAATATCCAAGCAGCACCTGCCTATGTTCTATCCAACAGCAATGCCTGAGAGTTCAACAAAAAGAGATCTGTCTCTGTGAAAGTCAACACTATAACCCATGCTAGTGCCTCTCTTGGCCTGTATATAACATGTTCTGATTTAGACACTGAATACACAGGCTAGGAAGATCCAATATCAGCAGATAATGGAAGGGAGGGCACCATGCAGAAATGGAAGGAATGTATACTAGGGAAACTTCTTGGGAAACTCTGAGTAAAAAGCATAGTTGTCTTAATCCAAGAAATGACAACTACTTCCCAACATAGAAGGTTTAACAAGCCGGGCTCGGTGGCTCAGCCTGTAATCCCTCGCTTGGGGAGGCTGAGGTGAGTGGACTGCCTAAACACGTGGGTTCGAGACCCGCCTGGGCAACTTGGTGAGACCTCATCTCTACAATAAATCAAAAATTAGCTGGGCGTGGCAGCGCGTCCTGTAGTTCCAGCTACTTGGAAGGCTGAGGCGGAAGGATCGCCTGGGCCCAGCGGGTTGAGGCTCCCGGCCACTGCACTCCAAATCTGGGTGAAAGAGTGAGACTCCAACTCAAAAAAAAAAAAGGTTTAACAATAGAATAGTACTGCTCTAGTTGATATGGGCACAAGATGTCTGGAAGCCGCTTGCTCAGCTTCCCCTCCCTGGGCAGGCTGTTGAGCATCCATAGATCCCTAGGGCCCTAATGGACTAATTTAAAAATAAATTCTATCAACAGCCATAGGAGCTGGTATTTCTCTTTTGTCCCTTGGTCATGAATGAAGTGGCTAAGAGGACATATAAGGCCTCAAGGGATGTGCTACTTTACCCCATTCCAGGAACCAAAGCCAGCAACCAGCGTTGAGCCTGACAAACCTGCTGCCCCTCCCCAAACCTGAAAACCCGTACTTGTTTTTCAATTCCACGATGGCCTGCACAGTTCGGTTGTTATAGTACAGGTTGATAGTCCGCACCATCTTGGTTCGTTTCAGATCCCCAATTTTCACTGTCACTTTGCTGATGGTGTGACTGCCAATGAGCTTCACAACCTGTTGGGTGGTGGTGTACCGTGTGTCCACTTTAATGGAAGACAGCTTGATATACTAAAGAGAAGAGTACACAATAGTATTATTTCAAGATTTATCCTGTCTTCTTAAAAATTCATCCATGTGCCGAGTTCAGTGGTTCAGCCTGTAATCCCACGCCTTTGGGAGGCTGAGGTGAGTGGATTGCCTGAGCCCGCGGGTTCGAGACCCGCCTGGGCAGCGAGACCTCATCTCTACAATAAATAAAAAAATCAGCCGGGCGTGGTAGCACATGCCTGTAATTCCGGCTACTTGGAAGGCTGAGGCGGAAGGATCACCAGAGCCCAGCAGGCAAGGCTGCGGTGGCCGGGAGCGGCCACTACACTCCAGTCTGGGCAACTGAGTGAGACTCCAACTCAAAAAAAAAAAAAAAAAATTCATCCATGTAATCCATTCTTTAACCATAGATGAAGTTTCTATTTAAGGTAACAAATGCGATAGATAAAGAGTCATACTATTGGTGACCAACCATTAGGAGATGAACGTCTATGTTTAACAATTTATCCTGGAAACAAGAAACCCACTGACCTAAAAGCCTCGGGACTGTCCACGTTAAAGATACTACTTACACAGAATGGCACTTCTGGATTATTGCATACCAGGCAGGGATCACTCTCCAGGTAATAGCCATCAAACTCCACCAAGCCAGACAATGTGCTAAGGAAAACAAAAACAATCCTAGCATATGGAAAGAGTAAGACTCCAACTCAAAAAGAAAAAGAAAAAAGAAATTTTCATTTTAGCCAGCACTGAGCTACAAGTAAAACCTTCTAGTGAGAACACAAGGAAATAGGAGAAATCCCAATACGGTTTAGAAGTCACAGGAAGGAAATTTTTCAACTACTTGACCTTAGATGTTTCCTATCTCTAAGCAATGCTTCAGAGGAATCCCAAAATGCATTAAAATTTGACTCAAGAGTCACAATTAAATTTACTAAAAATCACTGAACTGTACATTTAAAATAGGTGGATCTTGTAGTAATATAAATTATACCTCAATAAAGGTTTTTTTCTTAAAGAATAGTCACTTCTAAACCAGGAAAACAAACCATAATTTTAACTACTTAAAAAAGTTAAAAACAAAAACTCTTTAAAAGTTCAAAAACTTTTTTTTTCTAAAAAGAGAAAGACATTTTCTATAAATTTATTTTATTTTATTTAGACTTAAGCCCTTGGAACTTTTTATATAACAGCTTACCAAACCCTGCATTCAGCAGTTACATTTTGAGTACCTTCTATGTACAAGGCCCTCGGCTACAAAGGGATTCAGAGATGAACCAGACAGGTTCACTGTGCTCCAGCACCATATCAATTCATAAGGTAAGAGTTATCAGCATGCAATAGCAACACAGAACTTTGACTGAGCTTCCAATAGGTAGAAAGCAAAACAAAGCTCACTTATAAATGTTAGAGTTGGGGTGGTTGGTAAGAATATGGTTTTGAGTCCTCAGAATCTCCACAGCCTTCTGTGAATACTCCTTCAACTGAAACAGAATTTAGCAAAGAAACATAGTTAAAGTCCAAGGGAAAGTATTACTGGGAAAGACTTTTGTCTTTTGTTCTCTAACTGAAGACTGCCTTAAAAGTACCAAATTTCTCAGTCCCCATTCAGAATCATAGAAAGCCAGGCCTAATTTCTTATCTTAGAATGGATTCGACCTCCATTAGAAGTTTCCCACAATCTTCGTAACAGGTACTTTTCCAACCTTGTGAAAGAAGACCATTTTCACTCTTATGGAGAAGCCTTGAAATGGTTATCTAACTCTAGAAACATCTCCTGGCATATAATCAGGACATGCAGTAAGACTAGGAACACTCTCTTCCAAGCAACTCCAATGAGTTATAACTTCTTTCTCTACCTGACCTACTTCTTCTGGCTAAGCCAAATTCAGATTGTACTTATTTGCTAGTGTATATCCCCTATATGATATAAGTATTGGGAGTGCTTAACAAGAAATGTAAAACTACATTTAAAAGAGATTTCCAGCTGGGCATGGTGGCTCACATCTGTAATCTCAGCACTTTGGAAGGCAGAGGTGAGAGAATAACCTGAGTCCAGGGGTTTGAGACCAGCCTGGGCAACATGGCAAGACCTCGTCTCTACAATAAATAAAAAAATTCAGTCAGGCATAATGGAACACGCTTGTAGTTCCAGCTACTTGGAAGGCTGAGGTGGAAGGACTGCCTGAACCCAGCAGGCCGAGACTACGGTGGCTGTGAGCATGCCATGTACTCCAACCTGAGTGATAGAGTGAAACTCCAACTCAAAAAAAATAAAGGGATTTCCTATATGGAACCTCCTATCTGAGTTGCTCATAATGGTCTTAACACAAGAGAAAAATGCCTAAATATGGCAAGTCAGCCTCTCTGACCATAAAACAATTGTTACCTTTTTCTCTGTTTGTGGAGTTTTCAAGGAGAAATACCCTAGTAGATCCACAAACTGGGCTGCCTTACGACCATAGGCTGGGAGTTCTGGCCATATGGACCACATCAAATCTAGCAGAAGCTCCTGTTGAGATTTGCTGGAGTTTCTGTAGATAAATGACAGCTCATATTACCAAACAGCAGAAAATCCTGAGGCACCTTTATCAATCAGCAAGGCCCACTATTGTTTTTGGATATGTACTTATTTCCCCACAACTATGAGTTTGGAATGGTTTTGTTACTCTTTTAACAACCAGTCCTAACAGATGTAGCACAGTCATTTGCTATCTTCAGGAGGTAGTCTATTCCCATCATGCAATGTTACTCCAGAGCAGAAATTTGAGCTTTTTAGCCTAGAAGAGTCAAGTCTGGTCATTTTACAAACTTCAAAAAATAGTCTTCTGAATGAAAAACAGATTAGCTCTTGTCTATGACATTAGTTTAGTGGCTAAAAAGTAGACAGCAATGAAGAAGATTCAGGCTGGTGTAAAAATGGACATTGTGACCATGAGTATGTAACATAAAACCAAAACACAACTACATCATGCACCCTTGTCCCACACCCATGCAGACCTACCAGACCAAGCCCCAGGCCTACCTGTAGATGTGTAGTGTCAGGCAGTGGGCCTGCCAGCGCACTGAGGAAGAATTGGACTCTAATAGGAAGCAACGCAGAAACTGGATCAGGGTCTCCTTATCAGCAAATTTGTTCAGCTGGTTCACCAGAGCTGTGCACAACTGGTCCTCCTGGCTGCCTGAGCTCTCACCTGCAAGACCAAGGTAGGACTGAGAGCTGAAGTTTAGGAAGAAGATTCCCAGGGTCCTAAAGCCTCAGCTACCGGATGGAAAGAGAGGGAGTTCTATCCGTTTCTAAAAGTTTCTACTAAATGGTTATATTTTGCAAAACAATTTTCAGGTATTAACTGGGGGACAATATAGTTTGGCCTCATGTGAGACATACATGTGGCACTGGTGGTACAGTGGTGAGCCCAACTGCCTTCCAAACCAAACATACACTAATACCATCAAAAAAGCAAAGATATAGTGCCTAAATACGCTTGGCACTGAACAAATATAGTCACACTGGAGGAGAAATTTCCTCTCAAAATTTGCCATCTCCAACTGTCAACACTACTACAGTACTACACAGAGACATCTGATCATTAACTAGGGAATGTGAACCACCACCATTGCTCTCAACCCTGACACCTGTCGCAGGTCTCCATGAACCATGAAAAGTCATGAAGCTGATGGTAAGTGTCAGCTAAGAGAGCTAACATTCGAAGAGCATTTTCCTTAACTCTGACAGAGACTCCACAGAGTAGGTGTTACTGTTTCACAGTATGAGAAACTTGGCCTACTAAAGATGTTCAATGAACTTTGACCTTTCTTATTACTGTCACTTGGTATGAGAAGTCATACTGTTTAAGGTGTCACCTTCAATATAACTGAAAATGAGACCAAAGTAGACAAAAAGCACCTGGATTTTGGATTGCCTGTAAATCAGGATAAAAGACCTTTCAGAACAGAATGAATCACGTGCTCCAACAGAGATTTACACACATCATTAGTAGTAACCACAAAAAGAGGGTGACCCTTACCATCTTTCTCCTTTTCTTTTTCTTCTTTCTTGCTCTTTTTGGTGGAAGACTTGGATTGTGTTGTGGCTTGTCCAGAACCAGCAGCCATGGGGGCTGAGGAGGAAGAAGCACTGGAGGATCCTGCAGAGGTCGCCAGTGCAGCAAGCACTTTGCTGCCACAAAGAGCACAGGAGAGCAGCTGCAGCAGCACCGGAGACACGCCTTCATCCACGAGGAAACTGACTTGGAGGAGGAAGTACAGGACAGCTGTAGGCAGAAGAGATGGAGGTTCAGCTCTAAAATGACTACAACTAGACTTTAACACGAGTTTAAGAGCAACTTCTCTATACAGCCAAGACTGCCCTATTTCTACCAGCTTTCTTTTCCAAGTTCTCCTTGCTGGATGTTGCAAACAAGAAGTTATATGTTTCGTGGAAATCTCATTATAACAACTACATACAGATGGGATCCAGCCCCTAATCTTCCGAATAGACTCCACTCCTCCTCTTTAGCTTATTGCCACAACCTGAAAGTCAGACACCCCTACTTCATGCTTCCATATCACCCCAAATTTTGGCTATCAGCCTTTATCACTCTTCTAAGTTTTTACTTGTCTTTACAAGATAGAGTTCTGTCTATATTATCTTGCTCATGGCTGTATCTCTACCATCCAGTTCAGTACTTAGCACACAGTAGGCCTCAGCAGATATTTCTTGAAGAAATGAATGACTGAATGAATAACAGCAACCAAAAGGAATAGCATCACTTACAGTCATCTTTGATACAGAATTTTTGCCAGTTGATGGTTCGCTGGGCAGCAATCTCTGCACAGGCTTTAAGGTGCTCCATCTGAAATGGGAACCAATTGTGGGAAATGAGTAACTCCACCAAGCTGCCCAAACAAGCAACAACTGCTGCCTGGAGTGGTCATCATCCTGGCTTTGGACTGCAAACTGAACATGGCCTTCTGTGCAAGGCAAGTGCTCATCGAGATGTCTGGTGAGCCTGGGACCAGGGCCCACACACTACTGTAGCTCTTACTGAGCCTGCCTTTGTTCTATTCCCCACCATGTAAGCCCTCTGTTTGCAGGAAACATTCAGATACTCAATAAGGCAGTAGCAAAGATAGGCAATGACCTGAGAAACTATAATTGAGTTTACTTTTTCTCTTGCTACAAAAATGAAAGTAAGGACACTACATGAGCAAGCTAATGTCACTAATATTAAAAATGCTCTTTCTACGGCCAGGCGCAGTGGCTCATGCCTGTAGCCTGTAATCCTAGCACTTCTTGCCGAAGCAAGAAGATTGCTTGAGCCCAGGAGTTTGAGACCAACCTAGGCAACATAGCAAGA
Organism: Cephalopachus bancanus; assembly: GCA_027257055.1. NCBI lineage: Eukaryota > Metazoa > Chordata > Mammalia > Primates > Tarsiidae > Cephalopachus > Cephalopachus bancanus. Next base: position 2,187,357 of record JAPVLO010000294.1, on the reverse strand, counting down.
CTTCATCTCTACAAAAGATTAAAAAATTAGCTAGGTGAGGTGGCAAGAGACTGCAGTCCCAGGCTACTTGGGAGGCTGAGGTGGAAGGATCACCTGAGCCCAGGAGGTCAAGGCTGTGGTAAGCAGTGATCGTGCCACTGCACTCCAACTTCGGCAAAAGAGTGAGACCCCAACTCAAAAAAAGATGTTCTTTCTACATTACTCACATGCAAAATATTCAATTTACTTTCTTTAGTTCAAACAGTTTCTCTTTAGGCAATAATACATTTTTATATTCCAACCTTCACCATTTACTTAGTATTCACAGGCAAAAATCAGAGATGCACAATTATGTTGATCCCGTCCATGATATGAGCAAATGGCACTGGTAAGCTCAAAAGCCGGGCTCGGTGGCTCAGCCTGTAATCCTGCGCTTTGGGAGGCTGAGGTGAGTGGACTGCCTGAGCCCATGGGTTCAATACCCGCCTGGGCAACTTGGCGAGACCTCATCTCTACAATAAATCAAAAAACTAGCTGGGCGTGGTAGCGCATGCCTGTAGTTCCAGCTACTTGGAAGGCTGAGGTGGAAGGATCGCCGGCGCCCAGCAGGTGAGGCTGCGGTGGCCGGGAGCATGCCACTGCACTTCAGTCTGGGTGACAGAGTGAGACTCCAACTCAAAAAAAAAAAAAAAAGAAGCTCAAGCTATCTGTCTCACAGTGGAGGAACCACTGCCAGGTGAGGAAGGAGTGCTGAGGGGGAAATCCCAGACCCAGAAGCCAACTACAGTATCCAGTCAGGGGTTATGGACTTAGCCTGATCTCAACCCTAACCATGACAGTCTCTAACTAGTGACAAGCCCTACACTGCTCCAGTCTATCACTACTTTCGCTGAGCCTCATCACATGCCCTCCCCTTGCCCTACCAGGTCCCAGTCCTCGTACCAGGCTGATGAGTGTGTCATACTGCAAGGCGGAGCCTGAGCTGGCTGTAACCACACTTGCCCGAAGGAATATCCCCTGCTCTTCTAGCAGTTTCTTGATCCCACGCACGTGGGAATCCAGGGTGTGCAAATCCCGGAGCTGACGGTACTTCTCCTTTGATCCACAGATGAAGAGCAGAAGTTTGCGGACTTGACGGCGCACAAATGGAGTCTGCTGGATCATCAGGTACTTGAGGAAACAACACAAAGAATAAATGACTCTGGGACTGTATCTGTACCAACTTGGCACTTGCCTGTAGCCTATAATCCTAGCACTTTGGATTGAATAACGGTTTTAATGAACCGTTATTCAAATCCGGTGAGAAACATAAACCAAGCTATATCCTCTTGGCCAACTCAGCCTCTGCTAAAATTAAGTGTTCTTTAAAGAGACCAGAAGAAAAGAAAAATCAAAGAAGAAAATAGCATTATTCACACTCCTCTTCCTTGAGCCTTTAGGAATCTATAGAGAAGTTGGCCTCTACTCCAGCCCACCCAAAGGGACAATGTAAAGAAAAAAAAAAATCCAAATTTCTTTTTCAGGTAAAAGAGTCAGGGAAAGGGTAGAGTTGGGTTGGTACAACTATACAAGTCAAGATCATCATTTGAGGTTTGCTAATAGATTACTCGTCCCAGAGTTAATCTAGCTCATGCTTGCTGTGCTGTTTTATCAAGCTATTGTCTCTCAGCTCCTAGTATGTCCACCCATCCCCTGCCCCTGAACACCTAGTCTAGAATTATGCTAACTGTACTGCTTCTTTGTCAGCTGGCTCCCTCTTAGGTGCTGCCAACAGGGAGGGAAACTGGCAGCTGAAGGAAGAAGGGGCTTGCTTCTTCCCAGCTGCCTAAAGTCCTAACAACTGCCCTGTACCCTGGCAGCTCCAGTCAGTTCTAATCATCAACTTCTTTCAGTGCTCCCAGAATCAACCACATCTCATCTCCGCAGAGCATCCCTTCTGCAGAGAGCTACATTCCACATCTGCTGACCTCTTCTCTTCACACAGGGTTACCAATAGCTGCTTTGTGCAGTTACCATTCCTAGGTTACCTCAATGTCTCCTTTTCACCTTTTTGATTCTCCGACAATTATTTAACCAATTCCCTATTTTGAAATCTCTGTTAAATAACTAGTAGTATACTTTCTATTTTGCTCATAGCACCTGCATTATTAAGCTTGCCCATTGTCCCCACGTGGGGAAAGTGAAACATACAGAATCAGAAACTAAAGCAGATGGCTTGCTTTGATATACATTTTCCAGTTTCACCATATAGTAGATTCCAGAAGGGTAAAACCATGACTCAAAAGGGTAAGAGGGACTCTGCAAAGGGAAATACTGAATGAAGGTGAGGAAGAAAGGGGCCCACAGAGGTGACTGCAGACGTGTCTTCACCATGACAGGCATAGCACTGAGAACTTCACTTACCTCAGAGAGAAAGTAGAACCACGAATGGTCAAAGACAGGAGGTGGGATTCGAGAATTAGTGTCAGCGATCTTTTTGATCTGGTATGGGAGCCTCAGTACCATCTCTGTTAGAAGCTGAGTATAGGCCTCAAACACATCAGCAGCATGACCCTGAGAAGAGAACATTTGCATGATAACTTGTGATTGCCATTTTCTCCCCCATGACCACAATGAGGAAAAAGGCTAGCTCACTGCTCAGTAGGCATACTACATGTTGGGTTGATAAAGAGTGCTGATAAAAAGTGGTCATTTATTAGATCATGCTGAGATTAAAATCCCCCAACGAACACCAGCTCCTTTCTGTGGCTCCTCACCCTTGGCTCCTTTAGCTTTACTCACTGAGAGTAGAGAGAAGAGTGCTATGGACAAGAGATAGGAACATTTTCAGGGAAAGAGCTCACCTTCACATACTGACGGAGAAAGAATGGGCTCATGTCAGGTGGGGAAGAAGTAGTATGTGGTTTCAGCAACTGGCTGGTAGCCACAGGCTCCTCGTCATTCTGTTGGCTCTTCCAATAGTCCAGCAGTGATTTGAGCACATGCAGGCAGTAGTCCACAGCCCCAGAGCTCAGCAGGGCTGCTGCTGTGGCACTGGAGATGAGGGAAGATGACTGGGAGAAAAATACACAGATGGTAAAATAGCTTGTAAAAACAGTGTGAAACAGTGGGTGTTAGAGGGAAGGAAACATAATAGTCTTAGCTATTATAGAAGTGAGCAAAATAGTCTTTTAAGTTGAAAGTCTCCCAACTTGCTCAAACATATTAAGGTTGTTCAAAAAGTTGTTCAGGCCAGGCTCAGTGGCTCAGCCTGTAATCCCAGCACTTTGGGAGGCCGAGAAGAATGGATTGCCTGAACTTGTGGGTTCGAGACCAGCCTGGGCAACTTGGTGAGATCCTGTCTCTACAACAAAAATCAAAAATTAGCCAGGCATGGTAGTGAGCGCCTGTAGTTCCAGCTACTTAGAAGGCTGAGACGGAAGGATCACCGGAGCCTAGCAGGTTGACACTGGGGTGGCTGTGAGTGAGTCACTGCACTCCAGCCTGGGCAAGAGTGAGACTCCACCTCAAAAAAACAAAAAGTCATTCAAAACTTTTTTGAACAACTTCATGGTAAGAGAAACAAAGAAATACCTGCTCTTAACACAAACCTTGCTAGACCTCATGTGCCAGAGGCCAGGGAGGCAAGAATTAGATAACCTTTTTCCCCTAGAGGGTATGAACTTTCTCTTTTTTTCTTAAGCAACTAGAAAAGCCCATTTCAAGAAGAAGAGAAAACTTTACATTATAGGCACTTCTTAGCAACCCCCTGACCCCCTGTAGGGGCTCTTCCATAGAACCAGCATCCAAAGGAGATGGGAGTGAGTGATCACATGCATAAAAAAGGAGAAAATCTACTGTAAATAAGACCATTAGAAGAGCCTTGCAAATCCCAGCACACCCCACAGCTCCTAAGCTCATTAAGATTGGATGCAGTTCAGCCTCAATTCCTACCTTCTCTGCTTTGTGCTAATCTCCTTTCACCACACACACATCACTTTCTCTCTGCTTTATTACCCTACCTTATAGCAACATACACTAGGAGAATCCTCTTAGCCACCCTGGGCCTTGCAGAACAGGCCCCTGCTTTTCAATAATGGAACTTCCAAACCCTTTAACCCCTCCATTGGAGGGATTGTTAGCAAAGACCAGGGCTTGGGAAAGATTCTGAAAAAGGTGGAGGCTCTCCTCTTGAAAAGGTGACAGCTTAGACTCTTACTCCCCTCAGGCAACAATGGCCTTTTCTAACAGAGGACAGTCACCTCTGCCCTGGCCCTAGCACCAAATAGACAATTTTCTTACCTCTCCCCAAACCCATAAGCTCAAAGCAAAAATACCTCACATATGGAGGACTTGGATCCAGATTTGGTGCGGGACATGAAGACACTCAGGAGTCTCATTACTACCAGATGGACTTCATTCAGAGCACTGCGCTCATTCTTCTTGGAGACATCCTGCAGGCAAAAGTAGAAGCTCAGAAGCCTATACTTATTTTAAGCTTGAGGCATTTTTGAACAAGATCCCTCTAGCCTATCAGCTCTAAATGTTCCTCAGATTGATTCAGAGGTAAAACAAGTGCCAATGTATCCATGGACTAGACCTGAGGTACCAGACTAGACCAATACACTTAGGAAGCCATGTTAAGATGTAAACAACTAATTTAATGTTTTCGCCTCATCGAGCTACAAAAGGACCATGAGGGCAGGGACTTTGTCTTGTTCCTCATTCATGCCCAGGATCTAAAAGTATGCCTGGGCCAGAGCAGACCCTGAATACACTTTTATTGACTCAACAGAACTGTAGCCCTCAGTAGATGGTTACCCCTTGAAGCTAGGTGAAGTTCCTCTCAACCAATCCTGCTTCTCAAACAGAATGATTCTCAAATTTTACCTTTTTATCCATGCCCAGTTCAGCAATAAGCTGGGAGAGTAAGTTGTCCAGAGCTCCCTTATCTTTTTCATCTTCTCCATCCAGATCTGTAGTGAGCATCAGAATAACCTGGAGGTCAAAGAGAGAAAACACAAAAGCCAATTTCCTAAACAACAACTGTAAACCCAGGGTGTTTCAGAGGAAACCCTAATCTTCCTGACTTCCTGCTCCTGAGATTTGCAGTCTCTAGTGTCTTTCAATACATGTAAATATTAGAGTGTGATCTAATAACTATTCTCCTACTCACTAGTTGCTTTCCACTGAGGCAAAATTGTTTTTTTAATTCTTAGCTCACTGACCTATCTCATGTTGGTTTGGTTGGATATAATATAGGTTAGTTCATTTATTTTACAAACTCTTTTCAAAACACTTTTTGCAATGTCAAGCATAGTACATATCAAAGTATGACTCTTTTGACTTTGTACACTTAGGCTTTGGATATCTGGAATTTAGAGTGCTGTACTGGATAACAGTTATGATAAATCAAAAAATTAGGCAGATGTGGTGGCGTGCGCCTATGGTTTCAGCTACTTAGAAGATTGAGGTGGAAGAATCACCTGAGCCCAGCAGGTCGAGGCTACGGTGGCTGTGAGCATGCCACTGCACTCCAGTCTGGGCAACTCCAACTCAAAAAAAAATATATTATCTGGCCAGGTACAGAGGCTTATACCAGTAATCCCAGTACTTTGGGAGGTGGAGGTGAGAGGACAGCCTGAGCTCAGAGTTTATGACCAGCATGAGCAACATGGCAAGATCCTACCTCTACAATAAATAAAAAAAATTAGCTGGGTGTGGTGATGCATGCCTGTGGTTCCAGCTACATGGAAGGCTGAGGTGGAAGGATCACCTGAGCCCAGCAGGTTGAGGATGCAGTAGCTGTGAGCATGCCACTGAGCTCCAGCCTGGGTGACAGAGTAAGACTCCATCCCCCCCCCCAAAAAAAAAATTATCTGACCCTTAGCCTTCTCATCTATAAAATGAAGGGTTGGAGCTTACAGTTCAAAATTATATCCCATTATTCTGCGACCTAAGCAAACAAAACTTTCCAGAAGAGAGATGCGGACATGCTTAAGGATGGTCCACCTATAATGTGACAGACCCAGCTGAACTAAGAAATACCTGCATGTACGGGATGGCCCGGACACCACCAACATTTCGTAACTGAGGCAAGGTCTGCAGTAGTCTCTCCAACAGCATCAGACGGACCATGTGCAGCCTATAAGGCCAAGGAAAATACATGAAACATGAGCTAGTACACAAATAGGAATCAATATAGTTCTTTCCCTCTGCCACCAGGGTAAACAAGGAGCCTAATGCTTAGAAACAATCCTAGCATTTAAAAAAAAGCTAAGAACTGCCTATTTGATATACCATCAATTACAAGGAGAGATTGCACTCTCTTAAAAGAAAACAAAATTGACTGGGTACAGTGGTTCACACCTGCAATCCCAGCACTTTGGGATGCTGAGGTGGGAGGGTTGCTTGAGGCCAGAAATTTGAGATGAGCCTGGGCAACATAGCAGGAACCTGTCTCTGTAAGAAACTAAGAAATCAGCCAGGCATATTGGTGCACGCCTATAGTCCCAGCTACTTGGGAGACTGAAGTAGGAGGATCCCTTGAGCCCAGGAGTTCAAAGCTACAGTGAGTTATGATTTTGCCACTCCAGCCTGGACAATAGAGCAAGACCCTGTCTCATCAAAAAAAAAAAAAAAATCTAAAATACAGCTGATAGCACTGAAAGAAAACCTACTACAGGGAAATGAAAAATATTTCCCAAACCATCAAGTCCTAGTTGTTCTCAGTATCAAAACCAACCTTCTAATGATAAGATTTGTATGTTTTTTTAACTAATACTTAGCCCTATTCTGCTTCTAGGCATTACTTTCTGGAATTCTTCTACATACAAATTCTATTGTATCCAGTTGTAAAATGGCCCAATCCTTTCTTTTTCATGTTTCCCAAGTCAAGGCTTTACTCTCTCACACCTGGTCTACCATTTTTGTAGAGTAAAATCCAATTCCAAGATCACAATCTCCTACTGAAACCATGGTTTTCCTATACGTTCCATTGACCCCTACCTAGCCTTCATCTGCAGATACACAGCAGTTCTTCTCTACTATATGTCTCTATATCTCTAGCTCTTATTTTGATTCAAGAGGACCACAATGAAAATTAATTAATTAAGGTCCTGTTGACAATTTAGTTGGCAGTTTCACCTAACATTCAATCTCACACCAAGAGTATAGTTGCTGAATGAATTAATGGATTCACATTCACCATTAGTAAGCTAAGCTGTTCTTGCCTCATTTTACCTTAGAGACTGTTTATAAGAAACCATATGCCCCCCCACACACACACACATACACACACACACACACACACACTTTTTAATGTGTGATTTTCATATATTACATGTCCTAGTAGGTATCTAGAATATTTTCAAGACAATAAAAGTATGAATGACAGCACAGGGTTTTACTTGAGTAATTAATGACTATCATTCTAAAAAGTACTAAAAGGGATGAGCTATTTATTCTTCAGAATACAGAAACACATAGTAGTCCATGCATGAATCAATTAATAATTAGTCAAACTGTGTGGGAACTACAATGGAACAAGAATTGCTCAGGGATAGATAGGGTGCAAGTGAGGAAAGCTGAGATGGCAGTGGCAGTTCAATACTTTTATAGATAAAACATAAGATGGATTTGATTGAAATTAATTAATATATTCAGAATGGAGAACACACATGCACAAAGAAAAATGTCAACAAAAAGAGCAGAGTCTGTACCTCAACCAAGATCTTAGCAGATTATTTTCAAACTCAGATGGTACTCTTGAACTGTACCAAAAATAAATAAATACTGTACCAAAATCAAAATTTCTTTATCTTTAGTAACTTAATGTTCAGCTTTATTATTTAAAACAATTAACTGACCAATTATTTAATTAACTTTTCATGGAAAAATTAACTTAAAACCACTCTATGGCCGGGAGCAGTGGCTTACACCTGTAATCTCGGTATTTTGGTAGGCCAAAGTAGACAGACTGCTTGAGCTCAGGAGTTTGAGATAAGCCTGGGCAACATAGCAAAGTCTCATCTCTTTAAAGAGTCAAAAAATTAGCCAGGCATGGTGGCACATGCCTGTAGTCCCAGCAACTTTGGATGCTGAGGTGGGAGGACTGCCTGAGCCTAGGAGATTGAGGCTGCCGTGAGCCGTGATCATCATGATCGTGCCACTGCACTTCAGCTGAGTGACCCCAACTCAAAAACAACAACAACAACAAAAACCATTCTAAAGACTTCTATTGCCAATATGGTTTGGTTACCTAAATTGGCCCCTCTCACAAAAATAACTGAAAATCCTAAAAATACCTAAAACTATATAACATCGTTTTAGAAGCCACAATAAGTCTCAAGAAATCTCAAAAGGCTGAAATCACATAGTATGTTCCTAACTATAGTAAAATTAAAATATAAATCAATAACAAAAAGATAACCAGAAAACCCCCCAAACACTTAGAAATTTGGAAGCATACTTCTAAATATCCCATGAGCCAAAGACTAAATTACATCAGAATTTAGAAAATAGTTTAAATTAAGCAGCAATGAAAACACATCATTGAGCAAGATTAAGAGGGAATTTTACGGAAAAAAAAATACCTTCAAATACGTATTGTAACAATAAGTCTAAAATCAATTATTTAAGTTTCCATCTCATAAAGTCAGAAATACAACAGAAAGTTAAATGTTAAAAAGTTAGTAAGCAAAAAAAATAATAGAGAGTAGGAATAAAATAGAAAGCAGATACACAACAAAGAAAAATCAAAGCCAAAAGCCAGTTCTTTGTAAATAAAATTGATAATCCCTAGCAAGACTGTTATAAAGCAAAAACCTAAGTTACCAATACCAGAAATGAAAAAGGTATATCACTACAGATGTGCCCTTTTAATGTACTCTTTTTAATGCAAATACATTACTATGAACGACCGTATGCCAATAAAATTGGCACCTTAAAGTGAACAATTCCTTGTAAAATGCAACATGCCAAAATTGAAACAAATAAATAGAAATAATTCTATCATTTAAAGAATGAGTCTATGATTTTAAATCTTCCCTTAAAAAACCATCCAGAGCCAGGCTCGGTGGCTCAGCCTGTAATCTCGCGCCTTTGGGAGGCTGAGGTGAGTGGATTGCCTGAGCCCGCGGGTTTGAGACCCGCGTGGGCAGCGAGACCTCATCTCTACAATAAATCCAAAAAAAATCAGCCGGGCGTGGTAGCGCGCGCCTGTAATTCCAGCTACTCGGAAGGCTGAGGCAGAAGGATCGCCGGAGCCCAGGAGGTCGAGGCTGCGGTGGCCGGGAGCGGCCACTGCACTCCAGTCTGGGCGACAGAATGAGACTCCAACTCAAAAAAAAAAAAAAAAAACCATCCAGACCCAGATAACTTCACTGGTGAATTTCTCCAAGAATTTATGGAAAAAATAATACCAATCTTACACAAACTCTTCCAGAGAAAAGAGAAAAGGGGAACATTCCCTGACTTATTCTATGAGGCCAGATAATATGAATACCAGTTCCTGACAAAGACATATCACAAGAAAAGTACAGGCCTAAACAAAATATTAGCAAATCAAATCCAGTGTTATAAAATATAACACATCATGACCAAGTGTCCCCAGGGTAGGTTTAATAGAAAAAAAAAGAATCAGTTGATGTAATTTATATCCTTTAACAGAATAAGGGAGAAAAACTATATAAGCAATACAACCCATGAAAAAACACTAAAGCAACTGGAAACCTTCAATTTAAGACAAAAATCTCCTAGCAAACTTGGAACAGAATTTCCTTAATTTAATAAAGAATATCCAGTCTACCCAGGTGCAGTGGCTCAGGCCTATAATTCCAGCAGTTTGGGAAGCAGAGGTGGGAGGACTGCCTGAGTCCACAGGTTTGAGACCAGCCTGGGTAACTTGATGAGACCTCATCTCTACAATAAATCAAAAAAATTAGCCAGGCGTGGTGTCACATGCTTGTAGTTCCAGCTACTTGGAAGACTGAGGTCGAAGGATCACCTGAGTCCAGCAGATTGAGGCTGTGGTAGCCATGAGCGTGACACTGCACTCCAGCCTGGGTGACAGAGTGAGACTCCAATTCAAAAAAAAAAAAAAAGACTATTCAGCCGCAGGGCATGGTGGCTTATGTCTGTAATCCCAGCACTTTAGGAGGTAGAGGCTAGAGGACTGCCTGATCCCAGGGGTTCAAAACCAACCTGGGCAATTTAGTGAGACCCTGTCTCTACAATAAATCAAAAATATTAGTTGGGTATGGTGGTGCACACCTGTGGTTTCAGCCACTTGGAAGGCTGAGGCAGAAAGATCACCTGAGCCAAGCAGGTTGAGGCTACAGTGGTTGTAAGCATGCTACTGCACTCCAGCCTGAGTAATAGAGTGAGACTCTGACTTGGAAAAAAAAAAAAAAAATTAAAAAACCCTTGAGCTAACATCAAACTTAATAATAAAATATTGAACCTTTTCCTCCTGAGTTTGGGAATAAGATTAAGAATGATCATCATAAAAAATACTGATATTAAAAAAAAAGAAATAAACCTTACATAAGCCTCTTAAAAACAAAAAATAAAAATAAATAAATTGAAAAAAAAAGAATGATCATCACTACTTCTTTCAATAATTATGAAGTTCTAGCCAATGCAATAAGGCAAGAAAAGGAAATTAAAAAGTATAATTATTAGAACAAAAAAAAAATTAAACTGTCATTATTGGCAGGTGATAAAACTGTATATGCAGAAAATCCACCAGAATCTATAATTAGAATTAATAAATAAATTTAGAAAGATCACTGGATACAAAGTCAAAATAAACGTAATAATCAGCTTGCTGGTATTAAAAAAGTCATTAGAACAAAGATGTAAACAGAATCCTGAGACTACTTTTAGGGCACTTGAAAACTTAAGGCTCTTGAAGGCAACTTGAGTCTTTGATTGCTAAGACCCCACGGGGCCTTTGAAACAGGAAAAAGTCCAGGATTTCCTTCAAGTAGGGAAAATCTTCCTATGAGAATCTCATAGAAGAACAAAAGAAGGCTATACCTTTGGTTTAAAAATAAACAGTAATAAACTACTGCCCCTCATATCACTCTTCCCTGCACGTGCATCTTCCTGTCTCCCAGCCCAGGAGTCTATAAGAAAAATTAGCCAACTCAAGTCTTAACACTGAGAAGAGGGGAGGAAAAAATGGATAGCCACTTGAGAATATAGTCCAGTTTATAATTATCTTTCTTTTGGTTAACACTTTGTGTCCTATTTCAGAAATGTTTGTCAAACCCAAGTTATAAAGATATTTTGTCTTCTAAAACCAATAAGGTGCTACTCTTTGCATTTACACCTATAATTCAGTTGTTTTTTGTGTATGACATAAGATCAGGTCAAGTTTAATTTCATTCCGTATACATTTTTTTTTGAGTTGGAGTCTCACTGTCACCCAGACAGGAGTGCAGTGGCCACTCCTGGCCACCGCAGCCGCGACCTGCTGTGCTCCGGCGATCCTTCCGCCTCAGCCTTGCTAGTAGCCGGAACTACAGGTGCATTCTACCATGCCCGGCTAATTTTTTTATTTTATTGTAGAGATGAGGTCTCGCCTGCCCAGGCGGGTCTCAAACCCGTGGGCTCAGGCAATCCACTCACCTCAGCCTCCCAAAGGCGCGGGATTACAGGCTGAGCCACCGAGCCTGGCTTCTGTATACATTTTTCACTGACTCATTCTATTTATTGAAAAATCATCCTTTCCCTCACTGTAATATGTGTCACTTTTATTACAAATCAGATGACTAGCTGGGCACAGTGGCTCATGCCTGTAATCCCAGCACTTTGGGAGGTGAAGGTGAGAGGGCTGCCTGAGCCCAGGGGTTCGAGACCAACTGGGCAACCTGGCAAGACCTCATCTCTATAATAAATAAAAAAATTAGCCGGGCATGGTGGCATGTGCCTATAGTTCCAGCTACTTGGAGAGCTGAAGTGGATGAACTGCCTGAGCCCAGCAGGTTGAGGCTGTGGTGGCTGTGAGCATGCCACTGTGCTCCAGCCTGAGTGACAGAGTGAGACTCCAAGTCAAAAAAAAAAAAAAGGAAATATACCCTAAATATATCCTAGTAAAACTACAAAAACAACGACAAAGTGACGATTTTAAAAGCAGCAGCAGAGACATTACCTTCAAAAAAATAACAGTTATAATAGCAGGTGGTTTCTCACTGGAAATAACAAAAGTCAATAAACAATGAAATATCATTTTTAATTTAGGGTGGCTGGAGGGACTACTAACACAAAATTTCATACCCATCAAAAATATATTCACATATGTTAAATAAACTTAAATAAGATTAAATAAGCACACTTCTAAACCAACAAAATCTGAGATGTTGTAACCAGCAGACCTCACTAAAGGAAAATCTAAATGATATACAAGAAGATAACAGAAGGTCTCAATGCACAGAAATGTTGGGCGCAGAAAGTGGTAAACATGCAAGTAAAGCTAAAACAAGCACTAACTGTATAAACGATATAAAGCAGTAATAACACCTTGAAACCTTGACAAGATGTTAAAGAATTAAGAGCCAGCCAGAAGTGGTGGCTCACACCTGTAATTCCAGCACTTTGGGAGACCAAGGCAAGAGAACTGCCTGAGCCCAGGGATTTGAGACCAGCCTGAGCAACTTGGTAAGACCTTGTCTCTACAATAACATTAAAAAAAAAAAATTAGCCGGGCATGGTAGCGTGTGCCTACAGTTCCAGCTACTTGGAAGGTTAAGGTGGAAGGTTCGCCTAAGCCCAGCTGGTCAAGGCTGCAGTGGCCATGAGCTTGGCACTGCACTCTAGCATAAGCAATAGAGTGAGAATTCAACTCAAAAAAAAAAATTAAGGGATATTAGAAAAGAATTAAAAATAATTAAAACACAAAAACACTATCTTATATTAATAAGAAGGGGTAAAGTCTTCTAAGACCCACATTTTATTCAGAAAAAAAGACACAGGTATTAGTTAAATTTAGTTTTGAATGAGCTAAGTATGCATGCTCAAATGAATAGTACCACCACTAAAAGATTAGAAACCGTGCAAACAAGCTCTAAACCGATAGAGTTAGGGGGGCAAAGGGAAGAAAAAGGAATAAAAAACAGCTAATCAACCCAAAAGGAGGCCCCAAAGGAAAGAAAAAGAAACAGAGAAACAGTCAGAATAAATAAGAAGCACAAAGTAAATGACAGACATAAAGACAATCATACTGGCAATTAGCATTAATTATAAATGAACTCAACTATTTCAATTAAGAGACAAAGGCAGACTGGATTAAGATAATTTTTAAGAAAATGTCAAAAGAACAGAAATCAGACCATATTATCTGAACACAGTAGAATTAACCTAGAAATCACATTAAGCAAAAATTTTAAAGATTAAGTAGAAAACCCCTTAATGTTAGAAAGTTAAAAAAAAAACTCTACCAAAATACCATCATTTAACAGAACCAGAGGTATTCATCCAGAGATGTTGTGAGCAGTTTATGTTCAAGCAGCAAGATATGGAACATGTGGGAGATACTCTTCGATGCTTTCTTTAAATGTCTCACCATTTAATTATGTCTTCAATGGGCATGTTTTTTTCCCTCATAGAAATCATTCAGTTCAAAATTCTGTTTTTGCATTAATGTGATCACTGTTGGCTTCAACAAATTCAATGAACTTTTTTTTTAAGTATTAAAACAAAGTTTATTAGTGAGGAGAAGAAGAGAGGGAAAGAGGATTCACGCCAGAAAGATCTGACATGAATGAGTCTCTCGAAACAAAAGACCCACCTCAACAAGCATTATATCACAAGTGTTATTCTTAGGTTTTTCTTCCTCCTCTTCTATTTCTCTTGTTACCTCTGGGCTAAGAACATATTCACTCCACCAATTCAGTACCAAACACCAACACAATTTCTTAAGGAAGATGAACTGGGATTTTACAGATCACTTTCCATTTCAAAATACTCTGACACTGGTATTTCTAGCTATAATCATATATTTGCGCTGCCTTATTTTTCCTTCACCTTATAAATATGCCAAACAAGGAGTCATTTCTAGTATTATATACCTAATAACTATCACTGTTGAGCCGCAAAAAGCACCACTTATAAACAGGATACTATACAGTGAGTTTACGGGTATTGAAACAGGAAAGATTTAAGTAAGGAAGACATAAGTTTTTATATGACAATCACTTTACAGTTACTAAGGGATTTAGGGGAGCCTTAAGAGGAAAATCACTTTATGTTCTGTCTACAATTGATTTGATATAATTCTAACAGGACAAAAAAGACAGATCTTGAACATTTCCTAAGATTTTAAACTATTCCGAGTTTATGCCCTTATAGTTCAAAAGAAATATATTGTTATCTATCATCACTCTACCTCCTGCAACCGATCAATTCTCCTATTTCTGAAATACTCTCAGATAGCAAGACTCTTAACTGTGAATGACTAGGTCCCGACCTGTTGCTAGTGTGGACATCTCCTTCAGCTTCCCCTTCTCCTTCTCCCTCTGAGCCGTCTCCTTCTTGGTGCCCAGTGGTGGTGCTGATAGCACCAGTGCTTGAGCTGACACTTCCTGGTCCAGCTGGATGTCCTTCAGCTGTAGCATCACCATAAGCACTGCTCCGGCCAGACACTAGAAGGAAATGGTTTACAAAGCACAAATCAATTCCCAAAGCATAATGGAACCCAATGCATTCTGAAGGCAGCAATGGTTAGAAGATAACTGGTAGCTTTAGAAATGTTTTTCTTCTATGTGAAGCTAGATATGGTCCCACAGCACTATGCTATATCACTCTCATGGCAGTCACTCACCCTTCCCCAGTGCATAAGACTCATCTACAAGAACAATCTCAATCTCAGATGCTGATAAATTCCTATCTCATACTTCAGAAGAAATGTACACTGATACAGGAATCTAAAAATTATAGCTACTCTTTATCTTCACTGTAAAAATCGGTCACATCCAATTGTTAACCACAGACTCATTTACAAAGCCCAATCAAAGTGGCTTTATCACGTGCCCTCATTCTACAGTCCTACCTTATCAGCCAGTATATTATGGGGATGGCCTGCTATGTTAACAAATCAGATAATTAACAACAGGATTGCCCCCAAAACATCTTCCTCCAACAAATAAGGAGCAAAAACCATAGGATAATGGGTTTCAAGATCATACCATAATTGTTTCAGATTAATCACAATGTAAGATTACACAGAATTGCTTTTCTCCCAATTAACAGATCATTAAAAACTGCCTATAAAATATCTCAATATTAATCCCACTGAGCTAAAGTCACTAATATTTAAAACTCTAGTTTGGAAGTCAAATGAATTCCACAAAACTTTCAACGAGTTCCTATAACTTCTCTTTGCAAAAACCAGGGCCCAGGCAGGAATTCCTATTTTGTCCCCACCCTCTGCCCAAAGAGACAGGATCCCCAGGCACATTACCACTGTGCTCGCCAGCCACTGAGTCCACAGCACTTCCCCCGCTCTCCGAGCCCACACTACCACCATGGTCAGCAGGAGAGGTGCGAAGGGTAGAACCATCAGTCGCTGCTGTGCTGCCCTCGTCGTCTGAGGCTGGAGCTGAGAGAGTAACGAGAGCTGTTACAGGTAAAAACCCCTCCTTGGGGCGAAAGCATCAAGCCACATAGTGCAAAGGACACAATGCAGTTTATACATCCTGTCATCAAGGAAAAAAGGGAAAGATTCACTTTGCTGGTTAATCACTAACAGGAACAAACACTATACACAGTGCATCACAAACAGTACTTAGACAGAAGTGAAGAAAACCCAGTTCACTGGGCATTTCCTTCACTGTTACATTACAGTGCAAGTAGAACAGTGCAGAGATTCAGTAAGAATCTGTGACATGGACACTGAGTTTTTTAGTTAAAATGCTTCATGGTCACCATTGTTTAGGTGTTACTGACACCTGCTGAGAGATCTGAAACTAACCAAAACCATTCAAAGCATAGAACTCTGAATTTTAATGAGATTTATTTTGTAATCAATCAAATTTTCCTTATGTTAAGAAATCACTTAGCATGAGCTCTTGAATCAACCCTGTTTTGGTTTTGTTTTCAGCAAGTGGTCCAGAGGGGAGCTCAGTGGGAAATTTCACATCTCCTAATCATCCTCATCAGATGCTAATAATGAAGCAAGGAAATTCCCCAGAGACAGCCACAGCATCCAGGATCAGGGCTGAGCTGAGACAGGAGGAAAATGCTGGATGAGATACATAGGGGAGGAAAGCCAAGACAGCCACAGAGCACAGTAGGAACAAAACTAGCACAACACAACAGCACCCCAAGGCCTGAAATGACAGCAACTAAAGAGACCTCAGAAAAGCAACAAGCCATGGCAGCAGGTGGGGACAGCCAATTTCTCCCTTTCTTATCTATCCAGGGTAAAACTCCCAAAAAAAAAAAAAGAAAAGAAACAAATACATGGAAGCATCACTCTGAAAAACTATAAATGAACCCTTAAATTACTGGGGGTTGATAAGGTATCTCCATTTGGTCCAATTCTCTATTCTGGAATTTTTTTTTCTTATCAGATTAGGAGGTTGAAAGTAATGACAAGATGAGTTCTGAGAACTTCCTGTGGATTTTAATGGTCCACAAAACCGTATCTCTCAAGCTCACAGATCCCTAAGGATTTGCCACACCAACCAAGAATTCTGAAGCACAATCCAGCTTCTTGTAGCTTCACTTTTGTTTGCAAATGAAGAGAAAAAAGTTAAAAGGTATGAACTCTATTTCTTGCCTCCCTTTTAATATTGCTTAAAATGTTAGAGCTCTGACAAAGAATGCCAAAAGCTGTAATTTAAGCCCTATAGCTGAACAGCCTGCTAAATACTCTCTCGGCCTTTCCTCAGGGAATGGGCTGAAGCCAGGCAGCATGCAAAGTGTAAGGAAGTGGAGCCATGAGCACCGTGGCCAAGCTGCATCACTATGCCCTCTATACCCATAGTTCTAAAGCCAAGGCAGAAGCAGGAAGTCCAGAATGGCCTGTCAAAGCAGCTGCCCATTACACTCTCACAGCAGTGGAAGCAAGGCCTGAGGGTCCTGGGTCCCTGAGCCATGCTCCTTGCTGTGGACAGTTACCTGATGCTGTGGTGTCAGAGAGGGTTCCTGCGTCCAGAGAGGAAGAGCTGGGTGCCTGGCCGGACAGTCCCAGGCTCTGCAGGCCCAGGGCACTGCTGCTGCTGCCTGGGAAACAAGTGGAGAGTGAGCACAGCATCCCCTCCAGACCCCATCCACAGCGCTACTTTGGCCACCGGCTGCCCTCAAGAGTCTCTAAACACCAGCATGTGACCCCGTCTGGCCTAGAGGAAGTGAATCAACAGCTATTGCTGTCCACACATCAAGTTCAGTTACAGGGATGGTGGAATGCTTCCTTCAGCTCAAGCAGAACACAGGCTGGAGGAATCTAACAGATTCGGGAGGAAGTAATCCAAAAGACCAAACTAGCAGAAACTATGAGATTGACTCCCAGACTAAAATTCCCACCACATCCCTCTCACTCTCCACCTGTATCTCTGAACAGCTCTCACCCAGATCAACCTCTCCCCAAATGTGGGGACAAGCTAAGTCAGCTGGATATCAGTAACTGCCAAACCCTCTTTCCTGCTCAAGGCCAACAGGCCACATTGTTCCTGGCATTGCCTTCTACCTTGTTGGTCCTGCTGCAGGCTGAGGGCAATGGCTAGTTCAACCATGGTCTCGTCATCTGCATCAGGCGGGATGTCCAGCATGGGGGGGAAGCCCTCTGCGCCTGCCAGCAGGGCCTCCAGGGGAGAGGGGTTGCCATTGTTGACATTTTCAGCTGTCTCCAGGACCATCGACTCAGACTGCAGAGAGAAAGCTCTGTCAGTGTCCCATGGTAAATCGTAACTTTTGGAATTCCACTGAATAAGAGCTAGAGGAGAGTTTTGAAGCTCCTCCTCCCCTTCTTCTGCTGCCAGAGACTCACCACCATCTCAAAATCTCCATGGTCCACCTCACTCTGTTCCTGGCTTTCCTGACGGATGTGACCACCATTCGGGATCCCTGATGACTGCATTTTCTCATCTGCATCATCATCGTCATCATCATCCTTGTCTCCTGAGTCAAAGAAACCCCAGTCACCTGAAGGTGCTTGCTTTCCTCCCTTGAAATATGTTGTGATAGTCACGTAGCAACAAAAACTCAAGACAAGATACCAGCTAGCACCCTAAGCTTTAGAGGTAATCCCTGGTCTTGTTCTCTTCTTGGACTCAGCAGGATCTGGGAAGACGAGGTTGGCAGTGACAGCTTGCCACCCAGAGGAATAGACTTTTCCAGCTAGTGAAGGGAAAAAAACAACCTTGGATTCCAAAGGGATTTCCATAAAGCAGAGAAATCTAAAACCAGTAGGGCCCATAAGCTCCCACCAATTCTCAGGAAACCCTGGATAAGACAGGAAAAATAATACAGTTTATCTTTTATCTGTCATGGCAGCTTAGAGTTTATTTCACTACTTTTTTATAAAACAACTAGGTCAGTGAGATTTTCACACTACATAATCACTATGAAAAGAACAAGAATTCAAGTGTAAAATCATCTAATAGAAACAAAGGTCATCATGACAGGTCATGCCTGGGCCCACTTCTATGTAAAGGTGGGACGGATTCTAATGAGGAAGAAGTCCAGGTAAGACTCCCAATTGTCAGAAGAGGACAGAGACCTTCCCTTCCACTCGACGGAAGCATTGCTAAAGCATATAAATATGACCTTCAGTAGAAACGTACAATATCTCCATTCTAGTTTCCTACCAAGGAAAAGAGTCACAAATTGTTGCCTAACTCATCAAAAGCTTTGATAAGATAAATGATATTCAAGGAAGACGATCTCAAAGTCACAAGCTGTATACATTCCTCCAGACCTACAATGGCCCATACAGCAGCCACTAACCATATGTGGCTACTGAGCACTTAAAATGTGGGTAGTCCAATGAAGGTGCGCCACTAATGTAAAATATACCTTGGAGCAGGGCTCGGTGGCTCAGCCTGTAATCCCAGCGCTTTGAGAGACTGAGGTGAGTGGATTGCCTGAGCCCGTGGGTTTGAGATCCGCCTGGGCAACTTGGCGAGACCTCATCTCTACGATAAAATAAAAAATTAGCTGGGCATGGTAGCGCACACCTGTAGTTCCAGCTACGGAAGGCTGAGGTGAAAGGATCGCTGGAGCCCAGCAGGTCAAGGCTGTGGTGGCCGGGAGCGTGGCCCTGCCCTCCAGTCTGGGTGACAGAGTGAGACTCCAACTCAAATAATAAAAAAAAAAAAAATATATATATATATACATACACACACACACATATACACACACACACACACATATCTTGGATTTCAAAGACAGTACCAAAATATGCCAAATATTTACTAATAGTTTTTTTAATATTGACAACATGTAGAGATAACATCTTTTATATATTAAATAATTGGTAAATCTCACTTATTTCTTTTTATTCTTTATATAACATGACTATTAGAAAATTTAAAATTACATATGTGACTTTCACTTGACATTTACTTTGAATCAAACCAAGTAACCAGAGTCATAGAACATACTGCTGCTATTTAGACAACTTACAGACTTTCTTCTACTAAAACGTAAAGTTTTATGCCCTTGGTTGTGTCCAAGTGTATCATGAGGGAAGTGTCTATGAAACTTCCTATTTGACTTATTATAGATAAGTGCACTGAGAATTCTGTCCCTTTGACAACAAACTGAATCCTTACTAAAGAGTTTCTGTGACAAGAAAAGTATATTTTTCCTGAAAAGTGGGTATGTTTTAACTTTTATCATTGTGATTTTTCTAATTCCTCTTATTTTATTTTTGCTATGGCTCTTAGGAAGCTTTCAGCCAAATAGAAGACCTTTGGCATAGGACCTGATGAGGGAGATTTTCTGTATCCATGCCTTGATTTTACTATGGTACTTTCATCTTCCCATGGCTTTGATTTTCTTTACTTTAATTCTACTCACCACATGCATTTTGATGTGCCCCCTTAAATCCCTTATAAAGTAAGGGAGGGTTTAAAAAAACAGATATATAAACAAAAGTTTCCAAGGACCTTAGTCAATATGAGCAGCATATTCTAATGCTGTACCTCCCTTTCATTCCCCTCCTCCCACATACAGACTTGAGCCCAAACCCAGACCTCACGTTACCCATTGGAGTGTTGCTTCGAGGAGAGGAAGGCAAAGTCACATGTCTCCGTTTGTTCCTGGGCCTTAGGACCCGAATTAGAGCTTGTTTACAAGAGAAGCTCACAGCAGGATCCTAAGGTTTAAAAGGAAAGCATCATGCTTAGGTTTCATACCATTCATGAAACTAACTATAAAACACTTTCTTTCTTGGTCAGTCACTCACATGCATGTGAAAAGCCTATTTACTCTTACCTGCAACCCATCTGACCAAGTTCAATACATTAAGTTAATCTCCACTTCCTGACCTGGCACATATAAGACCCATTTACTACATTCTTGTCAGTTCTTGGTGATAGATTGGTAGATCATTTGCTCCTGAATCCACTTTGGTTCTGCACAAGTGGATTTTGACTTTCATCAGATGATCAGGCTCCCAGTGTGTCTATTAGCTCTAAAATCAATAGTTATCACACTTAGCTTCTGTGATAGGGCCACTGGAAACTGAAATTCTGATGTACTATAGTCATGCATGAATTCTTTTTTTTTTTTTATAAGTCAGAGTCTCACTCTCTTGCCCAGGTAGAGTGCAGTGGCATGCTCACAGCCACTACAGTCTCGACCTGCTGGGCTCAGGAGATCCTTTCACCTCAGCCTTCCAAGTAGCTGGAACTACAAGTGCAAGCCATCATGCCCGGCTTATTTTTTTATTTATTGTAGAGATGTGGTCTCACCAAGTTGCCCAGGTTGGTCTCGAACCCCTAAGCTTAGGCAATCCTCTCACCTCAGTCTCCCAAAGTGCTGGGATTACAGGCTTGAGTCACTGCACCCAGCAGCATGAACTCCTGTAAGTAACACTTCAGAGAGTTACTTAGCACTATGTAGCAAGCACCAGGCTAGACGCTGGGAATTCAGCACTGGACAAGAAAGATTAAGTCCATTTCTTTCCAAATCCTTCTCTACCATAGAGTAAGATCTTAAAGCTTTTATTGATATCTAAAACTCTTAATTCCCATCAGCTTTCTCTAAGCCTATTTTATATCATTAGTTTAGCAAACTCATTAAAAAATTTTCCAGATATCCCCAAGCTGATGAGAAGTATCTGGGGTTGTAATGATACGTACAGGACACAATAACATCTGCATGTAGATCTTGGATGCCGTGTTAATACAATCCAGCTCACAGGTACAGTAGCCATGAATAATGTCTACCAGAGCATTAACAGTAGCTTCAATATGAGTTAGGCCTACAGGGGAGAAAAATACTATTTGACAATCTGACAGAAAAAGCTCTAGCTACTTGAGAGTCTGAGACAAAGGTACAAATTCTTATCCCCATATAAAGGTCAAGTTTACCAAAAAATGGCAAGCCCACACAGCAAAACAAACACACATACATATAGAAACATATGCGAGAGGACCCAAAAACCCCAGAATTTATTTATTAAAAAATTGTGTATTTATTCTTACATGTTTAAACTTCAGTTACCTTCAAAGTAGTCTCCATTTGATGCAGTATATCTATCAAGACACTTTTTCCACTGCTCAAAACAGTTTCTGAACTTGTGAATTTTGATGCCTCTTAGTGCTTATGCTACGCTATGTTTTGTTTCACCTCTTCCACATTGGCAAAACATTTCTCTTTGAGAACTTCTTTCATCCGGGGGAAAAAAAAAGGTAGCTTGGGGCAAGACTGGCTCAATAGGGAAGGTGGGGTGTGGGAGTCAAGTTGGTTTTGGTCAAAAACATTCAGCACAGTGTGGATAGGTGCATTGTCATGATGGAAGTACCAGTCACCTGTTTGCCACAATTTGGGATATTTCTTCCACAAATCATGATACAACCTTGTCAGAACTTCCAGATAAAAACTTTGGTTGACAATTTGGTCTGGAGGAACAGATTCCAAGTGTACTACAAGGAGCCTACCCTTCAGAAGATAATTCTGGGTTTTTGGGGGTCCCCCCTCATACACATACACAACATGTAGCTTGTCAGCTTTATTTGTGATTAGTTTTATTGGGAGTCTCCTAATCTCCCAAATTGTCCTCAAAAGCCTTTCCAGATAGCCTGCATCACAGAATTAAGTAATTGTTTACTCCCTTGGATATCAAAAATCAAGGTAGGGAAAAATGAAGTAGTAGACAGATACTAAATGTCTCCTACCATCCCCAAACCTCCAAACATGAAAGAGCACTGGGGTCATTCTACTTTTCTAAACTGCTATTCAGGTTGTTACTCTTCCACCTGAACTTTCAGTAGGGTGAGAAGTCAGAGACCAAAGACAGCAGTAGCTTGGAAATAAAATCATTCTCAAGGCTGATGCCTAACTTTCACTTTTTGAGCTGGCTCTCAACCAAGTTTTCAAAGACTTTTTGAAAACAATTATAAAGACCACTAAGGGGAGACATGCACACATATACAAAGTGTCTTTTTATGTAAAATATTCAACCCCACATGAAGAAATATGGTGCAAGAAAATCCCACTCTCTGCTATACTACTAAATTCCTATATTGGGACAATGCACTGAACTCACAGACTTCTATTTCCCAGTTATAAATTCCGAAAGAAATGGATGATGAAAGATGAAGGCTAAAAGCTAAGGGTCATCACTGTTCAAAGACAGAACTTATATCAGGTTTCACTATGTACTAAGCTAAGGGTCATCGCTGTTCAAAGACAGAACTTATATCAGGTTTCACTATGTACTAAGATTTAAGTATTGCCTTTAACATACCTGGGAGACAGGCAGGTGCCAAGAAGGCATTCTTGGGTTTGGATGCATGGAGTTTCCAGAAGTGGTTCACGAGCTGAGTGATGAAACTACAGCAATCTCCTTCCAATTGCTTCTGTGGTTCTTTCCCCTCATCCACTCCTTCTAAGCAGGAGAAAGAAATTATTAACGATGGCAAATCTGAGATGGAATTTAATTTATGTTAAGGTTAACTCAGGTCAAGGAAGCTTGCCTGGGGAGGGAGTTTCAAGTGGGGCCCCAGTCAATATGCCAACTATCCCTAGACTCCAGCAGGCACATCTAGGAAAAAAACAGTCTGGGAAAGGAATATCACAGAAAACATTGTATGTTAGAATTAAGTAGAAAGGGGAGCATTCAGGATGTTTACAGCAGATTCAAAGATGTCAGTTCCAACTGTTCAACTTCTAAAACCTAGAGGAACATCTGAACATTCTAGAGATTTCTCTAGAATGACTCTGGGATTGTAGCATTAGAAGGAGAAACAGCATGATGATGGCATATGGGAACATGTGAATAACAGAGTTAAGGCAGCAATAAAACTATTTGGCAACGGCAACACAGGTTTAGTACCCAGCCAACATGAGGAGAGACAAGGAAACAGCATCAAGCACTTAGAAAGGCCACCACACATATTAATAAAATACTGGCAAAGGAACAGCATGAAAGCAAAAGATATGACCCAATGGCTTTAAAGCAACCAGGGCCCAACCAAGCTTAGCTTTACCCTGAAGATCATAAGAAGTAGTAACTCCAGAGACAGATCATATCGAATGTCTAGAACATTAAACAAACTCAAGGATAATCAAAGGGATAAGCATTGGAAAGGGAATGTATTTATAATGGTACAATTCCAATGTCAAAATCCCTACAAGGTATAAAGATGAGGGAGTAAAACCCCTGTCTCTGAGCATGAAGTTAGTCAGAGACCAGTGAGAACAGTAAGGATGAGAGGGTAAATAGATGTATTAGGCAGATTTCAGGACCACGGCCACATAGGCCAAGTTCACCTGTTTCCATCTGGGGCAGCTTTGATTCCGTAAAGTGGACAAGGTTGTTAGGGCGCATGATAGCAATGGAGCGAGCTGTGATCACAAGCCTCTGGAACACCTCGGGGTCCAAATCCTTGCCTTCTTTGCTGGATGTGTTGAGACACTGTACCGCTTTGCTCAGCAAAGCCTGATCCTACAACAGGGTCACAGAGGATTAACCATAAGCAAGGGTTGGGTATGAAAGTAAAGATTAGCCAGGCTCGGTGGCTCAGCCTGTAATCCCACGCCTTGGGAGGCTGAGGTGAGTGAATTGCCCGAGCACGCGGGTTTGAGACCCGCCTGGGCAACTTGGTGAGACCTCATCTCTACAATAAATCAAAAAATTAGCCAGGCGTGGTAGCACACGCCTGTAAGTTCCAGCTACTTGGAAGGCTGAGGCGGAAGGATCGCCAGAGCCCAGCAGGTCGAGGCTGTGGTGGCCGGGAGCAGCCACTGCACTCCAATCTGGGCGACAGAATGAGACTCCAACTCAAAAAAAAAAAGAAAAGAAAAAGTAAAGAGTAGAGAAAAGCTGACACAAACAGTTTGCTCCTCTTAGAGAAGACATTAAATACTACCAACTACCTAGAATAAATCTTTGAAATAGCCCAATGTAGTTAAGTCTCTTAATACATAAAATATTAAATTCAGTGAAAAATAGAAATCATGCAATAAGTATCAAAGTATGATGGGAAAGTTAGAATCACCCCAATTTAATGTCCCAGATTTCCTTCTCCTATACAAGGATCATTTCTTAGCAAGTTCTTAACACCCAAGGATTATGTTTCCAAAACATGTTTCCAGGCTCAGCAGGTTAAACTCACAATTCTCAGTTTTCTGGGATAGAGGCACAGAGATAACCAAGGCTTCCGGGTTGGTAATTTCTCCCAGAGCCCTTCTTCCTCAAGGATCTGAACTGTCATCTTTTTGAAAACTAGCCTAACTTATCTGTTGGCAGTTGCCTCCTTTTATAGGTGAGACTCTCTTTCCCCAGGTGTTCCCCTCAGGGGCTCTCCAACAGCTATTCAAACACCTGTCTCACCGAAAAGAACAGTACATCTTTCTCACTGAAGCCAGGGAGTGAAGCACCAGCAGTTCTCGTCTCCTCAGGGACTCCTTCACCTCACCCTTTCCAGTGGGAAGCTGCCCACACACAATGCCCATCCCTCTTTCTTAAGTCTTGCTGATCCTGACAGAAAAGTAAGTGCAAATCAGGGGCTCACTAGCCAGCTTGCCCTCAGTATTGAGTGGCATTTATGAATTTCTCGGGAAAAACTTTAGACAAGGTGGGTGTAATCTCAATGTTATCCTCCCTCCACCTTACTTCCCTATGCCATTGCTTTACACATGAAAAGCCAACTTACTTGATTCCCTGTCAGGACCACAACTTCCATTGCTACAAAAGGATCCCTGAGAGGGAATGGTTACCTTGTGGCTGTGGTAGGCCGAGCGGCTGGTGTGCAGGCTAGCCAGAAGGCTCTTGGACTGCTGCTGGACACTGGCAGGTGCTGGCAGGGACAGCAGCAAAGTGGCCAGCTCCTGAGCTGCATTCTTGTTTCGCTCCTGATGCAAAAGACAGCAAAGTTATCACTATTCTCCCTAACTCAATGTACAATGAACTATCTACATTGTCTCCCGCTTCCTTCTAGACCACCAGGGCTAAATTATACTCCATGGACTGCAAAGAGCAAATATCAAGTTTTAGAAATTATAATCCTCCTACCATTTACGTGAAGAAATGGAACCCATGCCCATGGCTTGCAGAACAGTGCTCTCATACCAGCATTCATCCTATTCTATGTCATGTTCTTACTATGGGCCCCCCAAAATAGGACATAAGGCCTTAAGATGAAGATTTCTCTGTAGTGTCTTTGCAAATCAGCAGTGAGGCCCCTCAGGGCCTCAGACAACTACACTGACTTCCTGCCTCTTCAGAAGCTTCATATGCTTTGAAAAAGTAACTTGCCTTCTCGATGATTGGGCCAACAGCAAAGCAGCTTTCCAGGGCTTCTAAAGAACTCACAACCAGCCTAGGGAGACAGAAAACCTGGCTTGAATACAACCACCTTTCTCTCTGCCTTGTGCTTCAATCTAAGCAAACTATAGTCATGAGGACCTTGGGGACAGATAATGAATGCCAAATACAAAATCAAAGCACAATAAGACCTGCCACAGGCACCATGCATATCGTTTCTGTGTTACAGGCCAAGAGAAACCTGGCTCCTGCTCGGAGATCAACCTGAGGCCATGTTCATAATCCATAACTCAAAGACATGGCTTTTCTTCCTCAAAGAGGATAAATATGCTTCCTTCTGCTGCCTGTGGCAGGGATCACTGGGATGGGCTTAACAGTCTTGATGCAATGGGACCCAAAGCTCAGGTGCCCAGAGATCAGTGGGCAAAGGGATACACAAAGAGAAAGGTCAAAACCATCTTATACTGAGAAGGCTAAAGTTATATTTACTTACTCTTCCAAGAAAATGCACAAAGGCATTTCCTATGAGTCCCTAAGTATGGGGGAGAGAACAAACCATATTTTTTAGGTGCATGCTAATTGCCAACATTCAAGGGGTAGTACAAAGCATCTTTAGAAAACTGAGTACTTCTCCCTTAGGGAAGGAATATGAAACCCAACTATTAAAGGGTACCAAGTAGCATGCTCCCCAGGGCTTACTCCTTTGAGTTTAACGTGGCATAATAAAAAGAACAACATCCTGACAGCTGAAGCTCTGAACAGAGAAAGAAAAGTATTGAAAAGGTAAGTAGAGAGCAAAGGGTTAAGGGGTAGAGGAAGGCAATAAAGAACTAGGGAAGAGGGAACTGAGGCACAGAGCAAATTCAGACAGAACAAGCTCTCTAGTGGTTGATCAGATGGCAGAACTTTGTTATTAATCCCTCCATCCCCACACCCCTCTCATCCACTACAGAAAGGGCGCAAAGGGGAATAGGGTAAGGAAGAGAGAGCTGAGAAAGAGTCTGACGCGGCCAACACCAAGTGTACAATCCTCCGTAGACTCCATTTTTACACATGGACAGCTCTGAGCCATGCAATGACCAAAACAGAAAAAAGCAAGAGGACTCTTAGAAGCAGAATTAACGCAAAGCCACACCATTGGTTACAACTGCTCTCTGACACACACTCACTCGTGCAGAGAAAAGAAAGAGGGCATACTAACCGGTCCAGCTTGGTTAGGGACTCAGTTTCAGAACTTGGGGGAAGAAGCAAAGAAAAAAAAAAGGAAAAAAATGTGAAGCTCAGAGAAACCTGAAAACACATCCTAAGCAAACCATGTATGAATAGGGTAGGGAGAAAAAAAAAGAAAGAGAAAGGAAGGGAGTAGGGAGGCTGCTGGTGGCAGGCAGTGATTCCAAGCAAGGCTATTCTTATGACTTATAATGTAAGAAACTCAAAATCTTACATCATGAATTCTTTCAATTACCATGGCAAACCAGCAGCTACCTAACACAAAGTAGCCAAGTACAATGCTTAAGAATGCTACTGTAGGGAGTTTAAAGGGGACTGTGGACTCTGCTACTAGATGCAGCAGACAGTCTCTCTTTCTGGCAGTGTTATTACCACAGAAGTAGCTATTGCAGAGAAAGATGAGAAGATGATGAGATCACAATGGAAGGGAGGATGTTTCCCTATACTTTCAGCAAGGCTGGATCCTAATCTAGAAAACAGGGTTGAACACCTTCTGGTCTGTGGCTACTCCAAAGGGTACCTGAGTATTAAGAGAAGGCAGAGGACTTACGCTCAGGCAGAGACTCTGGTGTCAGATGACTCTGAGCACCTTTTTCAGGCTTTGTCTGCACACTCAGGAGACACTGGATATGGGGGAGTTGAGCGAAAATGTTAAAAATCACAGGCTAGACTAGGGATGGTTATTAGAAGGTGGCTTTCTCAAGATACAGGAAGGTTGAGCAGCGAGTGGGAAATGCAAAAACTGCAGCCAATTCTGCCAGCACTGGTACCTCTCCAGGACAGTTCCACTGGTTGCAGTAGGGGCAACTGAATCGCCATCTCCAGTGCCATTGCTCTGGTTCAGGTTTGAAGGGCAGATGTTGCTGACAGAGGCAGAAGGGAACTCTTCTGGGGGCTCATCAGGCCATCCAAACTGCTCCTTTGTCTTGCCGTAAATTTTTACAGCATCTATCATGGTGACACCTGCTGGATCCACTGAGGCCCCAACTGCAGTAAGCAAGAGAAAACTTTAGGAAGTACATTCTTTAAAGGGTTATCATCATCCCTCCAAAGCGAAGACAGACCAGTTTGGGCAAAGAAACAAATCACATCAATTTTATAGACAGAGAGAAACTGTATTGTATCTCCTCAGGTATCAGCAGCACTTGACTCAAGTATAGATGCTGAATGCATGTAGAAACAGTTCCATGAACCAAAAATCTATTAAGTCTGCTCAGAAGAATGTGTAGCCATTACTGTAGGGATCCTCTTTTGCTATCAGAGTATCTCATCTCCTGCCTCTTGCCCCCAGGGTTCTCTATGCACTTTCTTTATTCAAACTTTGGATCATCACCATTCATACTATTTCTAGAAGGAATATCAGAAAGTGACCAGTAAATGACAGAGAAGATGCCAGTCTTAAGAAAGGCTCAAGGATTTGTATTCTGAGGGTTTAAAGTTTTCAACAGTACAGCAAGGCACTACTAGTCCCCTCTCAGTCAAGTGTGATCTGAGGCCTTCCTCTGTGCTTTAAGAAAGTCTTGTGATTTCACGTGTCAACATGCCTCCTCTCACTCTAAATATGGAAGCAGCCCATCGGTAACGCTGACCCAACACTACAGAAGTAAATACTTAACAGAGTTTTACTCTATCTTTACCCCTCCCATTCTCAAGTGTACTTTTTTCCTGTCACCCTGCCATTTTATATCTCAAATGAAGCTCAAAGTTTCTTGATGACAGAGATCATGGAGAAATCAGTAGAGTGGAGGGATTCCAGAATACTAGAGAACCACAGACCAGTGGCTCCCAACTTAGCAGTCATAATGAGAAGGATAGAGTCTGCACCAGGGGTTGGTGACTCACTGAAGAGGTTCAGCTTCTTATCAGCCTGCAGGGCTTCTTCCCTGGTAAATGGGAAGTCAAACCAGCGTGAGCGACTCAGATTAAGCTGCATAGTTCTGCCAAAGATCTCAATATACGATGGGGCTCGTTCAATTGCCTGAGTCCCAATCTGAATCCGCATGCCTGTCATCACCATAGTGCTGTTGTTGTTAGTAATCTCAATGGTGAAGCCACCAGGCTGTAGGGAGAAAAGGCACACATCAGGAAACCAATAGAAGTCCTTAAATTCAGAGTTTGAATCCTTCCTCTGATATTGTCTCAATGTAAGAACCTAGTTGAGATCTTTATCCTTTTAACTCCCTGGTTATGACTCCTTGGTTTCCAAGCTGAGAAAGCAGGGAAAGAAAGTAGATTCTCTTCTATGTCAAGCTTCCTTCTTCCCAGCATTAAAAAACTGTTGCCCTCTACAAAGTAATCTTGCTGGTAATGGTGGTAACCCAGCATAGAGAATGAGTCTTTGGCATATGAGTGAATAGTCATTTATTCAAGGGACCATTTAACTAGACTCAAGGGCTAGGGACTGTGAATATATAGTTGATACTTACATTCTAAAAGGAGATGTGTTCTCCAACCATATTGTTCACAAGTCCTTCTACCCAGGTATTGATCCCAGCCCAGTGCAGTCCTCACCTTGGTGTTGGCCACATACATGCCAGTGGAATTCAGTCGGTGCTTTATCTGTTGTGCATTGTAGACTTGCAGGAGGTCATTGCCACCAAACTCTACATCTGTCAGCTGCTGGTTGTGTTCAAAGAAGTCAATGGGGAAAGTCACCTGGCTAGATGTGCGGGTTGCTGTGGAAAATAGTACCAGATTGCCAGAGAGTCACTACCACCTCTGCTCCCACCCAAGTAAAATCTCCCAGTCCAAGCCCACACTCACATTCAAATCTTTCTAAGCAAACTCTGGGTAATAATGTTTGTATCAGCATGATGCCTACATGTGGTTAGCTTTCCAACTGTCAGTATCCCTAACCACATACCCTAACATACAGGGAAATCTAGTGTTGGTATTAATTGTACAGTTAATAACAAAAGACTCTCTTATAGATGGTTTATTTAAAATTAACAACAGAAACTATCTCTTTACAGAAAATGATCTACACAATGATCTCAAACAGACTCTAGAACAAATTTAAGGTAATGGGATGATCTTTGATTAGCTGGATTCACTCACTGCTAAATTCAATTTTTCATTTCCCTGAAGAGTCCTCTGTTAGTCAGGTGCTATACCACCAGCTCAAAGACCTGTAATGGGATCTTCACTACTCAGTAGGAAATTAACCAACTACACTTCAGTCTACACTTCAGTCAGTGCCATTCTGCAGGCAAGTCATTTCTCCTAAACCTAGAGGGAAAAATCTCTCAAACAAGACCCAAGACAGAACTCTTTACTAGGCACCAAAGAACTACCGACCTGAAGCAGATAGTTGCTGATGGGGCTTGCCATTTGGAACTAGGACTCCACTTGTAGGAAATCAGCTAGCACATACCTCTAACTTTACAGAATATGCAAGTAGGACAGTTACCACTTCTTCACACATATTCCCAATAGTGTATTCTACGTCACTAGGTAGAAGACTCCACTATTCCCATTTCCCCATAAGTCTTCTGAGAAGGGGCCTTACTGATTGTAGCCGTTTTACGCTTTCGAACAGGTTTCATTATGCTGATGACACTGCTGGGCTGCAGAGATGGCTGCAGCCAGTAGGAGGTGTTCTCCACATTGGCCATGTAAATGCGCAGGCTACCATCCTCACACAGCAAGATCATCGTTGTCCGCTGCTGCTCATTGCAGGCTGTGTGCCTAATGGCAACCATGTCTTGGATCTAGGAGGAGGTGACAAAGAAGGGTGTTAGTTTCCATACCTGTAGATCAGAAGCTAGAAAGAAAAAGAGGCAGAGGTGCAACTGGTTCACAGTCAGCTGGGGGTTGGTGCAGAAAAGTGACAAAGAAAAGGAATCTAAGGAAAAAAGGATTGAAAATATTTTACGGGCCTCCACTGCAAGAGGTAGGAAGGCACTATAAATATAAAAAACATAAAAAGAGACCAGGTTCACAGCAAAGTGATGGTTGAATCTGGCACTGACCTTCGCTTTAGCAGGAAGAGTCTTAATCTCCTGGATAAGAAAGGTATCTGGTTTCACCATGACTACCAGTGGCACACCTGTAGTTTGCTGGACACAACATACTAAGCCAGGGTGGTTCATCACTTCAGACCACTGGCAAAGTGCAGGAGAGGTCTTACTGCCACCATTGGAACTGCAAACAACAAAACTGGTCACAGTTAGGGTGTCAATCATTATGCAATAGTTCATTTTTTGACCTAAAAACCATCCTCTAACTAGCGATGTAACCCCAAAGCAATATCCTTGGCCAAGGTTATCCCAGGTCAGTTGTCTTTGAAGCCATGTGCATACTCTCATATACCCCAGTGTTTGCCCTCAGAAGGAGTCCTCATTTAAAATCTTCACTGCTAGGTGCCATGTCTGAGGACTAGGTGGCCTAGAAGCTATCAACTGAATAGGGCCATGGAGCTGCCTAAGGATGACGACTCATTGTCCTATAAGGATCTCCAAGTAGATCCGATTAGTGTGAACTGATATCCATTTTGCTACATTTTATTTCATCCCAAACCAGTCAGTTTCCAAAAGACAGAGGCCTGAAAGAAAGTGCTACAATGGCTCTTCATGACAGATAAGATGGGAAGAGACTTAAAACCTCTTCTTCCCCCTCCCAAATAAAATTCTCACTATCTTACACACCCCTCTGTTATCTGGAAACTTGGTGAAAGTCTCTGCTTCCCTCAACTGCAACCATGTCCTCATTACTGAAACTATATTCTATTTGCTAACAGTAAATTTCCCTAGGGGGGAAAGATAAAAGGCAGTATGGCAGAATGAGTGTTTAGGAGAAACATAGGTTCCCCTCTCACATTAAAATCACGTATACTACATTGATTAAAAGTTTTCCTTCTGAGTAATGGTGCCCCTACCAGCCAAAACTACCTCTTACAGCTTGGGGTCTTCACAGTGGAGGACCAACCAAGCAGGCAGCCCAATCTGCCAACCCAGAATGCTGCTTAATTTTAAAGATACCTAGCAGAGAAGAGAAAGGTTTGCTAGAGAAAAGTAACTTTCACCAAACTCAGGACAGATACTAGTACTCAGGAGTGCAAGTGGAGATCCTCTGTTGAATATGGACACTGTGGAGGTTGAACACTAAATGTTCGTTCACACCTTTTGATGTTGATGGGGAAGAGTTGCAACACCTCCAGAGTCGTCCTGCTAATGGTGGCTGCAAATGATTTGCCTTGACAATAGCTGAAAAACAGCATCTGCAATACGTGGGAGTAGTACACGGACACACCACCACCTGCCACCTGGCTATTACTGTCCTGTTGGGACAAACACACACATTTGCATTAACTCCTCATGTTGCCTTGACTACCAGCTTCCAGTTTATGCTGGTTATTAGTTTTAAATCATGATTAAGTGCTCTCACACTCTAAGTATGAGACCCCTGTGGGTATATTTTACAAATACACAGACAATAAAGAAACTTGAAATTAAATCAGTCTAGTCCAAAAGGACAAGAATTTTTGCTATTAGGTAAAAAGTTAGAAGCAAAAAGAAATAAAAAGAAAAAGAGACCCAGTTAAATGAGGTCCACAGAACAGTTTTATTAAAAAAAGAATAGAGGAGTTGCTAAATAATTAAATCTGGAATAGAAGGAAATAGCAACACTTGTTCTAACCTTCAGTTCCTCATGACTGATTTCCAGTACATTAGTGACATAGAAGGGTCCCTGCTGGGCACTGCTGGCCTCTTCCATGAGCTGTGTATAGATGTACCCAGCCGAAGACATTATAACAATGATGTTCTTTCCCTCCTCGTTGAAAAGGAAGGTAACATCTCTTATCTTTGAGCTTGGCAGGAGAAAGTAGAAGGTTGGACTCAAGGCATCAATAGACAAGTCATAAATCTGCAGGATGGAAAAAAGACTAGATAAAGAGAATCTATTTCAGTCCCATGCCTGAAATATCCTAGTGAATCCATATAGCTGGAATTGGCCAGTAATGGGCATTCATTCTCCTTTCAACATGGACCTACTGTTAGGCACCAGGCATGTAAAGATGAATAAAACTTCTTTTTACTCTCGCTCAAGGAACGATTAGAGGAGATACACATAAACAAATTCTGTAACAAATACAATAATAGATATGTCCTTGGTATAGTGAGGATAGAATCAGAATCAATTTCCTAGTGCCTACAGGCAGAAAGTTCTTGCTCAGCAACACAGAAAAGGCAACAAAATGTGATGGTTTATTACTATTATTACTACTACTAATATTATTTTCTTAGAGACGGGGTCTCACTCTACCACCCAGGCTGAAGTGCAATGGCACAACTGCAGCTCATTGCAGCCTCAAACTCCTTGGCTCAAGCAATCCTCCATCACAGCTTCCCAAGTAGCTAGGACTACAGGTGCAGGCCATGGCACCCAGCTGATGTTTTATTTTTAAATTCTGAGAGAAGCCAGCATATAATAAACATCAGACATTTTGAATTTAAAAGTAGGACAATTCTAGGACCATATCATCAAAGAGTTCTAACTGTACCTTAACAAAGTCTGCAGTGACAATTGCTAACTCAGTCTGTGAGCCAGGTAACCACACAGCTTTGATGATGAAGTTCCCCGTTGCCAATTGAGGGTGTAACACCAAGTGATCCGAAACAGAGCCCGAGCTACTAAATGTGAGCACATGGCAGTCCTGGATGGTTTAAGGAATAAAATGGTTAAAAGGAGATCTAAAAAGAAGGCTAATTCATGTCACAGTTCTAATGATTCCTTTTCTTCCCTAATATCCCCTGCCTTCAGATAGTATATAGACTGTCTAATAACAAACATATTCAGGTTTCAAAAACACAGGAGAAATCTGGAAGATCTGAAAGAAAATCAAAGAAAGATTCCTTATACATTCCAATAATCGCTTTTAAGTTTTTGCTTGTTTGCTTTTGGAGTTGGAGTCCCAATCTATCGCCCAGATTGTAGTGCAGTGGCACACTCATGGCCTCTCCAGGGTCAACCTGCTGGGCTCAGGTGATCCTTCTGACTCAGCCTTCCAAGTAGCTGGAAATATAGATGTGCGCTACCATGCCCAGTTAATTTTCTGATTTATTATAGAGATGAGGTCTCGCTAAGTTGCCCGGGCTGTTCTCAAACCCGTGGGCTCAGACAACTCTCTTACCTTGGCAACCCAAAGTGATGGGATTACAGGCTTGAGCCACCACACCTGGCCACTTTTAAAATTTTAATCTCAATAATGAGTAAGAAAAAGGGGTGCTGAGAACAGGGGTGAAAAAGTGACTCGAGTCCACAGTTCAAGGTCATCAAGTCTGGATCAGGATTTTTACCTTCAGCCCACAAACTGCCAAGTAGTCCTCCTTGCAGGGATTTCCAGTAAGGCTCAATACAGTAAAGGGAACTGGGGCAGATGCCAAGCGGGTCAGAGTCAACTTCCTTTTGCTGGAATCTGCTTGCTTCAGGAGTGCAGAGAGCTGCAGAACAGTGATCTGCAAAGGAACAATCACCAATTTATTCTTACCCCTAGTCCTCTCAGAGAACCCAGAGCAAGTAACAAAAACTCTTTTAACAGGGATATTAGTTTGCAGGCTTTTTTTGCAGATAATCTCAGGAAAATCCTAGACCAATATTAGGCTCTATTTCTCCTGGCTAAAAGACATAGAATGTCTTTCATTCTCTCTTTCCAGGGAGGACAGAACAAATGATTAATGAAACCAACTTCTCTTTGTAGAATCATTTCACAAAATAAACAACTTTTATGCACTACTCTCTTTTTCCAGTTTATGAAACTGTTTTTGAAATGATTTTAGAGCTCTTTTAAGGATTATCCATATTTTCACTTAAGATAAAGTTAAAACAACATAACAATATTAGTGGTGATGGAAAGGCCAGAATACAGAAAAGCGTGAGTTATGAAACCTAGCATTTTCCAACTTCTACTAGTTCTACAAAACCAGACAAATTTCCCCGTGTCCTTAAAGGGCCAGGAAGACAGGAAAGGACTGAATAAGAAACACTGAGTCTTCCTATGAAGACTTTTGTCTCCCAGCTTGTGCCCTCCAGAGTGATCAAACTGGACAAGACTGGGAGCCAAGCTGCCCTAGGTAACTGCTAGTCATCACCTTTTCCTGGGGGCTTGGAGAATAAGTTTTGAATGGAAATTTACTAATTAGAGACAGTCTTTGTCCTGGTCTTACCAGCTCTAGGTCTAATCAAATATACTCAGGGTTCAAATATTTGAAAAACTTAATGAGATCTGTCCCTAAAGCATTTTTGGAACCAAATGGACTTTTTCCCACAGCGGGCTGATCTGAATGTGATCACGTAACATGACCTAAAATGAGTGAGCAGGAATTAGAGGACCTACCTTGCCTTTCTCATGGCTGACAGCCAAATGCTGGCGGCGCCCATGGGGGGAGGAGAGCACACACATAGCCACCCGCCTGAGCACATGGGCACTGATCAGCTGCCGAATAGTCTGGCCCTGGTCTCCACTGTAATTCATCCGAACATTCTCAAAGGCACCTTCCTGGGAGCCTAAGGTGGGAACCTGGTAAAGAAGGAAGCAGAGAAAGTAGGCAATAACAAGGAAAATAAAATTGAGTGGATTCATACTCTATTCACATGACTGAGACATTGCACAATTTAGTCATTCAAAAGCAATGAATTTCAACCACCAATCTATGAATTGCTGCGTAAACTGTTAAAGTTACTATCAGTCCAATAAGAACAACAGAGTGAGTTTTTCATAAAGCTAAAGTTATTAATACAAGGTACTGCCCTTTAAAAAATGTTAAAATGTTCCTTTCTCTTATAAACAATGATGACAGATGGTACTGATTTTCATTGATCTAACCTGGTAAAATTAAAAGTCAGCAACTTTATGGTTCATCAACTCCACTCCAGTAATTTTCTGTTTCATCTAAAAATCTAAAAACCAAAGCTCTAAAACTGTGATCGATTTTTAATAAAATGTCAGAATATATGTATGTATGTGTATTTCCAAATGAATAGTCCCTTAAAAATAGCCACCTTGTGAGATCTATTCATGTACCTCATTAACAATATATGTTCACTTCCTTTTTAGAATTGCCTCCACTTTACTATTACTTGACTATGCTGCTAAAAACACCATGGAGGCTACATCAGAAGTTCTGTATTCAGTGCTGAGCAGCAGGTATTAAAGTGGATAATGACTTATAACTTATAACCCATATTGTATGAAGAACTAAAGGAAAGTTATCAACAGGGTTGTAAGCAAAAGAGGACAAAATTATTTTGTAAGCTAGATGAACCTTAGGAAAGACACAGTAATGAAGATTTCTATTTTACATAAAGAATAAATTTCTCTATTATAATTGTCCCAAAATGGGGATTTCCCACATACGGGGGGTTCCTATATATGAACTAAAATATGAAATACAAACTGGGGATTTATTTCCTGGATTGGTTCAAATGACCCTGATTCCCTTCTTTTGAAGACCATCTCACATGCTGACTTTTACACTGTTCATAATATGGTCTGAGGATGTATGCATGTATATGTTAGATATACATGATATCTTAGATTTCAGTTCTGGATGGCCACCAAGCACACTGTGGGATCTCAGTAAACTTGCAGGTTCCCACAACACCAAATGTCATGACCCCAACACACTCACCATCAGCTGGTCTGTCATCTCAACCGCCTTATCCACTGTATGCAGCTCACTGAGGGCTTGCTGCGCGCGGCTGCTGCTCCCCACAGCTGAAGCCTGCTGAAAGTTGGTCTGAATGGCATCCATGAGGAAATTGAGCATGTCTAACACAAGAGGAGCGAAGGAGAAATTGGCCTAAGAAAAATGAAAATATACAAGTGAAAAAAAAGTCAGTAAAACAATGTGACACACTCACAATAGTAATCTTGCCAGTAACTGCCTTCAGAAACCAGTTTCTTCACTTCCAGTTGGATATTCTAGCCATCATCTCATTCTCGCCATAAACTTAAATTTTATTCTAGGCAATATGCTACTTAGTTACTGACCATAGAGCAATCTCTCTAAACCAGGCGTCCCACGTAAATACCCTAACATTCAAAGGCATTTGTAATATATAATTAGCTAACTTCTTCTACGTATCTAGAATGGCTCTAGTTATATACCATATTTGGGGAAATGAGAAAATAATCACTTGAATCAGGTTCTGCATTCTGTACTTCAAATGAGGGACCCTGGCCCAAAAAGGGTGACCTAGAGTATTATACAACTAAAATTTACCCTCCTACCAACTCCCCATACTACTCCTAATACTACTCAGTCATAAATCCTTTCCTAGTAACTGACAGCATATTTGACTTTTATTTGCACTGTAAAAATGGGTAAACTTAGAGAAAGGAGAAAAAAAGTTGTAAGGGGGATCTTGTGCATTATTTACTCTCACACAAACTTCCTAGACTCTGAACTCCACTTATTAGGGACTTGTAAGCCTTACCTGGTTCTGTAGCTCCTCCCGGCAGCCCTCTACTGTGCGGCACAGGCTACTCTTCTTGGGCTTCTCTTCGTCAGCAACCTTTCCATCACTGATAGTAACCTTGGCCTTGTCAGCTGGAGAGGTGCTGGTATGGCGCACTAGACTCTCTGAAACTCTGGGCTCACTCTGAAATGCTGACTCTTTCATGGTAGAACTCATGCCACTGCTAGGAGTTCTCTTCACCAGTGCCTAGGGACAGAAACCATCAGAGTCCCCAGGTTCTTACCACAAGCACAGAGGAAATACAGCCTAAGTAGTTCCCACTCATAGGATCAGGCCTTGATGATAACATCTGAAATTGTGGGGAGATCTTAGGAAAAACAGACAAAATCTCCAAAGACTCTGCTAGTTCTGATATTCTAAGTGAAGTGTATATGACACAACTGTATAGATCATCAGTGACAGAACCAGAAAATATTCCTAGACCCAGGTACCATGGAGGTGATGTAAGAATTTTCCAGTTTGGCTTAAGTATCCCTGAGTCACTAACAAGCCACTCTTTATAGCTCAGTGAAGGTTACAAATCTCTCACCAAACAGCTGCCATCTTCCTTGGCTCCACAGTCACAGAAGAAGGATCCATACTTGGCATAGGAAATCTCATGATCCTTGTGGCACACCTTAGCACACACTGTGCACACACCCACCCCATCCACCATTTTGCAGGTGTGACAGTGGTACCTACAAAGAACAAGAACCAGCAAATAAGCTCAGAAATCCCAACAATCAAGGCCCAGCAAACCCTCACCTTAGAGGAAGAACTATTCTTACCAATGCTGGTTCATAAATTCTTTCTGTGTGATCGTAAAAGTGCAGAGTTTATTGCAAAGAGAATCTTCATCCTTCAAAGATAGTAAGTCTTTTTAATCAGAAATAATCCCTCCATTCAAATAGATACCAATAAAAACACACCTGCCTCAATACCCTATGGAAAGTGAATAATCAACTCATATGTGACCAATAGAAACCCACACATCTGGAAATAGCCACCTGGCTCAATGTCTGCTGTGATTTCAGATGAATTCAACCTTAGGGTTTTATGGTCAAGGAAAAAAAAGTCTTATGCTCTCTATAAGCGAACTCCCACCACTCCCGTGAAGAACTCATCCCTCCCATTCCATGTTGGATGCAAGACTGAGGAAGTAGGATAAGTGACTCTGGATCAGAGAAAGGCATATGCTTATTAAGATGTCCTATGCAGAAGAGATGAGATCCCCATGGCTTGCTCTATTGGCCCAGAAAATCAGAATCTGGCATTAGCTACATAAGCTGGAAGAAAGCACCAAGGTCTGGGAAGTTCTGAATCTCATAGGGGGCTGAAAAAGAGAGCCAAAAGCTTGGTAGTATGCTAGGCAGCTATTACTAGAAAGGTTAACTTAGGAGGTTACTAAGTACTTACTGAATCCTCAGCCTGGGAATCTTCCTCTTCCACTGCCAACTCTTCCACCCAGTCTGAGTCCACTTCAATAGCCCGCTCTTCCCCATCCACTGACAGGTGACTTGGGCCTTGACCATTACTCTGGCTCAGGGCATTTGTGACATCAGCCAAGTAAGACATAATATGGCACGTGCACTCCAAGATTGTCACATGCTGCAAGAGAACACCAATACCCCACAGATGCTTCCATTCTCCATGTTTTATTATATAAACTATGTCTTCTCAAGCTTTTTCCAATAAAGTTCAAGACCAGAGAAATAGTATAAAAGCAAAGAAGAAAAATAAACATTTTGATTATTTGTCCCCAGCTCTTACCACTATGTCTGCACATAGCTGTCAGTAAATTGTACTAAATTAGTGCGTATTTGTTCATACTTAAGCATAAAGATAGCTCTTTACAAAATCTTGTAAAATGAAGCAGAATTGAAATTTAAGAGAATGAAGTAAAATTAGAGACTAAAATCATTCAAGAAAAGTTCAGATTATAAATATAAAGAGACTCTCATTAATATTTTTTTCTTACCATTATCATTTTTTAAACCATTTTAGTTATTGGGTCTTAAATTAATGCAGAAGGAAAGGAATAATTTCAGAGATCAAGAAAAAAAAATTTCCAGCAAACAACTGCAGGTAGTTCATGCTTGCCTAAAACTCCCAAGAGTTGGCATCAAAGACTCAGATTTCTAAGTTCCTTCACTCTGTACTCTGACATTTCAGCGCTAAAAGGATAAAGTTTAGCAAAAAAGAAGGGAGAAATGAATGGTACCATGGTTCATGGGTTGGGTAGGGAGAGAAAATGCCTGAATGCCGGGCTTCTGTCAGTTTCAAACCCCTTTTCTCAGCACAGTGACCAGAACCTTCAGGCAAATTCAACAATACTAACATCTGGACTGGAGCTGAGGAGGCAGAATATAATCCCATGAAAACTGACACAGAGTTCACAGTTCCAAGGCTGGACAGGGGGATAGTTCTCCACAGCAGACCAATATCTTAGGATGGCAGGAATTCACTATGTTTGAAGAAGGATTCTGTTGTATATTTGTTTACCAGTATATTTCCTCCCTAATACTTCTTGCCACTCAGAAGAGGCTGAGGTCACAGGGTTAACTACTACACACTTCTAGGTCTTTGAGATTATCAGCCTTGTCAACTCTGTAGGCTAGTCAGGGAACAGAAGTCAATAGGAAAAGGAACTCCTGCCCGACCACAAAAATAAGAATCCTCTTTCCCCTCTTTCCCTGACTATTGTTACTCTCCACTTTTCTTACCTTTCCATGCATTACATTGGCATTCAGTTTTTCAACCACATTCTTCTGTGACAGATATTTCTTGCTGTCCCAAAGAAAAAAGGGGGAGGGGGAAATACAAAATCATCTAAGGAACCAAAGAAAAGAAGCATCTTCATAAACCCTGAATCAATTTGACGACACTGCAAAGCAGAAGCATTCTATTAATAGTATTACATAGTAGACAGCTTGAAGTGCTCAGGCCTTAGAATTATTGGCCAGGCACGGTGGCTCAAGCCTGTAATCCCAGCACTTTGGGAGGCCAACGTGAGAGGATTGCCTGAGTCTGCCGTTTTGAGACCAGCCTGAGCAACAGAGTGAGACCTTATCTCCACAAAAAAATTAAAAAATGAGCCAGGTCTGGTGGCACATGCCTATAGTTCTATCTATTCAGGAGGATGAAGGGGGAGAATCACTTGAGGCCAGGAGTTAGAGGCTGCAGTGAGCTGTGATTGTGCCACTGCACTCTAGCCTAGGTGACAGACCCCCAACTAAAAAAACAAAAACAAAAACAAGGTAGAAACTTAAGTTTCTTTAATATTCTCTCTGAGTCACAAAGGAAGTAAACTGAAATAACCTCCTTTATCTCCAACAGCAAGTTGTAACCTACAAATAGGTCTCTCCAATTTCATCATCTTACCATCTGCTCAGCCAGTCCACAGCAGCATTATGAAGTTGAAGGTGACCAGCACCCTGACCTGCACTGGCCAGGGTGGCCATCACAACCATGAGTTCAGGAAAGCCAGTTCCATCACCATTGGCCAGCATTTCTGTTGCCATGGGAGTCAAGGTGCCCAGAAGAACAGCACACACACCTTCCCCAACTTGGCTGGAGGAAAAGAAAAGAGCAAACTGGTGAGTAGCCAACAGGAATCTCATAATGTGTATTTCAAATCTATAAGAATAATTAAAAGAAGTTTTAAATTAAATATTAAATACATGACTACATATACCAATCCCAGCTTTGGACTTGGGTTACTAGAATGCAAAACATTCACTCAGGTTGCAACAAACAGGTCAAATCATTCCAAAATTTTTCCATGGGAAAAAAAACACAAGGAGTTATACTAGAATCCTTGAGTCTAGAGAGAAAGGTATATGAAAATGTTGAAAATGCAAAGACCAATGCCTGAAGGAAAGACACCTGCAAATATCAATATATTTCTGGAGTTGTTATGGAAACATGACATAAATGCAGTTGTTTTACCTGTTTTCCCGAACAATGTATGTGGTGAGTAACTGCAGCAGTTGCCGATTTTCTTGAATGATATCCAGCTGATCAGAATCTTTTGGGGGTGATGTAGTCATGCGGGTGAGCCAGGCCTGCAGACGCACAGGTTCCACACAAGCCAGTTGTGCCAGAGAGCCACATAAGTGCAGCAGGCTTGGGTTAGGGCTCTTCTCAGCTAGAAACAGACCAGGGTCAGTGAAGAAGGGCAAGGGAAAGGGAAGACAGGGAAAAACTGTGAGCCAAGAAAGGGGAAAGGGTTTCAAGCAAGTTTTCAACTTCCTTCCAAACTTTCTCTGAGGGATTCTCTCCACTTGTTAGCATTTTCATGCTGTAGTTAAATTCAGGCAGAAGATATGCACAGTATTAGGCAGACATCAAAGTTCCCATAAGAAGATTACTAAAAGCTGTCACTCACTCAGCTGGAAGAGTTTGGTGAAGAATTTCAAAACTCGGTTACAGAATTTAGCAGAGAGGTTCTCATTGGCTGTTGCCATCATGATCTGCACAAGTTCTCCACTGGGAGGCAGGAAGGGGGAGAAAATGGAAGAATCACATTAAGCCTCACATAAAAGGCATCCATTTCTATTTCTTCACAATCTCATCTCCTCTAGGGAAAATGGTCACTTAAAAGTCAACAACAGAAGGTGTTCCTAAAATCAACCCCTTCATCAATAACCCCAAAAAGTCAGTAGTCAACCTAAGTCCTCTCCGAAGTCCAGACACTTAAGTAGGTCTTAAGTATTCTCTGAGAAAAAAAATCTTAAATCAACATATATAGCTCCTTGCTTTCAGGAGGCATTCAGAAAACGTTCACTGAACAAAGTAAAGCACTGCTCACCTGTCAGAGAAAAAATCTTCCATAGCTTTACGAGCCTGACTGCTTTCCAGCTGTTTTTCCAAATATTGAAGACATTCCTCCAAGATAGATTCATCCAGTCCACTGAGGACAAAAAAGGAAAACTTGATTACCAGTATTAAGACTTGTTTCAATGTCCGCCTCATACTAATTTTTAAAAATTTAGTTTGTTTGACCTTGAGGGCAATGTTCAGTTTTGTTTTGTAAAATCTTAGCATAAAGCCTGGCACACAATAGGTGTTCAATAGATGTTTAATAAACTAACGGCAGCACTTCAATTTTATTTTACTGTCCTCCTTCCTAGGAAATTAAACAGCAAAGTCATCTAAAGCTCGGAGTCCTAATACAGATCTACCAGTGATTTTGAGGGAAAAACACTTTGGACAAATCATTTCTGCACAGCTAAATTGCCTCAAATTCCTTATCTGTTTAAAAATAAAAAAGTAGTACTTGATGAAAAGCTGGACAACAAACAAGAAGATAGGAAATCTCAATACTCAAGCTCTTCATTTGTATAATTCTCAGTGAGCTGAAAATGCAACGTGACTGTTATTTATGGCTTATCTACAGAAACAAGGCCTAAAGCATCGACTGCCTAACTCCACAGACCACCCATTTCAGAGGCATGGTCTCAAAAATATTAGCAACTAATTTAATCAAGCACCTCTGCACACATTATCACATTAAGTACAGTATTTTATAATCATTTGCTAAACTCTTTCAAGTCTCCAAATCTGAACATTTAAGGCTTCTATTTTCTTAATGTTTATCTCTAAAAATTAATTGTAAAAGAAGATTCCAAATAACTTTTCACACATTTCCACATGAATGCAAAATGCACACAACTACAGAGTTCTCTGTTGAAAAGCACAATAACAATAAGCTATTAATTAATGACATAAAAGCAGCAGTGTTGGTACATTTCACTCACGGCAGCAGTAGGTCACAAGAACCTAACTCTACTCCAGCAGGCTCACCTATTGGGATCTGCATGATTGGCCAGAATGTTGTAACAACCAGTGATCAGCTTCTCATAAACACGAGCCAAGAACTCATCAGACTCTGCAGGGCCCAAAATGCGTTCCAGGGAATTGCTACTGATCTCAGCGACACTCTCAGTACTCG
The DNA here is from genome assembly GCA_027257055.1 of Cephalopachus bancanus. Taxonomy (NCBI): domain Eukaryota; kingdom Metazoa; phylum Chordata; class Mammalia; order Primates; family Tarsiidae; genus Cephalopachus; species Cephalopachus bancanus. The sequence goes on along the minus strand of JAPVLO010000294.1, from coordinate 2,143,816 downwards.
ACTCCAAAAGAAGAGGTAGCAGGGTCCGAATTACCTGTGGTGGGTTCATCTCATCCGACCAACTTCAGCAAAGAAATTGAAACCAAGTTAGTGAATATACTCCTCCAAAATGCTGTAAGGCAGGTACAGGGTAATGCAATTATTTATTGGGGTAAGGGATTTTATTCCAGTCTTCTTTCCCTTGATTGTTGTTTTATACATAGGTATAATCATACCATTTCATATTCTTTTTCAATATTATATCAGAAACCAAAAATATTTCCATTTGAAAAATCCATTTATTAACATTTAAAATTAATGAGATTTATTTTATAATATCCAAAATACAAAATTAACTAAAACCTAAGCAAGTAATCCATCCCAGACTAGCTTTCTATAAGAACTGCCAGGAGTCTAACCAGGTGTGGTAGCTCACGCCTGTAATCCCAGCACTTTGGGAGGTGGAAGCAAGAGAATTGCCCGAACCCAGGGGTTTGAGACCAGACTGAGCAACTTGGAGAGACCTTATCTCTATAATAAATCAAAAAAATTAGCTGGGTGTGGTGGCATGCCTGTGGTTCCAGTCACTTGGAAGACTGAGGCGGAAGGATCACCTGAGCCCAGCAGGTAGAAGCTGCAGTGGCTGTGAGTGTGCTACTGCTGCACTCCAGCCTGAGCAACAGAGTGAGACTCCAACTCAAAAAAAAAAAAAAAAACCTGCCAGAATCTGGATTACTTTTAAAACAATGTGATATATGACTTTACCTATAATTTATGTACTAGAAGACAAAATAGTCCCTCCATTGGTCTGCACCTCCCTACAACAGCAGAGTCTAACTCCCACAGTCATTCTGAAGAAACATTATGAAATAATCTGTCGTTACCACTTTAAAATTCAAACCCAGCTGGGCAGGGTGGTTCATGCCTGTAATCCCAGCACTTTGGAAGGCCGAGGCAGGAGGATTGCTAGAGCCCAGGAGTTCAAGACCAGCCTAGGCAACATAGCGAGACCTTATCTACACACACACACACACACACACACACAAAACACAAAAAATTAACTGGGCACAGTGATGTGCATCTGTACTGTCAGCTACTTGAGAGGCTGAGTCAGAGGGATCACCTAAGCCTAGCAGATTAAGGCTGCAGTGAGTCGTGATCATGACACTACACTCCAGCCTGGGTGACAAAGACCCAGACTCAAGAAGTAAGAATAATAAAAATAAAATTTAAACTCAAAGTACTTCCAAATTGCAATATAGTTTAAAGCCAACATTCTTTTTCTGAAAAACACTACAGAAAGAGGAGGTAATCTGTTGTCCTTCAGATCGGAGATAAAGATCCTTCTAAGTAAGTATTCATACTTTAAAGCAACAGGTTCTCTTTGCTAAGCAAGCATACAACAAAAGCATTATGACAAAGTCACACTCTCATTGTCCCTTTTAGGTACAATATAATATAGATATACAGAGTACTGAATGGTGGAGCTTTCAACTATATTTGACAATATCACTGACTTTCAATGCTTCCGGACTCCCTTAAAAAAACATGTATATAAGCAAGAGAGATGTAAATAATAAAAAGTAATTTACTCTAACAACTACACAAGCAGATAATAAGTCTATGACTATATACTAGGTACTCACACAATAAGATCTCCAGTCAACCTCACCAGTGAGAGGAGGGTGTGTTTCAGGGAAGCAGCCAGAGGCAGACTTTGGCCACAAAGAGTTCCCAAATGTGCAGCCTGCACAGCACTGATATAACTCTCTGAAGGGATGGTGTCATTGGCAAAGGCATTACGCTGGAAGGAAGCAGAGCAGAAGTGAAAGAATGAATAAACCATCTAGCCTGGATAAAATTCTCACATGGAAAAAAAAAAAAACAAAACTAAGACTCCATTGAGCTTTATAAACAATGGCCTCTACTCAGCTTATAATGTTATTCATCCTGGGAAGGAAAGTGGGGTGGGGGGAAGGAAGCGGTCAACAAATCTTAATTAGTACAAAGTTAATAGTTAAATACAACAAATAACCAATACCTCTTTCAAATCATTAATTGGAATATAATGTAATATACTGTATTTAAAACTGCTATTTGTCTGTAATGATTAAGAAGGACCTGAATTTTACAAAGCCTCTGGTCTCCATTACAAAGATTATAATTATCTCTGGACTCTGAGTGGTATAAATAGAAGTCATAACCACAAAGCAGGGATAACAAGATAATAATACTGAGCTTTTCCAAAGAACTTCGGTAACAGAATAATCTGTTACTAGAGGTAGTTTGAGTAGAGGATACTCGAAGATCAACTAAACTGATAGAAGATTCAAATAGTATTGAAAAGCCTAGAGAACTTAAAAGCAATCCTATAAAATTATAACAAAAGGAGCAGGTTCTCAACATACAACCTACAAAGGAAATCAAGTTAACGTGTATTGAGAATTTGTGTGCCACATAATGTGCTAGGCAATTTACATTTAATACATTTAACCACATGACAGTGTTTCACAGGTGAAGAAATTGAGGCTCAGAGAAATAAAGTGGTTTATCCTCTGGTAATATGGACTTCTAAGCAAAAGGACCAGATGAGAACCACTTAAATAATTAAATGCACTATTTACTGATTCAGTTATAGCCAATATTACTGCCATATATGAAGATCTTCTGGCAGCTAGTTTAGGCCTAATTCTCTGGGCTTATGGAGAGAACACAGAATGAATAGTGCTCAGCATTCCTACTCCTAAAACAGACAGGGACGCACCCATGATCCAATGTTGGGAAACTCATTGGTATTGATGTTGTTCCAGGACTCACACACAGCCTGCACCGATGATGGCAAATTCTGAACCAACGTTGGACCTGGAGGCGACAGAAGGGAAAAGGAACCATCACAAGAAGGAAGGAATGACAAGAGCATTTTAAAAGCCATGCCCAAATGCAGAAAGAAACACTACAGCCCAGGCTGTCAAAATAATTAGTAAGATAGCTTAGATGGATATTTCAATAGCAGTACTATGTCCAAAAACCAGTTAATTGCTTAATAGCTAACAATCTCAACTGTAAGGTTTTCATTTCTCATCATATTAACTTTCTAATCTTGCAAGTAAAGAAGACAACTGAAAATAAGATGCAAAGAGAGGGTGAGTCATTGCAAGTCAGGCTAAAATCACCAATAAACATCTGCTCTCCTTCTATAAATAGGTATTGCTTTGATCTCCTTAAGACAGATCTTGAGGGCAAGGATCATAATGCACACTAAGAACAGCATTCAGTGAAGTAGTACTAAGTGAAATTATCTGAATATTAAATGACTCAAGCTTGAAATTAAGGAAAATACAAATGGCTGTAAATTTTAAAGGGTCACTACTGTACTCAACTTCAATCCTACTCAAGTCCTTTGATTTTCCATCCTAAATTTCTACCAGATCATTCCTAACAAAAGAAAGAGATTTTTCCAAGCATGACGTAGTAGTTTGCTAATCATCCTAATCTCTATAAACGAAAAGAACAAAAATCTGTGCTAAAAACAAAGTAGCCTAATGCTTTGGAACCAAAAATCTTGGTTTGGATCCCAATTTCATCACTTACAAGATGTAGGACTTGGAGCTAATAACTTCCATAAGCCTCAGTTTCCTGATGAATAACACTTACTTCATAGGGTTATTGTGAAGAGCAAAACAGATAAACCTATATAAATGCTTGACACACCAAAAGATTCCAATAAATGGTAAAAGCCAGTAGACAGGTAGAGAGGGAGGAAGTAGTAGCACTAGTACTGTTCAAAAGCATATTCATTCACTTACCCAGAGTGTTTGCCTTGCACCTGCTAGAGCCAATAGCCAAAACAGCAGCAAAACCTTGCAGTTTCTCCTTGGAAGGTTTTTCAGTTGTGCCCTCTTCATTAAAGTTCTGCAGCAAATAGGCTCTGAGGGAAAATATAGAGGGATCAGTGAAACTGTAGCAATCTTGTCCCATGAGTTAGGAGAAACTAACCCTAGACAAGTTGAAATATCTGAATTGCATTTCCTAATCTATTAAATATAGTTGAGAGTGCCTGCACTTTCCTAGTCTCATAAGAATTCCAATATTGCAAGGAATATCCTATCCCCTGAGATGCTCCCAAAGCACGATTCCATGAAAAGTAAGTCTGAGAAAGAGACTCCTGCCTCCACAGATTGGTAATGTGTAAAATAAAGGCTCTGACAACTGTATTTTTTCAAACGAAACAAAATCATTTAATTTACTCGACAATTCCCAAAATTGCTTGACCAGGAATGTCTATTAATAGTTCAATTTAGAAAGCACTGGTCTAATAGTGCTTTCTATTAGACCAGATTAGAGCCTATAAATTCCCACAGGACAATGATTTGGTCTGCTTTGGCTATTGCTACGACCCTAGCACCTAGAAAAGCACCTGGCACACAGCAGGCATTCCTTTTTTTTATTTATGTTTATCACTCATACATGCTTAAAAAATTTGCCTCACGCAACAGCCCTCTCTCTACTACAAGACGATCACACTAAAAGACAAAACTAGTTAAGTTGTACAAAGGATCAGCGCTTTTAGCATAAAGCCTCATAGAACAGGAGCTGGACAGTGAGCTCCTACAGGGACCAGACAAAGTAAATAAGCTTAAGAGAGACATGTGAGCATTACTACAAGGGGATACCACTTCTCAGCTCCACTCTATTACTGTCATTTTGAGAAATCAGTTCCAGTTTTGCCTGTTCTTCCAATTTAAGAAAAGCCAGAAATCTCAACTTGCGAATAATCTCCCAATTTTTATATACTGAAAATAGATTTTAAAATATTTAAATACCATACAGATCAAAATCTACAGGGCATGCAATTTGCAATGTTTGTTATAAAAAGAGTTGAACTTCAAAATAATCTCTAACTTACTCAGAACTCATTCTAACTCTACCTACACATCATAAAATTTAGACTATTTAAAGAATTTCAACTCAGTTAATAACAGAATTGACAGTGTTAAAAAAAATTACATTATCTTACTTTGTATCCTACAAGTAAAATGCTAGAAAACATTTTTTTAATTATACAAATTAAACTTCCTCCTAACTCCTCCTGTACTATTTGAAAATTCCCTCGTCAGCTACCTTCATAGTAGAGAAGAAAACATTATACCAAGGAAGGGGGTTGAGGGGGAAGCCTAAGCTGATAAAAAAGAAAAAAGTAAAATTCTGAGTCACTGGGGGATCCGCACAGGGTGAACAGTACATGTACATTTCCAGGCTGGCAGTTCGTCACACCTCGTGAATGAAGCATAGGTGTCAATGAGTTGTAGTGTGGCTGGGAGTAGGTTCTTGGTGATCTCAGACGACTTATGAGGGTCAGTCTCAGCAGCCATCTTAGAAAAATGCTCATCCAAAGAGACCTGGACCTTCGAGATGGCGGCATCAAGGGTGTAGATGGACTGCAGACTGGGGATTTCATGCAGCTGCAAGATCGTGGTACAGTCGATACTACAGAAGGATGAGATCTTAAAAAAATACCCAAGACATTAATTAGTTGTGGCAAAAGCCTGTGGAAGAAGCCAAGTTCGATCATTATGGTTCTAACACTAACATACCTGTCGAGCAAAGTATTCCTCTACAATTTCAACATCATATTTCACTGAGCTACATTTGGTAGATGCCAGTTCTATGAGAGAGCCAGCATGTTCAGCCTTCATTCCCTGTTTAATAAGGTGATCCTATTTGGGCAGCAAGAAAAACATTTTTAGGAGACCAATCCAGACGGAGTTCAAAGCTTTCATTATCTTTAAATGGAAAAATTCCCATAAGCACAGAGAACACTAGTTTTGAATACCCTTAGCAGCAAACTCTTGTGTTCTACTGTGGTACCTTTATCCAGTTGACATAGGAGCTGATTCGGAGGCGAGAAGACCATCGCAGAGTATGTAAGATATCACATTCACTCATCTCAGGTGAGTTCATGGCCAGCTGGTTCATGTAAGTCTTTGATGGTGGCAAAATTCCTAGGATCCTCCACAGTATCAAGAAGTAATACTGAAGGGCACAGGCCTCCTAGAGGAAGCAAAAGGAGCACAGAGGTAGCACTTGGTATTGCTTCAAGTTCTCCCTAACAGTAAGAACTGCTCCTAATACAATCACTTTTGAAAGTAGAGTTGTGGCCAGGCGTGGTGGCTCAAGCCTGTATTCCCAGCACCTTGGGAGGCCGAGATGAGGGAATTGCCTGAGCCCACGGGTTCAAGAATAGACTGGGCAACTTGGCGAGACCTCATCTCTACAATAAATTAAAAAATTAGCCAGGCATGGTCGCGCATGCCTGTAGTTCTGGTTACTTGGAAGGCTGAGGTGGAAGGATCGCCTGAGCCCAGCAGGTCAATGCTGGGGTGGCTGTGAGCATGCCACTGCACTCCAGCCTGGGTGACAGAGTGAGACTCCAACTCAAAAGAATAAATAAACAAATAAAAGTAGAATTGTGTAGTAGAATTTTCAACTGAGATTTGGCCCTCAAGTCTGCTCTCCAAACTTTTCTTTTTACCAATAATTTACCAATTAACCAAAAGAGAGTAGGTCATTCTGCTTGGCAGAGCCTCAATCAGCCAGCCCTTTCTGTGGCCTGAAATTGCTATTATGGCTTCTAGAAATACAGAGACACATTCACAGGCTCATAGAAAAATCTCAAGTATGAGACTTTCAATATCACATATCAACTAGCATTCACAGGAGATATAGCACTTAGGAGGCTATTAACTCTCTAAGTCACATTTCTCTCAATACTAGCCCCAAAAAATGCAAAAATGATAAAATTATCTCTAGGGTGATCATAACCACCCAGACTACCCAGAAATACTGAAGTATGAGTCGGTTTTGCAAACAAATATTCAATAAACTGATTAGATCCGAGAAGGAAATTTCTGACAGAAATTATCAGTTATCAAACACTGCTCAAAGTCTTCTCAGGTGTCCATGGTCTTACCAGGGCTGTTACATTCTTGTTTTCTTTCCTCCTGACTGTATCAAGCTGGGATCCAGCTGCAAGCAGGGATGTCAACGCAGTGTAAAGCCCATCATACTTGACAAGCTTGGAGAAAAGAACGTCACATGCCTAACATCAAGAAAGAAAAAACATTTCTTTATTTTTTGAAATATTTGTCCTACTGCCTATGCACTATCACTTAGCCTCATGATTGACAAAATGTCCAATCAAATCATAGTTCTTAATTTCTCCTGGCAGCAGATTCTCATTCTGGGACCTTACTCAGTTTGCTAGTCATTGTGAACACACAACTATAGGCATTAGAACAAGAGAGTAAGGCAACTATTTTTATCCATTAAAATAATTGCATGTGACAAATGCTAACAAAGTCTTCAGAAATAAAGTGTCAGAAGTGCCAATCACCAGAAAGGACAACCCTACAGCAAAAGTGCAGCCCAACAAGTAAATCTCAAAATAACATTTTTTCTTTTAGAATAAGCTCTAATCCTAATACAGACCAAATTTCTTCATTACAAAATGTAAGTCACTCCCTTTCCCCCAACAGTTTGGCTTTGGTGGGACTGTCTGACCCACATATAAAATGGGTTTTTAAAAATGCCAGTACCACAGAATCAAGTCGATTCAAATCATCCTCTGAGGCTTCTGGGGACAGGACACAGTAGAATCTGGGTTGTGGGACAGCATCTGAAAAGCAACATGTTTGTTAAAAGAATAGTTTCATTCACAACTCTGTATAAAAGGTATAGAATGTAAAGACTAAGAAAATACTTTAAAACAAGGTTTCTCAATCTTAGTAATATTGACATTCAGGGCCAGAAAACCCTTTGGTGTGAGAAGGTGTTCTGTGCACTATAGGAGATTTAATAGCATCTCTGGCCTCTATGCACTGAATGCCAGAAGCACCCCCAGTTATGACAACGAAAAACGTTTCTAGATAATGTCAAATGTCCTCAGGGGGCTAAGGGCAAAATCACCCCAGTTGAGAAACACAGTTCTACAGTTAATAAGGTGCTCTACAATCTAATTAACCAACAAATTATATTATTAGATCACACACATTAAACTTATATGCTGTTGCCCAAATACCAAAGGGGCTAACTAATAAATAGTACCAAAGGGGCTCAGTCTATAATCCCAGCACTTTGGGAGGTCAAAGCGAGAGGACTGCCTGAGCCCAGGGATTCAAGACCAGCCTGGGCAACTTGGTGAGACCTCATCTCTACAATAAATCACAAAAACTAGCCAGGTGACATATGTCTGTATAGTTCCAGCTACTTAGAAGGCTGAGGCAGAAGGATCGCCTAAGCCCAGCCGGTCGAGGCTATGGTGGCTGTGAGTGTGCCACTGCACTCCAGCCTGGGCAACAAGAGTGAGACTACAACTCACAAAAAAAAAAAAAAGAGATATTGCAAATTCATACTAAGGTTTCCTGAAAGTTTCCACAAAATACACTTAACATCCAGTAATCTTCAAGATGAGAGCAAACACAAACTATCAATGAACACAAAAAATACCTCATCAAAAGAACAAACAATTGTTAAACAAGAGAAACACTAGAGAGAATAGCATGTTCACATTATTTTCAGAATAGTATGCCAAGACCCAAAAGGAAAATTTAGCTTGTGGATTAGAACCACATCCCTAAGGGAAAATGAGGAAAATTAAATTAAATCACTCATAGTGGCAAGAATCTATATACTGTAGTACCCCATGGCCAGATACAAGGATTCCTAATTCTTGTGCCTCAATTATTAATAAAATAAAGGTGGGGTATGTGAGAGTCCATTTCGAAAAATGCTTAAATCTATAGGTAATTTGCCACCTATAGGGAGTATACAAAAGCAAATGACCTAAGATCCTCTAGGAGTCTCCAAACTTCAAATTCAACCCTGCCTATGAGAATCAATAAGTCAGCTTCTTAATGACACTCTTCTTTCTGACCTGATGAGAAATGCTTAGACCAGTTTTCTTCTACTTCTTTGAACCCATGATATAGGGGAGTGGTTGCTCGGCGGCTGTTGCTGTCCTGGGATCCACTTGCCCATCCAAAAGGAGGACTTAGCAGGTTATGCTGTACCTTTTAAAACATAAATACTTAAATTAAGAAAAAGACAGTTACCATTTGGCTTTTCACTTAAGCATAATAATAGCTTAGTATACCAAAGCCTGGAAACTCAAAAAAACCAAAATAAACATTTAAAGATTTTTCTGTGACTACTAGAAAGCATTTTTTGGCCAGGCACAGTAGCTCATGCCTATAATCCCAGCACTTTGGGAGGCCAAAGCAGAAGAACTGCTTGAGCCCAGGAATTTGAGACCAGCCTGGGCAACATAGTGAGACCTTGGTTCTACCAAAAAGCAATAAAAAAAATCAGTCAGACTTAGTGGTGTGCTCCTGTAGTTCCAGTTACTCAGAAAGCTGAAACAGAAGGATCACCTGAGCCCAGGGGTAGAGGCTGCAGTGAGCTGTGATTGTGCCACTGCAAGCCAGTCTGGGCAACAAAGTAAGACCCCATCTAAAAAAAAAAAAAAAAAAAAAAAAAAAAAAGAGCATTTTTTGATAGAGCATAAAGGGAATAGTGCTCAATGAAACATCTTAAGAAATTCTTAACTCTTAATTGACCCTTCTTGTTTTAGATCCTTACAACAAAGAAATTTAGCAATCCATAAAATATATTGCTTCGCCATCATTCAACCATGAATAAATTCTCACTGAGGGCCAATGCTGAGGGTACTGTGTCAGACACAGGTAGAACAGAATAATTCAAGGAAGAATGCCTGTGAACACAACCTATAATCCAGTTTTTAAAAACGCATCAAATCAAGTAACCTACATCTATCACTTCTGGCTAAATATAAACTGCAAATCCCAGCGGTTCTCCTAATCCTGACGGTAAACCTACACTGAATATCTAAAATCTGAAGTGAGCAGGTCATCTTAGCTGTGGATCATGGTAAGTCTTGAGAAGAAGAAAGTTCTCGACAACATTAAAGCAATCTATACCTGTTCAAACAGATACACAGGGGCTTTGGAATACTGATGAAGCAGATAATCAAAGATCAAAAGGAGGCGAGCCAGAATGAGAGGCACAGAGCACATCTGAACATCCATGTTGACGCTCAATTCCTCGATGATTTGGACAAAAAGGGTCAATATGGCCCGCCGGCCTTTCTCAGTGAAGTTGTGGAAAATGAGGAGGAGCAGCTGCAGGTGTTCTACATTCAAATCTTCTGTCTCATTGGGCACCACTCCTTGCAGGGCATTCTGCTTCATTGTAGACAAAAACCTGTCACAGAGAAAAGGAGAATATGTCTGGTGGGAAAAAGTCAGAACATTTCCCGAGAGTTATAACGTCAAGCACTAGAAGAGTTAAACTTCCTAAACCCAGGCACTACGATAACAGATTAAGGAAGCAAAATGCCACATAGTAAAGAGAAGACAAAAAACTAAATTCTGGCTACAAAAAAGTCAGATCTGGCCCAAAAACATTTCCAAGAACTCTTCAGCTCCCTCACTGTGGCTGTAGGAATGTTAGTGTCCACCCATCCATTTGTGACAGTGGGAAGAACCACAGGCTCCTCCAAAGGTGCTGGTGGTGTCACTTTTTGATTAGTAAACCTGGGTAGGTAGAACCAATACAATTACTTTTCCCTAAATTTGATTCTATAATATAATGCTAATTGTGAGAGTTTACACAATAGGGTTAAATCACTGCATGATAATAGCCCCAAACAACTCAACAGACTCTAAAGCAATTTAAAAAAAAATTGAATAGTATAAACTATTCAAGGAACTTGTCAGAAGAGCTTTTATATAAAAAAAGGAATGAATGTAGCCAACTGTCTGAAAATATTCTGTTTCCACTGCCTTTGGCTATTAGGAAAGAGATTTGTGTTTTAATAAGGGTTTCCCTCACTGCACCCCTACTATCCTTCCAGTCTTTTTGAAAAATTCCACTAGGAAAAATACAGTGGGTCTTTGGCATTCAAGGAGGTTTATAATTCCTCAAATCCAGCATTAGAGTTATTTGATCCTAGAATGGGGAATAGAAAGCAAAGCCTTTTAGGAAAACAAACTGCTTTGAAGACTTCTAACCATGTAAACAAAAATGGCAAATACAGGTCCATCTAAAGAGGATTTAGATGATTAATCTGAGCTTCCCCCAAGGAAAAAAAAAACGCTTTAAAATTTGTCCAAAAAGACCACAAGTCCCTCTAAATGGTTTCATGTTGAAAGCAAAACAATCAAGGACAGAGTTGGCTTCCCTGCTTCGTCTTTCAAAAAACCAGGTCAGGATAAGATTGGTTATGTTCAGGACTCACGTTCTAATAATCATAACCAAATTCCCCATGTGCTATACAAGAAGACTCTGTTCCCAAACCATAGTTCACAAACTTTTATGTGTGTTTAATAGCACATCTTCCCCCAACTCCCCGATCACTCTTTCACTCTCTCCATTCTAAACACAATCATCACAGTAACGTCTCAAAGTCACAGGTTAACTACCAAGAAGTCAAACAAATAAAAAAGGAAATAACCTGCTTTACAGACCTTTTCTTGAAGGCATCTTACCTGTCCCAAACTTTAAGGCATTCAGGGACGTCAGGGTCACCTTGAGTACTGGCTTTATGCTGCCAGATAAGCAGGAGGCGTGAAAGCACAGAGAGGCTTTGAGGGTGAATGTACAAGGGCCAAGGGCCCTCAGAAAAAGGAGCAACTCCCAGCTGCAGCAGCAGTGTGTTCTGACATGAAAGACATGCAAGAGACCATTAGGAAAAATACATGGGACAAGGCCAAAGAGTTACTCATGTTCTCCAATGTTCAGTTTTTTAATAATAGACAGGACTTTAAAGAAAGAAGGACCTAAAAATTCAGATTTAGGAGTTTGGAAAAAGATCATATAGGCCAACAAATGAGAAAAATACAAGTAAAAAAAATACTGATCTAGCCCCATTAACATCTACAGTTAATTAATATTAGCTATGGGCTTCTGAAAAAAGAGAAAGGTGTTAAGAAAGTAAATTAAGATAATTTTCTAAATGGACAGAACATGAAAAGTGCCTTCGAAAGAAAACTTCTTGAACAACTGTAATAGCCAACAGTTTTTCTTTCATGCAGTTACATAATATAATTAGTACCCAAAAGGGAAGATCAACAACTTATATTAACAGTATCAGCACAGAAATGTTGCCTATAAGATGTCAACACACCCAGAACTAATCAAGGCTGTTCTTTACCTCTAGATATAGCACGTTTTTCAAATGAGCTTCAATGTCAGCTCAGTTAACTAAGCTGCAATTTATCTTCTCTAACACATACACACAAACTGAGCAGGATGCCAATGCCAGACAAATGCCTGCTTTCTTATTTGGCTTCAGAAAACACAAGCCATGGTTACTGCAGGATGTAGGATAAATTTCTAAGTCTGCCAAATTAAATTATATTCTGATGATACATCCTCAAGGATCCACTCCTTGGCAATGAATATTACTCAAAATGTTGCTGACCTCAAGAGCAGTTCCCAAGCATTGGGCAGTTACCACAGGCTGAAATGATCACTGGGCATACACTGTCCTCACACTGAATGTGTAGGGCAGTGACAAGAGTTTACGTGCTACATGTCACTGAGAAGAGAGGGTAAAGAACATGACCAAGGTCATAAGGTCACTAAGTGAAGAAAAGTTTATCTCTAAAACAATGTTTTTAATCACTATGCTCAGCACAGCCATGAATGACTTCTCAATTCCTGACGCTAATGAAACAATTTAAACAAGGATAAACCTACCTAAGTTACTTCAAAAATATTAACTGTAGCACAATTCTAATAACGGAAAAATCAGGAAAAAAATCTAAGTAAGCAAATCAAGGGACATGAAGCCATAAATACAAATGATACGTAATATGTATTCCTTATCATGCTACTTCTACAGTATTTTTTAAGCGAAGGCATTTGTTTTCATTTTTGTGTCACGTTTTTAGGCCTCGGAGTCTTAAGAGATGAGCTAACATTCCACAGGAACCTGCTCTTTTCCTTCCACTCCAACTCTCATCAGCTCTCAGTGAGGTAACTGCCTTTCCAGGAAGTAAAAACAGTATGTATGGCAGCAAATCCCTGCCTGAGTCATTCCTTCCTGCCCTCCTTTAATGCTGGCATTCCTGAGGGGTTAGCCTCAGCCTTCTGCTCCTTTGTTGGCTTCCATCTATCTCACGGTTTCTTTTTCTTTTTTTTTTTTTTTTTTGAGTCAGAGTCTCACTCTGTCATGCAGACTGTAGTACAGCAACATGCTCACTGCTACCCTAGCCTCGACCTGCTGGGCTCAGATGATCCTTCGGCCTCAGCCTTCCAAGTACCTGGAATTACAGGTGTGTGCCACCATGCCCAGCTAATTTTTCTTGATTTATTGTAATGATAAGGTGTCTCAAAGTTGACTGGGCTGGTCTGGAACCCCTGGGCTCAGGCAATCCTCTTGCTTCTGCCTCCCAAAGTGCTGGGATTATAGGCACGAGCCACTGCACCCAGCCTCACTGTTTCTTACTACTTCAACAATTGCCCCTTTGTGGCTGATTCCCAAAGCAATATTATCAATCTTAATTTTTTAACTCCTGAATTTCAGACTCACATTCCTAATTATTTTCTAAACAATAGCGCCTCAAAACTTTACCATATTTAAAATAAACTCTGAGAACAGTGGCTCGTGCCTATATTCCCAGCTACTCAGAAGGTTGAGGTAGGAAGATCGCTTGAGATCAGGAGTTCAAGACCACCCTGGACAACATAGCAAGACACCACCTCTAAAAAATAAAAAAATAAATTAAAAAAATTAGCCAGACATGGTGTTGCACACCTGTAGTCCCAGTTACTTGGGAGGCTGAGGCAGGAGTATCCCTTAAGCCCAGGAATTCAAGACCAGCCTAGGAGATATTGCAAGAAATCCATCTCTAAAAAAAATGAATAAATAAAATAAAACCCAATCTTTCCTACCCACAAACCAACTCTCCTTCCAGCTCCCCTGTTTCTACTAATAACACCAGTCTCATTTGCATTTTAAACCCACGTAACACCAAAGACTCCTTCCTTTCCATGCCCTCCACCCACTCAAATAACCTCCCATGGTCTCTGCAATATGTCCTTTGTCTATTCCATAACTCCCTTCTGCTCACAGTCTCACACTGATTCAGGTTAGCATATTTTTTCTTAATGAATGAACGAACGAACTTCAATCATAATACCATTAAATAATAATAACATAATTACAAAGATAGCAGCTAATATTTAGTAGGTATGTGTACCAGTGTCAAACATTATTTCTGTTTTACATTTTTTTGTGTGGTGAAGTATCATTACATACAATTTACCATTTCAACCATTTTTACATGAACAGTTCTGTGGCATTAAGTAAAATACATTATTGTACAACTTTGACTACTATCTACACCTCCACTTTTTCTTCTTTCTTAAGTGAAACACCATACCCACTAAACATTAAGTCCCCATTCTTCCCCACAGTTCCTAGTAACCATTCAACTTTCTGTCTCTATGAATTTGACCTGATAAGTAGATTCATCCAGGACTGTCTTTGTCCTTTTCTGACTGACATATTTCACTTAGCATATTTTCAAGGTTCACCCATGTTGTGGCATGTGTCAGAATTTCCTTCCATTTTAGGGCTGAATAATATTCACTATATGGACGAACCTCATTTTGTTTATCCATTCAAACATCAACGGGTACTTGGGTTGCTTCCACTTTTTAGCTATTGTGAATACTACTACTATGAACATGGGTGCACAAGTATTTGTTTAAGTACCTGCTTCCATGTCTTTTGGATATATAAGTAGAATTGCTGGATCATATACAAAAATATTATTTTTTTGAGATGGGGATCTCACTGAATTGCCCAGGCTGAAATACAGTGGCTATTCACAGGTACTATCATAGTAGTATTCACAATTGTGCATATTATAACCTCAACTCACAGGCTCGAGCAATCCTCTCGACTCAGTCTCCTAAGTAGCTGGGGCTATAGGCATATACCACCATATGTAACTCTACGTATAATTCTTTGTGGAATTGCCATACTAGTTTTCACAGCAACTGTACCATTTTACATTCCCAACAGCAATGCACAAGGATTCCACATTCTCACCAACACTTTTCTGTTTTGATAATAGCCATCCTAAATGGTATCTCATTGTGGTTTTGAGTCAGGCACTACTTTTAATACTTGTCATGTCCTAATTCATATAACAGCCACTCATGCTCTGGACCTCCATTTTCTCCAAGGCCCATCTTACTACCATACTAATCTTATAAAAGCACAGCCCAGTGGCTCTTTCCTATCTCAACTCCTCCATAAGGATTTCAAGATTCCTTAACGAATTGTCCCAAACTATGCCATCCTCTCTCTTCCAAAGCAAATCACTTTTTATATCCTCTTTAGTACCTTACCTACTTTGCTGTTCCTCTTCCCTTCTCTACTTGGTATTGTAGCACTATCTACCCTTTCTACTCTAGACACACATCAGAGCTTCTCTGAAATCCCACCTGTACACTCCCATCGCTCTCACTCCATTCTCCCTTCTTTCAACTACCACTCAACTTTCTCCATTTGGACACTCAGCAGATTCTGTTCCAGCCTGGGCAACTTGGCAAGACCTTGTCTCTACAATAAACCAAAAAAATTAGCCAAGCACGGTGGCACACGCCCATGGTTCCAACTACTTGGAAGGCTGAGGCAAAAGGATCACCTGAGCTCAGCAGGTCAAAGCTGCGGTGGCTGTGAGCATATCACTGTACTCCAGCATGGGCAACACAGTGAGACTCCTACTCAAAAAAAAGAAAAAAAAACAAAACAAATTCTGTCAAATTAGGTATGTGTATAGCTGCCAAACTCTGCTCTCAGACAACTGGGATTTTGCTTCAACTTTGATTACCTCATAGAATTTACTCAAGTACTTTGTGCCTACTAGGTGCTAATAAATATTTATTAAAGGAAGTATCTAGGAAGACAGCCTCCCAATAAGAAATATTCTAAAACTCTAGTGATCCCAAAAAGAACACCTCAGCTAGATGGCTTTATTAGACAAAACTAAAAGAAAGAACAGAGGGGTCAAGCCAAGCACATCTCCCCTCACAGAATTTCAGCAGGAAGTCCACTTGCCAAGATGTTCAAAAGTCATTAGTAAGTAAATTTCAATTTCTTCTCTAAGTAGTGAATGGGCCTACTGGTCTACTCAGAATCATAGTCCTTTATTGCCCCAACAGTTAAAGACAGTGTTTAAGGAATAATTCCTATCTGTTTATTTTCATAGACCGGGGTATATTTTATTAAGTTTCCTTAGAGGGCTGGGCTCAATGGCTTTGGGAGGCCGAGGTGAGTGGATTGCCTAAGTCCGCAGGTTTGAGACCAGCCCGGGCAACTTGGCAGGACCTCATCTCTACAATAAGTCAAAAATTAGCTGGGTGTAGTAGCGCAGGCCTATAGTTCCGACTACTTGGAAGGCTGAGGTCAGAGAAGAATCACCAGAGCCCAGGAGGTCGACGCTGGGGTGGCCATGAGTGTACCACTGCACTCCAGCCTGGGCGACGGAGTGACTCCAACTCAAAAAAAAAAAGTTCCCTTAGAGGACACTATGAGTGTGTCTTGCCACATAAGTATTGAGGCTTTGTACTAATGTTTTCTTTGGAAACAACATCCAAGGTAGGGGACTTAATGGCCGATAGATTACACAGCTGTCCTTCATTTTCTTCCATCATGGCAAACAAATTTGGAGGAAGAATTTAAAGTTCCATGTTTAGAGATAGAATAAAAAGGGAAATTTGAGGATTTCCTTTTCCATAATGTCAGTAGTTAAGGGCAACCAGGCTGCATGTCCACAAAAGGTCTATAATTACTTTTTTCTTGCTAGGAAGATAACATCATTACAACTGACTTAAGAACTCCCTATTCTCTAGAGAAAAATATTTCTTCCCTATTCTCACACAAGTTTAGGCAGGAAAAGATCAAGTCTATGAACTTTGAAACTTTCCTGAAAAAACATAGATCTAAAAAAGCAGCTGACATCTTTGGCAGTATACTTTGACCTTATACAATCTAAGAAGGTACTGCAAGAAATATACTAACTGAAGTATTTCCCTTTCTTTTTCTTAGATAGATCAACAATTTATATGACCTCCTCTGCCAAAATAAAACTTTTCATGTAGTAGGAAGTAAGTAAAAATGGGTTTTATAACCATCCTTTTAACAAATAAAAGAAATGTCTAAGCAACTTCTCAAACAGTATGGGATTATGAAAATCAATTTCAACCTCTTGAAATAGCTTCCTGGATTTTGTCCCTTTGGGAGCAACTGACAAACCCATGACTTATATCTTGATTCTAAGAATTCATTGAAATAATCTTAAGAGTAACAAATTAGCCAGGCTCGGTGGCTCAGCCTGTAATCCCGTGCCTTTGGGAGGCTGAGCTGAGTGGATTGCCTGAGCCCGCGGGTTCGATACCCGCCTGGGCAACTTGGCGAGACCTCATCTCTACAATAAATCAAAAAACTAGCTGGGCATGGTAGCACATTCCTGTAGTTCCAGCTACTTGGAAGGCTGAGGCGGAAGGATTGCCGGAGCCCAGCAGGTCGAGGCTGCAGTGGCCGGGAGCAGGCACTGCACTCCAGTCTGGGTGACAGAGTGAGACTCCAACTCAAAAAAAAAAAAAAGTAACAAATTTTTCTACCAAATTAAATTCTATTGGGCAAGTAGAATATCAGGAATTACTAGGAATCTGTATTTTTAACAAACTCCCCAAGAATCCTATGTACACTAAAGACTGAGAACCACTAACTTTAACCATGTTAAGAAAGTTATTATCAAAATCTGAAATTTCCAAATGCTGGGAGGGGATGTAAATCCATATATGATCTCTGAATGTTGGTGGGAGTAAAAATTGGTGTGGCTACTCTAGGGAGCAGTTTGGCCTTATCTGTTTAAGGTCACATACTCTGTAACCTGGCATCAACACCTACTTTTACTCCCAAGGGAATCATTTGTGCATGTATAACATGGGACATGTATAAAGAAGATCATAGCAACATCTGAAAAGGCAATAAAATACTGGACATAATTCAAACGTCCATCAGTTAGAGAGGAAAGGAGATGAATCAACTGGTATAGTCACAAACATAAAGGAATATTCAAACAAGAACTACAGAAATAGGCAGCAATATAGATGAATCTTGGCAATATAGTATTATATGACATTAAGAGAAAAAAGAGAGCCTAAAAAGATTACATAGAGCATGATATCATTTGCTGTAAAGCTACAAACTTTTTTTAAACTTAAGGAATATAAATAATATCTATAGTTGACCCTCGAACAACATAGGTTTGAACTATGTGGGTTCACTTATATGTGGATTTTCTTGCACCTCTGTTCTCCATGAGACAGCAAGACCAGCCTCCCCTCCTCTGAGGCCTACTCAGTGTGACAACAACAAGAACAAAGACCTTTATGATGCTTGACTTTCACTTAATGAATAAATACATTTTCTCTTCTTTTCGATTATCTTAATAACATTTTATTTTCTCTAATTTACTTTATTATAAGAACACTGTATAGATTAAATGTAAACATACAAAATATGTGTCAGTTGACTGTTTATGTTATTGGCAAGATTGCCAATAAGCAGTAGGCTATTAGTAGTTAATAAAAAGTTATGTGCAGATTTTCAACTGTACAAGGGGTCACTGCCCCTAACCCCTACATTGCTCAAGGGAAAACTGCAAATATATGAAAACTTGAGATTTAGAATTCAAGTTATCAGCTATTACAGTGGGGAAAGGGAGCCATAAGATTAGATGCTCATAATCAAGGTCCTAGACTTTGTTTTGGTGGTGGGTTTGCAAGTAGTAGTGTATATGAGAGCATTTATATCTTATAATTTGACTGATTATTTTGAAACAAACAATTAGTTTGTATTTCTTCAATTACTAATGATGTTGAACATTTTCTCCTATGTTTTTGGCCATTAAAATTTTTTTTTATAAACTGCCCCCCTGTGTATTTTGTCCACCTTAATACTAGCATAACCATCAAGAGTTTCTGTTTGCTTTTATAGAGTTTCCTTTTCTTTAAACTTACTGACTTAGGGATAAAGGACACATTTTATTTTCTTGAAAGGACCCTAACTAAGGCCTGTGCACATACTAAAATACTCTCTCAATGCTCTTTCCAGCAAGGAGATCCAATAAAAAATTGTTCACTAATCATAGGAACAACTGCAGGCTATGAAAGCTGGTATAGAGAGCTATTGGCCTAGACTGTCACAGGGCACACAAACCTGCAGGTTAGGTGACTGAAGGTCAGAGGTTACCAGAGAGTGGTTGAAGTGATATAGAGCAGCAGCAAACTCTTCATCTGATGAACCTTAAAAACAAATGGGAAAACCAATTATCCCAATAGCTGTACAATACATCATACCACCATTCCACCAGCTAATCTCCACAAGAAAAACATCCACCAGGCACATATCCTGTCTACTGACCCTTGAGTCCATCTTTGTCTACCTCCTTGATGATACTGGCCAGGGTGGCCATATGATATTCTGAAAGAGATACACTCAGATAGTTTCGGATAAAATTGTTCCGAGAGTTCAGCATGGAAGAGGTGATGAAGTTCAAAATGTTGGAAGCCAGACCTAAAAACTAAAAGGAACACAAAAAAGCCCGTATAAGAGTCACAACCCCAGAATTTCTATAAACCTTGAATACAAATTAGAAATAAAATATGCCCATAGGTTTCATGCAAAAAACACAATGAATTATGGAATCAGATTTTAAAATACTTACAGTGGGACTAAGTTTAATCATGAGAATTTTTCCCGTATAATTCTACCAGTTACACAAAATAGTATTCCAGTTTAACACAACAAATTTCACAAAATAGTGTATGAAGACATAGGTTTTCCAAATAGACCGACCCATTTCTGGTGTTCCTCTAAGGTCCTGTCTTTGTCCAGTTCTACAATAGTATTGATATATTTATTTTTGACACCTATATTAATTATTATTGCATATATATATGATATATATGATATACATATATATATATGATTCCTACACTTAGCTTCTCTATTAAAATTAAACTGAGGTAGTCATGATGGCTCACACCTATAATCCCAGCACTTTGGGAGACCAAGGTGAGAGGACTGCCCACGAGTTTAAGAGAAGGCTGGGCAACTTGGCGAGACTTCATCTCTACAATAAATCAAAAAAATTAGCCAGGCATGGTGGTGCATGTCTGTTGTTCCAGCTACTTGGAAGGCTAAGGTGGAAGGATCACCTGAGCCCAGCAGGTCGAGGTCGTGGTGGCCACGAGCATGCCACTGCACTCCAGCCTGGGCAACAGAGTCAGACTCCAACTCATTAAAAAAAAAAAAGACTAGCTTGGGCAACATAGGGAGACCTCATCTCTACAATACAATTAAAAAATTAGCCAGGCATGATGGTACATACCTGTAGTCCCAGCTAACCAGGAGGCTAAGGCAGAAGGATCACCTGAGCCCAGAAGGTCGAGGCTGTGGTGAGCCATGATCGTGCCACTGCACTCCAGCCTGGACAACAGAGTGACACTTCAGCTCAAAAATAAATAAATACATTATATTAAATTAAATTAGGCCAGGCTTGGTGGCTCAGCCTGTAATCCCAGCACTTTAGGAGGCCGAGGAGAGTGGAATGCCTAAGCCCATGGGTTTGAGACCAGTCCAGGCAACTTGGTGAGACCTGGTCTCTACAATAAATAAAAAATTAGCTGGGCATGGTAGCGCACCTGTAGTTCCAGCTACATGGAAGGTTGAGGCAGAAGGATTGCCTGAGCCCAGCAGGTCAACGCTGGGGTGGCTGTGAGCATGCCACTGCACTCCAGCCTGGGCGAGAGAGTGAGACTCCAACTCAAAAAAAGATTTGTTTTTAATTTAAAAAACTAAACTGAATTATTGCTTAAATATTTTATGTCCATATCTTTGAATAGACTATAAACCATACAAAAGGAAAAAACTGTATCTAACTCATTCACTGACATATCATCAGAATGTGGGCTGACACATAGTAGATCATCAATATGGGTTGAACTAGTAGTTAGTAAATACTTACGATGTATTAAAATTACAACAAGTGCTTTAAAAATATTATCTCATTAAAACTTCACAATGCTGGATGTGATGACTTATGCCTATAACCCCAGCACTTTGGGAAGCCAAGGCAAGGGATCACTTGAGGCCAGGAGTTTAAGACAAGCCTGGGCAACACAGACCTTGTCTCTACAAAAAAATTTAAAATTAGCAAAGCACAGTGACACAGTCCTGTAGTCCCAGCTACTCAGGAGGTTGAGGTGGGAGAATCACTTGAGCTCATGAATTTAAGGTTACAGTCAACTATGATAGCACCACTACACTTCAGCCTGGGCAACAACAGAGTGACACTCTGTCTCTAAAAACAACAAAGACTTTCCAGCACTTTTAGATGATCACTCCCATATGACAGGACACAAAACTAAGGCCTGGAGAACTTCAGATCCCTGTCCAACATCAATCAGTAAGTGATAACAATAGGGTTCAAACCTAAACCTACTTCTAACTGTAAAGGCCATCAGAGAAACAATACCAGTAGTAAAAGTTATTTAACAAAACAAAATCAATACATATAAGTCCTAAAGCAAGAGTATCTTTAAATATTACAGTTATCCAACTTATAAAATGTTTTATTCAAATGATCTGCTTCTCACAGCCCTGGTTCCCCATTTCTGCTTCCCCTAAGTCTTAGAAACCCACTCTTACCAACTCAGGATCTTTGCGACTAGCCAAAATGTTGCCCTTCTCACCAGGGGCCTGCTTACTGGGGCTTTTAACCCGAGGAGAGCTTTCCAGTGGAGGAGGTGGGGGCGGGGGTGGAGGTGCCACTTTCTCTTTACTGGGAGAGATGGTTTCCTCAAACCATTGCCCCAAAATAGGCTCACTGTCATCATCTGAAGAGAGAAAGAAAATTACAAAAATAATTTTTAAATGTTTTTGGTGCATCTGCTTTCTAAAAGTGCCTGTCAAAAGGCACACAGAATATCCTGATTTTAGGGGGTTACGAGGCTGCATATATTTGTCAAAACTCATCTAAATACATATATAAAATGAGAAGATTAGGCCAGTCATGGTGGTTCACACCTATAATTCAAGCACTTTGGGAAGCTGAGGTGAGAGGAATGCCTGAGCCCACGGGTTCGAGACCAGCCTGGGCAACTTGGCGAGACCGCATCTCTAAAATTACCTGGGCGCGGTGAAGCATGCTTATAGTTCCAGCTACTTGGAAGGCTGAGGCAGAAGGATCACCTGAGCCTAGCATGTCGAGAATGTGGTGGCCACAAGCGTGCCACTGCACTCCAGCCTGGGCGACAGAGTGCGACTCCAACTCAAAAACAAAACAAAACAAAAACAGCCAGGCTCAGTGGTTCAGTCTGTAATCCCAGCACTTTGGGAGGCCATGGCGAGTAGATTGCCTGAGTCTGCGGTTTCAAGACCAGCCCGGGCAACTTGGCAAGACCACGTCTCTACAATAAATTAAAAAAATATATTAGCTGGACGTGGTAGCACACGCCTGTAGTTCTGGCTACTTGGAATGTTGAGGCGGAAGGATCGCTGGAGCCCAGCAGGTCAACGCTGGGGTGGTCGTGAGTATGCCACTGCACTCCAGCCTGGGCTACAGAGTGAGACTCCAACTCAAAAAAGAGAGAACATTTTATTGCATGTAAATTATTCCTTAATAAAACTTTTCTTAAAAGGAGCTCAAAAAAGGAAGAGAAATAACTTTATTTTCCAGACAACAAGCCCAAAATTTTTAAGAGCAAATTTATAGTTATCAACCACAAATCCCAGAATGATAAAAATCATACCTCTCTCAATATTTCACATTGTTCCCAAAAGCCTAAGTATGAAAAAGAATTTGATATTTATCTTATTCATTCTCTCTCCAAACTAAGGCAAGAGGAAATGTTCATTTGGCCCTGTTGTTCACTGCAACAGTCTTGAGTTTCTCTCCTTATGCTTCCCTAAACTGTGACAACATTCAAACCAAACAGCTCACATATGGGTGGTTTGGCTAAAAGTTGTGTCCATCATTCAATCTTCAACAATAACCTGCTCCTAAATAACATGTCATCTGAGTAAACTCAAGGTTCAGGTCCGGCAGGTGAAAATGGTAAATAGGAAACTAAAGGAACCTATTGGGAACCCTCCTGTTGCACCCCGTACTTATCTCCAGGAAAGAGAAAAAAGAAGCCTCTACCTTGGCTGCTGTCCTCCTCCGTGCTACTGAAATCATCCTCGTAGTAGGTGTTGGAGTCGGTGGAGGCGCTGGCATCACTGCTCATGGAGCCCTTTCTTTGCCGCTGCAGGACACATGCCTGAAAATGACAGTTACAAAATTGGACCATTCTACCTAATCTCATTTAGCACATGAAAAGTTTCTCCATATCTCATTCCTTATTCTTACTCCAGTAAGTATTTTTTCTAATAAAACCCTTCAGAACTTTTATCACTTTAGCCTACAAGAATACTACCACCCAGAGATAAGGACAGGACTTGAAATAAGGAGTACTTCCATAGTGTCCTCTATTTTTGCTTCAGTATGCCAATCACCACAAATCACCAAGCAGCCACATGAATCACAATGCTGATAATCAACAACTGATTCAAATGTTTGGATACATTCTCTTCTTCAAAACCATTACTACAAATTTGGATTTAGAAAGGTCACGATATATGGTCAGTGTTATTTATTTCAGAAAGGTTATACATATACAATTATAGAAAGCTCTTCCAAATTATCAACCACTTGATTCTCCCTCACCTTTCTGTAGGAAGTTGAAAGTAATGTCAAAAGCAGGTTTGTCAGTGGGACAGAGTCAATCAGTCGCTGAATTCTCTGTATGGAGGTGCTCTGGGCCATAATGTTCAAGGCTGCAGGGGGACCATCTGTCTCCCAACCCTGAAGGCAATGACACCAAAGGAACATTAATGATACAACTCAGCCAGAAGAAACAGCCCAAGTTGATGGATCAAGCTATCATACCCAGAAGTGGATCCAACAATTAATATGCTGCTTCCTGTGAGTATAACCTTCTCACCTTGTGAAGAGCCTCCACTTGCAGGTCTTGAAAGAGAGATGTTAACAGCTTGATGGCATGGTTTGCCAATATTACTGAGAGTACCCCAAATCCCTGATGCCTACACAAAGAAAAACACAAACCTTAAAATAATTAATAATTACAACCTTTGAAACAATGGCTTTTCCCATTTTGAGTTCTTAGACCCTTTTGAGAATCTATGGACCTTTCCCTAGGGAAAAAATGGTATATACAGACACACATACACATACACACACACACACACACACACACACACACACACACACACACAAAATCTGCACATACTTTCTGAAGTTCACAACCTCCCTGAATCCCATCCGTGGACTGCCTAAGGATGTACAGGCTTCAGGTAAAGGATTCCTGGGCTAGAAGACTCTTCCAAATCCATGGACTTTTGGAATTTAAATTATCAGTTCAAAGCTAATGGGTCATGTGAAGATATTGACATTTAATTGTTGGCTGAACCTTTAAAGAATCATTCTTTTGTGAAGAAAAAAGTTTAAATTTACCAAATTTTGTAAAATATCTGAGAACAAACCTAAGAAAACAAAAGAAAAAGCTTTACGTTATATTTGAGCAAAATGGTTTTTGTCCAAAATTTCCAAATAATAAAGAGTTAATGTATTTAACATACAACAAGTTTTTCTTTTCCTTTTTCTTTTTTTTTTTTTTTTTTTGAGTTGGAACTTCACACTGTTGCCCAGGCTGGAGATCAATGGCATGCTCATAGCTACCACACCCTTGACCTGCTGGGCTAAGGCAATCTTTCCGCATCAGCCTTCCAAGTAGTTGGAATTACAAGTATGACCACCATGCCCAGCTAATATTTCTTGATTTACTTTTGAGATGAGGTCTTGCCAAGTTGCCCAGGCTGGTCTCAAACCCATGGGCTCAGGCAATCCTCACCACAGCCTCCCAAAGTGCTGGGATTATAGGTGTGAGCCACAGAGCCCGGCCCCAACAAATTTTCATATGAACCAATTAGCAAAAAGGACAAACACCAAAGAAAAAACTGAGATAAGAACATAAGGCAGTTTGCCACAAAAAAGAAACAACAAATAATTGATAAATATGTGAAATGAAATACAATCACACTAGTTATCAAAGATATACAAACAAGTACAAGATAATAGTGTTTTTCTCCCCTAAGATTAGCAAATGTGAAGACGAATGATAGCCAGTGTCCAAGAGGAGATGGGGAGACTGGCATGTGCCACACACAGCTGGTGTGACTGCAAATGAGCATCACTTTTCTGAAGAGTAGCTCAACAAAACATTTCAAATTTTTAAATATGTGTGGTCTTTGTCCTAACAATTCTACCTTTTTTTCTGTCAGTGTCTCACTTGTTGCCCAGGCTAGAGGGCAGTGGCACACCCATGGTCACTGCAGCCTCAATCTGCTGGGCCCAGGTGATCCTTCTGCCTCAGCCTTCCAAGTAGCTGAAACTACAGGTGTGTGCTACCACGCCCAGCTAACTTTTGATTTATTGTAGAGATGAGGTCTCACCAAGTTGCCCAGTCTGATCTTGAACGCCTGGGCTCAGGCAATCCTCTCGCCTCTGCCTTCCAAAGTGCTGGGATTACAGGCATGAGCCACCATGCTTGGCTATAATTCTACTTTTAGGAATCTACCAAGAGGACAATTAAATAAGTTCCACAAAGTTTATGTTTCAGGAGGTTTATCAAAGTAAAATGCATCAAAATAAGAAATTTGGCACAAGTGAAATAAGTGCTCATCAACAGGAGAATTAGTCAACTCTGATATATTTACAGTGGAGTACTACCAGCCATTAAAAAACTACAGATTTTATAAGAGTGTCACAGAAAAGATATCTGCAGTATTTCATACATAGTGACCCCATTTTTGTAAACTTTTTAGATAATGTGCACAGAAAAATGTCTCAAAGAATGTTTACCAATTTGAGTGGTAAGATTTGGGAGGATTTTTTTTCCTTTCATATTTATGCCACCTGTATGGCTTGTAACTTATACAGTGTACACTTATTATTTTAAAATATGAAGAAACAACAGTTATTTTAAAAGTTTAACTGCTACTTCTAAGGACATACTTCTTGACATTCTCCCATCTCCCTTTACAATGAAAAAAGAAAACAGTCCCCCATAAAAACCACCAAGTACCATTTGTGTACTGCTAGGGTATGCACTCACCTCCTTACTTTGCCTTGTATCTACTGCCTACCATCTCAATGCTGATTTCAGATTTCAGTTTCATTAGTGTTTCCTCAGGGAAGTCTGTCCTAATTTCCCTGACTAGGTCAAGCGTCCCTATTCATTCTAATACCCTGCAGGCATAATCTGACATATATTAGTATGAATATTACTTCATGTCTCTTGGGAATGTGTCCATTTTTCTGTTGTTCATCACAGCATTCCAGAACTAACACAGGGTTTGGGACAGAGAATATATTCAGTGGATAATTTGTTGATATTGTCTTGAATGTGGACTCTTACTGAAACTCCAGACTTACATCTCCAACTGCCTACTCAACTGAGAGACATAGAGATCTTAGAGGTAGAGATCTAACAGTCATCTCAAACTCAGTGTGGCCAAGACTAAGTTTTTATTTCCTTCCCTTCCTCCTACTCCTAAACCAGTGTTTCCTACATCAGTAAATAACACAATTCAGGTGCTCAAGTCAAAAATTTGTCTATGTCTTTTTTCTCAAACAGCATCCATGTCATTAGCAAATCCTGACAGCAGTGCCTTCCCAACATATCCCAATTTGATGTCTCTTCTCTGCCCTTGTCACTGCCACTCTCATTGGTCACCTTCATCTCTCACTGGAATAATGGTTTCGCTGCTAACTGTTCTCCTCCTTCTTGTCTTATGCCCCTAAAGTCTACTCTCAGATCACCAATAAATCAGATCACATCTCTTTCCTGTTGAAAACTCTCACCAGGTACAGTGGCATATGCTTATAATCCCAGCATGTTGGAAGGGAGTGGTGAGAGAACTGCCTGAGCCCACAAGTTAGAGACCAGTCTGGGCAACTCGGTGAAACCTCATCGCTACAATAAATCAAAAAATTAGCTGGGTGTGGTGGAGCACACCTGTAGTTCCAGCTACTTGGAAGGCTGAGGTGAAAGGATCACCTGAGCCCAGCAGATGGAGGGTGCGGTGGCCATGAGCGTGCCACTGCACTCCAGCCTGGGTGACAAAGTGAGACTCTGGCTTAGAAAAGAAAAGAAAACTCTCTAACAGTTACTGAATACATTTGACCCTAGATGATCTGAGTGCTGGCTATGTCTGACCTAATTTTTTACTACTCTCCTGCCTTGATGTCTTCATTTTAGCCACACTGACTTTACTGACTCTCAAAAATGCCAATCACACTTCCACCTCAAACCTGAACATTTCTCCCCAAAATACACATGACTCACTCTGTCACCTCACATATGGTCTCTACATCCTGTCCTTGGATCCCTTTCCAGACCATCCTAACTAAAACAATAGCCCTGTAACTCTCTAATCCCTCCCTCTGGTTTCTTTTTCTTCACAGTACTTACATATGATAATCTATAATGTACTTGCTCGTATATTTGTTCACTATTTGTCCAGATATAAAATAAACCTTATAAAGATAAGAATGTTGCTTTGTTTAGTGCTATATCCTCAATGCCTAGAATATAGCCTAGTACGTGGAAGGGACTGAGTGAATTAAGTAAAATCCAGAAATGTCTGGAATTAGAAAACAACCTGAACAGCACATTAATCACATCCCTTCTTTCCTAGCAAGCAGGGCTTATTGCCCAGACTTCATCAAAACAATAGCAAGTATTTTAGGAAGCAATCAGGAAGGCCTAACAACATTCTCACCTCATGGGTTATATATGTGAGTACTCAACTCCAAGTCAAATAAGCCCACTTCCCACTTGACAAGACAGAAGCTTTTTTTTTACATGAATGTCATAAAAATCCCAAAATATACATTACATGGATATTTTTTCCCTCTGATGGATGAGGGAATAGGATCAGAGAGAATGAGTGACTCATCTAAAATCATGAGGCTATGTTTGTAAAGATGGTAGAGTATGATCATTATCTTAGTTATTAAATTCGAACTAAGTGAGAAAGCAAATTTTTCTGTTGATATGGAAAGGAGTTACTAGCTTTCATTCATACAAAATGACAGGGAAACAAAACAAAACATAAGTGACAATCAAGTAGACACATACCCTTTTCCAGGCCCCAATTTAGGAGAGCCCACTCCCTCTTTTGTACGAGAAAGGATGTCTCTGACTCGGAGGGCAGCCAGCGGATCTTTCTCTTTCCCCTTATCAGCCAAGGCAGTAGGACTGAGGTTCAATATGAGGAAAAGGCTGTTTAACAAGCACCAGGCACCCAGCAACTGGAAGTTCTGATAGTGCTGTTATAAAAGGCACAGAATAAAAATATAAACAGAGATATTCACATCTTCGAGATGACAAGACAGGAAGAGCACAGCAGAGACAAGCTTCTTACCTCACCACCAGCCCTGCGAGAATTGCTGATTGCTTGTCCAATCATGTCATAGATTTCGAGCTGTCCAATATCAAACAGACACAAAAATCTGAACAAGTTGACCTATTTCATTAGAAATGCTGAATCCTGCCCACATTAACTTAACAGAAAGAGTTCAGTGTCCTCAGGTCACTTTTCAGTGATACCATTCCCTCACACTTTCCTTGACCTTCATATGGAGTTGACTACCTCTCTTCATTCAGCTTAAATATCACCTTCTGAGAGGCGATCCTTCCTCCCACTCAAAAGCAGCACACCAAGCCCCACATCAGATCACTTTCAATTACAATGTATTGTTTCTAGGCACTTTTACTGTCTGAAATTATCTTGTTTGTGTCCCTTAAAGGTACGCTGACACAGAGTAAGCCCTCAAATGTACCTGCTGAATGAATGGCTAATGTTTTTTCATAAGACCCACTACCATCACAAAGTTGCAGTGAGTTTTACAGAGCCAACAGAGAAAGAGAAGCACCTACGCAACTCAATATGCCAAATAAACAAGCTGTACGCTTACCACTTAGACCTACAACCCAAGAAAAGGAATGTGGAAAATACTTTCCTCTAACAAGGAAGAAAGTGAAACTGGCCATATTCCTTCATTTGAACAATCTAGGTTCCCATGTCCCCAGATACTTGGCTTACACATTTCTGGACAATCGTAGCTGCATCACTTTCATAGTCTTCTTCTTTGGAGCTCGTGGACCCCGTCCGTACTTGCTGGGCACTACCCACATGTAGGATGGCCATGCAGGTTGCCACACTCACACCTGAAAAAGAAAATGCACAGAACCCAATAATCATGGAGTACTGCCAAGAATCCACCAAAGCTGGCCAGGCATGGTGGCTCACTACTGTAATCCCAGCACTCTGGGAAGCTGAGGTGAGAGGACTGCCTGAGTCCAGGGGTTTGAGACCAACCTGGGCAACTTGGCAAGACCTCACCTTTACAGTAAATAAAAAAAATTTGCTGGGCATGGTGATGCACAACCATGCTTCTAGCTACTTGGAAGGCTGAGGTGAAAGGATCGCCTGAGTCCAGTAGGCCACGGCTGCGGTGGCCATGAGCATGTGTGCCACTGCACTTCAGCCTGGGCAACAGAGTAAGATTTCAACTCAAAAAAAAAAAAAAAGAATCCACCAAAGCTGAAACACAAAAACACACCCCACCCACAAGTAATTCTATGATTTGATTACTGAAAATAAGCTCCATAAAAGCAAAACTAAATAGGCTTACCATACAATTCAGTAACATTTATTCAAATGAACTAAAAACTTACATATATGCGTGCATACATAGACACACAAATATCAGAGGTGCCAAAAAATGTATGCACATTTTAAGATCTGTGTATTACTTTTCAAAGCTGAATTGAACTATGCTAGCAATGTGTAGTATGGTGTTCTTTCAAAAGATAGCGTTAATCAAATGAATGCTAGCATGACCACACAACATGCAGGATAATTCAAAGAAAATGACAGAAGTACAGTTGTTTTTCAAAGAGCACAAGACCATTTTTAAGTGGTATCTGAAATTCAAGAACGTTGTAGAAGTACAACGAAAATGGAGGTGTGAGCATGAAACAGAACATCCAACATAACTAATAATTGTATGCAATGCATTCATGAAAAGTTTGAGATGCATGGTACTTTGTGTGATGTGCACAAGGGAAGATCTGGGAGGCTTCGCACAGCAACAAGTCCTATAGTAGTTCACCGTAATCAGAAGTGTTTGGATGCTGATGGTAGCCACTTTGAGCACCTCTTGTAATTGCAGAAGTCAAACGTGATTCGTACTCATCTTTTGTCATTGGCACATATTGAGTATTACAATTTTAATACAGTTTTTCCTTTCTTAAAATATACACACTATTTTTGGCACCCTGTGTATTTACTGCAGTTTTATTCATAATTGCCAACAACCGGAAGCAAACGAGATGCCCTTTAATATGTGAATGTATAAACAAACAGTGGTACATCCATACAATGAAAAATCAGCCAACAATAAAAAGAGATGCACTATCAAGCCAGAAAACACATAGAGGAATCTTAAATGTATATTGCCCAATGTAAGAAGCCAGTCTAAAACTCCTGTTACTATATGATTCCAATTAAGTGACATTCTAGAAAAGGTAGAAGTATAGAGACCATAAAAACATCAGTGGTTACTAGGGTATGGAGATGAACAGGGGGAGCACAGGGGATTCTTAGGTCAGTGACACTGTCCTGTAAGGTGGATATATGACAATACATTTGTCAAAACCCACAGAACTGCACAACACAAAAAGGGAACTCCAATGTAAACTATAGATGTACCATACTAATTCAAGATATTACTAACAGACAAAACTATGTATAGAGAAGAGGGAATATATGGGAACTCACTAAAACCTATTACATTTTTCTGGAAACCTAAAAGTGCTTTAAAAATAAAATCTAGGCTGGGTGCAGTGATTCACTCCTATAATCCTGGCACTTTGGGAGACCAAGGTGAGAGGACTGCCTGAGCTCATGGGTTCAAGACCAGCCCAGGCAACTTGGCAAGACCGCATCACTACAATAAATTTTTCTAAAAAATTAGCTGGGCGGGGTGGCACATGCCTCTAGTTCCAGCTATTTGGAAGGTTGAGGCAGAAGGATAGCCTGAACCCTTCAGGTAGAGGCTGTGGTGGCCGTGAGCATGCCACTGCACTCCAGCCTGGGTGACAGAGTGACACCTCAACTCAAAAAGATAAAATAAAATCTAGTTCAAGACCAGTCTGGGCAACTTGGCAAGACCTCAACAATAAATCAAAAAGTTAGCCAGGCATGGTGGGGCACCTATAGTTCTAGCTACTTAGAAGTCAAAGGTAGAAGGATCACTTGAGATCACCAGCTAAGGCTACAGTGGCCATGAGTGTGCCACTGTACTCTAGCATGGGTGACGAAGTGAGACTCTGATTCAAAACAGAAAAAAAATAATAATAATTTATAAGCCAGGTATGGTGGCATGTGCCTGTAGTCCTAGCTACTCAGAAGGCCAAAGTGGGAAGATAGCTTGAGTCCAGGAGTTTGAGGTTGCAGTGAATTATGATCACGCCACTACACTCTAGCCTGGGTGACTGAGTGAGACCCCAACTCTAAAAAAAGTTTTAAGAAAAATAAATATAAATAAAATCTAGAGCCAGGCACATTGATTACACACATGTAGTCTCAGCTATTCAGGAGGCTGAGAAGGGAGGGATGCTTGAACAAAGAGTTCAAATCCAGTCTGGGTAACATGGTGAGACTCTCAACCCCAAAATAAATAAATAAATAATAAACTCTAGTAAATTTTTAAAAAATTAAATATAAAAATGTTAAGATTGGGCCGGGAGCAGTGGCTCATGTCTGTAATCCCAGCACTTTGGGAGACCGAGGCAAAAAGATTGTCTGAGCCTGGGTAACTGGCAAGAACTCATCTCTACAATAAATCAAAACAATTAGCTGGGCATGGTGGAACGCACCTGTAGTTCCAACTACTTGGAAGGCTGATGCAGAAGGATCACCTGAGTCCAGCAGTTTGAGGCTGTGGTAGCCGTAAGTATGCCACTGCACTCCAGCCTGGGCAACAGAGTAAAACTCTGATAAAACTGACTCAAAAAAAAGTAATAATAATTTAAGATTATATAAAAAGTGCACACCTGTATTTCCCCAGCTGCTTGGAAGGCTGAGGTGAAAGGATTGCCTGAACCCAGAAGGTCGAGGCTGCAGTGGCCATGAGTGTGCCAGCATACTCCAGCCCAGGCAACAGAGTGAGACTCCAAATTTTTTTAATTAAAAAAAAAAAAAAAAAAGAGAGAGAGAGAGATTATGGAAAAGAAACCCATACTTGAAAATTCTCAGAGATATCAAAGCCAAATCCCTTTCCTTAAATCAAATCCCAAGTGATCAATTTTTAATAACAAATCAGATTTAGTTTACTTTACTTTAATTCAACTATGAATTTTTAAAGAATCTCTGATCCTTATTGACTTTAATTGCTTATTGACTTAGTACACTGAGATCCATGTGAGGGTCATGAAACTTCCTGAAAATCAAAATTAATAAACCCCAAATTTTAAAATACAAGATCAAAAGTAGACCACTAGGAAGCTAAACACTGGAAACTAGACTGGAGAGAGCACATTCTTCCATGTTTCCATGGCTTTCTATCCTTAATGTTGCTGCCCTAGCCCAGACCCTAAATGTGTCCTGCCCGAATGACTGCAAATTCCTCTTTACCAGTCTGCCTGCCTCCAACAGCTCCCTGCACCAAAATATCCTGCACACTAACTACTGCCTGAGTGTTCTCCTAAAATACAGCTCAGTATTTTATACATAATACATATATATATATGTATTATATTATATATAATACAGCTCTCATACTTCAGAATCTTTAATGGTCTCTACTATCTATAGGATACAGTCCAAGTGACTTAGTCTGCATTTCTAATTGAGTCCTACTTTCTGTCCAATTACACAGTACCCACAGATACCCATAAAACCTGCAGACTTACACACATACACAATTACGCAGTATGTTTCTCCAAACTCTAGAATACTTTTTGGTTCTGCTTTTGCTTCTGCCTAGGGACAGCCAAGCTAAAATCCTACCTGTTTTGTAAGATACAACATCAGAATGCCTTCATTACTACTGCCTTTCCCAACAGAAACTGAACTCTGCCTCCTCTAAATTCCATAGTACTTTCTCCTCACCTCTTATTCAGCTTCTTTACATATAAAAGTCATTTACTAATATACTGCCTTTATATTCCTATTTATATGTTCAAACTAAAGCTGTTCAAAGAATGTTAGAGAGATACTGGGCATAGTGGCTCATGCTTGTAATCCCAGCACTTTGGGAGGTGGAGGCAAGAGGATTGCCTGAGCTTAGGGGTTCAAGACCAGCCTGGGTAAATTGGCAAGACCTTGTCTCTACAATAAATCAAAAAATTAGCCGGGTATGGTAGCACACACCTGTGGTTCCAGCTACTTGGAAGGCTGGGGGGAAAGATCATCTGAGCCCAGCAGGTCGAGGCTGTGGTGGCCATGAGCAAGCCACTACACAGCAGCCTGGGCGACTGAGTGAGACTCCTACTCAAAAAATTTAAAAAATAAAAAATAATATAGGAAGATAAAGCAACCTCAGCATTTTCTTGGTGTTCCCAAGGTCAGATTTCCAAGACTACCTGTTCAAAGCCTCACTTGCAGAATGAAGTAAATGTCTGAAATGGCTATACCTTCTAAGACATGCCAGGGATATGGTATGCCTTGGAATTTAAAACTAAGGATAAGTGATTTGGGTTAAAAGTCATTTTAACAATAACTTAAAAGCGAATAAACAGCAGCTGTCAGCCCCACTTCAAAGGCAGTATGATCAACAGGAAGAAAGGGGATTTTATGGGAGCTTAAAGAATCACGTTCTTCACATTTATCAGTGTAAACAGATACCACCTGTTCATTAAGTCCTCCTCCCTGCTCCCTCAGCTAGACTCAATCTCCCACTTCTTTGTGTAACCAAAACATTCGATACTTCTCTTATTGCCTTTACCATCCTGTTTTGTATTATACTCTTTAGTCCTGTTCTCCACTGCTCAGATGTAGGCTCCTCGAGGGCAAGGACTACATGTTGTTCATCTCAATATCCCAACTCTCCCTGGCATTTTGCTTTTCCTTTTTTTGAATCAGAGTCTCACTCTGTCATCCAGGCTAGAGTGCAGTGGCATGCTCACAGCTATGGAAGCTTCAATCTCCTGGACTCAGGTGATCCTTCTGCCATAGCCTCCCAAATAGCTGGGACTATATGTGCACACAACCATGCCTGGCTAATTTTTTTGATTTATTGTAGATACAAGGTCTCGCCAAGTTGCCCATGCTGGTCTTGAACCCCTGGGGTTCCTCTCGCCTCTGCCTCCTGAAGTGCTGGGCTTATAGGGGTGAGCAACCGCAACTGGTGGCATTTTGCTTTTCATACCACAGATACTTAATATCTGCACATACTATGAGATCAAATATTCATATAACACAAAGCCAGCAGTGAAACAACAGTACTATTTACAAAGATTTCTATTGAGACCTCATTTCATGTAGATGTGATACTAGATGATACTTAGGGGAAGAAAACAAGTAAAAGGGAAGAGAATATGCAGAAGTATTCTCATGTTTTCCTGAAAGTATACCTGTGCTAGATTGAGACAATGAGACCAGATATCATTGACATCTCACCTGCATACAAGCAACTTAGGCTGAGGACTGTCACATCTTGCAGACGAGAAGGATTGAGAGGCTCCAACACAGGTAGAGAAAGAGTATCCAATGCCATAGTTACATCAATCACTAGTGAATGAAAACTGGAACATAACAGAGAAGGTGAACAAATGTCTCTAAGAATCAGTTGCTTCTCTAATGTGACAGTTAAAGAAATTATCAGCATGCCAAAAAAGCTAACCAATTATATCTCCTTTTTTTATTAGAATGTAAAGCAAATGCACCACGGAGCACCTTACCCATTACGAACAGCAGTGGCATCTGCTACTGTTGCAGGCATGATGAAGAAGGAGTTAGCTAACACTGCATCTTGGAACCGATTGATATAGCGTAGGAAATATGGCAGGTTCAAACACACGCGCAGTAGCTTCTCTGAACCACCTAAATTAATGGAAAGGCACACTCTTACAAATAGGCCTCTCTGATGCTTGATTCTTTCCACATGAAAGGAGCACACTTAAGGAATTTTTGTTAGAAGAGAAACCAGCTTTCTGACAACAGTCAGAGGCCTTACCAAGCTCTTGAAGACTAGCCACATTCTGAGCTATGAACACATTCTTTGTTTTAATAGCAGAGGCTTGATCTGTGGATGACTGCTCATCATTTTCTCCTTCCACCTAAAAAGAAACATAGGGCCTATCAAGACAGTATCATCTGTTTGTTGCCTGCTGTCCTGGAGTTCAGAACCAAACCAACTGTCAGAAGTCAGCAGTACTTCCATGGATTCTCTTCAGGCTGCCCACTTAATGAAAGGAAAACTCCTTGCTAATGTTGGACAAACACAGGTTTTACTCCCAAGAGGAGGGAGAAAACATATAGCTTTACAATATATATGTTCTAAAACTAGTATAGAGTGATGCCTTTTACAGAAAACTATATATGGTCTTTTAAAATTTTTTTTGAGCCACAATCCTCCTTCCTCAGCCTACCACATCCAGCTCATTTTTTAATTTTTTTGTAGAGACAAGGTCTTGCTATGCTGCCCAGGCTGGTCTCAAACTCCTGGGCTCAAGCAATCCTCCTGCCTTGGCCTCCTCAAGTGTTGGGATTACAGGGGTGAGCCACCACACCTGGCCTGTATATGCTCTTTATATTTATTTATTTGCATTGAGAGATGCCTAGAAGAATGGTCACCAAATAGAAATAACTGTGTATAGAAACAATTGGTGTGAATTTGCATTGTTTTCTTTTGTATTTTTCCATTATTTTTCTACTATAGGCATATATATTATTTTATATCATAAACATAAAATACATTACTTTTCTCTCCAAATGTTATCATTTTAAATCCCACAGAGAGAAGGACATTTGGCTGAAGAAACTCACCAGAGTCTGGGGACTGATAGGTTGTGATGCTACAGTTCTAGGGTTGAAAACCGAGGTCAGTTGGTTCAAAAAATTCATCTGTACCTCCTTCTGTCTCAGTTCGGGGCTTACTGGTGAGGCCAGTTCTTTCTGATCTTCCACTGTAAATAGAAAAGCAAAAATAGGGGCTGAGGAGAGTGCACTGAAAGGCAAAACAGGAAAAAGCTGGCCATGGAAGTAGTCATGTAAATAGATCGGTCAAAGGAATACCCACCATCTGAAAGTGTCTTCACTGTTTGTGGCAGCTTGGCAGACTTCATCATTGCTGTAAATGTGATAATTTCAGTTCTATCTAGTCGGCTACAGCCAGTACACAGGCCCTTGATTAGAAGAATCAAGTGTTTCTGAAAAGAAAGCAAATTTAAATATATCTTTCAGAAGATTCTACTCTTTCAGGAATTCTAATTGGCACAGAGCCAAATTTAAGTTCCTACAGATTACAATTTGAGGGGAAAAAAAACTAAAGATTGTAAGCTGATGGCTCTCAAATCACATGTAGCTGGCAGGTTTGTCTGATTGTTCTCACAGTATTTTTTTTTTTAATTTGAAGCTAATGGATGGATTCACATACAAATCCAAATTTCTTACACTCAATAATTCACAATACAGCAACTTTGAACCTCCATTCCTGCAAGGCAATAATGCACCAGAGCTAAAGAGAGGTCTCTTTAATTTGGGCCTGCAACCTTCTCAACTAGTACAGTATACTCATTTTCTTTTCCCTGCCTGGCCCCTATACTTGTATAAATATGAAATCTGAGCTGGGCTTGGTGGCTCAGCCTGTAATCCCGCGGCTTTGGGAGGCTGAAGTGAGTGGATTGCCTGAGCCCGCGGGTTCGAGACCCGCCTGGGCAGCGAGACGTCATCTCTACAATAAATAAAAAAAAAATCAGCCAGGCGTGGTAGCGCATGCCTGTAATTCCAGCTACTGGGAAGGCTGAGGCGGAAGGATCGCCGGAGCCCAGCAGGTCGAGGCTGCGGTGGCCGGGAGCAGCCACTGCACTCCAGTCTGGGCGACAGAGTAAGACTCCGACTTAAAAAAAAAAAAAAAAAAAAAAATGAAATCTGTAAAAAGACCCTACAGCACTATGTATCAGAGACTGGCAAACTATAGCTCCAATTCAGCCACTGATTATTTCTGTAAAAAAAAGTCTACTGGAACACTGTCTTGTTCATTCATTTACATATTGTGTATGACTGCTTTCACATTACAAAGGCAAAGTTGACTAGTCAACAGATAATCTGGTCTAACACAGAAAGTTTACTGGCCTCTGCTCTATGCCACCTGCTTTCCATCAGTTTCACTAGTCAGTCACAATCCTGCTTCAAAATAAGGACCAGAAATGGATGCATCACTCTTACCTGGGACACAGCACAAGCCTCATCTGGATTTTCCAGGCGCAGGAGAGAGAACTCAATTAAAACTTTACAGGCTGCTGCCACTGACTGAAGCTGGTTCCGGGGAACTGAGAAAGTAATAAAAATTATTTCATCTCAGATTGCTCAGCCTCACAGTCAATAAATCAAGCAAAACAAGTGCTGACATTTCCAATATCATTCTATGATAATAACTATTCAGAACCAAAAACCCAAGGGCCAGACAAAGGCATTCTGGCATTGATAACCATCAATTGCTTATAGATCAACTTATCTTGCATTTACTGGAAATTAAGATAACTATAATAGGAAATACATCACAATAAGTGCCAAGTACTTCAAATGTATTAATTCATTTAATCCTTAAATCAACTCTGTGAGGTAGATACTACCTATCTCATGGACAATGAGCAAACTTAAAGCACAGAGAGTTAAATGATGTGCCCACAGTGCCACAGCTAGATTCTAATCCAAGCAGTCTGCCTCTAGAGTTCGTGCACTTAACCACTAGGCTATACTACTTCTTCTTTCCATAGATTCTAAAATGATTTTTGGCAAGGGGCTTCCTACACAAAGTTTTTTCAAGATAAAAGTGATTCCTCCATCAGTAGCCAATGCCTATAATAAACAATAATAGACATTGAAAGATTACTCAGCAACTCTATAGCTTCCTTTCAGTTTGCCTGCTTAGCAAACTATTTAAGTAAACAGATGATTATAATTCTTCAGAACTATTTTAATTGGGATTAAAGAACAATAAAAATGCAAAAATTCAGAAATAATGTAAAATAGGCTTAGTCACTTTTGGGGTAGAAAAATGAAGAAAATGGAGAAGTGAAATCAAAATCCTTTCTTATACCAGAGAACACAAAAGGAGAATTCACACTCTCACCAAAACCATATAAGGAATAAATACAGCATTGGTTAGTGGCTGCTAACTCCAGATCAGTTTCCACCACCTCCTGCCCACAGGAAATTAACATACATGTGTGAAATCAAGAAAATACTTTTGATTAAGAAGGGAAGGGAAATTGGTATACATAATGGTTGCAAGGTAGGGGTCCAAGCCCAGTAATTTGGAAATCTCACTTGGCTGACCTGGGTAAGGGAACCTATGCAGCCTCATCCTAGCTGGTAGTTGTCTCCACTGTTGGGTGAGCAGCTTAGGATTGCTAAAACATAGACTTCATTAACAACTTGTTCAGACACTCTAACAAGAGGATAAACAATCCCCCACTCACAAGTCCTCAGAAGGGAGTGACAGGAGTGGAATACTTACTGAGGCTGCAAACTGTGGTAATATAGTGTGTGGAAAGTGCAACAAAAGATGAGTAGAATGGCTCATACTGCTTCTCATGGTGCAAGATTTCTGATTCACTGGAAAAAAAAAAATCGGTCAGCATTTACTTAGTACTTACTATGTGCCAGACGCCTCCTTATGGATGTTACCTTATCTAATCCTTTTAGCAACCCTACTTGGTAGTTAGTGTTATCATCTATATATTCAGGATTGGGAAGCCAGGTGTGGTGGCTCACACCTGTAATCCCTGCACTTTGGAAGGCAGAGGTGAGAGGACTGCCTGAGCTCAGGGGTTCAACACCAGACTGAGCAACATGGTGAGAACTCATCTCTACAATAAATTTTAAAAATCAGCAGGGCATGGTGCCGCACGCCTGCGGTTCCAGCTGCTTGAAAGGCTGAGGCAGAAGGATCGCCTGAGCCTAGCAGGTCAAGCTGCAGTGGCCGTGAGCAAGCCACTGCACTCCAGCCTCGGTGAGAGAGTGAGACCCCAACTCAAAAAAAGAAAAAGAAAAATCAGGAAAGTGAAGCTTGGATAATTAAAATTAAATCTCACTCCAAGTGTTCAGGCTTAGTAAGAAGCAGAGGCTAATAAACAAAAGACATTTTCAAACTCACTTAGAATCAAAGAAATTCAAGTAAAAACATAATAGGATACCAGTTTGTTCTCTATTACTGATTGGCAAAGACCAAAAGCTACTAATGTCTTCATTATTGATGACCAAAAGGAAGTAGACCAGAGCACTCAAAATACTGTTAGTGGGAATACAGATTAAAGCAATTCATTTTGAAGATCAAACATGGCTAGCCTGTAATGCAGTAACTTAAAAGGAATCAACAACTAAAGGTAAGAAATCACTGATCAGAGCTAAAATCCAAAATTTATCAGGTACCAATGTCATACCCCTACCCAACCTCCTGCGTGTAAGCTAAAGCCAGATCACAACAGAGTCAATGGTTTTTAACCACATCCCTTTTCTTTAGCAGAGGAAATGCCCTCTTCTGAAAAAATCTGGAGCCCAACTAAGTCTAAAGGCTGGATACATTTAAGTCATTCTATCAAATCAGATGCTAACCCACAACTAGTGAAACATAAAGGCAAAGGAAAAACTAAAATGTATCTTATTAAATGACATGAGCAGATGAATGTGGCTAAATAGTTTCTTAGTGAATTAATTCCCCCAACAAGAAGTATCAGTCTAAGAAGGGAAAGGTAAACAGAGTGAAGATACCCTTCCCTGCTCCATTCACTGCCTCATTCATTGCCTGCAAGGCTATCCACTTGCCAAAAGAACACAGGTTCCAAAAAGACAAGTCAAAGTTTGGAAGGTGCCAATGTCAGTGATGAATCACCTAAAACAACATTTAAGTGTCTGGCACTGCAAGATCTGTGCTATTTGGATAGCTATCAAGGATAAATGGGTATGTATCCGATTAGTCCCTTATCTTAGAATAACTTCTTCACCAAGAAAAAATATTTATGGAACACCTATGATATGCAAGGATCTTACTGCCCAAGAGGGGCCACTTCCCCCTATTTGTCAGGCTAGATAAAAAGAAGGAAACAAAAACCTTTAAACCCAAGCAGCACTCAAAAGTTCTTGATGACCAACACATCTGTAAGACTCACATGTACAACACAAAATACCCTACTAAATCCCCCTGCTTGTATAGTTTTTCCCTCATTGTCATTCTTATACTTTCTTGTTTATTGTTCTAAAGTTTTCCCACTTTGTAATTTGATGTTGTTTTTCTAAGTTTATTTTCCTCCTAATTTATATCAAAAGGTCAGAGCTGCTTATCCTCACTTTTTTCAGCTGAAGAGGTTTACCAAATCTAAGAGAAAAACTGTCCATCCAAAGGATGAACATATTGTTGTTTTCATTCCCATTCTGATAATAAAAT
The DNA here is from genome assembly GCA_027257055.1 of Cephalopachus bancanus. Taxonomy (NCBI): domain Eukaryota; kingdom Metazoa; phylum Chordata; class Mammalia; order Primates; family Tarsiidae; genus Cephalopachus; species Cephalopachus bancanus. The sequence goes on along the minus strand of JAPVLO010000294.1, from coordinate 2,102,930 downwards.
ATATCCAAAATGTAGGCATAAATTCATTTAATTGCCTGGTTCAGTGTCACCCAATTGTAATCAAACTTTCTCCCCTAGATACATATAATACCCTTATTCCAATAAAGAAACAAGAAGAATGCACTTTGGGTAAAGATGGACATTGGCAGAAAAAAAAAATTGTAAGCTCCACTCACCATTTGCTTAGGGCAACTAAGGACAAATCTGGGGGGAAATAATTTATTAAAAAACTTGAGGAAGGGAATAGAGAAGTAATGGACATTAGCCCAGTTCTTGATGTTAAAGAAATAGTGTGCATGAGTCAGCTAAAAGGGATGTACTGCCACATTTCCCGACCCCACCCTCCTTCCCCAAGAAACTCAGACACCAAGACACCAGAGAATAAGAAATATAAAAATGGAACAAAGGGCAAGAAGGTAGGAAGGAAGGAGAAGAATGAAGAAACTGAAGGTAAATTTGACACAGAGGAGAAAAATGAGACTTAAAGGTAAAAAAAATGGACCAGGCTTGGTGGCTTAGCCTGTAATCCCAACACTTTGGAGGCCGAGGCAAGTGGATTGCCTGAGCCCACAGGTTCAAGACCAGCCCAGGGAACTTGGTGAGATCGTGTCTCTACAATAAAATTCAAGAAATAGCCAGGCATGGTAGCACGTGCCTGTAGTTCCTGCTACTTGGAAGGCTGAGGTGGAAGGATCCCTGGAGCTCAGCAGGTCGACGCCGGGGTGGCTGTGAGTTGTGCCGCTGCACTCTAGCTTGAGCGACAGAGTGAGACTCCAACACACAGACACACAAAAGTTTAAAAAGTTATATATATATATATATATATTAAAAAAAGCATTTGTTCTGGTTGGTCAAGCTATCTTCCTGAAACACCTGCTGCTTCTAATAAACTTTGCAACAATAGCATCACTGAGCCTGAAACACTGCTGATAGACATAGAATCTGAGGCTTTTCTATTCTATACTAAATAAATGCGATGCAGAGTACAAAGGGAAATAGCAGCTAAGCAGCCAGGTCAGAGGAATACAATTTGATGTGTAAGTGAAAAAAGAACTGGCAGGTCTGGAAATGTCTAGTTCTTTTTAGGAAGAAATGGAAATCTGAGGCGGGGGCATAATAAAAGACTAAAGACTCACCTCACTTCTCCTTCTAACATGCTTTGAATATTTTTTGTAAATGGTAGAAAAACCACAAGCCCCTTTCTCCTCATCTGATTCATGAATTTCCCAGTTTATATAGAATCCATATCATATTACAAATAAGCATAATGGATTGTTGTGTGTTAACCAAAGAACTGAAAACTTTCAGAAACTTTCCTCATACTCTTGACAAACCTGTGGTGAATAATACTGTAACATGGAAACAGTCACAAGAACTGATCTCACAATTATATTCTATCTTTTGGTGGTGGTCTTTTCCTTTTCCCATAGGCCAACCATCACTCTGTATGCTTCAGCATATACATTCAAAATGTCATAGCATTAGTGTATCCCTTTCTCTCTTTCAAGATTTTTAGGAGGCCAGGACATGACTGTGCATTATCTAATGGGAATATTGTAACAGCCTACCCCTTCACAAGTAGGTCTCTTTGTCCTAAACTCAAATACCTGAGAGCAGAAACTCTGAGGCTTATCACTAAAGAGGCCAGGCCACTCCAGGAAGGACTGACTCAGTGGAAAGGGGCATATTTTTAATCTTAGCCAATCAAATTGCTTGCCAGCATATCTTGCACAGAGAGGGGAAAAAAGGAATTCTCTGTACTTTAACACAGAAAGCTAAATTCAGCAATTATACTAATTAATCTCATGCATGCGTGTGCTCTGTTGAGCTAGTTCTAGTACCATCTCTGGCCTGGAAAAGGAAGAACGTTTAAAAGATTCTCTTTAGACTATGTATTAAGTAACAAGTGTTAAAAATACTTTAAGGCAGTTGGCCGGTGTGGTGGTTCATGCCTGTAATCCCAGGACTTTGGGAGGCCAAGATGGGAGGGGTCCTTGAGCCCAGGAGTTCAAGACCAGACTGGGCAACATAGACTTCATCTCTACAAAAATTTAAAAATTAGCTAGGTGTGGTGGTGTGTGCCTATAGTCCTAGCTACTTGGGAAGCTGAGCTGGAAGGATCTCCTGAGCCCAGGAGTCCAAGGCTACCACTGCACTCCAGTCTGGGTGACAGATTGAGACTTCAACTCACATACACACAAAAAAAGGTTTTACGGTAGCCATAGTGGTGTGTTCCTAGAGTCCCAACTACTCAGGAGACTGAGGCAGGAAGATTGCTTGAGCCCAGGAGTTTGGGGCTGCAATAAAGCCATGATGGTGCCACTGCACTCCAGTCTGGGTGACAGGGTGAGACTCCAACTCAAAAAAAAAAAAAAAATCACACACTCCTCTTGCAGAGCCTGCAGAGGATACATAACTGGCTTTCAAAGGTAACTGAGCCCACAAAACCAGAACAGAGACTGCAGGATCATGCCATCCAATAACTTGGTGTTACTAAACATCCATCACTTTGGATTTCTTTTCTTTTTCTTTTTTTTATTTAGTGCGTGCCTGTAGTTCCAGTTACTTTGGACTTCTTTTCTAAACCACAGAAATCTTGCTATGTCTATAAATACAGACAATTCTTGATTATCTCAGCTAACAGAGGGTGTGGCAAGAGCCACTATCACTTATATGGCAAAATTAAAACCTAGTTTGATGTATTTGGTTTTGTCTCTTTCCATAGGCTGGAGGTGTTGCTCAACTACTATAGTTTAAAAGGCATGGCCCCAGAATACAGGATGTATGCGAGCATATCAATAAATGACTTTAAAATCTATTCAGCTTGTGTCCATAAAAACATAAAACCAAGTGTTCTAAAAAGACTAGAACACTTTATTTTAAGTAACACAATGAATATGATTCAGGAAAAATACCACCAGTCCAAATGTTTAAAACAGAAAAAAGGGGGGGGGCATACAATTTGAGAGTAATATCTTTTCATACTTGTTTACATCTTCAGAACATTCTTGGCTTGATGATTATATAGGAGAATCTACCTATAAAGTTAACTGAAGTTCCAAACCTAACCATTATTTTATTATAATTTGTTAAAAACTGGAGCCAGAGGATCACAAGCCTAACAACAATAAAAAACACTATAATAAACAATTTGTCAAACCACGGGCCTCCCTTCAGTAACAAACAGCAATTTCTAATCCTCTGGATAACATTTAGATAAACTCTTATTGTCATGAAGCTGAAATAACCCAGTTAGCAATTTTCAAGGAGTTGCTGAAGTAAGGTTTGGCTAGAAAAATGAAAGCGAGACTGGCTTTAAAAGCCTAAGTCAGGACAGGCCCAGTGGCTCATGCCTGTAATCCCAGCACTTTGGGAGGTGGAGGCGAGAGGATTGCCTGAGCCCACAAGTTCAGTGCCATCCTGGACAGCTTTGCAAGACCTCGTCTCTACAACAAATCAAAAAGTTAACCAGGTGTGGTGATGCACACCTGTAGTTCCAATTACTTGGAAGCCTGAGGAGGAAGAACTGCCTGTGTCCAACCGGTCGGAAGCTGCGGTGGTCATGAGCGTGCCACCGCACTCCAGCCTGGACAATAGAGTGAGAGTAGGTCTCAAAAAAAAAGGCATCTGTCTGCTATTAAACAAATGAAAGACTGCCCGCTGGGCACAGTATATCAGAAAAGGTAGGCGCTCACCACCTTTGCATAAAACTAACTCTTACTAGCTACGAATCACTGTGCAGAAAGAAAAAACCATATAGCAGGAAACCAACAGTCCCGTTTGTAAAAGAGCCTGAAGGTATTTTATTTGGAGGGGAGGGAAAGAGACAGAAAAAACTCACACTCCTTTGGGAAAATGATCTCTCAGACTCACACACGGAAATGTTTTTAATCAAAGACCATTACAGCAGAAATGTACATGGAATGCAACGTAAAAAGTCATCAGTGGTAACTAGTGGCTTCACAGAAACAGCACGTGCCCCCGGTGATGACACCACCGCAGAGAGACCGTTATTAAATTAGGTGGCAGGTCTCCAATTTAAACCCCAGGCTCCGCTCCAGCCCCGGCTAGGGGGACGAGCGCGAGCGAGAAATGCAAACTCATCTGTGCCTTGACCTTAACAGAGGCCAGCCCCGTGAACGTCCCCTTCAGAGCGCGAAGCATCTCAAAGACACTCTCAAACGCGTCGGGCCACGCCCTCCCGCCAAGGCAGCCTCAAAAGTTTGGCTCGAGAGGGGAAACTGAGGCACGGGTGATTTACATGTGTTTGTCGGAAAGAACCCAGGACAAGCCCTAATCTCCCGGGGCCCGGGAGCCCCGAAGCCGTGGCTGGGGCGGGGGTCCCCGAGCGGCAGGAGGCGGCCCGGGAAGCGAGTCCAGAGGATCTGGCTCGACCTCCCCTCCCCCCCATTGCGCCGCCCCGCCGGAGCCGCCGCCCGGTACCTCTCGATGACTGAGGCCACCAGCTGCGGCAACTCCTTCATCTCGAAGGCGGAGTAGGACGCGGACAGCAGGGGCCGCACCGCCACCTCCCAGCCCGGGGTCGTCTCCGCCCCCGTTGCCGGGACCCCGGGCGCCGCCGCCGCTGCCGCCGCCTCTTCGCCGCCGCTCGTCGCCATCTTCCGTCGTACTACTGCGGCTCCCTCCGGGGGCTTGCCACCGGCCCAGCACCGCCTCCCGGGAGGGGGCGGAAGTGACGTAATCGGCGCGTCAAACTGCGCGACGTAGTCGCCTGCCAAGAAACGCGACCAGGCGGAGCGGCCTCTCAGCCCTCACCTGAGAAGAGTGGCTCCGCGTAGGGGCAGGGCGGAGGGACTGCGCCTGCGCAGAACGTAGCTCTTCGGAGGAGGGCGGGGGAGCGTTAACCTCCGCACCTGCGCACTCAGAGTCGCTCTTGCTGATAAGAGTAAGGTGGCTTCACCGCGCCCGGAAAAGGTGAGTCTGGGGCTCGGGCTCGGTGGGCACTTCCAGGAAAACAGACTAGATTGTGCATCGGCGAATGTAATGGACAACGAAGGACGAGAAGAGGAGATCGAAGCCTGATCACTCTCACCCCCTTCTTCCCCTCCCTAGTGTCCTCCAGTAGTAATATTAAGGCGCTTCAGTTTGCAATGGTCTCTGTTCACACCACCTCTCGCTGTTAATTTAGACACTGGTCCTATTCTCTTCGTGCTCAAATATCTTCTATTTGAACTACCCTCACTAATAATCTTACCAACTCCTCATATATGCATCCTTCGTAATTTTCCACATAAGGTTCCGTTTTTCTACCAGGATGAAAGAATGTAAGCTTGTACTCACAGGTGATAGTGACTGAGATTACTGCTGGTAAAGTGATCTGGTTACAATTTCTAAGGAAAAACAGCTTGGTTCGAGGAGAGGTATGCGTGCTTTGAGGACAGTTGTGAGTGTGGGATCTTCTTGGTGGATGGCTTCAAGCTCTAGGCCTTGACTTGTGGTCTACAGTCAGCCTAAATAAGACATCTTTGAAGGAACTAGGGGACGCTTTAAAATTCCTAAAGCCCTGAAATTCTTCCCCCATGTTTTGGAAGAGCTTTTTTTCCCAGTTGTAACGCTGATAAATTGGTACCTGGTGATTAATCTACACTTGTATTTAGTAAGATAAGACCCATTTTACACTAGAAATAAAACTGAGTCAAGGTCAGTCATGGAGGAAAGTGTGGCTTCAATGATAACAGCAAGAATTTTCCCTTATTGTCTGTTTACCAGATAACAACAGCAAGTTTCTTAAACATAAAGACATGAGACTGGGCACGGTGGCTCATGCCTATAATCCCAGCACTTTGAGAGGATGAGGTGAGAGGATTGCCTGAGTTCACAGGTTCCAGACCAGCCCAGGCAACTTGGTAAGACCTCATCTCTACAATAAATCCAAAACTTAGCTAGCCATGGTGGCATGTGCCTATAGTTTCAGCTACTTGGAAGGCTGAGGTGGAAGGATCACCTGAGCCCAGCAGGTCGAGGCTGTGGTGGCTGTGAGCGTGCCACTGCACTCCAGCCTGGGCAACAGAGTGAGATTCCAACTCAAAAAAAAAAAAAGAAAAAGAAAAGTAAGGAAAACAATGTTCATAACACAGTAAATACTACCTATTTCAAGATCCTGAACTAGAGCCCTAAAGAAAAGCAGAAAATTAAGAATTTTATTGTGGCTTTGGGGTATTAATTTTATTTTAACCAAAGGATGAAATTATTCTGCAAAGATTCTCTTGCAGAGAAGGAAATAAAAGGCCAAATGTTCCTGCTTCCCTCCCTTTGCCCTCCATCTGCTGCAGCTGGAAGGGAATAAAAGGTAAATGCTGACTGTCACAGGGAGATTTACACCTGTACCTAAATTCATACTTAGTTTCTGATATTTCTGACTTATAGATTGGAAGAAAGCACTCCAGATAAAGATCTTCCTTTACAAATACCATGTTTATTTCAGTACTGAAGCTTTGTTCTTGTGTTGCCAAAAAGATGTGGAATGGCACCTGCATTCTTTTTTTTAATAGTGGTTTATTGTTTTTTTAGCAATAGGGTCTCACTCTGTCACCCACACTAGAGTGCAGTGGTGATCATAGCTTACTGCAGCCTCAAGCTCTTAGATTCATGCTATCCTGCCTTGGCCTCTCAAAGTGCTGGGATTACAGGCACAGGGCACCGTGCCTGGCCTGGAATGGCATCTACAGTGTAAATTTGGTTGACAAAAGAAAGAAGCAGACCAAAAAAGACTTCTAGATGAAACCCAAGCTTCTGATATTCTGGTCCTGAAAATAAGATCGAAACTAAAGAAAAGTAAATAATTGCTATGAATTAACTAAAGGATTTAAAATACCAGTCTGCCCAGGTTTGGTGGCCCACACCTGTAATCCTAGCACTTTGGGAGGACAAGGCAGAAGGATTGCTTGAGCCTAGGAGTTCGAGACCAGCCTGGACAACATAGCTAGACCTTATCTCTACAAAAAATTAAAAATTAGCCAGATATGGTGATGCATGTCGGTAGTCCCAGCTACTTGGGAGGCTGAGGTGGAAGGATCGCCTGATCCCAGGAGATCAAAGCTGCAGTGAGCCATGATCATGCCATTGTACTCCAGCCTACAGCCTGGGCAACAGAGTGAGACTTCGACTCAAACATAAATAAAATAAAATACTAGTTCTCTTCTAATCCTAAATGTCTGGCAAGGAACTGAAATTTAAGATTGATAAAAGATAGGATATATGGCCGGGCGCGGTGGCTCAAGTCTGTAATCCCAGCACTTTGGGAAGCCGAGGTGAGAGGATTGCCTGAGCCTAGGGGTTCAAGGCCAGTCTGGGCAATTTGGTGAGACTGTATCTCTACAATATATCAAAAAAAAAAAAAAAGATATACTCATGTTACAGGAAATACAGTGGAAGGAAAATTAAGCCGCCATTGCTAAATGGTGGGGTTCAAAGATCAATGCAGAGGCTTTTTTTGTTTTTGTTTTTTGTTGTTGTTGTTGTTTTGAGTTGGAGTCTCACTCTGTCGCCCAGACTGGAGTGCAGTGGCCACTCCCGGCCGCCGCAACCTCGACCTGCTGGGCTCCAGAGATCCTTCCACCTCAGTCTTCCAAGTAGCTGGAACTACAGGCGCGCACTACCACACCCGGCTAATTTTTGATTTATTGTAGAGATGAGGTCTTGCCAAGTTGCCCAGGCGGGTCTCAAACCCGCGGGCTCAGGTAATCCATTCACCTCAGCCTCCCAAAGTGCTGGGATTACAGGCTGAGCCACCAAGCCTGGCCTGTGCAGAGGTTTTGATGAAGAGGCTTGCTGGGAGCTAGAAAAGTTTTTAATCTTGACCCACAGTGTACTTACATAGATATATACATGATAGTCATTAAACCATATAATTATAATTTGTACACTTTGGTGGCTATAAATTGTATGTCAAACAATCTAAGAACAAACAAGAGGTTAGGTCAGTGTTCCTCACAGCAAGGAGCCTCAAAAAGAAGAGATAGCTGCCATCTTTATTTCAAAAAATTCCATGTGATACAGAGTTGCTTGAAATAAATCTTGATACAGTGTTTTTGTGTTTTTTTGTTTTGTTTTGTTTTTTTAAGTGAGAAAGCAGGATTTATTGAGAGGACAGAAAAGCTCTCACAGAGGGAGGGGACCCAAAGAGGTTGTCCGATACAGTGTTTTTTAGAAACAATTAAATGGCTGGGCATGCTGGCTCAAGTTTGTAATCCTATCACTTTAGGAGGCCGAGGCAGGAGCAATGCTTGAGTCCAGGAGTTCACAACTAGCCTAGGCAACATAGCGAGACCTTGTCTCTACAAAAAATTTAAAAATTGGTCAGGCATGATGGCAGGCTCCTGTAGTCTCAGTTACTCAGGAAGCTAAGGCTGCAGGATCACTTGAACCCAGGAGGCTGAGGCTGCAGTGAGCTATAATGGTGCCACTGGATTCCAGCCTGGGCAAAAGAGTGAGATCTCCCCGCCCCACCCCCCAAAAAAACCCAGAAACAAATGAACCTTAACTATTATCTGTTCTCAAGTATTTACAAAGTTACAAGAACAAGTATCAGTACATTTTCTGTGGAAACCCTTCTGCAATACTGAAAACTATAATGGAGAGCAACTCCTTTTTGGTAAATCACAAGAGATTTTTTTTTCAGACTACCAAGAATATAAGGAATTAGATTAGAAGCCTAATTACACTTAGTAATAGAATACAATTATTTATAATCCACAAATATTGATGATTTTTCCCATATTACTGCATCTCAGATGGTCTGCATTTAAAAGAGAAGAAAATGTGCCTTGCAGCCTTCTTGTTTTAAGAGAGAAAAAGAGGAATAATTTTGGTAATTGTGCAGTGACTAGAATAGAACTTCAATTTTACAGAATAGCAGGAAGCAAGACTTAAAGGAAAGCAAGGAAGGAAAGAGCAAGATTGAAATGACTAAAATCAGTATAAGGTGAACATGCAAATTTGCAGTGGTGTTCACTAATAACCTATGTGAATTAAATACCAAACTCACAAAATGTCTATAACATGAAGCTCAGATATACTAATTCAGCTTAAATCTCATAGCCTAAGATCAAAAATATGTCAGAAGACTTTTAGAAAACGTTCTTTTTTTGTTCCTCAGTCCAGCTATGACCATCCTTTAGGGTGTTCACTCTTGGGAGTTTTGGCCCCTGGGTGGGAGAAACAACTGTAGCAAAGTGTTAACCACTGGGGAATCTGCGTAGATGGTATCTGGACATTCTTTGTACTATTCTTGCAACTTTTCTGTAACTCTGAAATTGTGTCCAAGTTAAAAGAAAGACAAATGGTTTGTAAGTACTTTGCTTTATGATCCCTTTGCCTTCTAATTAGGAAAACATGATTAGAGTGTGACAGAGAGAGCCTGCTATATGCCAGATACTTAACAGAAGGAAAGTGGCATGCATACAGTCTAGGAAAAGTGGAGCCATGTGATTATACTGTATCCTTTAGCACTGTTGGGGTGGGGGGAGGAAGGAGGAACTGTCCTGGCCTTCTTTGCACATATATGTAGTTGGAACCATGAGAATATCACATCCCCTGTTCTAACAACCAAGCAAATGTGTAGCATTTTAACTTACTATGTTGGTTTTTGTATAGGAAAGAACATATATTCCAGCTAGCAGACAATAGTATTCTAGTCCTCTTTGCAATTGTAGTCTTCATTATCATCAATAAACTGCCATGCTGGTTGATCAGTCTTCTAGTATACTTTCATTTTATCACAGCACATGGGATATATAATACCAGCAAAGCCATGATATGAACAAACCTTAAGGAAATATAATGGCCCTTGTATGATGAGTTAAATGTGTCTTTTAAAAGTAGTCTTATTTGCAGAACTGAGACACTTAGGAAAAAATAATAAATAAGTGTTTTAATTTGCCTTCTTGGCTTTCATTCAGAATACAAGTTAGGTGGCAGAGAATGTCCTTCGATATTTTCCTGTGGCTGTTTTATGAACACTCCTTCCTAGATGGTCTTAGTCTTGGTACTGGAAAAGGTACCTTCTCAGTATCATGGATCAGAAATTTATGTAACCCTCAATGCTAGGGGAAAATTAGTGCTTCTTGGCCAGATGTGGTGGCTCATGCTCTAATCCCAGCACTCTGGGACACCGAGGCAGGAGGATTGCTTGAGCCCAGGAATTTGAGACCTCTTCACAAAAAAATAACTAGCCAGGCATGGTGGCGGATACCTGTAGTCCCAGCTACTCGGAGGTCAAGGCTGCAGTGAGCCAGCTGTGATCATGCTATTGCACTCCAGTCTGGGTGACAGAGCAAGACTGCAACTCAGAAAAAAAACCAAAAAACCAATTTCAACCTTGTGGCCATGAAAAACAGTGTGGGAGCTGAGCATGGTGGCTCATGCCTGTAATCCCGGTGACTTGGAAGGCAGAGACAGGAAATCATTTGAGCCCGGGAAGTCAGGTCTCTGAGGCTGCAGTGAGCTGACTGCACCACTGCACTTCAACCTGGAAAACAGAGCAAGACCCTGCCTCCCAAGAAAAAATATTTTTTAATGGTGTAGGAGATCATACTGCTAATATGGAAGCCCTCTGGGATATATTAACTGATAAAATCAAGTTGCAAAATATTGTGTGGCTGGGAGAAACACATACCAAATTTTTCAGTGGTGATCTCTGGGGAACAGAAGGGAGGGGGAGGTTTTGAAGGAGAGACCTTAATTTTTTGGCATTGTTTAAAAAATTCTCTTGGCTGGGCACAGTGGCTCATGCCTGTAATTCCAGCACTTTGGGAGGCCGAGGCAGGAAGACTGCTTGAGCCCAGGAGTTCAAGACCGGCCTGGGCAACATAGTGAGACCTGGTCTTTACCAAAAAAAAAATTTTTTTTTAATTAGGCAGGCATGGTGGCATGCACCTGTAGTCTCAGCTCCTCTGGAGACTAAGGTGAGAGGATCACTTGAGCCCAAGAGGTTGAGGCTGCAGTGAGTTGTGATCATGCCACTGCACTCCAGCCTGCATAACAGAACAAGACCCCAACTCAAAAAAAGAAAAAAAAATTATTTGCATAGTCTTTAAAATAAAGAACTTACAAACGAAAACCAAAGCAACTGATTCATATGAAATACCAGTATTTCCTTCATTACAGAAAGGTAGCTTCAATAATATTAAATGGTTTTAGTTTATTTTTTTGCTTTTTTTTTTTTTTTTTTTGAGTCAGAGTCTGAGCGCCACCCTACCTGGCTAATTTTTTGTTTTATTGTAGAGACAAGGTCTTGCCAAGGTTGCCCAGGGTGGTCTCAAACCTCTGGACTCAGGCAATCCTCTCGCCTATGCTTCCCAAAGTGCTGGGATTATAGGCATGAGCCACCGCGCTTGGCTCTCAGTTTACATTTTACAAAGAATAAGTACACAGGATGTTGTCGTCTACCTCCGTTTTTCTTTTCTTTTTTTTTTTTGAGTAGGAATCTCACTCTGTCACTCAGGCTGGAGTGCAGTGGCATGCTCACAACCACCGCAACCTTGACCTGCTAGGCTTAGGCGATTCTTCTGCCTCAGTCTTCCAAGTAGCTGGAACCACAGGCATGTGCCACCACACCCAGTTAATTTTTTAATTTATCGTAGAGATGCAGTCTCACCAAGTTGCCCAGGCTCATCTTAAACGCCTAGCTTCCAGCAATCTTCTTGCCTCTACCTCCCAAAGTACTGGGATTATAGGCATGAGCCACTCACTATGCCTGGTTTACCTCTGTTTTACTTATGGAAGAATAATTACCCACTTCTGAATAGTAAGATAGTTATTATAAAGAATCATGATTTAAAAAAAAAAAAAAACAGCTGGGTGTGGTGACTCAAGCCTGTAATCCTAGCATTTTGGGAGGCGAGAGGATTACCTAAGCCCAGGGGTTTGGCAACTAAGGCAAAACCATGTCGCTACAATTTAGAAAAAAGAAAAAATTAGCCAGGCATGGTGGTGCACACCTGTGGTTCCAACTACTTGGAAGACTAAGGCAGAAGGATTGTCTAAGCCCAGCAGGTTGAGGCTGCGGTAGCCATGTTTGTGCCACTGCACTCCAGCCTAGGTGACAGAATGAGACTCCGACTTAGGAAAAAAAATAATAATAATGTTTTCCAAAGTTTAAGTAATCAAAGTTCTTTTTATCTTACTTATATAAATATACCAAAAAGATACTTTTACCTTTTAGAAAAGAAATTATGTTGCCATACTTCTTATTTCCCCGTATTGATCATGTATTTGGTTTCAATTGTAAAATAGGATTAACCAAACCTGGTATCCAGGGCATGACAGAGAGAAGTGAGTTAACTGTCTCTTGGCATTTCAGTAAATTTGAGTTCCTTACTAAGTCGCTAAAGTCTTAGAAATTTAAGAATCTGGGGACAAATGTCCGAAAGCTTCTGTGAAGAAGGCAAAAACCATTTGAGGAATTGTTTGCCAAGCAGCAACTGCAAGTTGCCTAAGAAAAATAGGAAATTCAAAAAACAGTTTAACAATTCCTGAGAGACACGGTATCTGAAATTATAAAGTGGTAGGATATATCATTCAGGAAGTTATGTGGTTAGCAACCAGGAATCTTGGAGGTCCTGAGAAGCTGAAATCAAACAGGGAAGACTTTATGAAGGAGTTCAGATTTTAAGTATTCCAAGTAAATAAAACAGAGAAGATTCATGACTTAAAAGCAAAACTTTAAGTGAGCAGAAATCCATGAGTCTTGGGATAACTAATAATTGTAGCTTATATAACAGGCTCTGACAAAGAAGAGCAATTTATAAAGGCAGTGAAATTATACATTTGACTTTTTTTCTTTTTTTTTTTGAGTCAGAGTCTCACTCTGTGCATTGGCAGTAGCATGCTGCTCATGGCCACCGCAGTCTCAACCTGGTGGGCACAGCCGATCCTTCCACCTCAGCCTTCCAAGTAGCTGGAACTTCAGGCGAATGCCACCATGCCCAGCTAATTTTTTGATTTATTGTAGAGACAAGGTATCGCCATGTTGCCCAAGCTGATCTCAATCCCACGGGCTCTGGCAATCCTCTCGCCTCGGCCTCCCAAAGTGCTGGGATTACAGACGTGAGCCACAGCGCCTGGCAGATTTGACATTTTCTAGCTAAAAGACACCTTGTAAAACTATGTAACCTGTGCCATCACACAAATAATGAAACTAGTTCAGAGAGATTAGGTAACTTGCATTAAGAGCACTAACACTTCAATTAGGAGTGGGAGAGTATTTTTTCTGTCAGTCTTTGTTCCAGAAAGGATTTCAGGAACCTTTATGTTCAATATGCACTCATTGAAAGAACAAGTAGCAGAATGAGAAAGCATGATTTCATTAAGAAAACTATGGGCCGGGCACAGTAGCTCAAGCCTGTAATCCCAGCACTTTGGGGGGATGAGGTGAGGGGATTGCCCAAGCCCACGGGTTAGAGAACAGCCTGGGCCACTTGGCGAGGCCTCTTCTCTACAATAAATCAAAAAATTAGCCAGGCATGGTAGCAAGCACCTGTAGTTCCGATTATTTGGAAGGCTGAGACGGAAGGATCACCTGAGCCCAGCAGATGGATGCTGGGGGTGGCTGTGAGCGTGCCACTGCACTCCAGCCTGGGTGACAGAGTGAGACTCCAATTCAAAAAAAAAAAGAAAACTTCGTATACATGAACAAACACTAGATTATCAATGCCCACATATAAGTAATTAGTAGTAGTAGTTCAAATTTTTGTACTCTAGACTTTTCTACAATAAACATTCTATTTATAATAAAGCAAAAAAGATTTTTACAAGTAACTTGAGACAACTGTTCTGATACTGAGACCAGAAGGAAATTTCACCCATTTGTCCTCTAAGTAATATGATAAGCAATGTCCTTAGCAACATCCCTAGGATAAATAAAGCACCAAGCTCTAGAACCCATTTCTAGCTGGGTGTGGTGGTATGCATCTTTATGTTAATCAAACTGCTCCAGAGACTGAGGCAGGAGGATTGCTGGAGCCCAGGAGTTCAAGGCTGCGGTGAACTATGATCACACCATTGCACTCCAGGCTGGGCAACAGAATGAGGTCATCTCTAAAATATATATATATATATATAAAGATAAAAATAAATCGCATTTCTTAGACTAGGCTATGACAAAACACTGCCTCTAAAATTCAATCTAGATGAATATCTAGTTCTCTGCTGATCTGGCTTAATCTAGGGATTGATTTTAGACTAGTTTGAAGAAAAGATGAATTTTATATATACATGGGATATCCACCCCAAATGTGTCTAAACCAATGTTGGTGTGAGTTATGTTTTTGACTCCTGTTGCTGTCTCTTCACTCAGTTTCCATTTCATTTTCTCTTGTAAGCTGTCATAAGTGCTTGTAATGAGGTGATGCTGAGATCTATGTTAATTAAGTGCAGCTGTTCTTTGGTGTTAGGTAAGCAGGAAGCTCTAAGAATCTTTACAGCTGGAGAGAGAAGTAACATCCTCTAATTAAAACAAGAGAGGCTGACAAGGATTTATGGCTAAACAGAGGGCCAAAGGAATGCCTTCAGGAAGTTTCACACCTGCTCCAGTGTAGACAAAAAAGTGGTCAAAGCCCAGAATTCTACCCTATAAAGACAAAATGAGTTAACTCACAGTTTAGTATTCTGATCTCTAAGCAAAATAAATATTAGAGGAATGCTAACAAAAATTATTTGGGTTTCAGAAAAGTTTTAACACATTTTGGTAGTTATTAAGTTGCAGGGTTGATAAATTATTTATTAGAGCCGCTCCTAGTTCATGACAATAAAACCATATCATCTGCACATAAGCCTGCTCACCTTTTTTTGCTGGGGGTGGGAGATAGAGCAGGTTTCTACCTCTTCCCACGGTGGTAGTAAATCATTAAGTTACAGTATTAAGAAGGGGGGATGAGACATAATACCTTGCTGTTTTATATGCACATACAAAAACAGATCTCATCAATAAAAAGGGGTTTTTTACTGGCCCTAAATCTTCTGTTATAACTGGTGATCTGTATTTAATTCATATAGTTGATTCCTATCCCAAATCAAAAGCTAAGGAAGAAATCAGCAAAACTCACAAACCATTGTGAATTACTCCCAGCAGAGACTGGGAATCCCTAAGTACTATTCAGGCTGCAAATTTTTGCACCAAAGATCCCTTTATGTTAATCAAACTAATAACAACTTTTAAAAGGTCAAGAAAATAGTGAGAAATCTCCCTTTTTAAGTGAGACATTGTAGGGGCCCTACAGTTAACCTAATAAACTAAGACAGAGGAAGAGATGACTCAATGGATATGTACAGAAAAAGAGGATGACAAGAAAGCAAATAGATGAGAGACTTGAGTAGGAAATGGTCTCAGAAGCCAAAGTATGGGCTGGATGTAGCAGCTCTGAACTGAATGCTGCCTTAAGATTAAGGAAGGTCGATAACTAAGAAGAGACTTAGACTTGACTATGGTATTAACATCAGCTATTTTAAGCACCTGCTTTGAGGTAACTTTCAGTAAAACGGTAATGATTAGAGCCGAAATACAGGGAATTTTATTAAAGGGCAGATACCTTTCCTCCCATTCTCCTGTTCTTTCAGATTCTGGCACATCGGTAAATAAAAACTAGTATCTTGTAGTTAATTGGGCTGGGCAAGCAGAACAGGCAGCTTTACAGTCGCTTAGCTGGCACATATTTACATAAGGCGGTCAAAATTCCAGCCAGGCTTTCTCAAAACTAGTTTTTGAGAAACTAGGCAGAATTTTTTCAACTTATACTTATCCCTTCTTCCAGGTCATGTTAAAATAACGCCTTGGGTCAGGATGACAGATGCCTGTTTTGTCTGGAGACTTAGATGTTCATTCACTCATTAATATCAATTTGACAATTTTCTTGCTAAAGTAAAATGATTTTCATTTTTCTTCCTTCTCTGCCACAATCTGCCATCAGAATACGACCACAGAAAGACAAAATATTTTGTTTAAAAACAACCTAGAAGCCGGGCTCGGTGGCTCAGCCTGTAATCCCACGCCTTTGGGAGGCTGAGGTGAGTGGATTTCCTGAGCCTGCGGGTTCCAGACCCGCCTGGGCAGCGAGACCTCATCTCTACAATAAATCAAAAAATCAGCTGGGCGTGGTAGCGCATGCCTGTAATTCCAGCTACTGGGAAGGCTGAGGCGGAAGGATCGCCGGAGCCCAGCAGGTTGAGGCTGCGGTGGCCGGAAGCGGCCACTGCACTCCAATATGGGTGACAGAGTGAGACTCCAACTCAAAAAAAAAAAAAAAAAAAAAACCTAGACTGGGCACAGTAGCTCACACCTGTAATCCCAGCACTTTGGGATGCCAAGACAAGAGAATTGCTTGAGCCCAGGAGTTTGACACCAGCCTAGGCAACATAGCAAGGCTCCCATCTCTACAAAACAAAAAATTAGCCAGCCATGGAGGCATGTGCCTGTAGTCTCAGCTACTCAGGAGGCTGAGGTAGAAGGATCATCTAAGCCAGGAGGTCAAGCCTGTGTGAGCTGTGATTGTGCCACTGCATTGCAGCCTGGGCAACAGTGAGGCCCTGACTCTAAATATAAAAAAAATAAAATAAAACTACCTAGACCAATGTGCATATGGTTAAATTGACATTTCCTTACTAAAATACACTTAGTTCATTTATGCACTGCTATTTCTCATGCAAAGGTAGCTTCAAAGTGATCTTCCTAAGATATAAAAAAGGACTTAAATCAGTATCATTCACCACTTACTTTATTCAGACACTTGAGTGTACCTCTCTCACCAGAGCTAGAGATGGTCGTCTCTGTACATTTCACAGTAAAGAAAAACATCATTCACCAAATCCATGACCAAGGGAACTTTGAGGATTTCTTTAATTTGTAGCAGAGACTGCAGCCCAAACAGCAATGCCACATCCACAGTATGCCAGCTTCCTACCCTACCCGTATTCCTCTCTTCTTTAAAGCTCCAAAGGTTATTATCAATAAGATTAAATCTCACCTAGGAGAAAAATAATGACCCACATATTAATGTATAACTAAAAAGAAAAATAAATAATGGGATTCTTAAAAAGGACACCTTACTTTACCTGGGTTATAATTAGACCAACCTGTGGATGAAATGAGAGCTTAGGAGGCACCATGAGTTTCACCTGTGCCAGTCTCTTATAGCGATCAGCAGATTCTCTCCTCCCTTGAAATCTCCAATCTACATATTCAGTAGCTTTTTTAAAGGCCTCAGCACTGACAACTCTCAGGTGAAAAGTATAGACAACAACCAACAAACCAAGATGCCGTTATGCACTTCACTTTCGATAAACT
This sequence comes from Cephalopachus bancanus, assembly GCA_027257055.1. Taxonomy (NCBI): domain Eukaryota; kingdom Metazoa; phylum Chordata; class Mammalia; order Primates; family Tarsiidae; genus Cephalopachus; species Cephalopachus bancanus. The sequence continues at coordinate 2,085,631 of JAPVLO010000294.1, read as the reverse complement.
GAAACAAAGATTAGCTGGCCCAACCTAATGAATGAGAGCATAAAACTAGAAGCTTGGTTAACACTAGTTTTGACACCATATATCGATTCCTCAACTCTTAAGTTCCTTTGGAGAGAAGTCATGAGAGGCTGGAGTCCTCAAACCTCAACTAAGAATGAATCCTCTTTCTCCCCAATGTAAAACAGCAAATGCACCTATAAGGTAGAGTTAGCAAGGAGAAAAAAGTTGGAAAGATTTCTAGATAAAACAGGAAATCACAGAAGGCAAACTAAAATCAATTGAAACAGGCCTCACAAAAGAGACATCAGCTGAAGGTCTTATAAAAAAACAACATCCTTGAATGGGCAAAGTAAGGGAAGAGCATAGCAGCCCTTGGACTTCAGAGGAAAGTCCACCAAGACGTGTTAAGATTCCCAGCTAAGAATGAGTTCAGTCTCCGTCCATGATCAGATTCTGCAACGTGTGTATCCCAAAAGGAGTTCCACATGAAGATCCTTTTCTCTGCAACTCTTAGATGAGCACCAACACACACTCCACCAATCTGCCAAACACAGCTGGAACTCCTTGTCTGACCCGCACTCTCCCTGGCTCTCCACAGAGTGTTTGGTCTTTACCGCCAGGCTCGATTCAGGAGTTTCACCTGTGCCAGTCTCTTAGTGATCATGGTGGCAAAAACCAGGCCAAAGAGGACACTGCTGATTAACACATAGTCATAGTCATCCTTCAGGACATCAAACTGTTTGGATGGGTAGACTCGAGTTTGGTAAATGTCCAAACCATAGGCCACAACCTGGAAGGCAGACAAAACAAGAATTATGGAAGAAGCCACCAATGGTCCACACCACCTCAAATTCAGGTAAGGGGGGAAACGGGATTCTCAGCTGTTTCCCCAAGGGTAAAATAAAGAGCAGCTGTCACACAGAGTGACCGTGAAGGTAGTGCAGACTGGGCTGGGGCCTCTACTCACCAAACAAGTGGACTCCAGGCCTGAGGGAGCTGTGTAGATACCTCGCATTCGAGAAACTGTCTGGTTATAGTTGATAAATCGCTCTGCGTGTATCTGTACATCTGGAGAATATGGGATCAGGTTCTCCTCTCTGCAAAACACCAGCCGGGACAGGCACTCTGAGAACTGCTTGTAAAGGGATCTCTTGGCTGCCGTTCCTGAGTCCTGGGAGGTTTCCAAGCTACATATCTAACCTCGAAATCTCTTTGGATGTTGCATTAGGTAGTTAATTTAGCAGCTGAATGTTAGGAAGGACTGCAAGAAAGGAAGCTCTCTGGAAAGTAAGACTGAGGTCTGGATCCCTACCTTGGTCTAAAGATTAAAAAAAATATAGACGACTGGCATTTCACAGCACACAGGCGAAGTCAGGGCCACACTGAACCAATAGGCAAACTCCCGCTCTTCACTTCAGAGTGCCTCTCAGTCCCTGTTTCTCCTCTGCATCCTGATGATCACCCATGTCTCTTCCCAGTTTTAACCTCCTCTCTCTCATATAGATCTCCAAACCACACGCCTTTCCTTTCTTCATGCTCCCAAGAGAACTCAGGATGAAGGTGAGAGAATATGCAGAGATAGTGGTTGAAAATACAGAAATGAATACTGTGAACAAGTTGCTGGCTTGCCCACATGATCTAGCCCCCACTGCCTCCATGGCCTCATTTTCTAGCATCTCCCATCACACTGCTCCACCCACAGGCCTCTCTGCACCCCCAAAAAACTCACCAGACATGCTTTCAGGGCATATGCACACATTCTACACAGCCCTCCATAGCCTGTCCCTGCTTTATTTTTTCTCATTAGCATTTATGAGTCTCTTATTTTACTATTTACCACACTCTGTTTTACTTGTTTATCTAATTTATTACCCATATCCCACCAAAACATAAGCTCCATGAGGGCAGACTTGTCAGACTTGTTCCCTCTGTATCCCCTGCCCTTAGCACAGCATGACAGCATATAGCACACTGAGGACCAAGCTTAGCCAGAGGTTAAGTTCAGTGAGGTCAGAGCCTTCAGCATTGCCCACACAGGTCTCACCTGCTTTGTTCTGTTGGGATCTCAGGACGGCGGGGATCCAGCAAAGCCTTAGGAAGGGAAAGAATTGCCCCGGAAGGCAGCCCAACTGCACAGAAAGGAGGATATTCATGAGGATCCAATCCCAGCTGAGGGCCAGTTACAAAGTGTCATTATCACAGAAATGTACAAGAGAGGGTTTAAAACAAAGAAATGGGTTAATGAGGCTCCCTTAAATAGCCAAAAACAGTCAACCAACAATACACATGGGTCTGAATAAAGGTTTTGAAGATAGTTTTGAAGATATATTTTTTTTTAATTTATTGTAGAGATGAGGTCTCACCAAGTTGCCCAGGTTGGTCTCGAACCCGTGGGCTCAGGCAATCCTCTCACCTTGGCCTTCCAAAGTACTGGGATTATAAGTGTGAGCCACCGCGCCCGGCCAATAATTGTTTCTTAATGCATCATCCTGAGACATCAGAAAATAAAGCTCTAGTATCAAGATATGGGTAATGATAAAAGAGAAGAGAGTGGAAGGCCACTTGGATCTCTTCGTCACTCTCTCCACCAGGGAGTCTCCTTCCCATTGAGCAAACACAGGTTGTATGTACCACTGCAGTATGGTCGCCAGGGAGGGTGGAGGACGGAGGACCAAGCATCAGCATAGCACCAGTCTCAGTAATGGTGAGTAAAGCTGATAAACAGCTGGCCAGGATGTCTTCCATAATCATACTTAAGAATACAATCGTAATACCAAGTGCCTGTCAGAGCTGAGACCCAAATGTGCTTGATAAATCAACTAGGTACAGGAAGCTATAAACAGAGTCTTGAACTTAGGATACATAAGGATGAGACCCTAAACCCTGCCAGTTTCCACACCCTGTCAGCACAAGCTAGCTATGTTAAGAATGTTATCAGCGGCCAGGCATGGTGGCTCACGCCTGTAACCTCAGCACTTTGGAGGCTAAGGTGGGAGGATCGCTCAAATCCAAAAGTTTGAGATCAGCCAGGGCAATACAGTGAGATCTCGTCTCTACAAAAAAAAAAAATCAAAAAATTAGCAAGGTTTGGTGACATTCACCTGTAGTCCCAGTTACTTAGAAAGCTGAGGTGGAAGGACTCCTCAGCCCAGGAGGTTGAGACTGTGGTGAGCCATGATTGTGCCAATGCTCTCCAGCCTGGGTGACAGTGACACCCTGACTCAAAACCAAAAAAAAGAAAACTATCAAGGAGTGAATTTCTGAGCTAGGTGAAAACGTCAAACAGAAGGGAAGTTGTTCATCACAAACAAGGACTAACAGAGAAGTCAGTGGCAAGACTCAACTAAGGAACTTTCTCCACTGAAATACAGCCCTGTCACCACCCTTCCCTTACAGATGGCCAGACAGGGCTCTGTTGGCAACACATCCCCTGCTCTGTCCCTCAGTGTGGCTGCTCAAGGGAAGCTGGTCACCCCAGAGGCCCCCCCAGACACTCACTCAGCAGGTGTCGGCTGGTGATGCCCCGCTCGGTGATGGTGGCCTCCATGGCACTGATGGAGGAGGGGAAGATGTAGGACTGCTGGAGCACCTGGGGCAGCTGGGGGCGGTCCAGGGAGCTGAAGGCGGTGGCATTGTACTGCTCGGTGCCCTCATAGAGCTCCAGTGCAGTAAACTCATTGCGCCGAGCCTTGGTATTCCAGTACTGGTACTGCAGAGAGAGAGGAGGCAGCTCATGTTTAGCTGCTGCTTCTGCTGGAAAGGGAAATTACATGGAAAGGCAACTTTCCAATTAGCTACAGTTCCAGCAACAAATATCACCTTGCACCCCAGTTTTCTTCCTTGTTACCAAATTTACTGACTTTAGGGTAGGATAATCTAGGCTATCCAAAATTCACCACAAGACAAGGGAATTCTCAAGATCTTAGAAGTCCTAACAGTAATAGCTAGCCTTCGAGTCCTTAGGGGAGGCATTGCTCTCAGCTAGCCTGAAGGTGACTGACATTACCCTTATTTCACCAGTAAAGCAACACAGACAGCATATACAACTAGGGAGAGGTTGTGCCAAGAACCGAAAGAGATTAAGATCAAACCTAGGGAGTCTACCTCCTGAGCCCAGCCCCCTAACCAACACACCATCCAGGAGGCTGGGAACCCATGAAAACACAAAGCAGCAACTGGGTCTCTGGAAAGGACTTTAGATGCAGGAAGACCTCTGAAGCTACCTCGAGTCCCAGCAGCAACTCCTTACCACCACCCAGTTCTCTGAATGCACGAGATGAACAGGGCCCTTGGCTTTCTTCTGCACAGAGGAGTGTATAATGCGCCCAGTGATGCCATCAATGAGGAAGATGCCAATAAAGGTACGCTCATGGTGCACATCTGTGCTCTCTGTCACCACGGCCAGTAGGTTGGGGTTCAGGCTCTGGGGAAAGAAAGAGAAAAGCACCTTCAAAACCATGAGGGTATATCATGCAATCACCGATGTTACTTCTCTGCTCAAAACTTTCCAGTGGCTCCTCACTGTGCTCCACTCTGAGCCCTGGACAAGGAGGCCAACCCAGAGCACCAGGCTGGCAGAGGAACCAGGCTTTCTAGTTAGAAGAGCTTCCTCCTAAGAGTTTCTCATCACAGCACTGGTTCATGTCCACTGGGTACTAGGAGCCTTGCATTTCATTTCACTCTTAAATACCCTTGCAGAGTCCCTATTATTATCCACATTTTGCCACTGAGGAAAGTTCTAAGGTAGTTTAGCAACTTCTCAAGTCACAGACAGCAAATGGTAGCTCAAGATAGAATCTAGGTCTGCCCACTCACTGACCCGAGGACACCACTCTAGCAATGTTCTTTCTCTCCACCAAAACTGTCCTTAAAGTAAATAGTGTCTTCCCCTTTGCTAAAGCCAGGGGATGAGTCCTGGTCCTCATCTTACTTGACCTGCTAGTATCATGTGACACAGATGATCACTTCCTTCTTCAAACACTTTTTCACCTGGTTTCCATAAACACCTACTCCCTGGCTTTCCTTCTGCCTTACTGGTCTCCTTCTCAGTCTCTTTTGTGGCTTCCTCCACATCCTCCCAGTCTCTTCATAATGAAACATACCAGGCAGCACTCAGGCCTTGGGCATTTCCATCTATAATGCATGCACCAGCCAGGCTCGGTGGCTCAGCCTGTAATCCCGTGCCTTGGGAGGCCGAGGTGAGTGGATTGCCTGAGCCCGCGGGTTTGAGACCTGCCTGGGCAGTGAGACCTCATCTCTACGATAAATCAAAAAATCAGCCAGGCGTGGTAGTGCACGCCTGTAGTTCCAGCAACTTGGAAGGCTGAGGCGGAAGGATAGCCAGAGCCTAGCAGATCGAGGCTGCGGTGGCCGGGAGCGGCCACTGCACTCCAGTCTGGGCGACAGAGTGAGACTCCAACTCAAAAAAAAAAAAAAAAAAAAAAAAAAAAAAAATATATATATATATATATATATATATATATATATGCATGCACCCTTGCAGTAACCCCAGCTAATTTCATGGCATAAACACCACTTACGTATGTCCAGTGTATGTATCCAAGCCAGACTTCCTGAACTCCAGTCTTTACTAACAAACCACCATCTCATTCCCTTTATGTCCCTCCTGAAATTTACCATGCCCTAAACTACTGTTCCGCCCCTGCCTAAACCTGCCCTTCCCTCAGTCCTTCCCAGTCAATGGCAACTTCCTGCTTCCGTGTCTCAGACCTAAAGCCACACAGTCATCCTTGACTCCTTTCTCTCTCTCCAGTGCACGTGCGCATGCGACACACACACACACACACCCCCCTACACACCTACCTCTTGGCTCTCGCAAAGTATACAGAACCTGATCCCTCCTCCCCACCTCCACGCTACCAGCCCAGTTCCAGTCACCATCACCCCTGGATTCCCACAGCAGCCTAACTGGTCTGCTTTCCTCCTTGCCCCTCTACAGTCTAGTCTAGCCAAATGAGCCTGTGGAACCTCAGTCACTGATGTTACTTCTCTGCTCAAAACCTCCCAGTGGCCCTTCACTGCACTCCAAATAAAGATCAGGGTAACAGCCTGTAATCTGGCCCTATCGCCCTCTGCCCTCGGCAGCACCGACGCACCTCCTCACTTGTCCTTTCAGTCACCAGTCCTCCTTGCTGTTCCTTGAATACCCCAGGCATGCTCTGGCTTTTCTGTATGGAAGGCTCTTCCCCTAGATAGCCACATGACTTACTTCCTCACCCGACTCATCACGCAGTGCCATTTTCTCAGGGAGCCCCCCTTCATCACCCTACAAACACCACAGCCCTTCCAAGGCCTGTGCTCGCTTTCCCTCTTCCTGGCTTTATTTTTCTCTGTAGAACTAGTCACCTTCTAACATACTAATTTACCAGCTGGGCATGATGGCTCATGTCTGTAATCCCAGCACTTTGGGAGGCAGAGGCAGGAGAAGTGCTTGAGTCCAGCAATTTGAGACCAACCTAGACAAGACCTCATCTCTACAAAAAACTAAAAAAAATTAGCTGGGCATGGTGGCACACGCCTATAGTCCCAGCTACTCAGGAAATAATAATAATAAATAATAAATAAGTCTACCTATTTATTTTTTATTAGCCTCTCCCAGCTACAATGACAGAAAATTTTATCTGTTTTGTTTACTGACGTACTCCAGTGTCTAAAAAGAATGTCTGCAACCACCTAGTGCTCAAAAATGTGCTGCTTCATCTCTGTGCCATTCCTTCCAAAATTCCATAACCACCACATAACCATGAGAAAAACATCAGACAAAGCAAGATTCAAAAACATTCTACAAAACACCTGACTAGCACTCTAAAACAATCAAGGTCATGAAAAATAAGGAAAGAATGAAAAACTGTCACACACAAGAGGAGATTAAAGAAATCTGACAGTGTAGGATCCTGGAAAAGAAAAATGACATTAGTGAAAAAACTGGTGAAAACTAAATAAAGTCTGGAGCTTACTTAACAGTCATGTACCAACATTGGTTTCTTAGTTTAAACAAATGTGCCGTGGTCATGTAGCAAAAACTGGTAAGAGGGATGTGAAACTATATGCACTATCTTTGCAGCTTTTCTGTAAATCTAAAATTATACCAAAATGAAAAGTTTATTTAAAAAACTAAAATTTGCATAATGACATGAATCCAAAATGGCCTGTTACTACCTGGCATTCTTTTCCAGCATATGAAAACACAGCTTCTCTTATAAAGGTAAAATTATATATTTTTTATCCCGCGCCTTTGGGAGGCTGAGGTGAGTGGATTGCCTGAGCCCGCGGGTTCGAGACCCGCCTGGGCAGCAAGACCTCATCTCTACAATAAATCAAAAAATCAGCCGGGCGTGGTAGCGCATGCCTGTAATTCCGACTACTTGGAAGGCTGAGGCGGAAGGATCGCCGGAGCCCAGCAGGTCGAGGTTGCGGTGGCCGGAAGCGGCCACTGCACTCCAGTCTGGGTGACAGAGTGAGACTCCAACTCAAAAAAAAAAAAAAAAAATTATATATTTTTCTAGTGTAAGTCAAAATGTACTTTAGAGTTTGTGGGCCAGGCACAGCTGCTCACACCTGTAACCCCAGCACTTTGGGAGGCGGAGGCAAGAAGATTTCCTGAGCTCAGTAGTTTAAGACCAGCCTAGGCAACTTGGCGAGATCTCGTCTCTACAATAAATCAGAAAATTAGCCAGGCATGGTGGTAGTGCACACTTATAGTCCTAGCTACTTGGAAGGCTGAGGTGGAAGGATCACCTGAGCCCAGCAGGTCGAGGCTGTGGTGGCCATGATCATGCCACTGTACTCCAGCCTGGGTGAGTAAGACTCTGACTCAAAAAAATAAAGTAAAAACTTCAGTGTCCTTTAAAAAAAAAAAATCTCTATTATTTTGGTCATCTTGAACAGGTTAAAGTCACATGGGAATTATTCATCAATTAAAAATTCAATCTGTATCCATTAAAGTACAGAATTAAATAAATAAATAAATAATCAAGTCAAAAGCACTAATAACATATAACACTATGTGGCAGGCACTATTCTCATCACTTTACATGTTATCATTATCTTTAAAACAATCCTCTGAAGTCAGTGCTACTACCTTTGTCGTATTGGTGCAAATGGAAGTTTCAGCAGCCTAAGAGATAAAACAGCTAGTTTATGGCAAAGCCAGCTCTGAACTCAACATCCCAGCAGAGGTTTGCTCTCTGCTCTGCAGGCTCACACTCAGTGAGGAGGCTTCCCTGTCGAGTTCCATGGCCGCACTGCTCTATTCTGTGACCCCCTCCACCTGAATCTCTGCTGTGCCAGATGGTGTAATTAACATTCATTACTATTGTGATTACATTCTCTCCCAGGATAGTCTTGCAGCGCACTTGTTGCCCTGTCTCCCTCCCTTTACCACTAACCAGAGTATGGGATCACAGAGATGGAGCTCTACCACTAAGTACAGTAAGAGCTAACATCTGCTGGATACTCACCCTACACCAGGTACTGGGCACGAGTATCTAATGTGATCATCATAACAACCCTAGGAGGAGGGAATATTATGCCCATTTTACAGACAATAAATTAAGGCTCAAAGGTATTAAATGATCTGTATCTACCAAGACCTAGAGCTAGACTTCAGGCTCTTGATTTCCTGATTCTAAAGTCCTGGCTCTGTGCCAGACCACTGGCCGTACCTTGTAGAGCACACTGCGGTCCCCCATCACACGGCCCTGGGAATGAACGTGCTCACTGCTGCGCTTCCCCTTCACCGTGACGATCCGCTGTACTTCTGGGGGAATGGTCAGCTCCCAGCTCAGTTCAGTGGTGAGGTCCTAGGGCAGGGCAAAAGAGCCTGAAATCAGGAGGGCACTCTTCGAACTGAAACAACTGGAGCTAGACAGGCCTGCAGTTCATCATTTGAGGCCTTTGTGTTTGAGATCAGAACTAGAAAAATGGCAATAAAGATCTCGCATATGAAGAAGTTTTAGAACTCTCAGTTTGATGAAGGAAGATATGAAAGCTAGTAAGAAGAGTACTCAAGAGTTTCCCATTGTTTATCTGAGTAGGAAAAGTCCAAGGAAAATATACCATTTATTACTAAAATCTAAGATCCCTGTATACTGGGCCAGCAGTGAAGGATGATGCTAGCAGGGACCTCAAAACACTTCCTGTCTACTTCTTTCTGGTCACAGGAAACTGGTAAATACACATTTATGGTTAAACACATTATTATACCTTTATCCTATGGAATTAGGAGCCCTTGGGGGCAGGGGTTGGTAACTGGGAAGGGACGTAAGGGCTTTCTGGGGAGCTGGTGGTGTTCTGCTTCCTGAAGTGATTACCATGTACACAAGAGTATTCCTTTTGTGAAGGTTCACAGTCATAACCTCATGATTTTGTACTTGTGTCCATATTTTACTGTAATAAAAAATAGGTTTGTTGACAAAATAATGAGGTAGAAGTCCTATTACATGAAAAAATCAAATTTAACAATAACAAATATAGGTCAATTCCATGTGAATGAGAAAAAAAATGTATGAGACACGTATGTCCATACAGCTGCTGATACAGTATGATAAAGACACAGGATGGTGGGAGGAGGCCCAGCAAGTTGGCGACAGACTTCCCATCTGGGGAAGACAGCTGGGAATGGGCTGTGAGGGTCTGTTCACATTTTGCTTGTGAACTTCTGTACCAATGGAATTCTTTACAATGAGAATACATGTATTACATTTTTGAAATAATAAAAATGTTATTAAACAAATAAGGCCGGTCATGGTGGCTCACACCTGTAATCCTAGCACTTTGGGAGGCTGAGGCAAGAGGACTGCCTGAGCCCAGGAGTTTGAGACCAGCCTGGGCAACGTGGTGAGACCTTATCTCTACAATAAATCAAAAAATTAGTGAAAAAATAATTGTCCTTCCAAGTTGTTAAAAGGGGGCCTTGAAAGAAACTGTTCTGTGTAGATTCAGGAGCGTGATCTGGAGTGTGGGTGTCATGAATCAGTGCAGTCCTGAGGCTATCATCTGAGTAAATGGTGGCCTAGGAAGACAAAGGAGGCAGAGCTTTCTGTGGGAGGTTTGTCAGGTATGGCCTATAGTCCCAGCTACTTGGAAGGCTGAGCGGAAAGATTACCTGAGCCTAGCAGGTCAAGGCTGTGGTGGTGGTGATCGTGCCACTGCCCTCCAGCCTGGGCAACAGAGTGAGACTCCAACTCAAAATTTAAAAAAAAAAAAAAGCCTTCATTGTCACAGCCCTCTGAAAGCATGAGAACTCACTAAAATATCCCCAAAGAAGAAAGCCACCAAGTGAGGGCAAAGGCAGCAAACTCACTTGGAGGTCAAAGACTATACAGCCACACCTGACAAACTTCCCACAGAAAGTTCTGCCTCCTTTGTCTTCCTAGGTCACCATTTACTCAGATGATAGCCTCAGGACTGCAGTGATTCATGACACCCACACTCCAGATCACGCCCCTGAATCTACAAAGAACAGTTTCTTTCAGGGCTCCCTTTTAACAACTTGGAAGGACAATTGTTTTTTCACTCACAAGGGCAAAGGCTGTGCTTTCTGGGCAGACCATTGCCCATGTCCTCTATGCTAAAGGTTAGCTGCTACAAAAATGTCAGGAAAGGGTGCTGCACTGCATTTTCAAAACAACAGAAGCTCAAACTTAGATGGCACATCCCATGTGCCAGGCTTTGTGATTTCCATGTATTTCCTCACTAAATCCTCACAACAACCTTATGAGTTAGGTACTGTCATCACCTATTTCACAGACAAGAAGACAGAGGCCAGAGATGTTCTATGCCCAAGGTCACAAAGTTAATAAGTGATAAAGCTAGGCTTCAAACCCAGGCTGCTGGGTCCAGGCACTCAACCTCTGTGCTCCATTGTCTCTCAAAAAGGTCTTCTAGTGAGTGCACACACAACCCTGCTAACAAGGCCAACACCAACCCCTTGTGAACTTCAGAGCTGGACTTCAGAGCCAGTATGTATCACTGTTTACAAGAGTCAAGATCAGAGCAAATCAATTCCATTTCTAGAGTAAATTCAAAGCACGCATTCTATCAAGAGTCGGTCAATAACATCATCTTTGTTTAAAAGTACAACTCATTCCTCAATCCCCATTCCTACCTCCCACCCTCCCAGAAGTGGAGAAGTGTCCCTTCTCTCTGCTGTAGAAAAGAAATGTGGAATGAAGGCTCCATGAGGGCAGAGACTTGGTGTACTGTGCACTGCACCATCTGCGGCACTTAGAACCACAGCTGCCATGTAGTAGCTGCCTAGTATGAACAGATGCGCGACTCTGAATCAGACATCAGGATTACATTAATCTTAGTTTACAACAGAATGAGTAGCGTAATTCACTTCTTGGCCAAATGACCAGGAGACACCCCATCCCCCCTCCAAAGGGTCCTGCCAGGATGCCCCTTCCCTACCTTCCGAAGTCGATATCCACAGAGTCGTCCCTGCTCTGCATCCACCAGATAGAAGAAGATGGAAGGGGCAAGCTCATGTAGCTGTCTCAGGACATTCCGAGTGGCTGGGAAAGCTGTGACCTTAAAAAACCCAGACAGCCCGAGAAAAGAGTTAAAGGAAAGGATTGGGAATCTCTAAGTCATTTCCCAAGACTCACTACTCTTTTCCCATCAAAGGGAACTTTAAGAATAAGACAGCAAATCTTAAAATAATGTGAATCGGCCAGCTCAGTGGCTCAGACTGTAACTCCAGCACTTTGGGAGGCTGAGCCGAGAGAACTGCCTGAGCCCGAGGGTTTGAGACCAGACTGGGTAACTTGGTGAGACCTCGTCTCTACAATAAATCACAAAAATCAACCAAGCGTGGTGGCGTGTGTCTGTAGTTTCTGCTACTTGGAAGGCTGAGACAGAAGGATCGCCTAAGCCCAGCAGGTTGAGGCTGCAGTGGCCATGAATGTGCCACTGCACTCCAGCCTGGGTGACAGAGTGAAACTCCAACTCAAAACTAATAATGATAATTTGAATCTAGCAAACTCAGTTTTGGGCTTACATTTAGTTCTGTTGAGAACCTGAGTTTTTCATAGGAGCACAAAGAACAATCCTTAGGGCTGTGTTCCTTAGGGCTGGCCCTAGAGTCTAAAGGTGCTGGCAGCGACCACGCTCCACCTCTGGATGGAGCTTGAGTCAGAGGTGGCCCCTTCACCTTGTCCTCCACTGATTGTTTGACTATCCCGCCCTAGACCCGACTCCACTCCGATGTCCTCCATCCCTTCTGAAGACACAGTACCTTGTACTCATCATCAATCAACAGCAACACCTTGGCGTAGTCTTGATCCATGATTGGAAGAAGCAAAGACTGCAAGATGGGACGCTTCAGCACTGGGGGAGCCACCTGACTCCACTTCCCAAATATGGGATTGAAGACATACAAAGAACTCATCCCTGTCTCCTAAAATAAGCAAGGTGTCAGATTCTACCAATATCAAAAGAATGCAAATCCTAAGAGCAAATCTGAAAAGCTGGGACTTCAGCTCAATTGTGAGGGGTTCCCTACTCTTTGCCCCCTTTGTGGAAAATAAATTCTTGGCTGAAGATGAATGGTCCCCTAGGCTAATGTCAAAAGGAATAAAGTCAAACTGTCTCTGGTTACAAACCTAACCAAGAACTGATAAGCTGAAGACCAAATTAAAAAGCCAAGTAACAATTCAGCAAGTCCAGGGAAGCTATTCAAGAGGTGCATCTACCAATCCCTCTTTCTAATACGACTAGAATGAGTCTACATGAATCCATTCTAATTCTGGGAAGCAGACATGTGAACAGCTTTGTGTCCTGCTCTTCCTCATAGAGAAAACAGCCGCTTGGCCTATTTGGAAGGATGAGAGCCAGCTTCCTGTGAATCTGGTGAAGTCACAACCCCTTACACTCAATTCTACTTCCACGCTGGATGGTTCCTCCACCTAGGCATTAAACTGGAAGAAACACAGTTCCTGCCCCTGAAACTTTCTCTTTCTCTCCCACAAAATTCCAAGGGCCCAGGAGAAATGTAAGTTGCAAAACAGCACAAGAGCCACACCCACTTTGGCTCCAGTTAAAGGTGACTGCCTCACCTTGTCCTTCACCAGGAGGGTGCATTGTGGAGGGTGGGGGAAATGAGCAGTAGTTCTCTGGACCATCAGCTTGAAGGAGGAGTCTGGCTTAACACTAGGTAGATATTGTTTCCACAGGATGGTGCCAGAGCTGCTCTCAATGCCAAAAAGCTGCAAGATAAACAAATGCTTGGCTCACTACTAGAAAGAGAAACCAAAGAGCTGAATCTATACTTGAAGATGAGAGCCAGTGCATCCCCTCCCAAGGCCTTTTATTTCCCACCCTGAACTTCAACAGGTTCAGGACCTGCTTCAACCCCACTCACCTTGCCTGAGGCTGTGACCATCACCATCATCTTCTGGAGGTTGAACTCATCCCTGGCCAGGGTGTCGATGTTGATTTCATTCTTAATCTGACTCCGGGGCTTCCGAGCATCGTAAAACATCTTCCAGAGGTGGGAAGTCCATGCCTGCAGCAGGATGAGCTGAGACGAGAGGCGTTTCAGGAACATCCCCAGCAAGCCATCTGGTGTCAAGGAAAAGGTAGCGCACTCTGCATCAACTCAGGGTCCAGTAAGGAGGTATGTGCTTTTCCTAATGAGGGATCTCTCTGTCTCTTCTGAAGTGTTAAAGTCCATGCCACAAGCCCAAGGTACAGTCCAGAGTCTAAGGCCTAGTCTCACACCATATAGTCATGCAGAAGCTTCCCAAAACTACTTACCTGGCTCTTACATCTAAATCCAGCTAAACTCTTGGAATAGGAGACTAAGCAGTCAGAGATCAGCCATGCAGGATGTAGCCATGCTGTGAAGTCTCCACTACAGTCCCACATCAAGGTGGGCCAGAGGAGGCTTCTGGGCGTCATGACAAAGCCAGAAGAGGCATGGGTGTGGGAAGCTGGGGTGCAGGTTTATGTGTATCATGAATAGGTACTTCCATCTCCCACAGCCTCAGGCCTACTTTGTCAACTGTTTAACCTGTACCCAACAGATCTACTTGCAACCATTTCCCAAGGGCATCATTCACTCTATTCCTGACTCCGTCAGTGAAGACAGCGTCTTTCAAATCTCCATCAGACACCTTGGAGTTGGTGACAGATGCAAGGCAGCAAGGTAAAGAATTCAGCCTCTGGAATCTGGCAGACCTGGAGTAGAATCCCAGCTCCACTACTTACTACTGTGAGACCTTGGGAAATGAACTTCAAGTAGCTCATAGGGCTGTTGATTTTATCACATGATGTACAAACAGGGTTTAGCAGGGTGACTAGTACATCGTAAGTACTCACACAAAGTAGTGCCTCTGCCTATCTTGTTTTCTATCAATTCCAGCTCAAGGAAGATAAGTGAGAGGCAAACAGGACAAGTCACAAGCATGGCAGCCCACACACACCCACACATGGGATGTACCTCATTGGTGCAAGTCAGGCAGAAAAATAACCAAAAGCTAGCTACGTGGGCAGGCAATGAGCAACAAGGTAGCAAGAAGCAGGTTTTACCTTGAATCGCTGGATCCAGGCAGCAGAAATAAATAGTAAAATCAAATTAATCCTCAGCTTAAGAAAACGCACACTGCCTAGCAGGGTGCCTGGCCCAGAGCAGGCACTCAACAACTATCCACTGGACAGCCGGATGAACGATGGAAGGGAGAGGAGTGGGGGCAGGACTGAATCAGAGCAGAGCAAATCAAGCTCATCCTGGGGGTTGGGACTGTGGCTGGCTTTCACAGTCCCAGGTGAGCCCAGAAATGTCTCTCTAGAAAGATGTGGCTGCTGCTCTGGGGACAATGAGTATACAGCTCCTGGCAAGGAGCTAGTAAACAGGTCTGCAGGCAACAGTAGTTATTACCAAGACTTTCTTTCCTTAGGTTCTTGCCCTGGAGGGATTCCCAGTTCATCCTTTCACAAAAAAAGAATGACTTCATAAACCATAACGCCAAAAATGCAGGGAAATCTGATCTCAGAGCTGATTCAGGGCAGACTGGCAATCTGCTGAGCCCAGATTGCCAAGTCACAACGTCTCTTGTGGTCCCACCTACAAGCCCATTCCCAGAGCAGCCCTTCCAGCTATGCTGTGCACCCACCTCTTATGTTCATACCTGCCTTTTTGCCAAATTCTCCTTCCAGCTCAGCCTGCGCCCCGGTCAGTGGGAGATCCACCATCTCCAGGCACACCACTTCTGCCAGCGACTCCTCACGGCTCCACAGCACCACCTTCCCTGCTGTAGGAAGCCATTTTTACAAAAGCTAAGCCTGCCTCTTGGTCTTCTGAAGAGGCTCTTCTAGGTGACTCAGGGGTTGCCACAGCTCTTGTATGAAAAGAAAATGGCAGAGCAAGGGGCAGGAATCAACAGGGCAAGCAATTACGCCTTGTGGTCATATTGTACCTGAGGCAGAAGGCTTAAAAAAAAAGAGCAAGTGGGGAAAGTTCTGTACCCCGCCCTAGCATGCTAAGGAATTATTCAAAAGCAGGTGACATGGTGCTGGAAAAATCACTCAGGGCACACTCCACTTGAACCTTTCCCAGAAGGATTCCACTTAAACTTTTTCCCTGTCCAGAGCTTCCCAAAAACCAGTCTGATTAGAACTCATGGGAAGGCCTGAGGAGGAAAAGTGGGTTGGATGAGGTCTACTTACCCAGCTGCTGCAGGAAAAGTAGCAGATGATCCTCCGTCTGCACCAAGGCCCGGTAGCCCACTGAGTCATCCTTCTTCAGGAACACCTGGATATACAGCTGGAAGCCAAACAGTCAAGGCCACTGTAGTGAGAACCCGGTACCTCTGAGAGCCCCATATTCCATGATTCAAAGTGTTAGGAGTTGACAGAGGTCCAGATCATAGACTATTTGATGTCTAAACAACACAACTATTACCAAGAAGCCAGTAAGACGATGCATATTCTTAGGAGCCAGCACCACAATGATGCTACTCACTCTTGGACCTCTCAATGGCAGAACCTTCACAGGCACCACGTCATTTATCTGTGTTCTAATCACATCCCACAAGATGAGCAGGAGGCCAAGATTAGATTTTCCATTTCAGAGATGAAGAAGCCATGGTCCAAGAGACTGGGAAACACAACTAAATGTATGTGGAGGCAGGCAATCCTGGGTAGTGATCAAGAGTAGAAGCTATGGAGTTAGACCTGAATCTGAACCCCAGCAACACCTCTATAAGCTCTGTGACTCTGGGTCGGGCACTAAATCCCACTAGGCCACAGTACCATTTGTAAAACCAGGTCAGCAATAACCACCTCCTAAGACTGTTGAGAAGCCGGGCTCGGTGGCTCAGCCTGTAATCCCGCTCCTTTGGGAGGCTGAGGTGAGTGGATTGCCTGAGTCCGCGGGTTCGAGACCCGCCTGGGCAACTTGGTGAGACCTCATCTCTACAATAAATCAAAAATCAGCCGGGCGTGGTAGCACGTGCCTGTAATTCCTGCTACTTGGAAGGCTGAGGCAGAAGGATCACCGGAGCCTAGTGGGTTGAGGCTGCGGTGGCCAGTAGCAGCAACTGCACTCCAGTCTGGGAGACGGAGTGAAACTCCAACTCAAAAAAAAAAAAAAAAAAGACTGTTGAGAGGGTTAAGTCAATTAATGCATAAGTAAAAAGCTTAGCAGTGCCTGGCCCTGTGACGTTCAAAACAGACCAGCACAAATAATACTATATTTCACTATAACTTGTGCCAAGTCAGTGGCTCAGGGAGAACCAGAACCCACGTCCTAATCCAGGATCCATGGCTGTGACCTGGCCCTGAGGAAATGAAACCCCATGCTGAGAGGTCCAGAGCACAGTGTCAGAAGACAAGGGTTCTTGCTTACCCGCTCAGGCCGAGTGCCGCTCTGTTCCAGGCTAAATGTAATTGTGGTGTCCAGCAGCCGACGACCTGTCTCCACCAGGTAGAGGTTAATAGTGTAGCTCTGGTTGAAGCAAGCCAGTGAGTTCTAGGGGTACAGACAGCATGGGTCAACAACAGGAATCCCCCAAAGCAAAGTCCCCAAAGCAAGTCCAAGGGCTGGGGACAAATACCCTAGAAAAGGAGACAGGCCAGAAGAGGAAACATATGCAAAACAAAGTAAGGGAAGAGAAAGCTAAATGCCAAGGCAAAAATAAGGTGCCTGAGTAAATACATAAAATTACATCCACTATGCTTGTTCTAGAAGGAGCCAGTACAGGGTGGCAGGCGCTTCCCAAAGAGAGGGAAGACTGTGAGCAAGGACAGGAAACAGGGAAAGCTCAGGAGATGGAGACCACAGCCGGTGCTGATGCCCGCAGTCAGAGAACCATGCTTCCATTTCAGTGCAACTGCACAGATTACCACCAGTTCAACAAGCCGGGATCACAAAAGAAATGAGGAAACTGAGGCCCAGAGAAGGTGGGCAGGAACAGATTCTAAGGATTCCACCTCCTCACCTCTCAATAAAAAGGGATCAAAAGAAACATCGTTTAGTTTACACTACTTGGGAAACCCCACTTGAGGTTGGGAATGCTGAGATCTACTCCCAACTGACACTGCTCCTCTAGCTCTCTTGGTGGCCCCTGCATCTCTAGGTCTAGCACACTGCCCAATGCCACACCCTACCTTTGCACTAGACTTCTCCAAAAAGCTCCCCATTGACCCATCTTCAGAATTGCTAGGTTTCTGCAACAGGAAAGAAAAAGACAGGAAAAAATTCAGCCAAAGGGCCACTTCCCAGTCACCAAAATGAATTTTGTCTTCTCAGCACTTGGGAGAAGGCAAACCTCATTGCTCACCCCTGCCCCCAAAGCCTATACAACCCTTAACAGTCAGATGAAAGTGAGGTTGTATATTGGGGTCTCACTCCTGGGGAGAAATGGGGTGTGCAGAAAACTCTATAGATATGGCAAGACTGCATTTCTCAACAGCCTCCTGCCCCAGGGTTCAAACTGACCAGGTGAATGGGCCCAGACTTCTGATTATCAGGATTCCTGGCAGAGACAAAGAAGGAGAACCCCAAGTGCTGACTGTCATTCTCAGTACTTACCGCTTCATTCCTACAGGTCATGACCGCAGCCACCGTCTTCTCCCCAGTGGTGGCAAAGCTCACTAGGGCAGTCTGGGGGGGAAAGCGAGGTGTCAGCTCCTAAGTGGGACCTGTACTAGCCAGCAGTCCTACACAGGGACTCTCCAGGGAAGGCTCTTTGGCCTTGGAACTGAAAGTGCTCCCACTTGGGAGCATGGGAACTCGAGAGCAGAGGGAGGCCCTAGTTGCCTCTATTGCTGAAAACAGAACTCTCCCCTACCTGAACATGGGCACAGGCCAGCCCTAAATCTGCTCTTGGCATCTACAGGGAAGCTCTCAATTACATACCCACTTTCCTGTGGACTTGGGTGCTAGTTTTGCTCTAAAGATCATTTGTAACACTCAGGAGAAGCATACCATTTCTGCTGTACGGCTGCCCGTCTCAATCCACTTATGGGAAGGTGTCCTCCACCTTGGGCCTCCAGATTCAAGACATTGCCTTCTAGCACCCATGTCTAACTAAATTCTCCAGAATCTCAGAAAAATCATGGTGCCTACAGTTACCTGTGGAAAGTTTTTGAGCAAATTCAGGGTCCCGTGATGGTAATGAAGCAGACCGTAGTGGCTTGGGGACAACTGCAGGAAGAACTGGGCCCGAGAAGGATCCACTGGGTTGGGCTGCGTGGGCAGAACCCGGGGTTGGAATCCACTTGCAAATTCTAAGTCGAGAGACTGAGAGGCAAGAAGGAGGAGGATTAGGGCTAGAAGCTGACAAGTCACCGATTCATCCCAGGCTTATATCCTCTGCCCCACTTTGCCGGAGAAGTAACTTGACCATAGCAGGTGCTCCTGACACTCTTATTCACTCTCCCCAAGGGAAAGTAGCCCATTTCCCTTACCAGGTCAGCCAGAGGCCTGAACTTCAGCCCATGGGTGGCACAGCTCAGGAAGGAAGCCGTGACACTGGGAGACAGCCCCCAGGGGAATCATGCCGACCTCTCTAAGGTCCAAAGGCAATGCCTCAGACAAGGGAAGGAGCTGTGGCCTCTCACCTGAAGTGGGATCTGCCTCAGCTCCCACTCCGTTTCCAGAGCCAACGTTTGGAGGGAACGTGAGCTCGGGTCAGGGCATACCAGGACAGCCTCATCCACCACACCACAGGCTCCAGTGAGACGCTGCAGCCATGGAGTCGAAACCCGGACCTAAAGGAAAGTCATTGTAACAGGAGGCTCGTGAAGGGTTTTTACATTTCTGCTTAGCTCATCAGCAGTGTCCCACCAGAATCCCACCAGCTCGAAGCTCAAAGGCTCTTCATGGCTGTTTCCACAGGAGTTCTTCCTGTCCCCTCTAGCCCCACCCCTCAGCCTCCTGAGAGCCTCCAAACCTGGAGAAAAGTCAGGATTTTCTTTCTGGTCATAGAAAAACATACCTGACACTTCGGCTAAATATCTCCCTACTACGTTTGTCACATGTGGTTTCCTATCATTATTTGCCAGCATTACCTGATAAGACACAGGCAATGACTGGATCTATATGATTTTTCAGCCACCCCAGAAGAGTATCAAATACAAATATGAGTACTTTCAACAGATACTTGATGAGAAGGCTGCTGGCAAGTGACCACAATCAGGGAGCACAAATGGCTTTTGCACCCGCCCACCAAGTTCCCTTGCCCTTGGTGCAGAGAAACCTATCGGCTCCCCTCCCCATTCGTAAGGCTCCTTGAGGCTGCTGCCATACCTGCTGAACAATCTCTCCATCTTCCACGTTAAACTTGACAATGTTCACATGGCTGAAGGGAACAACTCCAAGGGCCCACACTACTCCAGAGCCGCAGGAATACACCATCTGGTAGTGGATGCTGTCACTAAGAGAAGGAAGAAAAGGAGAGAGCAACAGCTGTAGCCCTAGGATAAGGACATCCTCAGGGACCTTCCAAAAGCAAGTGGCCATCCTACGCCAGATGCCACAAACTTGTAACAGGTTGTATTTGGCTCACATGGTTTGGGGGTGGGTTTTGTTTTATGATTTAGTTAACACTTGGAACAGAGATTATATGTAAAAAATCAGATTTCGAGCTTTTCTTAAAGTTAGAAGATGTGGTAACACTAGGTCTACCTACAGGCCTACAGGGCAGCCACCAGCTAAGTAAGGCTCCCCCTCAAGGTAGGCCAGACGCACTGTAGTTCCCAACAATCCTCACAGGGCCTTTGCTACTCTCGGATGTTCTGTACTCCGCCCACAGGAATTTGAGGTTTGGGGCCCTGCTCTAAACTTCGAAAATGGCCACAGTGGTCTAAGCTGATCATTCCCTTTCCTTCCTTCCTCCTGTTCCTTCCCCAGCTTTTGTAGAGATGGGGTCTTGCTATGTTGCCCAGGCTGGTCTCAAACTCCTGGCCTCAAGCAATCCTCCCACCTCAGCCTCTCACAGTGATAGGATAACAGGCGTGAGCTACTGCGCCTGGCAGTTCTAGGTCTTAATATGAACGAAAAGCTCAGTCTAACTGGAACCAGAAGTCAAAAAGCCCAAAGTATTATGACCATAACTGAGTGGCTGGCTGCCTCTAGTGCCCCAGTTTGAGTTTTCTCCTTGCTGCAAAGGAAACTCCAGAAGCAGCCACAGCCTTTGAGTACAGGTCTAGATCTAGTGAATGCAACATATGTCGCACAATACCAACACGAGGCAGGCCCAGGTCGAAGCAAATGCTTCATACCCTCAAGACAGAGGAGCATACAGCATAGGAAAAAGGCAGCCTTACCTTTCTGGGAGATGTTCCACCCACTTGAGGTGCCCGCTGGAGAGGTGATGAAGGGCAAGAGTGGTCTTCTTCAGGACCGCGACGTACCTCACTGACTCCTGCAGGCCGACCAGCCCAAGTGCCTGGAAACTGAGCATAAGCAAGGCTGAGCACTGCTCACCCTGCAGAGCCTCAGGACAGAGGAGACTGGAACATACCCTGGGACTTGCTGGGTAAGAAAATGGGCTCTGGAGTCAAACGTGCTTGGATCCTCATCCTGGCTCTGCCTCTCATTAGCCAACTTGAGAATTTGCATTTGCAACCATTTGGCCACAGTGTGTCCCTGAAACCCACCCCATCTAAGGGTTGTTTCCTCCTTCTCCTGGGACTTCACAACTGGACCAACCCTCCAACATGCACCCATCAGACACTGCGGTCATGACTGGACTACACGCCTGCCTACCCAACTAACAGTGAACCCCGTGACAGAAATAGTCTCACACGCACGTGTGTTCACCATGTACTTACCAAATGAATCTCTAAGAGAAAATGTGTAAGCTAATGCTAATTTGTTTTTTAATTAGAGTCTCACTCTGTCACCCAGGCTGTAGTACAGTGGTATGCTCATAGCCACTGCAGCCTCGACCTCCTGGGCTTAGGCAATCCTTCCACCTCAGCCTTTCAAGAAGTTGGAACCACCGGTGTGCACCACCATACCCAGCTAATTTATTTATTTATTTTAGAGACAAGGTCTCATCAAGTTGCCCAGGCTGGTCTCGAACTCCTGGGCTCAGGCAATCCTCTCGCCTCAGCCTCCCAAAGTGCTGGGATTATAGGCATGAGCCACTGCACCTGGCCTGACCCTATAATTTAAACAACCTTAGCAAGATATAACAGCTCAAGCTGCTCTCTAAACATAAAGCTAAAACATTGGAAGTTTTTTTTTTTTTTTTTGGTTGGAGTCTCACTCTGTCGCCCAGACTGGAGTGCAGTGGCCACTCCTGGCAACCTGCTGGGCTCCGGAGATCCTTCCGCCTCAGCCTTCCAAGTAGCTGGAACTACAGGTGCGCGCTCCCACACCGGCTAATTTTTTTTTTTTTTTTAATTTATTGTAGAGATGAGGTCTCGCCAAGTTGCCCAGGCGGGTCTCGAACCTGCAGGCTCAAGCAATTCACTCACCTCAGCCTCCCAAAGGTGCGAGATTACAGGCTGAGCCACCGAGCCCGGCTAGAAGTTTTATATTATGCTTTTACCTCTAGAACACCACAAAACTCACAAGTCACGGTGAGATTAGGAAAAGCACTCAAGTATAAGAAAAAAAGCTGCACCTAGCACATAGCTCTGTGTCTACCAGGCACTCATATATATTAGCTGAGTCAACTCATGTGTTCTATAACCTCAAGCTCATCCAGACCTGAGCTGAGCATTCAATGCTCTTGGCTCTTCCCTGGTGCCTGGGAAAAAGTCAAAAGGGCTATAGTTGCTGTCTATGCAGATCTGTGTTCACTCAGTCAAGATAAAATCCAGTTTCTTCCGCTACCTGCCACTGTCCAAAGTTATCTCCCAGTTGAGGCCCCCAATATTAGTCTCCCAGGAACGCATGATTCGGCCTCCATTGGACACAGTAATTGCATCTGGAAAAGAAAAGATTGTGGTGAATTCATTTCCCAAACTCACTCTGTCACCTCCTAGGGTCTGTGAGCAGTAGCATCATCTCTGACTTATGGATGCAAATAGATGTTAAACAGGTACCTGTCCTTCAATGTCAGGAGCACCCCTTCTCCCTTCCCTACCAGACCCTGTGCAAAGGAAGGAAACAAGGAAGGGGCAAGGGAGTCTACTGCATGATGGAAACACTTAGGACTCTGCTTACCCTGTCCGTGCAGCAGCATGGCGTCCACAGCCCCTTCTGCAGTACCCTTGTCAACATGGCGCCACACTGAGAGACAGGAAAGTCGGGTGTTACTATGAACTGAAGAGGGACACCCAAGAAGACTAGGAGATAACTGAAGAGCTCTTTGGCTGCACAGTGCTGTCCAATTTATCTCAAAGGAAGCAAGAGTACAGCTAACTGGCAGTGATCAAGTTCCACCCTCTGGGTCTTGAGGAGAGAAGGTTGAGAGAAGCCACTGCTATTCAGACTCCGCTACCACCCCATCAAACACATCAATAGCTGGGTACAGTGGCTTACACCTGTAATCCCAACAATTTGGGAGGCAAAGGCGAGAGGATGGCTTGAGCCTAAGGGTTCTAGACCAGCCTGGGCATCTTGGCAAGATCTTGTCTTTATAATAAATCAAAAAATTAGCCAGGTGTGGTGGCACAAGCCTGTAGTTCCAACTACTTGGAAGGCTGAGGTGGAAGGATCACCTGAGTCTGGCAGGTCGAGGCTGCAGTGGCCAAGAGCATGACACTGCACTCCAGCCTGGGCAACAGAGTGAGACTCCAACTCAAAAAAAAAAATGCCAACAGACAAAGACAAGATGAACAAAATCCATCCCATTCACAAGAAAAATAGTGACTGTAATTATTTTCCATGATTTTAAAGTCTACAAACATCCAGCTGGTACAGTTAGTTGAGGACATCTGAGCTTTTACTGCAGAAAGAAACATGTGTTTTTTTATTTAAAAACACTAGGAACTCAGGCTGAGGGAATACACTGCAAAGGCCAGTTACAGAAATATATTAAATATTTAATAGATGATGAGACTGTAAAAAAAATATATCAGAATCCACTAAGAGGCATCTTTTGGCCAACATGTCCCTAACTCGGGAACCAGCTAGGCAGACTTGGCTTCCCCACAGCCAGCCTTCAACCCCCGAGCCAGCCAGTCACTGTTCACAGTTCACTCACAGATCTCCCCGGTACGAGAATTTAAAGCTGCAATTACATTCTTCTCTGTGGCCACAACCAACTTCTTGGATCCAGGGGAAAATTCCAAGGAGGCAAACTTGAGCTTCCCAACATACTGCTGTCTCCTGAGGGAAAGAGAGCAAGGAACGTAAGGGCAAAACCAACATTGCACAAATGCTCTGAAAAAAGACAAACCACAGGGTTATCACCATCACACCTATCTTAGGACATGTAAGAAGCGTTTGTGAATAAAGAGATCTGACCCAAAGCAAGATTTCCATGCAATGTGGTCAGAAGCAAAGGAAACAAGAGAATTACCCCCTGACAGATGAAATATACTAACAGTCATCCTTCTAAATAGAAGCACATATTTACCTCAAGACAAGTGACAGCCAAAAGAGCTCCTGTCCTATATCCCACAAGAATAAACACCCCAGTCCTCTATGTGTTCAGTGACGGAGTGAACCCAGCCCGTAGCCTAAGGTAAAGAAGAGATACAAACCTGCCCTCAATGAGCAGAGTGCTACCTTCCCTTCTGTTGTCCCTGACTGCTAGGGGACAGGAGTCTACCAAAGTTCCAGCAGCACTCCAGAGCTCGCACCCAGCCTTTGTTCCCTCCAGCCTGTTCTAGCCCACACATACTCAGGACCCATTTGGTTCTGTACCCATGCTTTTCTGGGGCTATATCCCATCACTTTCAACACTCTTACCTAAGCATAAAAGGAATGTAATTAGCCTCGCATAAGCACAGAGGAGGTGCTTGCACACTGCCGTTCATGAAGAAGTCTCCAGCACATTAAACACATATGACATGTATGCTAAATTTCTCATCATGATATTGTTTGGTTTAGTTTGAAAAAAAAAAACTAAGACAGTGGTAGAAACAAAGGTTTATATGTCATTTGTCAGTTTTTACCTGTATTTTCACATACTTTATTCTCACTGTATCCACTGAACAACCCTACAAACACATAGGGCAAATATTGTTGTTGTTGTTGTTATTATTATTTATTTATTTATTCATTCATTTTTGAATCAGGGTCTCATTCTGTCACTCAGCCCAGAATGCAGAGGCACGAATATGGCTCTCCACAGCCTCAACCTCCTAGGCTCAGGCAATCCTTCTGCCTCAGCCTCCTGAGTAGCTGGGAATATAGATGCATACCACCATGCCTCACTAATTTTTTGTAGTGATGGGGTCTCTCTGTTTCCTAGAGTCTAGAACTCCTGGGCTCAAGCAATCCTTCCACCTTGGCCTCCCATAGTGTTGGGATTATAGGTAAAGAAACCAAAATCCAGAAAGGTCAGTTCATTACTGTTAGAACTTGAGCCCAAAACTAAGACCTTCTGACTCTCAGTTCCATAGTCTTTTAAAATACTGTTATAGTCTATCTGAACTATAAAAGTAATGCCTAAAAATAAGTAAATAAAAAAAAATAAAGGCCCCATCTTCAAATATAGTAACATTAGAGGTTAGGGTTTCAATATAGCAATTTGGGGGGACACAATTCCTTTTTTTTTTTAGTCAGAGTCTCACTCTGTTGCCCAGGCTGGAATGCAGTGGCATGCTCACAGCCACCACAGCCTTGACCTGCTGAGTTCAGGCGATCCTTCTGCCTCAGCCTTCCAAGTAGATGGGACTACAGGCATGCACAACCATGCCCAACTAATTTTTATGATTTATTCTAGAGATGAGGTCTTGCCAAATTGTCCAGGCTGGTCTCCAACCTGTGGGCTCAGGCGATCCTCTCACCTCGGCCTCCCAAAGTGATGGGATTACAGGCATGAGCCACTGCAATCAGCCCTATTTATTTATTTTTTTGAGTCAAGGTCTCACTCTGTCACCCAAGCTGGAGTGCAGTGGAATAATCACAACTCACTGCTGCCTCAACCTCCTAGGTTCAGGCAATCCTTCTGCCTCAGCCTCCTGAGTAGCTGGGACTATGGGCATGTACCACCACTCCCAGCTAATTTTTTTATTTTTTATTTTTTTGTAGAGACAGTGTCTCACTATGTTGCCCAGGCTGGTCTCAAGCAATCCTCTCACCTCAGCCTCCCAAAGAGCTGGGATTACAGTTGTGAGCCACCAGGACTGGCACAATTGGACCTTTAAAAAGGTAACTAAGGTTTAATGAGGTCAAAAGGGTGGTGTTATAAGGACACTAATAGGATTGGTGTCCTTATAACAAGAGGAAGAGGCACCAGGGACATGTAGAACAGTAAAGGCCATATGAAGGCAAAACAAGAGGGCAGCATTCTGCAAGCCAAGGAGAAAAGCCTCAGGAGAAACAAAACCTGCCAAACACCTTGATCTTGAACTTCTAGCCTCCAGAACTGTGCGAATATACATTTCTGTTTGAGCAACCCAGTCTGTGATATTTCATTACAGCAGACTGAGCAAACTAATATAACTGCCACTACAGATATGCGGTTTTGTTTTTTTTTTTTTTGAGAGAGTATTCCTGGGCATAGGCAATATTCCCACCTCGGTAGCAGGGATTGCAGGTACACACCACCATGCACAGCTTTACAGATAACACTTTTAAAGTTTTGGTGTAGTCATGTGCTGCATAACCACATTTTGGTCAATGATAGACTGTATATACACTGGCAATCCCATTGGATTACAATGGAGCCGAAAAAGTCCTATTACCTAGTGATGTCCTAACTGCCATAGCATTGGAGCATAATGCATTACTCACATTTATGGTGATGCTGGTATAAACAACCAACTGCACTGCCAATTATATAGAAGTATAGCACATTCAATTAAGATGACAGCTCTAATGTGTCTTAATACCCCTGAAGATCTGTCAGGGGAACAAGATGTGGAAGTGGAAGACAGTAATACTGATGATTCAGTAATCATCAGTAGGCCTAAGCTAATATGTGTGTTTATAAGACTAAAAAGTTACAATAAGTTATATTAAAGAAAGGAAAATATCTTTTTTTTTTTTTTGAGTCAGAGTCTCACTCTGTTACCTAGGCTAGAGCGCAATGGCATGCTCATGGCCACCACAGCCTCAACCTGCTGGGCCCAGGCAATCCTTCTGCCTCAGCCTTCCAAATAGCTGAAACTACAGACATGCGCCACCATGTCTGGCAATTTTTTTTTTTTAATTGTAGAGATGAGGTCTCACCAAGTTGCCCAGGTTGATCTTGAACCCCTGGACTCAGGCAACCCTCTTGCCTCGGCCTCCCAAAGTGTTGGGATTACAGGCTTGAGCCACTATACGTCGCCCTGAAAAATATCTTTTTATGAATTTAGTGCAGCCTAAGCGTAGAGTGTTTATAAAGTCTACAGTAGTATACATTCACTCACCACTCACTCATTGATACACCCTGAACAACTTCCAGTCCTGTAAGCTCCATTCATGGTAAGTGCCCTAAAGAGGCATACCATTTTTTAATCTTTTATACCATATTTTTACTGTTCCTTTTCTTTTTTTTTTTTTTTTTTTTTGTGTCAGAGTCTCACTCTGTCACCCAAACTGGAGTGCAGTGGCCGCTCCTGGCCACCGCAGCCTTGACCTGCTAGGCTCAGGTGATCCTTCCGCCTCAGCCTTCCAAGTAGCTGGAACTACAAGCGCGCGCTACCACGCCCAGCTAATTTTTGATTTATTGTAGACATGAGGTCTCACCAAGTTGTCCAGGCAGGTCTCGAACCCGCAGGCTCAGGCAATCCACTCACCTCAGCCTCCCAAAGCGAGGGATTACAGGCTGAGCCACCGAGCCAGGCTTACTGTTCCTTTTCTATGATACACAAATACCATTTTGTTACAATTGCCTACAGTATTCAGTACAGTAACATGTTGTACAAGTTTGCAACTTAGGAGCAATAGGCTATACCATACAGCCTATGTGAGTAATAACTTACACCATCTGGGTTTGTGTTGAGTACACTCTATGATGCTCTCAAAACCAAGCATTTCTCAGAATGTATCCTCATCATTAAGCAACACATGACTATATTTCCTTCTGTTTACTTTTCAATTTTAAGGTTGCACATACCTAGTATTCTGCTAAATTAGACACATATCACTTGCTATATATGTGTACATATGACATTGTGAACATACGTGCACATCATTAAAAATGTGACTTAAGCTGTATTTGTCACACAGTCTGGCACAGCAGGCACTCGATACATATGTGAATCAATTTTTCTGAGACAGAAAATATTTCATAGAGAAGTAGACATCTGTGCTGGGCCCTGAAAGACAAAGTAAATAGTAATACTAATGGGTAACATTTAGTGATTTGCACTCAATCAGTCAGACGTTGTGCTCAGTAATTTAATGGGATTATCTCATTCATCCTCACAACTACTGTAGGAGATATTGGACTGTTAGTAAACCCATCCTACAGACAAGAAAACCAAGGCACAGGGTGGGTAAGTCACTTTCACCAAGATCACACAACTCTTATGTGGCAAAATCCAAACAATACTAAATGGACTGCAGGGCCTTAAGGAAGAAGTGGATGAGCGAATGAATGAATGAATAAATGGCATCGCCTAGCTGCTTGTTTTGGGCAACCCTGCTCTGAGCTCAGGGCCAGACCAGGCTGAAGGAAAGGGAAAAGGAGTCAGTTTAGAACTTATAAAATGAAATTGCCCTGAAATGCCTACAAGGCACCAATTCGAGTAGGAATGAAAGTTCACTGATGGCTTGGCCACGACCTCTGACAACCGATAGATCAGCAGACGTGACAGTCATTGAAATGGAACGTGACGGAGAAGATGGCATCAGTGACCTCTGACCAGAACCCCAAGCATGCCTGGATGGCAGGGTCGCCGGCTTCACAGACATACAACCTGTGGAGTCACACAAGCAACAGCTTAGAAGGACCCCCCAACGCTTGGTTTAAAGTTCCGCTACCGAAGTCTTAAAATACTTAATAAGGATTGGACAAGGGGCCCCAGATTTTCATTTTGCATTGAGTCCCGCAAATTATGTGGCCGATCCTGTTGCATAACCACCCGCCCTTTTGCAGGTAGGGGACAGGTACTGGGAAAACAGCCATATATTTCCCGAGTAGGCCCCCAAGTACGCACCAGTCAAACTTGCCCACTTGGTCTTCATAGACTGCGGCCGCAGGGATAAACAGCGCAGCCCAAAGCCAGAGACTGGAAGCCACAGCCGCCGCCATGACGGGAGCACAGGCCCCGCCCGCCGCCGGCCCGGCATGCACCGGGTCGCGGGCCCGACCCCGCGCGACCGTAGAGTTGGGAGAGCACGCAGAGCCCTCGGTGGCGCGCTCGGGTCTCGGAGGCGGCCTGGACTCGCGAAAAGTCGCCCTGCAGTCGTGGGAGAAAGCGCAGGCGGCTGCCCGGCCGGGGGAGGCGAGTCGCGGCGCAGTCGATCAGGCACACGCGAGGGCAGCCCCCAGGGCGTCCCAGAGGCCCCCGCGCCGCCGGGGTCCTAAACGGGCTGTGCCACCTTCCGCCGCACGTGTCTTCAGCGCGATGCCCAAATCCAAGCGCGACAAGAAAGGTGGGCAAAGGGTGCGCCGGGCCCGGTGGGGGGCTCCGCGGGCTGGCTGCCCAGGCTGCGATGGAGGCTTCGGGGCGGCGGGGGCGCGGGATGAGACGCTAGGACCTCCTCAAGATGCTCCGCTGCCTCGTTGCCTGCGGCGGTGTGGGATGGCACTCGGGACCTCTTTGAGGTCCTCCGCTGCCCGATTGCGAGCTGGGGTGGGGGCGCGGGATGAGATGCCGGGACCTCTTCGAGTGCTCTGCTGCCTCTCTGCCAACTAGGGGTGGGGACTAAGGGGCGGCAGGATCGCCGGAGGAGCTGGAGCCTGATCGGGTCAGGGAGCGGAGACTTTTGCCCGGCCTCCAGTGCTCTTGCAAGGTCGACTGGGCCGGGAAACAGCTCCTGAGCACCCACTCGGGCTGTGCCCACCTTTCCTGCCTAAGCCCCTGCCGATCTTCCTGCGCTCCGGCCACCTCCCCCCTTTCCCTTTCTTCAACACAGGCTTGTTCCCTGGAGTTGCGTCTGCCTGGCATGTAATGATATGGTCTGCTGTATGTCTGGCTCCACCTCAGTTGTCAGTTCACAGGGCACCTCCTAAGCGACCACTTCTGACTGCCTTTACCGTGGTGGCATCTCTCTCACCCTGGCTCCTAGCTAAATTCAGCAAATATTTAGGGGTCTGGCATTTGCTAGGCGTTGGAGTTAGTCAGATGGAGTAAAAGTGGAATAAAGAAGTGAAAGGGATATTTTGTGTGTGGTCGGGAAAGGTCTCTGCTGATGAGGTAACAAGTAAGTAGAAACATGAAGAAAAGTCTGGGGTTATGTGGGAGAAAGCTGTTGCAGGTAGAGGGAATACCAAGTGCAAAGGCTTCAAAGTGGGAGTGTGTTTGGCATGTTCAGGAGAGGAGACCAGTGTGCCTGGAACAGAATTGGAAAAATGGGGGTGGTCAGAGAGAGCAAGGTTTCATAGGCTTTTGTAAAGAATTGGCTTTCATCCCCAGGGGATGGGTAGCCATCCTAGAGCCCAAGGAGAGGACCGATGTAAAGTACCTTTACTTTTAGAGGGTTCCTCAAGTTGCCTTGTTGAGAGTAGTTGGGGATAATGGGAAGAAGGACAGGGACGGAGGCAGTGAAGCCAGCAGTAATCCAGGAGAGGGTGGTGCAGGCTTGCACCAGGTGTAGCAGTGGAGATGATGGGGGTGACTGGCTGCATTTTGTTTCCCCTCCTTTGCTGCCTTTGTTGCTGGCGTATGTACCTTGTGAAGAGGGACTGAGAGTGCCAGGCAGGATGAATGGGGGTGAGGGATGCCCCTTCCTGAGAGCACCCAGGGCTTTGCAATTGGTTCTCTGTTACGTGTTTATGGGATGATAAGATTCTGTGGAAGGGCCAGGTCAGATCTGACAAATGCCAAACTCTTATGGGTAGAGGGCACATTTGGCCTCAGCTGTTTTTACAGTACTATAGAGGTGTTTGTCCCTCCCCAAAGAGGCATGGCTGCATCCATGAGACACAGAGGCGACTCAGTCCCGAAACTCGTCATGCCACAACATAGGCCAGCCATAGATGGCCCCTGCATCGAGATCAAGCGCAGAAAGAGTTGTGCCTCAGCCAGCAGGCGGTGAGAGCACTCCAACTGCCGAAACAAGCCCCTCCCCCACATTGCAGTGGAGTTTTTTGGACTCATACAAGGGACTAAGGAATGTCTAGTTCATCTGAGTAACAGGAAATATATCAGAGGATCTTCAGGCCCAGGAACGCTAGAGAGGAAGGTTCTCCACGGATCCTGGGAATGGCTTTGGTGCCAGAAATGATGGCAGCAAAGACCTTGCTGCCCTTCCATAGGCTGGCTGCATCCAACTGAGCTGCCAAACAACAGGAGAAAATCAGTGTCCAGGTTATCTGATTGTCCCTCCTCATCTCTTCTTTGTATTAGTTTCCTTAACCAAAACTGCCAAGAAAGGCTTGGAACTGAAACAGAACCTAATAGAAGAGGTGAGGACTTGTTCTTTTTATTTTTCTAGAGCTTATGTTTGTTTATAAGGGTGGGTATAGGACTGTTTGCCAGAGCACACACTGTTAACAAAATACCAAGTTGCTGACCCAGCCCATTTTCCTCCAGCAGCAGCACCAGTTAAAAAAAACTGCCCTGGTGGTGATTTCCAGCTTCGCTGGAGCTCTCACTCTGCCCCACTTGTGCCCTGCGCAAAGTGTTTCATGTGTATTTTTGTGCTCCATCCTCATAACATCCCTGTGAGGTGTTGGTCTAAGAGGGTGTGGTTGCTGTTTTGCAGTTGGGGTCACAGATGCCTACAGAGGCATGTTAGCCTGCCCAGTGTGAAAAGACTGGAGTATGTCTGGCTCCATCTGACATTCACCAGGTTTAGGTGACTACGCTGACCCTGTCTGTATTCTTTCTAACCTGCAGGCTGGGTGAGCACAAAATCTCCTGCACAAAGATTCTGCTCCTGGAGATGCCCGTGATGGCTTTGGCCAGCAACCTGGGCAGAGCCACCTCCCTTTATGATAATGAGGCTCCATATGTTTCCATTTAGCAGGAGCCTTCCCATGGGTTAATGTTTCTAGGTTAACAGCTAATGGTCAGTTTCACTGTTGGCCACAGACAAGTGGAACCTGGGCAAGGCCGTGGGGTCGGGGCCCATGGCTCAGCGCCCCTGTAATTAGGGATCCTGGTTTCAGTAATGGAAATGAGGAGATGACCAGATGAGGGGCCTGCAGCGCTTACAGTCTCCACAGTTGTAGGGGCCTAGAGCAGATCCATTCCCATCCGAGGCCAGAGTAGTACCCAACCCTCACCGCCCCTTAAACTCAGAGTCTCTTGAATTATCCCAAAGCTTCGGAAATGTGTGGACACCTACAAGTTCATTTTCATCTTCTCTGTGGCCAACATGAGGAACAGCAAGCTGAAGGACATCCGGAATGCCTGGAAGCATAGCCGGTGAGCAGGCGTTGGGAAGAGGGCCCTCGAAATGGGGACAGCGCCGGGCTGCACTCAGTCACAACACAGGAACAGTTTCTGACCCTGGGGTACCTGAGTCGTGCAGTCACCACCTTAATATGGACAAAGCAGGCCAGGCTCAGTGGCTCAGTCTGTAATCCCAGTACTTTGGGAGTCCAAGGCGAGTGGATTGCCTGAAACCACAGGTTCAAGACCCACCCAGGCAACTTGGCAAGACCTCATCTCTACAATAAATCAAAAATTAGCCAGGCATGGTAGCGTGTGCCTGTAGTTCCAGCTATTTGGAAGGCTGAGGCGGAAGGATCACCAGAGCCCAGCAGGTCAAGGCTGTGGTGGCTGGGAGCATGCCACTGCATTCCAGTCTGGGCGACAGAATGAGACTCCAATTCAAAAAAATAGATAAATAAAGTAAAATAAAAAAATAAGGACAAAGCATTACCTCCCACTGAAGCCCTGAGCTTCTGGGGGTTAGGACTTGGTAGCTTCTCAGGGGATGTTTGGGAAGTAATCCTTTCAGGAGAAGTGGCCCCTTAACCCTGGAGTCTGAGCCTTTTAGGGGCACACCAGTTTAAGAATGTCAATATGTACAGACAGTGACTCAAGGCTAGGCTGTAGGAGTCATGTGGCGAGTTTCAGTCCTTGGGCAGACGACTCTGGTGGTGGGTCTCGTGCTGCACCAGCTCTGGTTCAGAATGTTAAACATGCCTCCTGCATGCAACCAGCGGGAGGATCATTACATAATAACTCATAACGGGCTGGGAGACAAAACGTTGCCGGTGTCAATGTTCTTGTGAGTGAGAAAACGATGAAAGGGACACTGGACTGGGGACAGAACATCCCTTCAGCCACACAGCAGCCTTGACCTGAGCTTGCTGTGGGCCCCTAGGGACTAGAGCTGGTTTACAGTAGCTGAGGGAGGGCTGGGTCCCTCACAGACCCCTCTTTTTCTTGGTAGGATGTTCTTTGGCAAAAACAAGGTGATGATGGTGGCCTTGGGTCGGAGCCCATCAGATGAATACAAAGACAACCTGCACCAGGTAAGTCATGGCCCTCACGGGGAGGGACCAAGGTATAGCTACCCTCTCTCCTGCTGCTCTCACGTGACTCACATACCTGCCTGCCCACCTGAACCTCCACACCCTGGGAATAACAGCCTCTTCCCACCCCTACTCCTGCTGTGACAACCAGAAATATCTTTAGATGTTGCCAGATATCCCCTGGTGGGCAAGATTGCCCCCAGTAGAGAACCACTGCTCTAATTTGACCAGGCTGACCTCACTTTGATCTGCAGATCAGCAGGAAGCTGAGGGGTGAAGTGGGCCTTCTTTTCACCAACCGCACAAAGGAGGAAGTGAATGAGTGAGTATTCTGAGGAACAGAGAGGGAGAGGGGATTCCAGGGAAGGACTTTTGCAGGGACTTTGTCCCGTGCATCAAGCTGGAACTGCTCCTGGAAGCCGATCCCTGAGCTGGTGTCCTGTGCAGAGCCTTCTGTGTCCTCTCCAGCACAGTGCTCCGGGCTGGCTGCCAACCAGTAGCCCAGCAGATGGGAGGGAAGGCCTAGGGCCATGGGGTACTTGTTGGGGGAGCCTGACTTGTGGGCTGGTGGGGCAGCCAGGAACCTGCCCTCCTAGTGCTTCTGTTTTCCCTGAGGTGGTTCACGAAATACACAGAGATGGACTACGCCCGAGCTGGAAACAAAGCAACTTTCACCGTGAGCCTGGACCCAGGGCCCCTGGAGCAGTTCCCCCACTCTATGGAACCACAGTTGAGGCAGCTGGGCCTGCCCACTGCCCTCAAGAGAGGTATGGCCAGTCCCTGGAGCCAAAAGGTCACAGACCAGAGCCCAAGAGCACAGGGTTCCGCGCTCACCCGGTAGTTGGGGTGAAAGTGGACAATAACTGACAGCGTAACCCTCAAGGGGCATCAGGGAGGCAGCCATTGCCTGGCGTGTGTCGGAGCTGTGGGGCAGGTGGGTGGCCGACTGGAGTCTTCCCAAGTTGGCAGGGGTTCTGCAGGTCTCGGGGCCAGAGGTAACTTGGAGCCACCCTCCTCTGCAGGTGTGGTGACCCTGCTGTCCGACTACGAGGTGTGCAAGGAGGGCGATGTGCTAACCCCAGAGCAGGCCCGCGTCCTGGTAAGTCCAGCCCCTTGAGGGCAGGGAGGGTGCAGGGCCACCGCCTTTCCCTCACCTGCCGAGAACATTCCCTTGCACTTCTGACTGTGCCATTCCTCTCAACTCTTTTCCCTGTGTCTCTCACAGAAGCTCTTTGGGTATGAGATGGCTGAATTCAAGGTGACCATCAAATACATGTGGGATGCACAGTCAGGAAGGTTCCAGCAGATGGGAGACGACTTGCCAGAGAGCGCCTCCGAGTCAGCAGAGGAATCAGAGTCTGAGGACGACGACTGACGCAGAGTCAGGACTGAGGGCCTCCCTGCCCCTCTGGGTCCCACTGGGCCATCAGGACCGCCGCCCTCCAGAGGGAGCAGCTCTCCATCTGGCTGTGGATGAAGACAAGGGAGGGTGATGGGCACTGACTGTTCTGTAGAAGTCAAACTTTGCAGGTGTCTCCCTGGAGACAACAAAAGGGACTTTTCTGAGAAAAAGGTCTTTGGATCTGTGATTCTCTGGATTCCCAGGATTTTCCTTGTTCACCTTGTCAGCCATCTTCCCCACCAGCCCCTGAGGGACCACCGTGACAAAACCGTGACAGCACAGGGACCGCTGAGAGCGACCTCCAGAGCTGGCATTTCTCTTCTCCAGCCCTGGATGCCCCTTGCTTGGAAGAGGGATTTGCTGAAAAAAGTTGGGCAGCCTGATTGCCCTTCCTACCCCTCTACACGCCCCTCACTCCTTCCCAAACCAGGGCCAAGGGTCTGATGAATGCCAGCAATGCCAAAGCCTTTGACTAAGGCAAGGCAAGTCACTGCTGGAAGTGACAGCTGGTATCTCACATACTCCGCAACTTCCTGGGGAGGTCAGGCTGGATCCCAGGTGAGAGGGGCCCTCATGAGGACAGTGTGCTCGACGCCCACTGCCTCTGCCCTTTGAACTTCAGTCCACGCTCCTTCCCCCTTCTCCCCCAGCCCTCGAGAAGGATGGCAGGAAGCAGACCACAGGCGGCAGTGGGAACAAGTTCACCAGGTTTGCCCAGCTGGGCTGCAGCAGTTAAGTGCCAGCCTCATTCAGCAGGAGACTCGGGTGGAGCTCAGGCCTGACCTCCTCGTGTTGTGAAGGCAGCTAGGGGGAGCTGTAGGAATGTAGAAAGCAATCTGCAGGCTGGGATATGGAGGGCAGAGAGGCAAGTCAGCAAGAGGCCAAAACTGGCGAGTATGAAAGGTGATGGTGGTGCCCTCTGTACCTCGAGTCAGGTCTTGAGGAAAGTGGGATATTCATGGGGCAACCAGGTGCTGAGCTTGGTCAAGGGCATTCATGATAATGGACCCCAGGGTCCCTTGCTCAGTTGCTGCCAAGTTCTCCAGGTTGGAGACATACCTAGGACACACCCTGTAGGGGAAGGCGGCACACACTTGCTGCCCTTGACTCCACTCACAGGATTTGGGCTCTGGTTCCTGTCAACAAAACTAGCATTGGCCTTGTGTTACTGGCTGCAAACAGCTGTACCCTTTGGCTCTGAAGTCCTATGTCCACACCATCTTGGAAGACAAACTTGACTGCAGAGCCGCTTCTGCCACTCAGCTGCTAGGTCACCTATGTTAGTGACTTGGCCATTCAGCTTCACACTCAAGAGGTACCAGAGAGGAGCCACGAGTGTAGAACACCCAAGCTAGAGAGAGGAAGCACCCACTACACAGCTGGGCTCCGTCTCCAGAGTGGGCAGCCAGGGAGTTACTGCTCAGGGTTAAGGGCAAGTTTCAGGGTCCAGCCCATGCTCATTCCCTGCCACATGGAGCTGTGGGACCATAGTTAAACAAAACAGCCTCTGATTTCCTCATGTAATGTGGGGATGACCACACTTAGCAGGGCTGCTGTAAGAACCAGTGTTTGCAACCTGGTGCTTAAGTAACTTCTCTAAGAAGAACAAGTTTACCACCTAAAAGAGCTGGGTGTAAAAAAATTTCAGAGGAAAAAAGGAATCTCAGAAATGACCAGATGATTGTGTAGCACTCCACCTTCTTCCACTCCCCCCACCCTCAAGATTTAAAAGCAAAAGCTGAGCATTTAGAAATCGCTGGTTGCCTGCAGCTGTGAGTGGCAGCACATCCACCAGACAGCCAAGGTCATGCTGGGGCTGCGGCCTGTAGAGCCTTCTCCAAGGCGGTGGCCTTGACATGGTGCCCCTTCCAGAAGCTGGGCAGGCACGGAGGGTGGCAGGGGTCAGGACTTTGGGGTCACCCCAGGGCAGCCACCCATACCGCAGTCCCTAAAGCACTGAGGAGCCAGTGTCGTATATCTGAGCTGATCAGAGTGGATGCAGATTTCTGGGCTACTCATGGGGTGTTGTTTTTAGTCTGGGGTGGGCAAAGGAGATGCAGTGGGCAGGAGTCCTTGCATTTAACATCCTCACTAGGTGTTTGCAACACAACCTCCAAGTCACGACCCTCAAGCACTTGTAGCACCACACCTGGGTGTCAGAAGGACCTGTGACAAGTCCTGGCTCTGTGATCTTGGCCGAGCCACCTCCCTTCACTTATCTGCTCAGTGGGCAAAGGAAATACTGTCTGCAAGCCCCAGCAGTGAGTGCAAAGTGTGCAGGCAGTGAGGGCCCTGGCTGGGCTTGCATGCTATAAAGAGCAGACAAAGCTGGGCATGGTGGCTCACACCTATAATCCCAGCACTTTGGGGGCTTGAGGTGTGAGGATTGCCTGAACCAAGGGGTTTGAGACTAGCCTGGGCAACTTGGCAAGACCTCGTCTCTACAATAAATTTTTAAAATTATTAAAAATTTAAACATGCCTGTGGTTCCAGCTACTTGGAAGGTTGAGGTGGAAGGATCACCTGAGCCCAGCAGGTTGAGGCTGTGGTGGCCATGAGCGTGTCACTGCACTCCAGCCTGGGTGACAGACTCCTACTCAAAAAAAAAAAAAAAAGCAGGGTGACACCCAGCAGACGTTGGTTCTCTAGAGGTGAGGCCTGGACCCAGCCATGTGAAAAGCTTGAGAAATGACCACTTAGGACACTGGTTCCTGAACCTGACCAGGATTATCAGAATCCTGTGGGGGCAGGGGGTGGGGTGGTGGGGAGAACAGTGCCAGGTAAGGACTTAAGTCACTACAATGCACACAACATTGAATACCGCTGCTTAAGCCCTTGGCCATGTCAAAAAAACTAGCATTGGCACCTCGCGTGAAGGTTGGCTGGCTTTTGTCCTCCTCCCAGGGCAATGAAGCAAAAAGCAAGCAAATGTCATATTGCACACGGAAATTGACCTGGGAGACTTGGCTTCTGCAAGACTAGAAAGATGAGCTCTCATCAGGCCATAAATGACGTCTAAATTTGAAAAACTAAGAAATAGCAATAAAGCATACACCTTAGAGGTAATGCAGTAACTCCTAGAAGAAAGAAAGCTGTGAGAGTTTTTAAAATTTGGCCGGGCTTGGTGGCTGAGCCTGTAATTCTAGCATTTTGGGAGGCCGAGGTGAGTGGATTGCCTGAGCCCATGGGTTTGAGACCAGCCCGGGCAACTTGGCAAGACCTCGTCTCTACAATAAATCAAAAAAATTAGCTGGACATGGTAGCGCGCACCTGTAGTTCTGGCTACTTGGAAGGGTGAGGTGGAAGGATTGCCAGAACCCAGCAGGTCGACACTGGTGGCCGTGAGTATGCCACTGCACTCCAGCCTGGGCGACAGAGTGAGACTCCAACTCAAAAAAAAAAGTTTTTGTTTTTGTTTTGTTGTTTGGTTTTTTGGTTTTATTTTTTTGTTTTTGCTTTTTTTTTGAGTTGGAGTCTCAGTCTGTCACCCAGACTGGAGTGCAGTGGCCGCTCCCAGCCACCGCAGCCTCGACCTGCTGGGATCCGGCGATCCTTCTGCCTCAGCCTTCTAAGTAGCTGGAACTATAGGTGCGTGCTACCACGCCTGGCTAATTTTTGATTTATTGTGGAGATGAGGTCTCGCCAAGTTGCCCAGTTGGGTCTTGAACCCGCGGGCTCAGGCAATCCACTCACCTCGGCCTCCCAAAGCGCTGGGATTACAGGCTGAGCCACCGAGCCTAGCCAAAAAAGAAGTTTTTAAAGTTTGACTGAGGAATGGGCCTTGGAAAGTGGTGGCTTTTAACCATGGGCTTGTATCACTGATACATTTTTCAAAATTTAAAAAGTAAAAATAGACCAGGGGCGGTGGCTCACACCTGTAAACCCAGCACTTTGGGAGGCCAAGGCGAGAGGATTGCTTGAATTCAAGAGTTCAAGGCCAGCCTGGGCAACACAGTGAAACCTTGTCACTACAAAAAAAAAAATTAGCTAAGCAGTGGCACACAGTTGTAGTCCCAGCTATTTGGGATGCTGAGGTGGAAGAATTGCCTGAGCCCAGGAGGTCGAGGCTGCTGTGAGCCATGACTGTCATGATCATGCCACTGCACTCCAGCCTGGGCAACAGAGTGAAAGCCCCAACTCAAAAAAAAAAAAAAAAAAAAGTAAAAATGGGAAGAAGGCTGCTCCAGCAGTCACTCAACTGACTTGAGACATTGACGACAATCTTACTGTCAAGAGTTTACACAACTTGGACTCATTTTGCCAAGGTGACAAAACCAGCAGCACCAAGTTCCAGGCTCCCCAAGTCCCAAACCAAGGTTCATTTGCTGTCGGCAGGAGGTGAGCTCCTCCCAGGGGGCAGACACAGTCCTGCAGACCTGGCAGAAGCTCAGGGAATCCACATTCCAGGCCCAAAAAGTCCTACCCAGAGAATCATGACGATATCCAAGGAAGAGAAGGAACTCAGTAAAGTCCATGGAAATCCAGGGACCTAGGTCTGTGCTAGTCCCTGGGAAAGCAACTTCCAGAGAATCCCTATCTCACAATTAGAGAATCCATGCCACTTCCCACTCTGACTCAGCCCCACTGCCAGCTCACTGACTCAAATAAGAAAATCTGTTAATTTGGGCTGGCTGTGGTGGTTTATGCCTGTAATCCCAGCACTTTGGGAGGCAGAGGCAGGAGGATCGCCTGAGGCCAGGAGTTTGAGATAAGCCTGGGCAACATAGTGAAACTCTCTTTCTACAAAAAATTTAAAAATTACCTAGCAGGTCGAGGCTGCAGTGGCCGTGAGTGTGCCATTGCGCTCCAGCCTGGGCGACAAGAGTGAGACTCCAACTAAAAAAAAAAAAAAAAAAAAATTAGGTGTGGTGGTATGCGCCTGTAGTCTCAGCTACTCGGGGGGCTGAGGCAAAAGGATCTCTTGAGCCCAGGAGTTCAAGGCTGCAGCAGACTATGATTGCACCGCTGCACTGCAGTCTGGGCAATAGAGAGATAAACCGTGTCTCAGAAAAAAAACCACACACACACACACACACACCAAAAAATCAATTAATTTCAATAATAATTACACTTTTTTCTCATCCACGGAATCAAAGTACAGCTTTCAGAAGTTCACTTTGTCTAAGGTGAAGCATTTGACACTATTCTGAATGCTATTTCAAATTCAGTTATAAAGTTCAACACTGAGGATAGAAATGTGTTTCTAAAGTGGACATGCACTTACAAACTTTGGTGGGACCCAATGTCCTAGTGAAAATAGCCTTATTAAACTAAAAATTCAGCTGGGCTCGGTGGCTCAGCCTGTAATCCCGCGCCTTTGGGAGGCTGAGGTGAGTGGATTGCCTGAGCCCACGGGTTCGAGACCCGCCTGGGCAGCGAGACCTCATCTCTACAATAAATCAAAAAATCAGCCGGGCGTGGTAGTGCATGCCTGTAATTCCGGCTACTTGGAAGGCTGAGGCGGAAGGATCACCGGAGCCCAGCAGTTCGAGGCTGCGGTGGCCAGGAGCGGCCACTGCACTCCAGTCTGGGCGACAGAGTGAGACTCCAACTCAAAAAAAAAAAAAAAATTAAAAATTCAGACTGGGCGCATTGGCTCAAGCCTGTAATCCCAGCACTTTGGGAGGCCTAGGCAAGAGGATTGCCTGAGCTCAGCCTGGGCAACTTGGTGAGACCTTGTCTCTACAATAAATCAAAAAATAAGCCGGGCATGGTAGCACACACCTGTTCTTCTAGTTATCTGGAAGGCTGAGGCAGAAGGATCACTTGAGCCCAGCAGGTCGAGGCTGTGGTGGCCGTGAGTGTGCCACTGCACTCCAGCCTGGGCAACAGAGAGACTCTGACTCAAAAAAAAAATAAACAAAAAAAACTAATCTAAAAATCCATGGAGGAGAAATGTATTTGCTCATAAGCAGTTATGAACCTGAAACTCAATCTTTTTTTTTTTTCAGATTGGAAAATATAGTTTATTTAGAAAGTAAATGAGAGAGAGAGAGAAAGAAGAGATTCCCCTCCCCAAGGTAGGGGAGAAGGCTAAAGCCAGGAAACATGATGGCCGTAGTTCAAGGAGCTACATAGTCAGACCATAGCTTAATAGCTTAGCAAGGTAATGGCCATGACACTCACTGTTTTGTTTTGTTTTTTGAGTTGGAGTCTCACTCTATTGCCCAGACTGAAGTGCAGTGGCACGCTCCCGGCCACCGCAGCCTCGACCTGCTGGGCTCCGGCGAGCCTTCCGCCTCAGCCTTCCGAGTAGCTGGAACTACAGGCGCGCACTACCACGCCTGGCTAATTTTTTATTTATTGTGGAGATGAGGTCTCGCCAAGTTGCCCAGGCAGGTCTCGAACCCGCGGGCTGAGGCAATCCACTCACCTCAGCCTCCCAAAGGTACGGGATTACAGGCTGAGCCACCGAGCCTGGCTGACACTCACTCTTAACTTCCTGTTGTTTTTTCTTTTTTTCAGGGGAGGGTAAACACAGAAATTGCTATGTTGCTGGTCTTGAACTCTTGGCCACAAGTGGTCCTCCCACCAGTCTCCCAAAGTGCTAAGATTACGGGCATGAGCCACGGCACCCAGTCTTTCCTGTTGCTTCTGAAATATATTTATTCAGAATGGAAATGTGAGCCCCTGGCAATGTCAATCATCCCCAACACTAGAAACAGCCGGCCAGAATGGAAAGGAAGCAGGTAGGTCAGCCCAGGGTCCGCCCTCCAGCCCTTAGCTTCTGTTGCTCCCTTCCTCGTGGATTCCCACATACAAAATCTAAACCCCCTCATGCTCCAGTCTTTTGCACACAAAGGACTGGTTTCCTAAGTTTGAGGATGGTTAAATATGTTTGATGTGTTCCAAATCCATCTGTGTTCCTTTTGGTCTTTTTTTCTCTTCTTGTTTTTCTTATTTTTAAATTGACAAAAACCATACATGTAGTATTTATGGTGGGCAGCATGATGTTTTGAAATTGTCTCTTGAAGAAGCTCTTTGGGTATGAAATGGCTGAATTCAAGTGACCATCAAGCGTGTCTGAGATAAAGTATCTGGAAGATACTTTCTGGGACATGGCAGAGCAGAGAATGCATCCCTGATTGGGACACTCAAGACAGCCTCCCAGCAGGTCCTGGGGCTGCTCCTCTTGACCACTCAGGACTGTTGTTCCCGGTGACAGAGTTTGTTTTCCAAAGATGACCAACCGATCTCTCACCTCCTCTTTTTACAACGTAACTTTGACTTCCCCTCCCAGGACACAAGAGCAACGCAAATGGACTTCCAAAGCTAGGGCATAAAAGGGCTTCTGCCTAGCTTCCTTGGGATGCTCACCCTTGGAGGCCAGCTGCCAGGCTGTAAGGACGTCCCCCACCCTGGCCACATGAAGGTCACATGTATTCCAGGTGACAGTCAGCAGCAACTGCCAGATATGAGAGAATGTCTTCGGGGAACTCTAACTTCCAGCTATAATATCACTTCTCAAACCCTGGGGAACAGATGAGGCTTCCCCACTGAGCCCTGCCCAGACAGATTTGTGAGCTAGAGAATTGTTTTGTCTTGTTTATTTGTTTATTTTTTTAAAAAAACTGTGTTATTAAGACATAATTTAAACATTATACAATTATTTATTTAGTTATCTTTTGAGTCAAGTTCTTACTCTGTTGTTCAGGCTAGAGTGCAGTGGCACGATCACAGCTCACCACAGCCTCAACCTCCTGGGCTCAGGCCATCCTTCTGCCTCAGCCTCCCAAGTAGCTGGGACTATAGGCATGTGCAATTACACCTGGCTAATTTTCTGTCAAGACAAGTTCTCTATGTTGTACAGCCTGATCTCGAGCCTCAGGGCTCAAACAGTCCTCCCACCTCAGCTTCCCAAAGTGTTGGAATTATAGGCATGAGCCTTGGTGTCCACGCATAATTCACCAATATAAAGTGTATAACTCAGTGGTTTTTAGGGTATTCAGAGTTGTATAACCATCACAATTTTACAGCATTTTCATCACCCCCAAAAGAAACCTTATTCTCTCCTTTTTTAAATTAACCTATTTATTTATTGCAGAGATGAGATCTCTCTAAGTTGCCCAGGCTGGTCTCGAACCCAGAGGCTCAGGCAATCCTCTCACCTCTGCCTCCCAAAGTGCTGGGATTATAGGCGTGAGCCACCGCGCCTGGCCCAAACCCTGTTGTCATTAGCAGTTGATCTCTTCTCCAAACCCCTCCGAGTCCTAGGCAGCCACTCATCTACTAATAGAAGTACCTGTTCCAGACATTTCATGAAATGGAATCATACAGTATAAGGCCTTTTGTGACTTTTACTTACCATGTCTTCAAAGTTCATTCACATTGTAGATGTTTCAGTATTGTTAGGGTACAGATAGGGTGAGGGTGGAGGGGTGGATGGAAAGGCGAGGGGAGGCGCAGCACAATTTTTTTTTTTTTTTTGAGTTGGAGTCACTCGCCCAGGCTGGAGTGCAGTGGCACGCTCACGGCCATATCAGCATCGACCTGCTGGGCTCTGGCAATCCTTCCACCTCAGCCTTCCAAGTAGCTGGAACTACAGGCGTGCACTACCATGCCCGGCTATTTTTTTTTAAATTGTAGAGACGAGGTGCCAAGTTGCCTGGGTTGGTCTCAAACACGTGGGCTCAGGCAATCTACTTGCCTCGGCCTCTCAGAGTGCTGGAATTACAGGCTGGCACAGTACATCATTTTTTATGACTGAATTATATTCCATCACTACAGGCATGTGTCACCATGTCCAGCTAATTTTTGG
Source organism: Cephalopachus bancanus (assembly GCA_027257055.1). Lineage (NCBI taxonomy): Eukaryota > Metazoa > Chordata > Mammalia > Primates > Tarsiidae > Cephalopachus > Cephalopachus bancanus. The sequence goes on along the minus strand of JAPVLO010000294.1, from coordinate 2,042,352 downwards.
AAGAGACAAAGTTTTTCTATGTTGCCTAGACTGGCCTCAAACTTCTGGACTCAAGCAATCCTCCCACCTCGGCCTCCCAAAGTGCTGGGATTACAGGCATGAGCCACCGTGCCCAACCAAGAATGTAATTTATCTGCAGGGTGTTTCCTCTAGACTGCAAATAGGACTTTTCTTAAAACAGAGCCTTTTGGATTGGTGGTGGTGTCTACGTTGTCAAGTTGGGCCTTGTCATCATATCAAGAGGCTGCTGCCCCTTGCCCCACCCCCCACTGCCCTGCCCAGGGCTGGAGTCATTTTGCACTGGAAATGGTTAATGGCAAACACCAGACCTGGGATTTGTCTTCTCCAGCCTTGAGTCCTCCTGCATGAAGCAGGGATTTGCCAAGGGAAATAGGGACCCTGGCTGCCTGTGCCCCAACTCTCACCCAGGTTGAGAATGTTATGAATGACCAGACAGGAGGCTTTAGCAAAGATCCGAAGAAAGCAACTGCTGGGATTGAGAGTGTTACAAATGTTCCACAGATCTGCCACACACGGTGGCTCACGCCTGTAATCCCAGTACTTTGGGAGCTGAAGGCAAGAGGATTGCCTGAGTCCAGGGGTTCGAGACCAGCCTGGACAACTTGGTGAGACCTCATCTCCACAATAAACCAAGAAAAATTAGCCAGGCATAGTGGTGCAGTTGTAGTTCCAGTTACTTAGAAGACTGAGGCAGAAGGATCATCTGAGCCCGGTTGGTTGAGGGTGGCCATGAGCTTGCCACTGCACTCCAGCCTAGGCAACAGTGAGACTCTGACTTAATAAATAAATAAATAAATAAATAAATAAAAGGTTTCACAGATCCTAGAAGTTTTACTCTTCTTCTTGGGAGTGACTGTACTGGTGGGTTTTGCCCACATTGTTCCATCTCTAAATATTGAGTGAGACAGTTCTGGATTAGAGAAAACCCACATCAGGGTATGCAGCCCTCCTTCGTTGTGTGCAGAAGACTGAGAGCCAGCTTCAGGCCCACAGTCGAGAAGTCAGGCTGGCATCCAGGATAAGGCACCGAGGAGACCCCTGGGAGGGCAGTGCGCTCCTGAGACCCACCCACCCCCTCTGGCCTTGAAGCCTCCAGTCCATGCTTCTGCCCCTTTCTCAGTCCCCAGCCAGGATAGGAAACATGATGCGAGCAGCAGAGGAGACAAGTTTGCTGGTCCTGGGCAGGGCATCTAAGGGCAGGGAATAGGCAGAAACAGGGCCAGGATGCCCTGCCACCCTAGGAGCCTGCCCCCATGGCAACACGTACCAGCCAAAGGGTTGTAGGCATAGAACCTCAGCCCAAAGTGCCTGAGGCAGGGGAAGAGCTCCATTTCTACCTGCCGGGTGGTGGCATTGTACATGCCCTGCAGGGAGAGGGGCCAGTGGGAGAGGGTGAAAGTGTCAGGGGAAGGGACCCTAGAATTACTCTATAGAACACCTATTCCAGACCTTAACGATGCTCAAAACTTAGCACTCTGGGCATATATTTAGTGGTAGTTGTGAAGGGGTCTTAGGCACAAGGAAAATTCATTCATTCAACCATCTTTTATGAGCACAAACTACGGACTGCCTGTCAGAAGTAGATCCAGAGGCCAAAAGGACAAGGTTCCTTCCCTCACAGATTTATAGTAAGGTGAAGTATAAACAGATACAATCGAGTCAAGAGGCAATCATCCACACTAGTAAGTCCTGTGGCCGGTGCCTGGCACTGTGCACATGTATAGCATTTGTTGAATGAATGATGAGGAGGTCAGTGAGGGCCTTTACCTGAGGAGGTAAAGAAAGAGCCTTCTAGAAAGGATCCCAGGGGAAGAGCATCTAAGTGAGACTTGAACGCTTCTCCCAGAGACAAGGGGGGAAATGTTCCAGGCCGAGGTGCATAGAGAGCCAGGGAAGAAAGGGACCAAGGTGCACACTCTGGCAGGAAGCCAGCAGCACCTGGTGGCCAAGCTGAGGGGCTTTGAGCAGGGGAGGGGCTGCTCGTAGAGGGCACTGGGGATAGTCAGAAGCGCAAAGAGATCCCAGGATGGCTGGAGCCCTGGAAGCCAAGGCCACTGCAGCCCAGCCCTCACCTGGTACACAGTTGGTAGGATCCAGCCATTGCTCTTGCAGAGGGTACAGATCTGGGCCACCTCCCACGCGGCATAGTTGGAGAGACCAAGCTCCATGAACTTGCCCTGCAGGGGTGAAGCTGCAGTCAGAACCCACTGTAGCCCAGGAGACCAGGAAGGGGGACGTAGGGGCAGGGGGATCCTGGGAGTGGGGCTGCCCTGATGCCTCTAGTCTCCTGGGTAGTATCAGGATAAATAGAGAAACAGATCACCTCCCAAGCTTGGGGGGGTCCCCCACCTCTTGGTACAGTTGGTGACAGGCACGTAGCGTCTCTTTCACTGGGGTGCCATGGTCTGGCATGTGCAGGTAGAGGAGGTCCACTCGGGGACACTGCAGCCTCTTCAGTGATGTCTCCACCTGGGACTGGAGACTGTCAGGCTTCAGTGAGTTGCCATACAGTGGATTGGCCTTGGTAGCAATTTTCACTTTGTAGGAACAGAAATGGAAGTTCAGGCCAGTTTACCAAACATTGGAAGGAGGGGTCTAGTGTAATGTTAAGAGACACAGCTGGGTTCAAATCACAGCTCTGCCATTACTAACTAGCTTTATGGGCTGGGTGCAGTGGGTCATGCCTATAATGCCAGGACTTTGGGAGGCCAAGGCAGGAGGAATGCTTGAGGCCAGGTGTTCTAGGTCAGCCTAGGCAACATAGCGTGGCCTCCTCCCAAAACACACACACACAAAAACATTTTTTAAATTTCTGCATATGGTGGCACATGTCTATAGTCCCAGCTACTCAGGTAGGAAGATAGCTTGAGCCCAGGAATCCGAGGTTGCAGTGAGCTATGATCACGCCACTGCACTCTAACCTGGGTGACAGAGTGAGACCCGGCTCTAAAAAAAAAAAAATAATAATAACATTTGGAATATACTAGTTCTGTGACCGTGACCAAGTTACTTAACCTCTCTGAATCTCAATCCCCTCAACTGTAAAATGAGAGTGAAAATAGTACTGTCTTGTAGGGAGGCCCTCGGCATTGATCCGAATTTGGATAAAAGTGTTCGTTAGGAGCTGATGTCACCACCACGGGGATTATTATGGGGCAGCTCCATGTGCCAGGCCAAATCTCCAAGGGGAAGTCAGAGGCCACCAGCTGAGGAAGGGTGGGAAGCTCAGAGCATGGGGACAAGGGCGAAAGCTCAGAGGCAAGAATGGGGAGTGTGGGAGCCGTGCCTGGGAGTGCACATTTCCAGAGCACCAGGTGCATGAGGATGCCTGGGGCAAAAGGAGAGGCCCAATGGAGTTTGGACTTTGAGGGGCTATGGGGAGCCTCTGAAGGCTCTTAAGACAAGGAGCAAAGTAGTCAGCCTTGTATTTTTTTTCTGTTGTTGTGTTTTGTTTGTTTTTTGAGACAGGGTCTCACTCTGTTACTTAGGCTAGAGTGCAGTGGCCCAATCACAGGTCAACACAGCCTCCACCTCCGGGGCTCAGGCAATCCTTCTGATTCAGCCTCCTGAGTAGGTGGGACTACAGGTGGACACACCATGCCCCACTAATTATGGTACTTTTTTGTAGAGATGAGGTCTCCCTATGTTGCCTAGGGGGGAGCTCAAGTGATCCTCCCGCCTCAGTCTCCCAAAGTGCTGGGATTACAGACATGAACTACTACACTCAGCCAAGCCTTGTAGTTCTGAAAGATGACTCCGAATGCAGCATGGATGGAGAGCAGGTCTGGAAACAGGGAGGCTAGAAAGGAGACTGCAACAGGACTTCGGGAAAAAGATGCAAGAGGCCTCATCTTGGGGCCCTGGGCAGGAAAAGCAGGGGTCACTTAGAGACTCATCCCCAGGAGAAGAGGCCAGTGCTCGGCCATTCAAGCGAGTCGAAAGTGAGCTCAACATTTGTCTCCCTGCCCCTTAGGAAGAATCATATGTGGCTGGGCTGATGGAAGAGTAGAGTCCTCTTCCCACTTTTCACACTTAAAAAGTCATTTGGGCAGGCAGGAGGGCAGTTACCGGAGCCACTGGGACACGGGAGAGAGCACGTGTGAAGGATACTCATCTGGACCTTTTCCATTCCAGTACCACCCTTCCCTTCTCCATGTGAACTTAACTTCAGATCTGGGATGTGAGGACTTTGGCCCAGCCAGCCCTGGCTTCACATTTGGAAGAGAGGGCGGGGCTAGAGAAGACAGAAAAATCAGAAATAAGTACAGCATTCTTGCTGAGAGGTAGCCAGGTGATCTAGAAAGAGTCTGGCACCGAGATGCAAGCATATGTGCTTTTGTCCTGGACCTACCGTGTATCAAATCAGAGGAGAAAGAACAAGACTGCACCAGGGGGGAAGAGAAGAGGCCTCGGAGTAAATGGAGGAAATGGGTATCAGTAACAAGAGCAAAGGGAGAGCTGCCATTGCTGAGCCCTGGCTACGTGCCTGCCTCGGGGCCTAAACACTTTGAGTGGCATCAGACGACCGAGTGGCGCTCCTTGTCCTCCACACACGCATTCTCCCCTGAGCTACATCCACCCACTCCCACACCCTTGGCACTGCCAAACTGCCTCCCCTTTGCACACACACCCACTTCTGGACGCCCCTGCCCCTCTTCCTCCTCCTGGCGAACTCCTATCTGTTCTATCTTCACCAGCTCCCTCCCAGGAAGGGCTCATTCTGGGGTCCCCAGCCGCTTCTAGAATCGGAACTTCCTGGAGTGGGTTACTGTTCATTTCTCTCCTACAGCCTCAGACTGTGGCAGGGAAAGGGCACACTGTGCCACCTACATGTCCCCATGCAAGGCTCCTGGCACCACGACCCTAGTGAGGCGGGAAGCACTGCCAACCCCACAAGGCACCCGGAGCAAAGTGCAGGCAAAGTCTAGGACTCGAGGGAAGAAAGAAGCACATCAGGTGCCTGTTCCAAAGTCTGATCTGGGGCAGTGCCAAGGAAGGCCAGGGTGAGGAGGACGGGATTCCTGCAGATCAGGCCCGTCAAGGGCACCTGCAGGGGACGCGGCGGGGGAACAGGGGCTGCACGGCGCCAGAGTCCAACGTTTTCAGTGCCGGAGAGGGGCTGGCCAAGTGGTTCTGCGCCAGACCTGCTTGGAGCGTCCGTCACTCGGGGAGCGTTTTGGGCCACCTTCCTGGAAGGAAGGTCAGGGCCACGGGAAGGCTGTGCCTGAGGAGCCCAGGATCACAGAGCTGCAAGGTGGACGAGGGCGTGCTGGGGACGACGCTGTCGGTGCTGCCCACGGCCAGTGCACGGCTGGGGACAGGGTCAGCTGTGCCAGGTGCAAGGGAGGCCAGGGGCTTCTGCTACCTCCGCAGTCGCCGCCGCCCAGCCCGAGCCCCAGGCCGCCCAGGATGCTCTCGGACTGGCCGTCGCCGTACACGAAGGCCGTGTCTATCTGCGTGTGGCCGCACTCCAGGAAGGCGCGCACGGCTGCGGCACCCCGACTCCATGGCGCCCAGCACCGTGGCGGGCCCGGTTCGCGACCGCCGTCGGGACATGAAGGTGACGGCGGGAGCTCCGGCACACCGGGCCAGGCGCAGCGGTCGGCAGGAAGAGACCCGCGCGACCGCGGCGTGCCTTTAGGGACCCGGCTCGGGCCCCGCCCACCGGGGCAGCGCGAGGGAGGGAGGGGGGACTTGCCCGGCGCCGCCCACGCACGCGACTCCGCGGGGCTGGGGGCCGCCTGCGTTCTCCCCGGGTGCGGATGACTCGCTCTTGACCGCGGGTCTTCAAGGGTGAGCCGGGTCCCAGGGTTGAGAGCGAGCCCGAAGGTGAGGACCGGGCGGCTCGGGCCTCCCGGGCCTCCCTGGCACATCGCCCCAGAGCTGTCCCCTCCCAGAGGGAGCTGGGGGGTGGGTGACCTGAAGGGCTGTCCCACCAGAGAGTGGGCTTGCCAAAGGGTCCAGACAGCGTCCTTGTGGAGGGAAGGATTGAAGGAATAAAAAAAGGTCAGCCTTGAATTCTATATCTAAGTGAAAAAACCTTTGAAAAATGAAAGCAAAATAAATACTTTGTTCAGACCAATAAAGGTGGAAGCGAATTCATAGACAGCAAACTTTCACTACAGGAAATATTTGTGAAAGTTCTTCAAGCAGAAGATTTGGATTTGTCCGTACAAAAAGTAAAGACTGTAGGCGATGGTCAACTGGGCAAATATGAAGACTTTTTCTTACTTTTAGCACTTTTATTTTTATTTGTGTGTGTGTATGTATTTAGCATTGCAGTCTCACTCTGTTGCCCAGGCTGGAGTGCAGTGGCATAATCACAATCATAGTCACTGCACCCTTGATGTGCTGGACTCAGAGGATCCTTTCACCTCATCCTCCCGAGTAGCTAGGACTACTCGGCCAGTGCTCTCAACTAATTTTTTTTTAGAGATGAGATCTTGCCAAGTTGCCCAGACTGGTCTCGGACTCCTGGGCTCAGGCAATCCTCTTGCCTCTAACTCCTAAAGTGTTGGGACTACAGGCGTGAGCCACTGCGCCTGGCTTCGTTTTTAACCTTCGTAAAAGATAACTGAACTCTTGCAAAGTTAACCATACACTTACCACATGACCCAGCAATCTCATGCCTGGGTGTTTATCTAAGTGAAATGAAAGCCTATGTTCACTAAACCCTGAATACACACAGGCACACGGATGGGAACAACAGGCACTGGGCACTCCTAAAGGGGAGGGAGAGGGGAGGGAGCGTTAAAAACCACCCACTGGGTACCATGTCCACCACCTGGGTGCTGGGCTCAATAGACACCCAAACTCATTGTCCTACGATATATGTAACAAACCTGCACATGGACCCCTTGAATCTAAACAAAACCATCTGCGTTCACACAAAAACCTATACACCAGTGTTTACAGTGGCTTTATTTGTAAGTGCCAGAACCTGGAAACAATCCAAATGATCCCCAACTGCAGAATGGATAATTGGATAAACCGAGGTACACTTATACAGTACAATGAGCCACTGATAAACACAATAATATGGGTGAATCTCTGCATATATGGGTAAAAATCTCTGCATATATGGGTAAATAATATGGGTGAAACTGCAGAAGATGCCAGGTTCATACAGCCACACACTATATGATTTCATTATATAGCATTCCTTTAAGGAGCATACCAGAGAGACAGAAGTCAAATCACTGGTGACTGGGGATTGCTGGTAGGGGAAAGGAAGGCCCTGGGGAGTTGTCTGGGGTTGATAAACTGAGCTATGTCTTGATCATGGTGGTGATTACATTGTAACGGCCCAATCCAATCAATCAGCTGCTTTCTCTCTCTGCCAATTATAGAGAGAGAGAGAGAGTCAGAAGCTGGGAGAAAAATGGGCATTTATTCTGAAAACCAGAAATCAGGGAGCAGCTTCGGGTATTGACCCAAAAACCTGTTCCCCAAGGCAAATTTTACATTCAGTATTTATAGCTAAGACAGGAAGTATCTTATCTATTTCAGCTATTGATTAACAGTGTCTACATGTCTCCATACTATGACCATAACCAGAGTTCCTTTTAAAATCAGCGTTTCGTCTTTCTAGCATCTTTTGGCATAAACCAGTGTGTAGACTACATTAGTCTTGTTTAAAGGAAAAAAAACAATCCTGAACTGAACCTTTTCCACTAAGTTATAATAGCTAGTTCCGGTTCACATATGACCTAACTAATGATTGCATAAGACATGAATCTTAACTGAATACCACAAAAGAGATTTACACTTAAAGAAATGAGCACAGTTTAAGGGTTTCAGGGAGTTTCCATTGAGTCTTATCTCTTGAAGGACTTTTCAAAGATGTGTAACTTTTTCGTTTCTCAGGGGCAGCTGTTTTCTCCAGCACCAGCTTGTTAGATAAATCGGCCTTCCAAACCAATGGGCAAGGCCATACTAGCACAAAGGAGGGAGGGTTACATTCTGAGGGCAGTGAAGCAGGGGAGAAGAAAAAGAGAAAAAAAGTGCGCTTTAAATTAAAGCGACTGATGCTCAGCTTGGTCTTAACTATGAATATAAGCCTTTTTTTAAAAAAAATAACCAAAATGGTCACTTCTTAACCTGTTACAATATGACTGTATACATTTACCAATCTTACAGAACTGTATGCAAAAAGTGCAAATTTTATAGTCTGTAAATTATATACACTAAAAATTGAAATACAAAACTGACCAGCCGGGCTTGGTGGCTCAGCCTGTAATCCTGCACCTTTGGGAGGCTGAGGTGAGTGCATTGCCTGAACCCGTGGGTTCGAGACCCGCCTGGGCAACTTAGCAAGACCTCATCTCTACAATAAATCAAAAATTAGCTGGGCATGGTAGCGTGCGCCTGTAGTTCCAGCTACTTGGAAGGCTGAGGCGGAAGGATCGCTGGAGCCCAGCAGGTCGAGGCTGCGGTGGCTGGGAGCAGCCACTGCACTCCAGTCTGGGCAACAGAGTGAGACTCCAACTCAAAAAAAAAAAAAGAGTAAACTTTTATTTTTATTGGAGTCTTACTCCATCACCAAGGCTGGAGTGCAGTGGCATGCTCACAGCCACCTCAGCGTCAACTAGCAGGGCTCAGGCGATCCTTCTGCCTAGGCTTCCAAATAGCTGGAACTACAGGCATGCACTACCACATCTGGCTAATTTTTTATTTATTGTAGAGATGAGGTCTCACCAAGTTGCCCAGGTGGGTCTTGAACCCATGGACTCACGCAATCCACTTGCCTCGGCCTCCCAAGTTTACTCTTTTTATACTATATGTATACTATAGTATACTGTTCTTATACTACATATGAACTGGTATAATATTGGGGTGAATTGTAAAAAGTTAAAAATGTAAACCTTACAACAACCACTAAAGCAATATAGAGGTATGACTAATTAGGCAACAGTAGAGGTAAATTAATCATGCAAAATACTACCTAAGTCAATTGTATAGCAATGAAAACCTTTATAAATTTAGATAAGGATAAAAAGAAACAAAGAACAGATGAAATAATAAAACACAAGTAGCAAGATAAGTATAAACCCAAGCATATCAATAATTACATTAAATATACATGATATAAACACTCCTAAGTAAAAGGCAGAGATTGTCAGATTGGTTTCAAAAGCAAAACCTGGTTGAGTGAGGTGGCTCACACCTGTAATCTCAGCACTTTGGGAGGCCAACATGGAAAGACTGCTTGAGGCCAGGAGTTTGAGACCAGTCTGAGCAATGTAGGAAGACCCTGTCTCTACAAAAAATATGAAATTGCTGGGCATGGTGGCTCACACCTGTAATCCCAGCACTTTGGGAGGCAGAAGCGAGAGGATGCCTGAGCCCAGAGGTTCAAGACCAGCCTGGGCAACTTGGTAAGACCTTGCTCTACAATAAATCAAAAAAATTAGCCAGACATGGTGGCACATGTCCATGGTTCCAGCGACCTGAAAGGCCGAGGTGGGAGGATCTCCTGAGCCCAGTAGGTTGAGGGCTGCAGTGGCCATGAGTGTGCCACTGCACTTTAGCCTGGGTGACAGAGTAAGACTCCAACTCAAAAAATATATATATTATATGTATATAATCAGCTGGGCATGGTGGTGCACATCTGTAGGCCTGCTACTCAGGAGGCCACGGTGGGAGGATTGCTTGAGTCCAGGAGGTGGAGGTTGCAGTGAATCATGACCATGCCACTGCACTCCAGCCTGGGCAACAAAGCTAGACACTGTCTAAAAAAAAAAAAAAAAAAAGTAGCAAAATCCAACTATAGTATCTGGTAAATTCTAGAAACCCACTGAAGTATTTAAATACAGACAGAGTAAAAGAAAGTTGGAGTGGCTACATGAATAGCGGAAAAAGTATATTTCAAAATAAAGAATAATACCAAAGACAAAAAGGGACATATTATAATGACAAAGACATCAGTGACTCAAGAAGACATAATCCTGTGTATGCACCTAATAATAGAGTATCAAAATACAGGCACAGTGGCTCATGCCTGTAATCCCAGTACTTTGTTTCTTTGTTTTAGAAAGACAAGGCCTCAGGCTGGTCTGCAACTTCTGGACTCAAGCAATCCTCCCCCCTTAGCCTCCCAAAGTGCTGGGATTATAAGTATAAGCTACTAAGTTCGGCCAACCCCATCATTTTGGAGACCAAAGCAGGAGGATTGCTTGAGTCCAGGAGTTTGAGACCAGCTTAGGCAACATAACAAGACCTCGTCTCCAAAAATAAAAATAAAAAACTAGCCAGGAATGGTGGGACACACTGAAAGTCCCAGCTACTCAGGAGGCTGAGGCAGAAGGATCATCCGAGTTCAGGAGGTCGAGGCTGTGGTCAGCCGTGATTGTGCCACCACACTCCAGCCTGGGCAAGAGTGAGGTTCAGACTCAAAAACAAAACAAAACAAGAAACAAAAGACAGAAAAATAATGATGTAACCAAAGAAAACATAGACTTATAATACGCAATTATAGTTGGAGATATTGGCACTCCTCTTTCAGTAATTGTTGACAGTTATTGGTCATAATTTATAGAAACTCAACAAAGGTATGCAAGGCTTGAACAAAACATTTAACCAGTTTAAGACCATTCATATTAATAGACCATCCAGCAACAGTAGAACAGGCATTTTCACGTGCACATTCACCAAGATGTACTATATTTGGAGCTATAGAACAAGTCTTTAAAAAAACATACAAATATATAGTCAGGGTCCCATTCTGTTGTCTAGGCTGGAGTGCAGTGGTATGATCATGGTTTCACTGCAGCCTTGACTTCTGGGCTCAAGTAATCCTCCCATCTCAGCCTTCTGAGTAGGTGAGACTACAGGTGTACATAGTCTTTTTAATTTTTTGTAGACAGATGTCTCCCTATGTTGCTCAGGCTGGTCTCGAACTCCTGGCCTCAAGTGATGCTCTTGGAGCCTCAGCCTCCTAAGTCACTGGGATTGCAGGCCAGAGCCACCACACCTGGCTAAAAGAAGCCTTAAAAAACCTTTTTTTGTTTTTTGAGACAGGGTCTCACTCTGTCACTCCCTTGGGCACTGCAGCCTCAATATCCTGGGCTCAGGTGATACTCCCCAGTTACTTCCTCCTTCTTCTCAAGTAGCTAGGACTACAGGTGCACACCACCACATCTAGCTAATTTTTGAATTTTTTGTAGAGACAAGGTCTTGCTATGTTGCCTAGACCGGTCCCAAACTCCTAGGCTCAAGCAATTCTCCTGTCTTGGTCTCCTAAAGTGCTAGAATTACAGGCAAGAGCCACCATGCCTGGCCTTACAAAACTTTAAAAAAGTTTAAGTCATATAAAGTACATCTCTGACCACAATAGAATTAAACTAGAAAGCAATAACAGAATGATATCTGGAAAATCTTCAAATACTGGAGATTAAATAACCACTTGTAAATAATCTCTGGATAGCCTATGGATCAAAGACATCACAAAGGAAATTAAAACATTTTGAACTGAATGAAAATGAAAACATGACATATCAAATGATCTGAGATGCTGCTATAGTAATGCTAAAAGGGAAATTTATAGCACTACTTGGACATATTATACAAGAATAGATGCCTCAAATAAATAATTTAAAAATAAACACCTCATCAACAAGGGTACCTGCATAGCAAACATTTGTATACCTAACCCTGAATTGTACCCCACACAGTTACAATAAAAAATTTATTAAAAAAAATAAAGTGCAGATTCTTGGACCCCACGCCAGACCAACTGAACCTGAACTTCCACCCGGGAGGGCAGAAATCTTAACAAGTTTCCCCAGATGATTTTCATGATGCCATGGAAACCAAAAATAGGTAAGAAGCACCCTGATGTATTAAAAGGAAGAAAGCCAACGACATACAAATTCAGCTATATAAACATATCAAATATTTAAAAATATTTTTAAAAATAAAAAATAAAAGTAAATGCCCTCACTTGTAGCCCAGAACTCTAAAATAAATAAATAAACTGATAAATGTAGGTCTTTGTTTCCCTTCTTATTTATTTTTAAATTGACAAAACTGTATACATTTATAGTGGACAACATCATGCTTTGAAATTGTCTCTTGAAGAAGCTCTTTGGGTATGAAATGGCTCAATTCAAGTGACCGTCAAGAGTGTCTGAGATAGAATATCTGGAAGATTCTAACAGATGGGACATGACACAGCAGAGAATGCATCCCTGATTGGGACACTCAAGACAGCCTCCCAGCAGGTCCTGGGACTCATCTTCTTGACATGACCACTCAGAATTGTTGTTCCCAGTGACAGAGTTTGTTTTCCAAAGATGACCAGCCGATCTCTCACCTCCTCTTTTTACAACATAACTTTGAACCCCTCCCAACACAAGAGTGACCCAAATGGACTTCCAAAGCTGGAACAAAAAAGGCAATAGGACTTCTGCCAAGGTTTCTTGGGATGCTCACCCTTGGAGGCCAGCTGCCATGCTGTGAGGATGTCCCCCAACCCTGGCCACGTGGAGGTCACGTGTGTTCCAGGTGACAGTCAGCAGCATCTGCCAGACATGAGTGATTGTTTTCAGGGGACTACCTTCCAGCAGTAACATCACCTCTCAGACGCTGGAGAATAGATGAGGCTTTCCCCCCTGAGCCCTGTCCAGACAGATTTGCGAGCTAAAGAATTGTTTTTTGTGGGTTTTTTTTGAGTTGGAGTCTCACTCTGTCGTCCAGACCGGAGTGCAGTGGCCGCTCCCGGCCACCGCAGCCTCGACCTGCTGAGCTCCAGCGATCCTTCCGCCTCAGCCTTCCAAGTAGCCAGAATTATAGGCATGCGCTACCACGCCTGGCTGATTTTTTTATTTATTGTTGAGATGAGGTCTCGCTACCCAGGCGGGTTTGGAACCCGCGGGATCAGGCAATCCACTCACCTCAGCCTCCCAAAGGCGCGGGATTATAGGCTGAGCCACCGAGCCTGGCTTGTTTTGTTTTTTTAAAAACAGTTTTATTAAGACATAAATCAGACACTATAAATTCATCAATTTAAAGTCTATAACTCAGTAATTTTTAATGTATTCAGAGTTGTACAACGGCACAATCTTGGAGAATTTTCATTATCCTACAGAAACACTTTTCTCATTAGCAAACAATCTCCATTTTCTTCCCAAACCCCTCCCAGTCCTAGGCAACCACTCATCTACTTTGTCTCTGATAGAATTGCTTATTCCATACTTTTCATGGAACAGAATCATACAATATGAGGCCTTTTGTGATTGGCTTCTTTCACTTAACATGCCTTCTAGATTTATACACACTGTACACGTTTCTTTTCTTTTTTTTTGAGTTGGAGTCTCACTCTGTAGCCCAGGCTGGAGTGCAGTGGCACACTCACAACCACAGCCTCGACCTGCTGGGCTCAGGTGATCCTTCCACCTCAACCTTCCAAGTAGCTGAAACCACAGGTACACGCCACTACATCTGGCTAATTTTCTGATTTATTGCAGAGATGAGATCTTGCCAAGTTGCCCAGGCTAGTCTCAAACCTCTGAACTCAGGCAATCCTCTCACCTCTGCCTCCCAAAATGCTGGAGTTACAGGCATGAGCCACCATGCCCAGTGATGTTTTTTAATTTCTTTTTTAAATTGCTGAATAGTGTTCCACTGTGTACATTGCTTATGTTTTATTTATCCATTTTTCAGTTGACTGACATTTGGGCTGTTTTCACTTTTTGGCTACTGTGAATAAGCTGCTATGAACATTCATGTAAATTTGTGTGTGGACCTAACTTTCACTTCTCTTGGGTATACACCTAAGGAGTGAAATTTCTGGATTCTATACCTCTGTTTAACATTTTTAAACAGTTTGCCAGACTGTTTATTTTTCTTTCTTTCTTTCTTTCTTTTTGAGTCGGAGTCTCACTCTGTCACACAGGCTGGAGCGCACTGGTATGCTTGGCCACCGCAGCCTCGACCTGCTGAACTCAGGTGATCCTTCCACATCAACCTTCCAAGGAGCTGGAGTTACAGGCATATGTCACCATGCTCAGCTAATATTTTTTTGTTTTTTGTTCTTACCATGTTGCCCAGGCTGGTCTCGAATCCCTGGGCTCAGGGAATCCTCTCGCCTCCACCTCCCCAAATGCTGGGATTACAGGCATGAGCCACTGCGCCCGGCCCAGATTGTTTACTAAAATGGCTACATCAGGCTGGGTGCAGTGGCTCACGCCTGTAATCCAAGCACTTTGGGAGGCAGAGATGAGAGTATTGCATGAGCCCAGAGGTTTGAGACCAGCCTGCCAACATGATGAGACCTTGTCTCTACAACAAATCAAAAAATTAGCTGAGTGTGGTGGTGGGTCCCTATAGTTCCAGCTATTTGGAATGCTGAGGAGACCCTAGCCGGTTGAGGCTGCGGTAGCCATGAGCATGCGATTGCACTCTAGCCTGGGCAACAGATTGAGACTCTGACTCCCCCAAATAAATAAAGTAGATAAAAATAAAGTAAATAAATAAAAAACGGCTACACCATTTTACAAACCCATCAGTAGTGTAGTAAGGCTTCAATTTCTGCAAATATTCCTCAATACTTATTTTTTTTCCACACTGGCCGTCTTAGTGGATATGAAGTGGCTTTGATTTGTTTTACCCAGATGAGGCATTGTGATTTTGATGTGTTTTCCCTGATAAGTAATGTTGAGTTGCTTTTCATGTGGTTACTGGCCATGTGTATATCCTCTTTGGAAAAAGGCATATTCAGATTCTTTGTTCATTGTTTAATTGGGTTTTCCTTTTTTTTTTTTGAGTTGGAGTCTCACTCCATTGCCCAGGCTGGAGTGCAGTGGCATGCTCATGGTTAACCTAGTGTCGACCTGCTGGGCTCCAGTGATCCTTCCAACTCAGTCTTCCAAGTAGCTGGAACTACAGGCATGTGCTATTGCGTCCAGCTAATTTTTTTAATCTAGGTCTCATCAAGTTGCCCAGGCTGGTCTTGAACCCGCAGGCTCAGGCAATCCACTTGCCTCAGCCTCCCAAAGTGCTGGGATTACAGGCTGAGCCACCGAGCCCGGCCTTTTCTTTTCTTTTCTTTTCTTTTTTTTGAGTTGAAATCTCACTCTATTGCCCAGGCTGGAGTGCAGTGCATGTTCACAGTCACTGCAACCTCGGCTGGCTGGGCTCAGGCAATCCTTCTGCCTCAGCCTTACAAGTAGCTGGAACGACAGGCACGTGCTACCACGCCCGACTTATTTTT
The DNA here is from genome assembly GCA_027257055.1 of Cephalopachus bancanus. Taxonomy (NCBI): domain Eukaryota; kingdom Metazoa; phylum Chordata; class Mammalia; order Primates; family Tarsiidae; genus Cephalopachus; species Cephalopachus bancanus. Next base: position 2,027,120 of record JAPVLO010000294.1, on the reverse strand, counting down.
TGATTTATTGCAGAGACGAGGTCTCACCAAGTTGTCCAGGCTGGTCTTGAACCCCTGAGCTCAGGTAATCCTCTCACCACAGCCTCCCAAAGTGTTGGGATTACAGGCTTGAGCCACGGCGCCCAGCAGGTTTTCTTTTATCACGTTGTAAGAGTCTTTTATACATTTTTACTATACGTTTCTTAACAGATATGTAATTTGCAAATATATGCTCCCATTCTGTGGGTTGTCTTTTCACTTTCTCGATGGTGTCTTTGAAGCACAGTCTAAATCTTGATGATGTCCAATTTATTTTTCCTTTGTTGCTTATGCTTTTGGTGTCTTACCTAAGGAACCACTGTGTAATCCAAGGTCATGAAGATTTATTCCAGTATTTTCTCCGAAGAGTTTTACAGTTTTAGCTTATACATTTAGGTGTTTGGTCAATTTTTAGTTAATGTGTGTGTGTGTATGGAGTGAGGAAGGGCTCCCGCTTTATTCTCATGCATGAGGACATCCACATGTTGAAGACGAATCTTTTCCTCATTGAATTGTCTTGGCATTCATCTCTAAAATCAACTGACAGCATATGTGTTTATATTTCTGGACTCTCAATCTTATTCCATTGAGCTATACTTTTATTCTTATGCCAGAACCACACTGTCTTTACTACTGTAGTTTTGTAATAAGTTTGGTTTGTTTGGGGTTTTTTTTTTAGTTGGAGCCTCACTCTGTTACCCAGGCTGGAGTGTAGTGGCATGCTCACGGCCACCACAGCCTTGACCTGTTGGGTTCAGGCGATCCTTCCGCCTCAGCCTTCCAAGTAGCTGGAACTACAGGCATGCATTACCATGCCCAGCTTTTTTTTTTTTTTTTTTTTAATTTATTGTAGAGACGAGGTCTCACCAAGTTGCCCAGGCTGGTCTCAGACCACTGAACTCAGGCAATCCTCTCACCTTGGCCTCCAAAGTGCTGGGATTACAGGCTTGAGTCACCATGCTGTCTTGTAATAAGTTTTGAATCCAGGAAGTGTGAGTGTTCCAACTTGTTCTTTTTCAACCCTGTTTTGGTGATTCTGGGTCCCTTTATTTTCCATATGAATTTAGGAATCAGTTTGTCCATTTCTTTTCTTTGTTTTATTATGGGGTACAAGTGAGGATTGACTATACAAGTAGGCTATATGCAGGTGAAGTTTGGGCTTCTAACTGGCTTTCACTCCCCCAGTAATGAACCAAATACCCTTTGTGCTGTCACGTGTCCCCCAACTCCCTCCCTCCTCTGTCAGTGCCCAGTGACTGCCAGTCCCTCTCTTGTACTAATGTGACTAATGTTCAAGGCCCACTTATGAGAACATGCGATATTCAGATCTTTGTTTCTGTGATAGTTCACTTAGTATGTCCAACTCCATCCAATTTGCTGCAAAGTCCATGATTTTATTCTTCCTTATGATTGAGCAACACTCCATTGTGTTTATGTGCCACATTTTCTTTATCCAGTCCACTTTCTATGGGCAGTAGGGTTGGTTCCATATTTTTGCTATTGTGAATAGTGCAGTAACAAACATGCATGTGCAGGTGTTTTTTGTTTGTTTGTTTTTGTAGAACAATTTATGTTCCTCTGGGTATATTCCCAGGAGAGAGATTGCTGGATTGTATGGAAGGTCAATTTTTAGTTTTTTTAGGAATCACTACACTGTTTTCCATAGAAGTTAAACTAGCTTGCACTCCCATCAACAGTGTAGAAGCTTTCCCTTATCTCTGCATCTGTGCCAGCATCTGTCGTTTTTTTGACTTATTAATGATAGCTGTCCTTACCAGAGTTAGGTGGTATCTCATTACATTTGTGATTTGCGTTTCTCTGGTGATTAGTGAGGCTAAGCAGTTTTTCATGTTGGCTGCTTGTATGCCATCTTTTGAGAAGTGTCTGTTCATGTCCATTACCCATTGGTCCTTTCAACTTAGTTTGAGTTCCTTATAGATCCTGGATATTAGACCTTAGTCAGATGCATAATATTTTTCCCATTCTGTGTGTTGTCTCTTTGCTGTCTTGATAATTTCTTTTGCTGTGCAAAATCTTTTCAGTTTGATGATGTCACACTTGTCTATCTTAGCTTTTATGGCATTTGCTTTTGGAAACTTGGTCAATAATTCATTGCCTACTCTGATGTACATAAGGGTATTTCCTACATTTTCTTCTGGGATTCTTATAATTTGAGGTTTTACATTTAGGTCTTTGGTCAATTTTGAGTTTATTTTTGTATATGGTGATAGATAGGGGTCCGGTTTCATTCTTCCACATGTGGCCAGCCAGTTTTCCTAGCACGATTTGCTATATGTGGTCTCCTTTCCCCAGTGATTGTTATTGGTGGATGAGTTGGTTAAGAGACTATGTTTTTGCTTCCAGAATTTCTGTCCTGTTCCTTTGATTTATGTGCCTATCCTTCCTTCCTTCCTTCTTTCCTTCCTTCCTTTCTTTGGGGGGTGGAGTTGGAGTCTCACTCCATTGCCCAGGCTGGAGTGCAGTGGCACACTCATGGCCACCCCAGCATTGACTTGCTAGGCTCCAGCGATCCTTCTGCCTCAGCCTTTCAAGTAGCTGGAACTACAGGTGCACACTACCCTGCCCAACTAATTTTTTATTTATTGTAGAGATGAGGTCTTGCCAGGTTGCCCAGGTTGGTCTTGAATCCGCAGGTTCAGGCAGACCACTCACCTTGGCTTCCCAAAGTGCTAGGATTACAGGCTGAGTCACCAAGCCCGGCTTATGTACCTATTTTTGTACCAATAACAGGCTGTTTTGGTTACTGCATTTTAATAAAGTTCAAAGTCTGGAAGTGTGATACCTTCTGCTTTGTTCTTTTTGTTGAGGACTGTTTTGGCTGTTTGTGTTCTTTTCTGTTTCCATATGAATTTCTGTATTGTCATTTCCAGGAGTGAAAAAATGATGTTGGTAATTTGCTGAATCTGTAGATTGCCTTGGGTAGGATGGACATCTTGGCAATAATGATTCTTCCAATCCATGAACATAGAATGCTTTTCCATTTGTTTGTGTTATCCTTGATTTCTTTGAGCAGCATTTTGCAGTTAACCATTGTAAAGGTCTTTCGCTTCTCTAGTTAGGTGGATGCCAAGGTATTTGTTTTTGTGTATGTGTGGCTATCATGAATTTTGTGCTTTTTATTTAGTTCTCTGCCTGCTTGTTGCTGGTGTATAGAAATGCAACTGTCTTTTGCATGTTGGTTTTGTACCCCATGACTTTACCAAAGTCACTTATCAGTGCAAAGAGGCTTTTGACAGACTCCCTATGGTCTTTAAGATACAGAATCATATCATTCACAAAGAGTGATAGCTTGGCCTCATCTTTTCATATCTGGATACCTCTGATTTCCTTCTCTTGCTTGATTACTCTGGCTAGGACTTCCAGCACTATGTTGAACAGGAGGGTTAAGAGTGGGCATCCTTGTCGTACTCCCATTCTTAGAGGAAATGCTTCCAAGTTCTGGCCATTGAGCAGAATGTTGGCTGTGGATTTATCATAGATGGCTCTTACTGTTTTGAGGAATGTTCCTTCCATGCCTAGGTACCCAAGGGTTTTTATAAGGGATGCCGGATTTTATTGAATGCTTTTTCTGTGTCTAATGATGTAATAATGTGGTTCCTGGTTTTACATCTGTTAATGTGCTGAATTATGTCTATGGTCTTATGAATGCTGAACCAGCCCTGCATCCCGGGAATGATGCCCACTTGGTCATGGTGGGCTGTTCTTGAGATATGTTGTTGGATCCAATTTGCTAGACTCTTGTTGAGAATTTTTGCTTCTGCAGTTTCTGACAATTAAGTTCATGAACTCATACCTTGTTTATGAACTCATAGTCATTGCTGACTATCACTACAGTCACCTTCAAAGTGCTCCCCTTAGAAAGCTATGCACTAATGCCAGCACCCAGTCCATCCATCAAAGCAATTTTGGAAATCTTCCTATGGAATGGCCATCAGAGTTGTCATTGTATTGCCCTTGATGTCATCAAAATATCTTCCTTTCAATATTTCCTTTATTTTCAGATAAAGAAAAAAGTAATTGGGGGCAGATCAGGTTAGTAGGGAGGGTGTTCCAATACAGTTATTTGTTTACTGGCTTAAAACTCCCTCACAGACAGGGTTGTGTGAGCTGGTGCATTGTCATGATGCAAGGGCTCCTTCGAGACCATTTCTGCACACACCTTTCTCATGTCAAGATTTTTGGTTAAGATTTTCTCCTGTTTCTCCATTGATGTTTATTTGGTCTGCTATGCTTCTCACAGTCAGCTGACAATTTTGATGCACAATTCAATGAATTTTTGCAATGTTTTCATCAGTTCTGCTCTTTACTGACTGTCCTGACCTCTCTTCATCAGTGATGCTTTCTCTCTCCTCAAAAAAACATTCAATCCATTTGTACACTGCCATTTTCTTCATGGCATTATCCCCATAAACTTGGACTAACATGTCCCTGATTTTACTCTTGCCAAGTTTAACAAGAAATTTAATGTTTGTCTGTTGCTCTAATTCAAGCTCTGACATTCTTGTGACAACACTCAAAAACATGCAACAATAAGGAATGCCACTCAGCAAGACACTGCCACACATTGACATGAATACAGATGTGAGGCACTGATATACCAAGGTTATAAAACCATACTGAGTTGTTTGCACAGTATTGCCAATGTAAGCACACGGTGGCAAACTCACAAACTCATTGTGAGACCTTGTATATTCATCAAAAACATTGGCCTGTAATTCTCTTTCCTTGTTAGGTCTTTGCCAGATTTGGGTATTAGTATGATGTTGGCTTCATAAAATGAGTTGGGAAGCATACCATCTTTCTTGATTGACTGGAATACTTTCAGTAAGATTGGTATCAGCTCCTCCTTCTATGTCTTGTAGAATTCAACTGGGAAGCCATTTGGTCCAGGGCTTTTTTTGGTGGGGAGATTATGACCGAATCAATTTCCTGGATTGTTATTGGCTTGTGAGTTTCGATTTCATCTTCTTTTTTTTTTTTTTTTTTTGAGTTGGAGTCTCACTGTGTCACCCACGCTGGAGTGCAGTGGTGCACTCACGGCCACCACAGCCTCAACCTGCTGAGCTCAGGCGATCCTTCCACCTGTCTTCCAAGTAGCTGGAATTACAGGCATATGCCACCACACCTGGCTAATTTTTTTTTTTTCTAAATTGTAGAGGTGAGGTCTCACCAAGTTGCCCAGGATGGTCTCAAACCCGTGTTTCAGGCAATCTTCTCACCTTGACCTACCAAAGTGCTGGGATTTTAGGTGTGAGCCACTGCACCTGGCCCAATTTCATCTTATTTCAACCTTGGGGGGTTGTGTGATGTGAGAAAGTCCTCCATTTCCTTTAGGTTTTCTAGATTATCTGCACACAGGTGTTTGTAGTAATGTCTGATAATCTTTTGAATTTCATCAGGGTCAGTTGTGAATCTCCTTTTTGCATCTCTAATTGTGTTTAACCGAACTCTCTCTTTTTAAAAAATCTGACCAGGGGTTTATCAATCTTGTTTATAATTTCAAAGAACCAGATTTTGTCTTGTTGAACCTTTCTATAATATGTTTGTCTTCTGTATCCTGCAACTGATTTTATCTTGATGATCTGGATTCTTCTGCTTAAGATAGAATTTAGGTGATCTTGCCTTTCCAGCTTCTTTAGGTGTGATGTTAGGCTGTTTATTTATGACCTTTCTATTTTCTTGATGTGTACATGCAATGCTATTAATTTTTCCCCTTTTAAAAAAATTTTTGAAGATGTGGTCTACAATTCAGGGTTAGGTATACAAATGTTCATTATGCAGTCACCCTTGTTGATGAGGTGTGCCCCCACCCAACAGTTTCCCACTATGAACTTTCCTCTTAACACTGATTTATTGGCATCCCAGAGATTCTGATGTGTCTTGGTTTTCATGTTTCCAGGAATCTTTTTATTTCTGTCTTGATTTCTGTGTTGACCCAGAAGTCACTTATCAGCATATTGCTTATATCTATGTCTTTGCATATTTTGGGGGAATCTTGTTGGTGACAGTAATTATTATTATTTTTTTAATTTTTTCATTTTTTTCTTTATAATCAATTTTTTTTTTTTGAGTTGGAGTCTCACTTGGTCGCCCAGAATGGAGTGCAGTGGCCGTTTCCAGCCACCGCAGCCTCGCCTGCTGGGCTCTGGTGATTCTTCTGCTTCAGCCTTCCAAGTAGCCGGAATTACAGGCATGCACTACCACACCTGGCTGATTTTTTGATTTATTGTAGAGATGAGGTCTCACTGTCCAGGTGGGTCTCGAACCCGCGGGCTCAGGCAATCCACTCACCTCAGTCTCCCAAAGGCGCGGGATTACAGGCTGAGCCACCGAGCCCGGCTATAATCAATATTTTTTATTATGATGTTGTGGGGTACAGTTAAAGGTTAGGTATACAAATATGCTTCGTTTAGGCACCCTTGTTGATAAGAGGTGTCTCCCCGTAATAATTATTTTTATTCCACTGTGATATGACAAGATGTATGGTATTGTTTAGATCTTTTGAAATTTGTTCAGGGCGGGCTCGGTGGCTCAGCCTATAATCCCGCGCTTTGGGAGGCCAAGGTGAGTGAATTGCCTGAGCCCGTGGGTTCGAGACCTGCCCAGGCAACTTGGCGAGACCTCATCTCTACAATAAATTAAAAATTAGCTGGGCGTGGTAGCACACACCTGTAGTTCCAGCTACTTGGAAGGCTGAGGCGGAAGGATTGCTGGAGCCCAGCAGGTCGAGGCTGCGGTGGCTGGGAGCGTGCCACTGCACTCCAGTCTGGGCGACAGAGTGAGACTCCAACTCAAAAAAAAGAAAGAAATTTGTTCATGCTTGATTTATACCCAAGAATGTAGTCAATCTTGTAGTATGTTCCATGTGCTGATGAGTACAATATATGCTCTGTAGATGCTGGATGGAGTGTTCTGTAGATGTCTATTAAATCAATTTGATTGAGTTCCAAGTTAAGGTTCTGGATCTCCTTGTTGGTTTTCCAATCTCCTCAATGGTATATCTAGAGCTGTTAGTATTTAGTTCTCTAACTATGTTTGTGTGAGAGTCAAGGTCCTCTATTAGTTTACTTAGTAGTTGTTTTATAAAACCTGGTGCTCCTGTGTTGGGTGTATTTATGCTTAAGATGATATTTCTTGTTGGTGGATTGAGTCTTTTTTTTTAGTTGGAGTCCCACTCTGTCACCCAGGCTGGAGTGCAGTGGCATGCTCATGGCTACCATAGCCTCAACCTGCTGGGTTCAGGTGATCCTTCCACCTCAGCCTTCCAAGTAGCTGGGACTACAGGTGCACACCATTATGCCTGGCTAATTTTTTTATTTATTGTAGAGATGAGGTCTTGCCGTGTTGCCTAGGTTGTTCTTGAACCCGTGGGCTCCTGTAATCCTCTTGCCTCCTCCTCCCAAAGTGCTGGAGCAGGTGTGAGCCACCACGCCCAGCTAGGATTGAGACTTTTATATATGTAGTGTCCTTTCATGTCCTTTTAAAACTTTTGATGGTTTGAAATCTGCCTTGTCTGATATCAGAATACCTACACCTGCTTTCTTCTGTTTTCCATATGCCTGAAAGACCGTTTTCCAGCCCCCAACTTTGAGCCTGTAGGTGTCCTTTGCAGTGAGATGCGTTTCCTGGAGGCAGAAGACTGTTGGATCATGCTTCTTTATTCTTGAAATGAATAGGTTTTTCTGAAGTTGGCCAACTCTGCTTTTTCTATCTATATGACTTCAATGAGTTTCACTTCTAGTTTCTCTTGGTTCTTTCTGTTCCTTTTAGCCCCAATCTCTGATTTCTCTATCATCTGGGGCAGGTCGTTCAGGGAGGTTTTCATTGTTTATGTTCTGATAGTTGCTTTTTATGGATGCTCTTTAGTACTCTGAGGCTGCCTATATTTTTTCATTGGCTTTTCCTCATTTGTGACAGGCATCTCTTCCCTCTCTGTGATTCCTTTTGATTTTGTTGCTCTGAAGCTAGTCACTCACCCTCTTTCTCAGGCCCTTTCTATGGTTCAATACAGGTAACTCAGTGAGAAAGCAAGGGGGCATTCATTTCTGCTCCTTGCTCTACCCTGTGGCAGGCCCTGCTGCTAGCACTCTGTGAAGAGTGGGTGAGGGGATGGCCTCTCATCTGCTGTCTGCTGTTTGTTGCCCAGAAACTTTCCCACAGAGAAATCCTTTTGGTGTCTTTCATGTCACTCCCTCCCTGTTCAAGTTGACAACTTGCTCTTGAACAAGAGTGATTTCCTTGCCACAGGGTGTGTGTGAGTGGGGGAGGGGGAAACACACCCCATAGGTACGCAGGACTTGGTGATTCTTCCCGATCTGGCTGGGAAGTGGGGCTGGGCACCAGCAAGATCCACTCTGCAGGTGGGTTATTTCCCCCATTCTGCTTGAGGTCCAGTTGCCCACTGTTGTCTCCCGACCAGGACTCCTCCCATGTGAACTGATGACTCATGCATGGCTGGGAGGGAGTGAATGAACCCAAAGTGTCTTAGGTACACTTACCCACTCTCATTCACCGGGCAGGACTTTATTTCCTGTGCAGACATGGTACACAGCAGGGGTTGGGGTGCCCAGGTTCCTACATCTAACATCATTTTCTAGTCTCTACGTGTTCAAAGAGAACTTTGCTGGGTACAGGGTGCTTCACTCATCCAAAAGCATTTGAGGTATCGCTATTGGCAGCTTGGTGCCTACTCTGCCTTGCTCGGTGAGAGTGTGCCTGTCTGCTGCTCCTGGGTGACCATTTTGGATCTGTTTGTCAATTTTTTTTTTTTGAGTTCGAGTCCCACTCTGTCGCCCAGGTTGGAGTGCAGTAGCACACTCATGGCCACCACAGCCTCAACCTGCTGGGTTCAGGTGATCCTTCCACCTCAGCCTTCCAAGTAGCTGGAACTACAGGCACATGTCACCATACCTGGCTAATTTTTTTGATTTATTGTAGAGACAAGGTCTCGCCAAGTTGCCCAGGCTGGTCTTGAACCCCTGGGTTTAGGCAATCCTCTTGTCTTTGCCTCCCCAATATTAGGATTACAGGCATGAGTTACCACAGCCGGCTGTCAATTTCCGTTAGATAAAAAAAACAGCTCAAATTTTTTTTATAGAGATTGCATTTAATCTTCAATCGAGTTAGAGTTTATCTTTTTAAGCAACTCAATTTTAGTGTGGTTTTTGTGCAAACATAACTGATAGACTACTCTGTGTGGGGAAGCATCTATTTTGTTGCAGATAAAGGAGGGTGACTTCTTTCTATAAAGAATGAAACTTTGAACCAGGCATGATGGTTCAGCCTGTAATCCCAGCACTTTGGGAAGCCAAGGCAAGAGGACTACCTGAGCCCAGGGGTTCAAAACCAGCCTGGACAACTTGGTGAGACCTTGTCTCTACAATAAATCACAAAAACTAGCCAGGCATGGTGGTGTGCGTCTAGTTCCAGCTACTTGGAAGGTTGAGACATAAGGATTGCCTAAGCCCAGCAGTTCAAGGCTGTGGTAGCTGTGAGTGTGCCACTGCACTCCAGCCTGGGTGGTAAGAGTGAGACTCCAACTAAAAAAAAAAAAGAAAGAAAGAAATTTTGTCTGCAAAGTGTCTCCCTCTAGAAAGAAAATGGGGCTTTTCTTAGAACACAGAATCTTTTGCATTAGTGGCATGCCTAAATTTCCAAGTTGAACCCCTTTCATCATTTCAAGCTGCCACTCCAAGTGGTACTCACTTCTACTACTTGTCCTATACACTATCTTCCACCCCATCCTCCCTAGCCAGGAGTGATTTTGCTGCATTGGAAATAGTCCATTGGACCTGAGATTCTTATTCTCCAGCCTGTGTGCCTCCTGTTTGGAGTAGGGATTTGCTGAGGGAAATAGGGACCTAGGCTGCTGTGATCCTACCCCCAACAGGAAGAAGCCCAGAGCTAAGCTGAGAATGTTACGGATGACCAGAGAGGAGGCTTTAGCTAAGATCAGAATAAAGCTATTGCTGAGATTGAGAGTGTTAAAAATGTTCCACAGATACTAGAAGTCTTATTCTTCTTGTTGATAGTGACTCTAATGGGAGGTTTTTGCCCACATCGTTCCATCTCTAAGTTCTGAGTGAGGCAGTTCTGGTTAAAGAGAACCTGCATCAGGGCATGCAGCCCGCTTTCCATTGTGTGCAGAAGACTGAGAGCCAGCCCCAGCCCCACAGTTGAGAGGTCAGGCTGGCATCCAGGAAAAGGCATTGACAAGATCCTTGGGAGGGCAGTGTGCTCCCAAAGCCCGCCCACTTCCTCTGGCCTTTGAAGATTCCAGTCTGTGGTTCTGCCCCTTTCTCACTCCCCAGCTAGGATGGAAAACATGATGCGTGCAGCAGAAGAGACAAGTTTGTGGGGTTCACTCCAGGCCTGGGCTACTGTCAGGTCAAATACCCATTTTATTCATACAGGAAATGTCCGAGGAGGATCACCCCAACCTTTGCAACAGGAAGCAAGGCCGGAATCTAGAAAAAGAACTATTGGATTCAGACAATCCAGAAAGACCCTGCCAAGTCAGCTTAAGACTCTGCCAGGGTGAGAGAACACAAGAGGCAACAGAAAAGCCTTGGGCAGCCTGATCCACGAAGGGGCCTAGCGGAAGTAGTTGGGACATTCGTGGGCCACCAGGTGCCAGGCTTGATCAAAAGCGTCCACGACAGCCGGCTCCAGGGGTCCTTCTTCTGTCGCTGCCAAGTTCTGTTCCAGCTGCTCCTGGCTGGACATGCCCAGAATGACTGCATCCCTGTGGGCACCCTGCAAGGGAGACGGCCAGACTTCATGCACCCTGCTGCACAGCAACTCCACGCACACACACTCCCAGCCATGGCCCTGCTGAGATCTGTACTCTGTTTATTAGTTTAATTATTATTATTTTATTCTATTTTGAGTCAGGGTCTCACTCTGCTGTGCAGCCTTGACTTCCTGGGAACTAAAGCATTTAGTTCCTGTTTATTAAGCACCTCCGATGTATGTGTGCCAGACATTATACAATGTGTAAGGCTGAAGCTGGAGACAAGTTTAACCAGGAAGATGTGGGACACCGAAAGAGTGGGGAAACCCCAGTTCCCACTCGGGAGCAAGGCAGGAATCTTGAAAAAGAACTGTTGGATCTAGACAATCCAGAAAGACTCTGCCAAGTCAGCTTAAGGCAAAGACTGGCCAGGGTGAGAGAACAAACAGGTGATAGAAAAGCCTTTGGGAAGCCTGAGCCATGAAGGGGCCTAGCAGAAGTAGTTGGGACGTTCAAGGGCCTCCAGGTGCTAGATTTGATCAAAGGCATTCACAGTGTTAGATCAGGACATATCAATGTGTAACCACTACTAATGGTTCGTTTATTCAATGATTAAAGTCCTATACAATCTGAGTTAGACTGGGGTAATCCAGGTTAGTTTCCATGTATTTCTTTTTTTCTTTTTTTTTTTTGAGTTGGAGTCTCACTCTGTCACCCAGACTGGAGTGCAGTGGCCACTCCCGGCCACCGCAGCCTCGACCTGCTGGGCTCCGGCAATCCTTCCACCTCAGCCTTCCAAGGAGCTGGAATTACAGACATGCACTACCACGCCCGGCTGATTTTTTGATTTATTGTAGAGATGAGGTCTCGCTGCCCAGGCGGGTCTCGAACCCGCGGACTCAGGCAATCCACTCACCTCAGCCTCCCAAAGGCGCGGGATTACAGGCTGAGCCACCGAGCCCGGCTCCATGTATTTCTTATTTCTCCCAGTACAAAAGGAGGAGAAATAGGGACTACTTCAACTAAGTGCCTTAAATTTATAGATGAAATAATGTACATCTAATAAATTGATCATTTAGTGGGTTTTGCAGTGAAACCTGTGCTAAAATTTCTATCCCCTTAACAACTGGGTGAGCTCCAGTTTCCTCATCAATGAACCTGAGGTAATCACACTTCACAAGGACTGAGGAATAATGGGGCCCATGTCCATAAAGCTCTTGCTACAAAGACTTAGGTCACATCAAAGAACAGTGGGAAACTGCCTACAAGACCTGGAAGAAAGAGGAAGTCCGGAGGAGGAGAGAAAACAAGATCGCTGGAAACCACCTAAAGGTTATGCTGGCTCTCCAGGAAAGCAGAAGCTGAGCACCAGGAGCGCAGGTTACCTGTAGCTGCGAGTGATGGTACATCCACCGGAGGGCGGCTGAGGTCATGCTGGGGGCACTGGCACCATATGTGGCCTGCAGGGCCTTCTCCACCAGGGCAATGGCCTTGAAGTGGTGCTCCTTCCAGAAGCTGGACAGGTGGGGCCAGAGGCACAGGGGTCAGTATCATGGGGTCACACTGGTGGCCATGGCCAAAGAGCCAACGAGGGCCACTGCCCTACCCCACAAATTGTAGCCTGGAGGGGCTACTGTCCTAACCACAGGTCTCCTGCTGGGCCTGAGAACCACCCAGGATGCTGGCTCCCTCCCCAGCGACATCAATGACATCTTTATTCCCAAGAACCCACAACCTGCCCTATGTGACCTAGGGACACAAAAGCAGCTAAGACAGGGCAGAACTGGGCCCCAAGCCTCCTGAGCCTCCATCTAAGCTTCTTTCTCTCCTTCTCAGCAGGTGATTTCTCAGGGAAGAATTGACTTGGAACACCCCAAGGTCCTGGGGTCCTCATTTCCTCATGGAGGTCCCAAGAAAACAAGAAACCTGCTGATAGTTTGGGCATTCCTGAAGGAATCAGGAGACAAAGGCAGCCAGCAAGGGAAGGCCCCATCCCAGGAGAGCAGCCTAGAACTTCATTTCAGGTAAAGGGGACCCCACCCCACGCACCCCGATGCAGACATCTTCAGCTCACCGATTTCTGTAGGTCTCAGCCCAGCTATTCCCAAAGAAGCGGCCCATGGGTTGTCTCCCGTCCTTGTCTTCATACTTGTACTTGCCCGTCAGCAGGCCCCCTGCGGGAAGGCGGCAGTCGGTCCCTGGTCCAGAATGCTCCCAGAGGCTGCTCAGACCCTCAGGGCTTTGGATGAGGGAGGAGGAGGAACCCAGGAGGGATGGAGGATGCAGCCTAGCCTCCCAGCCAACCCCTCCCTGTTTCCCTGGTCCTGGGCTGGGCATCTATGGGTAGGGAATAGGCAGAAAGAGGGCCAGGATGCCCTGCCACCCCAGGAGCCTGTCCTCATGGCAGCACATACCAGCCAAAGGGTTGTAAGCATAGAACTTCAGTCCAAAGTGCCTGAGGCAGGGGAAGAGCTCCGTTTCTACCTGCCGGGTGGTGGCGTTGTACATGCCCTGCAGGGAGAGGTGCCAGCGGGAGAGGGTGAAAGTGTCAGGGGAAGAGACCACAGCCTTCCTCTTTTAAAACTCTAAATCAGCCAGGCGCGGTGGCTCATGCCTGTAATCCCAGCACTTTGGGAGGCGGAGGCGAGAGGATTGCCTAAGCAACATGGCAAGACCTCATCTCTACAACAAATCAAAAAACCAGCTGTGCATGGTGGCGCATGCCTGTGGTTCCAGCTACTTGGAAGGCTGAGGTGGAAGAATCACCTGAGCCCAGCAGGTTGAGGTTGCAGGAGTCGTAAGCACTGCACTCCAGCCTGGGTGACAGAGTGAGAGTTTGACTCAAAAAAACTCCCCCAAACCAAAAAACTCTAAATCCACACCAGCCCAAGACTTTAGCAGTATTTCTTAAATCACTAGTGTTAGTAGGGGATAGGGAGAGCGTGCTGGACCCAAGAATGGGAAATGGATCTGGATTATTCCACAAGGATCTATATATACCAACTACAGACTGGACACTGGATTTATAACTATGAGCAGGTCTCACAAAGTCTCTGTCTCCCACGGATGTTACAGACAAGTTTAAATAAACAAGACAGATAATTACAATAAAGTCAGGTTCTATGATCACAGCGGGAGCTCAAAAATACTTGCTGAATGTAGAGCAGGGAAGAAAGGGGCCAAGGTGCACACTGAGGTCAGCAAGCACCTGGTGGCCAGGCTGAGGGGCTTGGAGTCACCCTGAGGGCACCCGGGAGCCAACTACAGGTAGCAGGAGAGGGGCTTCTCTGCAGAGGGCATGGGGGGCAGTCAGAGGTCCAAAGAGAACCGGGGATGGACTGGAGTCCTGGAGTCCGAGGCCTCTGCAGCCCAGCCCTCACCTGGTACACAGTTGGCAGGATCCAGCCATTGCTGTTGCAGAGGGTACAGATCTGGGCCACCTCCCATGCAGCATAGTTGGAGAGGCCAAGCTCTAGGAACTTGCCCTGTGGGATGAGGCTACAGTTAGACCCCACTGCAGCCCAGGAGACCAGGAAAGGGGCCCGGGGAGGAATCCCAGGAGTGGGGCTGCCCTGGCACCTCCAGTCTCCTGCGTATCAGGATAAGGAGGAGCAACAGATCACCTCCCGAGCTTGAGGCACCCCTCACCTCTTGGTGCAGCTGGTGGCAGGCGCGTAGCGTCTCTTCCACTGGGGTGCCATGGTCCGGTGCATGTAGGTAAAAGAGGTCCACTCGGGGGCACTGCAGCCGCTTCAGTGATGTCTCTAGCTGGGACCGGAGACTGTCAGGTTTCAGGGACTTTCCATCCCAAGGGTTGGCCTTGGTAGCAATTTTTACTTGAGGGACATAATGGTTAAGAGACTTATTAGAACTATTTGCTAACCATGTAACTCTGGCTAAATTACTTAAACTCTCTCAGTCTTAATTCCCCAATCTGTAAAATAGGGGTGACATTAATTGAAATGTCCTCTCTGGAGGTCATGGGGATTACATAATGTCTTATCGCCAAGTTGTCAATGCTTAGTTCTGTTGCACTCTCATTAGTGCCACCCTGCTGGCTATGGCAGACCTTGCACTACAGTCTGAGTGTGCAGAGATGAACTGAACACAGCGAATCCTGGGCCCGCAGTCCAGAGAGTGACTACAATATGGTACATGCAGGGGAGAAATGGACATGGGTCTAAGGAGCCCACGGGAGATGCATGAGATCATCTTGGGGATCCCAGAAAAGGCCTTCTCCTAGGGACCATCCCCAGGCTGAGTCCCAGTCATCAAGAAAGGGTGGGAAGCGCATTCCAAAGCATGGGAACACCTGCAAAGTCAGAGACAAGTAAAAAGTGTGTGAAGCTCCGCACCTCCAATTCTGAGTTGTAAGAGCGTAATTTCCAGGGCAGGGAACAGTGGGACATGAGGAAAGAGAAGTACGGCAGACCTGATCCCAAAGGCTCTCAAACACCAACCCGCTGAGTCTGGATTTATCAATCCAGGTTTTGTCAGGGTGTGAACCTGTCACCCATGTGTAGTATAGAGCAAGAACTCAAGGGGGCAGGCCTGGAAGCAGGAAGACAAGCAGTGAGGCTGTCACAAGAATTCAGCAGAGACACAGCCATCTGAATGTGGGCCAGTGGCAGAGATCAATCTGAGCCTGTTAGAAGGAAGACCGAGCAGAAGGTAACTATAGACTCACAGACGAATGTGCACACACACACCCACTCTGGAAACACGATCCCTGTGAGAATAAGTTGTTCTGCCATCCAACCATCTTGGAAGTGAGTTGACTTAGCATCGTTCCTTCCCCTATACAGGATCCCGGCTGTCGGGATTGGTGGATGGATGGTTCTGCACTTTTCATCCCTTGGCAAAGTCAACTCAGCAACTCAGAGGTTTGTCACGAGATCACTTGGGATAAGGAAAAGAGCAGTTTCATAGCTTCTCATCCAGACTGTCTCCATTCCCCCAGGACTCCCCCAGGCATTCCTGGTGTGACCTTTGCCTCAGATCTGACCTGAGGACTTCAGCCCAGTGAGTACCTGGCCTCCAAGAAGGAAGCAGCGAAGGGCTATGACTCTACGGAGAACCCAGAGAGTATCCCTCCACAGGGGTGGGGAGCAAGAGCCTCAGGTGGCAGATAGGAAGCAGAACAGGGTAATGATAACAGCCCACATTTAATGGGCTCTCACCAGTGCCAGGCCCCCTCCGAAGCATCAATGACAGCAGGCTAAAGAGGGACAGTCCCTCCCTCCTCCATTTGAGTCATACCTGCCCACTGGCCTTCCTTTCACAGACCTCACACTTTGCATTTCCAAGCTATGTCTCTGCACAAACTAATCCCCTCGTTCTCCCCCAGCCCTTAAGGACCAGCTTCTGAGTTCTCTGAGCTTCCTCGTGCCTCTCCCAAGCCGGCAGTGCCCCAAAGTGCTCTCTCTTCTGGACTCTTCAGCAATCATTGCTTCAATCGTCCCCTCCCCTCTAGGCTCTAGAGTTACTTTCCCTTCCATAGCCCCACGTCAAAGCCTGGCACAGAATGGACAGAACGGCCTTACCCAGCCGCTACCCTACCACCCCTGGCCCTTGGCATGGCGACAGTTCTCCCTGGGAGACCCAGAGGTACTGCCAACTGAACAGGGCAAAGTCTAGAAACTGAGGAAAGATCAGGAGGAGAAAAGTGTGCTGGGGGAGCGTTTAGGTGGTGAGGGCAATGAGGGGATAGGGGACAGGCGGACACTCTGGGCGGGGACCGGTTACGGGCACCCAGGAGGGGGCTGCAATGAGGGCAGGGGGTGTAGGGCCAAACCCGGAGAGAGACGCCGAGCTGCAACTCCCAAGGGAGGGAGAAGGGGAGTGAGAGAGTCAGGACAAAGCACCGTCCGGCTGCCCGAGGCTGGCTGTGCCTGAGGAGCCTGGGTTCACAGAGCTGCGGGGTGGACGCGGGCGTGCTGGGGACGATGCCGTAGGTGCTGCCCGCGGCCAGTGCACAGTTAGGGACGAGGTCAGCTGTGCCCGGTGCAGGGAAGGCCAGGAGCGCCTGTTACCTCTGCAGTCGCCGCCGCCCAGCCCAAGCCCCAGACCGCCCACGATGCTCTCGGACTGGCCGTCGCTGTACATGAAGGCCGTGTCCAGCTCGGTGTGACCGCGCTCCAGGAAGGCGCGCACGGCCGCGGCGCTGGCGGGCACGTCCATGCGGCGCCCCATCTCCATGGTGCCCAGCACCGTGGCGGGCAGGGACTGGGCGCCTGAGGCGGCCCGCGGGGGCGGAGGTCTGGACATGGCGAGCGCGCGGGGCTCGAGCTGCAGCGAGGGACGCGCGCAGCGGACGGCGGCGCGCGACACGGCGCTCAGCATGACGGCGACGCCTGCGCGCTGGGGCGCCGCGGCCCCGCCCACGGCGCGGGGAGGAGCGCCGCGGCCCCGCCCACGACGCGGGGCGGGGCGCCGAGGAAGTTAGGGAGCGAAGCCAAGGCGCGCGCCGCAGTTCGGCGCACACTCGCGGCGCCTCCAGGGTTGGTCTGCCAAGTGCGCGGTATAAGAGGCGGGGCCGCGGCGACGAATCAGCTGACCAGGCGGGGACTGAACGCAGAACCCCGGCCGTGGCGGCGGATCTGGAGGTGGTGAGCCGGCTCGGGGGCTGGTGGCCAACTCCAGGGCTGGGGTCGGAACTCCTGGGGCTTTCCTACCACGTCTTTCCAACACCCTCCCAACGCCCTCTTCTAGCCCCTGGGCCGTCCCGGGCTCCTGGAACCTCCTGGTGGCGAGAGATCCTCGGGTCCCAAGTCCCGGTCTTCCCCTACTTCTAGGGCGACCGGCACAGCCTCTCGGGTTGACCTCGCCGGGGGTTCGGACCCGGCTCCCCTTTTCCCCTCCTGGTCCCGCGGCTTTGTTTTCCCCAGGGCAGGCCGGGCGAGGGGGCCTCGCGGCGCTGGCCCCAGCGGCTTCCCTGCCATTATCCCTCAAACAGGCGGCCTGCGCTGGACTGAGTCAGCAGAAGGAGTGTGGCCAAGGACCCGGAGGCCTGGAGGGGGAAGTATCCCCAGGCCGGGACGCTCCTCCCTCCCTATTCAACCCAGGTGTGC
Source organism: Cephalopachus bancanus (assembly GCA_027257055.1). Classification (NCBI taxonomy): domain Eukaryota; kingdom Metazoa; phylum Chordata; class Mammalia; order Primates; family Tarsiidae; genus Cephalopachus; species Cephalopachus bancanus. The sequence goes on along the minus strand of JAPVLO010000294.1, from coordinate 2,009,279 downwards.
AGGGAGGGGAACCCAGATTGCCCTCTCCCACACCGTGCGTATTGTGTGCATGAGGAGCCTGGGCCTGGAAGTGCGAGGGCGGGCCAGGGTGACAGGTCGTGTCCGTTCAACACTTGCTGAAGGCTCCTGTGTGCCCGACCCCGCGGGGCCTACAGAGAGCGCAGAATAATAGCTTTCCTTGTCAGCTTTGAGTGTTTACCGCCTGCCAGGCACCATTGTAATCCTGGCCTGGATAGTCTCACATAACTCTGCAGTCAGCCCAGGAGGTGGGTGCTCCCATTTGCTCCCACTTTACAGATGAGAACTCTGAGACTCATCACTTGCCCAGGAGTTCCAGACTAGTAGGCATCGGGCAGGTCAGTTACAGGGCACTTTACTTCTCAGCCCTAGACTAGTGGAGCCCGTAGCTTTTTGAAATTTTTCTTCTTTCTTCTCTTCTTTCTCTCTTCCCTTATCTTTCCCTTTTTCCTTTCTCCTGCTTCCTTTCTCTTCTTCACTCTCTCCTCCCTACCTCTCTCTCTCACACACTATTTTCTGAACCTGTACTGTGCAGCTGGTGTGTCTAAACCCTAAGAATAAGAGTGCCTGATTCGAGTTTGGGAGTGCATTTTAAGAGCACTGGTTGTAAGCACTATGGTAGCCTTCGGGACGAGGTGGGAGGGCTTGTCCAGCTGGCTCTTGCTAGACCTCTTTTAGAGGATAGTTTAGAAGCGAGTCTTTGTGTCTTTTACCAGGCCCTCGAAGGAAAGAAGGACACTCCTAGTGGGAGAGACAGTATGTGTGGAAGCCCAGAGGCCAGAAATGACCCCTTGGGTAGCAGGAGATAAGGTTGGGTGGGCAGTTCCTGGAAGAATTTGAGGTCTTGCCTCAGGATATTTGGACTCAACAGGGGATCCGGAAGAGGAGGCTGATAGGGTGGGAGAAGCTGTCTCCAGTTCAGCCTTTCTCAACGTGCATCGCATGCACCAGTCACTGGGGGAGCTTTTTACACCCAGAATTTCTGTGCTGCAGCCCAGATCCACTGACCCTGAATTTTATTTATTTATTTGAGTTGGAATCTCACTCTGTCACCCAGGCTGGAATGCAGTGGCATGCTTACAGCCACCACAGCCTCAAGCTGCTGGACTCAGGCGATCCTTCTGCCTCAGCCTTCCAAGTAGCTGGAACTACAGCCACTCGCCACCACGCCTGGCTAATTTTTGATTTATTGTAGAGACAAGGTCTCGCCAAGTTGTCCAGGCTGGTCTCGAACACCTGGGCACAGGCAACTCTCTCACCTCTGCTTTCCAAAGTGCTGGGATTATAGGCATAAACCACCACACTTGGCTGACCCTGAATTTTAAACATATATCCTCCAAGAGTGATTCCAGGGAACTCTTGCTGGGGTCCTTGCCATCCCCAGAGATGGGTCAAGCTTTTTTGCAACACTGGGTATCCATTTGCTCAGTGCTGTCTGAACAGGGGATGGGCCAATGCCTGGCTTCTAGATGACAGAGAACCTATGCACGGTGGCCCTCAGAGGAAGGCTCTTCTGTCCAGGGCTCAGGTGTGTCTTCGACTGTCCTGAGCTCCAATCTATACATGGGCCCTATTCAAGGTCGGGGACCACCCATCCAGTGTCCTGGGCTCGTAAAACAAGGTAGCTTCCTCAAGACACCCCCACCCCACCTTCACACACACTGGGCAGTTCCCACCTAATTTCCTTCCGTAAGGTGGCTGAGATGCTGGACTCCCATCCTCAAAACGGTCACTGTCTTGTATTAAGTCAGGTACTGACCAGCCTGGGCAACATACCAAGACCTTGTCCTACAAAAAAAAAATCAGAAAATTAGCTGGGTGTGGTAGCTGTAGTCCTAGCTACTCAGAAAGCTGAGTTGGAAGAATCACCTGAGCCCAGGAGGTCAAGGCTGCAGGGAGTTGTGATTGTGTCACTGCACTCCAGGCTGAGTGACAGAGTTAGACCCTGACTCAAAAAAAAAAAAAAAAAAGCTAGGCAATAGGCTAAGCTTTATGTGCATTTAGTCAGGGCAGATGCCCAAGAAGTGAGTGAGGGTCATTAACCCCATTTTACAGACAGGCACAGGTTGGTTAACTCACTTCCAAGGTCACTCAACCTCATCTGTCAAATGGGGGCAATATGCCCTACCTTGCCAGGGAGTCATAGGATGACGGTGCACAAACATGTGGTGAACTACAGTAGCATGTTCACAATCTACAAGGGAGCAGGCCAGGTGGTGGCAGGTGGGACAAAAGGGCTGGATTTGAAAAACCCTTGGCATTGCAAAGGTACAGCTCTCGCCTGGACTGTTTGTTAATTTGGGACAGCCTTCCAGGTGCCTGTGGCAGGGCATCAGGTGAACATTTCCAACACCAGCTGTGCTGATGGTCCTCAGGGTGGACCACCAAGACACCCTGTGCTGGTCCCTGGAGATAGCACAGTGAGCTGGGCAGACAATGACCTGGGGTGCCCTTGTCCCCAACTCCAGGGCCTCCGCCCACAGCTAGTCACATTAGTGCCAAGAGGCTGCAGCTTCCTGAGAAAAGGCGCTGACTCGCTTTCTCACCCTCTCTGGTGGCTGTGACCTCAGCAGTCCCATGGGTCTAGCCAGGGAACGGCCTGGGCCTCCTGTCACAAGTGAGAGATGAGGGGGTTGGAGAGAGTCTATGCCTGGATGAGGAAGCCCCCTCTGAGCACAGGGAGAAAAGGGGAAACCCACTTTCTGGCTGGGCATCCACCTCAGACCACAGGAGTCTTCTGCCTCGCTCAGGGACAGAAACACCAGGCAGTGTGGTGGATGGCAAGGGTTTGGGTCTCGGTTCTGGGTTTGACTTCTTCACTTCCTGGCTGGATAGCCTTGGTAAGTCACTTCCCCACTCTGGCTCAGATTTCTTGTGGATATATCAGTAGTCCCTGCTTCCTAGAGTCCATGTGAAGACAGGATGCATTAGTGCACGCAGGTGCTTGGCACAGAGCTGGCAAAGGCTTGGCAGTCAGGGCTGCGGTGATTGTCACTGGTAGAGATGGCTCCAGCCAGGCCTCACTTCTCTCCTCCACTTGGGGTTGTCACATAGGCAGTGACTGCTCTATTCACTGTCCAGGATGCCTGGGCACTGGGATAGGCTTTCCTTGCTGTGCCTACCAGCAAGGAGTCCACAGCCACCTCCCCACTGTCACCACCAACAAAGCCAGAATATAGCTGACTGTAGCTATATACATGCCATGAGCTCCTGGGAGAATATGGGTTCGAGGACCCCAAGCTTGATCTCTGCCATCTGTGTAACCCCGGAGGTCCCCTACCCCTCTTCTCTATATGTCTCATCTGACCCTGCTTTAAATGAGATAATGTACTTGGTGGACCTGGCCTTAGCAGATCCTCCCAGGGAATTTGCAGCAATAACAAGAAGGTAGAAACAACCTACATGTTCAAGAGTTAGGGCTAAGGCCGGGCAAAGTGACTCAAGCCTGTAATCCCAGCACATTGGGAGGCTGAGGCGAGAGGATTGCCTGAGCTCAGGGGTTTGAGACCAGCCTGGGCAACTTGGTGAAGCCTCGTCTCTACAATAAATCAAAAGATAAGCCAGACATGGTAGTGTGCGTCTGAAGTTCCAGCTACTTGGAAGGCTGAGGTGAAAGGATCGCCTGAGTCCAGCAGATCGAAGCTGCCGTGGTTGTGAGTGTGTCACTGCACTCCAGCCTGGGTGACAGAGTGAGACTCTAACTCAAAAGGGGGGGGGGCTAAAGATTGCACTGAGGCTCAGTTATATGTACTTTATTTATGAGCTCTTTTTTTTTCCTTTTTTTTTGAGTTGGAGGGTAGTGGCACCCTCATAGCTACTGTAGCCTTGACCTCCTGGTCTTAGATGATCCTTCTGCCTCAGCCTCCCTAGAACTGGGACCGTAGGTGTACGCCACCAAGCTCAGCTAAGGTTTGATTTTTTTGTAAAGCTGAGGTCTCAGTATGTGGCTTAGCCTGGTCTTGAACTCCTGGGTTTAAGCGGTCTTCCCACCTTGGGCTCCCAAAGTGCTGGGATTACAGGTGTGAGTCACCCACCGTGCCTGGCCTATTTATGAGTTAATTTAACCCACACAACAAGTGCATGAGAGAGGCAGCACTGTCGCACTGTCATCACCCCACTTGACGAATGGAAAGGCCTGGGCACAGAAAGTTTGAGTTCTCGCCCAAAGTCGCAGAAATAGCGAGAGGTAAAGCTGGAATCTGAATGTACCTGTCCCGGCTGTAGATCCCGTGCTCTGCCTGTACATGTTTGCAGTTGGCATGTGTTTTTTTGATCTGGGTCTCTGGGGGTTGATTGTGTCCCAGTGGGCAAAGACTATGTCTCTACCCTTCTCTGGTTCTGGAGTGTGGCCAGTGCCAGGTAATAAGGTATAAGGCTGGGAGGAGCTTGGGTCAGGAAATGGTCATGACTTGGGACCCGGGCAGCCCAAGGCTGAAGGTCTGCTCTCTTTCTCTGTGTAGAGAACCCTTGCCCATCTCAGTGCACCAGTGCCCTCCCTCCCACGCAGTCATGGTCTGGAAGAACCTGGGCGCTGGCAACTTCTCCAGCTGCCCCAATGGCTCCCGCCAGTGGATATGGGATGTGTTTGGTGAATGTGCCCAGGACACCTGGGACGAGGCCAGCGTGGGCCTGGGCTTGATCTCCATTTTCTGCTTTGCTGCATCCACTTTCCCGTGAGTAGTGTCTGGAGGGTCGGGGCAGGGTTGTGAGGATGGGACAGTGGCCCCAGGGACTTCCTGGAGGGCATGCATTTCCTTTCCCAGCCCCACTCACTGACTTCCAACCCCTGTGGGAGGGACCACCCTGAGACCCTCCCCAGGTCAGGCCTTGTGCTGGGCAGTGCTGATACAGAGACAGTATCCTTTGCTGTTGTTTATTGAGTGCCCAATGTGTACCTGGCTCAGCTCTAAGCACTTGGCATGTTTTTAACCTCATTGAATCCTCACAACCCTGTGAAGTGGGTATAGTTACCATCCGTTTTTACAGATAAGGGAACTGAAACCCAGAGAAGTTAAGTAAATTGCTCCAGGTTGTGCAGCTGGTCAGAGATGGGGTAGGGGAGAGGGCACTGGGATGCATCACACGCGGACTCTGTCCGCAAGATTTGACAGTCGGGTGGTGGAGACAGCAGCAATGAATGCAATGAAGCGTGGCCATTGCTGTGACTGGGAAACGAGGGCACGCTGCTCAGTGGTCACGAGCATCCACACCGAGCTCCCCTGCCTACTGGCTGTGACCTGAGCACATCACTTCACTGCCCGGTGCCTCAGTTTGCTCATCTGTGAAATGGGCATGTTGCTCCCAAGCTCACAGGGTTGCTGCGAGGACAGCATGAGGCACTGTGGGTGAAGCTCCCAGCACAGGGCCTTTCCACAAGCAGACGAGCCCAGAGCTGTCTGTGGTGGTATTACTGCTGACACCACCAAGCCCCGTCTGCAGAGGCGGGAGGGGGCTGCAGTCAGAACGGACCTAGAGGTGCCAGCCTCTAAGCTAAGAACTATAGGATAGGTCAGAATTGAGAAGGGCTAGCCAGAGACTGAGTGTGGAGGAGAGCAGTCCAGGTGGGGACACAGAGCAGGTGGCAGTTGCGTTGTGTGGTGAACAGAGGGCGTGGAGGTCAGTCGGGGAGGCGGGGTCACCGAGGAGCCGAGGAGCTTGTTCTTTTTTAAGAAACTTGCTCCTGGCTGGGCGCTGTGGCTCATGCCTATAATCCAGCACTTTGGGGGGCCAAGGTGAGAGGATCGCCTGAGCCCACAGGTTTGCACCCAGCCCCGGCAACTTGGCAAGACCTCATCTCTACAATAAATCAAAAAATAAGCTAGGTATGGTAGCCTGTGCCTACAGTTCCAGCTACTTGGAAGGCTGAGGCGGAAGGATCGCCTGAGCCTAGCAGGTCGAGGCTGTTGCCTGAACTGGTCTCGAACCCGTGGGCTCAGGCCTGGCATTACAGGCTGAGCCACTGAGCCTGGCTTCAACCTCATTCTTTTGCATGTGAGTATCCAGTTGCCCCAGCACCAGGTGTGAAAAGATTATCCTTTCCCCATTGATTTGTCTGGGTACCTTATCAGAGGCTTGACATTTTTACTGAATTAGCTCATTCCAGGTGCCATACTGTGTGGGGAGTGAGTAAGCCAAACAGATATAGTCCTTGCGTTTGCAAACCTTCCATTCTGGCACCCTTGAAAAGTCAATCTGGCAGGGACCAGAGGGACAGAGGGAGAGAGACAGGAGGCAGGGAGGCCACCTCGGAGGCTGTAGAAGCTGTCTAGCAAACAATGATGGTGGGGAAATTGGAAAGGCCCTTAGGAGGTGGACTGGACAGGTCTGGGTGACTGATGGAGGCCGAGGGCAAGCGACTCTTTGTCCAGGGGTGAGAGTTTCCCCAGGACTACCTGAAGCTCCCCCTTCCTGCCTGGGTCAGCTGATAAACTGGTGGGAGCTCGGAGGACTCGGAGAGAGCCCCAAGTGATGGTAGGAAGGGCGACCACCTTCCTGCAATTTATGGAGACAAGTTGAGTCATGGCGTCTTAGAAGGCACTTTCCTAAGGGCCACTTGGTAATCCTTAATTAGTGGCCTTCTTGGTGCCTGTGCTGTGCTAGTCCCCTGCCCCCACCCTTGGGAAGCGTGTGCTCAGGAGGGATGGCATGTGGAGGGTCACAAGGGAGGAAGGAGAAGATACTGGTGGATTCGTGTCAAGGAAGGCCCAGAGGAGGAACTGGGATTTCCCGAAACATGAAAGATGTAGAGGCGGTGTCTGGGCCTGAGGAGGAGCTGGGCCATTGAAGGCAAGAGCTGGAGGAAGGGAAGGTGATCCTGCAGGTGGGGGTGGGGCGATCCTGGGGGCCTTGAAAGGTGTGCTCTGGAGCGTGGGGCCCTTGTGGGAGACGGTGGGGGGCTCTGGCAGTTTGGGGCCGGATTGGGGTTTTAGAAAGAGCCTTGAGGGGGGGATGGATTTGAGGGGAATAAGGCTTGGTTGGGAGGCCAAGAGAGATGGGCAGAGTGGGGCCCGAGGGAGATGGACTGGGAAGGACCCAGTCAGTGCCCAGGTTGCTTGGTTTCTGGCTTGGGAGACGGGTGGGTTGAGGTGCCCCTGGGTTGGTTGGTTGATTTCTTTCTCCTTCCTCCCTCCCTCCCTCCCTCCTTTTTCCTCCCTCCCTCCTTTTTTCTCCTTCCCTTTCTCCCTTCCTCCCTCCAAGTGCAGATGGTCAAAAAGGCATTTGAACAGTAAATGGCAGCATGTGTAATGGTTAAGAGCGAGACTGGAGTCTGTGAACCTGAGCTGTATGACACACCTTCTTCTGTTCCCAATGAGGAGGGTCATCGTAATAGACTTGACCTCCTAGGGGGCTGTGAGGACGAGCCAACGCATGTGAAGAACTCAGAACTATGCCCTAGACCCCGTTGTCACCGCCAGCATTGGGCTTGCACAGAGTTTTGGCCTCTTATCCTGACCGAGCTGGAGGTCCAAAAAGAGTGTCCTAGCACCAACAGTCTTTGGGAAGGCAACCAGGGGACCAAAAGCCCACAACTTTGTAATGGAGCATTACAGGCTCCTCAGCCCTGCTTTTCTGTTGCCTCTGAAGAGTCGGGCTGGTTTGACCTGTTTCCTCATCAGCTGCTCCAGGAGATGGGCGTGCCCAGCCTGGGCCCATGGTTCCGCCCCACCCACTGTCCTTTCAGGGCCCGCTCCTATTCATAGGCCAAAGGACCCAGGGTCCTATGGAGTAGTCCTCAGAGGCTGGCACAGAACTTCAGGACCCTGAATAAGCCCCAGATCCCTGCTGGAGACCCCAGGATGTGGTGGCAGAGAATCTGAGTCATGCTGTGGAGCTCTCTGGAAAGATGCCAGCCATTGATCCTTTGGGTTAGAAGGGAACCCCCTGGGGGAGAAGCTAGAAAGGCTCCGAGGATCCCACCTGCAGGAGGGGTGGGCTGCCAGGCCGCCTCCTGTCCCTCTGTCACCCCTGCCTCCCTCTTCTGTGGCCGTTCCCTCTGGGGCTGTTCCCTCTTAGACGGCTTCAGCCCTCGGCCTCAGAGCACACATCACCCTCCTCTCCCACAGCCAGTTCGTCAAGGCCTACAAGACGGGCAACATGGACCAAGCCCTGTCCCTGTGGTTCCTCCTGGGCTGGATTGGAGGAGACTCCTGCAACCTCATTGGCTCCTTCCTCGCTGACCAGCTGCCTCTGCAGGTGGGCCGGTCCCCGGGCAGGGAGGGGCTTCCAAGGACAGCCGTGGCAGAGGCACTGGAGGCAGCTGGCTGGAGGAAAGGCCCAGGCTCTTTGGCCAGTCCTGACCTGTCATTTCATCTTGTGAGGGCCCCATGCTTTAGAGAGCCTCTGCCTGCCATACTGTGTGACTACAGGGAAGTCACTGCCCTCCTCTGGGCCTCAGTTTCCCCATCTGCAATATGAGCACATCAAACCAGAAGGCCGCCGAGGTGCTGGGATGCCGACATCCCGTCAGGGCATGGGGCACTCGAGCAGTGTTTCCTTGGGAGACCAGATGTCATCATTCTCTAGTGGTCAGGCAGAGCTGGGACTCATATTCAGGAAGGTGTTGTCTTCCCAAGCAAGATGGGAAAGGCTTAACTGCACCTGTATCAGGCCAACCCGAGCCGTCACCTAACTGCGGAGTCCTGTTTTGCCCTGATGAGTAGTGCTAGCTGCCAGTTCCTCGGCACCTGCCAGGCTGGGCACATTGCTGGAGCCTTCTGCCCACCTGATCTGTAATTCTGCGAGGTAGGAACTGTGATCCCCCTCTTTCCAAATGAGGAAACAGAGGCTCAGAGACGTGAAGTGACGTGGTCGGGATCCCCCAGCTGGGGTGTGGCAGAGTGCTGCTGCGGCATGGTCCTGGATGCTGGGACTGCAGCCAATGCCCGGGCCCCTGCATGTCTTGCAGACCTACACAGCTGTGTATTACGTCTTGGCAGACCTGCTGATGCTGACGCTGTACTTCTACTATAAGTTCAAGAAACGTCCCTCTCTGTGTGAGTATGGTGGCCGCTCTCTGGCAGATGCTCTGTCAGCAGCCGGGAGGGCCTAAAGCTTGGGAGGAAGCAGGTTTCTCATTGCTGGGTGATAAACCAAACCTCAGAAGGCTTCCCAGTGCCTTATCTAAAGGCTGAGTCCTAATCGGCCAAGATAGAAGACCAGGCCACAGGAGGGCTCGTTCTCTCTAGCCCTCATTCAGCAAACAAGGCTCCAGGTCCTTCTCTGTGTGTGACCCTGAGCTTGGAGCTGGGAGAACAAGGACAAGTCACACAGGCCACCTCTGACCTTCAGTGTCCAGGCGGGGCAGTGGACAAAGTCACCTCGAGGGCTGACAAGATGCAGTGGTTGCCCTTGGGGAGGGAATTGGGTCTCACTGGTATTTCTGCTTTTGAAACCTCTTCCTGATCCAACTGCCCCCCTCCTTTCACCTTTACAACCCTAGGAGAAGGGTACCAGTCTATAGGTGAAGAATTAAAGCTCAGAGAGGTTAGGCCACCTGTCCAAGGTCACACAGCCACTGATGGGCAGGGCCAGAGCTCAGATCCCAGGCTATCTGCCGCCACTCTGATGTCTAACCCAGCTTCCCTCCTGCCTCATGTCCAGTGTCTGCCCCCATCAATTCCGTGCTCTTGCTTATCATGGGGACGGTGTGTACTGCACCGATACTGCGCAGCGCTGGGCCTGTGGCTGCCCCCAGGGAAGTCTTCCGGGGCCGGATGCTGCTGTCTGTGGAGCCGGGCAATAAGGTGAGGTGGGGTGTGTGGTGGTGGGACAGGTGGGCACTGGCTCACCCCAGGACTTTCCCCTGCAAGCCATGTGGGTGTAAGTGGGATGGGGGAGGTCAGGTGTGGCAGCTCACGCCTATAATCTCAGCACTTTGGGAGGCTGAGGCAGGAGGATCGCTTGAGCCCAGGAGTTTGAGACCGCCCAGGGCAGCATGGTGAGACTTTGTCTCTATAAAAGATACAAAATTTAGCCAGGCATGGAGGCGAACCTATAGTCCCAGCTACTTGGAAAGCTGAGGTGGGAGGACCACCTCAGCCCAGGTCGAGGCTGCAGTGAGCTGTGATCATGCCACTGCACTCCAGCCTGAGGGACAGAGATCCCAACTCAAAAAAAAAAAAAGGCGGGGCAGGGGACCACCCCCAGGAGGGATCTCTGCACCTCCAGGTCGCGTGAGGCACTGAGCACCCCTTCTGCCCGCAGCCCTTCACGCAGCAGGAAATCATTGGCTTCGTCATTGGCTCCGTCTCCAGCGTGTTGTACCTGCTTTCCCGGCTGCCTCAGATCCGCACCAACGTGAGCCCTGAGTGGGGCCGGGTGGGGCCAAGTGGAGCCTGGCAGCTGGGGCCAAGTGGAGCCTGGCAGCTCGGGCCAGAGTCTCGACTCGAAGGTCTGGGGCTCTCCTCACTGTTGGCTTGGGCAGGTTAATCCAACTCTCTGAGCCTCCGTTTCTGCCTCTGGAAGATGGGCTTGGTACTGCCTGCCATGCAGGGATACGTGAGACCTGTGTGTGTCTCGGGAGCGGAGGTGGGGAGAGGGAGGGCTGAGTTTAAGCCTGAGAGGAAGGAAGAGGCGGGAATCAGATGTGGTGGCTTGCTGGACAATGAGTTTGTGCAGGGCGGAGCACAGGTATCGAGGCCAGCAGGCTAGGTGCAGCCCCAGTCTCCTGTGGCCTGGGCAGGGGCCAGGAGAGGTTGGCTGTCAGAGTCCTGGCTGGGCCTGGGCTGTGTGCCAGACCCATGTCGGACGATGCTGGACACACAGGGAAACGTCAGCTCCGAACAGTCACGCCACGACAGGACAGGCAGCCGAGTGGACAGGGACGAGAGCCCTGTGTGAGGGCTCTGACCCCACCCTCTCCTCCCCCAGTTCCTCCGGAAGTCCACCCAGGGGATCTCCTACTCGCTGTTTGCCTTGGTGATGCTGGGGAACACGTTGTACGGGCTGAGTGTGCTGCTCAAAAACCCCGAGGTGGGCCAGAGCGAGGGCAGCTACCTGCTGCACCACCTGCCCTGGCTCGTGGGCAGCCTGGGCGTGCTGCTGCTCGACACCATCATATCCTTTGGGGACGCGGGGGGGGCAGGCCGGACGCACACAACCTCAGCCTCCTCCCTCTACCCATCCCTCCCCCATCCCTTCCTCCCCTCCATCCATCTCTCCCCTCTCCTCTCCCCGCTCCTTCCCTCTAGGCTTGCACACCTCCTGTGAGCTGGGCACCCAACCAGGTGCTAGATTCCTTAGTGAGCACGAGCAGAATGGCCCTTGCCTCAGAAGCTTACAGCCCAGTGGGGAGGCAGACAGGACACACGGAATGATCAAATAATGACTTCGTTGCAGTGGCACCAAGCGCTGCAGAGAAAAGTGGTGAGAGTGTATAACCAAGGGCTGTCCTGGTTGGAGGGTCAACCAAGGTCTCCACAAGTGTCATTCAAACTAGTCAGAGGGCTAGGGGTGGTGGCTCACACCCATAATCCCAACAACTTGGAGGCCAAGGCAGGAGGATTGCTTGAGGCCAGGAGGTCAAGACCAGCCTGGGCAACATAGGGAGACCCTATCTCTTAAAACAAAACAAAACTGTGCCTGAAGAAGTTATTTAGGCAAAGGCAAGGGAGGAGTCTTCCAGGCACAGCTTGTGCAAAGGCCCCGAGGTGTAGAAAAGAATCAGTTCATCCAGGCTGTGAGAATGCAAGCTGGAATATGGACATATGCGTTGGAGTCAGAAAAACCTGGGTTCAAATCCTGGCTCCTCCCTTGCTTCCTGGCTGTGTGACATAGGGCAAACTGTCAGCCTTTCTGTGCTTCTGTGTTGTCTGTGTCTGTTAACAATTGCTATCTCATCAGGGTAGTGGGGTGATTGTGTCAGCTAAGGTGCCTGGAGCCATTCCCCTCCTGACTGAGCACTCAGCGAGGGCAGAACAGGGCACTGTTTGGGTCATTTGGGAGGAATAAATGTGGCCCAGGTTTCAACATTTTCCGAGACCCTGCTGGGTGCAGTGAGAGATCAAAGCTTAAGCTTAGCTGGGCATGGTGGCTCACGCCTGTAATCCCAGCACTTTGGGAGGCAGAGGTGAGAGGATTGCCTGAGTCCAGGGGTTTGAGACCAGCCTGGGCAACTTGGTGAGACCTCCGTCTCTACAATAAATTTTTTAAAAAATGAGCCAGGCATGGTGGTGTGCACCTGTGGTTCTAGCTGGTTGGAAGGCTGAGGAGGGAGGACTCCCTGAGCCCAGCAGGATGAGGCTGTGGTGGCCGTGAGCGTGCCACTGTACTCCAGTCTGGGCAACAGAGTGAGGCTCCAATTTAAAAAAAAAGGCTTAAGCTCTTAGTGCCCCCAAATGGCCCAGCTGCTAGGTGAGCAACCAGGATGCCCCAGGGTGAGAGAAAACTCCTGGGCGGGGTCAAGGGAGGCTGCCGAGGGAGGAGAAAGTCCCCGGGTTGCAAGTCTGGCTGGGCTTGGGGAGTGGGGAAGGCATTCAGCGTACAGGGCACAGGCGGGAGGTGGCGGCTGGCCCTTCCCACCAGCTGGGGTGCAGGAGGGGATGGGGGCAGCAGCTCCGGAGGGTGCCCCCGGCCCCAGGGGGGTCTGTCCCAGGCTCTGCTCGCTTTGGCCTTGACCGTGACCCCTCCAGATCTCTGTCCAGTTCCTGGTGTACAGGCACAGCGCCGCCTCCGAGCTCGAGCCCCTCCTCCCCAGCTGACCAGTGCCAAGCCCAGGACGACAGAGACCTCCAGATGGCGCACCCAGGAAGCGAGAGGTGTGGCAGTGATGGCGCTGCTGCCCCAGATGAGCCCACAGGAGGCCTGGAACCCCCAGCCCCGCTGCCCCCACGTGCCTCTGGATCCTCCTGGGCCAGCCCACCACCCTCGAACACACCTCCCAGGGTCCGCGCAGCTGCCCCGGGAGCCTCGAGCGAGGAGCTGCAGCTGAGACCTCGGGCCTTTCAGGAGGCAAGTGCGGATGCCCCTCCTGCCCACCTACCTCATTCTGCCTGCTCACCGCTGGGGGGGCCACGGCTGCAGCCTAGTGGACCAGGACTGTCCTGTTGATCGGACAACCTAGTAAATGGTGCCTCCCGATGAGGCCTGTTTCTCTTGCCCCTTCCCCAAGGTGCTCTGGGGAGCAGCGCTGGATGGGGGCCTGAGATGAGCCCCCTGCAGCTCTGGCCCAGCCTCCCAGGGCCTCTGGTTTTTTAAGCCAGCTCTTCTGTTCCCTGTGACAGGCCTCACCCCTGGTGGTGGCCACACAGCAGCAAGAATGACATACCACCGGGGTCCCTGCCCCGCGATGCTCAGGAAGAAGCAGGATGGTTAAGGCTGAGGTCTGGGCTCTGCATCTTAACTCCTCAGTGCCTAGGATGCCTCATCTGTGAAGTGGTATGACAACTTCATGTGTCCTTTTAAGGATTAAAAAAGATGGTGATGTTTTAGAGTTTAGCCCCAAAGTCTGGCTCATAGGAAGGGCTCAATAAAGGTTAGTTTTGATGGTTTTTAGTTGGAGAAGATGGACAACCAGGGAAAGCTTCCTGGAGGAGGTGACAGGCAAGAAAGATAAGTGGGAGATAATGAAGGGAAAGATGGAGCAGGTTGTGGGTGAGAGGAAGAGGAGGCAGATACAAGGCGGGAGGGTGGAGAGGTGGGCAGAGCTGAGCCCTGAACTGCACTTCCTGAGCCCCAACCTTAGTGTTTTCAGACCCTGTTCTTGTTTTAATTTTTGAGTCGGGGGTCTTGCTTTGTCACCCAGGCTGAGTACAGTGGTGCAGTCATGGCTCACTGCAGCCTCAAACTCATGGGCTCAGGCAATCCTACCTCAGCCTTCCAACTAGCTAGGATGACAGGTGCATGCACACTACGCCCAGCTACAGACCCTGTTCTGATCCCCCCTTTCTGTTGGTCATGACTCTGGGGGTTCCTGGGGAACAGAGGGGCTGGCTTTCCTTCTTGCTGACCTGATCTCACCCCCCCACCCTATCCTATGCCCAGAAAACCAGACCCTGGGACCTCCGGGCCAGCCACCTTGCAGGCTCAGAACAAGCCTTTTGGTCTCTCTTGGCAGCCCAGAGAAAGGACGGGCACTGCGGCCCATTTTGGCGCTGTAGATGTTTGGTGAGCGCAGCCCTATGCTGTGTTGGATGTCTGGGCTGTGGGGGAAACAGCTTTGGTCCCTGCCCTCAAGGAGCGGAGATGGTTGCTGTGACCAGAAGGTAGAAAGGGCCTTCTCGAAGAAGTGGCCTTTGAGTTAGATCTTGGTGGCAGAGAGGAGGGCAATTCAGCAAAAAGAAAGGACAGGTACAGACAGGTACGGGACAGGGCCTGGAGGTGGGGGACTGGGCTGCTTTCGAGGTGGGGCTGCTTTCCAAGAGCCTTGAAAGCCAGGCCAAGGCTGATGACGAGGGCAAGGTCCTGGGACAGGCCCAGCAGCAGCTCGTCGGCAGGCGACTGGGTTTAGCCTCAGATGGTGGCACGGAGGAGAGAATTGGGGTCTGGGGAGACCAGGCAAGGGGCGCCTCTGAGATTGAGGTGGGCAATGGCAGGTAGGGCCAGCTCCCCCAGCCCCACTGTCCTGGGGGTCCTCTGGCCTGCACTCATGTCAGTTGCACACTTGCTGTGCAGGGACTTGGCCATGCCACCTGCCTTCAGTGCTCTGTCTCATCTGTCCTCACAGCCCCCACTGAGACGGGATTATCATGGCCATTTTACAGATGGGGAAAGAGGCTTAGAGGAATTAAGCAACTGCCCAGCTAGGAGTGGCAGCTGTTAGATACACGTTGTGTCCTTCAGCTGTGGGGCCACCCCAACACCGGCCAAATCGGGGGCCCAAAGTCCCCTCCTCCTTTCCTGCTGGGGTCTGGTCTCACCCTAGGAGCAGCCCATACCCTGCCTGGCTCAGGCTCCCTTCCCACTATGCTGAGCAGAGACTCCATGAGCCCCTGACCTTGGCTGGATGGCAGGGCAAGGTGCCCCAGACCCCAGGTGGCTCTGGTCCGGTTACCCTTTGCCAGCCGGATGTCCGGCTCCACCCGGGGCTGGGGCCTGGTTCAATGCCAGTTACTGGGGGCCTTTCCAGCCTGAGGACCTGGGGGCTCAGCATGGCAGCGTGAACCCCAGTGCAGGCCTGAATGGAGCTGGGTGGGGAAGAGAGACAGGGTAACCCAGCTGCCACCTCAGGAAGCCCTCCTCCGACGGGTGACATCATCCCCCTGGGCAACACTCTGCTGGGGTGAGAGCCAAATGCTACTGTTCCTCCCCAGGAAGCCCCCAGTCTGATGGGGCAGATGGGCCCCGCCCCTGGGGAGCACCCTGTCCAATGGAGGAGATCCAATCCCTCCATCCAGGGAGCATCTAGCCTGCAGCTCATCCAGACCTTCCTTGGAGACCTCATTCCACTGCCCCAAGTGGGATTCAGACTGGTGGGGCCAGAAGAACCTGGTGGCCTGGGTCCTTAGAGCCCTGCTGACGAGGGTGCAGGGGACACTTCCTGAGTTCCAGGCATGCCCCGGCAGCGGGTGTGCCCCGGGCCCTGGGCAGACAGTCTCGGCCTCAGTGCCTTCACCCCATGGGACTGACATTAACGCTGCTTGCCGTGGGACATCACTGCAGTGATGGCACGAGGTGGGCCATTGGGCTTAAGTGCCAGCACCTGGCCCACGTGCCTGGTCAACAAATTATGGCCACCCTCCCATGGGACCTCCCCAGGTGCCCCACAAAGAGAAGGCTGGTCTGATGAGCAGATTCCACCACACCGATGGGGCCTCACTGGCTGGTGGGCTGGATCACTGAGCTGAAAGCCTTGGCTGTCCTTTCTCTCTGCCCCTTGCTGTGAAGCTGTGGTGGAGGTTGGTGGATGCTCACCGCCAGGCGGGGCCTGCAGACACCTGCACCTTAGATCCTTCCTCTGGCATGAAGTAGGCCTTTCCACTTGGCTCAGGCCCAGCCAAAGACGTGCAACCACACTTGGCCTTCACCCTGCACTGGAGGGTGTCCCTTGGAATGCTCACGAGCAAGAGGCTGGGCCAGTCACCCCAAGGATCCCTGCGTGGCGGGTTATATTTTAGCTACTGCATGACACCGTATACGGAAGTGCCCTGCACAGGGTCTGGCCAGGTATTGCGTAAATGCACCGCTTCACTTCCCCAAGTCTGGGGCGGGGCGGGGCGGGGTCAGAAGCTGGAAGCCAGCACGGTGCATTCCTCAGCAACCCTCCAGCCCCATCCTCAGCACTCCACCCCAGGCCCTCCCACTACTTCTCAAGCCTGGGTTTTTTTTTTTGAAGCCACAGTCAAGACATGGCCTTCAGTTCCTGAGGCTGAGGAAGAGTGGGATCTTGGAGGTCCCCGGTGACAGCTGAGTGTACCAGTTGACAAAGCATTAAACAGATCCCCTTGTTGGATCTCTATGGCAGGGGGCAAGGGGTTCGGATGACCTTTCACTGTGCATCAGCTCAGTTCAGCTGATAACTACTGATCCAGCCCCCCAGCCCTGGACACAGTCACCCAGAAGTAGCACACATAAGTGCTCAGTAACAATGACTACTGTTAGTACTTCCCGGGTTGGGCACAGTGGTTCATACCTATAATCCAGCACTTTGGGAGGCCGAGGTGAGAGGATTGCCTGAGACCACGGGTTAGAGACCAGCCTGGGCAACTTGGCGAGATCTCATCTCTACAATTAAAAAAAAAAAATTAGCTGGGTGTGGTGATGCGTGCCTGTGGTTCCAGCTACTTGGAAGGCTAAGGTGGAAGAATCGCCTGAGTCCAGCAGATCGAGGCTGTGGTGGCCATGAGCATGCCACTGCACTCCAGCCTGGGTGACAGAGTGAGGCTCCAACTCAAAAAAAAAAAAAAAAAAAAAAAAGTACTTCTCACCCCCGCCAGACCATAGGGGCCAAGGCTGTCTGTCCTGTTCACCACTGTATCCCAGTACTCAGTGGCTGCTCAGTGAATGTTTGCTGAATGGGTAAGAGAAGGAATGCCTGAGACAGTCCCTCAGGGAGCCCTGAATCCAGCAGATGTAACCAACGGAGAGCCTCTGAGCTGTATACTTTTAATGGGTGAATTGGATGGCATGTGAATTAGATCCTAATAAAGCCATTTGAAAAATACGAGATTAGCTATTGAGTGTGAAAATGTTGGTGTGAAGTTACAGGTAATAGGATTTAATCTTGCGACATTTCTACCTAATACAGTATATAGTCCAAAGTCATCTAAACGTCAGCTGTGGAGAGCGGTCAGTCAGGTGCCGGAGAGGACTTCATTCACTCAGCAGGTCAGAAATAGAAATGTGTACAACATAACCTCGTTATGCTACAGAGCACTTGCAGGAATTGGCGGTTTCACAAAACAGGCAGAGACAGTGATGAGTACTTGCGAAGAAATAAAGACAGGAAAAAAAAAACAACCCAAGAAAATACTTAACCAAGCTATAAAACCAAGAAAAATAGCACCAGCTAGCTAGTTAGTTGTAAATTTTTATTTAATAGACCAGCCGCTTCCTAGAGGGCTAAGGACTGAATTGCAGAACCTGTCAAAGGCCCTCTCAGCACACTGGCGGCCATGCGGGAAGCTTTAACTGCAGTAACATGACAATGTGTGGCTAAGTCACCTGGGTGTCCCAGGCAGGTCTCACAACTGTTAGGTTGAGAAAAAACAAAGGGAGAAGATCTATCTCCTGTTTAACTTATATTGCGTCTACTTTACATGTTTGTTTAACTTATACTATTGTTGGAACGAGGCAAACATTAAATTTTAAAGACTGTTGAATATGTTTAAAAATACAACAACACAGAGAGAACAGGAGAAAGAGCAGGCCTCTCAGAATTTAGAGGCAGCATGAGAAGTCTGCGGGGCACAGGTCCAGGGCGGCCAGTGCCGTGGGAGAGGACAGGCGGGATGGAGGCTTGATCCTGCTGCCTGGCCCCTGCCTTGTCGTGGGGAGGGGGAAGCCAGGACTCTGCAGCTCCAGGAGGACTGTGTTCTCACACCTGCAGGGGGGCAGTGATGAAGGTAGCACGGGGCACGTGTGCATGGCCTGCCGGTGTCCACTGGTGCCCTGTCCCTGCCACGCGTTTTGCGAGAGGAAACTGCGGCAGGGAGGGGCGGGCCCTTTCCCTCATCACACCCCCATAGTGATGAGGTGGTCAGCCAGACTCTGGCCACTTCCTCCAACATAAAAGGGGTCACCAGCCCCGCACGCGCCGGCACGCGTCCCCACCCAGGCCCGCCCCCACGGCCAAGGCCACCCGACTGGGAAGTGAAGAGGGCAGGAAAGAACACAACAGGCGAGTGCTAACTGCGTCCCAGTTTCTTTTTATTGGTTTTTTTTTCCTTTTTTTTCTTTTTTTAAGTATGGAGGCTCAAGTATAAGATGTAGATTTCTTTTAAGCTTTACAAAAAAAACAAAATAAAACAAAAAACTCCTTTAGCATTCCATAAAAATTGACAGAAAAGCACCTGGCCAGAAGAGCCTAACGGTCGGCAGGTCCCCCAGCCCCGGACCCCCACGTGCGGTCTCCGTGGGGGGGGTCTGTGGGGACGAAGCCGAGGGCCGCCTCTCCTCCCAGAGCTGTCCCTGTCCCCGACCCCAACCCAAGCAACTCCCAAACACACATGGAATCAGATTTCCAGTTTTTCTTCTATCTTTCACACACCACAGTTATTTCATAAAATTTTTTTGTTTTACATTTTTTACACCAATGTAACAAAAAGGTGGGAGGGAAGGGGAGGCTGACAGACGGTGTATTTTATGCCTATAAATGAGAGGGGAGACATTGGGCCTGGGTGAACAAAAACACACGGTCTCTATGAAAACATCGAGAGTTTCGATAGCAAAATGTGGTGGGAAGCAGGCCTCGGAGCCAGAGAGGGTGTCGTCGGGCTTTATTCTCAGGGAGAGATGGCGCTGTGCGGCTGATGATGCAGGTGGTTATGTGACCTGTCGGGAAGGGACATGGGAAGGGAGCAGAAAACGAGTTTTCTAAGAAAGGAACCTAACGAGTGCATGGCGTGTCCGGTCAGCGTGAGCAGGCTTAACATTGCTGCTTTCTCTTCAAAGCCTCCACCAGGTCGTTCTTCAGAGCTTCTTGTTTTGATTTGTCTGCGAACGTCTGCACAGACCTGCAAGGGTGGAAAGGTGTCATTAGCAGATGGGACAGGAATCAGTGCGGCGGCGGGGCACTGGGGCCACCATGTCGGTCCTGGGCTCGGATTTGCTGCAAGATCAACCGCCTGGGTGAGGCTCGAGGGCACCAGGCTGAGCTTCTGCCTGCCTCCTGGAGGGGTGGAGAGGGCACAGGGTCTGAGACCTGCACCTTCTGCACTTCCCTGGGCACCGTGGGGCTGGCACATGCCTAGACAGACAGTCGCTCAGCTCTGCCCCAGGCCTCTGGTGACCTGGTCACCGTCACCAGAACCCTAAATACATTTCTCTGTGCACAGGCCCCAATGTCAGCCCAAGCCAGGATGTGGCTTCTGGGCTTCCAAGCACAATGCAGCAAAGACCCTCAGCTTGCTGCCAGGCTTTTGGCTAGGGACTCAGCCCAGAGCCAACAGGTGAGGACTCTGGGCCACACAAGCCCCTTGATGAAGCCTCCCCTTTGCCCTACCGCTATTCAGAAGAGGAGGTTCACTGCTCATCCAATTGCAGGGCGCCACCCAGCGAGTGGGCCAGAGCCAGCGCCTCTCGTGGCTGAGCATGCAGGCTCCCAGCACATCCAGGGCAGGTACTCTGGGGTTTCTGATGAGAGGCCCCACCCATTGTTAACCTGGTCTAGAACCTCCCCTCCCCACTATCGATTTCAAAAGGTAGCACTGGAAGAGTGGGCCTGGGACCCTTGTTGTCAGGTCCTGGGTTTATGGGGAAATATTCAGGGTATCTGCACTGGCATGTGTACAATGACACTCTTCAACAAAGCGAGAAACATCTAAGTCTTGCAGGAACTTTACAGCTTATGCAATGCTTTTCACGCGTATTATCTAATTTAACTTTCCCAAGCATTGGGGGGAATCTTAACTATTAACCCAACTTACAGATAAGGAAACTGAGGTTCAGAGAAATTTCCCCAGCAATGATCATTCTGTCAAACTCACCCAACACACTGGCTGAGGACTTACTAAAGTCTTTATAACTCTCCTAACAGACTAGAAGCAGAAGGAAGAGGGTGAAGGCGCCAGGAGGCACGCTGTGGACTGTGGGGTCAGCACGAGTCCCAAGTGAGGCTTATACCAACCGTGGAGAAGAGTGGGAAGGAAGGTCAGAAAAGGAACCCCAAATGCAGAAATTGATAAAGCAACATGAGGCAGGGCCAGAGAAGTGACGACAGCCCCAGCTGAATTCTGGCTACTGAGCTCTAGAAAGTCATGGGAAGAGTCCTCGCTGCGAGACTGGAGAGTCTGTATGCATCTGAAAAAATCCCCACGAGAAACGCTGTGGTCTGGGTTGATGCTGGGGAAACACACACCTCTCAACATCTGCCCTGGCTCCTTGGTGACCCAAGGCAGGGTCAAGGTACCAGCCCCAGTGCTCTCGAGCTCCACATCTCAGCCAGTCCCCCGTGGGCTCATCGCCAGGCTCACCCCCGGCAGGAGGTGCGGCAGGCAGAGCAGCAGCGCTCAGGCCCTAGCTCAGTGGGCAGCCGCTCTCCTGGGAAGTGGGAGCCAAGCACGCCAGGCGGAGGCTGTGTCCTGCCAATCCCACCCACAACGGGGAAAGTTCCAGAGCCAGAATCAGACAGTTAGAGATGGAGTTAGACACAAAACAGCTGAAGACACATGGAGCAGGTGCCTCATTTAAGGGACAGAGCTTGGCAAGGTCACTGCCAGGCAACCTCGAATCAGTGTCTGGAAGCAAAGCTGGACTCAGGAGGGAGGACCGGGCCTGAGAAGCCAGGCTAGGGCTTCCATGCCACAATGCCTCCCAGTGGCTGGCCAGGGAACTACACTGCCAGGGTACACCTTAAAAAAGAGGGTTTTCTCAATGCCTCAATGGCAATGCCTGAGGACCGTAAGGCTGCAGGCCCTGGGCATGAGGCTGCACCTGAAGTCAGCACACGCAGAACACATTGGCATGCTGAAGGTCCACCGCCTAGGAGGAGCAGCTGGTTGCACAAGTGCCCCACTCACTGTACCTCTTCTGGGGTGGGCCTTCGGTGCCCAGTCCCTGGGCCTGGGTGCAGCCCCCAACCCACCTGCCTGGGTTTCCAAATGCCTTACTTTTATACACAGTTTCCCCCCTCCTCTCCAGGGATGCTGACTGCTTTCCTACATCTGTATTTGTCACAAGCTCAAGCCATGGTTCTTGGCCATTATCAACAAGCAAGACTGTTTTCCTTTCCACCAGTGTAACCCGCTTAAAAGAACAGCTGCAGCTCGTTAGGGTAGAAGGTTATGCTGGTCCAGCAGCGTCAGCACAGGCGCCCTAGGCAGCTCCAGCAGCAACTGGTCTGGAGGTGCATGGGCGGCCGAGGAATTCCAGCCCCACGCTGCACTCCACCCGAGTCAGCGAGCCCCTCCCAGCTCAGCCAGCCCGCAGTCCACGTCCCCTGGGAGGGACTTGGCTTCTGGGATCTGTGGTCCGAAAACGGGAGGATCCAGCACCGCCTCCATCAGATTCAGAGGCTGCCCTGAGGCATGGGGTGGGCAGAAGGCAGGGGAGACCCCTGCCCCAGGGATGGCTGGACCAGCGTGCAAAGGCAGCTGCGGCAGGAGAGGCAATGCCCGCCTCTGGGCCTGGGCCTCTTCAGGAGCTAAAGTCACAAAAGCAGCCGTCTCCCCACACCTGGCCTCCACCCAGAGTGCAAAGCTCACACACCACACAGGTGAGGGTGTCTGTTACACGGGGCCGAGGCTACACGTTAAGGCGGCTGCTCACCGGCCGCCAGCAGATGGGGGTTAGTGGTGATGTAAATGGCCGCGCAGCAGCAGCAGCAGCAGCAGCCGGACCAGCGGGGTCTCAGCGGGTTGGTGAGTCCTGTTTAGTGGGGAGGGCCTCACGCCTTCAGGCAGGGTACCTGGGTCGGCTTAATTATCAGGCTGGATGTAGATCTGGCGCTGGGTCAGCACTTGCGAGAGCTCCCTCTGCAACTGCTTAAACTTTTGGTTGTCAGGGATCGCGTCAATAGATCTACAGAGATGTTCAGAGACGAGTGAAGGGCAGGGAAGAAAGCACGAGTCCGGGAGCACAGGGCTGGATGACAGCCAAGAGGAGGCGCAGGCCCCACAGGCAGAGGGCGAGGTGCAGTGAGCCTGTGCATCCCGCTGCGGAGTCCCACGTGGGCGCCGGTCAGTTTCCGGGGGCTGCCCCCCACGGGCTCTTTCCTCCCCCACTTCCCAGCCACTGCCGGGGACCGAGCAGGTTGGCCAGCGGGAGTGTTGGGTGTGGCGATGCAGTGGCCACAGCTGGCAGGCCTGACACCCAGGACCATCAGACAGGCCATAGGCCAGGAAGGGAACAAAAAATCCAGCAGAGGCCAGACCAAGCCCCTCCCCAGTCAGGCAGGAAATCAGGACAAGAGCGTCCAAAGAGGAGGACTTCTGTTTCAAAACTGTGGAACAGGCAACTGAAGTTCGTCTCCTGGGCCAACCCCACAGCCAGAGCTGTGTTCAGTCTCACCATGTGGCCTGGTGTGAGGTCTGTACCATGGAAGGGGGATAAGATGGCTGGCCACCAAGGGCACAGTGCGGCCTCTTGGATTCACATATGGTGCTGGGCTGCAGGACACTTTACAGACTTCATCATCTCAGCTGACCCCACCTACCACCCTGCCTCCTTGACTGGACAAGGCTGCTGAGAGGGGTGTCAAAGGTCACACGGCTCAGCATGACGGAGCCTGGGGCATTCTGGCCTCTGGACTCCAAGGCCAGTGCTCACTCCACTGGCGCCTCTATGGCCTCCAACCTGCGTCCTACTCTGTCCACCATGGGCCTGGAGGACCAGAAGCCCCCTGCCTTTGCTTGGGTGGCTACTAGATAACCAAGAGCACCAGGTGGATGGGAGAGCTCAGGAGTCTGGCTACCACCAACACAGCCCTGGCAGGGGGTATCAGCATGGCCTCCCCAGAAGGCAGTGGGCTGAAGGGTTCTGTCTGCATGTCACTCTCAGCCGTCAGAGGCTGGGCTGCCCAGCAGTCTGCATGTCCGTGTCTTAGGGGGTGGTGTGGAGGGACCTCAGCCCCAGGCCAGGCAGATTCTTTAGGTGGGACTGACAAGCCAGGGCCCTGAGAGGCAGCAGACTCCAGGGGTGAGGCACCAAAGTTGAGGGGAACGTGCCCCACGACATAAAAACGGTGGCGGCACAGCCGGGCTCGGTGGCTCAGCCTGTAATCCCGCGCCTTTGGGAGGCTGAGGTGAGCGGATTGCCTGAGCCCGCGGGTTCGAGACCCGCCTGGGCAGCGAGACCTCATCTCTACAATAAATCAAAAAATCAGCCGGGCGGGGTAGCGCGCGCCTGTAATTCCGGCTACTCTGAAGGCTGAGGCGGAAGGATTGCCGGAGCCCAGCAGGTCGAGGCTGTGGTGGCCGGGAGCAGCCACTGCACTCCAGTCTGAGCGACTGAGTGAGACTCCAACTCAAAAAAAAAAAAAAAAACAAACAAAAACAAAACGGTGGCGGCAGGAACCAACAGCTACAGAGTACAAACTACGCGCAGGGCACTTTACCCTTCAAAGTCTGCGTAACAATCCTAGAAGGGGATGTTTTGGCTGGTTTGAAAAATGAGGAAACTGGGGCCACAGAACTAGTGGCCAATGGAGCCAGGACTTCAATCCCTATCTTTTTGATTCCAAACTGGTGCTTTTTGGTGTATTACCTCAGTCCGTTGACGATGTCCTTTGTTTTTCCAAAGTAGATCTCATTCAGTGTACTTCTGATTTTATTTTCCATGTCCTGGGAAGGGAGGTCAGTCAGCAAGGGCACCTGGTGAGGAATCCTGAGGCCCATGCCCTCCCGTGTCTGCCCACTTGGCCCTGCAGTACCCACGGCGGCCACGGGGGGGAGACGCACGCCTGCAGGACTGGGGAGCACTCTGGCTGCCAAGGCCCCACCTGCAATTTTTTGCTGCGAGTGCCTTCCCGTCCTTGGAAGGGAGGAAGCCAAGACTCAGGCACTGGCGGCCAGCTCTGACCATTACTGTGAGCTGGTCTAACCACATCACCAGCCCTCAGCCTCCCCACCAATTTTGCGAACAATCCTGTGAAACCGGAGAGCACCTCCCGCCTTCCAAAACAACGTGGTTACAGGGAAGGCGGAGGCAGCTGGACTGAAGCAGCTCCAGGGACTGCGGGTTCCAGGGATCTGCTTCCTTTCCCAGCTCAGGTCCCTGTTCACACCCAGGCAACGGCAGGAGATGGACTTAGCGCCTCGCAGAGCCAGCCAAGGGCTGAGCGGTCTCCCGGGAGCGTGCCCTGGGGGTGCTGGAGGGTGCCTCTGGGGCTGGAGCCCTGCTTGCATCCTGATCAGGAGGCCCTGAAGGCTCCGAAAATACAGGGCCAAGGCAGAAACGAGGACCACTCTGCTGGCTACTGGGCAAACCCTGACGGCACACAGGCCTCAGGTTGATACGTCACAAGCTGCAGGGCCATGCAGGAGCCAACTGGAGCCCGGAGGCCACTGACCTCTACCAGGCGCCCAATGTTGGCTATGTGAGGGGAGCAGTCGCTCACAGTTTCGTCTTTCTCCATCTGCAAAAGACAAAAACATTCCTCCGAGTCAGAGATAGCCAGGCACAGGCCTCCAGTCCAGCCCACCTCCCTGGCCTGCAAAGAGCCCATTGTTCCTGCCTGGCAGGTCTGCAGGTGTGGTGAGGCCACTTCTGCAGAGGGAGGTGAAGCACATGGTGACTTCAGTTTTAAGGTCATAAGCAGCCCAGCCCACAGGAGCCCAGTGCCCCGCACCGCAGAGTGTTTTGCTGCTGCCCGTGGCAGAGCAGATTCCCTCAGAGTCAGGCGGGGAGGGTGAGGGGTCACCCTCGGCAGGCATATGCTAACCCAGGGCCACCTGGAGAAGATTCGCTCTGTCCATCCCACACTCAGAGCCTGATAGTGGGAGTGAGGCCTCCAATGGGCCACACGACTGCTGCACCGTGATGGTGGCCTTGGGTGCTGCCCAGGCCTCGCAGAGAGAGGCTGGCAGCCTCCAGCAGAGATCCCGAGGCCAGAGGAATACCATGACTTGCCCAGGTCCTGTAGGTGCCAGTGACAAGCCAAACCCTGTCACTCCAGAGCCTGTGTTCTTTGTCTTTTGCGAGGGGAACCTGGGCAAGAGAATCTCAACAGACTCCGGGGTTCCGAGGGGCGGGGGCCCAGCAGCTGAAGCCTCCCATCTCCTCCTCCTAAGCCCAAGAAAAGCTAGATCCAGCCCAATGATCTGAACTCCTGAACTCCGCATATCAGAAGCAAAGGAGGCAGGGAGGGGAGGAGGGACTGGTGACTACTGACACCAGCGCTTGCTCGTGAATTGTGGATGTCCCCCTGGTTTTTTCCTGTTAAGCCTTGTTTTCCTGACAAGGATATAAATTCTTTAAGGAGAGATCTGCTTGTTTTGTGTCTTGCAGAGTGCTCAGCACATACATGCTCAGGACGACAACACTGGAAATAAGAAGAGGCAGTTACCATCACTGTTACCATTGTTACTGTTGAAATGCAATGTGGACATTGAAATAAGTAGCCAAAAAGGAGGATGAAAAGGACAATACCAGGAAGGTTAGGGCTCAATCGGAATTCAGGCCAGTAGGAAAAAAGCAAAGCAGAGGTAGATTCGTCTCTCTAGATCCAGGAGGAAGGGCAGAGGCTGGGACAGGAGCTGGTGTGCTCAAAAGGTCAAGGCCCGCTGCTTCTCACCTGTCTTCATCATGGAGAAAAAGTTATCAGGCTGGGAAAGGCAGAATAGAGCCGGTCAAGAGGGGGATGAAAACACACACAGGTGGGCAAGTTTCCGGGTCAGACAAACCCAACCAGTGACAAAGCCCTGCAGGGATGTGAGGACACTGAGGCTGATAGCGGCTGACTTGTCTTTTGTCAAAGACGGAAGAGTAAACTCTGCAAGTCAAACAGATTGTTAAAGTCATCTGCTGGCACTTTTTTTTGGGGGGGTAGGGTTGAAGTCTCATGCTGTCGCCCAGGTTGGTGACAGTGTGG
The DNA here is from genome assembly GCA_027257055.1 of Cephalopachus bancanus. Lineage (NCBI taxonomy): Eukaryota > Metazoa > Chordata > Mammalia > Primates > Tarsiidae > Cephalopachus > Cephalopachus bancanus. The sequence goes on along the minus strand of JAPVLO010000294.1, from coordinate 1,983,139 downwards.
CACGATCACAGCTCATTGCAGCCTCGACCTTCTGGGTCAGGCGATCTGCCTGCCTCAGCCTCTTGAGTAGCTAGGACTACAGGCATGTGTCACCACATCTGGCTAATTTTTAATTTTTTTTTTTGTAAAGACAAAGTCTCACTAGGTTGTCCAGGCTGGTCTTGAACTCTTGGCTTCAAGCAATCCTGTCACCTTGGCTGAGGTGAGCGGATTGCTAAATTAAAAATTAGCCGGGCATGATAGCGCATGCCTACAGTTCTGTCTACTTGGAAGGCTGAGGCAGAAGGATTGCCGGCGCCCAGCAGGCCAATGCTGAGGTGGCCATGAATGTGCCACTACACTCCAGCCTCCAACTCAAAACAAAAAAAGAAGATGCATCCTTCTGGCGTGTTCCCATCTACCATCCTGCAGCCATGGCTGAGGAAAGGGGGGCTGGACTCCATGTTCCTGGGGGCGTGTGGCAACCCCACCAGTCTCTGCCTGCACTGGACCATTCCGTTTGTCCAAGACTTCAATGAAGGCACGCCCAAGAGAGTTCCCAGCACCCTCCTGCCAGCACTAAGGGTTGAGCTGGTCATGGGTTGCCACAGAGCCTGCGACCCTGGTCAGGTACTAATGACAGCAGCTACCACAGGGTGAGGGCTCAGCAGGCAGCAGGCATTGGATCCCATCTCATCTCCTGACGACACTATTTTTCTTCATGTTTTTCTTTTGAGTTGGGGTCTTACTCTGTTGCACAGGCTGGAGTGCAATGGCACAATCACAGCTCACCACAATCACAGCTTACTGCTCACTCACAGCCTTGACTTCCTGGGCTCAGGTGATCCTTCCATCTCAGTTTCCTGAGTAGCTGGGACGACAGGTGAGCACCACCACATCCAGCTAACTTTTAAATTTTCTGTAGAGACAAGGTCTTGCTATGTTGTCCATGCTGGTCTCGAACTCCCGGGCTCAAGCAATCCTCTTGCGTTGCCCTCCCAAAGTGCTGGGATAACAAGTGTGAGCCACCGCGCCTGGTCCTGGAATCTTATTTTAAACCCCAGGAAACTGAAGCTTCACCATGCCAGCAATCTTTCCAGATTCTGACACCCTTGCTCCTCCTACTTCAGAATGCCAATTACGCCTATTTGGGCAAATGTAAACCAGATACTTAGGTTCAAACAGTAATCCTACTGAGTACTAAGCGGGGACCCTCTGACTTGCAAGGAGTTCTGGTGAGGAGACCTGTTATTTTCAAATGATTTTAAGCTTGACAAGAATGAGCTGTGGCTGCAACAGCAGCTTTTATCCGCCTTGAGGGTACATAAGTGAAGCTACCACCAGTGCCCAGATCAGGGGTGCCAGGCTCACCCCATCACACGATGAAGAGACTGCAGCTCCAAGGTTCTGTTATTTGCATAGGAAGGCAATGTCCCCTCTTCTGTCCTGGCCCAGCCACATTTGGCAGAGCTAGATTTGGTTTAGGGCACTTATTTTTTCTTTTCTTAAGAGACAGAGACTTGCTATGTTGCCCATGCTAGACTCAAACTCCTGAGATCCTCCTGCCTCAGCCTCCCTCATAGCAAGGCCTGCAGGCATATGACACCAAGCCTGGCTAGGGTATTGGGTTTTAGAGAGCCATGTATGTGTTAGAGTTCATTGCTTCAAAGCTGTAAACACCCTGACACCAAGAAATGGGAAAAATAGGACAACAGGCCTGGAAGCATGTGGCGGTGGCAGGGCTTTAAAGGCTGCTGCCCAGTAGAGGGAGCAGACCGAACCTATGTGGCTGCAGATGGCAGAATGGGGCCAAGGAGTGAAAGAACACCACAGGTGACATGGCTGGGCCCAGTCTGCTCTAACAAAGCGGTCCCTGACAGGCACCTGTCCATAAAGCAATGAGCTCCAGGTCACTTAGGTGTCTGAGGAGAAAGTGGGGAGCACACTCAGGTGGGGGGCTCTATCCACCCGTCTGGCAAAGACACTGCAAGGGGATCCAGTTCAGAGGGACAATCAGGAACTTGTGGTCTTGAAAGGCCCTTCCAAAGTTACGAGACTTAAGTCTCTGCAGAACAAAGACATCTGGTTCTGGCAAGGCTGCTTTGCTGAGGACGGGTCAAATGGAAAGAGGGAGAGAAATGCTAGAATGATCCACTTCTCTGTCCCCAATGCTGGCTCTGACCTGTCCCAGCACTCTCATGCAAGCAATTCTGGGGAGCCTCGATCCTCGGGGCCTTCAAAGGGTCCCCATAAACGGGGATAGTGAGTGTGCCTATGGACTTGAAAGGGATAGTCAGATCTCATGAACACTCCTCCCTTGGCTGAACTGGAGTGTTTGCTGGAACATCATCTCCCCTCAACACATCCCGTTGCCAAGACGACTCGGTGGTATGTCTGCTTAACAGGAGTTGGGGAGCACACTCAGGAGGGGGGATCCATCCACCCATCTTTAAAAGGAACTCTGAATGCCAACACAGGGGCACCGTGTGTTCTCTCTCCACATGAAAGCAGTTACTGTGCCCAGGTTCAGGGCTGCTCCCTGCTGGGCAGGGAACCTGTGGAGTCTGACCCAAATGATGTCCTTCCAGCAAATTAGTCTCTCCCCATCCCAGCTCCATGCAGAGGCATGTTCCTGACCACTCCATGGGAGGGATGAGGACGTGGCACTCATCGAACACCAACAGCCCAAAGTGAGGCCAGGACTGCCGGCAAAGGGCTCTGGGCCATCAGAGTAAGTCACGTCACTTGGGGAACTCAACTTCTTGGTTCTCATCTTTGTGCTTCAGAATCCAGAGCCTTCCTCCAACAAACAGAAAGGCTGAAACCACCAGCCACACAAGGATAGATGCTGGGGGTGGGAGAAGGATGGGTCTCCCAGTTGTCAGTGCCACCTTCAGGTACAGAGAACACAGGGGTCTCTCAGCTTGTGGCAGGAATTCGAGCCCACGTAGATGGCCCCGTAGAGGCTAGGGAAGGGCAGCTGAGAGCTTGGTGCACGTGAATGTGCTTCCACAGCCCCCTTGCCTGCCCCTGCCCACTCCCCTCCACACCTGGCCAGGGTCAGTTTGTTGGCAACACTGACCCACCAAAAACAGAACTGCTTTTGCAATGCATATATTATTACATCCTTATAAAAGTGGCTGCCAGAAGGAAAACATTTTTATGTGCTGTGGCTGCACAGATGTTCCACAAGGTGATTCCAATGAGTCTGAAGTCGGAGCCCAGCCCACGTGTCCCCAGCAGGCACCCTCCTCCTCTCCGTGGCCTGGAGATGGGATGACACGGGCAAGTGTTTGGAGACCAGCAGGCCGCTGTCCTCAGAAGGGGTGGACCGCGCCTCCCGCTACCACGAGGCATCTTCTGGCACAGCCAGGAGGGCGGGGCTGGAGATAGCTAGCACGCCCAACAGCTAGTGGCTGCTAGCCTCCTGCACTGGAGCCCCGAGGCAAAGGGTCTTGGCTTGTCAAGGCCTTGACCACCTTGACTTTACTTTACACAAAGTAAGCAAATGTACGTGAGATGCCTAGAACGGCGCAGCGCTCACTGACCACCCAATCAGAACGCCACTCCCCAGGACTCTTCTCCTGGTCCTTGGTTTCCTGGTTACCCTGCTGTGCTGTGGGGCAGAGGCCGGGACTCAATATGCTGCCAAGCCAGAAGATGACAGTCAGTCAGCCTCCCAGGATAGGTTAGGCCTGCCTAGTTTAGGAAAATTTTAATGAAGTCTCAAACTATATATATTTACAAGTCTCTGCTTGCAAGTTATATGGTAGTGGGAGTGATAATAGCTATTACTTTTTGAGCATAAAACTATTGAATTTTTCTATTTCTACACTACAATGAGATTTTTTTTGAGTTGAGGTCTCACTCTGTTGCCCAGGTTGGAGTGCGGTGGCATGATCACGGCTCACTGCAGCCTAGACCTCCTGGGCTTAGATTGACCCTCTGGCCTCAGTCCCCCAAACAGTTGGGACTAGAGGCGCATGTCACCATGCCTAGCTAATTTTATTTATTCTTATTTTCTGGTAGAGACAAAGTCTTGCTATGTTGCCCAGGCTGGTGTCGAACTCCTGGGCTCAAGTAGTTCTCTTGCCTCAGTCTTCCAAAGTGCTGGGATTATAGTTGTGAGCCACCATGCCTGGTTTACAATATCTTTTAAAATAGGCATCGCCAACTCCATGGTGAAGAAATTGAGTTTCAGGGAAGTAGAATGGCTTGCCCAGGCCACACTTCTGGGAAGTGACTGGACTAAGACCTGAAACAAGGACTGGGTGATTCTGAAATCTGTTTCCTTTCATGAGAAAACTCTGCTGGCTCAATTTCATCCATGTGCTTTCCCAGAAAAGTGAGGACAAACCACAATCCAGGGTTTAGAAACTCTGAGCAAGGCCCAGCCCTGCCTCCTCTGCCTCGGGTCCTTTCCCCTCCTGGTCCTACCCTTCACAGTGAGGGATGGTTGTCGGGAGACGTCTCATGCCAGCTTTCCTTCTCAACCAGGTGCTAGGTTATTCCACCCCAAGTCATCTGGCAAACATTCACTGTCCCTAGAAGCCACGCTGCCCAAGGGTCTCCACCCCCAAGCCCAGGCAATCCACAGACACCAGGAGCACATCAGCAGCTGCAGCTAGCCATCCCCAGCAGACATGCACTTCTGGGACCCCCGAGTTTGGCCCGGTCCACCCTTTGTTCTTTGTACCTGAAAGGAAGGGCCATGGGCTGCTTCCCCGATAGAAATGCACTGCCTGGCCTAACTGCAAAGCACAGGTCAAGAAGACTTTCCTGCATGACACTCAGGCAAGTGCCTCTGCCAGTGTTTTACTGCCTGAAGAGACTAGGGGTGCCTACCGCTGAGTGGGGAGAGAGGGTTGGCTTGCAAATGACCCGCCTCATCTCTCCACTCAATAAAACATTCCACCTTCGTTTCTAAATATTTAGAATCTGGGAGAAAAAGAAAAAAAAAAACCAAAGAACATCTGCAGGGCCCTTCCCTAGATGGGAAGCCTTGGATCTCTTTCCAGAGATTTATGGTCTTGCCTCTTTCCCACGTCTCCGCTGTCACACAGGAGAAGTGACCTCTCAGTACAACCTCCTTTCCAACACGTTGGTACGTGGCTTGCGGCTTTTTTCACTTGCTCCACAACCCTCCCATGGGGCCCCCATGGCAGCCTGCCAAAGGGCACTGTCCTCTATCTTGCCTTCCCTCACGCTGTTCACCAGCCTCAGCAAGGAAGGTACAACTTGGCCATAAGGAGCTTCCGCGAAGACTGCAGCTCACCTGCCCCCAACAGCCCACAGCTGCAGGGATTCATCAAAACACTTTATCTACCATGTTTCCCAGTGATGTCCCTGAGAGACATTATGGGGGTGGGGAGAAACAGAAAGGATCATAGTGAAGGAGGCGGGGCAAGGCTTGGAGGGACATGGCCTGGCAGCATCTCTACATCCACTGTGTCCTGGCCAGCTGGGGAACGTGGCTCAGGTATTCTACCTCCATTACCTGTGCCAAGTCCACCAACCTCTTGTCTGCTGTCTACACTGAGATGGGTGTGAGGCACAGCCTGGCATGCCCGTGGAAGGGACTCCGAGAGCCGCCAGCAAGCTGAAGCTGTCAGCCTTTTCCGGATGGGGCAGGGGAGGCAGGAAGACGAGGGTACGCCTGGGGCCATGTGCAGGAAGCGCTGCTGCTGAGTGAGGTGGGCCGGGTCATGGGACTTGGGAGACCCGCTTGGCCTGGCTGAGGAGTGCTGACTGCTGCTGGCAGGGATGGCTCGTGGGGTCAGTGCCTAGCACTGTGGGCCTCAGTACATGGCTCCAAAAACAAGCAGCCTTCTTTCCTGACACATGTGGCCAGTGTGAGAGACCTCGGAAAGTCGAGTTTCCAGAGGAAAAACCTAGGCCTGGGACACTGCGATGTGTGTAATGCAGGAACTCAACTGAGGAGGGCTCCCACCTGACTCCATTTCACAGTGGTCACCTGAGACCTGGCCACTCGCCTCCAGCCCTCCCAGCCTGTCGCTCCTCTTCCACCCATCTTCATTTTGCCCTTGTCATCTCATTCCTTGAGCTGACACCAGCTTCTTTGCTGACCTCCTTGCCACAGGCTTGTCCCGCCCAGCCCTCCTGGGGCCACCCATTCCAGGCCCTTGTCACCTCTCTCCTGGATGACTCTAACAGCCTCCCCTGCCCTCCCATTCCAGGCTGCCAAGCAGAGCAACCATCTAAAAACAGATCCAATCAGATCATTTGACTCCCTAAAGATCTTAAAACCCTCTTCACCACCCCCAGCGGTGAATGTGTGCCCTGTAGTCAACTTGCACTCTGCAGATCAACCTGGGAGCCAAATACACACTTGCAGGAGGGGTCCAAGGGGGAGACTGCTTGGCAGACCCCCAGGAGGCCTGAGCCCACAGGGACTCCACCATATCGGCTCTGCTCACAGGGTCTGCCCACTTCTCCACAGGTCCACAGCAGCTGCTCGTGCTGGTAGCCAAAAAAGGAGGGGCTGCCAACAGAATGTCACCAGGTACCCAACACTGGGCAGTGTTCTGTCTATCTTGAGCTGACTGCTCAGTGCATCTCCATTTGATTGTTTATTTAGCAGCCACTGAATGTCAGGCATAAGGGATGGATTAAGACCCAAACAGTGTGATGGGGTACAAAGTAGCATTTTAAATTTTTGTTTGTTTGTTTGAGTTGGAGTCTCACTCAGTCGCCCAGACTGGAGTGCAGTGGCTGCTCCCGGCCACCGCAGCCACGCCTGCTGGGCTCCGGCTATCCTTCCGCCTCAGCCTTCCAAGTAGCCGGAATTACAGGCATGTGCTACCATGCCCGGCTGATTTTTTTATTTATTATAGAGATGAGGTCTTGCTGCCCAGGCGGGTCTCGAACCCACGGGCTCAGGCAATCCACTCACCTCAGCCTCCCAAAGGCACGGGATTACAGGCTGAGCCACTGAGCCTGGCTAATAGCATTTTTAATCACAGGTTCAAATCCTGGCTCTGATTCTTACTGGTTAAGTCATATGGGCAAGCTACTTAACAATGTGAACTTCAGTTTCCTCATCTGTTAAATGAGAGTAACTTGACCTATCTTGCAATCTAATCAAAGGGGATAGCCTGCACAACCATGCGTGTTCACTCTATCACCGACAGGCTCAACTTTCCTGGAACCTTTGTCTCCCAGCCAAGGCAACCACGGACATTTTCCCAAGACCCACCTGGGACATACAGCCAAAGCCTGCAGCCCTCGTTTCCGTTTGCTCAGAACCTGCGCATCATTAACTAAGATCTGTTCACCTCACTGCCCTCTCCATGTTACTTACATTGGAAACCAGCACCAGCTTCAACGCACCTCAAATGAATTATGGGATCAGCCGTTAGAATGATGACAGAGCATGAATCTCCTCATTAAAGCCCAAGAGCAAAAGGCAAAGCAAACAAGGTCTGCAGCCTCGCCAAGGTGTGCTGAGGACAGGCGCTCAGCAGGCCTGGGTTTGGCTTGGCAGGAGGCACTGCTCACAGTGAGCCGGAACCAGACTCTGGCCGTGGGCTGACAGCTCTGATTTAAACTATTAGGAAGGCTGAGGATTAAATATTTGTCCAGGTCACTGTAAACCGGGTGGAATTATAAACAGCTTGGAGCGGTAAGTGATGCAGGAAGCAGTCTCCGGATACAGATTTAGGATTTTCCACCCACTCCCCAGGTGGCAGGGTGTGGGTGAGGCAGGCTGTGGTGGAACCAGCTGCCTGGGCTTTGGCTGCCCCTCCCCAGCCAGTGGCCCCTGGACAGTAAGGGCCACTTCCATGCCGAAGTCTGGGCTCTGCCCCATGAACACTGGTGCCCATTCCTGGGACAGAGCAGGGGACAGCCCTGCCAGAGGCCAGCAAGGGGATGCTATGATCCTTCTGGCTTCCAGTCCAGACACAGCTGAGGCAGTGGGGGTGCTGCAGGTGAAGGGTCTGCGGTTCCAGCATGCACCCCAGGAGCGGTGGCTGACACCTGCCTTGCACCGCTATTTTTCAAATGCATGTAGGTGCTGTTGTACTAACAGAATACACATTTACTTACAAGATTTACTACACTGATCTCGTCTGCCATATGTTTTTTCTGTCAACAGCATAACTATCTTATAGGAAAGAAACGTCTGAGGTTAAAAGGAACCCTCATAGAAAGTGAGGCACTGCTGGAATGGGGGAAGGGGAAGGGTACCCTTTCAGGGAGGCCCCTCCAAGGAGGTTCAAAGTTGTACAACTTCTTCCAACACTGACTTCTCTGAAGGCAAAGTGTGGATCCCTCCAGAGCCCAGGTGTGCTTGGACTGTACTTTCTCTTTTCCCTTTACGCCAAGCATCCTGCTGCACTGCACTAGCACAAGGTTAAGGCCTTCTCTTGGGATGGGGGCCTAAAGGGGCTTGAACACATCAAAGGGCTTAAGCATGGAACTTCCCTTCAGATGGAGTGTCAAGGGTCTGAAACCCATTTAGATGCTTACAGTAGTTCAGTAGTTTGGGAAAGTCTGCTTCGGGGAGATACTGCCTTCCAGTCCAAGTGCAAGTTCACTTTAAACCCAGCCCGGGAGGGACAGCTGAAGATAGGTAGTTACTGATACCCAAGCAAAAAATGGGTGAGAGAAAGGTACCCAGTAGCACCTCTCAAATCTTAACATGTACACCCATTACCTAGAGAATTTTGTTAAAATGGTAGGCCTGAGTGGGTCCCAAGATTTCTGGATTTCTAACAAGCTCTTTGGTGATGCAGATGCTGGTCTCGTAGGCAAAGCAGCAAGGTACTGACACCCTGAGCTCAGGCGAGCTGCTCCCAGAGAGCTGGCCTGACCAATGGCACGGTGCACAGGCATGGAGCTGAGAGCTGCCTCTCGCAGCATGACAGGAGTCTGAAGTATAAAGGGATGTGGGGCCCTGCACAGTGAGAAGCATCGGCCAGCACCTTGTCCTCACTCGGCAGGAGGCCAGAGGGCAGTGGTCGGGATGGGCAACCTCCCCAGGTGGGGCCACTGCTCACTCCTCTCTGCAGGTAGTGCCGAGGCTGGCACCTGTGGGCACTGGCAACTGGCCAGAAACAGGTAACTCCCATCCAAGAACTAACCAAGCTCAATCCTGCTTAGCTTCCCAGATAACAGATCGTTGCGCTCAAGGTGGCATGGCTGTAGACAGGGTTGGGTAACTCTACCTGTCTGGTAAGGCTGCCTCCGAGGTTCATGGTGCCAGAGCCGGACTTGTTGGTCTGCAGCCACAGCATCACTGTGGAGGTCAACTTGTAATGGGCAGTGCGACCACTGGACTTCTCCTGGAAGGACGAGACAAAGATCAGAAGCTTGGGCACAGCTTGAGCTGAGGACAGCCTGAACCGGTCCTTTGAACTCAGGGTCATCTTAACACATCCCTTCCTAGGTCATTATCACAACATTACCTATCTTATAAAATCCCAGCTGGTTTTTAAAGGGACAGCATCTGCGGTCACATGTATTAAGTTCTTTTGGGAACTTTATCATCAGTGACAATTGCAATCTTGACTTATCTTTATCCAAATGGCTTCGGGGCCATAATCTTCAGGATTAGCAGGGATTTATAGATCACAGCATTCCCTTTGCATCTGCTAGAGAGCAGGGCTGCCTTGCTTGGTGTGCCTTCTACATTTAGTGTCTCAGCTACCCCCTGCCAGTGAGGCTGTACCTGCACTTCCACCACGTGGATGGAATCCCAGCAGCCTTTGATCTTCTTTGATCCATCTCCAGCCTTCTTTATGAGGATTACTCCAGCAAAGCCATGATCCAGATCCCAGAGGTAGACAGAAGAGACGCCGCCTTCAAAATACCTGCATGAAACAGGCCCATGTGCCCATTAGATGCTAAATCACAGATCATCAGCCCAGGTGCCCAGGCTGTCGCCCAGCAAAGGTTCACCCAAAAGTCTGTCTAGGATGAAGGGTCCTCCCTGCAATGGTTCCATGGTTGATCTGTGGATGTGTGTCTGTTCACGCTCTGATTGGAGGAAGGACACAGCATCCTTCAGGGTTAACACAGGCTTGGGGGCTCTGCCACTTCCCCTAGCTTTGCGGTCTTTGGCAAGCTTACCAAACTGCTCCAGGCACCCATTCCTCACTGATAAGGGAGGCAGCAGTGAAGGATACACAGGAGAAGCCATTGCTGCCGGACTGATCATTGTTTGGCATTTCTGTCTTTCAGGATGGCTATTTTACAGGGGAGGTGAGAGAAAAATGCAGCAACAAACTCCCCCCTAGCCTGACTCCTCCAGAGTCTGGCAGACCAGGGTCCTGAGGGTCTTTCAGAGCAACTTCCCACCAAGCCCCAGCTGGAAATCAAGGGCTATGCCTGGGACACAGTCTTCTCCTCAGATCTGAGTCAACATGGAAAACTTTATAATTAAGACAAAAAGGAAGATAGAAAGAAAAGGCTAGAGGAGAAAAGGGGACCCCAAATCCCAGAGAACCAAGTCAGCTACTGTGACTGACTGAGGCCGCGGTGAGCAGAGAACAGAAAGGGAGCCTCTGAGCCTGCTGAAAATGAAAATGCTGGGGAATCTCGTCTCCTCTGGTGAACACATACTTTATCAGAAAGTATGGGGCCTGACTGACTCCCCAGCTAAGCCCTGAATCAACAGTGCAGCAGGTACATTCTGGGAACACAATGTCCTCGGCCCTGGACAACACTTGGGTGGGCATGGGCTTAGCGGCCTGGGAGTCAGACAGACCCGTGCCAGCTCCAGCACCCCCAGCTCTGAGCTATGCTTGTGTGCGCATCCATTCAGCAACTGTTCACTAAGGAATACCAGGGACCAGCTGTGTGGACACAGGCTTTAGGGACAATATCTATGTTTGAGGACTGTTGAGAGACAATAACAAAATAATGTAGGAAGGTAGACAACTGACAAACAGTTGTTTTCACTATTAAAATTAAGTACTAAAAATTGCCATGTATTTGTAAATTATGTTTCAATACAGCTCATATATAATAAAAAATGCACATGGTAAATGTTAAATACTTAAAGAATGTGGGTGAAGAGTACACAAGAATTTTCTGTGCTCTTTTTTTTTTTTGCAATTATACCATAAGTCTGAAATAAAATCAAACTGAAATTTTTTTTTAAAAAAGGTCAGTAAGCCGGGCTTGGTGGCTCAGCCTGTAATCCCGCGCCTTTGGGAGGCTGAGGTGAGTGAATTGCCTGAGCCCGCAGGTTCGAGACCCGCCTGGGCAGCGAGACCTCATCTCTACAATAAATCAAAAAATCAGCCGGGCGTGATAGCGCATGCCTATAACTCTGGCTACTCGGAAGGCTGAGGCGGAAGGATCACCAGAGCCCAGCAGGTCGAGGATGCGGTGGCCGGGAGCAGTCACTGCACTCCAGTCTGGGCAACAGAGTGAGACTCCAACTCAAAAAAAAAAAAAAAAGGTCAGTACATGAGATATACCAGAGTTTAACTAAGAGACACTTAGACCAAGGACCCCTCCTGGGAAGAATGGGAATTTCCTGCATGTGTTCAGAAGACACCGGTACCCTGGCTGTTCTTTCTTCTCGCCCTAACCTGCCACTCCACAGAGCACCCAGGGGGCTCCTACTCAGGTAGGCTGCCCTCGCCCCCTCCCTCCAGGACCCCTTCAGGCAGACTGGGGCTACTTCCTGCTGAGGACCACGGCCTATTGTCCTGTCCTACTTCTTGTCTGTACTACCCACTGTGATGAAGCCCTCAAACTGAATTCACAACTGTCCCTGCCACAGTAAGTCTGTGCAGGAGGGTAGCTGAGGGCAGGCCTGCCTGCTAAGCCAGGAGTCACTCAGGCAGGTCTGTGGGATAGAAATGTCAAGTGCCAGATACTGAGCTAAATGGTGGTCAGATAGCTGAGGGTGAGGAAGGGTTTGGCTCTGGCCAGGCAGCACAGTGCGGGACTACAAGAGGAAAAGGATGAGTGAACAAATGGACATGCCTTTGGGGCCAGAGCTCAGTGCCACCTGAGGTGATATTCAGGAAACTGGTCAATACTGGTCATCAGAGACCCCACTCTGGAAGACAATTTCTCTTGTTCCAAACCTCTCTCCAAACTCCTCTCTCCCCAGGCAGGCGAGGTAAGCAGATATATGTTTGGTTTTAGGACCTGAGGCCCCAACTCCCTCTACAGGACCCTCCTCGTCTCTGGCTCTGTAGGAAGCTGGGCACACACTGGGATGTTCTGGAATGCACCAGGGACATGTGGAGATGGACTGGTCGGTCACCTTGCTGGACCCAAGGTTTGACGGTGCTCAGATGACTTGCAGCATAGGCTTAGTAATCCTTTCCAGCTAGTACTCCTGGGTTCTGGACACTTCCTCAAGTTCACAAGTTAACCTCTGAGGCCCGTCAACACTACTGAGGGAAGAGCAACCCACAACAGAACCACTAACACCCCTCCTGTTGGCGACAGACAGCTTGGTTCTAACATAAGGTTTTCCCTTTCAGTCGGCTTGTAGGGAGAGCAGCCTTACAGCAAAGAGGGGGAACAAAAACAATCAACTTTGAAAACTGTGGCTTTTCTTTTCCTGGCAAAAAGGATGGGCTGATAATTCCCTTTCCTCTGGTCATCCTGGAAAGAAGGCTTTGCTGAGGTCCAGAGGCATCCCATCCTTCTGCTGGTTCACAGCTTGTGGCCCCACCTTCTGTGAGCTGCGGTGCTGTTCTTGTCAAAGGCTTGCTCTCCAGTGTGCTGGTGGAAAATGGGGCGGGGCTAGGCGGGGGGCGGGGGGGGGGGGTGTGTGTGTTGGGGGAAGCCTGCCCTGGTGGCTTGACAGCCCTTGTAGACACTATCTGGTGACCAGTTCAAAAGCACCAGGTAGCCTAAGGTTGCTTCCCCTCAATCCCATTCGTTAGCATTCTGTTTCTTCCAGAAAAATAAAACAACAGCATGAAAGTTTTATAAGGTGAAATGGGCTGTTTCCACTCCAACATCCCACCCTGTGGCCCAGCTCCTGCTCTGGGCAGCTTCTCCCTGGCAAGCCACACTGACCAGGTCTAAAGTTTCAAACGCTAGAGACACAAGGAGGTAAAAATGCAAGCTCAATTGTGACCTCCTTTTGGGTTACTATTCTTTTACCCCAATTTAAAAAACTTACTGCAAGAACACTATAAATAAAAGGAAATTTAAAAATTAGCCCAGAATACCATAAATCAACTTATCCCATAAATCTGATTTTTCCAAATTCCCTTTCCAGTCCAGATGCATGCCTTTTACATAAGCATCAGCATGGCACCAGTACCATGTTGAGTTCGGTTTTTCTCACTTGGCACAGTCATTAGCACTTTTCCGTGAAGCCACATGATCTCTGTGATCATTTTTAACCGCCAAGACAATATTCCATTGGGTGGTCTCCTCATTTACAGCCGACCTGACTATTGAGAAAATAACGATGGCAGAGTAAGAGGCAATGTTGTCGGCCTCTCACTTTGCCTCTGTTCCTCTCTGAATCAGGGTGTTCCCAACTGGGGTGGGGGGGGGGCAGACGTGCTGAGACCCGGCCTCTGCAGGTATGGCCCAAACACCACCACCGTTCAAGAATGGACTTGCGTGCCTTTCACCACAAGGGATCTCCGGGGACTCTAGAGGCCGCAAGTCTCAACCTGACATTCCAAGACAAAGGGAGCAGAGAACTGAGCGATGAGAAAGGCCCGGTGTGGAGTTGCCTGGAAGCACCGGCCTCTCCCAGCAAGTGCTATCAGGATGGCTCCATGCACAACTGGGTGGGAGGTGACTTCAGGGCGCGCAGACAGCCCCCCCCGCATGGTTTATAGCTCTGCTCTGTGCGTGAAGAATTAATTAAAGAGGGACCTCAACAAGTTTTTGAAAATTTATTCTTACCTACTGTACTTTGATCATAATGATGTGAAACAAGGAAAAAAATAATTTTTATGTGGTTCGCATTTATGAGTTTTTACATAAAGGCTTTTGTGGGTATTTTAAGAATGTGTTAAAATGTTGTCTGAAACCACATAAAGCCATCTGAGGAGTCGCCCGCCAGAACTAACAGCACACACATGGAAGCACTTTAACTGGCCTTTGTATATTTAATGAGTCAAATAGTATTAATATTGTTTAAATGCGAACATGCTATTTCAATAAGGTGGCTCCACCATCGCAGCGACTCGCTCTTGGGCCTTGCACGTCAATGTGAGTGAGTGATCAAATGTGGTCGAGCGCTGACAGCAGGCTGCAGAGGAATTAGCCGGCCCTGCCTTGGCCTCTGCCCCTGGCTCTATCTTTTCAAAACTCCCAGTCCTCCAGAAGGGAAGCAGGATGGGCCCAAGATCCACGACCACAGCTCAGCTGATTTTGGCTCAAAGGGAAAGCCCAGAGTTCCGCAGTGAGGTCTTGGTAGGGAGACAGCACCGAGAACCTCTTGTAATATGGAGATCTGAAAATAAAAGCGTGGACTTTTCTCAGACCTCCCATCTAAATGGAGGTCAGGCAACACAGGCCGAAGTCAAAAAACATGGCCAAGAGGGTGAACAACATGCTCAAATCAGGACTCTCCATTAGCAGGACAACAAAGGGGCCATCTCAGGAGGGCTGTGGAGAAGCTGCCTTGAATAAGCATTGATTAGAAGCAGGGGAGCTTAGAAGCTCCAAGAAGATCAATAAGAGTTGGGGGAATGACAAGGAGTAAAACACTGGAATCACCTCTGCTGGTGTCCACCGAAGAGCTAACTCCTTCAGCTGAGTGCCATCAGTTCTACACGTGGTCCTAGGTGGCTTTCAAGACTTTCCCAGGAAAGATTCATATTTTTTAAGGCAAATAGGATGGCAGAGAATTCAGACAGCTGGGACTAAGGAGATGGGGCCATTTGAAAAATAGTACGTTAATTACAACAGGCAGTGCATAGGTTTCATAAACTCCAAAAGCAAACCAGGGAGGCACCTCTGAGCTAACTGAGCCAGGAGCAAAAGATGAGACCTTCCGATGGGACTGGCGATTTACCAGTAGAATCAATTACAACTCAACATTGGGTGGAGTTTACTCTCTATCACCTGCTAGATCCCTAAACTTGGATCAGCTAAATGCCTAATGTGTCAGGAACTCTCTTAGAGTTATAGGTCATTTCTCCCTGAAAATCACTCTCCCAGTTGAAATAATGTCACAATCACATACACAGATTCTATATCCATAACTCTTAAACCACAAAACTTCAGGGGGAAAGGAGTAAAAAAGGGATAACATAATACTTCACACTCAAGTGACCTACTGTACAAAAGAAAGAAGAAAATAAAACATTTCAGTTCCAAAAGCTTTATGGAGTGTCTAAAGCAAAGGTATGAGTGGAGTCCAAGGATGGAAATCTGTTTCGGGAATCTGAACTGTGACTATGAATTACCCAATCCCCAGGCTCAGCCAACATTGGGCTGCAAATGTAACTGGGATGATGAGACTAGAGTGGACTTTAAAGCTGGCCTTTACTCCTTCCTTTCAAATTGCCTCTTGGGAAAATAGCTGGATTTGTGGTTCAAATACAAAAGCTCCCAACAGGTAATGAAGTCTCATGCCACAAGAAGCAAGGCCAGGACAGACCTGCTGGGAGCAGGGCTTTCTAGCACTGGCCAAGAAACAAACTCTGTGGTTCTTGGGTTCACTTAGACATGGCCTTTCGGCCATTACTGGGCAGAACCACCTTCACACTGGGCACACGGGCCAGGAGGCTCTGGCAGACTGGGATCTCTGGCCCGAGTCATCTGAGCTGCTCAGGCACAGGCAGTGCCCACAGACCCAGAACCCAGACAAGTCAGGGGGCAACCCCATAAGGTAACCCCCACAGACACTGGATCAGAGGCCAGATCAGAGGGGCTCTCCCAGCTCTGACCGATTTGGTGGTTGCATCAGGGCCTGTATAAGGCAGACCAAAGCACCACAGGGCAAGTTCCTAACATCTTAATCAAGTCTCTGTCAAAGCTCTGCTTACACACCTCCAGTGACAGAAGACTCAATATCTTCCCAAGGCATACATTTCTGTTCTGCACAATTCAAATAGTACTTTATACTTGAATGAAAACTTCTTAACTCCTGCCTTCTGGAACCACACAAAGTAAGAACAAATGCCTGACCCCATATAGTCCTTTTAAACATCCAAAACTGGCTTACATAAATCCCAAGATTTGTCTTTTCTGGCATTCCCAACCTTATATGTTCCCTGTAAGTCCCAATACCTTGTTTACCCTTCTGAAATACTCCAGGTTGTCAGTGTCCTTCTTACAGGTAAAAGAACAGAAAACAATGCCCCGACTAATCACTAACCAATGCAAAGCAGAGACTAGCATGTCTCTCGCACAGAGGCTACCTCTCCCTCAAGGACTCCCAACCCAATCGGTGTTCTGGCCATCACAACTCCCTCACTCTGACACACACTGAGCTTGCAGTCATCTCAAATGAAAAGCTTTTCTTATGTATTGTTATGAGATTGCCTCTCACATCCTATACTTTAGAACTTGGTATACTGAACCCAAAAATATCACTTTCCACTCAAATCTGTTACATAAAATTCTTGAAGACATGGCTTCAACATTTCAACTTGTCTTCTGGGATTCTGAATTTGTTGTCTTCTGTATCCTATCCAAGCCACCCTCCTGGAAGGCTTTACACACCGGAATATATGCAAAGGCAGGACACCAGGCAAGTGAGGACCCACTTGGCAAGGACCCACACAAGGCAAGTGTGTGGACTAGCTCTCTGTACTAGAGAATGCCAAGACTTTCTAGAAAGAGGGCTGGCAGCTGGAGTGCAGCTTCTGTGGAGAAACCGATGGTCCAGTAGGAAGGAAGGCTCTGGTCTGGGAACTTCTTTCATGGCGGGACACAGCACAAAGACAGGAATGCCCACAGTCTCGCCTAAGTCCAGAAGACTTGCTAGGGTTCAGAAGGGAAAGACAGGAGGGCAAATATGAGGTGGTATTGGCTAACATGCTGGCTGAAGGGTTCCGATTTTAAATTTTAAGTGTTGGTGTAAACTGAGATGAGCAGAATTCCTCTATTTCCTGGAACTATGCTAGGAACACTGGTCCTCAAAAGGTCCCAAGTTGTAAGATTCCACAAAATTCTTCCTTTTCCTACTCTATGTTCTTCTGTCATGTGTGGTCTGTTTCCTGGGATTGCATTAAATAGTAGCAGCAAGACCTGTGATAAATAGTCACAAGGACACGTTTTACATTAACTGGCTCTTAGTCATGACAAGGACAAGGTCATACAGGTATTAATTCAAACAAACTCCCATGCTTGACGACTGTCTGTATGGCAAAGAAGGGGAAAATCAAACCCAGAGGCAAAGCCATTCCCTGGCTGAGGTTCTGGACCAAAGACAATACCTTTTTGTTCCTTCCCAGCCTAAGACAGAAATGAAAACCTGCAGCTATCAGCAGTACTTTGTGGTTTTGATCATTCTTAACATCCTTACAACATAAAAAGGGCACCTGGTACTCACAGGTGGGAACAATTCAACTCCACCCCAGGAAAAAAAGAAATGCTCCAATTTGTTCAGGAAGGCACCTAAAACCTGGCCTTTCCTTGCAGTGCAGACCCACATTCATTTTTCCTCCTCTGGCTCCAATTTGGCCACCTTCGACAAGCTGAGCCTATCCCTGTTCACTGGGAAGGCATGGGCACTGCCCAACGGGCATAAGTCTGCAAAGCCCACAGAGCTGCAGACAGCACATGACGGCTGGAAAGCACTGGTGGTCCCAGGCTCCACTCAAGGTTGCCTCTGGAAAACAAGTTCGTGGAGACATGACGAGGAGTTCATGAAAATGCAGCCCAGGAGCGCTTGCCACAGCACTGGCAGGGCAAGCACTTGATGACCAGCAGCTGCTGGTTTTCACCAGGTTCTTCCTCTCTGGGCAGAGGAGGGGAGAAGACACCCTCGACGTGTTCTGAGCTGCCCAGGAAGCATCCTGTCAAGAAACACAAGATGTTGCTTGCTGGGAGTGGTCTTCTACACAAGCCCGGGACTGGACCTGGCTCTACACAAAATGGAGAAAGATCCGCATGTGGCTTTGGGCAGGCCATGTCCAGACGTGACACGGAAACTCAACTGCCCTTGAGTATGTGGAGACCAGCTGTTTTCACCACCGTTTACAGGACGTGGCCCCCAGGCTGCCTGTGGACACGGGGCAGGTATTTGGCGGAAATTCCTTCCAGCACACACAGGTGCAGCAATCCCCTGAGCAAACATACCGATGGGCTTAGGCATGTGCGACTTTAATGCCAGTTGCGCTCAGAAGTGCACATCTGGACTGCGGCTGCCGCACTTTACAGCCGCTCTTTATGAGGTTTTTATTTTTTTACTTAAAGAGAAATAATGAAGCCCTCTCCGGAAACAATGGTGCCGCTGGAGAGGCTGCCAATCTGGCTCTGGGATTTGTTTTTGGGATTTGACCAAACGGTCCACACTCGGCACCAACATGGCCATCTTCTGCCCTCTGGACTACCTGTGATAGCACTGCCGGGCCCGTGGAGCCGCCCCAGGAGACATCAACAGTCAAGACTTCCTGGAGCTTCAAAGCCATCACTCTCACCCAATGCTGCCATTTTTGGGAGCCCACTCTGTGACGAGGCTTTGCAGACATTATTTTACACTTAAGAAAACTGTAACCTAGAGAGATAAGGAATGGGCCTAAGCCACAGGGCTGAGAAGCAGGGACCTGGCAGTGGACGTTGGGTCTGGCTAGCCCAGAGCCCATGTTCTGTCCCCATGCCAGGCCTCTGGCCATTCCAAGACCAAGACATCCCATCTGTGGTGGGAGGTAGCACGTGGAGCACTGGCAGGAAGGACAGGGCCAGCCTGCAAGCTAGATGCAGAAATGAAGTCACACCACTGAACACGCTGCCTAAAGGCGGAGGAAGTGAGGGGAGGAAAGGAGCCCAGAGGGTGAGCAGGAGTGCAGGGCACACCACCGAGCACCCTGCACTGGGAATTCTGGAGAGTCCTCTGCCTCAGTGAGGCAGCCAGGGCCCTGGCCGCGCCCCTGCAGACCACCTGTCCTTGATAGTTGCACAAAGCAGGTGCCTTCACAAGCAGCTTGGGCAGGGGAGTGCCAGGTCTCTGGCTTCCAGCAGGGGTCTTGCTCCAGCATGTGGAACTGCACAACCCAAAGACTGTGCCTTTTGGTTATAGGAACCCAAGAATTCTGGAGGCATCCGAGTCCCTGATGCAGACTTGGGGGATCATGTTTATAAGCGAACTTGCTTTCGGCTGGGCTTGATGGCTCAGCCTGTAATCCCAGCACTTTGGGAGGCTGAGGCGAGTGGATTGCCTGAGCCCGTGTCTCTACAGTAAATAAAAAAAATTAGCCGGGCATGGTAGCGCGTGCCTGTAGTTCTGGCTACTTGGGAGGCTGAGGTGGAAGGACTGCCGGAGCCCAGCAGGTGGAGGCTGCGGTAGCCAGGAGCGTGCCACTGCACTCCAGTCTGGGCAACAGAGTGAGACTCCAACTCAGAAAAATAAATAAATAAGTGAACTTGCTTTCCACACACTCCTGTTTTCCATTTAACTTTCTTTTAGCAGGTGAAAATCAGGCAGTGAAGCAAAGTCTGCAGCCTTAGGATGCCAAACAAAGGGAACCCATGGCAATGCTCATGTCACTAATCCCTGGGGTGGGGGTCAACATGCAAGCCTGCCTAGACCCACTCGTTAGGGGCTCTAGAACCATAGCAGATAGCCCCACTTAAGAGCAGCTGAGCCGGGATCGGTGGCTCAGCCTGTAATCCCACGCCTTTGGGAGGCTGAGGTGAGTGGATTGCCTGAGCCCACGGGTTCGAGACCCGCCTGGGCAGGCGAAACCTCATCTCTACAATAAAATCAAAAAGTTAGCCGGGCGTGGTAGCACGCGCCTATAATTCCAGCTACTCGGAAGGCTGAGGCGGAAGGATTGCCGGAGCCCAGCAGGTCGACTCCCGGCCACCGCACTCCAGTCTGGGTGACAGAGTGAGACTCCAACTAAAAAAAAAAAAAAAAAAAAAGAGCAGCTAAAACCCATACTGTGACAGCAGACGCAGGCTCAGCTCTACTCCCCCCAACACTGAGAGTGCTCTCCAGACCTGTCTCCCCATTCAGTTAAAACAACACAACAGAGGTGAGCTTGGATTTCCCCATTAACTGCTTCCAGCACTTCCACACAAGTCCAAGGCTGTGGCAAGCCACAGGCCCACAGCAGGCAGGGCAGTTATCAGAGGCCCACAGCACACATGGCTGAAGATACAAATATATGTTCAAACCCAAATGCTAATTAGCTGCTGACAAGCTGAAAGCCAGAGACAACTTCTCTCTCTGTACCCTGCTGTCGCTGGAGCGCATGCTGCAGAATCCTTCTGGAGACCTTTAAATCTGGGAAAATGTCCTACCTCTGGGTGAGGAAAAAAGAACACAGACCTCTCTGAAAGGGATGGGGATGAAGGTGGATGTGCCCAACCACACAGTCCCTTCTAGCTCCAGAACTTTCTCCGTTCCTCCCACCTGCTCTGCCCACCACTCTCACCTACCCACAGGGGGGCTCTGACTCCAGAGGCCTGGCCATTTCTGGCAGTGGAAAGCTTTTAATACAGACCTCAATCAGACCAAGGGAAGCAGCCCTCCTCTTTTTGAAGACTGGTCAGGGTCTTCCCGCTCCCGGCCTCTCCAATCCAGCTTCCAAACTGCTTCTGAAGGAATGCACGTCAAGGCTATCATAACCCTAGAGCTCTTCAGATGCACCTCTAGAGCTAGAGCCTGTGCATCTCTCCCCACCCAGAGTCCTGTTCCAGCCCTCATCCCCGAACAAGAGCACCTGGAGCCACCTCAGAGCACTGCTTCTGATGTCCTCCCCAGCCAGGGTACCTGGCTGCAAATGGAGTCCCCAAGACCACCCGAGGTTCAATGACTCACTAGTGGGACTCACAGGACTCAGCACAGAGTCATCCTTATGACCAAGATTTATTACAGCGAAAGGATACAAAGCAGTCAGCCAAGGGAAAAGGTGTGTGGGCTGAGTCCGGAGAAACTAGGCACAAGCTTCCAGTGCCCTGCACAGCAGTCACACAGGATGCACTTGACTCCCCCAGCACAAGTTGTGACGACACGTGTGAGGTGCTGAGTAGCACAGAAGCTCACAAGAGACTTGGTGGCCAGAGTGTTATTGGTAAGTACCCTCTAACTAGTACAAGGTAAAATTCCAGACTCCGTAAGAACAGGAATCGGCATAAATCATGTTGTTTGCAACGTTTATACAGTGTGAGCTGCTCTTATCAGGGAATGGTGGGAGGCCTCCCAAAATCCAAGTCTTCAGATGCCATCATGGGCCACCTTGGCAAGCAGGCCTTTGAAGAATAGCAGTTTCAGGCCTGCTCCGCTAACTCTTCTCTGCACAAGGGCAGAGCCCCTACATTCATCCCCACAGTTCCCTCCTTAGCTGCCTTACCTCAAGTCCACCCCTCTGCTTTTCCTGACCTCAATACCTGGCTTTTCTTCCCTCACAGCACTTATCAAATTGTGCAAGCATTTTGTTCCTTTGTTCACTTATTCCTGTGTGCACCTCCGTCTTTAGCCCCGTGAGGAAGGGGTGGGTCCAACTTGTTCACTGCTGACCCTAGAGCTTGGCACCGTTCTTGGCGGATTCTCAGTGAACTCTTGGTGACTGATCTCAGGACTCTCCAGTCACCACAGATGGGAACTACTCGCATCTTCATTTGGCCTCAGGTTACCTCGATGAGGAGGACTGAGCAGGAGACACAAATTCCATTTGCAAGACAGAGGTTTACTCGAGCTTTTGCCATGGGCTGGGAACCACAGCCTCCTTGCATGGCGGTGGCATCGGATAGCATGCTACCTCACCACGCTCACCACCCAAACAGCCCCATATCCACAATCATAAACGCAGAGTATAAGATGTCCATACAGATAACTGCTGCACCATTCCATCAGTCCTGTCACCCCAGCAGCTTAAGCGTTGCTAAGTGGACATATGGAGTCAGTGTAGGCCCCTGCCTGATGGCCAGCACTCCTCCACAGGTTGGAAACAGGTTCAGAAGGGTTAACTCACTTGCCCAAAGTCAGGCAGCAAGCAAGGGAAGAAGAGAGAATCAAGTCAAAATTCCTCTAAAGACAACGTCCTCCCTGTTTTGCAGTTGGGCCTCGGACATCATGGTGGGTCAGAGGCTTCTTCTGGAAGAGGTCTGAGTCTCCTGTTTGGGAGGCCCCCAGCATCTTGGCTACCCGCTCCCACATTGCTGTACTGTTTCCTCAGAATTTCTGCCCCTGGCACTGTGATTCTCACAGGATGGAAACACTACTGCTCCTCAGGCTCCGTGCTTCCATCCAGAGGAGGGGGTGCTCCAAGGGGCCTGGGCTGCAGCTGGGAACTTACAGTTTCAAGGACCTAGGAAACAAGGGACAAACGTTTTTCCCCACACAAACATGGAGATCCTGTCTCTTCTGGGCCAATGATCCTCAAACATCATCTGACCAGAGAGATGGAGAATAGAAGGAAGGAACAGGAACAATCCCAGTTCTACAATGGCCCAGAGGGCAGAGATGCTAGGATGCCCTGAGAAGGCCTGTCCACCAAGCACCTGGCCACTCCTGGAGAGGCTCGAGGGCCCTGGGACTGCCACCAGGATGCCAGGCTTGTTTCACTCTGTGAACTTCTTCCAGACAAGGAAGATTGGTTGAAAAAGCTAATTAAAGCTTTTGGTGATTACTTCAGACCTGAAGCAAGGGAGAACACAAAATGCCTCCCCACCCTGCTCCTCCAACCCTCCAACTCTGGCCTTCATTAAGCTTTGATTTCAATCAATTGCACACCCACTAAAATTAACTTATAAGGCCAATAAATTGCAACCGCATGTTTGAAGGTATTATCTGCTCTAAGCCAAGAGCCAAGGATTGCAAAGCACGGGGCAAGATGTCTGGAGCAGATGGGAGTAATCATCTTTGGAAGAAAGCAGTGCCAGCCCTTCGGTCAGAACATCTGGTCTCGGGCAGAACTTGGGCTGACAGAGACCAGGGTGAGACCCAACACAAAAGCTCAAGCAGGAAAAGTTTCCCATTTTCTCTGGGCACCTGAAAAATCAAAGTGCAGATCTTGGGGTTCATGGCAGCCAATTGGTGGCTCACAACATAGGCAAGATGTTTCTCCAGCAGCTGCAAGAACTTACCCTACAGCAAAGGTTCCACTTCTAAGTCCCTCCCAAGAAAAATGGATCACTTAGGTCAAGCGATGAGGTTTTGTGACTAGGCTTGGACCTAAAAAAGCAGGGTCAACTCTGCTGAGGAGGAATGTGTCAAGCAATCCCACGAGCCAGTGCCCCAGAGTGTGCCCTCTCTGCTGCCTCTCCCCACTGCCTGGAAGCTCAGTTCTAGTGACACTCCCTGGACCGAGCTGCGTCCGCCCGTCAAAGGTAGAAAGCCATCTTGGGCTTGGCAGAGAGGAGGGAGAGAAGTCCAGATGTTGGGGGCCGGGTGGGAGGGCTAGCTAGAGAAGGGAAGCGATGAAACTGAAGATGCTGAGAAGAGATAATGCCTAGCCCCAGCACTCTAGCAGGCGTGCCTGTCATCTCCTAAGTATTCTCAACAAACTGACTCTTGTGATCAAACATCAGGGCTGTTGGGAAGCGTTATCAACAGCTGTGTGATAGGTTTTCTCAGGGAAAAGCCCCTGAGGATGGCACAGAAGGGAATCAATAAGCGTGGGAGGACTGGCGAGTGAGTGTGTGACAGGTACCCAGAGCTGATGGACACCAAAGGAAGCCCTGCAAGACACACAGCTCAGCCTTTTGGGCCCCTGTTAGCCTTCTGCCCACCTGCTGAGTGGGGAGTCACTCTCAACTGCTGGTCCTTTAAATCCACAGAGGAGGAGAGGATGCCACATCCCCAAGGAGTTATAAGCCAGAAGGGCCTACTGGTCAACCTGTCCCCTGGCTTCAGTTCCGTCGCCCTGGGCATACTGATTCCATGTGCTGATGATTAATTCCAACTCCCTGCAAAGTCAAAGTCTTTACAGACCCAGGGATCAAAGCCCAGTGCCTGCAGACAGAATCCAAATCTTTCCTTCAGGATCCAATGAAGGAGATTTTATCTCTGGTGGCAGAAGGAGCCTCTGGTGAGACAGCAGGCACTCCCGCTCTGCAGAGGCTGCTGTGGGCTATGTGCTCCTGTTCAGTTCTCAGATTCTGCTCACTCAAGGCCATCTCTTTGCTGATATCTCCCTCCACCCATCTTGTTAAGAAGAGCCTCAAGGAGTAAGAACAAAGCTAACAGGCTTACAATAAGTGTGGGGTGTGTGTGTGTGAATCAAGGGGCCTCACCCGTGGTTGTGCACACAGCTAGCATGCCCACAGAGGGCCAGTCCATCTAAATGCATGAGCCAGCAGGGGCATGACAGGGGCACTGGCATAAGAGAGCGCCCAAGGCCTCTTATTTTCCAGTTTTTTCACGGGGGGAGGCCAAATCTCTGTTTGTGTCCAGTGTGACCTTCCCAGCATAAACCAAAATATCAGTCCCTAAACCAGCTCCCTGAAAGCTCGCTGCGACACAGTGTTCCCACAGGAGGATCCCAAGCGTCAACGTGGCCGGAGCCTGGCAGCTCTCAGTCTTTTTGACCAGGTGGGTGGGCATGGGGCCTGAGCACAAGCCAAACACAGTCCTAACAGCAACTCATCAGAATCCAAGAACTCAGACACACCTGAAGCCATCAGGAATTAAAGACCGGGTCAACACAGGGTACTGCCCAAGCTTCGGTTTGAAGTAGGTGCCCTGGACTGCCCTATGTAGCCCTCCTGGGCACAATGATGTGCCTGTCCTGCTCTCAAGGGGTGGCTTCCCCAACCACTCTCTCTTTATTCTGGCAGGATGGGTCTGCCTGAGGCTCCGGGCATCTCCCACCAGGCCGGGGGCACAGGCCATCTTTCTGGCCCCTCAAGCAGCAGCTCAGCATGACCAAAGCCAGCAAATAGCATCAGGTGGGTGCCTCCTCTCAGTAACCTTTGCCTGAGACCATCTGCCAATATGAACACACGGGTGGCAAAGTCCAAGGAAGAGCTGCGTGGCTTCACTCGGGACAACAGATGGACCTTTCTATGGAAAGGAGTCTGTATGGGGGAGGGCAAGAATGATGGATGAAAAGGTAGGCATGACCCCTGGATCAGCCTGCTCCCTAGAAAACCCAGTGTGACCCCTGGCCCATGCCAAGGCCTCCCAGCTAACATCCCAATGTTCCAAAACCACGGGGAAGAGAGCTCATGCCCCAGGCTCCCTCCACTACCACCTGAGGGAGGATCTGAGACTGAGGACCTCTGGAGATGAGCAATGCACCCAAATGTTTAAAAAAATTTTTAAAAACTGTTTTCATAATTTTTTGACCAATCCAAACATGTAGTTCAATAATAAAACACTGAGTGCAAGCTGGGCAAGCACCTATAATCCCAGCGCTTTGGGAGACCAAAGGGGGAGTATTGCTTGAGCCTAGGAGTTCGAACCAGCCTAGGCAACATAGTAAGACCTCATCTCTACAAAAAAACTTAAAAATTAGCCAGCTATGCATGAGACTGAGATGGGATGATTGCCTGAGCCCAGGAGGTCGAGACTGTGGTAAGCCATGATCGTGCCACTGTACTCTTAGCCTGGGCAATAGCATGAGACCCAGATGCCAACAACAACAACAACAAAAAACCCAATCAACAAACAAAAAAGCCACTGAGTGCAGCCTCCTAATATAACGGAGATGAGGCCAGGCAACCGCCTCAGGTGTAGACGGCATACATGGTAGGTCAGCTTTCCCAAGTTGCGGGGGACAACATCTAGCAAATGCTTTCAATTTCTAACTTAGCTGAAAGGGCAGGCTGTGCTTCTGAAGTATTCTGAGATGACTCCTGAGGAACTAACAAAGATATAAAACAGGCCAAATATGAGGAGGACCCCCCCCAAAAAACAAACCAGAATTATCTTTGGAAGGACAGGTCCCTTGTAGAACAGGCTTCCCCCACTAGGTAAGTGTTCTGGGAACCCATCAGTATCAGTGTACCAGCTAGTATTGTTGTGAAAGAGATTCGTAGGAGAAACATCCCAAGTTGTGGCAAACAGGTGACTGGTTCTTCCACTATAATAACACACCTGCCCCCACCATACTGAGTGTTCAGCAGTTTGTCACCAAAACCAGCATGACCCCCGTGCCCCACCCTCCCTATTCACCTGATCTCTCCCCAAGTGACTTGTTTCCCCAGATGTAAAAAGTCTTCCAAAGGAAACGTTTTGCTGATGTGGAAGAGGTGAAACAAAAACCGGCAGAAGCACTCAAAGACATCAAAATTGATGAGCTCAAAAACTGTTTTGAGCAGTGGAAAAAGTCTTGATAGGTAGATTGTAGCAAACAAAGGATACTTTGAAGCTGACAAGTTTAAACATGTAAGAATGAACACACAATTTTTAAATAAATAAATTACAGTTTTTTTGTGTTCCCCTTCATATGCCCAAATTGCTTTCAAATCTCCTTCCAATTTCAGAGAGACTAGCGATGTGCACCTCCTGGTTGACAGGTATGCGTGCACATTCAAGGGCACCAGTCTCAGGCTGAGCTCATTGCTGCCTTGGGGACTCCGGCACAGTGGCACCTATGCCTGGCTGGTCCCTTCAACATCGGAGTTCAGCCTGGATGTCGCCTCAAGAAGCCTTCCTGGGCCACTTTATGAAAGGAACAAGTTGCTCCCTGTCGCATCACCCATCAGCGCTGACTTGTTCACTTGTCTACTGTTCATTGTTCTACCATGAAGTGTGACAGGGGCAGGGGCCTTGCCTGCCATGTATAAGGCACATTCCCAGGACCTAGAGAGCATCTGGCTTGTGGTAGGACCTCAAACATCTGTCAAGTAACTGAATCAACCTTAGACTCCAGAATGGGTATGGATAGTTTGATATCCCAGCTTCACCACTGCTTCACCACTTCGCTGCATGAACATGGGTCAGCTGCATCACCCTTCTAATTATTAACTCATTTGTAAAAGGGGAATAATCCTCCCTCACGGGGCTGTTGTGAAGACTCAATGAGAAGACTGACAGAGAAGACCAGGAGCCTTGTACAGTCACTGGCAACTCTATCATCACCACTGTACTTTTATCATCTACATTATTGTTTTAGTATGAAACTGATTCCACTTAGGTATTCTTGCTTAATAGCTGGACTAGCATCTTACCAAATTGCCAAGTAAAATAAACTAGTAAAAAATAACCACAAATAAACTAGAGCAGGGAGCCAACTTTCAGCATCAATGGGGAAGGAGCTATTCTACAATAGGACAAAGTTCTAGCTGTAAGAACCTTCAAACACTGAAGCCTATTTTAACTAAATTGTTGAAAATCAACAACTTGTGGAAATTTTAGGCAAGTACGGATTCACATCCTAGCTCTTCACCTCCATGTGCGGTGGTTTTATGTGAGTCAGTGAGCCTCTGAGAACCTCAGTCTCATCTGATAAAAGGGGGGCAAAATCATCTTTCCCAGAGGTGCTTGTAAGAATCTATTAAAGGTAATATATGTAGGCTGGGTATGGTGGTTCGTGTCTGTAATCCCTGCACTTTGGGAGGCCAGGGTACAAGGACTGCTTGAGACCAGGAATTTAAGACCAGCTTGGGCATCACAGCAAGACCTTGTCTCTAAAAAAAAAAATTGAAAATATTAGCTGGATGTGGTGGTGCGTACCTGTAGTCCCAGCTACTTGGGAGGCTGAGGCAGAAGGATTGCCTGAGCCCAGGAGGTCAAGGCTGCAGTCACCCATGATAGCGCCACGCACTCCAGCCTGGGCAACAAAGTGAGACTCTGATTCCAAAAAAAAAAAAAGATAATGTATGTAAAATATCAGCAGATGATAAAGCTGTATTATACAGTGATATATTTGGAGGCTACTGCAATGGTTAGGGTCATTTATTCATGACTTCCTTAGAACTATGCCTTTGTATCTCATTTATCTGCTTAAGGGATACAGATTTTCTTTGAGTGTCAGATTGAAGTGTCATTTTCCTCTCAAACCAACTTCTAAAAGACGTGTTAGAGCAAACAGCTGTGAACCAGAAGACCATTCCAGCTGTCTGCAAAGACGTGAGCCTCTTACATCAAGTATATTATAACACACCAGCTGTTGGACAACTCTTCAGATACTTCACTTTTCCTACTGCCCTTTTCTTTTCTTTTCTTTGAGTTGGAGTCTCACTCTGTCACCCAGACTGGAGTGCAGCGGCTGCTCCCGGCCACCGCAGCCTCGACCTGCTGGGCTCTGGCAATCCTTCCGCCTCAGCCGTCCGAGTAGCTGGAACTACAGGCGCGTGCTATCACGCCCGGCTAATTTTTGATTTATTGTAGAGATGAGGTCTCGCCAAGTTGCCCAGGTGGGTCTTGAACCCGCGGGCTCAGGCAATCCACTCATCTCAGCCTCCCAAAGGCACGGGATTACAGGCTGAGCCACTGAGCCCGGCACCTACTGCCCTTTTCTTACATACATCCTAGACCAGTGGCGTTCCAACTACCACCACTACCACTAAGAGCCAAATGCCACCAACCCCAGGGCTCAAGAGGTGGTTTTTATATTTTAAAAGGGTTATATAGAAAAAGGGAAAAAACAAAGAATAAGCAATAGAGACCTTACATGGAATGCGCGTCTAAAATGTTTTCATAACTGTCTCTTTTCAGAAAAAAGTTTGCCAACTCCTACCCTAGATGACAGAATCTGTACTGAATTCATATTGCCTATTTTACAGTTTTGCAATATCTTCAGTATAGAACTTACTTTAAAAAAAAAAGTCTAAGGATGACCATCTCTGGAAACTTTCATAAATTTCATAACAGAGATAATTATGTGACCATTTTTGGCAGCTGAGGAAAACTGCTGGGGCGGGGGGGGCACACCTCATCAACAAGGGTACCTGCATAATCAACGTTTGTATACCTAACCCTGAATTGTACCCCACATCTTTAAAATACAATACAATACAATACAATACGATACGATAAATTATGTTAGAAGAGGGCAGAAAGGAGTCTAAACAGACCCAGCAAAAATGCTTTCCTAGGCAGGGACCAAGGTCCCTAACAACTTGGAATTTAGCTAAATGTTTGCTGCCACGGTACTATGATGTAAGGACCTAGATTCATCCTGTCCTGGCAGCTAACCTGGAAGCAGGGGCCCCTGAGCTCCAGGTCAGAACTGTATGTGGTCTGTAAAACTCAGAGGGGCCTCTGGACACAGACAGATCTGATTCCTAGCTCTACCCGTGCCCTGAATAAACAACTTAATCCTTCCAAGCCTTAAATTCTTCATCTGAAAAATGGGGACTAAAATAGCTATTTTGTGTGTGACGATCTGAGACAATGTGCAGAAACTATCTGGCACTGCATGTGCTACAACCAATGGCACCTGCTGTTATAATTAAGTCTGTGTAGGGCATCATTCTGTGGCCGAGCCACAGAATGATGGCTCAGAAAAGAAACTGTCAAGAAGCTGGGACCCCAGATGACTTGGAAGACAGGTGTGATGCCAACACAGGGCACCTTGCATAACTGGTCCAATTTTCAAACTAGTGTCCTGCACCCTGTTATGGGTGGCTCCGAATTTTAGTTAGGTGAGCCAGGTGATGGATTCTAGGGGGACTGCTTGGGCCAGTTACATTGCATTTAGAATTTACCTATCAAAATCACAAGAGCTAAAGCACAAAGGGAGAACAACTCACAGGTCTCGATACTGGTCAAAGGCATTGTTGGCTTCTACCTCCAGCTTTCTCAGTCGAGCAGATGGCATGGCCCCATCTTCCAAAGGAGGGTCGTACTTGTTACTCCATGGTGACCTGGAGGGAAGGAAGGAGAAGGACATAACATGAACTATCCCATGGAGATGACCTGTGAGCAAGGAGCCCGAGTTCCAGCTGTCTAACATTTCAGGGGCAAAGCCCCTACCTATGGCAAAGATTCTTCCAGGCCCCAGCAACACATAGGGTTTTCTGGAGGTCCGAAGGGCAAAAGTTCAGATGCCAGTGGACTGGGGCACGCACCTGCATTCCACATCTAACTGGCTATGCACTGTTAGCAAGTGTCTTGACCCTCGGAGCCTCACCTTCCTCCGTGTAAAATGAGGCTACTACCTGTTACCCACAGGGCTATTGTGAGGAACAAAGAGAAGGCACATCAAGTGCTCAGACCAGAGTCTGATGGACTGCCAGCATTCAGCAGATGCTAGTCCTTTCCTACCCATTTTCCTAAGTTTCCTTTCTGTTCACCATCTTATTGATCAAAAGATGCCCCCTCTCCTCCCTGACTTGCTGAAGGTCTTTTACTCCAAAGACCTTCTTATACAGTGAATATTAAGAGTCAGTTACAGAAGCAGGCAAAAAACACAGCCCCCAGGGAAATGTCTATTACATTAGAAAACCCAAGTGACTGGGTTCTCCAAGTGAACAGAGGCTAGCATTCCAGCCTCAAGGCCCTGCTCACACATAAAGACACTACATAATGAGAACCAGCCTCACTATGGCCCAGAGACTTGCTGCAGTTCTTACGTGTATTTTGGCGCATCAGGAACGTATTTAATCACACAGAGAACTGGAAAGGGGGTTGTAAGGGAAAGACCTACTCATTAATTCCTGCAGGTGGGGTTCAGAGGGCTTGGGTGTTCAGAGAAAGCGGGAAAATTTAAAGGGTGAAGAGGAATGAAAAGGAGGAGGAGACGACAATATGGGATTTGGAAATGGTCCCTCACACTCTTGGATCTAAACACTGCGATGTTTCCAATGTCAAATCCTTCCTCGTTTCCTCTCCTGACCTCAAACCCTCACATCACTCTGACTTGGGATTGATGGTAAGGAAAAAAAGGTATGATTATGATATTATCTGCTGAAGTCCAGTTTTAACTAATTCTGTGCACAGACATCTTTCTTTGGTAACTACTGCCCTGACCATCTGTGTTAGTTGATTACTTTGAATATGAAACCAGAACAAGCTAGGTGAGCCTCTCCTACAAGTAGAGCCTCTCCTACAAGTAATGGCCCTAGCTTTCCTGGAGGCTGACTCACAAAAGGTAAGTGGGGAAGAGTCACCACGCTTGGTGTCCCAAAGCGTCTCCAGGCAGCAGATACTCCTGACCACTCACAAGCAGAAGGAGCCTCTGGAAGCCCCTCTTTCCAAGCTGACTACTTCGTCTCACCAGTGTTAACAGAGAATTTGCAAGCATAGGGCGAGACACTCCTTGCTGCTCTGTGACCAATAGTCAACCCCTGGGACCAGGCACACGCCACGGGAAAGAAACTGTCAAGAAACCAGGACCCCAGATGGCTTGGAAGACAGATGTGACGCCAACACAGGGCACCTCGCATTTCCGAGAGGCCTCTCCTTTTCTGAGTAGGAGCTGACATGTCAGTGCTTGTAACTTGTCTTGTTTGCTGCCCGACAGAACCTTCTGCAATGACAGAGATGTTCTCGATCTGCACCATCCAAAATGGCAGTCACTAGCCGCATGTGGCTACTGTGTATGTGTGACCAGTACAACCGAGGGGCTCCATTTTAATTTTATTTAATTGGAGCCGATTTAAAGGTAGCTAGCCCACTCTAGACCCTCAGGTCTGAGAGCCTTTGCAGTCTTCTTCTCCACTGGCTGCTTGGCACCTAGAACAGTGCCTGGCACTCAACAACATGCTAATTTCTTGATAAAAATTGTTGCTAGAGTGAATAGACTCTTGCACCCCATCCCCAAGTAGAAGAAACCACTTGCGCCTCCCTGCCCCATACTCTCACACAGAAGCCAATTCTCACTCCTGGAATATTCTTACCCTTCCCCACCCCGCATGGCAAGAGGCCTTTGAGAGCAAAGAGCCTGAGGTGCTGCCCTTTCCCTGTACCCAGTACCACCAAGTCAGTGCTTGGAGGATGCCGTGCACGGGCTGAAGCCTCATGGCCCCGGACAGAGGAGAAGGGGCCCACGGCGGTAGTGCTGGTACGGCTCCACCTAAGAGATGGAGCAGCTTTCTTGCTTTCTTCTGCTGAGGGACGCCTAAACATTCAATAAAGAAAATCAACAAAGGCCTCACACCAGACGGCAGAGACAAAGGCCCAGCTGAAGGGAGCTGTCACCACTATTTATGCTTAAGCAAGGTGCGGTTCCTCCACACTCGGAGAGAGGTCAAGAATCTGAGAATATGAATGTGAATTCCCTACCCCCCACACTCCCTTTGAGACCCTCCTCAGCACACTCACATGCTGAATGCCGTTGCCTTCCTGTGGGCCTGGAAGACCCAGCCCAAATGGCTTTCATTTAAAGGCCACCTGATTAGACACAAGAGCCCATCTCCCATGCAGACTGGGGGCCTGCAATTTTCAAGAAGCCTGTAACTCACATTTCTCCTAGCTCACAGACGACAGCATTTCAAGCTGTTAGTCCTGGAGCCGGGGTAATTGTAGCTGGGGGAAAAATCATAACATTACCCAGAATATTCTTAGTGGAAGGGGCACTCAGAAGACATTTAAGAGCTTAAATGGAGGCCATTTGAAAAAAGACAGATGGACAGGAACGCTTAGATTTCAAAAGTCAGGCCTTTCATTTCCCTCCGAGAAGGCTTTTTGTTTCAGCTAACAGGTTTCAAACCGTGCTGCTGGCAGCGAGCAGTCACACCATAAGGATCTTATTTAAGCAAACGATCAAACAAAGTTAGGATGGAAATGTGTGGAGAGAATCAGAAGACCTTGAAGTTTCCTATGGAGAAGGGGAGAAGGAAAGACAAGCCTCCCTGCCTCAACACCCCAGGTTCCTCTCTGAAGACCTGAGATCCCCCAGAGCCCTCAGGGGGCTTCGGGTACCAAGTCCCCAGGGAAGCCTGGCCTGGGCACGAACATGGATATGATCGATCCCACCACAGGTTCCTGGAGAACACTTTACACAGCAAGCTGGAGTTGTTGAGGGAAAAAAAGAAACATGATGACACTGATTAAGCAAGACTCAGTCCAAGGACCGCCTCCTCCAGGAAGCGGTCTCTGAACTCCATGCCTGGTGTCATGCTCCATGGCCTGCCTGTCGGACCACCACTCACCACCTTCACTGGACTGCTCTCTCCAAGAGCCAGTCTACCCTCTTCCTAGGAAGAGCCCATGAAGAGCTGCACTGGATGCTATGCTCATGTCTAGCACAGTGCCGGGAGCAGAACGAGCCCTTCACGGATGAACTTGAACGACTTCAGGGCTGCACTGTCATCTCTATGCTGGGATGCTGCAGTCCCATCTCCAGCCCAGACTACCTTCCTGGAGCTCCATACTGTATATCCACAGCTTACCTGACAGCTCCCACTTTGACCTAAGGGGCATCTCAAACTTAAAGTGTCCCCAAACCAGCTCCCTCCCAGAGTCTTCCTCACCTCAACCAACAGGCCCAGAGCCTGTGGTCACCCTTCAGCTCATATTCTTCCATCCCGACCCACCTGCAAATGTTGCTGGCTCTACTTCCAAAACTCACCTCAAATCTCACCACTCCTCACCATTTCGACTCTAGTTTCTGATCTGTATTAGACCAAAATATGTTCTGTACCTAATTTCCATTTGAAGCTAGCGAAGAGACATGTTATCAAACAGGTCTCAGCTCTCCTCAAAAGTCAGTATCAACTGAATTGAACTTTTAAATGTACGACAAGTTCTGCGCTATTCAGTATCTCACATGTTTTACTTGTTTTAATTCCCCCAATAACCGTGTGCTGAATCTGCCTCCACCAGGCCTCAGCCCTCGGCCCTCATCTCCAGTCCCTGTCCTGTCTTCTCCGACTCTGGCCTTCTGCCAGCTTCACCATAAGGAGATTATCACCCAACATACTCCTCACCCAGTCCCATACATGCCTGAGCCTTTGCACCCTTCTGTCACCCCTTCTAGGCTTCCCTGGCTACTTGTCTTGCCTCGCCCTTCCTCATCCTCTTTATTTTCTTAGTAACTTTCACAACCCATATTATCTATGCAACTGCTTCCTGTCTGCCCGGCTTCCCCACTAGGATACAGACTCCCCAGAGAGAGACTTAGAATATGCCTGGTACACAGTACCTGCCTGAGTGAATGAAGACTATGATTTCCATTTTATAGATGAGAAAACTAAAGACCAGAGATCATGAGCGACTTTGTCAAAGTCCCACTGATACAGTCTGCTGTGCTAGCTTGAAGCCTACATTGGCTAATTCCAGATAATCATTCCTGCTTCTCAGACACTCTGCTCCCCTCCACAAAGAGAATATTAGGCAGAAGCTTCAAGACTCAGCCCATCAGGTTTTGTGGCCTCTAAATAAATCCAAAGCACCTGGCCAGGCACAGTAGCTCACACCTGTAATCCCAGAACTCTGGAAGGCCAAGGTGGGAGAATCACTTGAGGCCAGGAGTCCGAGACCAGTCTGAACAACATAGTAAGACCTCATCTCTACAAAAAAATTAAAAAAAAACAAAACAAAACCATCCTAAAGCAGACTGTCCCTCCACCATTCTCCCAGGTAGTGACTACAGCAATCCATCACAGAAATACTGGACTGGTTAGATAATTCTCACTCTTTTAAAAATAGGATTAATTCCTACATACCCTTAAAAACCTAGCTCAAACATCACCACCTTTGGGAAGTCCTCCTGGAGTCAACTACAGCCTCTTCTGTGCTACCCCCATATCCTGGGGGTAATCAGTTACTCAGTACATCTCCTGTTCTAGATCAGGTGATCAGTCACCCACAGCAGGAGCTAATGTCAACCTGGGTTATTCAAAGCCCTCGGCACAGTGATAGAAAGAGAAAGGAGACCTGTATATTCGACAGAGCTGTGCTTACCTATCCCTCAATCACAGAGCCCTGAGGATCACCATCATATGCACACCCCGTGCCTTGCCATTGGCAGGACTCAATGCAACATCCGTCTCCCATTAGACCACCAGGTCTGTGAGGGCAGGGGCCTCTGGCCACTGCTCTATCTCCAAGCCTAGCTGGAGGCACTCCCCACACATCCGCTGATGACTGGAGTAGCAGATGGATGAAGGAGGACAGAAGAGGAGGGCTGAGGACAAACAGAAAGAAGGTGGTTGGGCTGCCAGCCCATTCCCATCCAGCGGTCCCTGTGCTGCTGGGGCAGGTGGCACTGATTGCTCGCGTGTGGTTGGTGTGCCTGCTGGATTCCTGGGTGTGAGCTTACCTATAGGAGTCCCCGTCTCTGTTGTAGTCACATAAAAGGTAATCTTTTCCCACCACCTTGTCTCTGGCAATTTTCAGTGGCTGGTCAACAGAAGATAGGAGATCTTCACATAGACTGGGGACCTGGCAGAGAGAAAGAACAAGAGAGAACAGTGGTTAAAGTAACATGTCAAACTCAGGTTGGTTAACGATACCGCAGCCATATTATGGTCAGTGTATTTAACATCTGGCCCTTGGTGCCCTGCCAAAATTACAGGCCTGTTCTTTTCTATTCCACATGCATCTGACACCAACTGTGTCCCTCTATAAAGACGCCTGTTCTTGAATTACAGCGGAGCGTGACTTCCAATACAGTCTTCCTTCCAAAAACTGTGTGCAGTTTTAATTACCTGGTCGCCGGGGTGGTCTAGTAAGTGCAAGTACGTTGTGCTTGGTATTAGTCTCTGTGGGCAAAGCACCAACTGAAGTCCTGAGAAGAAGGTAAACATTTCCATACACAGGAATTCAAAGAACTCTGAGAAGAAGCATCGTCCATGCTGAAGAACTCCCATGGCCTCCCAAGCTGGGTGGAGTTTCCAATACTTTCCAGGCCCCCGGCCAAGCATTACCAGGTTGGCTCACAGAGTCAACCCTATCTGCTGCAAAGGTAGCCT
The DNA here is from genome assembly GCA_027257055.1 of Cephalopachus bancanus. Classification (NCBI taxonomy): domain Eukaryota; kingdom Metazoa; phylum Chordata; class Mammalia; order Primates; family Tarsiidae; genus Cephalopachus; species Cephalopachus bancanus. The sequence continues at coordinate 1,947,331 of JAPVLO010000294.1, read as the reverse complement.
CATGCCGGCTCCCACAGCACTAAGTCCCCGAGCTCATCTCTAGCTGGGCTGCCTAGGGGCTGCCTCACCCAGAAGGATGAATTCATGCTCAGGGCAGGCAGGACTGACTCTCAGGGCAAATGTCGTGGTTCTGGACATATGGACTCTTTAGTAACCAGGCCACCAGCCTCCTCCTCCCAACTCAAACATCAATTTCCACCAAAATATCCCAGAAAGGGATGGCAGCTCTTTCAGAACTGGATTCCTCCGGGCTTGAGTCACTTCCACTCTATATTTCCAACGTGCTGACTTACTCGTTTCATGGGCTTGGGTTTATGGGGGCCCCACCATATCGTTTACCATGCAAGCAGCTGCCAACTGCACCAATAACCCTTCAATGGAAAAGTTAAATCATATGGCAGAGACAACAGCAGAGCCGCTCAGTAGAGGGGCTGACAGCTGCAGAGGTTCCTATGTTCCTCCAGAAGGCCCTTACCACTGTCCAAGAGACAGGGCCAGGGAGCCCCACCACCATGGAGACCACCCAGCCTCCATGGGTTCCTCAGGGCACCTCTGCTGCCCCCCAGGTGTGCCAGGACTCAGCTTATAAAGCACTGTCTGGTACTGCTAAAGAATAGCGACACCCTGTTGTGACTCCTATCAGTTCTGGCCTCAGTAAGATCTATTTCTTGCACAGGAAGCAGCACCCAGAGATACACCACCAACTACCACGCATGATGTGCTGGCTTTTAGAATACCTCCTCCACCCAACAGCCACCTCTGTGCCCGCCCTGCCCAGACAGACAACAAAAACAGTGGCTATCTTCAAAGCTAGTTTTGTTGATTACATCAACTTCCCTCCACTCCCTCCACTACTTCCAAGTGCCTGCCACATACTACGCACCACACTAAGTCCTTTACATGGTGCATATTGCTGATATGAAAGTCCACACATCCTGGGAAGCAGTTACATATTAGCTCTATTTCACAGATTCGAGTTGAGGCTCAGGATCATTAAGTTGCCCAAGGGCCAAAAGCGAAGCGAGCAGCTGGAGACAGAAATCAGTCTTGGGACTGGATGACTCCTCCTCCTCTGACTGCAACTCTGGTTTCACGTCCAGTTAAGGGGAAGAACAGCGCATGCCAAAGGTACACTCTGGTGGCAGCCCCCTCCTGATTCTTCCCCTGCTCGGCTATGGCCACAGGACCCTTCACCTCAAAGGAAATCCTGAATGAGGAATGGAAGGTCTAATGGGAAAAAAGGGGGAAGGAGACAGACAACAAATTAGTAAAAAAATAATTTCAGTTAGTGTAAGTGCCGGGAAGAAATTATTGAAATACTTTTGACTCAGAGATTAACCAGACTGGAAATGACCCTGGGCACCTCTCACATCATAGCTTGTCTCCAAGCATCTCATTTATATCACTGGGCTGCTGCCTTGGCCGACCTGCTGGGCTCCAACTTTTGCCTGGAACCCCATTCTACCTGGCTGGGGCCCTGACACTATCAGTCCAATTTATCCTGGCTTATGGTAGGGACTAAGCAAACAGGCTTTTAAGTTAGACTTCGTGACTCCACTTATGAGCAGCTTTATGGCCTTAGGCAAGTCATTTTCTTCTCTACTAAGACTTCATCTGTGAAGTGGGGATAAGAAAACCAATCCATGTGGGTATACATGTCCCTATGATTTTGAGGTTCATATGAGACAAGGCACTCAGCATTCAGGACAGTGCCCAGCAGAGGAAAAGTATATAGTTAGTGCCTGACATATGCATGTTCTCGTTCTCCTCCTTCAGACAGGATACCATCTATTGTCTGTTACTCTCAGAAAGCAACACCAGCCTAGATCACACCTGAATTTACTATGGGGCTTCAGGCACTGGGTACAAACACACCCTTGAGTCCAGTTCTTCACCCCAGTTCTGCCTGGAACCAGCTGTTGCTTTCCCCTTTCTCGCCAGGTATGCTGCTTGCAGCTAAGTCCTCCTTACGTAGGAAAGCTCACAAGATAATGGGATTTGGTATAAAAGAGGTTTGACTTCACTCTGATCCAAGAGGTTAATTATGAGTCAGAAGTATTTTGATACTTTCTTCCTAGCACTTACACTAGGTGAAATGATTTTTCAATGATCTGTTGTCTGTCTGCCTCCCTAGAATGCACATTTTGCCAGGGCAAGGACTTCAATCTTCCTCCCTGCTGTGTCTCCAGTGCCCCTGACAGTGCATGACACTCAGCAAATGCTTAATATATTTGGGAGGAAGGAAGAAGACAGAAAGGGAAGAGTTTTACAACATGGAACCTCCCAAACTCCAATCAATTTTATTTTTAAGTGGATAAAAATGGTGTGCAATAATAATCTTTAGGAAAAGAATTTGTTGTCAGAAACTAAATATGGGTGGATGCCAATGGCCTACTTCACTTGTGATCCAACCAGGCAAAATCTCAAATATGAACCATGATATGGTGCGGAAGCACCAAACAGAAAGAACTGGAGCTTCAATTAACACTTTGTGCCTTTTTTGTATAATTAATATATATGATCTCAAGGAGCTACAGCACTAGTGAAAAGACTGAGAACTAAGAGATGTGGGTTCTAGCCTCTGCTCTGCTATGAACTAGCTATGAGGTCTTGGGCAGAGCCCACAGCTGTTCGTGTGTCAAACAGTAGATAGCTACATCGAGAGACTATCCTTGCAGAAAGTCCATAATCGCAGAAAGTCCATAATCGCTAAGCAATCTCAGAAAACATACATTTAAACTGGAACTCAAAAAATGTGACCGTGCACAGAGAAAAAAAAATAGGGAACTCATGAATGGCATATGGTTTGCCCTACCATGAGAAGCATTTAGGATCTGACACGACTGACTGAGTCTCCAACTAAGCAGGCACTATTTTTGCCTTCTGGATGAACTCTCAAATTGGGCCATAGTTTTGTATATTTCCATCAGCCTGTTTTTTTATCAAAGGTAATCTGCTCTGGAATAACAGTGTTACTGTCTTCATGTGGAATGAAATGAAACTCATGGTGTGCCCAAAAATTTGGACCAGAGCAGCTGCCCAAAAGTATACTCGGCGTGACCTGGCACCTACTGACCCCATCTTACACCTTTGCCATCTGTCCACCTCTGCCTGAATGCCCTCAGCCAACTCACTGCTCTCCAAATATGCAGTTTGCACATGTATTCTACCACTTAAAAATCTTCCCCATTTGGGGTTGCTAGATAAACTATGAGATGGCCCACTAAATCTCAAGTTCAGATACGCAATGAAAAATACTGTAGTACAAGTATGTCCCAAGTGTTACATGGGACATGTATTTTTATTTGCTAACTCTGGCAATCTACCCCACTGCTCTCTTAATCTTAAATCTTACCCATCCTTCAGGGCCCTGCTCAAAGATGGCAAATTCTTCAGAATTCCTGCAGTAACACTGCTATCAATGGAATCCAGAATGCTCTAGGGATGGCTGTTCTAACACTGCCATTGGCTATCATCTTACTCCTTCCTCACCACTTAGCATTTTTCATCTCATGTTGACTCTGCGCCTACAGAGGCTAAGATGGGCCCCTCAGCCCCAGCACAATGTCACATCCACTGCAGTCAGAGCTCAATCTAAGCTTGTTGATTCCCTGGAAGTGGATATTAATCCTGGGGCCTGAGGTCGTATTGTAGAACCAGAATAAAGGCAGTTTATCTCTGTAATCTAACCAGTCCGACACTCATTGGAGCCCTGCCCCAATCCCCAGTCACGTTAAGTGCTTACAGTGGTAGAAGAAATCACATCACGGCTCATGGGTCATGAGTTTGCACAGTGATTTAAATGAAAGGATGGGTCAAAGGACAAAGTCAAGAGCTCCCTTTGGGGTGCGTGTGGCACTGGTTCTGCTGCCTCTGAAGCCAAAGAGGACCTGATCAGAAGGAGCAGTACTGGCAAGTGGAGGCTGGCTGGTTTCTATCCAACCGCCCATCTGAGGCGCCTAAAAGCCTTGAAAGGAATGTTCAGATAACACCAGAGATGTCAGACCAATCCTGGCTGATGAGGGGATTTAACTTAATTCGCAGTGACTTGGAATAATAAATACTGCACTGGCCAGGACAGTGCCCACTGTCTTTCTCATGGGGAGGGTCGGGGCTCCACCAATTCCTTCGCTGCCACAGGAACATGCCACACCCCACGGAGCAGGAACTGAATGCCCCTCACCACTGATACCCTCACTCAACTCCGTGGTTTCCCGGGGACCACTGGAAAGATGGGGGGAAAGGGAATATAGGGACTAGGGCAGGAAGAGGGAAAAAAACCAGAAAGTAGACGGTAGGGGAGAGGCTGGGATACCATTAGCAACTGCCTCAGGCAACACTGGAATAATACTGATGATGACATAATGGCCAACACCCTGCACTGCCAGGCACTGTGCTACCAACTCTACCTTCTCATCTCCGATCCTCAAAACACTGCTTCACGCAGATGCACGCTACCATCCTTGGAGAATTACCTTGCCCCTAGTCACACAGTTAGTGGCCAGTGTCTAGCGAAGGACATGCAGATACAGAACACCGTACAACAAGAAATGACACATTCTTGCTTGCGCCCATATTGAGCACTGTTCTTCTATCTAACCCAACAGCTGATCACATGAAGAGAGATACAAATCAGAAGTTTCCGGCCACAAGTGAGGCTTGTGTTTGCACTGCCATATGGTTCCACTTTGCCTCTTCCTCTTCTCCATTAGTTATTAATGTTGAAAAAAATTGTTCAACCAGAAAAAGAAACTTGAGATGAACCCTTTAAAAAAGCACAAAAGCCAGACCAGCTCAGCTCCATGGATAGTCTAATCCACGGTGCCCTTGTCTTTAAGAAGTGCACCCTTGTACTTCAGTTTTTTTTTAAATGGTCAAAAGAACACATTCCATCTTTTGATCTGCCCGTTGGCAGAAAGCCCGCCACCAGAGAGATAAGAATCAAAAACAGACTTTGCTCACTTTGTTGCACACTCAGACGAGTAATGCTAGGGAGATCACGACTGGGAAGAATCCTTGCTGGCCCCCATTCCGTCCATCAAAGCAATCCACTCCCCAGCAAAGCATCAGGATGCCACAGCTCCCTGCGGCCAGCAGAGGTCTCTGTTTACAATTTGTTTCTCTATTTTTTTCCAAGGCCCAACATTCTTTCTTTTTTAAATAAAAGAGTGTTTCTAGCAGCACACTCACTAGTGTCAGAAATATAACATACAGTGTGGCATTCTGGAAAACACCAACCTAGAAGTCAAACACAGGTTCAAATCCTGAGTCTGCCACTTTCAAGCTGTGTAACCCTCCTAGTCTCAGACACTGGGGGCTACAACACTCACTTCAAAGGGAAACTCGTTCCACTCAATAAACATTGAGTGCCTGCTCCAAGTTAGCTGCAAGGGCTCAGGAATGAAAGAGATAGACACAGGGCCCCCATTCTGGCACAGTCTGGCCATGGAGACGTCCCCGAGATAGACATGGGTATCAAGTGAACCTGCAGGAAACTGAAAGAACTGTGGCAGGGAGTCGGTGGTCTAGGAGGTAGGGGAGATGACATGCGAATGGCAGCCAATGAGTCAGCCCACCAAGACTGCAGGGAACGCAAGGAGGGGCATTCCAAGTGCCCCTCAAGGGAAGAGCTTGCACAAGGCCACCAAGGTCAGCTTAAAGAACAGAGAGGAGCATCTGCATGGCTAGAGTGAGACTTGGCGAGGCAGCCCTTGTGGGCCACTCCAAGTGTGAGGAGAAGCCCTGGCACATAGCTTTTCTCAAATTTGGCTGGGCTCGGTGGCTCAGCTTGTAATCCCAGCACTTCGGGAGGCCGAGGCGAGTGGATTGCCTGAGCCCAAGGGTTCAAGACCAGCCCAGGCAATTTGATGAGACCTCGTCTCTACAATTAAAAAAAAAAAAAATTAGCTGGGTGTGGTAGTGTGTGCCTGTAGTTCTGGCTACTTAGAAGGCTGAGGTGAAAGGATCGCTGGAGCCCAACGGGTTGACACTGGGATGGCCATGAGTGTGCCACTGAACTCCAGCCTGGGCAACAGAGTGAGACTCCAACTCAAAAAAAAAGTTTTAATTTATGTTTCATATATAATACACATAGATAAAAATTCAAAAAGGTACAGGAGCACACACTGGGGAAAGCCTCCTGCCTGGTCCCTACCAGACCTGTGAAGGCTTGCAGGCTGGCCGGCCCTCCCACCTAGGGAGATGGCCTGTAGTCCCAGATCCTTTCAGTGAGGCTCCCTTCACTGGTTGTCTAGGTGGGCACACTGCCTCCACTACCCTAAGACAAATAGGCTCCCCCATGCCATTAGTGTGAAGAAAACACAAGCCTTCTCCTGAGTTCCCCGAGGGCAGCTTTGTCAAAAGGACCTTAGTTTGTCATTAGAAACACTTTGGGGCCACAAAAGCAGTTTTCATGTGAACCAGTCCTGGAGTTTGTAACTCCCCGAGTGTCTGTCCCCCACACTCACTATGAGAGAACACCTTCAAGTGGCAACTCCACCCTGGCCGCAAGTCACCCTCAGATAGTCAAGCGTGTTTTGGATGGAAGCAGTTATGCTTCAAGACACTCAGGCAAGCGACAAACCTGAGCAACCAGAGAGGGACCCCAAGGACCTATGCTCATCCTGGAAGGTATCACATCACAGGACCATAGGATAATAGCAGTGCGAGTTGGCGATGCAGAGCATCTGCTCAGAGGCAGCTCCCTCCCTACCTGTGAATGAGGAAGCCCAGGCACAGGCAAGCTGCTGCCCAGCCATCACAGCCAACGAGGGGTGGGGAGGAGCCAGAACCTCAGTTCCAAACTCTGTCCAGCTCTTCCAAAGCACACGACCCACTGGGCCATGAGTAGAGCTGCTCCCACCCCAGCCAGGCTTGCAGGACAGGAGGAAAAGAGAATCAAATCAGAGGACTACAGAACTGTAAGGACTAAACCTCCTCCCTGCAGGTGGCTGGCCAGAGCAGACCTGAGGTACCAGGGTCACCTGGGGAGGGGGCTGCAGGACTAGGTTCTCCTTCACTCCTCCACAGGGCACTGTGGAGCCACTGCATAACCCTACCCACTCAGAATCTTGGGGGTCCCTGGACTGTGAGCAGGGGCTCTCTGCCCACCACCCAGCAGAGCCAGGTGAGAAACGGGCCTCCCATCTATCAGGGCCACACACAAGGGGTGTGTCCCTCCCCCAACTCTTCCAGGCCTGCCCCTCTTCATGAAGCATCACTTGGCTCTAGGGACCATATTCTTTAAGTACAGATGTATTCTTCATTTGAAGGTTATGAGTTGTAAGATGCACCAATACTTAGGATGCTGTTAAACATACGTATTAAATGTAAACAGCAACATCCCAGGCCAGGCCCGGTGGCTTAGCCTGTAATCCCAGGATTTTGGGAGACCGAGGTGAAAGGACTGCCTGAGCCAAGGTTCAGGTTCAAGACCAGCCTAGGCAACTTGGTGAGACCTCATCTCTACAGTAAATCAGAAAATAAGTTGGGTATGGTGGAATGCATCTGTAGTTCCAGCTACTTGTAAGGCTGAGGTAGAAGGATCGCCTAAGCCCAGCAGGTCGAGGCTGAGGTGACCATGAGCATGCCACTGCATTCCAGCCTGGGTGACAAGAGTGAGACTCCAGCTCAAAAATAAAAACACCAAATTCCCAATATCACCATGTACCACAGATTCGAGACAGTGGTACACATAAGCACATCTGGCAGAGTGGCACAGACAGTCCCCAACTTAGGATTTTCTGACTTTACCACAGTTCGAAAGCAATAGGCCTTCAGTAGAATCCTGCTTTGAATTTTTATCTTTTCCTGGGCTGGCGATGGAACATTCTCTCGTGACACGGGAGGGGCAGTGACCACGGCTCCAGTCAGCTCTGCAACCACAAGGGTGAACAGCCATATTCTAAGAGTAGATGGTGTTGCCAGATGACCTTGCTCACTATGGGCTAATATAGGTGTAGGCTGGGCCACGCTCTGCTTGCTAGGGTAGGGGTGTTCAACGCACTTTTGACTTGTGGTATTTTGATCCTCTGATGGGTCTCCTGGGCATAACGCTCCCTAGAGTCAAGTGGCATCTGCACTTGCTCTTGAGAGGCACAGAACTCAGGGGCTAATGCAAATGAAACTGGCCAAGAGGGCCAACAGGAGAAAATCCTTCTTGACCAATAAATGTTTTACTCTACTTAGATATGAGTTTTCCACATGCCATTCACAACAAAGAGGTTTCTCAAGAATCAAGAAGAAGCCCCCTCCCTCCCTTTCTTTTCTTAGGCAGGTGCCCGAGCCATCCCTGAGATAAATAATAAACAAAGGCAAGCCTCCTGGGCTCGGTTTCAGCCATTCATACTCAAGACTCAAAAGCTCTGCTTTTTGGAAGCTCACAGCCTGGAATACGAGGCCAGAACAGTTTTCTAAAGGAAGGGGGCAGAACAAAGAGAAGACAAATTGAAAGGAGAAATTAAAATCACTATATTTGAGTCAGCCACAGACACACACAAGGCTCCTGTTGTCCACATGTAACCTTAAGCTTCCCTAAAGGGGATCCTAGGCACTTGGAGCCTAATTAAATTAACCATTTCCTGGTCAGAAGCACAAACTCATCACCTGTGTGCAGAGGGAAGTCAGGGTCTCTCTAAGGTAAGTGACTCCTTCTAATTAAGGACTGGTCCTCGAGGGATGGAACACAATACACAGGCACTTTCAAGGCACCAAAAAGTAAGTCATCTTGGGTTCCATACTGATATCCGCCCACAGGCCACTGAGCAGCAAAGAGGCTCACCTCACTGTCTTGCCTCTCATCCTCTCTCATCTAATGTCCTTCGTCAGTCTATCCAGATAACTGTTCTCTCCACCAGGAATGTTGTTCCTCTTCCCAACTCTACCTAATTAAGTGAAATTATCCTTCAAGGCCTGATTCGGCAGCGTCTGCCTCTTCCCCAAACACCTTCCCAAAGCCTCCCCAGCAGAAGCCGTCACCTAGTCAATGCTCCTATAGCCCCCCAAAACGCAGTCTTGAACCTCATAGGTCTGTGATGTGGGTGTCTCTCCTTAGGGAAAGGATGAGAGAGCTGGACCGCCTCATGCCTAGCACGATGCCGGCAGCACTTCCTCAGAGTCGGGGGATGGTGCTGAACTCTGGAAAACTAGGGCAACTTGGGTCAAGTTCTGATCTTTGGAGCTCCAAGTCGGTTTTGGTGGGAAGCGATCTCCCCAGTCTCCAGCACTTCTCCTAGAGACAGCACAGTGGGACTATGGGTTGGCAGGAGAGAGACGGATCCACAACCCAGATGGCAGGGTGGCAGAATGGCATTTCATCATCGTGATCATCAGCCCTCAGAGTCGCCTGGAGCTTTTGCACCCGAGGGCCATGGACTGCCACCCTCAACAGGGTTCTAACCTGTGGGGCTGGCCCTGCCCCTCAGGCCCTGCACAGGCTCCTCCTAAGCTGGGCCTGCAGCCCTCCCAGTATGAGGGGGCAAGCACGGCCGTGAGCTGAGGTCCTCTTTCTGGATGGCCCTGGGTCCTGCTATCATTTTTCATTAAGTGTTATTGTATTGGCTGCATTATTCCCAGTCACCTCGAATCTTTTTGAGAAAAGATCAAGTGAAAATACACTAACACATTCATGTATAAAAAGATCTTATCCAAAATCACTAACTTCTCAGAGGATCTCCGTCCTCCATGTTTGATATAATAAATGGTCACATAACATTGTTCACAGGTTCTTGGAAGCTGCAGCTTTAAGCAAAAAGGTGTATAATGAAATCAATGTCTTGTTCTCATCAACATCACAACGAAATACTATTTAAGGACCTCCTGAATGTTGCTTTGCTTAAAGTAGCCATTTCCAAGAACCTACCAACAATGTTATATGAGGACTTACTGTATTATCACAGTTAGGATCAGAACAGCAGCAAAGATGTTAAATTCTTACTATATATGAGGTATACAACACATCCTCATTTGATCATCACAGCAACTCTGTAGAAGATAGAAGTATTATTATCCCAAATTATTACTAGTTACAGATGAAGAAAATAAGGCACAGGTAGGTTAAGCAACTTGGCTAAGTTCACACAGGAAGCGACAGATATAAAATTCAATGAAATCCACATAATCCCACCCCAAGGCCAGAGTCCTCAGTCACTAAGGCCATGCAGCCTCTAGAATGTTACCTGGCAAGTATCCTGGGGCAAAAATATTTCACCTGAAAGAATCATCAATGAATGGTGGCAGAGAAGTACTTGGCAAGACTGGGTTTTTGCACAGAGGCAAGTGGATTGCCTGAGCCTGCAGGTTTCAGACCTACCCAGGCAACTTGGTGAGACTTCATCTCTACAATAAAACAAAAATTAGCCAGATGTGGTAGCGCATGCCTGTAGTTCCAGCTACTTGGAAGGCTGAAGCAGAAGGATCGCTGGAGCCCCCCAGTCTGGGCCACAGAATGAGACTCCAACTCAAAAAAAAAGAAAAGAAAAGAAAAGAAAAGTCCACTAAATATCCTGAAGACCAAGAGGATCTGCCAGACTCCAAGAGGAGGAAGATGATGACTTCCAGAGTTAACGAGTGTAGGTGGACCACAGCAACCTTCCTGCACCTGCTCAGTTCCACAACAAGCCAGGCAAGATGCCAAACCCTGGTATACCTCGCCCCAGGGATCCCAACAGCCCCTCCAGAGGTGAGTGGCTTTGTGAAGCCCAGCAGAGGCTGACGAGCTCAGAGCACGGAGCCACTGAGTCAGAGACCAAGGCCTGGCTCTCACTACCATAGATTCTCCAAAAACTCTCAGGACCACAAACTTCTAAACAAACCCAACAATTTGCCAAAATTCCAGTAATACTTCTGTCTCCTTCCGGGTGGGATTATTTGTGCCATGTCTGTATGTTGGAGTAGAGGGTATGTGCTGAGGCATATTTGAACAAGTTGGTGGCTTCTTCCACAACCCCAACACAAAAATCATCCTGGCTGACTGGCCACAACATTTCACATTAGATTGCTTTTGCTGGATGGATGTGTCATCAGGTTTTCTTGTAATTTCATTGAGTCACCCATAGAAATGACATGGATAAGAAAAAAATCTGTGATTCTTCTCAATGGGGATGCAATTAGCTCCACTAGGGGCAGTTGATATATTCCCTCCGCTGGCTGGGACTTCCAGAATCAAGGGCTCCTCTATTTCTCCACTTTGGCTTATTAGTAATAGACCTCATCTCTACAATAAATCAAAAACTAGCCGGGCGTGGTAGCGCACACCTGTAGTTCCAGCTACTTGGAAGGCTGAGGCGGAACGATCGCCGGAGCCCAGCAGGTCGAGGCTGCGGTGGCCGGGAGCGGCCACTGCACTCCAGTCTGGGTGACAGAGTGAGACTCCAACTCAAAAAAAAAAACAAAAAAAAAACCTCAAATTTGCGACTCCAGATATAAAAATTCACCTAAATGTATTAGAAATTAAGAATAAAGACAGTGTCCCCACCCTCCAGAAGCTCAAAGTCTAAAGAGGAGAGAGAAGCACAAGTGAAGTTTCAACACGCCACACGTATTCTGCAGAAGGTGTTGGATGCTAGGGAAACGAAAAAGAGGATGGACTGGTGAGCCTTTTTGGAGGCAGGCAGGGGCAGAAGAGATTGGTGGAGATGATTTCAAGAGGCTGACATTCGAGCTGAGTCACAAAAAGTGAGGCAGGGATGTGGCAGTCCATGCAGGGCACAAACCAGCCCAAGGACTGAGGTGCAGGGGCATCCACTGATCAAAGGAGGGCAGCGTGGAATACCAAACAGTGATGGCTCCTCAACTCTGTGAATATGCTAAAAACCACTGGATTATGCACTTAAAAGGGATCAATTGTATGGTATGTGAATTTTATCTCCAAAAAGCTGTTGTTTAAAAGTTAAAAAAAAAAAAAAAGTAAATCAAAAGGGGAGGATATTTCAGGCAGTGAGAATGGCATGGATCCAGGACAGCACAGGTATATACTGGGAACTAGAAGTTTCAGCAAATAAGAGTATGTCATGTGACCTAGGTTTAGGTGAGTAAAAAGGGACTCTGGGCATCAGGCTCCATTTGGCAGTGTCTGTCTTTCTGCTCTCAGTTGTAGCTATCTGACTATTCCCTTTCCTGCCTAGATCTTGTCCTACATCAAGATAAATCAATGTAGTGCAGGGACTCGTCACTGGTCTAGAAGACAGAGCTAGGTCTGCCACGAAATGGTGCTAAACAGCAGATAAGCCACTAGTTCCTTTGTCTCTGGATGGGTCCCCAAGAGATGAAATGCTAAGTGCTGAGGGAGGGGCTCAGGGTGACAGGAGTGGGAGAGGAAGACTGGGCCCATTACCTTCTGTTTCATTCAAGGTCTAAGCTTTTGTTTGAAAAGAGGGTCTACTCTGCAGGACACTAGACTAGATAATCAGTAAGGTTCATTTTAGCGCTGAGTTCCTAAGAATTTTCACAGTTTAAGATTTAAGAATTAATCAAAAGTTTGTGACATTCTTCACAAAACAAACCTTTGCTGAGCAAGGCACCATGATGCAAACTGACTGAGGCCCCCTGGCCCAGCATTCAGATCACTGCCTGAGGACACAAGACACAAGCAGCAGGATGATTTATGTACAATAAAAGGAAGAAGGAAAGGGCTTGTGACTGCATAAGCTTCTCCCCTGAATGCCGGGTTCAAATTTAAAACTCTTGCGGAATTTCTGCATCTACAAAACCAAAATCCCTCCTCCTCTCTTCTAGGAGAGGTCTTCTGCCTACTTGCTTCCCCTCAGATCCCACATTGTCAGCCTATCTACTAAAAGGAGGCCCAATTTTTCCTATGACCCAGGGCATATATCATCTTGTATTTCAGTGCACCCTTCATGTATCTGGCACCTCATCCCTGGCAGTTAGCACGCCATCAGCTTTTCAAGGGGGTGGTGATGGAGAGGCATCAGAAAGCCTCTACTGCTGCCAGTCAGCCTGACTACAAAACTGCAGGACACGCAGGCTCCTCCAGACTTCTCAGCCCACATTCCTGACCTATTTCAAACACCAGGGAAAGCAGACTGAGCGTGCCATGCTCTTCTCAAGTATTTTTAACCTGTTTCCAAAACCAGACGTGTTCTAAGGGGGCAACCCGGGCATTCCTCATTCAAGGCTAGAGCCTGCCAACCCATGAAGTACTGACTTTCTAACAGCTTCAGAAAGGAAATGTCTGCCTCTTCTGGGGCTTGGGCAAGTGGAATCTCTCAATTCACTTTCAAGCCTCACACTTCTCATCAGCCATAGGGCAGGATCTAACCTAGAAGATCTTCTTCAGACCCTCCTCCACGGAAGCTCTCCAAACACTGTTCTGTGGCTTTCAACAGTAGCAGGAATCCATAAAGTTCCCAAGCGGAAGAAGCCAGACAGACCTTGTATGAAAAAACTCTAGGAGGCCGAGGACCAGGAAGGGTCGTTGTAGTTTCGCATGAATTATGCCTCCCAGCTCCAGGTGACAAGGATCAAACATCTCCTTCACCTCTGCAGAGCTCAGCCTCCTACCACTGCTCCCTGGTCCACACCTATTGCAGACTGCTGGCTTGTGTGCTCCCCTAACCTTGCCGTACTGCTTGCCCAGTGAACAGAAGCACAGGAGGGATACACTTTTTGTTCATCTCCCCCATAGTGGAACCAAAACGGGCCTCTAGCAACTCCATCTAAAACCCTTCAAGCGTCAGCTAACACAGCACAGGCACCAGGAGCATCCCTTGCCACCTTCCAACAACATGGTGAGACATACACCTCACAGCCTAAAAAAAACAACCAAGAGCACTTCCACAAATAATGCGAAGGAGGCTTAAATTTCATGCACACAGACAGAATAAAACACAAAAAGGAAAAAAAATCCCCCAAACAAAAGTAGGGACTTTTGAGGAGACTTGCTGAGTGGGCAAACATTTTGGAAAGATGGAATTTTAAACACAAACACAAAAGGGCAGAGCTTTGAGGCAGAAGAACTATGCACACAGCCGGGAGGCCCTTTAATTAGGGAAAGATTTGCAAGGCCTGGGGAGGGTCCGCAAATCTCCCCTCAGTCTCCTGAATGGAAAGAATGTGGAAACCAACGGGTGGACACTCTTGCTGAGAATGAAGTGGGCAGTTCTGTCTGTCCTTTGCCATATTTTCAGTAGCCTTTAGATGACCCCTTAAAAGCAGCAAAAGGCCAGGCACAGTGGTTCACACTTGTAATCTCAGCACTTTGGATTCCGAGGCGAGAGGACTGTTTGAGCGCAAGAGTTTGAGGTCAGCCTGGACAATGTAGCAAGACCTCATCTCTACAAAAAAAAAAAAAAAAAATTAGCTGTGCATGGTGGCGTGTGCCTGTAGTCTCAGCTACTCGGGAGACTGAGGACAGAGGGTCACTTGAGCCCAGGAGGTTGAGGCTGCAATGAGCTGTGATCGTGCCACTGCACTCTAACCTGGGCGACAGAGTCAGACTGCAACTCAAAAAAATATATATGTTTTGTGGGAAGTCTTTGGTGGAAGCAGTTTTCCCCAAATGGCTGGCAACCCTTTGCTTCTTTTCTTCCTGGGATATCATGAAGTTCAATGCAGCTTGGGGTACTGACTCTCTAAACCAGTTATTTAACTCCACTTACAAGGACACCCTGTGTGCCTCAGCAGTTAGAAGAGTCTAAGTCATAAGGGTAACAAGACCAGAACCAAAGGCAAAGACTCTCCACCCTTCTTCTCTGCTGAAATCTAAGAGTTCAGGAACATTGGCAAGGTGGGAGCTCACTTCAGGTTTCCTTCTAAGCAGCAGCAGCTCCCAGCCAGAGTTGCGAAGGAGGCAGCAGGACAGGATGGAGCACCTGACTCAGAAAGTTCCAGGCCTCTGTGAGATGAGACAATGACAAAAGCGGGTGGCACTGGCAGCTCAATAAAGAACTTTGTTTCAACAGAGTCAACAAAGCTGCTTCCCAGAAAAGGACTGACGTGGGCTTTTCCAGAGGTAGACAGGCAGACACTTGGAGTAATGGGCTTCCAACCACAAATTTCTCAATCTTTCTTTTTTTTAAACTCAGAGTCTCACTCTGATGCCTAGGCTGGAGCGTAGCAGAGCAATCAAGGCTCACTGCAGCCTTGATCTCCTGGGCTCAAAGTGATCCCCTAGCCTTAGCCTCCCGAGTAGCTGGGACTACAGGTGTGTGCCACCTTGCCTAGCTAATTTTGTTTTTTAGTTTTTGTAGAGACGGGGTCTTGCTATGTTGTCCAGGCTGGTATTTATTTATTTATTTTTAAATAGAGATGGGTTGCCTAGGCTGGTGTTGAACTCCTGGGCTCAACTGATCTTATTGCCTTGGCGTCCCAAAGTGCTGAATTTTAGGTGTGAGTCACTGTGCCCAGCCTCTCCATTATAATCTTAAAATTGCAGATAATCAACTGATCTCTGTCCCATATCCATATAGAAAGTCTGAGTGGGAACTAACAGTTGATCATCAGCAAAACCAAAGAGTACACCCATTACCAGCTTTTTGGCAGGGGACCCATGTGGCCTGAATCAAAGTTCAAAGACATCAGACATCAATTTACAGTCTCTAATCCAGCAGAAACACATCAGCTCCTACTCAGTCTTTGCCCAGTGAGCTCCCTTTCCATCACCCCATTAGTTGTTTACTCCAAGCAGCTTTCTCCAAAACCCTTCACCAAGAAGGGCCCAGGCATCCCACAGTGCTCTGTGTTCCTCACCATCAGAAGCCTAGTATTCTATCCATCTGGGGATCCATCTACCCCATAGCTATGAGCTCTTTAAAGACAAAACTATTATTTTGTCACTCTGACTCTAGTGCTTGAGCTCAAACAGGGCCCAGTCCTCAGTAGGAGCTCCAGCTGTCATTCATACTCTGGGTGTCCATTAAGTGCTTGACAGTGGTGATACAAGGGAACAAAAGACACCAGTTCTCTCCCACAGGGAATCAACAGGTCCTAGGAATCAAGCAATTCCAACAGACAGCAGAGATGGGTGGCATGCTGGGGAGTAAGGGTGGAGTGGAGTGGGGTGGGGTGGGGTGGGGTGGGTGAGGCCCAAGCAGAGGTGTAGAAGATGAGGAGTTAGTGGGATGAGAGTTCCCAGTACAAGGAACAGCATGTACAAAGATCCAACAAGACAGGGCACAGGCCTGTGGGTGTGCAAGAGGAGATGGAGAAGTGGGTGGGGCCAGGTCAAGAGACCTCAAACCTAGAAGTGTCCTCTAGCCTTGAGCCCGACAACAATATAGCGCCATGAAGGGACTCAATTAGAAGTTCATTCTGGAAAGATTACTCTGCAAGTGGGCTGGGGCTGGCTAGGGATTACAGGCAGGGATGCCATCTAGAGGCTGTTGTAATACTCTAGTCATCTAAGGAAGGGTGGCAGCAATAAGTGACCACTGAACTGCAATAAAATGAGGACTCAGGCATATCTTCAGCCTATGGGCTGGATGGGGTGGACAGCACTCTTTTAAAAAAGGGACCACTTTGGGCAAGTAGAACTGTGTCTCCACTGGCCTCCAGCAGATTGAGCCATACCCAGTGCCCCTCACCCACGTCCCTCCTGGACTCCAGCTGCAGCTACTCCATGTCACATGGCCCGCACCCCTCTCCCCCCCCACACGTTGCCAGGACTCAACAGGTGAAGTTCTAGAGGTGACAGCATGAAAGCCCATTTGTCACTCTGAAACCTGCGCTCACCTACCCACCCCACCCCACCCCACTCCCAGCTGGAAGAAGGCACAACCTCTTACAGCCTGATCAAGAAGGGTTCACCCACTGATCCGGCCCAACAGGGAAATGATGGCCACTTCTGAGAGGGTCATGCACACCGCTTAAAAGGACAGCTCAGTATAACAGAAAGGCAATGGATTCGAGTTGTCCTATCACTGGATCCCACCACCTTCCTTCTCTTCATCACCAGTCAGCACTCACTGGCACCCAGGGTTTTCCCACACAACTTCCCGTAAAACTCACAATTACCCTCTGGGAGAATGAGGTAAATCTGTCACTCCATTGCACAGAAGAGGAAACTGAGGGGTAGAGCCTAGGTAGCTTACTCAGTGTCACCCAGACATTCAGGGTGCATCCAGACCCACCTAACTCACAACTCCAGAGACCATAAAGACTCACAACGACTTACTGCCTGTCTAGGTGGTCAACTGCCATGACCACCAGCCCTTGAGCCAGTGAGGCTGAGATCTCCTGAGTCACAGCTCAGCTTTACAGGCATCTCTGTTTCAGATCACACAGCTTAGAAACGCGGAGTCCGCTACCCTCAGTTTGGGGACAGTGAGTTTACTGGTTCATTAACTAATATTTAGGACAACACATGGCTTGGCATCGTGTTAGGGTCTGGGGATAGAGAGGAGCATTATTATACTCCACAAGTGCTTAGAAGCCAGGGGCCCTCCACTACCAATCATACAAAGCTATAGCACACAATTAATAGGAAGTGCGTTAAACCAACCCCTGTGGAGCAACACAACTTGGGAGATGTAACCGTCCCAACATGCAGAGTTTGTGACTAGGAAGACAATGAGATAGGTATAAAAATACAGGTGAAGAAGTATTAAGTCACTTTTATATATTTTTTTAGTTGGAGTCTTACTTTGCCGTCCAAGCTGGAGTGCAGTAGCATGCTCACAGCCACTGCAGCCTTGGTCTGCTGTGCTCAGGCGATGCTTCTGCCTCAGCCTTCCAAGTAACTGGAACTACAGGCACACTGCACCACAACCAGCTAACTTTTTTGATTTAGAGATGAGGGCTTGCCAAATTGCCCAGGCTGGTCTCAAACTCCTGGGCTCAGGCAATCCTCTCATCTCTGCCTTCCAAAGTGCTGGGATTACAGGCATAAGTCACTGCCCCTGGCCTTAAGCCACTTTAAAATATGCCTAATGCAGACAGGCGTGGTGGCTCATGCCTGTAATCCCAGCACTTTGGGCAGCTGAGGCAGGAGGATCACTTGAGGCTAAGAGTTCAGACCAGCCTAGGCAGCCTAGCAAGATCTTGGTTCTACAAAAAAATAAAAAGAATTAGCCAGGCATGGTGACGCACACCTGTAGTCTCAGTTACTTAGGAGGTTGAGGTAGGAGGATCACTCTAGCTGAGAAGTACGAGGTTGCAGTAAGCTGTGATCACACCACTGCACTCCAGCCTGGGTGACAAAGCAAAACCTATCGCTAAAAATTTACAATAAATGTCCAATGCGTATCTCCTCTATCCTACCTTATGCTGAGCACATAATCAGAAAGAAAAAAATCCACTTGTCCAAAGGATAATCATTTCCAGCCTCGGGCAAATCTCCTAAAGGGTTTTGTTCGGAACTGGGAGTGTTATTTTAGCTTCCAGTCAATAGTAATTAAGAGTCCCAATACATTCCACAAAGAGAGAGAGGGAGATTAGTGATAATTAAATCTCTTCTGCATATGGCTCCCAATCTCTCCTCAGAGTGGCCTGCTGTCAGATACTCATTCCAAAGCCTCCTTCTGACAAAGCTCCTACCACCGCCATCTGTAACATTAATTCTGGTGCTAGCTTGAAAGTTTCAATTACATAAAAGGCAACAGGCCTACTAGGATCTGAAAGTCCAGAGCTTTACAACTGCTGTTCATACCTCCTTCTTCTGCACACAAAGTCTCCAGAATTTGGTTGGCAATAATTTGCAGAGACTAATTTCAGGGGGCACAGGGCTGGACAGCCCCCACAAAGGCACATACTGCCAGTCTCTTCGAGAGCCTCTCACAGGCTCTGTGTGTGTTGTGACTGACAGGGTCTCTAATGAACCTTAATTGTGAGCTCAACAGGCCCAGGAAGGCAGCCACAGATGTGGCAAAGGGCAACTGCAAACCATCTGATTAGTGAATAAAAAGTATCCGGCCCAATGAGGGCCAATGACCCAAAAAAGGAGGAAGGCAGAACCATTCTTCCCTCTGTCCCCCTTCTAAAACCCTGGAACTCCTTTATGTGAGCAATGCAAAGCTTCCTGGGTGGATGGGGCCCCTAGCTCCCACGGTGCTGCTGCTTGGCAGTGACAGCCAGGATGCCAGGGTCACGTGTTAGTTACCATGGATGCATCCGTCTCCATCAGCAGCTCATCTGATGGGTTGGGAGGCCAGAAGAGGACATCCTTTCAATGTGGGAAGAGGAAAGCTACCCTCTATGAAGACTGAATAACTTCTTGCTAGCGCTAATAATTGTGGCGGTATCTGCCTTCAGAGTCAGCCATCCGCCGCTGACCTGCAGTGACAAGAGAAAGCTATTCCTGGAGTAACTGTGGGCACAGACAGCATGATGGGAGAAGACAGGCTTCGGAGTCAGATGGGACTGGGGATAGATCATGACTTTGCTCCTCACTAGTTAGCTATGAGGCTCTGACCAACTCATGGAACCTCTCTTGGTTTCCTCACCTGCAAATTGGGGACAGAAGACTAATCTTGTGGTGTGCAGTTTAAATAAGCTAAGTACACAGAGGATCTCACTAACAGTACTTGGCATGGAAGAGTTATCTATTGGAGCTCAGCAGGGTACCAGCAGAATGTGACCTCAGAAACCCTAGCAGACAGCTACTACAAGTCAGGTACTATGGTAGAAGCTTTACATTCACAATCTCTAATTCTTGAGGTTAGTGTTATCAGGCCCAAGTCACAGGTGAGGAAACCAAGGCTTAGCAGTCACATAGCTAAGATGTGGTAAAGATGAGAACTGAGTTAGTTGGTTGGGCCTTTCAATTTCAAGGAACTCAACCATCACCTCCAATGCAAGTAGACATTCAGGCATCCAATCTCAGACTAACAGCCTAGAAACACCTAACCAAGAATTCCAGAGCCTGAAATTCCCAAATATACCAAAACAAGCTACTCTGGGTTGGCAAAAAAGAGAGTGGAGGCGGCAGGCAGCATTAAATAACCACTCTGTTTCCAAGGAAGTATGTAAAACAAATCGGCACTCACTCCACTGCTGGTCCTGGTTCATTTCTTGGCTGGTGGCACCTCACAGGTATTTTCTGCATCAGGGTCACCAAACATGCAGCAACAGGTGAGGTGCTAATGCAGTCTCCCCACCAAGAGAAACAGACTCAGGAGTGGGCCAGAAAGAAGGAAAGGCTGTGAACAGAGGACCATCAACTAAGTGAGGTGGAATGGGGGTTTCCCAGCTGGGAGAAGGGGTGTTGGGGGCTACACAGGCAGTGTATATCAAGAAAGACTAGAGATCTGGGTTCAAGAGGCGACAAGAGGTTTCCAGGAAGGAGAGAAACAGATGTGCAACTTGGTAAGATGGAGGGTAAACCACAAGGAAGCGCGGGCATGGAGAGCAGGAGGGAAGAAGCGACAGAAGGGATCCTGGACACCCAGAGTCCCTGGGGGCTGCACCTCTGGATGGCTGGGAAGGTAGCGGCCAGATGACCTGTAGGGCCACAATGTCAGCCAGATTGTCCTGGGACACTGAGATGAACCTAAGCCTCCACCCAGCTCCTCAGACCATCTCACCACTCACTTTAGCTACTTCCACCCCCCACCACCCCAGGACTTCCAAAGACCTTCTGAGTGATAACCAGGTGGAATTCACCACTCAGGGAACTGAAGCAGGGAGGAAAGTGACTACCAGGCCATCAGAAAGAGGAATGGGAGGGACCCACAGCCCACACGCAGGGCAGCCCGTGAAGCTGGTATCAGATTACCCTTATCTCTGCAGAATGAAAACCAGTCAGCCGCAGCCTAGCTCTGACCTTGTGACCTACTCCACTGGTTCTGGGGTTTGGGGTGGTGGCCGTTTCCAGCTTCCCATTCGGGATCCTTACCTTGACAGTTTTCACACCATCTACCATGCTTCATGGAGGGCCTCCTGATCTCCCTCAGTTAAATAAGCTGAGTCCTTGCAAATGCGCTCGGGGTTATAAAATGCCCCACTGTGGATGTCAAGGCTGGGGTTGAACTCACCTGTGGAAACAGCCCAGAGGGCAGCTTGGGGCATCAGGGACACAGCCTCTAGGCTGGTAGGACCTAGGGGTGAGCCAGTATGTCCTAGGAAGGCAATGAAGGTAGTCGATGCATCAGCTGGCACCTACAAAGTGCCTACAGGCCACACACGTTAGTACTTTATGTGCATTCCCGAATCCTCACTACGGCCCCATGAGTTCAGGTTTATATCCCCATCTTGCAGGAAGGAAATTCTGCAAGGTAACATGCTCTGCTCAAGGTCTCAGCGCTGGAAAGGGACTTGGCCAGGATTCAAGCCTTCTCTTCCCACACAAGTGAGCCACCCAGGCATGGAGACTGGGCCAAGGGATATCTGTTGGAGGCGCTGCCTGCTCCATCCTCTCCATATTATTTATCATATGGGCAGATTACACAGTTAAGGATCCGAGAAAAATAGATGTTTCTTCTGCCAGTGAAGTAGTAACATCAAGAGAAGGGTATCCATGGTGATGTTCTTTTAGTTCTAGGCAATGGAACTCAGGTTCTGGGAGACCTAGACCATCAGACCTGCACTTTGCAGAGGAGGAACCTGAGACCCAAAGAGACCTGTCATTCCCAAAGCAGGTTAATGAGAAGCCCAAAGCTACAACCCAGGTTTCCTGACTTGCAGTAAGATATGCCAAGACACCATCTTTATATACACAGCACTTTCTTTCCATCCACCTTTTTTCCCTCTTACTGAAGGAGTCTACTGGAGAGAACTATTTTCTGAAGCAGTTGGCTCTTTGGAAGAAAAAAATTTCAAGAAAAGCCATATTTCCTTCTACCCCGTTTTACCTAACACACACAAAAAATGTGGCTAACATCACACCTAGGGCCTGTGCAGACAAAAATCAACTTCATCTTGGATGCTGATCCACCATGCTGACTTCTAATTAGCCCCAGGCTCATGAATGACTCTTGATTCCCACTTTATTTACTGTCCCTAGTGTAAGAACGTGTCAGCCTTGATGGTATCACACAAATTGTAAGTTATGACACACACTGCATCCTTGCCTATTCTGGAGGGCTGCCTTTCATTGTCTTGCACTGAACACACATTTTTTTTTTTCCTGTGGAGATCGGCCTGTCTTGTGGCCGCTCAAGTCCATACTTCTGTAAGTTCCCTCAATAAGTAACCCAGTGTACCTACTAACTGGACTTGGCTGCCTCTTCCCTGGGTTTCTTGGCTCTTTCTGCATCTGGGGGCTGCTGTGTATACATGGTACTTTCACAGAACACAGACACTGTCAAAAAGGGTCTAGAATCTAGGTCATCTGATGCACTGGTTATGAACCAAAGTGCAGTCCATGAAAATGAGCTGGAAAAATGTTGAGTTAAAAAAAGAGGTTAGCCGAGGTGAGGGGACTGCCTGAGTCCACGGGTTTGAGACCATTCTTGGCAACTTGGTAAGATCTCATCTCTACAATAAAATAAAATTAAAAAATTAGCCAGGCATGGTAGCATGTGCCTGTAGTTCCAATTACTTGGAAGGTTGAGGCAGAAGGATCACCTGAGCCCAGCAGGTTGACGCTGGGGTGGCTGTAAGTGTGTCACTGCACTCCAGCCTGGGCAAAGGAGGTTCTTTTCTTTTTCTTTTTTTTTAGCTGCAGAACTTCTCAGAACCTTTAATGCGTCAATATGAGTAGTAATACCCCTGGTGGGAAATCAAGTCACTCACTGCCCTTATCCCTCAAGAGACTCAATGCCGAGGCAAGGAGATTCATTTCATTAGAAAGTCAGGAAATGTGCACGTCACAGTCCAGGAAGATTTAGAATCCACCCACTGAGCAGAAGGGCATTCTGTGAAAGAGACTTTTCCAGCCATTCTCCCTTGGTTCATTCTGTACTTCTTCAGTAGTGAGAACAAAAAGTTTTGTGTATTAGACATATGCATTTCTTCTAGTCTGTGTAGCTAGCTTTCTATTCTAACAAAGTATTCCTGCTTCTCTTGTTGATGGAGGCAACACCGCGTGGTGGTGAAGGGTCCTAGAGTCAGACTACTTGGGTTCAAAGCCTGGCTCCACCATCGCTTCCAGGTGATCCCCAACAAACCGCTGAAGCCCCTGCTCCTTCATCTGTCCAGCAGGCGACAACAGTAGCAGTCTCAGGTGTTCTCAAGATTTAAAGGCAGAAGTTGTTGCCGAAGGGTGTGAATGGTTTTCAGAGTGTGTTCTGTGTCTTTACATTTTATTTTGTGCAAACTTTTTTTATTAGAAAATATAGTCTATTTAGAAAGTGAGTGTGTGTGTGTGTGTGTGTGTGTGTGTGTGTGTGTGTGTGAGAGAGAGAGAGAGAGAGAGAGAGAGAGAGAATTGACCTTTTCAGGGTAGGAGAGGGGGGCCAGAGCTTAGGAAACATGGCAGTAACCACAGCTTAAAGAGCATATGGCCACACTAGAGTCTAGTAAAGCAATGACCCTGTGTAAACTTAAAAGTTAAATTTGTATGTAGTCAAAACTATCATTTTGGCATCAGCTTACTCGCTTCATAAAAAGGCCTCCCCTATCTCAAGATCAAATACCAATGTTTTCTCTCATGTTCACTTAATAGTGAATTCTTTAGTCCATTAGAAATATGATTGCCTGCTGTTGCAATAGTAATTTCATTCATTTTTTTCCTTCAACGTTATTAGCTGTTTCAACACATTTATTGATCAATCATTTTCTCATAAATATGACTATCACTGGTAAGTCTACATTCTCACATGGATGGGTCTGTACTAAGCTTGCCTCCAGGCTCACTTCTGCCCTCAGTCCAGAGTCTGCAGCTGTGTGCCTCTGAAGCAGCTTAGTCCTGGGAGCTGTGTCCTTTTGCTATTGCAAATGGAATCCGGGCCCCCCACTTCCCTGTCACCTTATTGATTCTAACTGGTTTATGCCAGGGCACAGGTTGACCTGGTGCACTTAAAGGCAGTCACCATATTGTCCATGGCTTTTGTTCTTGCAGTGTACTGCTTTTTTTTAAAAGTTTTAGATTTATTTTAACTGAAGAAATAGAGGTGTAATACTCATATTTAGGCAGAATGCTCTTTTAAAAAGCACCTTTCCCCAAAACACACATGATACCAAGTATGTGTGTGGGGGGAGGGAGTGGGGAGTGGGAGGTTTCACCTCTGTCCTGCCATGAAGCCCACGGTTCCCGCAGCCAGGCCCACTGAAGAGAACAGCAGTGTCTCTGCTTGGCATACTCTGCCCTGAGTGCCATGGTCCGCCCAGAGCTCCATACCAGCACAGGCAGGAAGAGAAGTTCAACAAGTCTTTCCCCCTGGGGTACTTACTAGTTCTGAAGTAACCACTCTTACCCTGCCCTCAATACAAATTTCCTTTAGCTTCACTTTAAAAAGATGCTTTACCTTGAGCAGAACATGTAAGAAATGGCACACTATAATATTTTTATTTTTAAGACAGTGAAAAATATTGCTTGAACGTAAGAGTTGGGCTTGACATTTCCCCCCACCCCATCACCTATCAGGTAGGGAACTCACTGACCTCTTCACATCTGCAAAAGGGGATCTGCCCACTCACATTACAGAGTGGCTGTGAAGGTAAATAAGGGTATGGATGAAACGCACTAATAACAAGAACCATGTATTAGCAATTTTGACATCTGATATGGAGCTCCCTAAAAATTTTTTATTTTTCTATGTAATTAACTAAAAACTATTTTATGGGGAATGAAAAAGGAAAGGGTCAAATTCAAAATCTGAGATCAAACCAAAAAAAATTCTATTTCTATAATTTTGAAATTTGTAATCTCTGAAAAATAACCAAAACTTACTAGCTAGTTGTCTTAAAGGTGATGGGAGATGGTGAATTTTCAAAGTACCTGGGAGAATTTCAAGCCCCTAACCATAACGGGAATTTGGAGAATTTCAAGCCCCTAACCATAACGGGAAAGCAACCATTACTGTTCCAGAGCTGTTAGGACAGGTTGGACATGTCATACAGTGTCCTGGAAATAGTCTCTGCTCCTCAAAGAACACACACAAAAGATAACCAATGACTCTCTCCTCCTCTCTGTAGCTCACTTCATTTCTCTTGTACTATTCTTTTTCACCCATTTTAATTGTCTATACTGCTTTGACAGGAGGTCATTCATCTCGTTCTTAATTGGATCAAATAAGAGACTACTATTCTATATGCAACAGAACTCATCAGAATTTCAAATCACTTCCGGCCATATCCATGGGGGAACAGGTCAGGCAAAGGTACCCCATTTACTTTTTCTAAGCAAATCATGCCATTTCTTCCTGTTCTGGAAGGGCTGCCTTGCTCCTACCTGGAGTGTGCACCCTTAGGTGACAGGGTCCTCATGTCAACAACAGGTTGGGGTCATGAAGGGCTACCATCCTCTGGAGAGGCAGGCCTGGGAGGGAAAAGGGGCCAGTTTGGCCCTGAGAGTGCAGGGTCTGCTTTCTTACTCTCCCTGCTTCAATCACAACAGCTGCTGCCCATTCACAAGCAAAGCACTCGCATGAAAAGCTCACCACAACTTTCCAAGGAATGGAGTTTATTAAAATACTGCTGGAGGCTTTTGGCTGGAATGCTTTTTCCCCCTTGTAAAAAAATGGCAACTGCCACACGGCATTGCCTGTAGGAAAGCTCAGAAACATCAGCAACAGCAGAGACTGTGCAGGGACTGTTGCGTATTACCAATGATTCCCTCCATTCCCTTGCTCTGCTCCAGAGACAACATCCGGCCCAGCAGAGAAAACTTCCCAGCAGACCCTAGGACAGGCGGGAGAGTGAAAGCCAAGTGCCCTACCCCTGACATAAATCCACAGGGCACTTCCAAGGTTCCAGAGAAAAGGACCAGCAGAACCTCCTTGCTCAGCAGGGTTCCGGAGCAAGCCAGGTCTCCATGAGGAACCAGTCACTTACCAGTGGTGTGCAGCTTGGAGGGGAGCCCCCAAGCTCACCTCCTGGTTGCTGGGGCCCAGGTAGCAGGAAGACTGAGAGGCTCAGTCACAGAGTGTAGCTGAGCTGCTCCAACCAACGTCCCAGAGCACCAGTGTGACAGGCTGGTACCGCAAAGCCCCAGGGAGGCAGAATATAAACTCGACTCAAGGCTTTGGCAGAAAAAGCATGATTTTCATATTAAAATGTCTTACATGTGGGCATGTTACGAATTGAAGTACAACTTATTTTATTATTGTTATTATTTTTTTTTTTGAAGACACGATCTCATTATGCTGCCTAAGCTGGACTCAAACTCCTGGGCTCAAGTGATCCTCCCACCTCAGGCTCCCAAGTAGCTATGATTATAAGTTCACGCTACCACACCTGGCCGAATACATTTTTTTTTAACGATAAAACACAAACTTCTCTCCTCAAGGCAGGTACTTTTGAATTTGCACCCCCAGTTCCAAAGTTATATATCTACTCTCCTCTGCTGCTCCCCAAAAGAACGCTTTGGGGAAAGAATTTGAGAAGCACCAAGGAACAAGTCACTAAGAGGTCAGTTACAAGGCTGTCAGCCATGAGTCAGAGGAGTGGGACAAAACTTTCTGATAGCTGAGCATGACTATTAAAGAGTCTGGAACACCTAAAGCAGAAGTAAAAACAAACGAGCATACCTGCTACTTATTCTGCTCAACAGACACAGAGTGCAAAGCTGACCATGGCCAAGTCCTCCTTTCAGAAATTCCCCACCAAGCACCAGCTCCAGGGAGCAAGGCCTTCCCTCTTGTTCACCACTGCAATCCCAGCACCTGGAACAGTGTCTGGCACATAGATGTTAAGTAAAAATGCCTGTAGAAAAAATAACTCAGTTCTGCAGTTGTTAATACTCATTCTTAGTGCTTAACTGGTAGATGGCCAATGGTGTGAGAGAATCAACTGAGGTCATTTCTTTTCAGGGATCAAGTTGTAGGATCCCTGCATTTTTACCTGTGGGTGGGGAGCCAGGGAATAAAGGCTGCATTCTTTCCCAGTAACAAACACAATGCCTGACTCCCAGGAGGTGCTCAATAAATGTGGACTGAATACACCACGTTTTCACCTCCTTCAGCTGAGACCCCTTTGGAGAGGCCATTTTTAATGTCTTTGAAATGAAGGGGGGGAAAGGCTGATCTAAGACCATGTTAAATGGCAACAATAAAGGGGAAATTAGAAAGGAAGACAACACAAGCCTGCTTACTCTAGAACACAGAAAAAGCAAATCCTATTTGTCCCTCAAGATCCCCAAAGGCAGGCATAGTGTCTTGGGTCCCAGGCCCCGTACTCCTTCGTCACCTGGGGATGAGTTTTGGTCATACACACAGCTACCACTGGGAAAATAATTTCCAGATTTCACTGCTTTAACAATTAAAGGCTGAAATTGAGCAACACTGCTTAGCCAGCACCAGCTATTCTGCAAATCAATAATATTAATAAACTATTATTGTACCAGTCTTAATTGCACCAATCAATTACACGTGTATGAGCAGGCCTGGGCTGCTTCACAGAGAGCAGGCTCTTGGAAACATCAGGTCTCCACTGACGTTCACTGAGGTCTGAATGCTACACGTACCCCACGCACTCCAGTCTTCTATCTGTCCAATCACACTCCCTGCCAACATCATGCTGCCCTGACTGGGAAATGGGGCAAAATGGGGGACAAGGGACAATTTCAAAGTACAGGTACTGCTAAGGCTGGCAGTACAAAGCCCTGAGCCCAGCTGGCCCTATCCATTTCTAGAGGGCTCTTCTGGCTGCTTAAAAAGAAGAATATGCTGAAATGAAAACCGATCAAGTTATTAACTCCCTGAGTAATGCATCAGGATATCTCTTCCACCTCTACCCCGCAGGTCTGGCCAGTACGCTTGGCTACTTTTCAGCCTTGATGTCTTCCTCCTGTTTGAATAAAAAGTCTGGGGACACCCAAGAGCTAATAAGACTTTGGGTGATTATACGAAAGAAAAAGGTGAAAGAATTAAAAAATAAAATGACCCATGTTTGCAAGCAGAGACTTTCTTGCCTAGTTAAACTGGTTTACAGCTATTTTTGGTCTGCTCTTAAAAAGGCAAAGGATGGATGGCCTGCTAGGTGCCAATATGTAGAAACAAACTCCCTCCTCAGCTAAGGGCTCAAAATACACTCCAGCTGAGAAGTTTCTGCTCTTGCTGCCAGTGTGCAGAGTAAAGCCATAGAAGGTCAAAGTTTAGGGAGCCAAGGAAGCATCTTCACATCATATGATTCGTGGCCCACATGGACATGTGGGTATTTTTGAAACAGCTTAACAACGGATTTTAGCTGGCTTCACTCTAGCACAATGGGATTAATATGTAATAAAAAATGATGTTTTGGCCATCTGCAAAGGAAGGTCATTTCCCACCAATCAGAGCACGCATCATAATCCCAAGGCAGCAAAAGCTCTGACGCTGGAAAGAAAAAAGAAAGCTGATCTGGCATGATAAATTGGGCTGCCTTGGCCCAGCTGCCAAGCATACACCACATTTCTCTTTAATACTACTCTGTAATCGGACCACTGGTGGACTGGATAAATTCCTCCACAGTTCCCTGGCTCTGACATCTAAGTGAGGCCTTTCCTTCACAGGGAATGCTGGCAAATCCTAACATTCTTGTCAGCCTTAAAACTGGAGACTTTTCTTGAAAACAACCACCTCCCCTTCATTACTCTGGGCAGGTGAGCAGGGGAGCAGTGACTACACTTTTCATTGAGTAGTGCATGAGGCTGCTTTGAAAGCATTTGACTGATCCCAGATTACACGAAACAAAGGCCCTGATCCTTTGCTTCTAGACAGACCCACAATAGTGTAAATTTCCTGAAATTATAGCTTTGGGAAGAAATTAAAACTTCATGTGAAATTCAGAGCCACAACAGTACACACAGCACAGATAAACTCTTACAGAATAGAAGCATTTAGAAAATTCAGCTAAAGAGGAAAAAAGGAAAACTGTCATTCCCAGGGAAAACAGGAGAAAAATGGCAGTGGTGAAACATTCAAAGAAGTAATTTCTAGGGCCAGTCCAACTGCTCCTTATTCAAGTACCATACGTAGCAAGGAGTTTGAAGTCAGCCCTTCAATCAATCTGAAGCACGTCAATATAGTTCTAATGAGGCATGCTTTACCAGATCCTAATTTGTTGAAGTCATGCTCCATTTCCATTCTGACATTCATCATACTTCAATTAAAAAATTAATGAGATCACCGATTTCCCAATCCCTTCTGGATAATGGGAATCTACTCTGGCCTCTTGTTCAGCCTGATCTGGGTGGGCCCCTGGCTGGCCTCCACACAGCCAGTCGGGGGAGTCGGCGCCTCTCAGGCTGCCATGAGGCAGTATAGGAAAGTGAGCAGCTAATCTCAAAGGGCCTGGCTCTGAGCCGAGAGTGTCTTTCATGTCCTCTAGTTTTTGTTTTTAAATTATGTGATTTTAACATTATTCTCCACAGTGTACCTATGTCTTAACATTTTGGATTACGAATGAATTAAACAATATAAAACTTTCTCTCCCAACAGGCAAAACTGACATACCACGAAGACGCCATATTTGACCTGTTGCTCAGTATGACTTGAACCCAGGGAACCCTGCGAGCAGAGGCCAAGCAGGAGAACCCAGGACTCCCAGTGCTGCTGAGCCACACCCTCACCCCAGCTTCTTCCCCACAGAGTCAAAATGTATAAGAGGAGATGACTGTGTGTAACGTAAAGGGGTGTTATAGAACTTAGATAAAATAATACATAACACACACAGAAGTCCCCAGCTCAGTCCTGGGCACATAGTAGACATTCAAAAAACGTCAGCTTTCTACCCGACCTCTGCCTGCCTCCACCCCACCCAGCATGCATTCTATAGAAGACAAAGTTAAAAACGGAAAAGTAGGGCACCTGGCAGTAATCTACAGAATACTACCTACCACGTCCTCTATCATTGATAGACACAGTTTGGGACTTCAACCTGAGTCCAGGTACCACACTGGGACTAAACCTAGAGCTAATCTCTCCCATCCAGGAATGGGCTATGGTGAGAGACAACTCTTCAAACTCTCCTTCATTCACTATCAGTGCTGCAACCTCCCTGTTGAACCCAAGGAAAACTGGCACAGGCAGCAAGGGAACCAGTTAGCCAGGTTTTCATAAAAGCAGTTCCATGAACCTCTCTGAAATAAAGAGTGATGAGGGAGCCACGGAGAAAATACACAGCTGTAGTAAAACACTTCAGTTGCCATAAGAACAAAATAGCCTGTTAAACACCAAGAAAGGTCTACTGAGAAAAATTTGCTCATCATTTCCTACTTCTATGTTTGCTTTATTTCTAAAATACAGTAATAACTAAATTGGCAAACTAAATTTAAACTCAGCCAAGCATGCTTTCATGCTGAGTTTATTTAAAAGAAAAACAAACCCCGCAGCTGACCAAATTAGGGATCTGATCACACCTTCCACTTCTGCCACCTCTTCTCCATAGTATCAATCATGGATTTTTTTTTAAGGTTGGAGTGTAGTGGCATGCTCATGGCCACCACAGCCTCTACTTGCTGGACTCAGGTGATCCTTCTGCGTGTGATCCTTCTGCTTCAGCCTTCCAAGTAGCTGGAACTACAGGCGTGCACTACCACACCCAGCTATTTTTTTTTTTTAATTTATTGTGGAGACAAAGTCTCACCAAATGGCCCAGGGTGGTCTCAAACCCCTTGGGCTCAGATAATCCTCTCGCCTCGGCCTCCCAAAGTGCTGGGATTACAAGTTTGAGCCACCATGCCTAGCCTAATCATCATTTCTGACCAAGGAAAACAAAAAGACATAGCACTTCCCAGATTGCATTTGATGGTTCTATCTTATAGAACTGTTCAGAGTGTAAATAAGACCATGCACAATGTACTGCATACAAACTTCAGTATAAATGGGCTGATGGTGACAATTATTGCTTCATCAAGTGCAAGTCCTCCTCCTGACTTCAAAGGATAGTTCCTACCTATTCAACTTTATATTTCATTATTTCTCAACACAGATCATCTCCTCTAACCCCCCTGGTCCACACTATCTGCTGTGTTCAGCTCACATCTCACATGCTCAGGGCCAGATCCTACGAAAAATCCGACACAACCAAACCGATGTTTAGGCCAATGTTTAAAAATCAGGACATTTCACATATAAACCTAAATATATGGTTCCTCCAGAAAAATCTGAAAACAAGCAACAGAGAGCAACAAGTGCCTGGAGCACCAGGGTGGCTACCCTGCCCGTGGGGCCCCGTGCCCCCCACTAAGCCCACGTCAGTGACTTACCTCATTCTCACTGACTCTTGGTTTGGGATCCCTAATCCTGAGCATATGAGAGCTCGTTTGCATCACAATTCAACTTTCTGTTCATTACTACTCATCTGAAATACAGATTTGTCTGGCCAGAACCCCTTACTTTTTGATACCTGCCTCCTCTTCACTTCTGTCACAAGCACCTGCACTGTCTGAGTAGGGTCAGTGACCTCAAGAAACCACCTCTCAATTCCTGAATTACTACTAATGAAATACAGCAAGTTCACAACTCCTTCCATAAGCTCGACTCTGTCTCACACACCTGTCTCTCAGCTGGGAGTCTGTGTCCCTATAAATATACAAATAGTTGCACTGTGGACCTTTCAGACTGCCATGAAAAGCTTTCTCTGTGAATGACACGAGTCTCCTGCAGTCACATTTTTTTTTTGGGTCGCAGCCACTCACTGTGCCTAAGCGACGTGAGAGGAAAAGGGGGTGGAGGGGGGGACCGAGGGGACAAAGGGGGGGACCAGGAGGGAGGGAGGGCAGGCTTCTTCACTTGACACAGAAAGAGAACATTTGTGGCATGTCCCCTGGGTGCGTTCACTCCTCAAAGACAATCTTAATTTCATGTTTTTTTCTTTTTAATAAAGGCAATTTGTAAAGTGAAAAAAAAAACCAAAAAACTTTTGAATTCATACAATCAAATCAAATCAAAGCGAATCACTACAGCATATGAATAAATTTTCAAGCCACCTTTTTTTTTTTTTTTTGAGTTGGAGTCTCACTCGGTTGTCCAGGCTGGAATACGGTGGAACGCTCACGGCCACCACAGCCTCGACCTGCTGGGCTCCAGTGATCCTTCCACCTCAGCCTTCCAAGTAGCTGGGACTACAGGCGTGCACTACCACACCCAGATAATTTTTTATTTATTGTAGAGACGAGGTCTTGCCAAGTTGCCCAGGCTGGTCTCGAACCCGTGGGTTCAGGCAATCCACTCGCCTCGGCCTCCCAAAGTGAGCTCCCATTACAGGCTGAGTCACCGAGCCCAACCCAAACCACTATTTTAAAAGACACCTCAATGGTGAGTCATACTTGGCAATTGATCGTCACATCCAAGAAGACACAGGACACAATGGAAGAAACAGAGGACTCAGGCTCCAGGCCCAGTGGCAGAACTCACTGGTCAAGTCGTCTGGGCGATTTGGTTGGCCTCCTGGCATCTGATTTTCTTTTCAATGTTTCCCACGGCTTTATAGAAATTTTTAAGCATTTTGGAGTCTCACTCCATCACCCAGGCTGGAGTGCAGTGGAATGCTCATGGCCACCACAGCCTCAACCTGCTGGGCTCAGGTGATCCTTCCGCCTCAGCCTTCCAAATAGCTGTAACTACAGATGCAAGCCACTATGCCAGGCTAATTTTTTTTTTTTAATTTATTGTAGAGACAAGGTCTTGCAAAGTTGCCTAGGCTGGTCTCAAACCCCTGGGATCAAGCAATCTTCTTGCCACCACCTCCCAAAGTGCTTGGATTACAGGCGTGAACCACTGTGCCTGGCTTGAGCACTCTTAAATAATATTATGGTGCTGGTTAATTTGAGGCATCATTTTAAGACCAATCACTGAGTATTAAGAAAACTTTGAGCCGAGCTCGGTGGCTCAGCCTGTAATCCTGCGCTTTGGGAGGCTGAGGTGAGTGGATTGCCTGAGCCCGCGGGTTCGAGACCCACCTGGGCAACTTGGCGAGACCACATCTCTACAATAAATCAAAAAATTAGCCGGGCATGGTAGTGCGCCTGTAGTTCCAACTACTTGGAAGGTTGAGGCGGAAGGATCGCCGGAGCCCAGCAAGTTGAGGTTGTGGTGGTCGGGAGCGTGCCACTGCACTCCAGTCTGGGTGACAGAGTGAGACTCCAACTCAAAAAAAAAAAAAGAAAACTTTGAAAATTAATTGAATTATTATAAAAATAGATGTGATGGGCTCTGTTACAGTCAGTTTTTGTTTGTTATACTTCTGAAACTGGAAATGAAGCCACTGAAGCATCTAACAGAGCAGACTTTTACACTGCTTTGGCCGGAGAAGCTCACACAACAGCAGAGAGACTGACAAGGCCTGGCAGGGGCACACCGTATGGCCTCTTCCTTACCAAACCTAGATGCAGGCTTCTAGAGGCTGAAAACAAGGCAGTTGGGGAGGGGGCAGATTGTCATCAACTTCAGAACTCCTAGCGTGGGCTTTATCAACAGACAGTTCTGAATGACAGACCACCATATGAAACTCATTTGCTCTCTGTCTGCAGGAATCTCATAGCCCAGTGGCTTTTCTGGCCAGGGAGAGAAAACGTTTCCTGTGCTGTGAATTCTGTAGGGAAAAGTAACACAAAAGCAACCAATTATGAGCCACAGTCTCAAACGGAACCATATGAAGAAGGCACGCACCAGGTCGATCAGGTCGCTGAGGTTCTTCTCGATCTGCTGGGGAGGCAGGCGCCTCATAAGGTCCAAGGCACAGTCCAGCTGCTGATCGCTCTGTGGACGGAGAGATAAAAAGTGTCAATCATTTTTGCCAAAAAGAATGCTAAAATCTCCTTTTAAAAGGCATGCTTGCCCAGGAAATTCTAAGACCCAAAGAGCCCTGTGATGGGCCCTCTGCCAGGCCTCTGTGAGCCCACAGCCTGGAGCGAGACTGCTGTGCACGTTGTCTGCTTCCACTCTGACTGCACTCTCTGCCTCAAGGGGGGGCATCCAAAAGACCCTGAAAGAGGTGGGAGCAGGCTGAGTTCAGAAAGCTTCCTCACTGGCTTTCCTGCTCCAGTTCAACAGACTTGGCAGCTGCATATGTAGCTGCAGACGTAGTCACTTCCAATTGGTCCCATGGTGAGCACACTCAAGTCACAGATTAGGTGCACCCTTTGTTGAAACCTGACATAGACATCAGGTAACATCACCAGGCCAGGTTCCCTAATGAGCTGCAAGCTGGGGGAGCAGGGAAGTCAGACAAAGAACAAGTGGCAAGATGCACAGAGGTTAAACGTGCTTCCTTCAAGGAAAGTTCGGTAAACTTCCCAGAGCCTGCACAAACTACACCAAGACCTGAACCACATCACAGTCAAGAGCTCACTTGAGCTGGCCAAGCGGACTACAAGTGCAGTCAACTGTTACTGCTGCCATAGGGGACTCACAGGACAAACACTGCTCTGGTCCATGAAGCACTGTTGCAAAGCTATGCACGGTGAGCTTCATAACTCTCTCCTCATATAGTATTTATGCTGCAAATATTTACTGAGAGCCACCATGTGCCAGTCAATATATTTTATTTATTTATTTATTTATTTGAGTTGGAGTCTCACTCTGTCGCCCAGACTGGAGTGCAGTGGCCGCTCCCAGCCACCACAGCCTCGACCCACTGGGCTCCGGCGATCCTTCCACCTCAGCCTTCCAAGTAGCTGGAATTACAGGCATGCGCTACCACGCCCAGATGATTTTTTGATTTATTGTAGAGATGAGGTCTCGCTGCCCAGACGGGTCTCGAACCCGCAGGCTCAGGCAATCCACTCACCTCAGCCTCCCAAAGGCGTGGGATTACAGGCTGAGCCACCGAGTCCAGCTAATATATTTTAAAAAATAATAAAGGGAGGGAGGGAGAAGGGGAATTGAATGGAGGCAAGACTGGCAAAGTGCAAAGTAAATTCAGTGCATAGTGGGCCACAACACAGAAGGCTAGATCCCAGGAGGAGTGGCAAGAAATAAGGTGAGAAGGTGGGCCAGGTAAAATGGTGAACAAACCTTTGCACATGACTCTAGGAAGTTCAGGCAACCACAAGTAAAGCCGATAGAGTCCCCAACACTATCTGACTTGTATCTGGAATCTGCTTTGCTTAGACCAATTCCAGGATTTCTGAAAGCCCTAAATCAGCAAGCTAAAGAGTCTCACAAAATATACAAAGTAATCCTTGAAATGCCACATTTGGCTTTAATGAAATACAACTTGTATTATCATCTACACTGCAGGGCTATTAACCACAAGCAGACCGTGGGGCAAGGACCCACTTTACAGTCACCAAAGACATGACACATTGTTAAACGGAGTCAATTTCATTATTAGATACTGATATGGTATATACTTCAGGATATCTTAAAAAAAAAAAACTGCCCTTACTCAAGATGGTTATCAGTGACAATTCATTCTGGGACACACAAAAAACTGGCTACACTGCAAAGAAAAAAGAAAAACACCACACCAGAAACCCTATCGCTTGTTTTGCTTAATGAAACGTTCCAGCAACCATGAATTCCCTACTTGTGCCATACACTTCTGTGCCAACATGTGTCAGCCAAGGCCATGATGACACAGGTTTGGTCCACTGGCACGGGAAGAAATTTTAACACCACATCTAGGATAAAGCACACAGATTAGCTGATTTGACTCTAGAGAGACATACTCAATTCCCAGTTCTACCAATCACTGACTTAGGACCTTGGGCAAGCTTAACCTTTAAAAGCTTCTACTTATCCATAAAATGGGAACAGTCTCTATCCTCATAGAATTGTTACAAGAATTTAGTAATGCATTGTTTAATACGTAGTATGTGTTCAATAATTGCAGTATAGTGTGTGTGTAAATATACATACAGGTTTTAAATATTTTAAAAATACTTTAAGGCCGGGTGCAATGGCTCATGCCTATAATCCCAGCACTTTGGGAGGCTGAGGTGAGAGGTGTGAGCCTGAGCCCACAGGTTCAAGACCAGCCTGGGCAAGCTAGTGAGACTTCATCTCTACAATAAATCAAAAAATTAGCCAGGTATGGTGGTGCGTGCCTGTAGTTCCAGCTACTTGTAAGACTGAGGTGGAAGGATTGCCTGAGCCCAGCAGGTCAAGGCTGTGATGGCCGGAGTGTGCCACTGCACTCCAGCCTAGGCAACAGAGTGAGACTCTGACTCAAAACAACAACAACAACAACAAAAACACTTTAAAATATAAATATAACACTGTCCCCCATGTCCACCCACCCCCCACTACCACCACCACTCAACCCAACCCTGATGCTTCCTGCTGCCTTAAACTAGAGCTAGGTGCTCAAACTCAACAAATAGCCATGTGTTCTCTTGACTGAGCAAGAATAGAAACCCCTAAATAATTTAAGTCAAACTCACTAAAAGGTGTAAACTAGTATTTCTTAACTTAGGGATGATTATGTATGCACACACATACCCCAGCCAACCTTCTCCAGGAAACATCTGGTAATGTATAGAGACATTTTGATTGTCACAATTAGGAGAGAAGAAACTACTGATATCTAATGGATAAGGGCCAGGGATGCTTCTAAACCTACGATGCAAAAGACAGCCTCCCCACCACAGATAATCACCTGGCCCAAAATGTTAACAGTTAAGGTTGAGAAATCCTGGTCTAAAAATTACCATTAGGGTAGTTGCAGACTCCGAGAATCTGATCAAAGATTAGGCCCCTCTCTAGAAGACTGCACACGCTGAGAAACATTTTATATACAATTCTAATTCAAAGACCTAGAAACTTCTGGTCACTGGAAAATATCTCAAATATATATTAATAATCCTCAGTTAGCATTAACAATCCTCCCTGGAACTGAAAAGCAAACTCAGACATAAGTAAGCCTAGCTAATTTGAAACTGTAATCTAGAACTACTAGGATTTAGAAGGGATTAACTAGAAACTGATATCTAGGAAAAGAAAAAACCTGACCAGAGATGGTCAACGTGAAGAGACTGTTTTCAGTCTTTCTGAGAAGCCTGTTCCACCTCCAGCTCCAACATGATAATCACAACCTCACCCCCCAAGGGGGGCTGGACAGTCCTCTGTTGAACTGTATCTAGTTAACAGCACTAGAATACTATCACAAAATGATCTGACTCATATTTTGCATTAATTCCAATTAATCTTAATTGGAAATGTTTCACTACAAATTTCTGGGGCTAAGGATGTTTAACTATCATTCAATTAGGAAATGACTAAATGCTTCCCATAAGTGAAGCAACATGGGAAAGCTTAATGACAGCTTGTAAAAAGTTAAAATTAGAGTTAACTGGAGCCATTTGCTTGGGAGTCATCCCAAACCCTAAGGGGTCCAAACAGGAAACAACCCAGGAAAATGAAGAAAATGTGGATGGCCTACAGCTACACGCCACAACATGAGCGACACAGAACATGAAATGATGTGGGGGAGTCCCAGGAGCCTACCAAGAATGCGTCACTTTCAGAAAGCTCAAAAGCAAGCAATAGTGAAGTCTCTATTATTTAGACATGTGTTTTAAACTAATTAATAACAAGGCTTTTTTTTTCTTTAAGTCAAGGCAGGGAATGGTAAATACAAACTTCAGAAGGGTGAGAAGAATAGTTACAGGGAAACCACCAGGGAAGGATGAAAGTAGGTATCTGTCTAGGTCTTACTTGGAATGGCAGATTAAAGGGTATTCATTATCTCATGATGACTAAAATGTATGTTAATATGTTTCCATACAATTATAAGATATCTGAACATTTTTTAAAGGTAATAGAAAAAAATACAAATGTGAGCCAAGCGAGGAGAAGACTTAGGATTCAGGAGTCCAGGGTCCAAGGTCTGCCTTGTCACTAGTTATCTGTGCACTTGGGCTGCTAAGCTAACTAGATGGCCTCCAAGATTCCTTCTAGATGGACAGTGCCCTCTATCCTACTGCAAGAGCAGACACACCCACTGTGTCCCAAGCGACCCACCCCTCTACAAGCATCCTGGATTCAGCCTCCTGCAGACCAGCAACTGGGCTACAATTCAACAACTGTGCACTGAGTGAGTGCGAACCCTGGGCCAAACCCTGAATTAGGCCCCAAAAGTAAAGCCTGGTCCTGGCCCTTAAGGAACCAACCCTCCATAAAATAGCAAATAACCACAAGGCTGTGTGATGTATACAATACTGGGACACAGAAGGTACAAAGAGACAAGGTGTACAGTTCACAACACACTGATTTGTACTTCTCAGTGTCAATTATTTTCCTAGGATGCCCCAACCTCATGGTTACAAAATAAACAGAAAGCCAGTTAGGGGAAGTAAACTGTCACCTGTGACTAAGCGCTTTCCCGTGCTGGCACCTCCAAAACACTAACTAAACCTAGACACCTCCTTCATAAAATGAGCTGTGCCTCACCACTGGTGGTGGTTTCCAGGTAAATAGTAAAAGAAGGACCATTTCACTTCACCCTCCAGAATTCTCTGTCCATTCAACTAGTCATTCGATAATTATTTATCGAGTGTTTCCTAGGTAACAAGCACTGTTTTTGATGCTGAATAGTGAACATAAAGTCCCTAGACTTTATGGAGCTTACGGTGTAGTCAAAACAAAAGTGAGGAAAAAAATCAAGGAACAGTCCTGGTTAGAATGTCAAAGAACCACTCCAGTCTGGGCAACCGAGTGAGACTCCAACTCAAAAAAAAAAAAAAAAAAAAAGAATGTCAAAGAACAAGGAGGGGACAGTGACCCCACATTAAGAAAGCACAGCTCCAAGGAGTAGGTTTAGAGTTTTTGCTTTGTTCTGTTTCTTTCAGTATATGAACCAAGCAAACAAATATTCACTTTCTGCTGGCTTTTCACATTACCTAAAGAATAAGTACAAAACTGCTTAAATCACCCTGCAACAAATAAAACAACTATTAATGAACTACAACCATTTTTTCAGAATAAGTGAGCCAAATGAAACATTATAGCCTAAAATACCTGCTAAAGAGTTCAGACACCTGACAGTGTTGTCAAGTCATCTGCATACAGTAAAACCTGACCCAATAAACTCAGGGGCAGAGCCTGATTTGGAACCATCATCAGATGAGATGTATTCAGTCCCCACAAGAGGATGCCAAGAGCAGGATATGTCATGACCCATGATGAGCTCCAAGTTTAGTACAGTGAACACACCATCCACCTCAACAATCAGTGTTAGAGTAAAGCTACCCACTAAGGCCAGGCGCAGTGGCATGTATCTGTAATGCCAGTGCTTTGTAAGGCTGAGGCGCAAGGATTGCTTGAGGTCAGAAGTTCAAAACCAGTCTGGGCAACATAGTGAGAGTGAGACCCAACTCTACAAACAATTTAAAAATTAGCCAGGCATGGAGGAACGTGCCTGTAGTCCTCGTTACTCAGGAGGCTAAGGTGGGAGGATTGCTTTAGCCCAGGAATTTGAGGCTGCAGTGAGCTATGATCATGCCACTGCACTCCAGTCTAGTAGTAGGGCAAGACCCCATCTCTAAGAGGAGAAAAAAAGGGTACCCATTAAATAGAGTAAAGGTACTCACTAAACAGTGGGCTTGGAGCCCACTCTACTGTCCAAAAGGCTTCTCGGAACAGGGATATAGAAGCCAGGTTACTCTGGAAGAGTAGCAAAGACCAGGCAGGCCTGAAGGAGCCCTTCCAGGCAGCAGGAACAGCAGGATAAAGGAAGTGACCAAGGCGCACTGAGGAAGCAGAGGAACGGTGGGACTTGGCCTGTGGCGGCGACTAACAACTCGTCAGCAGGGGCCTACAGGAAGGCCAGATCACCCCAAAACTGCTCCCAGGGCAGCCAGCCTGGCCCCAAGCACCAGGTTTAGAACCTCACTTCTCCTAGCAGTTTTGTCTTTATTTACTTTACAGGTTAGGCTTCTGTGCCATGTTCTTTAAAATCCATTCTTCTGTGAGGGTTTAGGGGCCCCTAAAGATTTTTCCACAGAGGAATGGCAAAACACTATTTGACTTCTAAGGCGAAGTAGATTATATTTTCCAAAAATGGCCATAACAAGCTCTCCTACCCCATGTGCTCCTCTTGCAGTGTGACTATGACACTCCTCCCACCGAAGGGGAGCCTGCGTCCCCTTCCCTTGGAACTATGGAAGCTTTTGTGATTGTTTTATCAACATAGTAGTATAGAATCAAGTCCCTCAGTATTTGTGAGACCAAGCCACAAGAGACACGACTTCTCCTAGCCCACTGAACACCTGCGGTTGGAGCACTCTCAACCGCCCTGAGGCCACCCTGGCAGAAATGCCACATGGAGACTCTGCAGAGAGGAGTGCCTGGTCCCAGCTCCAGGTTCCTGATAATAAGCATGAGACTCCAAGCCAGAATCATCCAGCCAAGGCCCCCCTGAATTCCTGACCCACAGAAACCATCAGAAACAATAAAATGATTATTTCCTTTTAAGGCATTAGGTGTTGAGGGAATTTTGTTAAACAGCAGTAACTGACATAGAAGGATTTGTCTGGTGACCTTGGGGACTCAGTCTGACCAAAATGAGACTGAGGACAGGATGGGGAGAGTCAACGACTTTAAGGGGCAGGACAGTTAGGCAGAACAGATAAATTCACTTACTGGAAATGAGAGTAAGCCCAAGAAGTCAGCTGAGACTGCATTTTCTAGCTGGGGCCACCTGCTAGAAGCCGCATTAGAGTGTGTATGGTTTGTGTGTCCTTTTAAAACCAAGTGTTTGTAATTTCAAGAACAAACAGTAACTCAAACTACTAGTAGTTCCAAGTAGAAGTCCTGCTTGGCCTGTTCTGGTGGCTGGCTTAGGCAGATCTGTACTTAATAGCATCTGTCCATAATAAACAACCAACCAAAAGCTTCTAGACCTTCAAAGTTTGTTCTTAAGTTCATCAAGACTTCACTCGTTTACATTCCTGAGAAGCTTAGCAAATACTTACTTCATAGGCAGCACAAAGGTAAACTTTGCTGGCGCCCTGGCTGATTTACCACAAATTTATGGAGTCTAACTTAACCATGGTTTGTCTCATATAATCTGTGACCCAACAAGCAACTTTGTTTAAAAGTCAAATCTGTCTTCTGCCATGTGGCTGAGGAACAGTTTGTGCTAGGGGCAATCTGGGAAAGATTCACAGGCCAGCCCTGCCAACAACTCATCTTTAGGTCACTCTGGAAAACTGCATATTTTTGATTAATAAGAAGAAAAGTGCTTCTTCCACTGACTGCCCGCCTTCTGGGAGGGACACAGCGATGACAGCCGTGCAGGAGGGAAATGCCTCACCAAACACAAACACACGCATACCCTTTGGATGACTTTTCGTTCCCATGGGAAAACTCAATGACCTATATCAAGTGAATCAAAGCCACGGTGGAGGTCCACTCGGTGGACTAAGCCTCCTCCAACCATTTGGGATGTACTGCTACTACCATAGCTGGGGTCAATGTCATCTTTTTAAATTGAGATAAAACAATCATACAACACAGAATTGACCAGTCCTGGCTTCAACCATATGGATGAGCACAGACTCTGGGAGACAGCAGGGCCACATGAAGAAGGAGCCTGGGCCCAGGAATGACCTGCCAGCCTGAGAATGACCTGCTGTTATGTGAGAAATAAATATCCTATTTGGTGGAAAAACTTCACCATTTCAAAATGAACAACTCAGGGGCTGAAATGTATCAATGTCACATAGATTACCATGGAAACATAATTGCTTTACATGTCTCTCCTTTAAAAAAAATTTTTGTCAGGATCACAGAAATTAGATAGGATTCCAAACGGACATTTCAAGTTGACTGAAGTCCTGCCCCTCAGTTTTATGATAAATAACGAGGTTCGAGAAAGTTTTGCCAGAGTGGCAAAATCACTACCTAAGCCACAGTCTTCATGTTGCAAGGTTTGACTCAGCCCCATATCCTCTTCCCACTTGAGTCTTTCACTGAGCAACTAACTGCTTGAGTGACAGGGAGGAAGAGCAGAACAGGGAGACATGGTCCTTGCCCTCAAGCAGCCTATCAGGGAAAAACAAAACCCAGCAGAAAAAATCTATATTGTCCTCATCCCATATTTAGAACAACCAACACCTCAGTTACCCTACTATCACTGGGGAGTTGGGAGTTCCTCTCACTTTTCAAAATAAGCAGAGTGCCAACAGTTTCTAAAACCTGAAAGATAGAGATTGCAATGTATTACATGGTCTGTGTTTTAACTTAATGCAAATGAATACACGACGATGCAATGAACACAGTTAAACTGTCCCTTGCTAGCCAAGGGGCACCATGTGGGCATTCATTTCTGGCACAGAAAATAACCCTGTGTCTGTGTTTAAATGTATCTGCCTCTTCTGTCAGGCTGTCAGATACACTTCCTCAAATAATATGTGGTTTCTAATAGGCTATGGGTTGAGAACTCAAGAACCCATGCCCACTTAAAACAAAAACAAACTGAAGTCCAGAGCCAAAGGCCCATAAACAGTTTGTAAGTACCTTGACACTGTCTAAAGATTTGTGTGTATATGCACACATTTTTTCATTC
Organism: Cephalopachus bancanus; assembly: GCA_027257055.1. Lineage (NCBI taxonomy): Eukaryota > Metazoa > Chordata > Mammalia > Primates > Tarsiidae > Cephalopachus > Cephalopachus bancanus. The sequence goes on along the minus strand of JAPVLO010000294.1, from coordinate 1,904,908 downwards.
TTTTCTCAAAGAAGTCTGACTCTGAAGACACAGACATGATACAGTATAATGAAAATTCCTTCTTTCCCATACAACCAGGTAGAACTAAGTAAGTCACCACATAATCCCCTGGAGCGTGACTTTTCACTAAAACATAGCAGTATTCTCCACCTCATGGGGACACTGAGAAGGAGGTCCCAGACCCGATGAAGGAGCCCTCCCATAGTGCATCTTCCATGAAGAGTAGAAACTCTCCCAGAGTGTGAAACACATGGCTTATCTGCCAGGACTTTTATGTAACATTTTTTGGGTGCTCAAGGGCCCTTTACTCCCAGATTTTCCCCTCACTTGACACAGGTTTTCCATTCAGACTGCCAGGAGCCTCTAGAAAGGTAGGTGGAATGTTATTCCAGTTTCCAAGTCATTAGGCACGAACAAAGGAAGGCCAGCTTGCACAACACTCACCCCACACAATACCTCTGCCCTGTGGAGGATGGAGCCCATGGGTCTGCTGGTTCTCTGAAGTCCAAAGAAGAGGAAGGATGGAGGCCAAGCAAGCTGACCAGACTCCATGTTCATGAGCAGGAGACCTTTGCTTCCCTGCACTCATCACCCCCTTACTTAGCTTCCTTTCTGAAGTCCTCTGATCCAATTTTCCAGCCCAGAACACTGCCAAGAAGTCCTTCAACCACTGATGTTCTCCCAACTTAATGGTTTTCCCAAACCCATCTGAGGTGACTGAAACCAGATGAATGGACAGTCCTATGAGTCTTCAAATTACCTTGACACCCCCACCCCAGCAGTCAGAATTTTCATGTGCCTCTCCCTGGTTATTTATTCCAGAGGAAAAGTTAGCAACCTACATACAGGCTCTGAACTCTACAACAGCCATCAGCTGATTTTCCCCTTACACATCCCCCTCCAGGAAGTAAAATATCTGAAATGAGTCACACTCAAGGGTTGGTGCTCTACTTCTGGTGTAGTTTTTGGGTAACTGATTTACTGTTTACAACACCCTCAATCTCTAACTGCCGAACACAGAACAGTTCCTCCGCAGAGATCTACATCTACCTGGTGAACTTGCAGGAATGGCAAAAATTCTCAAAAGGAGTAAGCAACCCAGAGTCCCAGAGGAGGAGGAGGGGCAGCTGTACAGGAGCACTATCACTGGTAATGCAGGGTCACTGCTCAGCAAAGTGAGTAAGGGGTTTATTTGGGGTTCCTCGACCTCCCCAATAAGGCAGTTGCCCTTTCCTCCTGCATCCTCCACCTCTATCAATGCCCAACACACAGCTGGCCACCACCCACCCCAACCAGCACTTCAAAGAGTTTGCTGACCCCCTGAGCTGTGTACTGAAACTCAGTTCCCCACCAGTACTCCACCAATGGGCAACTGTTGCCTGCTTTTCATCACTCAGATATAGACATAGCAAACACCCAGGTCAAATGACTGAGGTACCCACTGCTCTCCATGTGTGCCACATCCTCCACCTCTCCAGACTTTAAAACACAGAACATAGAGACATTATACTTAAGAAAACCTAAAGCACATTTTCCTCTAAAGCAAGAAAAATTGAGGCCCAGACTTACCTGTAACTAATAAGACACTTATTATATAACCAAACAGGAAATGAACCAGGACCAGAAAACAAATCTCTTTATTATACACTTTGGTGCTTTCCATCTGCTTATACAGGCTGAGGCACCCTTAATCTGAAAATCTGAAACACTCCAAAATCTGAAACTTTTTGAGCACCAACATGACACTCAAAGAAAATGCATTTCAGATTTTGGATTAGGAATGGTTTACCAGTATGTATTCTGCAAATATTCCAAAATTTGAAAAGAAAAATCCTAAATCCAAAACATTCTGATCCCAAGCATTTCCAATAAGGGACCGGTAGTTTAATCATAAGTCAAAATTCAAGAATCGAGCTGGATTTACCCCCCCAATCCTATTTTGAAAACTACACCTTATTAGAATTAACACTGGCAGTATTAAGAATATTCATATATTAGCCAGATAATTTCATTTTTAAATTCGGTTGTCCTTTATTTGAAATACCAAGTATTCAAAATGCAGACCAATTTCAAAACAGAAAGGGAAGGAAACAAACACTTGCTAAGGTCCACAGCCTACCATGGTCCAGGACCACACAACAGCAGCAGGAGGTGGCTACCTACCGTTATCCTGGTATTACAGATAGGTAAACGAAGGCTCAGAAAGGTTAAAGAACTTGACCCAGAGTCAGAGCACTGAGTAACTGAGAAAGATGTAACATAGGTCTGCCTCCCATACCCCCATTTCCCAGAGAATGTTAGATAACCCCAACTAAAATAATTTCTAATAACTTGCAAGCTCACAAAATCAGGTAAGGGAAGTGAGTCTCTTCTCCCAAGTGGGCAAATTACAGACAATTCATCTCCTACCAAATTCTGAAATCTGTCACCTTGGATTACAGACTGCACTCTCACAGACACCATCACCGGCAAGTGGATATGTCAAAAACACCCAAGCTTTTTCTAGACAGTATCTCTGATAGATGGGTTCCTAGACCCCTTTCGAAGATCTGCAAGGCACTATCACCTTGTGTCTGATCATTAATGTTTCACAGATGTCTACAGCTTCTGCCTCCACATGATCCCAGCTGGTTTCATGTAACAAGCAACTAATCTCTCCACTTTGTCAACTGATAGTTAGACACATACTTATGGGCAATCCTGAGACATCCTCAATGGATGCCATACATGCTGTCCATTTCCACCTTGATGGCACAAGAAACCCAAGAAGCCTTTCACCAACGTGGAAGATGAGTAAAGCAGAGTGCCCCGTATTCCAAATAGTAGTTAAAAGAAAAAACCATCGAGAAAAACACTGCTCACGTGTTCACTGCTGAAGGCTAAGAAAAGTAAACTCCCCTTTCACAGCAGAAGTAGCCAAATTACATAAACCAAATAGATTTATAAGATAACCTGGGAGAATTCTGAAACATTTGCACACAGGCTTGTTTACTCCAATAAAACCTTGCGTATGGCTTCCAAAGGTGTGGGGTAGGTCCAACCTGCAAACAACGCAAATGGACAGGTCTTGATGGGAAAACAGCAAGATTTAAAGGCTTTGGAAAAAGCGAAGGCTCCATCAATCCAAATATTTTATCTAGAAGAGGCAGAGCTACTTTTTTACTTACGTCCAAAAGGAGGCTTGACGTGCTCAAATATCAAGCAAAGTACTTGGGCCGTTTCTGTCTTAGGTTCCCGGGCTTCTATTTCAGGCACCTGTGTGTGAATAAATATGGACGGCACCACCCAGTTTCTGCCTGTGCCTGTCTGACTGCCCTATCTAGCTTGAGGGCAGCTCTGTCACGGCGCCACACTCTACACTGTCGACCACAGGCACAGCATGAAGGCACAGGGCAGAATTGCAACAGCAGCTGGCCCTCCGGCTGCCCAAGAAGATCCCCAAAGCCTTCAAGTGCTCCAATGATGGATAAACAGTGCAACATTTTACCAACCTGTGACACATTTGTAAATCTAACCCAAGACCTGTCATAACGCGCCCCACCCCCCTTCTAGTTCATGTCAGAACCAATCAGACAGGGAAATGCCTAAAAATGACATCCTTCGGGCTGCAATTTTCAAGACCAAAGACAGACCACACCTTGCAGGTCTGCAACTGGTAGAAGGGACTTTGGAAGTAAGACAAGGGTTCAAAGCCTATACCTGCCACCTCATATCAATGGAGGTCTGGACCAGTCCTTCACCTCCCTAAGCCTCAATTCCTTCATCTGCTATATGGGAATAATAAAAACACCTGTCTGTTTTGAGGGCAATATCAGAAAGCATGTGTAAAGAAACTAGCACATTTCCTAAAACATAGTTAAGTGTTCAATAAAAAAACAGGTTCTGTCACCAACCTCTTATACAGAATTTAGTTCCAGAGGGTACAAGACTCTAACATTCCTATATTGAATTAAAACACACCCTCCACCCCTACTTATGTGAGTTAACATTACCTGAAAGCATGTGAGTGGGTAGCATGGAACAATGGCCTGATAATCAAATCAAAGCCATTCCTTTCTGGTTCTTTTGGGCTAAGCCAAAGTGATCTCTATGAGTGGAAACATTATACCTCCATCAAGTTTCCTAAGAATGAGTCAACATCTTGCCAACAAGACATATTTTGCAAGCTCAAAACTGTCTTTCCCTCCACCCCACGTTGAATGCTGAGCGCTATGTCTCAAGAAAGCTGGCAGAGTAAGGAGCATGGCATTCCTCTGCGAGCAGAAAGAATCAAAGAAAGGGAAGCAACAAGTTCCAGTTCCAAAATACCTTTTTGATAACCAGGAACTAAGCCCAACACTGGAGAGTAAGACAGAGTCTCACCATCTCTCACACACCACCTACTACAGGCCCTGCCATGCACAGCACACCAAGACAACCACTATTAAAAACTCGCACCAAGTAGGCATGCCATGGCAGGCTTCTAGGGCTTAAAATATATTAATAAAAATAATAGCTAAAGCTTATTGAGTCATTGTTCTAAGTGCTTTATATATCAATATCGCATTCAGTCTTAAAAGTGATCCTGAGTATTAGTCTCAGATGTGGAAACTGAGGCACAGAGAGAGTAGTGAGGTTACACATTTAAATTGCTAGTGGAGCTAGGGTTCAAATGCCAACTGTATCTGACCTCAAAATCTATGTGTCTAATCTCTGCTCTATCCAGCCTGGCAGCCAGGCCACCTGTGCTGAATCCAGCCTGGCAGCCAGGCCACCTGTGCTGAGAACCACTGCCACCTCTTTGTTTTAAAGTTTCCAAAAGAAAAGCTGGTTAGTTAGCATCCACTTTTGCACAGTTAAGCGGAAGTGAGGGAGGCAATATAGCACTCGAGAAGGACACAGGTTTGAGAGAGATTTGTCTGCATTCAAATCCCAATTCCATCATGTCCCAGCTATGTGACCTTGGAAAAGTTACTCAACTCTTCTGAGCCTCAGATTTACGCATCTATAAAATGAGAGTAATAATACAGTAGTCCCCCATTTGCAGTTTTGTTTTCTGCAGTTTCAGTTACCTGCGGTCAACTGCGGACCAAAAATATTAAATGGAAAATTCCACAAATAAACAATCCAGTTTTAAACTGCACACCATTCTGCTGATAGAATTTCACGCCTTCCTACACGATCCCACCTGGGACGTGAATCATCCCTCTGTCTGGCATGTCCACATTGTATGAGCTACCCATTCGTTAGTTACTTAGCAGCCGGCTCAGTTCTCAGATCAACTGTTGGGGCATCACAGGACTTGCATTCCAGTTACCCTGACGTTGATTCACCACAAGACTAAATCACAAGAGGAGTGATGCTGGCAATTCAGATATGCCAAAGTGAAGCCAAAAAGTGCTTCTTTTATGTGAAAAGGTGGCACAACTCTCAATAAGGAAAGGAAAAAAATCATATGCTGAGGTCACTGAGATCTATGGTAAGGACAAACCTTCTATCTGAAATTGTGAAGAAAGAGCCAGGCACAGTGGCTCGCACCTGTAATCCTAGCACTTTGGGAGGCGGAGGCAAAAGGCTTGCGTGAATTCAGGGGTTTGAGACCCGCCTGAGCAACATGGCGAGACCTCATTTCTACAATAAATCAAAAAATCAGTCAAGCATGGTGGCACATGCCTATAGTTCTAGCTACTTGGAAGGCTATGGCAAAAGGATTGCCTGAGCCCAGCAATGGAGGTTGCAGTGACTGTGAGCGTGCCACTACATTCCAGCCTAGGCAACAGAGTGAGATTCTGACACACACACACACACAAAGAAATTGTGAAGAAGCAAAATGAAACCTGTGCTAGTTGTGCTGCCACACCTAAAATGCAAAAGCACATAAGGGATTCAGTACGATCTGTGGTTTCAGGCACCAGTGGGGGTCTCAGGATGCATCCAGTGCAAATGGGGGCGGGGACACCGTAGCACACACTTTATTCTGTTATTTTAAGGATTATGTGGGGGCAATCCTTACACAGCACCTAGCACCTAGCACATTCCTGAACAGAGTCACTGTTCTATAAACCCTACATGTTAAGTCAACAGAGAAGAGGAAGCAAATAAAGGCTAAAGGATATAATCTAACATTTCAAAATAAAGGCTTCCCTGGCCTTCTGCCAGTCTCTAGAAAACAGTGCTGGTCTCTGTGCACCCACAGCCTGGAGGTTTCACTATTTGATTCGAAGAAGGCAGGTTAGGCCTGGTGATGTAAGCTGAGGATGTTTCAGTATATGCCTCTAGCAACTGGAAACTGGGGATGGTTAGCATGATGATTCTTTAGGAAACTAAATGCCCAGTTTCTCAGAATGGTGTTTTCCCATTCCACAGTAGATATAAGTGTTTCTCACCCAGACATAGAAATCTACTGACTGATAGCTTTCATTAAAAGTAAGCAGTCTTGTAAAAAAGGATCTTATGTTGGTAAGGCCTTCCATGAATATAAGAAATGTCACAAGTCCTCACAGCCTGTGTCTGAGAGCAGCAAAGAGAAAATTTTGAGAAAAAGGTGCTGACTGGCTCAAAGACTGGAATATTATTATCCAATCATCTTCAAAAAGGATCCTCCCTCCCCTACAGATGAAAATTACAGTCAAGGCCACACAGTACACAATAGAGCCCCAGGAGACACACCATCCCAAGTAAGTAAGTGGGTTGCTTACTAATTTCCAATAAAGGAAATAAGTGGTGTCATCAATTGTTTCCTGTCTTCTGGTTAGGTAAAATCGGGTGCCAAGTCCACCAGCTTAAGATGTGTGCGCACCTTCTGCACAGTCCTAAAGACAACGGGAAATTGAGAATATCTACAACTGGAAAAGCAATCAGGGACAGCACACAATGGGCAGCAAGACTCATTCCAGGTATCATCAGAGCAAGACACCCTTCTAGTCTTCCAAAACGAGGAATGCACCTCCCTGTACTCCCGCCAGCCCAGGGAAACCGAATAAACTGTTTGCCAGGGACCTCAGCAAAGTGAGCCGCAACGCTCACCAGTGGGAGAGCTTCATGACATAAAGAGAAAACATCTTTGCTTTCATTTGCCAATTTTTTTATACTTAGCTCAGAGGTTCCGTGACCAAAACCAATGGGAGACACAGTAGGAGAGCTCAGGAAAGCAGACGGGGTTGTTTTATTAGGCTCTTTTTCCTCCAACACGAAGGTAGAAATCAATTCACTCTCCCCTTCGAACCCTCGAATCCCCAGAGAACGACAGTGTTTGGATGGCCTACAAATGCTCAGCTTTCCGGCAGTGCCCCGGACAGGGAATCCATCCATCCAAGTATTGTTCTTACCTCCCACCACCTCCTACGTCAGGGGAGGGAACCCAGCACATGGTTCCGAGGTCACGCTCCTCACTTGAAGGATCGTGGGAAGGCTTACAGAAACACTTGGGGCGGCTCTGCCAGCTGGAATCGCTGCTAGAGAAGAGGCTGGAAAACTAGGGAGTGTAGGACCAGACACGGGAGGCCAGGAGAGCAGTGAAGCAGATGTTGCATGTTATCACTGAAACCAACACAAGTGAACCAGCTGCACACTTTAGACATGTGCAGTTTAGGGTACATCAATGCTACCTCCACAAAGTTGGAGAAAGAGGAAGAAATGGGAAGCTAGGCCACTCTTCCATCACCTCAAAACTGTACTGCTACCCCAGAGCTTTGGGAAAGCAAGTTTTAATGAGAAGATTCAATTAGGAAATGAACCCAAGGAATCCAGAGCATGCTGAGTGAGAAGAGGTTTTCGCAAAGTGTCTTGGCACCGAGGAACACGCCAAGGTACTCTGAAAAATGAGCGCTAAGCTTTCCACCACACTCAGGGATCCAAAGCTCAGGAAAACCACAAAGACCATACCAGCTTGCATGCAGGACCAGATTCCAAACCCAGATCTGGTTGTCCTGTGCTGCTTCTCGATGAGACTCAGCACGGGACATGTGTGGCATGTAAGGCTCCCACGTCAGGATCTCAGCTCTCAAACATGGGGAGGGATGCAAAGAAGGTGAAAGCTGTGCCGGATTCCCACCAGAGGCTGGCGAGACCTGGCAGACTCTGCAGTCATCAGCAAGGGCTGTTCCCGCTCTTTATCTTGGTTTCCCTTCTGTCCTCTGCTTGACGAAAGCACCTTAGCTTATTATCACAGGAAGATTAAATCCTGAGCAAGGGAAAGGGGCAGGAATCCATTTCCAATCAATGATGAAAACCAGCTTCACTCCAACTGGGATTCATTGTTGCATGTTTAAAAGTTAAGGAGTTCCACCCACCACCACAGAGTTCAGGAGGTATAGAGCACAGTGGCACATCCTAGGTAGGAGGCACCTATGGCACCTAGGTAGGAGGCACCAATGGCAAAGAAGTCTCCTGGTCTTGGGCTGGCCCATCTGAGTGGCAGGAAAAAAATGTCTCTTGGACGGTATCCCAAAAACTCCCTCACTGGAAAGCTGAGGTGAAGCACAAGGCTGCTCCACTCTCATAAATGTTCTATATTTAATAGAAAAAAAGTTTTGACAACATCTTAGACAACTCAGCCCCTCTGCAGAACACACCCATACACATTTGTATTCACATGGGAAAAGGCGGCATCAGGTAGCGAAGTCTTTGAATTAAAGGCCTTTTGTTCTTAAAGAATCTCAGAATCTCAGAGTTTTAGTGATCTACGAGACCCACTTTCCCCGGGTTTGTGGCCTCCGCTTGATCATCACTAAGGGGAGGGAGGGGACACACCATGTTTCAGTGTAGCCTGTGTCATTTGGTGCTGGCTGCTCAGTAACTCTCCCTCACACTGCAGCGTCTACCCTCGGATAGTCCTGTCCTCCAGAGCCATCCCAAGGGTGTGCAAGTTCTCTGCCGCATGACATCCCTCAAAAATCTGAAGCGAGTGGCCTTCCTCCGAGCAGTTCTCCACCAGGGTGACACTCCCAACTCTACCATATCCTGCATGTGACATGACTGAGGCCACTGGATTACTGGGTGCTTGCTATGTGCCACTCATTTTAGAAACCACAGCTCACTCCCATTAGAGTCTGCCCTTGGAACTGCTGTGTTTTGTTTTTGTTTGTTTGTGCTTTTCAGGGGGTGGAGATCAAGGCCCTGACATCCAGTACCTAGGCAGTGTCTCTGGCTGCCATCTGCTTTCCTTGCCCAGACATGAAGAGAACAGGATAGAACCAGGGCGCCGCCAGGTGGGTTGCCACAGGTTTTTCCCATAGCTGATATAAAATACACGGATTACTGCAAGCCCACTGACCTGCTTGAGAAGCACTCTGAGGTATAACCATTGAGGGAACAATTTAATAAAAGATAATGAATATAGGCGGGCTCAGTGGCTCAGTCTGTAATCCCAGCACTTTGAGAGGCTGAGGCGAGTGAATTACCTGAGCCCACGGATTCGAGACCAGCCTGGGCAACTTGGCGAGACCTCATCTCTACAATAAATAAAAAAAATTAGCCGGGTGTGGTAGCGCACGTCTATAGTTCAGGCTAATTGGAAGGCTGAAGTAGAAGGATTGCCAGAGCCCAGCAGGTCGATGCTGGGGTGGCCATGAGTATGCCACTGCACTCCAGCCTGGGTGACAGAGTGAGCCTCCAAATCAAAAACAAAAAACAAAAAAAAAGATAATGATTATGTTAGAAATAATGCTGGATGAGGTGATGTAAAAACAATCTGCTCTCTTACGCACATTAAGCATTTCTCCTGAAATCCAACACCCACGGCTCAGTCCAACCTTTCCACACAGTAAAAAGGCAAGTTCCTACGCAGCCTAAGGCCAGCTGTTCTGAATGGCAGCCACCAAATCCAAAGCAAGGAGCTGCCTGTTGCTAGATGTCTGGTTTCTGTCCCACGATCAATTGTGGAATAAACATATGCAGACATTCATGCTGAGGCCTCTTGGGCAGAGTGACCCATAATCAGTGTCCAGACAGGCACCAGTGCAGACGCTACTGATTTGCTCTAGTTCATCCTTAAGGCGGACATATGTTAAAAATCATGTTTTAAAAAAAACAGTTAATAAAATTTGAAATGCACATAAGATGATGATAAGCAGGACTGAGACTCTAAAAGTGGAAATCCCACTTAGCTTATCCTGTACTTTCTGTCCAGGCAGCTCATGTCCCAGCTAGAACCTTGGGTCTGTCCCCAACCTGTAAAGCAGAGAATGGGGACACACTGCATACTGGTAGCCTGAGCACATCAAGAGTCTGTTTGCTTAAGCATTTTTCTTGAAAGTAAAGTGAGTATGAGGGCATACTTGGGAAGATTGCATTTTATCTGGGACTCAGTTTTGCCACCCAGCCCAGCATGGAGAAAGAAAGGTTTTAAAGGGTTTCAGGCCAGGCGTGGTGGCTCATGTCTATAATCCCAACAATCTGAGATGTTGAGGTAGAGGACTGCTTGAACCCAGGAGCTCAAGACCAGCCAGGGCAAAACAGCGAGACCTCATCTCTATAAAAAAATCAAAAACTAGCCGGGTGTGGTGGCTCACGCCTGCAATCCCAGCACTTTGGGAGGTAGATGCAAGAGGACTGCCTGAGCCTGGGGGGCTCGAGATCAGTCTAGCCTGGGCAACATGGTGAGACCTCGTCTCCACAATAAATCAAAAAATTAGCCAGGTGTGGTGGTGCATGCCTGTAGTTCCAGCTACTTGGAAGGCTGAGGTGGAAGGATCGCTGGAGCCCAGCAGGTCGAGGTTGCGGTGGCTGGGAGCGTGCCCCGCTGTACTCCAGCCTGGGCAACAGAGTGAAATTCTGACTCAAAAAAACAAAAACAAAACAAAAATCAAAAACTTAGCCAGGTATGGTGGCATGCACCTGTACTCCCAGTTACTTGTAAGGCTGAGGTGGAAGGATCACCTGAGCCTAGGAGGTCAAGGCTGCAGGAAGCCATGATTGTGTCACTGTACTCCAGCCTGGGCAGCAGAGTGAGACCCCGACTCAAAAGATAAAAAAAAATAAAGGGTTTCAGAGGCTGAAATGGAAGGCCCTGCTGGCCCATGGGGATAGAGCATATTCATTCAACATCATTCACTGAACACCTACCACGTATAAAGAGGAGACCACCAACAAGGGAGGCCAGGGGCACGTCTATCCCTTTTGCACAACACACACCCAAAGTGGCTCGCAATACACTCACAACTACAGAACTGAAAAAAGTACCATGTCACACCCTCAGTGCAGAAGTATTCATGAGGACCCTTCAAAGTCATCATGGTGGGTAGCTCCAGATGGGGTAATTATTGGAGGGGCCTTTAAGCCTTGTTTGTGATATCTAGTTATAATGGGCCTGCATTGTTTCTGTAATCATTTTTGAAAGGTTAAAACATTTTTAAACTGACAATTTTCAAAAACCAAAAGCAAGAATTCACGACTGTGGTTTAGACCTGCTACAGTGGTACAGTGTAAGGAAAATTTGTTCTCAGAATGGAGAGACCCAGATTGCTCATGATAATTAAGCCAGAGGATCTGATTCAAACTCACACAAGCTGGAGAGGGTACAGCAAGTGGGCAGAGATGAGACCAGATAACTGCTGCAATTGGGCAACAGATAAACGAGGGCTCATTATATTACATATCAAGATTTTCCATTATAACAAGTTGTGTTTTGGGTTTTTTTTTAAATTTAAATCAGGAAACTCTCCCTTGCACTAAGCCCTGGCTGTCACTATGCCAGCCAGGCTCTACGGGCGTCAAGGCCTGTATGAGTCGAATGTTTACTGGACATTAGGCGATGTTCTTCCACTTCTTCCACTTGCACTCGGTCCAAGAAAGCCCTCCTAGGAGACAAGGGCAAAAGGAAACCCTAAAGGCAGCTTGTAGCAGCCCAGTTGCTTGGAAAGACTGAAAAACACAGGGTCCTCAGAAACCACCCAAAACCCTCTGGCCTAGAAAGCTTTCCTTCACTGGTTTCCTGTAAAGATGCCACAAGCACTCTAAAGTCTCCAACTCCGGTTTGTTTGTTAGGAAAGTTTCGCTGCTCCTGGCTGTAGTTTGGCTGCCTACTACTGCACATTATAAAAATACAGCTCCTGTGTGCAGTGAAAACGACCTCTGCACCAACTATGCTCAAAGAGGTTCTCATTATTTGTGTTCATTCTATTAGTGTCCAAAAGGGGTAAATGTGTAGATGTCTAGGAACGGTTGGATTTCATACCTTTTTCTCCCCAAAAGACTTAATATCTTAGTTATATCCCTCTCTACAATGAGCATTTCTTTTATAAGATAATTTTTACAACTCTATTCCTATTTTAAAATACTGAGATACTATATAACAGAACCACATTCATGCCCCCTGACTTAGGTAGGGCTCAGCTTTAAGGAGAGCTAAGGTTGCTTAGATTGAGTTTCTGGTCCACAGCTTCCTTGGAAACCTACAGGAGCCAAAATTCAATACCTTTGATGTGACAAGAGTGCCTCCAGCATGCCAGGCACTGTATCAGGCTTTAAAAATGAGGAAACCAAGGTGCAGAAAGGCCAGGTCACCTGAGCAAGGCTTCCCTGCAAATGCCATAGAGTGAAGGCGTGTCCCAGACTCATCAAGGACGACTAGAAGTCCTCTAGGCCAGGGGTCCCCAACCCCCAGGCCACCAGACAGCACAGCAGGAGGTGAAAGTGGCAGGTGAGCAAACAAGGAAGGTTCATCTTTATTTACAGTCGCTCCCTATCACTCACATTACCACCTGAGCTCTGCCTCCTCTCAGATCAGCACTGAAAAGGTTGCTTCCATTTTCAACATTCTATCTTTGTGAAACAGGGTTTTTCTGCAGTGACGACTACCAAAATGATATTATGGAGTAGACTGGACATAAGCAATACACTTTGGGTGTCACTGTCTCCCATCACTCCCAGATGGGACCCCTAGTTGCAGGAAAACAAGCTCAGAGCTCCTACTGATTCTGCATTATGGTGAGTTGCATAATTATTTCATTATATATTACAATGTAATAATAATAGAAATAAGCCAGGCTTGGTGGCTCAGCCTGTAATCCCGCGCTTTGGGAGGCTGAGGTGAGTGGATTGCCTGAGCCCGCGGGTTCGAGACCCACCTGGGCAACTTGGCGAGACCTCATCTCAACAATCAATCAAAAAAAGCAGCCAGGCATGGTAGTGCATGCCTGTAATTCCAGCTACTCGGAAGGCTGAGGCGGAAGAATCGCCAGCGACCAGCAGGTCGAGGCTGCAGTGGCCGGGAGGGGCCACTGCACTCCAGTCTGGGTGACAGAGTGAGACTCCAACTCAAAAAATAATAATAATAATAGAAATAAAGTGCACAATAAATATAATGTGCTTGGATCATCCCCTAAAACTATAACTCCCCCTTGCATGGAAAAATTGTTTTCCACAAAACAGACCCCTGATGCCAAAAAGGTTGGGGACCACTGCTCTAGGGTACATCGTGATGAAAGCTACAGGCCCTCTCCCCAGAGAAATGCACCTACATACAAAAGTTTAAATGAATTATCTGGTGGGTTCAAAGACCCCTCTGATATCCCCAAACAGCCCAGGTTAAAAATCTCTGTTCAGATTTTTATCACTGAAGAACTTCGACAGAAATCGCCCATAGAAAGGGACAGGTGTGTCAACGGCCTCAGCTGCTCTCTCCTGAAGTTTTCATGTCCCCTTGGGCTTGCCCCTCTGTCTCAACAACCCAGCACTAGGATCTCAGACACCCAGTCACTCCCCATCCTGTGGCAACTCAGGCTTGAATCTGATTTTAAAAAAAAAAAAAAAATCTCTTGGGCCCAACCCTCTTTAAACAACTAAAACATTTTCTCACCCAAATGAATAAACAAACCTTTACTGAAAACTAATGATGAACACAAGAGATTATTTACAGAAAACACAACACGAATAAGCTCCCTAAAGATTACAAACATTAACTGTAGCTAGTTCCTAAGGGCCCCTTGCCATCTTCCCCCAGGCCCTGGGCTGGTTGTTCTGCCTATTCGCTGCCATTCTCCACCTTATGCCTCAAACTGATGAAAAGCAGCCAATGTGGAGCCCAAAATAAATAATTCCAAGGAAGAGGGGAAATTCAGAGAAAATATCTAGAAAGCAACTTTGCAAAACAGTTCCAAATTGGGAGCATAAAAAAATTTTGACACAAAGATATTCATTTCAGTATTAGTTATAATAGTAAAAAGTGAAAACAACCTTACTGTCCAAAATAAGTAAATCATGGTACAGTACAACCTTAAGATGAAGCACTGTACAACCATTACCAGGAAGTTTGCAAAGGTGTTTTAGGTGGGAATAAGACTTATGTGATCTAATAGGAAAAAGCAGGATATAAATTTAAAATATGAAAGCTATATTGTAAAAATACGCTCAAAGAAGATGGGGGCGAGGGAACCCACAAAAAAAAGCAAATGTGGTTTTATACATGAGGGGGAGTTTTGAGTGACTGGTTTTTTATATTCTCTTTATTTTTTTTGCATTTTCGACAAGTAAAATATGCACTATTTCCCCTTTGCATTTTTCTTCTGATTATAAATGTAATACAGCTCTCTGTAAAAAAAACTTTTATGCAATACAGAAAATGAAATGTCCCACCACGATCCTACCACCCAAAGAGTCCCCAAAGGTAACTACCAATAATAATTTCGTTCCCATTCTTCCAGATGTTTTCCAACAGGCATTTTCTTTTTAAATCGGAGTCTCACTCTATTGCCCAAGGTATAGTGCAGTAGCACGCTCACGGCCACTGCAGCCTTGACCTACTGGGCTCAGGTGTTCCTTCTGCCTCAGCCCTCCAAGTAGCTGGAACCACAGGCATGTGCTACCACACCTGGCTAATTTTTTTATTTATTGTAGAGATTAGGTGTCCCCATGCTGCTCAAGCCAGTCTCGAACTCCTGAACTCAGTAATCCTCTCACCTCCACCTCTCAAAGTGCTGGGATTACAGGCGTGAGCCACCGCGCCTGGCCTTTTTTTTTTTTTTTAAATCGGAGTCTCACCCTGTCACCCAGGCTGGAATGAAGTGGCAAGATCACAGCTCACTACAGCCTTGATCTCCTAGACTCAAGCGATCCTTCCACCTCAGCTTTCTAAGTAGCTGGGACTACAAGTGCACACTACCACACCCAGCTAATTTTTAAATATTTGTTTGTTTGTTTGTTTTGTGGAGACAAGATCTTGCTGCTGCCCAGGCTGGTCTGGAACTCCTGGGCTCAAGCAATGCTCCTGCCTCAACCTCCCCAAGTTCTGGGATTACAGGAGTGAGCCATTGTACTCAGACTGACTTTCAACAGGCATTACTTTTAGAATCAAATAATTTATTTTAAAAGTAACCTGCATGATTCCATATAAATGAAGCAGCCAGAGTTAAGTTGGTGGTTGCCTGGGGCAGAGGTGGGATAAACAGTAACTGCAAATGGGTGCAGAGATCTTTTTGGGGTGACGAGTATATTCTAAAATTGAGCCATGGTTATAGATGACCAACTCTGTAAAGCTACTGAAAAGGTACAAAACTGTATTGTACACTTAAAGCTGGGAGATTTTATGACATATAAATCATACCCCAATAAAGTGGCTGCAAAAAGAACAAAACACAGCTCCAGGACTACAGGCAGGGGTAGAGCGCTGAGCTGTGGGGGAGGTAGCCCATGGCTTCATGCTCTTTCTGCTCAAGAGCACATGGTGGTCTCTCAGCCATCACCTGGACAAACAGCTCTCGGCAGAAAGGTTCACGAGATAACATGTGAGGGAGCCAGGGTCAGGGAGATCAATTCCAGTCTACACAGGACACCGGAAGCGCACCAGCCCTGAAAAGGCATTCCTGGAGGCCAGGCAGCGCTCCCAGGATCACTTCAAAGACAAGTGGTAAGGGAAGACAGCACTGACCGAGGTGCCCAAATATTTTACAAAGTTCAGGATGCACTGTGTGCAGGAAAACCAAGAACATTGTGCTCTTTCAACAAAAATCTGAAAGCCACCTTGACAAGATGTTAGTCCCTGGAAGATGAAAAGAAATTGGCGAAAGTTAAAATGAATACTGTGACAATGAGCCATCAGGAAGAGAAAGTGAGTGGAAGATTATGAACTACACAAAAGGGACAATGATTACAGACCAGAAAGGCAATCTGGAAGCCTGAAAAGACGCAAATGGGTACGATTCTCTTAGAAATTGGCAAATATAACCGGGCATGGTGGCTCATGCCTGTATCCTCAGCAGTTTGTGAGGTAGAGGCGAGAGGATTACCTGAGCCTAGGGGTTCGAGCCCAGCCTGGGCAACTTGGCAAGACCTCATCTCTACAATAAACCAAAAAGTTAGCTGGGCATGGTGGCACACACCTGTGGTTCCAGCTACTTGGAAGGCTGAGGCAGAAGGATTCCCTGAGCCCAGCAGGATAAGCATGCCACTGCACTTCAGCCTGGGCAACAGTGAGACTCCAACTCAAAAAAAAAAAAGAAAAAAGAAATTGGCAAATATGTACCAAAAGCATTTACAATGTTCATACCCTTCTAAGATCCCACCCTAAAGAAATCACTCAAGGTGATGAACAAAGATGCCCACTGCTGTATTGCAAAAAACTAGAAATAACCTCCCCAGAAACAGGTAAATGATCAACAGTCTGTAATCATTACAAGGTCTGCATAGTGTTTAAAACATGGTAAAATACCTGCTTTATGTCTAAATAGCAAAACTGGATAAAAAAATTTAATACCAACTGAGTAAAAATGCCCAATTCCTGGAGAGAAACAGTTTGTGAAAATGTTATATTAAGTGTTTTCTTTGGGTAGAGAGATTGAGTGCTTTTCTCCTTCTAGATGTATTGTCTGAACTCTAGATTTTTTATTACAGTATTTCTCAATCTCTAAAACTCTGTAATCAATCTGCCAACCGAATTTTATAAATTTTACCCCCTTTGGTTTACACTGTTTTAAAACCTAAGTTTCACTTTATCTTCCAGAAGAAAAAAAAAATTCAACTGGGCTCGGTGGCTCAGCCTATAATCCCGCGCCTTTGGGAGGCTGAGGTGAATGGATTGCCTGAGCCCACAGGTTCGAGACCCGCCTGGGCAACTTGGTGAGACCTCATCTCTACAATAAATCAAAAATTAGCCGGCCGTGGTAGCACGCACCTGTAGTTCCAGCTACTTGGAAGGCTGAGGCAGAAGGATTGCCGGAGCCGAGCAGGCCACGGCTGCGGTGGCCAGGAGCGGCCACTGCACTCCAATCTGGGCGACAGAGTGAGACTCCAATTCAAAAAATAAAATAAAATAAAAAAATTCAATACTGAATATGTTTTCTCAAGTTACAGCCTCACTGCCCAAATATGACAAGTGCCACATTCAAGATTACAGTGGGCCCTAGGAGGTGTGCTGCCCATCCTGCCCCCACTGAGAATAACCTCTAGGTTATTAGGGATAAGGGTTTTGTGGTTGTTACTTTGTTTTAAAGTAGGAATGAAAAATAATGACAAATTTAAAACTTGTCCTAGACAGAGACTTTGGGCAGCACCAGACCCAATCTCTGAGGGAATCCAGCCTTGCCTAGAAGGAAGCTGGAACCATGAGATCCCTTTATGTGCCTTCCCACAAGTGTTTTGTAGATACAGTAATTCAGCCAAATGCAGCTACAGGGACATGCCTGAGGGACAGCAGCCCAAGATCACAGCCAGGTCAGCACAGCAGCACCCTGGGAGCTGGTGAAGGAAGGCATGCTCACGGTCCTCGTCCAACCCGGCCCCAGCAGCTCACAGGCCACTGTTCCTCTCCGCTTTGGTGGCTTCCCCAGAATGCTGGGCCACACTGGTATGCTGGTGCCACCTAAGCTATCTTCAACTAATGCTAGTAAAAGCATAGTTTGTTTTAGGTTTAAGAATTAGAATAAGTTCCATGTTGCTCTCTAACTATGACACCTCACTTACTGCATTCTGATAAGCTGTCTTCAGTGTGGGGAAATGAGGGTGGTGGCAGGGGTCATGAGAGAGAGTTGTGAAACTGGCCTCTGCTGTGGAGTGAGCAGGCGCAGGAGTGTCTCTCAGGCCTGCAGTTGGGTGGGCTTTTCTTTTAGAGTTAGTAGCCAGCCAGCCTGTTAGCCAATAAGCATCAAGGAGCCATGGTCTGTAGAGATGGGGAGCTAAAATATCTCCAAGTAATCAAATGTAAGACTTCAAGAGAAAGCAAGGGCCAGGCACAATGGCTCATGCCTGCAATCCCAACACTTTGAGAGACTGAGGTGAGAGGATTGCTTGAGCTCAGGAGTTTGAGACCAGCCTGGGCAACACAGCAAGAGCCTATCTCTACAAGAAATAAAAAACAATAATAAAAATCAGTCAGGTATGGTAGCACGTGTCTGTAGTCCCAGCTATTCAGGAGGCTGAGGTGGGAGGATCACTTGTGCCCAAGAGTGTCAAGCTGCAGTGAGCCATGATCACACCACTGCACTCCAGTGTCTGGGCAACAGAGGACCCTGTTTCAAAGGAAAAAAAAAGTAGGACAGTGCGCTGCCGGCACAGAAAGGAACGAAAACATCCAGAATGCCCACTTCCTCCCCAGGCGCCTCCCACCTGAGGGGGCTTCTCCTTTTCCAAGCAGCAGAGCTTCACTCCTGGTATAATCAGTGGGAAGGGGCTATCTCCTTTCCTCTTCTCTCCCACCTTGGAGTGAGCAATGGATTAATATTTTTCTACTTCTGCTGCACCAAGTTGAAGAGTGTTTAGAGATGGAAAATAATACATTACTTCCTCTCCAGCAACTGCCCTAATCCACAAAGCCCAGAGGTAAAAACTCCAAAGCTGTTTCCTCTCTGAACCACGAATCAAAACCTGGTTACAGCTGTGACAATCTGGACCAAAGAAAGATGCAGTGTTTCCCCATCACCTACCTGTGATAGGTGTCATTGGGTTTTTCCCCCATTCAGCTGCAGATGCTTCACATTAGAAATCGCCTGGTGACCAGGCCAACTTTACTCTCTAGTTTGGCAACAAGTTGTCACCTAGCCAACACATTTCCTGAGGGGAGACTGTGCACTGTGTGGATTCCATCAACTTTACTATTTACTTTCCTTATGGCCTCCCTTCATCATGACAGTTAACACTGTGACCCTGATAGCCACGTGGCCACCTGTTACGCCTCTTCTCCCATCAGATCTGACATGTGTGTCATCATTCTAGGTTCTGGGTCACATCTTCTGGGCTGACCACGGCCCAGGTGGGAGACCCTGTATCCTGGAGCTGCCTGGGCACCGGAGGAGATGATGGGTTAAAAGTAATCATTCCAGGCTGAGAGGCGAGAGGAAGTGGAAAGACAACGTGACCAGGACAGGACCCTGCCCCAGGGTGCCCACTGCCCCCTCCTGACTTCTCCCATCTGGTTTCCATCTGACCCAAGCAGCTGGCCAGGTGGTTTTCATTTGCAGATGAAACCCCAGCAGCTCCACACCACAAAAACTCCTGACGGTGGAGTCTCTGTAGGGCTGAAAATGCACAAAGTATACTTGTGCATCGCTGAGCAGGCCTGAAAGGCCACACTTTCCCAAGCCGAGAGCCACAAGAACAAAGTGGGGTCTTGACGCTTAAAAATCCTGATGACAGACAGAAAAGGAAATGCACTGGTCTGCCTGACAAGATGTGAGTCACAGCCTTGCAAGGAGCTGAGGAATGGGAGAAAATTCTGAATGTCCTGCCTTTGTCTCAAATTGAAGACACCAGTCAATGGGACCGTCTCTACACCATCCACTAGCACACTCACAATAATGAAAGAACAAGCAGTCTGGCCAGGTATGGTGGCTCACACCTGTAATCCCAGCATTTTAGGAGGCCGAGGTAGCAGCAATGCTCGAGCTCAGGAGTTTGAGACCAGCCTGGACAACAGAGTGAAATCTTGACTCTACAAAAAAATCAAAGCACTAGCCAGGCATGGTGGTGCATGTCTGTAGTTCCAGCTACTCAAGAGGCTGAGGCAGAAGGATTACCTGAGCCCAGGAGGTGGAAGCTGCAGTAAGCAATGATTGTGCCACTGCACCTCAGCCAGGGTGACAAAGTGAGACCCCAACTCAAAAAAACAAGACAAAACAAAGCCATCTTGAGGTAGACCATGGGATATCCATGCAATGGAATCGTATAAAACAACTAAAATCAGATTCATAAAGAAAATGTAATCATATGTGGAAGTGTTGATTACAGCACAGGTTGAGTATTCCTTACCCGAAATGTTTGGGGCCAGAAGAGTTTCGGACTTCAAATTTTTCAGATTTTGAAATATTTGCATTATAGTTACCAACTGAGCATTCCAAATCCTGAAATCCCAAATCCACACTCCAGTGAGCATTACCTTTGAGCATCACGTCAGCACTCACAAAGTTTCAGGTTGTGGAGCATTCTGGATTTCAAATTCTTAGATCAAGGATATTCAACAGAGTTTCCAGTGTACCAGGCACTGTACCAGGCACTTTACCTGTGTCAACTCATGCAATCCTCCTAATGTACCTGCAAGACCACTTCTATTATCAATTCTTGCTCACAGACTGAGGAACAGAGAGGTGAAGAAAACTTACCAAAGATTACACAGCTAATAACTGGCAGAGCTGGAATATGAACCCTGGCAGCCTGGCACTAGAGACCATGTTTTTAACTATCCTGCAATACTGTATGTCCACCCACAATATAATACCATACATAAAATAGTATCTATGTATATATAGCCACCGAAATATTCAATAATAAATATAAGGTCAGGGAGAAATCCTCTAAAATATATGTTTTGTCCAGGTAGTAGAATTAAGGTAATATTTTTTATATACTAATATTTTTCTAAATTTACTACAATTTATAATATCAGAAGGCGATCACAACCATCACAATTTTTAAGTCCTTAAAAACCAAACAGCTGCCAGGCTCGGTGGCTCAGCCTGTAATCCCACGCTTTGGGAGGCTGAGGTGAGTGGATCGCCTGAGCCCGCAGGTTCGAGACCCGCCTGAGCAACCTGGCGAGACCTCATCTCTACAATAAATCAAAAAAATTAGCCAAGTGTGGTAGCGCGTGCCTGCAGTTCCAGCTACTTCAGGCTGAGGCAGAAGGATCGCCAGAGCCCAGCAGGTCGAGGCTGCAGTGGCCGGGAGCAGCCACTGCACTCCAGTCTGAGTGACAGAGTGAGACTCCAACTCAAAAACAAAACAAAACAAAACAAACAAACAAATAGTTGACCAGGCGCAGTGGCTCAAGCCTATCATCCCAGCACTTTGGGAGGTTGAGGAGAGAGGAATGTTTGAGCCCAGGGGTTCGACACCAGCCTGGGCAACTTGGCAAGACCTGGTCTCTACAATAAGTCAAAAAATTAGCTGGGCATGGTAGCATACACTTGTAGTTCCAGCTACTTGGAAGGCTGCGGCAGAAGGATCACCTGAGCCCAGCAGGTAGAGCCCAGCATGCCACGGCCCTCCAGCCTGGGCAACAGAGTGAGACTACAACTCAAGAAAAAAACAAAACAAAAAAACAAATAGTTATCTGGTGTGCCAACACTTGGGATTGCCAGTAATGAGCCAGGCAGTTCTGATGAAACTTTCACACTACTTATTCCCCACTCAACACACCAGTTTCTTGACCTGTGAAACAGGACACCACCTAACCGCAGAGAGTTGTGCAGATTAAATGGGAGCATAATGATATTGCTCCTGGCACCAAATCTGGCGTCAAACAATTGTATCGTCCTTTCCAGAGGATATAAAACATTATTCATAAAAACAACAGCTACCACTTTCTGATGTCCATCACTACTTTCTAACTCCCTAGAAGGTACAAGGAAGAAAATGAAATTCAGGAACTTGCTCAGAGTCATGGAGCCAGTAAGAGGCTGAGTCCAGATTCAAATCAGGTTTGCCCAACTCCCGGGTCCTGACTCTTTCACCAGCCTGCTTCCATTCAGCTGCAGCTCCAAGGAACACCAGGCAACACTACCATGCTGGGCCTTCTTGGCACTGTCTTCCTCTTTCTGGGTCACTCCTTTTTTTTCCAACTATTTCAGGACTTCTTGGGGCCCAGGGAGAAAATACCATGTCTCACACTGAAATGACTACAATGCAGGTCTCAGTATCTTTGTTCATACTCAAAACCTGATCCACCTGGCTCAATTAACCCCAAGTGTCCTTAACTCAGTCCAAGTTGACACACAGACTGACACTGACAGTCCTAGGAGCAAGATTCAACCCTTCCCTTCTGAAGCCATACCTAGGAGCGGTCTTCTCTTTTTATCTTTTGGCATTAAATTCAGGAGAATTGCAACTTTTTGGCTTTTTAAAAAAAGTTTTATAATGGAAAGAACACTTAACATGAGATCTACCCTCTAACCCAATTTTTTTTTTTTGAGTTGGAGTCTCATTCTGTCACCCAGACTGGAGTGCAGTGGCATACTCCCGGCCACCACAGCCTCAACCTGCTGGGCTCCAGCGATCCTTCCACCTCAGCCTTCCAAGTAGCTGGAACTATAGGCACGCCTGGCTCATTTTTTATTTATTGTAGAGACGAGGTCTCGCCAAGTTGCCCAGGCGGATCTCGAACCCGCGGGCTCAGCCTCCCAAAGCGCTGGGAGACAGGCTGAGCCACCAAGCCCGACTTAACCCAATTTTTAAGTGTACAATACATTGCCTACAGGTACAACATTGTACAGCAGAGGTCTAGAGCTTATCATTAACTGTACCTTTATATGTGATTCTACGAGGTAAAAGGGATATGGTGGTCTGTAAATATGCAATCTGCTGGTGGGCACTAGTCCCAGCTCTCCCAAACAGGACAAAAAGCACAACCCCAGGAGGCTCAGATGGGTAAAGGTGATGGCACTGCTGTGGAATACTGTCTGGTCCTCTGGAGAACAAGAGTGTATTTGCACGGCTGGACACTGGAGCACATCCAAACAGGTGACCTCCAACAGGTGGACACTAAGGTTGCTCAAAGCAGGATCATGCTCTGATGATGCTTCCTGACCCACCAGGAGAGGAGGGCCCTGCTTGAAGAAACCAGACAGATGAGTCTTCTAGCCATCGTCACTAACCCCCAGGCAGACTTCCTGCCAAGGTTAATCACACATGACAGAAGAATTGTATACTTAAAAAAATATTTTTTAGGTTCACTATATGGTCCCTTAAGGTGTGGGTCTGATATACAAAAGTCAGTTTTGCTTACTCTACACTCCAGGAGTGTTTCCACAGTCTAAGAGCAAAAGTCACCTTGCCGGGATCCCCCTTAAAGCAAGCAAAGAAAGAACACTTGGAGATTATCAAAGTTCAAGTGAACACTTCACAAACAAGAAAAGTGAATCCAGAAAAAGAGAAGTTGGCACGAGAATCCTTGGAAGCAAAAACTCTTTAAAACTATCCTCTTACACTTTTGCAGTGTCAACTGATATTTAGGCTTGTGTTGGAAAATCTTGTACTTCTGAAGAAGGACAAAGCAGCAAGAGGGAAAAAGTATCTAAAATGAAGACACATACACCACGTTTGTTTTGGAAAAGACCAGTCAAGAGCCCATTTAAGGTTATGAAAAACCCCACCAATGTTTGTCTTTTGAATAATGGAAAAAGATGTTTATTATCTGTAAGAATTATCTCTGCTATTACATGACTCATTCCTGTATGCAAGGCCTGCTCTCATCTGGTGCCAAGGAAAGACTGCTGAATTACAAAGTTTGCAAAAGTTATCACCAACTGATACAACACCGCAGGGCAAACCGATACGCAGCAAATCAACAGTGTGGAGGGACTGTTATTGTTCCTCTCATTATTACCAGCTGTTGCTATTTTACATTAAGGCCTTAATGACATTTTAACTCAAGAAGTAATCAATCTCAGCAGTTGAGCTGCTCAGAAATGCCCACGGAGTCCACACGAGGTCCAAGGGGAAGCCACCATGGGTCTGGGGACTGAGTCACAGGACCAAAGGGCGGGGGGTGGTAGAAACAGAGGGCAGAAACAGGAGAGGGAAGACAATGGACAAAATTCCTGACACAGATGGCATACAAAGAGCCTTTAGTAGTGGAAATGAGCAATCTTATAATTGGCAAAACATGAGCACCTTATTCCTCCTCCCACCAGCATTGATGGAAGGATGGAGGGAAGAATGAGAACGGGTAAAATACTAATATCACTCTACATGTGCCCGGCCCCGGGAGCCCCCAGAACATTTCTACTTCAGTTATCTGAGCCTTAACGCTCTAAGGAAGATGCCACCGTGCCCACACTGCAGACGAGGAGGCAAGGGCACTGGAGGCAGCTCCTCAGGGACAAGTGGCTGGGGGTGGAGGTTAGCTCATGTCCGCAAATGGACAGTTTGAAAATATTAGCCTATGTGTCCCCAAATCATCTCCAGTAATGCACCCTCTACTTCTCTGATGACTCAAAACTCACCCTCAACATATCCACAGCCAAACTCAGGGTTCTGGCTCACCAAAGCCTACCAGTTATAATGCAAATAACAGTTAACATTTATTGAGCATTTACTATGTAGCAATGACGATGCTATGAAGCAACTTAACTTATTACAAACTACTGTAATTATTATTTTTTCATAATTTCTCTCTACCCCCAATACCAACCCCCCCCCTTTGCCCAAGTTATCACATTCGCCTCCTGATTGACCTACACCTGCTCCAACCCCCTTCCTCTGCACACCTTGATTGGAGTAAGCTATCTAAGACTCATACCTCATCACTCTCACTGCCTCTACCCTTCAGTCCAGGCCCAGCAAGAGGGCCCCACCCACCTCTCCATCCTAGTCACAGCTTGCTTCCAGTGCCTCACTTAGCTTCTTCCCGCCAGGGCTTTGCTGTTTCTTTTGCCTGGACTATGACTCCCTCAGCTCAAGCGACCCGCCCCCCCCACATCATGGCTCTCACGCAATGTCTCTTTCTGGCACCATGACTCTGGTTGGTGCCCGTTGCCCCCACTAGGCTGCAGGTTCCAGGGGAGCAAGGGAAGAGTTTGTTCTTGGTCACTTCTGGGTCAACCACAGACTCCCACCTGGTGAATCATTCCCAGAACAATTCGATGACTCCCAAATCTGCTTGCATGCCAGGAAGCATGCAGGCTGAGCTGGCTCCAGTCCTGAGGTAGGCCTTCCACCACCACATCAACACAGCAAGGACAGGAGGAGGGGCACTAGGCATGGCATCAGCACATGAAAACCTTGAGGTCCGACAGTGACCACTCAACCTCGGAAAAACTCCAGGCATGACCTCATTGGAAACCATGTCTTTTGTTTTGTTTTTGAGTTGGAGTCTCACTGTCACCCAGGCTGGAGGACTGTGGCATGCTCCTGGCCACCCCAGCCTTGACCTGCTGGGCTCAGGTGATCCATCTGCCTCAGCCTTCCAAGTAGCTGGAACTACAGGTGCGCGCCACCATGCCTGGCTAATTTTGTGATTTATTGTAGAGATGAGGTCTCTCCAAGTTGCCCAGGCCAGTCTCGAACCCACAGGCTCAGGCGATCCTCTCACCTCGGCCTCCCAAAGTGCTGGGATTATAGGCGTGAGCCACCGCGTCCGGCCGGAATCCATGTCAACGCACAAGTCCTTGTACTCTAGCACAAACCCTTCTGCTCTCGCCTCCAGCACCTCCTCTTCTCCCACTATCCCTGCTTTTAGCATAAATAACATCACTGTACCTCCCCCCCCATGATACCTTACATCACTGTATCCCCCACCCCCACATGATACCTTACAGCTTCTTGATACTAAGATCTGCAAGCTGAAACACAGGCACTGCATCACCTGGCCCTGGCACCTCACTCACTAACAGTGCCTTCTTTCCACACCTTGGCCTGGAAGCCCTCACCCTTCCTAGACTCTCCCCAGGGCTTCTCCTTCCACCAGGACCTCCCCCTCCTCCAGGTCCCTCCACATTACCACACTTTGCTTCTTCACAACACATTTCAAGACCAAAAATGACTGCACTTGTTTCTTA
Source organism: Cephalopachus bancanus (assembly GCA_027257055.1). NCBI lineage: Eukaryota > Metazoa > Chordata > Mammalia > Primates > Tarsiidae > Cephalopachus > Cephalopachus bancanus. The sequence goes on along the minus strand of JAPVLO010000294.1, from coordinate 1,879,010 downwards.
TTATTATTTTATTCATTTTAGAGACAGGGCCTCACTCTGTCACCCAGGTTGGAGTGTAGTGGTGCAATCATAGCTCACTGCATGCATGAATACCTGGGCTCAAGAGATCCTCCTGCCTCAGCCTCCCAAGTAGCTGGGACTATGTTAGATGCATTCACTCATCCCCAGACAACAACTCCAGTGCCAATTTACAGAGGAGGGAAAGGAGGGGCGAAGAGGGTAAGGGCAGGGGTCACCTAGGATTCAGAGCCAGGTAGCCAGCTGCAAGGTCTGTGATTTCAACACTCCCCTGCACTCCAGCCTGGGCAACAGAGTGAGACTCCAACTTAAAAAAAAAAAAAACACTCCCCTGGAGCATGAGTGGACTGCAGATTCGCCTCCCCAAGTGACCAGGGCTCCTGGAGGACAGGCACCCCATCTGGGTCCACTGGTTTCCCCAAGGTCAGGCACTTCAAGAGGAGGTCCTAGATAAAAGCTTGGGGATACACTCAGGAATGCAAGGATGCCTTGACCAGAAAAGCCCTATGAAAGACAGGCAAGACTAGCAGCAAGGAGCACCATCTCCACCATATTTATAACTCATGCCCGCACTCACAGAAGGATGAGGAATGAAACACTGATCACATATGACATAAAGCCCAAAGAACAAGTGGGCCCCATAAAGTCCCCTATTATACCCCATAATGCCTGAATCCCAACTTTTAAAACTCTTTTCCAGAACAAGTCAAGCAAATGTCATTTGGAGGGCTTTCCTCCTGCTTAATTTTGAAAAGTTATATAAGAGTACTAAGACCAGCCGGGCTCGGTGGCTCAGCCTGTAATCCCATGCTTTGGAAGGCTGAGGTGAGTGGAATGCCTGAGCCCGCGAGTTTGAGACCCGCCTGGGCAACTTGGCGAGACCTCATCTCTACAATAAAACAAAAATTAGCCGGGCATGGCAGCGCACGCCTGTAGTTCCAGCTACTTGGAAGGCTGAGGTGGAAGGATCGCCGGAGCCCAGCAGGTCGAGGCTGTGGTGGCTGGGAGCAGCCACTGCGCTCCAGTCGGGGCGACAGAGTGAGACTCCAACTCAAAAAAAAAAAAAAAAAAAGTACTAAGACTTTCTACTGAGGCCAAGTACTGTGGCTCACACTATAATCCCAGCACGTTGGGAGGCAGAGACGAGAGGACTACCTGAGCCTAGGGGTTCGAAACAAGCCTGGGTAACTTGGCAAGACCTCAGTTCTACAATAAAAAAATTAACTGGGCGTGGTAGTGTGCACTTGTAGTTCCAGCTACTTGGGAGGCTGAGACAGAAGGATGGCCTGAGCCCAGCAGGTTGAGGCTGTGGTAGCCATGATTGTGCCACTGCAGTCCAGCCCAGTGACAGAGACTCTGACTCAAAAAAAACCCCCAAAAAACCACCTTCTATTAATTATTTATTATGTGCTACACATTAATGCAGATTCCTCACAACAACTCTCTGCGGTACACATGATCACCCCAACTGACAACTGTGGAAACTGAGGCTCCGCGATTTGAAGGACTCGCCTAAGGCTCCAGAGCTGGCAAGCAGAAAGTCAGGCTGCCTTGTGCAAGCTTGCATTCTACACACAATGCCAAAAGCTTCAGTAATTCATTTCAGAAAGCCATTGTCACAATTTCCTTCAGACTGCTTAAAAATACTCATTCAAGTAGTAGAGCTTAGAAGCTCTGAGGCAAAGGCAGAACCTCCTTTGGGTGACGCATCTGAGAAAATTACTGTACTGCTCATCGAAATGAGTCTGAAATGCCCTGCTGCAGCATAAAAGCTCCTCTAGTGAGAACCTGCAGACATCAGCAGGAACTGTGAAGGAAAGATCAACTCTTAGTGAAGGGAGGAAGGAGGGGCCGAGAGGACGAGTTAACACTGAATTCACAAGACACCCCCATCCTGGAAAGAGGAAGCCAAAGTGCAGAACAAGCAGCCAGGAAGCAGAGGGCCCAGAGGGCTGACAGCTCAGAGCCTTGCAGACCGTAGCAGGCAGTTGAGTGTGAGGACAGAGCAGGACAAGCTGTGAGACCCATCCAGTGGCAGGCAGAGGCAAATCTGGTGAGCAAGCAAGTGTACTCAGGCTAAGGGCAAACAAAGGGGCCCATCTAAGAAATATGAAAAGCTTGGCTGTGCTTCTGTGATCAGGTTAGTAAGAGTGGAGAATGGCAACAAAAAGCATTCACACCAGCCACCAGGGCACCTGGGACCCCCAGGGGCTCATACCACCAAAGACCATGTTGACAGTCTGTTCCCATTTTTATTTCTCAACTCAAAAAATACAATCAAACTTTATTCTCTAAAAGAGGACGATGGGAGAGGAACACTTCATGGCCACAGGAGGGGTCAGACACCAGGTTTCCCTCACCAGTTCCCACTGGCCTTAAGGCTGATACTGTTATTTACACACACACACACACACACACACACACACACACACACACACACACACAGACACACACAGTTGATCCTTTCACATACTGGCAGTTTGTGACAAGTAGGACACACACAGCAAGTGCCTGCCGGTCCATCACCGCCCTGCCACATGTTGGGTCTCTGACCATCTACTAGCTACCGTGGGCCTTTGGAGTTGGAATCCTGCTCGATAAAAGTCACTGAGGAACTACAAGGAGAAGAGAATGGAATGGCTCCAATGCACAAATGTGTCACTCATCTTATATCCTTCTATAAGGAATGGCAGACTCAGGTCCAAGGACACTGCCACACACAGCACCAGAGGCTAACAGACACTTACTTTCCAAGCCATGGAGGTCCCAATCTCAGAGCTGGTTATTTGCTCAGGAAAAACAAAGACCAATTTCCTGAATCTTATAGGGTTTCCTACTTGCAAAGTTTGTAATTTTAAGAGCAACCAACAATCTGCCATGGTAAAATGTAACAAGTTGAAGAGAAAAGAGCTTTCAGAAGTAAATGAAAGAAATTTTTTAAATAACCTTTGAACACTAATGATACCCCCTAGAAGAGGGTCAGATGCAAATCCAAGGCAGGATGAGGTATTCTGCTGGAAACTAGTTTAAAAAAAAACCCACAAGATAATCTCTAGTTTCAAAAAGACGCTGGCACACGGGACCATCTTTCCTACAACACTATCCTCAAGAGTTCAATATATTAGATTCCCCTAAATGTAGTTGTTCTTGGTGCATAAATAAATTAGATGGAATGCAGAACCAGCCCTACTCATGCCAACTCCTCAGTTCAAGAAAAAATTATAGCGAGGCAAACTCTGGCTCACAGGCCAGCCTGTCTTTTAAGAATCAGACATCCTCAGATAGACTACTCCATGGGATCTACTTGAGACAGGGGGATGGTGCAGCCTATGACAAGAACAGCTCAGATCATAGGATTCTGAACCCCAACACAAAATCAATCATGTTATAAAGGGAGCAGGAAAGATGATCCTTAATCTCTGATACGATTTCTGCAAGTGATGCTGTTGCATGGCTCATCTTAGTTCCTAAAGGTCACGAGATGGTAAGAACACTAATAAGGGTCATTATACTCACTTGAACAGGCCACTCTTGAGGATTTTCATCAAGGAAATGGAATAATGGTCAGCATTCCAGACTATTGCTTAGAGATTAGCTCTATGTGTGTGTTGTGGGGTAGTCTAAAGGGTTACATTTAACCCCAAAAAGGCAGGAAGTTCCAGCAAAAAGGTGGTCATTCTAAGTTTTGTCGGAACTAAAGCACAGCAGGAAAATCTAGCAAACCAAAGGGGAATTAGAAACAGTCACAAAGGGAGGGGCCTTGGGATTAATGGACTCTCTAATTTTTTAATTTCCTGAGGTTTACGGCTAATTAGGCCCCTCAGCCATATTGTAATGCGATCGAATTTCAACTGAGTTCACAGAAAGCTGAAGGGGGAAGATGGCACAGACATCACCAGAAGGCCCTGGGGCCTGCAGGCAAGACCAGCACTTGCTTCCGGCCTTGATCCACACTAATTAGGTACCTCTAATTCCTCAAACAATGGCAAGGAGGCCAGCTCAGAGGGCACTGTGCAATCCACTGTGGACACTCGGGGAGTGCTTTTCTTACAACACTACATGCCGATAATTCTCTACTTTGGTACAAGCACATATACACACACAGCTCAAGGTGGGAATAAGTGACACTGAGTGCAACTAGCAAACACACGTGGACAAAAATATTCAACCTTACCAACCAAAGACATACAGATGAAAAGTGAGGTACTATTTACTGCTTATTAAATTAGAAATTAGGGGAAACAGCCGGGCTTGGTGGCTCAGCCTGAAATCCCACGCTTTGGGAGGCTGAGGTGAGTGGACTGCCTGAGCCCGCGGGTTCAAGACCTGCCTGGGCAACTTGGTGAAACCTCATCTCTACAACAAATCAAAAATTAGCCAGCGTGATAGCGCAAGCCTGTAGTTCCAGCTACTTGGAAGGCTGAGGCGGAAGGATCGCTGGAGCCCAGCAGATCGAGGCTGCAATGGCCGGGAGTGGGCACTGCACCCCAGTCTGGGCGACAGAGTGAGACTCCAACTCAAAAAAAAAAGAAGGGGAAATAAACACCCAGTGTTGACAAAGAAGCAACAACCTGACAGTCATATTGCAGGTGGCATCATGAATCGGTCTGACACTTTGGGAAGCAACCTGGCAGTACTTGTCAAGAGCTACACCATAACCTGCCTCCTGGGAATCTACCCTAGGAAAGAATCCAAACACAGAAAAAACTGTGTAAGGTACCAGTCACTGTAACATTGTTTATAATGCCAAAATACTGGAAGCAATCTAAGGCCAACGTCAGGGAAGTTACTGCTCTATCGGATCCTCTCTAAGAAGTACTGAACAGCCACTAAGGAATAATGGTTATGAAGACCTCTTTTAATAATGTGGAAAAAGTCTTAAGTCATGTTAATTTTTAAAAGGAAAATAAGTAATGACATGTAATCTATGACTACACTGATCAAAAACCACATGTATATGAGAAATGAAAGGAGTTACCAAAAAAATGAAACTGTTACAAAGTGAGTTTTTTCCTTCTATGAAATCTAAACGTTCCATAATAAAGCCTTATTAAGTTACACCTTATGAAATCGCCAACAACCATTTTTGGCCCACAAAAGTTGCAATTTCACACGGTTTAACCTAATACATTCATAATTGAAGTTTTAATAACGCCAGGTGTTCACAGCATTCGTCCTTATTCTATGCCACCACCACCCTCATATACAGAAGCATCTGCACACACACGTGGTACACAAGGTGAGTGATCTAAAGGTCAGTCTTCAGAATTCTGCAGTCCAAAAAAGTACAGAAACCCTTCTAAGAGGACATGAAACAACTGATAGAAAAAAAATAGTCAAAGTCAGTTTCAGTTGCATCATATTTAAGCCCAATTCTGTAAAACACAGGCAGGTTTACCTCCTCAAAACTAGGTGGAGATGGCACCTCTATGCTGTAAATTCAAAGGGCAGAAACCCTTCACCGCATCAGGAAAGCTAGTATGCAGAGTAAAACACTGGAGCTTGTTGGGTGGGGAAAGTTCTATCTCCGCTCTTGTCCCTCCTGTCTGCCTGCCCTTCCAAAGGCCTCCTTCCCTTTCAAGGAGGTCCTGCTTTTCCAGGTCAGAGTCTCACAGGATGTCTGCTTCAGGACACAGTCAATTTATTCAACCAAGTACCCCGATTTCTCACACCCAGAAAAGGATCAGAAGGATAGAAAGGTGCTCTGAGAAAAAAAACAGGCTGAACCTGTAAGGGAAGAACCATTTTTTAAAAATATCAGCACATGCACAGAAAATGCACGCACATCTACCAAACTATTAGCAATATCTCAGAGAATAAAGGAAGCTTTCACTTTCCAAGTTACACATTTCTATGTTGTTTAAATAGAGTAAATATTACTTTAAAAATAAGGGAAAAATAAGGATATTAAAGTATTTTTAAAAACAGAAAAGGAGAGACCTGCTTTGATTGATTTTTTAAACTTCCTACTGCTCCAGGCTCAGTCTCCCAGCTACTACTACTTCATAAATCTCAAGTGACCCAGCCAGGCGCAGTGGCTCAGGCCTGTAATCCCAGTACCTTGGGCAGTAGAGGCGAGAGGACTGCCTGAGCTCAGGGGTTCGAGACCAGCCTAGGCAACTTGGCGTAGACCTCATCTCAACAATAAATCAAAAAAATTAGCTTGGTGTGGTAATGTACACCTGTGGCTCCAGTCCGGGCTACTTGGAAGGTTGAGGCACAAGGATCATCTAAGCCCAACAGGTCGAGGCCACTGCAGTCCAGCCTGGGTGACAGAATGATACTCCAACTCAAAAATAAAAATAAAAAAAAGAAACAGTAGAATCCCTATCTATGGTGTTGCTTCTGTGGTTTCAGTTACCAATAGCCAATAGTGGCTTGAAAATATTAAATGAAAAATTCCCAGTAATATACAAACCAGAAATTTGAAATTCTGTGCTGTTCTGAGTAACATGATGAAATCTCCCACTGTCCTGCCCCCGATATAAATTATCCCTTGTCCACTGAATCCACACTGTCTATGCTACCCACCTGTTAGTTACTAAGCAGCCCTCTTGGCGATCAGATCAACAGTAGAGGTATTGTAGTACTTATGTTCAAGTCACCTTTATTTGACTTGATGGTCCCAAGGTGCCAAGAGTAGTGATGCTGGCAACTCAGAGATGCCAAAGAGAAGTTGTCAAGTGAACATTCTTTTCTTTCTTTTTTTTTTTTTTTTTTTTTTTTTGAGACAGCATCTCACTGTGTCACCTGGGATCAGTGCAGTGGCACAATCACAACTCACCACAGCTTCGATCTCCTGGGCTCAGGTGATCCTTCCACTTCAGCCTTCCAAGTAGCTGGGACCACAGGCAAGTGCCACCATGCTCAGTTATTTTTTTTATTTTCTGGAAAGACAAGGTCTTGCTATGTTGCCTAGGCTTGTCTCAAACTCCTGGGCTCAAGCAATCCTCTCCCCTCGAACTCCCAAAATGCTGAGATTACAGGTGTAAGGCATCGTGCCTAGCCTGTTCTTGACTTAATAAGGAGAGAAAATAAAATCATATGCTGAGGTTGCTAGCACCTACAGTAAAAATTAATCTTCCTGGCCAGGTGCGGTGGCTCACACCTATAATCCCAGCACTTTAGGAGGCCAAGGTGAGAAGATTGCCTGAGTCTGGGCAACTTGGCAAGACCTCATCTCTAAAATAAATCAAAAAATTAGCAGGGCATGGTGGCATGTGCCTGTAGTTTCAGCAATTTGGAAGGCTGAGGCAGAAGGATCACCTGAGCCCAGCAGGTCAAGGCTGCGGTAGCTGTGAGCATATGACTGCACTCCAGTCTTGGTGACAGAGTGAGATTCCCACTCAAAGAATAAAAAAAAAAGGGGGGGGGGAATCTTCTATTTGTAAAATTGTAAAGAAGGGGGAAAATCCATGCTAGCTTTGCTGTCGCACCTCCAACTGCACAAGTTACAGCCAGTGCATAACAGGTGCTTATGGAAAAGGCATTAAATTTGTGGGTGGAAGACACGAACAGGAACATGTTCAGAACGATGGTACCATCTGAGGTTTCAAGTATCCACTGGGGGTCTTGAAACATATCTTCTTAAATAAGGGGAAACAACTACATTGCTCCTTCATAGCAGCTACTGCTGGCATCTACAGGTAGCCAAGGACTCCAGCTAGGACCCCCAACAGACACATGATGTCTGCTGTTTACTGCATCTGTATAAGTCTATTATTTGAATTGCATTATTAGCCTTTAGGGACCAAGCCAGTCTTCTCTGGAGAAGGGCACCAGGGGCTGTGCAGGCCAGGTACTCCTTTACTCTTTAAAACAACCCAGGAGGTAGGGAGAACAAGAAAGGAAAGCTCAAGATCAGAGGCAGGCTGCCAGAAGGCCAGGCTTTCTTATTCACCTGGACCCCCAGCACAGCATGTGGCCCATGGGAATCAACAGAAGTACCACTGGCCGGCTGTGAGAATGGATCCTCACAGGCTCAGAGAGGGAAGGGACTTGCACAAGGACACCCAGTCAGTAAGTAGGACACCCAGTCAGTAAGCAGGGGTGGGGTTCACATCCAAGCCCCACACCAAAGAGTTCTGCCCCAGGTCGCTACTGTTTTGCAGCACAGGAGGGACAGACGAATGCTGCAGGATGAACTTTGCCTCTTCCTCTCTCCCCAGCCCACTGCCACTCCCTGGAGCGCCTGGTAGTGACCAGATTTTACCCAGCCTGAGCTGAGCATAGGCACCCAGCAGGCACTCCAGTCGGGGCATGTTTCACGCCAGCAGGCTCTTCATGGATATGCCTGGGGGCGTGAGCTGGCAGGACGAGCTGACCTCCAGGCACACAGCTGCTCGCCTGAGCCTAAATACTAAAACCACAGGCAGGGTACTGCACTCTGATGTGAGCACTCAGGTAAAGTATACTTTTTAAAAAACCTGTTTGAATGTTTACTTAATGATTTTAAATGGTTAAGGAAGTGGAATCTTTTATTTTATTTTATTTTTAGTTGGGGGGGTCTCTGTCACTCAGGCTGAAGTGCAGCCTGGAGCACAACGAACACGGCTCATGGCAGTCTCAACCTACTGGGCTCCGGCGATCCTTCCACTTCAGAATCCCAAGTAGCTGGGACTACAGGTGCATACCACCACACTCGGCTAATATTTTTATTTTTTTGTACAGATGAGGTTTTGCTATGTTGCCCAGGCTGGTCTTGAACTCCTAGGCTCAAGCCATCTACCTCAGCCTTCCAAAGTGCTGGGATTACAGGAGTAAGTCACCATGCCAGCCTGGAATCTATCTTTTAAACAGTCATTGCATAAACATTTAACTGAAGATGAACTTAGAATGGAGCAAACCTGAGTGGGAATCTGAAAGCTACAGTAAACCAGCAGCAAAACAACAGACAAATTACCTAACCTCACTGAGGCTAAATTTTCTCATCTATAAAACTAGGAAAATAACACCTAAGTCATTGGGATGTATGAAGAGAAATGCATTTAAATGAGGTAATACATTTACTTAATGTCTTGAATACTAATCCTGGCACACCGGGCATTCAATAAATAAGTGCTATTACTACTGATTCCATGAAAGACAGAATCATAAAAATGACTGCACAAGAAGGGACCTGTGTTCCCAGCTACTCGGAAGGCTGAGGCAGGAGGACTGCTTAAAGCCAGAAGTTCCAAGGCTGCACTGAGCTATGATCAAACCTATGAATAGCCCCTGCACTCCAGTCTGAGCAACACAGTAAGCTTCCAGCTCTTTTAAAAAAAAAAAAAAAGCCCATCTAGTTCAATACTCTCAATACAGTTGGAAAAACTGAGGCCTAAGGAGGGTAAGCATGTTAGATTGCTTCTGATTATCCATCACAGCATTCACCACGGTGTTTGATAAATAGTAGCCACCCAATAAGTGTACTGAATACCATACATGAAACAACATATTTACCTATTAACTTAATCTGCATTAAAATAATTAAACATGGGTACAGTTTAGTGGTATTCCTTATGGCTCTGATTCAGAATAAATAATTTTTTAAAGAAAATTCCTCAGTGAGAGTTAACATTCATCTGGACCTGCACCGTTCAGTAGGGTGGCCATTAGCCACATGTGGTTATTTAAAGTTAAGTCAATAAAAATTAAATAAAACTGAATATTCAGTTCCTCAGTCACACTAGCCACACTGCAAATGCTCAAGGGCCACATGTGGGCGGCAACTACTGGACAGTGCAGATATGCAACATTTCCATCAGCACAGCTGCAGAAGAGGGAAGACATCATTGAATAATGTGTAATTGCTGTTCTTTTTTTTTTTTTTTTTTTGATTTGGAGTCTCACTCCGTCGCCCAGGCTGTAGTGCAGTGACACACTCATAGACACCCCAGCATCGACCTGCCAGGTTCCAGCAATCCTTCCGCCTCAGCCTTCCAGGTAACTGGAACTACAGATGAGCACCACCACACCCAGCTAATTTTTACTGTAGAGATGAGGGCTCGTCAAGTTGCCCAGGTGGGTCTCAAACCTGTGGGCTCAGGCAACTCCTCACCTCAGCCTCTCAAAGTGCTGGGATTACAGGCTTGAGCCATTGTGCCTGCCCAGTAATTTCTGTTCTTAAACAGTAGATTTGGTTTTCTAAATGCTACTGTCTGTTAACAGCACTGCAAGAAGGGAAAGGCCTCATTGGCTTTCTTTTTTATGCAAATCTGCATATTCCTGTCAAGTTCAATCTCCCTCAGAAAGTTCAGAGTATACTGTTAAGTGATTGCTGGGGTCTAGAGGGCAATGTCTGGGGTCTAGGAGCAGGTAAGAGCACAAAGGGTTTTAATAAAATGTGTTCTGAGAGACTCCAGCAACTGCCAGAGGACTCTTGCTCTGGGGTCTCTCCAAGAAACGCTCTGGTCGAGTGCAGCCGCCATCCCTCTGTGACCAAGCTGGGAGAACAGGACTTGACTTAGGTGCTCATCTTTCTTTGAAGTGGATGTGCTTGTAGTCCTAGGGCTCTCCCAGGTCCCTCAATGACCAGTTCTTCTCCAAGGATTGGAGAATATCCCAGGGAGGCAAAAGTGGCTGCTATACAGAGCCCTGGCGATGATGGGGCTTTGGACCTTTGTCTACAAAATCTTTGAGATGTTGCTGGGGAAGGAGGTGAGAGCTCCTCAGCCTGACGTGGACTGTGGCAGCCGGTATGCCAGGGTCCGCTGGCTGGAGGAGGAGCCTCCCAAGTCTCACCAGTGCTGGGGTGCAACTGAGCCCTGGCACCTGTGGGGCTGACGCCTAGACCAGCTTTGGAAGCAGCACAATTCCCAGATCCAACACTGCCTGCAGCCAGGATGGGGCTGCCAGAGAAATGGCGTGAGAAGGAAGCACGCAGAGCTGCAAGAAGCCTGGCCAGGCTGCAGATTCCAAACCAGAGACTCGCGTCCTGTTGTTCAGACGGCACAGTGGTGGCATTGCTAAGTGTGCAGCACTTCTTTTAAAATACTTTTGAACATACTTTATTTTAACCTTTAAGAACCAAAACAACATTTGGAATACTTTCCGAATCCATTCTTGGATTTTAGAATGGAGGCTTAATTCTGGAATATGTGTTTTACAACAGCTTCAATGTGAAAAAAAATGTTTTTAGAAGCAAATTTGGGCTTACATGAACACACAGTGGTCCTCGTACCTGAGGTGACCATGGTCTTCAAGAGAAGCAGCAGCATTCTCTGATACACAAGTTGCTGTGTGTGCAAATGAGCCTGCTTTTATGCTTGTATTATTTTGCATTGACTGTTCATTTTGAGTGTTCATAATCCTACTTTGCTTCTTCCTAAGTTTTTGTTTTAGCAATTGTGTACACTGAACCACACAGAATAAATAAAAGAAATAAATGTGTGAAATAAACAGTGAAAAATAAATAAATAAATAAATAAAATGTGTTCTGTATAAACCCCTAACTTGAGCTTATTCTCCATACCAGAAACCTAAGCATTCTTTAACACAGGTCAGGGACCACGCACCAAGCCTCACTTACATAAAAAACCCCATATAAGACTGGGTCCGCTACCTCTGCAAAGCACTTGTGGTTTTGCAAGCGGATGTGATTTCTTAGAAGTCAGTAAACAAATTTCCTTTTACAACTGAATTCTAATGCAAAATACTCTATGATTCCACCTAACCTAGCAGTCTCATAATCCCCCCACCTACCTACTCCTACCCATTAATGGTCAGGAGAGCAAAAAGCCCTGCTGATGGAATGACTCGGGTAGTTAGGCTAGTTGTCGGGACAGTGGCCACCATGCCTACCTCCACCACCTTCTTCTGAGGCCCCAGCAGGTTGGCACTCCCTCTAGGAACTAAAAAGGTCACTTGGCACCCTTAGCTCCTAGGACACTAGCACATATGACCAAGTTAAAGACTCCACACACATCTTCTCATCTGCAGGTGAGGCCCTTTCAAAGCACACAGTGCAGAAGCAGGTGTACAGTATCCCATCCTTTATGTAAAAAGGGTGGGAAAACAGAATATATCTGTATTTGCTTGTTATACCTAAAGAAATGAAAGAAAAAAGCATGTCCACACAAAAATTTACCCATGAAGATTTACAAGAGAATCATTCATAACAACCATCAACTGGAGGCAACCTAAATGAGCATCAACTGATAAGGGGTATACCCATACCATGGAATATTATACAGCAATCAAAAGGAACAAAATATTAATACATGCAACATGAATCCAAAAGACCAAGTTATGGGAAAGAAGTCAAGCACAAAAGCCTACATACTATATGACTCCGTTTATATAAAATTATAGAAAAGGCAAAAAACTATGGTGACAAAGCAGATTAGTGGTTGTATAGGGAAAGGCAATAAGGTTGTCTAGAAAAGCGGAACAGGTGCAAAGGGGCATGAGGGAACTTTTTAAGGCGGGGAAACTATTCTATAACTTGACTGTGTGGTGACTACATTACTACTCCCAATACACACTAAACTATACCCATGAAACTGGTGAATTTTATATGTAAATAACATCCCAACAAAACAAGCAAAAAGAAGAGACCCTAGAGACATTAACAGCAGTTACAAGGGGTGCAGGGGTTGGAAGAGACTGGACATATGAGGAGGGGACAGGGCTACAAGAGAGACTTTTCATTATATCATGTTTTATGTATGCTATAGTCTGAATGTTGGTGTTTCTTCTAGAATTCACAACTTAATCCCCAATGCAATAGTCAAGAGACGGGGCCTTTTGGTAGGTGAGTCTCATGAATGAGACTAATGCCCTTATAAAAGATACCCAGAGCCGGGCTCGGTGGCTCAGCCTATAACCCCGCGCCTTTGGGAGGCTGAGGTGAGTGGATTGCCTGAGTCCGCGGGTTCAAGACCCGCCTGGGCAGTGAGACCTCATCTCTACAATAAATCAAAAAATCAGTCGGGCATGGTAGCACATGCCTGTAATTCCAGCTTCTCAGAAGGCTGAGGCGGAAGGATCGCCGGAGCCCAGCAGGCGAGTCTGCGGTGGCCGGGAGCGGCCACTGCACTCCAGTCTGGGTGACCGAGTGAGACTCCAACTCAAAAAAAAAAAAAAGATACCCAAGGGAGTCAACTAGCCCCTCCTACCGAGTGAGGCACCATCTGTGAAGCAGAGTGCAAGCATTCCCCAGACACCAAACCTGACAGAGTCTTGATCCTGGACTTCCCAGCTTCCAGAACTGTAAGCAATACATTTCTGTTGTTTATAAATTACACAGTCTGCCGGGCTCGGTGGCTCAGCCTGTAATCCCGCGCCTTGGGGGGCTGAGGTGAGTGGATTGCCTGAGCCCGCGGGTTTGAGACCTCATCTCTACAATAAATCAAAAAATTAGCCGGGTGTGGTAGCACGCGCCTGTAATTCCAGCTACTTGGAAGCCTGAGGCGGAAGGATGGCCGGAGCCCAGCAGGTCGAGGCTCCCGGCCACTGCACTCCAGTCTGGGTGACAGAGTGAGACTCCAACTCAAAAAAAACAAAACAAAAAAATTACACAGTCTAAGGTGTTTAGTTACTGACAGCACAAAAAAAGAAAATGTACATATTTTTATTTTTGAAACTTGTAACTGAATTGTCTATTCCAGAACTGAGCTACAATTCTTTCAAAACCAACTACAGAAGGAACTCTGCAGAGGCACAGGTGGGGCAGTGATCCACTGCTGGGCTCCTGTTGGTGGGGTATGGGCACAAAAAGCTTAAAAAGGGTGGGGGGATGAAAAGCCTCTGGAGCCAACCAGAGTTGAATGTAGAAAACCATCTATCACCTCTCCTCCCAGAAGTCAGTGCTCCCTGTCCCAGGTCTCTGGACTCCATGTGATAAAGACAATAGCTACCATTTACTGAGCACTTACTATGTCCCAGGCGATTCTACATATCTGACATGTATTATCTCATCAACAATGATAAAATCAACAACATGTATCAATATGCTAGACAGAAGGACAGGCATTTGACCTGCTGTATCTCACTCAATTAACCCCAAATAGGTCCTATGATGAGGAACCAATCCCACGGAGTCAAGAGGTGACGCCTACAGCTACAACAGCTAAAAGTAGAGACTTAAACCCAGGCAGTCTGGCTCCCAAAGCCAAGAAGTAAACCTATGTTCAAGTGTAACTCTGTTACTGGAACAAAGGCAATACTAACCCCTGCACCCATTTAGGCTGAGGCAGAGTGGGTGGGAGATCAGACCCCAGGGTAAATCTGTGCTCCTGGCACCTTCCACCAGCATAAGAAATCTGCTAGGAGGGTCTTTCATTCCCACATTGGGGAAGACAAGCCAGAGGGACACAGGATCCTGCCTGGCTCCAAAGCCCTTACTCCTTGCACTCAACCAAGCTGCCTCCTTGGCTAATAAGCAGTGTGAGCTGAACCCCAAATAAAAATATGCAGCACATGTGAAGACAAAATGTTCCTAAGTCACAATATCTTAAAATCCTTTTGAGCAAATGAATTACATGTTCAGGTCAGAGCCCTGAGTTTCTTCACCACCCAGGAGCTGTAAGAGGGGCTGAGTAACCACAGAAGTCAATCAATGGCATCAAGCAATCCTTGAGCCTGGAAGGACCCAGGTGCTCACATAATCCAAGATGCAGAAAATGAGGCATGGACAAAGAGTTCAACATCACACAGCCCATCAGGCTTCAAGATGGAGCCTGAAGTCAGGGCTTCAGATGCCTGGTACTGTGCTTTTTCTGTCCCCTGCATGCAGCATGTCCCAGGGTGTACTGTGCAGACCAGTGGGGAGGTTTTAGGAGAAATATGGATGAATGCAATTTAATGATTACCTACTTTGAATGTTCACAGAAAAAAATGTAACTAGCACATCAAATGTGATTTTGCAGATATTTCTGCTTAGAAAGTGGCTAAAGCAAACTGTGATGTTGGACTCAAGCCAATTTTAAGAAAATGAATAATAATAATAAATAATATAATATATAATATATTATATATTATTATATATAATATAATATATATAATAAATAAATAATATAATAAATAATAATAATAATAAAGGTAGTACACAAATTCAGCAAACATTGTGCTGACTGATGCTAGGCTCTCTCTTGCAGTTGGCTAAAGCAAGAAAGAATAAAATGAAAAATAAAAGAGAAGAAAGAATGGAGGGAAGGAGATGAACAGAAGAGTGGTGGAGTCCTGTCATGGTCCCCTCTGGTGACTTAGCCCTTACCACAAGAGTGAAGTCACCGCAGCACAGGACACAGATGTGCTGCGCTCCTTCTTCCCCCAGCTCATCTAGTCGTGAACCAATAGTCCTCTCATCCAAAACATGCTACGGTCCAAAGATCCAAACACCACACATCAGCCTAGTCAGGGAGAGCAAATGTCCTGAGTCCTGTGAGACTCCCCCCACACTTCCCAAGACTACCATCAGGATGACCTCCCTCTATTGCCAAAACCTGAGCCAGGTTAGACGGTTCATCCATTACCCTGCCTTAGTGGTTCAGATGTTCTTCCTATTTTGCTACATGCTTCCTTTAAACTTCAAGGGCAGAAAAGCCAAAAGCACCCCTGAAAGTCTCCCCAATACACGAGAGCCCAAACAACCAGAGCTGTTTGGGTATAAAGGATGATTTGGGTTCATACGACATCTCACTACACTTCCCCACATTTGGTTCCACACCAACATCATCTGCAGGGAACTGGGCTTGAAAACACTGCAGGGCAACAGGGCTCTCGAGAGCCGTGCCCATCCCACCGCTGCAGAGCCTAACGAAGAATGTAGCCCTCATCTAAAACCACCAGGACCCATGACCATGCCTGGAGCCAGACAGAAGCAGGAAGCAACTCAAGTCTTTTGAAAAAGATTCACTGATTTACTAGAAAATTACGATCAAATACTTATAGGGATTATGCCTTCCCTCCAAACCCCCCCTTCCAAAAAGCCAATCAAGATTTGTAGAAGAATCTTACTTATAACTTTTTAAAGCATCATCATAGCCAGGCACGGTGGCTCACATCTATAAATCCCAGCACTTTGAGAGGCAAAGGTGAGAGGACTGCCTGAGCCCAGAGGTTCGAGACCAGTCCGGAAAACCTGGCGAGACCTTATCTCTACAATAAATAAAAAAATTAGCCAGGCATGGTGGTACATTCCTGTAGTTCCAGCTACTTGGAAGGCTGAGGTGGAATGATTGCTTGGTCCCAGCAGGTTGAGGCTGCTATAGCCATGAGCATGTCACTCACTCCAGCCTGGGCAACAGAGTGAGACTCCAACTCAATCAATCAATATAAAAAATTTTAACTACTTCTACATTATGAAGCTTCTTGAGGTGGCACGTGCAGATTCTGTACCTGTAAATTCACCTACTTGACACTCTCAACGCTTTCATGGTCATTTGCAGACACGCACAGAGCAGCAATAACAAGTTGCCCAAAGCACACGTTCCCAGCTGAGGTGGAACAAGGCGAAGCTCTGCCTTCTGATGTCAGCTCTCACACTGTAAACAAGTGCCCTTTTCACAGTCTACTTAGTGCCCAGCTTTTCACATTTTTGTGCCTTTTGTTGACATTCTTGTTTAGAACAGCCCCTTCTAAGAACAACAAGGCTGTGACATGCCTTATGGAGAAAATGTGCTAGATAAGCTTCATTCAGAGGTGAATTACAGTGCTGCTGCCGGGAGTTCAAAGTGAATTCAAGGAGAATACATCAAGAATATTAAGTAAGGTAGTCCCCAACAGAAACACAGATTTTAAAAAAGGCTATGTATGATTAGAAGACATGTTGTAACCAGAGGCTCATAGGAACCTCACCTTGTATCTCCCCAAGGAGCAGTGAATTCAGTATTTGCTAATTCAATGCTCTCAGTGACTACAGAACATACTTACCATGAATAACAAAAATAGACTGTAGAGATGAGGTCTCACCAAGTTGCCCAAGTGGGTCTCGAACCCGCGGGCGCAGGCAATCCACTCACCTCAGCCTCCCAAGGAGCGGGATTACAGGCTGAGCCACCGAGCCCGGCTTCAAAGCGCAATCTACAAGAGCAACGTCATACGCAATAAGCAAATAAAAGCAGGACAAAAAAATAAAAATTTTGTACAAAGACCCTGAATGCAGTGCAACATATATAGAAAAATTTTAAACCCTATTTATGTGACAGTAGGGAATGCATAAGTAAATTACAATATTAGCCAGTTGAAATATCAGAGTCATTTAAAATGTTCATGAAGAGTTTATAACAAAAAAGTTGTTTCAATACTAAGTGAAAAAAGCAGGATATAAAAATGGCCCAGAGAACATGAAGTCAATGACTAAGTTAAAAAAAAAAACAACTAAAAACTATGCATAGACCAATACACTGAAACAATATATCAGAAGGTTAACAGTAGTTGCTAGCAAGGTAAGAGTATGGGTGATTCTTTTCTTCCTTCTTTTCTGTATTTCAAGTTTTTCCATAGTGAACATATTACTCTTATAACAAAAGAAAAAAACACAATACATTTACAAAATAATACTGCCAGATTATAAAGGACTCCCTCCTGGTGGGGAGGGGGTCCCTGCCACTGGTGCCTCCGCCCAGCCCACCTTCTCTAGGTAATGGGCCCTTCACTAGCTCTGGGTCCCAGGGACCTGGCACATAAGAAGCATTCAGGGCATGATGATATGTGGAGGATGGGCACGGGAGACAGCAGGAAGCAAGGAAAGAAAGTCAACTGCTGAACTGTGCAGGCAAGGGCTGAGCTACAAGTTAGATACAGAGAGGGGCCAAAACTGCCCACGTAAATCAAAGCTTCCTTCACACAGGTCCCACCTCCCCACCCAGTGGCATCCAGTTCTCCCATCCTTACCCATTTGGCTCCAGCAGGCTTACTGACATGCCATGCCCTACTGGGCCTTGAGTCTGGCACATGCTCTCCCTCTGCCTGACACTTCTCTATTCCTACTCCTTGTCCTCCTGGAGAGAGTCCCCCACCTCAGTTCCAACAAAATACCTGTCCCACGGACCCCTGCCTCAATTTTCCTCAGTCAGCGACTCCCCCAGTGCACTGATGCTCTCGAACACAGTCCCTCACAGTGATCACCTTCCACTCCACAGGTTCATCAGTCTGACTGCCCTGGCAAATGGTGGAAAGTATCTTTTTATTCCAACTCCCAAGCTGGGCATACAGTATTGTTCAATGTCTGCCTGGATGAATGGATGGACAGGTTGACGGATACAGAGGGCAGCAGAAGTCAGAGGAAGGTTGGAAGCAGAGACGGGACCAACACAGGCAGGAGGGAGTACAGCAGGAAGGGGGGTGCTGCAAACGGCAGCCAGGGACAGGGACAAGTCAGGAATGGTGGTCACTAGAGGATTTTAGGTGGCCCACAGATGTCAGTGGTTATTTACGTCTATTTCAACGTGTACTTTCTATTTATGGTCACTGATAATGGTTTTCCATTTATGGTAGTAACAAAAGTTTCCTTCCTAAATAATTTAAGTTAAAAAGTGAAGCAACCTAAAGAAAGATTAATACGTAACAGTTCTGGCATAGAGAAAAATATGGCAAAAACCACGAGCCAACCTTAGAACAGCACGTTTCTTCAGGAAAGGAACCCTCTGGACTTGGCCAGAACAGGGAGCCAGATTGAGGAAGTGAGGCTTGCTAGGCAGGAGATGAGTCAGCTCAGAGGGCCCTGGGGAACAGGCCACCAGGCAGAGGCTCCCTAGAGAGCATTTGTTATCTCAGAGGGACCAGGAAGAATATGTGGAAGGAAAAACACTCATTCCATTTAATCCTACACTCCTGAGGATTTATCTTAAGGCAGTGACTCAAAAGGAGGAAAAAATATGTATAAATAAAGATACCCAGCCAGGCTTGGTGGCTCAGCCTGTAATCCCAGCACTTTGGGAGGCCAAGGCGAGTGGATTGCCTGAGCCCGCGGGTTCAAGGCCAGCCCAGGCAACTTGGTGAGATCTCATCTCCACAATAAATAAATTTTAAAAATTAGTCAGGCATGGTAGCGTGTGCCTGTAGCTCGGGCTACTTGGAAGGCTGAGGTGGAAGGATCACTGGAGCCCAGCAGGTTGACGCTGGGGTGGTCGTGAGCATGCCGCTGTACTCCAGCCTGGGAGACAGAGTGAGACCCTGATACACACACACAAAAAAAAATTAAAAATAAAGATACTCACTGCAATTAGCAGAGTCCACAGTAAAGGGCTTACAAACTGTCCGTGTCTTTAATCCTCTGGCCACGCAGTGGAGTGGGCATTCTCAACATGAACAGGTCACAGAACCATGAGCCCAGGACAGACTGAGTACTGTGTTTTACTTATTAACACCAGCACAAACATCCTCCATGCTGCAACGTGGTCTTGGCGTGTCATGTTCTAAAGGCCGCACTACATTCCATTGCACTGACGTGCCACCTTTCTCAATCTACTTTGGGACAACCACTTTTTCCAGTGCTTTGTTAGTGCAATTCCCACCTCCCATATACACCACAACAAAACACGAGCTATAGGTCAAAGTGACCCGGGCTAGAATCCAGACCCTTCCCTGCATTTCTTCTTTGACTCAGGCCACTGGCATTCTGACTGGAGAACCCAAGTGTCACGAAGCTCTCTCACAATATCACGCTGGAAAACATCATCTTTCCACAAACCCCTAGAGAAGCACGTTTGAAGATGAGCTTCCAAACAGGCCTGTTTTTGTGGTAGAAAAGACTACTCAAGAGCATAGAATCCAGATTCTAGAGTGTAACACACAGAACCCTAGTCCTAACCGCTCTACCGGTTTACGATGGATCTTTTGGACAAGTCCCAAGCCCTAAGCCCCACGTGAGCAGCTTAATTCCATAACAAGGCAGAGGTTAAGGGTAAAGATTTTAAAGTCAGAGCAGCTGGGTTCAAGTCCTGACTCTGCCACTTATTAGCAATGTATATAAAGTCTCTGAATTTGCATAATTTCTAATTTACATAAGTCCTAAATTCACAGGATCCCATGCTTAGGGGGATGCTAGGAATGGAACAGGATGATACATGTAAAGTACTAACTACAGTGCACCGGATGCTGCTGTCTTCCCTGCCTGTTCACTCTGAGGGCCTGTGGAATACTTCAGCTGATGTGGAAGCTGGTTGTCCAGCCATTCCCTTTTATCCTCAGGGACATGTTCTAAGACTCCCAGTGGATGCCTAAAACTGAGGAGAGTATCAAACCCTATATATACTGCTTTTTTCTATACATAAACACCTATGATAAAGTTTAACTTGTAAATTAGGCCCAGTAAGAGGTTAACAATAACTGATAATAAAATAGAACAGGCCAGGCACTGTGGCTCATCAGTCTGTAATCCCAGCACTTTGGAAGGCCAAGGTGAGAGGATTGCCTGAGCCAAGGGGTTTGAGACCAGCCAGGGCAACTTGGTGAGACCTCGTCTCTACAGTAAATCACAAAAACTAGCTGGGTGTGGTGGCATGCATCTCTAGTTCCAGCTACTTGGAAGGCTGAGGCGGAAGGATCGCCTAAGCCCAGCAGGTCGAGACTGCGGTAGCCGTTGAGTGTGCCAATGCACTCCAGCCTGGGTGACAAGAGTGAGACTCCAACTCAAATAAATAAATAAATAAATATAAAACAGAACAATTATAACAATATGCTGTAATAAAAATTATGTGCATGCAGCCTCTCTCAAAATGCTGTACTATTTTTAGACTGGGGTTGACCATGCGTAATTGAAACTGTGGAAACTGAAACTGTGGATAACAGGGGACAACTGTACTTGTTCTAATACACAGCCCATCACCTGAAGCTTGGAAACCACTTTTTTTTTTTTTTAAGTTTTAATCTGTCACCCAGGCTGGAGTGTAGAGATAATCTCAATGCTCACTGCAGCATTGACCTCCTGGGCTCAGGCAATCTTTCCACCTCAGCAGCTCGAGTAGCTGGCACTACAGGCATGCATCACCACGCTCAGTTAATTTTTTTTTTTTTTTTACTTTTTACAGAGACAAGGTCTTGCTATGTTGCCCAGGCTGGTCTCAAACAATCGTTCTACCTCAGCCTCCCAAAGTGCTGGTATTATAGGCATGAACTACCGTGTCCAGCCAGGAATCGCTCTGTCCTCCCTTTTTTTCTTTCCTTAGAGATTCTGACACATAACAGAATTCAACTCAGAATGCTATCAGTTAATCCAATGCCTCAAACTGATGCTGGAGTAAGAGTTAAGCCCCACAGAGCTCCTGGAGCTCATCACACAAGGTGCGAGGTTTGGGGAACCAACACTATGTAAGTCCATGTTCTGTCAAACAGTCACATGGGAAGCTGAAAGGGCCCTTCTTTGGGGGCCATGGCAACCAGTGCTTGTCTCTTATCTCAAGAATCATTTCTCAACAATCAATATGCATCAGACAGATACAGTGGAGTCTAAATAAAGCAGGATCCTGGGGGAAATCCCCAGGATGCCTCACATACTCTCCATCTGGAACATGGAAAGCTCAGAAACCATGGGCCACCAAAAAAAGAGAAAACCTTTGGAAAGCCAGTTTTATGGTAGGGAATCCTAGCTTGCAGTTGGATAAATGCCTCCGGAGAATGTTATTTATAGGAAGAAATGGTGAAATCAAGAAGGTTAAGGAAATATGAAGACTAGGCCTGTATCACCTAGTGCAAAATAAGATGTGAAATAACAGGGGCTGCCACGAACCACGGACGGGGAGACCCTACCCATCCATGGACAGGTGTTGCCATCCACAGTCTAGGCTCTAAGGTCTCTCAGGTTAGGGAACTTTTTCAGGACTTCTGGGTGGCTTAAACCCTTCGGCCATGAGCTAAGAACCTGTTGGTTATGTAGGAAGGCAGCAGACTGTGGTCCCAGTTCATCTGTGGCTCCGTGCTGCAGGTGTGACTCTGCCAGGGCATGGAGCAAGCTGGTCCTGAGTCTCAACACCAGCTTGATCAATGACAGCTTTATCCCCATACTACGCTCCATTATTCCAGAGTCTGCCTGCATGTGCTCTGAGAAGAGGAAAAGCCAGGGAAGACAAACACCTGGTACTCAGGGCCTAAGGTGACTCCAGATGCTGACTAGGACCTAGAAGTTACTACGTAGGAAATGAGGCTCCCTTTTAGCTGAAAAACTTCAACTACCTCATGCTCATTCTTCCTGCAATTTTTTTTTTTTTTTTGAGTCGGAGTCTCACTGTCAGTCAGGCTGGAGTGCAGTGGCACCCTTGAAGCCACCACAGCCTCAATCTGCCGGGCTCAGGCAATCCTTCTACCTCAGCCTTCCAAGTAGCTGGACCCACAGGCATGTGCCACCATGCCCAGCTAATTTTTTAATTTATTTATTGTAGAGAGGAGGTCTCGCCAAGTTGCCCAGACTGGTCTCAAACCCATGGGCTTGGGCAATCCTCTCGCCTCCACCTCCCAAAGTGCTGTGCTTATAGGCATGAGCCACCAGGCCCCACCCTTCCTGCATTTTAAGACAAGCTCCAAGTCATTAAATCAAGACCAGGGGTAGCCACCTAACAAATACCCCACTTTTGGCTGCAGAAGTTTAACAAAATTTAAGAACGTTTGTCAGAATCGCCAACATAGGGCTGGGTGCAGTGGCTCATGCCTGTAATCCCAGAACTTTGGGGGATTGAGGCAGGAGGATCATTTGAACCCAGGAGTTCTCGACCAGCCTAAACAACACAGCAAGACCTCATCGCTACAAAGAATTTTTAAAATTAGCTGGGTGTGGTGGCATGTGTCTGTTGTCCCAGCTTCTCAGAAGGCTGAGGAAGGAAGATCCCTTAAGCCCAGGAGTTTAAGGCTGCAGTGAGCTGTGATCATGCCACTGTACTACAGCTTGGGCGACAGAGTGAAACTACAACTCAAAAAAAAAAAAAGAGAGAGTCATCAACACAAATAACTTTCCTCTACCCATGAAAATGACATCCTTGGATCTGCCACCACTGTGTCTGGGAGGAATGCATTTTGGAGCCAGAAGACTGAGTAGAAAGGTCACGCCTGCTCCTTCCCAGCTATGTGACCTTGTACAAGATACCATTTAACCTCTGAGGCCTCCTTTCCACATCTGCACATGAGGGCATGACAGGACTACAGTGCTGACTGCATGAGATGGTGCCTGTAATACTCAGCATGGAGGCTGGCTCAATGCCAAGTTCCTTTGCATGACCAACTCCACAAGCAGAAGTGAAGAGGTGTGCTCAGCTTAAGGGAGTAACCCAAGATCAAGTCCCTGGAACCTGAGTCAGGATCTCTCTGTGTAGTCACTACTACCTGCACACTTCAGATCTACAGTACCCTCAGCAAAGGGATCTTTAGACCCTCTTTAATACTCCTAGACTCCAACACTCCACCTGCCTTAGAATCTAACACATATCCTTAAATGAACTCTCAAACCCGAGGTGTGAAGTCTCATAAGTCTAGGGCAGTTTACAAGTGTAACAGGGGTTAGGAGGAGCTGAGAGTACCTATGAAAACCCACCAGCCTCAGCAGAGAAGAAAATGGGTCAGAAAATATGCACAGTACTGCTGGGGGAAGGAGGTGACAAGCAGCATTGATCAGCACCATGCCTTGCTGGCCTCAAAGGCTCTGGGTACACTCAGTGTAACTGAGTTGGCCATTCATGCCCAAAGAAAGAAAAAAATTAAGCGGTTTCCCAGAAGAGTGACTTGTATTATCACCTGGAACAAAAGCAGCATTTCAAAAAACTTGTTCATGGAGAGGCAGGTGCGTGCAAGGCCCTAGGCAGACAAGGGTCTGCAGTGAGCGCTACAAGACCAAGCACCCAACCAAGCCCAAGTGCCTCCCAACACAAAGCAAAGGGAGTTTCCACACATGAAGTCGCTTTTGGCTCCAGTAACACACCAAGAGGCCATGGCTGACAACATAGTTAACGTTAATAATAGTCAGTCGGGCAAGGTGCTCAGGGTTGTAATCCAGCACTTTGGAAGATTGAGGCAAGAGGACTGCCTGAGACCAGGGGTTCAAGACCAGCATGGGCAACTTGGCAAGTCCTCATCTCTACAAGAAATAAAAAACTTAGCCAGGAGTGATGGCGCGCACCTGTGATTCCAGCTACTTGGAAGGCTGAGGTGGAAGGATCACCTGAGACTGTCGCAGCCCTAAGTGTACCACTGCACTCCAGTGTGGGTGACAGAGTAAGACTCCTATTAAAAAAAATTATATAATAATAATAGTTAAAATCTGCCTGGCTTTACATGTATTAACTTGTCTAAGCCTCATAAAAATTCATCAGAAATAGCTCCTCTTAGTTTCACCATTTCATAAATATAGATACAGAATGTAGGAAACGGCCCACATCTGCACAGCTTGGACTTGAACCCAGGCTTTCTGGCTCCAGCATCTGCCCCTTCACTGCCCCTGGACTCAGGAATCAAAACTGTGTGTGGAATCATTTGCAAATTCCAATAACAGGACACATGTGACTTTGGGTCAAGTGCCCAGTGCCCACCACGTGCAGAACCATCAGTAAATGTCAGCCACTATCAGGATCACTGCTCCCACTACATCCCAACCCCGCCAAGGCCAGCATCTCTGGGCAGTCTCGAGTGCCAGGGGCAGAAGAGTAGCTCAAGGGGGAACTGGTTCCATCTCTGAGATAGACCCCGTGCAGCTCCTCCACTGGAACTAAAAGCGCCACTGACGACTGCATTGGGCTCGAGGAAAGCCAGGCCTGTGTTAGGGACAGCACAGCCGCTGCTCCACAGATGTTTGTTGAATGAATGAATGAATGTCTACTAGGTCCTTAATACATGTAAGTGCCCTCCCGCCATCTGGTTTGAACCAAATTAAGTAGTCATTTTCTTTGGTCAAAGATGGTCGAATATCCCCCAAAATGGTTGAATATCCCCTGGACAAGAGTTCAGGTCCAGGTGGAGATCTGGACACTGCTAGAGTCTCACACTGGAATCGCCCAGCCCCGGTGTTTAGTCTGTGCTGGGCTGAAACGCATGAAATGGGGATATTCAACCATCTTTGACCAAATAAAATGACTACTTAATATGGTTCAAACCAGATGGCGGGAGGGCACTTACATGTATTAAGGACCTAGTAGACATTCATTCATTCAACAAATATCTATGGAGCAGCGGCTGTGTTAGGGACAGCATTACGCTGTTACAGCATGCACAACCACCTTCCCTCCTAAGGATAAGAAACAAACTTATCAGGCGGAATGGGGTAACCAACTCAACCTGATTAAAGTTACATAACTATTAAAAAAAGCCAATTTTATCTTTCTTCTCAGAAGCCCTGCATCTTACACAGTACGTGTGCCCAAGGCTGGGAGGGGCCTTCATAGAAAAAAGCCAGCCTGTAATCCCAGCACTTTGGGAGGCTGAAGTGAGTAGATTGCCTAAGCCTGAAGGTTCGAGACCAGTCGGGCAATTTGGTGAGACTTAGTCTCTACAATAAAATCAAAAATTAGCCAGGCGCCTGTAGTTCCGGCTACTTGGAAGGCTGAGGCGGAAGGATCGCCGGAGCCTAGCAGGTCAACGCTGTGGTGGCCGTGAGTGTGCCATGGCACCCTAGCCTGGGCAACAGAGTTGGACTCCCACTCAAAAAAAAAAAAAAAGTCAAAGGATTCCTGCCAAGGCTTTGTCAACCAACAGTCCCAAGTGAGGAGCTGTCACACTGGTTAACAGGCTGCTGGCATTCATGTCTCAGACAGGAGCCGGGGATGCTGACATTCCTGCACAAAGAACAGACGCCAAGCCTCATTCCCACCAATGGTCGGCTAAGATACCTCTAACACATCAGATTTAGCAGGTAGCTTTTTTTTTTTGAGTTGGAGTCTCTGTCGCCCAGACTGGAGTGCAGTGGCACGCTCCCGGCCACCACAGCTTGACCTGCTGGGCTCCAGTGATCCTTCCACCTCAGCCTTCCAAGTAGCTGGAACTACAGGCGCATGCTACCACATCCGGTTAATTTTGGATTTATTGTAGAGACGAGGTCTTGCCAAGTTGCCCAGGTGGGTCTTGAACCCGCAGGCTCAGGCAATCCACTAGCCTCGGCCTCCCAAAGCGCTGGGATTACAGGCCGAGTCACTGAGCCCAGCCAGCAGGTAGCTGTCTAAACACAGACTGCAGTTCACAAAGTTCAACCGCTTGCATTTCAACAGCCTGAACTAAAAACACCTTCTAACTTCTAAACTAAACCCAGATTTCTTCAACCACAGTGGCTGGACCCAAAGAGGACCCTCTTGTCTTAGTTTCCTAGACTATCACAGAACCATCCCACTGGGCAGTATGGCAGAATTCAATCTGCACAAGCTTCTGAGTGGATGGGCCTGGATCTGCACAGGAATTGCCATTAACAGCTGGGGGCCTGTCCCTAAGTTACTACACCTCTCTGAGTTTTGGTTTCCTTATCTGCAGAATGGGGAAGCGGACCTCACAGGGTTGGGGTTGAGAGAAATGGAGATCATGACCCCGGGCATCCAGTAGAGACACTGGCAGAAGGAACACTCTCTGGGTGTACCATGAGTACCTCACACTCCACACTGCAGGGAATCACTCCTCTGCATCTCAGCACTTCCAGTTTCACTGAAGCCAGTCAACAAATCCTGTCTTGTGCTGTTTCATTCAACAGAAGTTACTGAGCTACCGCTAGCTATCAGACACCAAACATGTGCAAGCCAGACACTCTATTTACCAATTATGACTACAACCGAGAAGGGAAAAGGGCATTTGGTACCACCACGAAATACCACTGGTTCAAATCACAGTCAAAATTCTACCACTGTGACCCAGGAGTGAACACCTAATACCAACCATGGCATGAAGACTGTTGGCTCAGGGCATCCTCCAACTCCTGTGCCATGAATGCACGCCAAAACCAAGTCAGGCTTCCACATTCACCTTGCTATGTCAGAAAGAGAGTTCAAGGATTGGAGCTGTCAGGAGGGTACACAATGAGGAAGCAACAACAGTTCACATTAGAAATTCTCAACAGAGCAACTGAATGGCCAATACCAGTCACTGCTCTCTTGGGTTTTGAGTTTCTCAAAGGGGCCACATCTAGCCCCAGGGAACACACACTGACCTGGAGGTCACTGGGCAAGCTGTGCTCAGCAGAGAAACAAAGGATGAATAAAAACAAAGGTGAAGATGGGACAGGAGAAATTCAAAAGTAGTTCCTTCCATGGCCACAGTGCCCTAAGATTAGACTTTCCTTTCTTTCTCTTTTTAAAAACTTTTTATACAGGGTCTAGCTCTGTAGCCCAGGCTGAAGTTTAGGGTGTGATTATAACTCACTGCAGCTTCAAACTCCTGGGGTTCAAGCGATTCTCCAGCCTCAGCTTTCTGAGTAGCTAGAACTACAGGCACACACTACCATGCCCACTATTTTTTTACTTTTCTTTAGAGTCAAGGTCTTGCTATGTTGCTCAAGCTATTCTTGAACTTCTGGCCTCAAGCTCTTCTCATCCTCCTACCTCAGCCTCCCAAAGTGGTGGGATTACAGGCATGAGCCACCATGTAAGGTCGAGACTTCTAATCTTAGATTTTTTTACACCAGAAGGGTGTGGTGTATAAAAGTTCCTCCTCCCAGTTTCTGAGCACAAAACTGCAATGCAGGAAGCCCACATATGTGAAACCAGATATAGCGCATTAGGGCCAAAGTCTCACAACGGAGAAGCCTTGAATAGCAACACCAAACACGTGCAAGCTAGACATTCTAACTACCAATTATGACTACAGTCAAGAAGGGAAAGGGGCATTTGGTACACAAAATGCCACTGGCTCAATTCTAATTGGAAAATGTTTGCTAGTAATTTACCCCAGAAGAAAAAGTACACGCAAAAGCATCTTTTCAGCACCTTTTTCCTTTTTTTTTTTTTTTTTTTTGACACGGATGTCTGTGTTTGCCCAGGCTGGCCTCATGCGATCCTCCCAACTAAGCCTCCCAAGTAGCTGGGGCTACAGGTGTGCACTACCATGCCTGGCTAACATTTATGTTTTAAATTAAAGATATTTTGCTTGGTAAATGTAATGCCTGAATCCTCTTATAGAAAGCTCTTAGACTGTAAGCCCAAATACTGTTAAATAAGATAATGACCTTAATTCAGAAGGTCCTGCTGAGTTCAGCACCAGAGGAGAAAGCTTCACAAAGCAGTTGAAGCAGAAGATGGAGCAGCTCAGGGCCTGAACCAGTGCTGACAACAGCTTGCAATCTGCAATGTGGTAAGAGCTTCGAGGCCAGAAAACATGAAGTTGGTGTTTTCAGTAGCCTGGTGTTTAACCAGACTGAACCCCCTAAGACTGCTGGCCTTGGGCAAGGGGCTCCACCTCTGGGGGTCTCACACGAAAGGGCTAGCACTTGCCTTTCAGGCTGCTTGGAAGGTTACATGAAATACTGCTTATCAACCAACCATGCTGATAACCACATCAATAACAGCTAACACTCCCACTGCACTTACAATGTGCCAGGCACTGTCTACACTTTCCACATATAAACTCAATCAGTCCTCACAATAACCCCTGGCAGGTGAATGGTAATAGTGAGGTGAATGGCTGTTGCCTTACAAGACACAGAACTATAGGACTGGAAATTTATCCCTAGGAAGTTGTGGATGAAGATTCCTCTTCACAGGTTTCCAGAGATGCCCAAGATGCACGGGCTGATCACAGGAGAAAGCACAGGAAAGGGAGAGCAAGCAAACCCACTAAGCCCGCTGTGTCCAGAGCCCTGGACTTCCACCATGCTGGTTTTGCACTCAACCCCAAGTCTTCCAGAACCTTGGACATACTTGCTTCACCTGCCTCCTCCATTTAACACTCAGACTCAACATATTCCAGCAGGTCTATCTGACTGCTCAGGAAGCATCCATGGAATGAATGACCTGATGGAAAAAGATCACCAAAGGCAGCACAGCCCAGGGTCAGAACTGCCAGGGAGGCCTCAGTTTCCTCACCTGCGCAATCAGGGTGACATGAAAACCTGCCTCATATGGCTGCTTGGAGTATTAAAAAGTAATAAAAACTAGCTCCTGTCACCCCTACAGCTGCTGTGCAGAGCCTACCATAGCCCTCCACAGACTGGGTGTCTCAGGCATCTCTGCATGCCCAGAGCCTAGTGCTATGCACATCGCACTGAACTCGGTGCTACCGGTGGACACAGAATGGCTAGCTGGATCACTGTGCTAACCAGACTGAAATCCCTGTTGGTTGTTAATAAGATCTCAGGCTTTGCAGACACCACTATCTAGGATTTAAACAGACCAGAAATAGCTGTGTGTCAATGATAAACTGTCTAGTCAGATGCCGGCACTGGGGCGCTCTGGGGACAGACTCCCTCAGCTTCAGAGGCGGTAAATCACTATGTCTCACTCTGCCTTTATCTTTATCTTTCTCCACCATCCCTTCCTTTCCATACCCACAGCCACACAGGGGCCGCTTATGAATGCCTCCCTCCTGTCTCTTTCACCTCCCCAGACTTCTCTGCACACTATGGCCAAATGACCCTTCCTAAAATACCACTACATTGCCAGTCTCCTCAAATTTCTACCTGCCCTATCAAAAATGTCATTGGCTCAACACTGACCTAGACCAAAAGCAAACTCCTTAGCTCAGCAACTCAGATGTTCCACTCACTCCCAAGACTGTGGCACCCCCACCCGTTCTCACCTACTTCATGGTTCCCAAATTTGCAAGGCTGGCCATACCCCAACCTCTGCTTTTGTGTCAGGCCCTGCCTGGAATGGACTCTCATTGACTGTACCCCACCCTGTCCTCTCAGCCTGAGCAAGACCTTCTGGGCCTCGTGCCCAGCCCCTGAGCTGACTGTGGACTAGAGTGGTCTGCAGGGCTCTGTGGAGGGAACATGGGCAAGCCGGCAGGCCTGGGCAGACCACAGCACCCATGCAGCCCTTGCTGAGTCTTTTCTAGTACTACCTACTTCCTGCTATACTTGGCTTCTCAGATGCATCATGCCTCCCCTCCTGGAGTAGAGGACGGGGATTATCGCTTCCATTTGTGACCCTTACTCTGTGGTATGCGGAAAAATAACAGCCATGACCATTGTGTGCCCAGCGCTAGACTAAGTACATTATAAATTTCACCCCACCCATCCCCATAAAATGTTATACACTCATGCTACAGACCAAGAGAACTGAAGTGGAGGATATCAGGATCCTAACTTAAGGTCACACACTGAGGAGCAGCAGCCAGGACTCAAATCCAGATGTGCCCAAGCACAGAGCCCATGTCCTGGGGAGCAGGCAGCAAAACCTCTCAGCTCTCATTCATTCATCCAGGGTTTATGTAGCACTTACCAAGTGCCAGGCGGCCAGGGCAAGGTGTGGGGCACTTAGTGGGAATCAACAGACAAGGTCCCTGCTCTCATGGAGCTCATATGCTCTGTTCCCAGTCCTGTCCCTCTTCTTCCAGGCCTGGAAGAGGACAGGAACCCTCTGCTCACAGGGGGCTCCACTAGCACAGACAAGGCATCTAGACCTGGGAAAGGCATGAGGCTCTGGCAACAGGTGGTACCCAGCTCACAGGGAGCTTGTCCTCAGTGGAGAAAAGAGCCTCAGGCTCTATTAGGGAAGGTCTCCACTCAGGGCACAGCCCAGAGCAAGTAAACCAAAGCAGCATCAGCAACCATCAGCGGACAGTCAGGAGGAGAGGGAATGGGTTTGCTCTGGAGTCAGAAAACCCAATTCCTCCACTTAGTAGCTACAGAGGGATGGACAACATACCCCTCTACGCCTCTTCTGGAAAGTAGTGATAATTACGACAGTTAACAGTTACATAATAATGTGCATGATGCTGTTCAAGTTTTATCTAATTTAACCATCCTAACAAACTTATGAGGAGGTACTACTATCCTGAGGTCGTCTGGCTCCTAAATCTAATTTCTTATACTATGCTGCTTCCTGCCTGAGACTGAACCTTCCTCCTCAGGTTGCTGTGAGGACGAATTAGTAGACTAAAGCATCTAACAGAGTGTGCAGCACATGGCAAGTGCCCCACGAACGTTAAGTCTCCACTTCCTTACACTGAAACATGAACCTGCAAAAGCCTGGTCTGGAAATGGCACTGCTCTAGCTGGTCCCAATATGGGTGACCTTGCGATTGCATCCTTTGGCCTTGCACGCCGCACCCTCATGGTGGATCTGCCACAAAGGGAAATGGAACCAGATTCTGTACCTACTGCTCAGGCTTCTGAGAAACATGGTGGGTGTCCGGCACAGGAGTCAGGCAGGCCCAATCTGAATCCCAGGCCTGTCGCTCAACCTCTCAAGCTTCATGTTCCTTGTGAGTAAAGCAGGAGCTGAGCTATAACCTAAGTCATGTTTCTGTGTCACAGCAGATCCTCCATCGATGATAACTACCCAGGCTGGGAGGGCCGGACTTCCACGGCGCCACAAGGTTGCCTTCCTGGACAAGCGAGGGTTTTAGGCTTGCAGCTGAATGGTGCAATCCACTTCCACCCCATGGCAGACAGAGAGCAGGCATACCCCAAAAGGCCTGGGAGTGGTGCCCGCCACAAGTCCCAACTTTCCCTCTAGTTTCCTACCATGGCTCATGCAAATGTACATGCAGTTACATCCAACAAGACTTTTCCCCTTGAGCTTTAGGTAAGAGTGACAGGCCCACTCCCCAACACTGCAGGCTGGGAGGGCACCGATCCTTGTCTGTCTTGCGTCCTCTGCACACAAGCAGCAGCGGAGGCCCTGAACACACATATCCTGAATTCACATTGCTTTCTGCTTCAGATACCCCCCACTGCTCCTTGGTACTTGCCTTGTAGTAAGCATTTCCCAGCTGGAAAGCAGGGTTTCTGAACATCAAGGCACTTATCCTGCCACCCTCTCCCTGTGGCCAGTCATCTGTCCCTGTCCCTCCCGCTCGGAACGTAAAAGTATAGGACATCTGAGTTATAGATAGGAATATCTGCTTTCACAGGCATGGTTTATCATTTCCTTAATCTCAAACTATTGATGGCTGACTAGTTTTTATAAGTCTTCCACCAAAAAGAAGCCAGTCAGGTTTAAATGAACAGATCTGTCTAGACATGCAAGGTCTGGGTCGAACTATGTATCTTATCCACATCAGGATATGGCCAAGACATATTAGGGTCAATGATATTGTTTCACCTTGTAGCAGTATAAGGGCCAGCCTCCCCAGTATCCCTCCCTGCTACAGCCCAGTCAGCAACCATCGGAGGCCTAACTCTAAGAATAATTTTCCTAAATCAGAAGCTGGGTAAGAAACAGTGCTTTGAAACTGTAAAGCATTTACAGGCAGTGGTTAAGATTATTACCTGCTAAAGGAATGCAAATAAATTCCACCTGCCTATGCATTCTTTACTGGAAAGGAAAAACTGCCACCAATAAAAATCACAGAATTAAAAAAAAAAAAATCTGACTAAATAAGAATTCAATCTTCTTTACAATAAAAGACAGCATAAAAAAAAATCACAGAATTCATTCCAAAGTCAAATGCATGTCAGATTCTTAGGCTGCTATTTCCCTCAATGGATAACTGAGATCTAGCTGTTTTCTCTACCATCACACCTACTATAAAACACAGTGGTCTTAACTCATTCACCTACAATGCAACGCCGGAGATGCCACCACTTTCGTCCAACCCCAACTGTCAACAAGGGTCAGAGTATTCAAATAGAGGATAAATTTAATAATAAGCAGTAAGAAATTAGTTATAAGTTTAGGGGATACCAAGAACAAGTTATTGAAAGAATGAATATGAAATTCAAGCAGTTAAATTCATGGACATAGAAACATCCCAAAGAGAGCATTCCAAGCCATTTCCTCTTCAGTGCTAAGTGCTGTTCCTGCCCCCAGGGATACAGCCTTTGAAAACACAAGACAAAAATCCCTGCCCTCAATGAGCTCATGCTCAGGCCCACACTAAAATACATCTGCACCACCATACTACTATTTCACTACTAAACAAGATTTCCAATGCATAAGATCTAGCACACAATCCATAGGAAATAAATGCTGCTCTTTCCTTGTCTGAGTATCCCATTATTACGTTTTTCAAAGAGTGTCATTTGAGCTGGGTACTGTGGCTCATGTCTATAATACTACTACTTTGGGAGACCAAGGCAGGAGGATCACTTGAGCCCAGGAGGTCCAGACCAACCTGGGCAACATAGCAAGATCTCATCCTACAAAAAAATTTAAAAAATTAGCCAGGCTGGGACACGCCACAACTACTCAAGAGACTGAGGAGAGGGAATCGCTTGATCTCAGGAGATCTAGGCTGTATTGAGCCATGATCCTGCCACTGCACTCCAGCGTGGGTGACAGAGTGAGACCCTGACTCAAAAAAAAAAACTGTCATTCTATCTTCTGGCACATAAGCAGCTTAGTACAATGGAAAGAACAGGTTAAAGCCTGCCAGATACACTTTCTCTGACAGCAGTTGTTCTCCCACTGTCCTAGCAACACCTTGAATAAGTTACTCTACCTCCTGAGCCTCAGTTTCTGCACCTGTAAAACAGGGGCAGCAAATACCTCTGAGGGCTTCAGTGACTTAAACAAGTTAGTGCAGGTGAGCACACAGCAGTGTCTGGTGACAGTAGCCCTTTTCCTATCTACTTCCAGTCTTTTCAGATTGTCCAAATGAGAGCCAAGTACAGGAATCTTAAGAAGCCTCAGGGGCCAAGCACTCCTTCTGGGTGCTTAGAGCACTTTTCTCTGCAAGTGCAGAGAATCACCCCTCCCTGCCTGATACATTGCCCTGAGTGCACACTTACAAAACTTCAGCCCACTTGTAAGGTCCTCACCCAAAGCTGTCCTGAGGCAGTCCTTCTTCAACCAGGCCTGGGTCTGGGCCCATTACCCATACAATGAGTCTGCGGCCAATGCTACTGGAGAAATCAATCCACAGACCTTAAAAATGATTGCCCACGTGTTTAATCAATCAACATAAAGTAATGCATCAAAAGAAAACTTAGTTAGTCTGAGTTAGTCACCCTAGTTCAGCAGCAATATTCCGTGATTAAACAAGGAACCAGGATCCTCAATACCCTTTGGGGCCCAAAGTCCACATGCAAACATCTGCCTGCACTGGATGGGAGGAGTCCCACACGGCCCTGATGCAGCAGGTGGATGGCCTTAGTGATGACAGCCCATTCTCCAAAAGTGCCTCTACCCTGTGAAGCAGAAGTCCTCTGATCCTGCCAACCTAGGTGCTGGGCCTGCCATGCAGACAGTTCCAAAGAGGATGGAGGGCAGGCTTATGTCCGGAGAGGCCTACGTGAGACCGGCTCCTCAAAACGCCATGGCAGCACCTGACTTCATTACCAAAACAAACACCACGAGTGGGCCGGCGCTCTCACACGGAGTTCCGCTCACCTGATCGGGGGCACATCCATAGTCAGCAGTTCCAACCCTTACAAGCTGACAGTTCAGGGGGAAAGGGAGGCTGCGCCTGCTAGGCTGCATCGTGCCCGGGCCGTATGTTGAACTCAAGGCCTCGTGGCTCCCTCAGGGCTACGGCCGCACAAGGGCAATTGTGAGTTCATCCTTGTCCTATGGGCTCCCCACCCTCGCCCCTCTGCTCTCACTCAGGCCCGGGAGCCGCGGGCACCGGCCACCCTGCACACACCGCAGCCGCGACACTGAGGCGGCGGCCTCTTGGGAAGGGCCCGCAGCGTACTGCGCTGCCTTCCGGAAACACAGATGCCCGCCCTTCCCTCGCTGGCTCCCAGGCGCCCTCCCCAGTAGGGGCCACCATCAACCTAGAAGGCACGGCCCAGGGACCACCCCCAGTCCTGCTGGAGAGCTCCCCTCGGTTCCCAGAGGCTGCAAAGAAGGCGCACCCTAGGTACAGGGAGGAGACACCTGGGTCGTGCACGGGGCAGGGAGCAGGACCCTGGTGAGAGGGTAAGGCTGGGGACGGAGGGGGGACTGACGCAAGCTATGCTAAGAGGTGAGAAGTGCGGGAAAGGGGATCACGGGGTGGTGGGGGAGAGAACTGAGGTCCAGACGGGGGCCATGGGCGGAGGAGGGGAGGTCCAGACTTAAGACCATGGAGGGAAGAGGAGTTTCGGGCTGATACCATGGGAGGAGGGAGGAAACAAATCTAGGCCGCTGGAGGAAGGGTTGACGGGGGTCCAGCCTGAGGTCATGGAGAAGGGAACGGGGGGAGACAGCGGCCTAGTCTGGGCCAAGGCAGGGAGAAACGACGGCCCAACATGGGCCGTAGGGCCGGAGGAAGCGGACCTAGTCCGGGCCACAGGAAGGAGGAATGGGGTTGTCTGGCTTGGACCACGGGATAAGGAGGGTCTAGCCTGGGCTACGGAGGAGACTAGCCTGGACGCAGAGGTGGTGAATGGGACTCCAGCTTGAGCCAAGGGCAGGGGCTGGGAGCGGGAGGTAGGGTCACTGCCCACCCAAGCCGCCCGCGCTGGCGACCTCCTCCCGAGCGGGGAGGGGAGGGGTCTACCTTGGGTCCGGACCCCGCCCCTCCCCCACCCGGGGAAGCCACCCTTCCCGGGCCGCGGGTCGGCGGGGGGAGGCGGACGCGAGCTCCGGCGGGGCTCCCGGGCTGTGGAGGGGGCCGGGGGGCCTTTACCATGGTGGCGGCGGCGGTCCCAGTCCCGGCGTCTGTGGCTCTCCCCCCCTCCGCAGGGCCCAGCGCTTCCACTTCCCCGGGTGCCCAGGAGTGAACATCCGGGTCAGCGCCCCCCTCCCCCCGCGCCGGGCTGCCGCCACCTTCCTTCCCCGCCCGGCCCGGCCCGGGCCCGCCCCCCACGCCGCCAGCTCCCGGCCAATGAGCGCGCAGGGCCGCGGCGATCGCCAAGTATGGAGCGCGGCGCGGGGGGCGGGGCGCCGGCTGTGGAGCGGGGGCGGGGCCTGCGGGGCTGGGCGGGGCGCCCGGGGGCTCCGAGGGCAGGGGCTGGGAATGGGGATGGGGATTGGGCCCGGGCCTGAGGGCTTCCGCACTCGCAGTGACCCGGTCCCGGCCGTGTGGCTGCAGAAATGGGTTGCGGTACAGGGACCGGGCCCCACTTCCCCGGGCGGGGATGCGGAAGGCACAGGCTGGGAGGGGACCGTCCCTCCACGCCCCACCCGATGCACGCGCTCGCTCCTGCGGTGGACCCGGAACTGATGCTGAGCTCGGACTGCTCAGCCCAAAGAGAGTGAGGCTTGCAGAACCTGAGCTTGCTGCGGTGGGACCTGGAGCACTGCCCTGAACCTGAGCCTGGGCTCTAGAATTACAGAGCCTTGGGCCGCACCATTTATTCAGCACCTACTGTATACCAGGCCTTGTCTAAGCACCAAAAGATGACATGAATAAGACGTAAAGATCCCTACCCTTATAGCTACCTGCGACAAAATAGTTGTGACAGTGACACAGGTAAAAAGATTAGAAAATTAAGCTCAATAATTGCTAGCTGTTATGAGTACTTTTAGACGTGCTACAAGAGAACCAATCAGTATCCCCAGTGGGGCTGCCTCACAACACAAAGTGAGTCAGAAATTCTCTTTTCTGTCTTCATTAAACAAATATTTGTTGAGCTTAGTCTAGAAGGCAGGAGACCTGGAATGCTAATAATACCTGCCCTCCCTGGCATGCTGGCTTTCTTTGGTTAAATCAAGTCGAGTCACCTGTGAGGGTATGGCAAACTGCACAAATGATAGGAATTATTTCCCCAAGCCAGGCCCTGTCCTCAGGGAGCTCATAATCAAGTAAAAGTAGCCTCTGGCAGAAAAAAGCTCAATAATGATATAGACCAGTATTACAAGAATTCAGAGAAGGGAGTGGCACATGCAGTAAATATTTGTTGAACACCTACTGTGTGCCAAGCACGGTGTTAGGCTCTGGGGATACAGCAATGGACAAAACAGCCTTTGTTGACATGGAGCTTGAATACTGGCAGGGAGACAACCAGCTACCAAGTAAATAGCTTGGGCGGTGATTAGGGATGTGGAGAAAAGTCTGAGTGAATAGGTAGGCAGGCTAGCAAAGTGTGATGGTGTTTTGGAGTGTGGTCAGAGAAGGCCTAACTTAGAAAGTAGTATGTGATCAGAAAACTGAAGGGAGGGAGAGAGCAAGGCATGTGGATAGTCCTGGCACAAGGAACAGCAGGAGCAAAGACCTCTGAGGTGACTGTAGCTGGTGTGTTCAAGGGAAAGCAACAAAGCCAGTGTGGCTGTCCTAGACTGAGCAGGAACTGAAGTGCAGAGCAGTGACAAGATCTGGCCTAGGCTTTAAAAGGATCACGAGACACCACTGCTTTGCTAAACTCTTGTGTGTCCTCGTGACTCTAAGCTACCGCCACCATGTTTCTTAGCTTTGGCCCTCTCCCCTATCTTGGGAAGGTGTATCTCTCTCTTCTTATCTCTCTCTAATTTGCTTTCTAAATAAACTATATTTTTCAGTCTAAAAATAAATAAAAAGATCATAAGGCTGCTGTGTTCTGAATGGACTGTAGGGGGACTAGGGCGTTAGAAAGCTATTTCTGTATTTGGCTGGCATGGTGGCTCATGCCTGTAACTGCAGCACTTTGGGAGGCTAATAGGGGAGGATCATTTTGAGCCCAAGAGTTCTAGACCAGCCTGGGCAACATATCAAGACACTGTCTCTACAAAAGCACATGCCTGTAGTCCCAGCTACTCGGGAGACTGAGGCAGAAGGATCACCTAGGAAGTGATTACTCACAGCTCTCCCCAGCCTAGAAGGTCAAGACTGGGGTGAGCTGTGAGTATACCAGTGCACCCAAGCCTGGGTGACAGAGTGAAACTCCAACTCAAAAAAAGAAAAGAAAGCTATTTCTACATTCAAGACATTGTTACTTATTTTAAAAGAGTGAGCCGGGCTCAGTGGCTCAGCCTGTAATCCCGTGCCTTTGGGAGACTGAGGTGAGTGGATTGCCTGAGCCCGCGGGTTCGTGACCCGCCTGGGCAAGTTGGCGAGACCTCATCTCTACAATAAATCAAAATGAACCGGCGTGGTAGTGCGTGCCTGTAGTTCCAGCTACTTGGAAGGCTGGGGTGGAAGGATTGCTGGAGCCCAATAGGTCGAGGCTGCGGTAGCCGGGAGCAGCCACTGCACTCCAGTCTGGGCGACAGAGTGAGACTCCAACTCAAAAAAAAAAAAAAAAAGAGTGATATGGTACTTCCTAAATAATGGGCAATGTTAAGCACTTTACAAATAAAATCTCATTTAATCAGAGGACCGAAATGGTAAGGAACTTGCCAGCAGTCACACAGCAGAGGAGTAAATGTGACTTAGACCAGGGTAGTAGCATTGAAGATGGCAAGAAGTGATGGTATTCTAGATATTTGCAGAAGCTTTGATGGTAGGCATGAGGAAAAAAAGAAGTCAAAGATGATGCTAAGATTTTTTTTCACATTTAAATATTTTGGTGCTTGGTGGCTCAGCCCATAATCCCGCGCTTTGGGAGGCTGAGGTGAGTGGATTGCCTGAGCCTGCGGGTTCGAGATCCGCCTGGGCAACTTGGTGAGACCTCATCTCTACAATAAATCAAAAAAATTAGCCAGGTGTGGTAGCACGCACCTGTAGTTCCAGCTACTTGGAATGCCGAGGCGAAAGGATTGCCAGAGCCCAGCAGGTCGAGGCTGCAGTGGCAGGGAGCGGCCACTGCACTCCAGTCTGGGTGACAGAGTGAGACTCCAAATCAAAACAAACAAACAAATAAATATTTTGGCCAAGCATGATGGGTCAAGCTCATGCCTATAACCCCAACACTTTGGGAGGCCAAGGTGGGAGGATTGCTTGAACCAAGGAGTTCAAAACTAGGCTAGACAATATAACAAGGCCTGATCTCTACAAAAAATAAAAAATTAGCCAGGCATAGTGGCGTGGGCCTGTAGTTCCAGCAACTTAGGAGGCTGAGGCAAGAGGATCATTTGAGCACAAGAGTTCAAGGCTGTGGTGAGCCATAATTATGCCACTGTATTCCAGCTTGGGCAACAGAGTGAGACTCCTAGTAAATAAATAAATAAGTAAGTAAATAAATAAAATACTTTATTGTTCTTTCAAGAAGCTTTAGGTTCACAGCAAAATTGAGAGGAAGATACAGAGATAACCCATGTATGTCCCCCTACCCCACACATGCATAGCCTAACCCGTTATCAATATCCCCCCCTAAAGTGGTACATTTGTTGCAATTGATTAATCTACATCGACACATCATAAGCACCCAATCGTTTATATTAGGGTTCACTGTGTTGTACATTCTATGAATTGGGACAAATGGATAATGACATGGATCTAACATTACAGTATACAGAATATTTTCCTTGCCTTAAGAATCCTCTGTTTAAGCTGGATGTGTTAGCACACGCCTATAGTTCCAGCTACTTGAAAGGCTGAGGTGGAAGGATCACTTGAACCCAGCAAGTCGAGTCTATGGTAGCTATGAGCATGCCACTGCATTCCAGCCTGGGCAACAGAGTGAGACCTCGACTCAAAAAAAAAAAAAAAAATTAAAAATTAAAAAAAAGAATTCTCTGTGCACTGCCTATTCAGCCTTCCTTCTCCCAGCCCCTGGCAACAACTGATCTTTTTACCATCCCCATAGTTTTGCCTGATACTAAGATGTTTGGCTTGGTTGACACTGGAAGAAGGATTTGCATTTATCAATCTGGGGAAGACTGTAGGAGGAACAGGAGGTATTTGGATAAGAGTCATTTTGGGACAAATTATGTTTGAGATGCCTATTTGAGACTTAAATAGAGATGTCAACAGGTAATTGGATATGGAAGTCTGGAGTTGGGGGAAGAAGTAGGAATTGATGATAAACTTATAAGAACCATGAGCTGGCCGGGCAGGGTGGCTCAAGCCTGTAATCCCAGCACTTTGGGAGGCCGAAGTGAGTGGATTGCCTGAACAAAGCAGACCCACCTGGGCAACTTGGCGAGACCTCGTCTCTACAATAAATCAAAAATTAGCCAAGTGTGGTAGCATACGCCTATAATTCTGGCTACTTGGAAGGCTGAGGTGGAAGGATGACCGGAGCCCAGCAGGTTGAGGCTGCGGTGGCCGGAAGCGTGCCACTACACTCTAGCCTGGGCAACGGAGTGAGACTCCAACTCAAAAATAAATAAATAAATAAATAAAATAAAGGTATTTAAAAGCATAGAAGCCGGGCTCGGTGGCTCAGCCTGTAATCCCGTGCCTTTGGGAGGCTGAGGTGAGTGGATTGCCTAAGCCCGCGGGTCCGAGACCTGCCTGGGCAGCGAGACCTCATCTCTACAATAAATCAAAAAATCAACCGGGCGTGGTAGCGTGCGCCTGTAATTCCGGCTACTCGGAAGGCTGAGGCGGAAGAATCGCCGGAGCCCAGCAGGTCGAGGCTGCGGTGGCCAGGAGCGGCCACTGCACTCCAGTCTGGGCGACAGAGTGAGACTCCAATTCAAAAAA
Organism: Cephalopachus bancanus; assembly: GCA_027257055.1. Taxonomy (NCBI): domain Eukaryota; kingdom Metazoa; phylum Chordata; class Mammalia; order Primates; family Tarsiidae; genus Cephalopachus; species Cephalopachus bancanus. The sequence goes on along the minus strand of JAPVLO010000294.1, from coordinate 1,838,642 downwards.
AAAAAAAAAAAAAAAAAAGCATAGAGCCAGGCATGGTGGCTCATGCCTGTAATTCGAGCACTTTAGGAGGTAGAGGCAAGAGGATTGCCTGAGCCCAGGGGTTCAAGACCAGCCTGGGCAACTTGGCAAAACCTTGTATCTACAATAAATCAAACAAAATTGGTGATGCATGCCTGTAGTTCCAGCTACTCAGAAAGCTGAGGCGGAAGGATCTCCTGAACCCAGTAGATCGAGGCTGTAGTAGCTGAGCATGCCACCACACTCCAGCCTGGCTGACAGAGTGGGACTTTGACTCGTACAAAATAAAATAAAAGCACAGACATCTTTGTGAGCTCACTGAGTGAATGTAGAGAGAAGAGGTCAAGAAGATAAAGAGGAATCTGCAAGAAGACTGAGAAGAAGTGACCTAGGAAGCAGGGAGGTGGCATCTGTCTTAGAAGCCAAGGAATGGAGGCCAAGCAGGAAGCAAAGTTCATTCATTGGACAGGTGACTCCATAGATTGACTGCCCGGTGGTCAGATCTCTCACCTAGACCCATCAACTATTGCTATGAGTATGGGGGTATGTGGCATAGTCACCTACGTGGGGCTATGGGCAGACCGGTAGGCACCATGAATATTCTTAGTACTATTCCTCCTCCTCTCTTCTTTATATTATTTATTTATTTATTTATTTTGAGTCAGAGTCTCAAGCTGTCATACAGGCTGGAGTACACGTGGCACGCTCACGGCCACCACAACCTCAACCTGAGCCCGGGGGGTTAGAGACCAGCCTGGGCAACTTGATGAGACCACGTCTCTACAATGAATCAAAAAGTTAGCCGGGTATGATGGCACATGCCTGTGGTTCCAGGTACTTGGAAAGCTGAAGCAGAAGGATCACCTGAACCCAGCAGGTCAAGGCTGAGCAACAGAGTGAGACTCCAACTCAAAAAAAAGTAAGAAATCTTAGTGACTTCTCACTTACTGATTTCTTCCTCACCAATGAATTTCCTTTTCCTCTCCCCAGTTACCCACTCCCTTGATCTTACCCTGGATTGCTCCCATCGTGAACTACACTATCTCACAAATCACAATCATAAAGATCTCAACTCTCTTACCCGCTGACCATAGTGTCACCACACAAGCATTTCTTCCACCCTACCAAGACCTGAGAACTTTTGGCCCTCCAGATTTTCACATGTATCCTTTCTCTTGTGCTCACCCAACTTAGTAGTGATGGTTACATTTACTTCTTTACAAACACCTACAACCCCTTTGCCCCTCCTCTTTTCTTTGCATCAGAATGTGTGAACATTGCTGGAAAATTTAAAGTGATGGCTGTCGGCTGTCCCTTTAAGCTGATGTCCACAAATCTCAAATGTGCCCTCAATCGCACCTAGCAATACTGTGTTTTCCTGCTCTAGTCTACTCCCACACTCTAAAATGATGATTTTTCTGCCGGGTATGGTGGCACAAACCTGTATTCACAGCACTTTGGGAGGTCAAGGTGAGAGGATTGCCTGAACCCGGGGGTTCGATACCAACCTGGGCAACTTGGCGAGACTTCATCTCTACAATCAATCAAAATTAGCCGAGCATGGTGGCATGTCTCTGCAGTTCCAGCTACTTGGAAGGCTGAGACACAAGGATTTCCAGAGGCCAGTAGATCGAGGCTGTGGTGGCCATGAGCGTGACACTGCACTCCGGCCTGGGTGACAGGGTAAGACTCCAAGTCAAAAAATAAAATCATAAAATAAAATGATGATTTTTCAACTTTTCTCCTCCTCAAACTTCCTTTGTCCCCATCTCATCTTTCTCTCCAAGTCTATGGCATTGTTTCACAGAGATGGTAGAGTCAACTAGGCCCAGATGCTGGGTCCTGTCATCTGCCAACATCTTTGCAACTTCCCCCATGATCTCCGCCTTCCCTGCTTTCACAGTGAAGGCTTTGTGTTTCTCACAGAACCAACCCCTGCACTTGCATCGGGATCCTCCCTCCTTACTCACCAATTTCTCCCTTGATACCGGATCATCCCCATCTGCTTCCCCAAAAATGCCATCATTAAAGAAATCGCATCATAAAATAAAAGTTTGAGCAATAACAATCAAAAACTCCTTGATCCCGGCCAGGAGCGGTGACTCACTCCTGTAATCCCAGCACTTCGGGAAGCAGAGGCAAGAGGATTGACTGAGTCCAGGGGTCTGAGATCAGCCTGGGCAACTTGGTGAGACCTCGTCTCTACAATAAATCGGAAGATTAGCTGAGAGTGATGGTATAGACCCATAATTTCACTACTTGGAAGGCTGAGGCGGAAGGATCACCTGAGCCCAGCAGGTCAAGGCTGCAGTGGCTGTGATCATGCCACTGCACTCCAGCCTGGGCAACAGAGTGTGACGCCTACTCAAAACAAAACAAAACAAAACTCCTTGATCCCACCTATCCTAGCTACTGCCGCCCATTTCTGCTCCCCTTCGCATCAAAACCTTGTGAATTCCCTGCAGTAACTGATTCCATATCTACTCCAGCTTCTCAAATCAGTCTAGGTCAGGCTTCTGCCCCCACCTGCCCACAAAGCTCTTCTCAAGGTGACCTGGGAACTCCACGTTGCAAAAGCTAATGGTCGCTTGAGGGTCTCATCTTACCCTTCTTGAGGTCTGCTGTAGTTGGCCACTCTCCTTCTTAACATGCCTCTCTTGTCTTACCTGATGCCACCCTCTCCTGGTACTCAGGTTTCCTCTGAGTTTTTTGTGTTTTTTTTGTTGTTTTTTTATGGCTCCTCTTCCTTTTCTGTGGGCTGGTTCTGGGACTTCTTCCTTTCTGCATTGAAATTCTCTTTTGGTCACAATGAACCTTCAGCACCTAGAACATGATAGGTGCTCAATGAAGAAATGTGAACTAAGATAATGATATCAATATGATAGGAATATTGTGAATAAACAGACCAAGAATAAATAATAAAGTAATGGCTACTTTTTAAAGATTGTTTACTATGTGCCAAGCACTTTTTGAGTCAGAATCTTATTCTTTTTTTTTTTTTTTCCGAATGGAGTTCTTACTCTGTTACCCAGACTGGAGTGCAGTGTCAAAATCATGGCTCACTTCTCGGTTCAAGTGATCCTTCCACTTCAGCCTCCTGAGAAGCTGTGACTGCTGACATGTACCACTACACCTGACTAATTTAAAAAAATTTTTTTATAGAGACAGGGTCTCGCTATGTTGCCTAGGCTGGTCTCAAACTCCTGGGCTCAAATGATCCTCCCACGTCAGCCTCCCAAAGTTCTGAGATTACAGGCATGAACTACTGTGCCCCGCCCTAGCACTTTTTATGTATTATTTCATAGATCCTTCCTGATAATCCTTTGAGCTAGGAACTTTTATTATTACCATTTTATAGATGAGGAAGTTGAGGCTTAAACAAAATGCCTTGCCCACACAGAGATGCCTTGTCACACAGATATTAAGTAGATAAATTAATCCTCACTTTGGACTTTCTGACTCAGAGTCTATTCTCAGTACCACAAAACTGAGATCATATGTAGGGGCTGGGTGTGGTGGCTCACGCCTATAATCCCAGCTCTTTGGGAGGCCGAGGTGAGAGGACTGCCTGAGCTCACGGGTTCCACGGGTTCGAGATCATATGTAGGAAAGTGCTTTGTGTACTGCAAAAAGCAATGCTACTACATCCCAGAATAGCATGGCACGATACTCAGTAGATGTCCATAAGCATTTCATGAATTGAGGTAGGGTGGGAAGGAAGACCTAAGTCACAGAATACCATCACTGGAGGAGGGAAGCAGCGACCTTGAGGTCCTTGAGAAACAGCCTTCCTCTGTATGCCAAATCCTGATGCTCATCAGCTAATAAAGGACACATTCAAGCAGGCATTACCCCGAAGTTATCCAAGATGATTTCTGTCTTTCCTCTTCTTCAATTAAGACCCTACAGCTGGAACCGTTGAGTTAATAAGTGCACAATTATCCCAGAGGGTTGGCGATTGCCTAAGCTTCTAAATTACCTCCGATTTAACAGGCCTGGGCCTGCTTCCTGAGTCGGGCATCTTCTCAAATTACTAAAGTGGTTTTAGATGTTTTACTGTCTTTGGAGATACTTGAAAACCCTAGAATAAGCCAGATTTTCACCCCTCACTACACTGAATTCTACAGACAGCCATATTCCCTGAACATTCTAATTCCATATATTGAAGTTCCAAAGACATACATTCAAGATCTTTATTATCAAGAGTTCCAGGAGGGAAGGAAAACCACGTGGTAAATCCATCTACACCATCATTTAGCTGGTTTAGAGGTCACTTCTGAGATATCTCTCACGTGAGAACGCATTCTCTCCTACAGTTTAACCATTCCTCATTTTCAGATATTGAGGTTGGGTGGAGTTGAGCCAACCCTCCAGAGGAGAGGATCCTGATTGGCTGAATCCAAAGTGTGGCCTTGGCCATACTAATTGATTTGGGGATGGGCCCTTGACCTAATCTGGGCCACAGTACAGAACAGTAATCAAAATAAACTCCAGGCTGGGTGTGGTGGCTCATACCGGTAATCCCAGCACTCTGGGAGGCCAAGGCAGGAGGATCACTTGAGTTCAGAAATTCAAAACCAGCCTGGGCAATATAGTGAGACCTTGTCTCTAACAACAACAAAAAATTAGTCCCTGCTACTCAGGAGGTCGAGGCTATGGTGAACCATGATCATGCCACTACACTCCAATCTGAGCAGCAAAGTGAGACCAACTCAAAAAATAAAAACAAAAAACCTCTGCCCAAAGGGGGGTGATCTGCCAAGTTAAGTTTGCTGTAAATAATATTCCTTCTTGGGAATTTTATTTTCTCAGGAATTTTACACTTCAATTATCCTGTCTCTCCCCAAATTGTTCAATGACTGCCTCTCAACTAGATGATTACTCTGGTTTTAAACATGGCTAAATGTCTCACACCTTTTTTTTTTTTTTAAGAAAAAAAAAAAAAAAACTGGGTGCACTGGCTCACACCTGTAATCCCAGCACTTTGGGAGGTGGAGGCGAGAGAATTGCCTGAGCCCAGGGGTTTGAGACCAGCCTGGGCAACTTGACCAGACCTTGTCTCTACATAAGTAAAAAAAATAAGCCAGACGTGGTAGTGCACTTCCAGCTGCTTGGAAGACTGAGGCAGAAAGATCACCTCAAAAAAAACCCCAAAAAACCTATGTGAATCCCTCATCTTCTTTGGCTTACCCCCATCTCCTGCTAGAGAATTAATTGTGGGTATTTTCTTCCTCTTTTTTTTTCTTTTCTTTTTTTTTTTTAGAAAGCACAATTTATTGAGAGGGCAGAAAAGCTCCCACAGCAGGAGGGGACCCCTGAAGGGGTTGCCCTCTCCCTCTACTTTCTAACCACCCATTCTTCTATTTCATCCCTCCTCACTGAAATAGCTCTAAGGCTATTTCATAACCTCACACGGACTTTTTCAATCTTCTGCTCCTATGACTTACCGGTAGCATTTGACACTCCTGGCCACATCCTTCCTCCTTGAAGCACTCTCTCCTGCAAGGCTTCCATGACATCTTGTGACTTCCCTGATCTTTTTTTTCTTTTTTGAGCTGGAATCTCACTCTGTCGCCCAGACTGGAGTGCCGTGGCACATTCACGGCCACTGCAGCCTCGACCTGCTGGGCTCAGGCGATCCTTCCGCCTCAACCTTCCAAGTAGCTAAAACCACAGGCACATGCCACCACATCCGGCTAATTTGTTTGATGTATTGTAGAGACGAGGTCTTGCCAAGTTGCCCAGGCTAGTCCCAAACCCCTGGTCTCATGCAGTCCTCTTGCCTCTGCCTCCCAAAGTGCTGGGATTACATATATGAGCCACCACATCTGGCAACTTTCCTGATCTTAATCTGACCTCTATGACCGCTCCTTCTCTGTGTTCTTGCAGACTCCTTCTCTTCCACACAACCAGTAAATGCCAGAGTTCTTCAAGGTTTACTAGCAGGCTCTCTCCTCCTCCTCCTCTGTCCTTTTCCTTTAGACAATCTCATCCATGGTCATGGCTCCAGTTACTAACAACCTTGGTCACGAACCTACCTTTGGAGCTGGCTGAAATGGGGAAGCAATAATGGGAGAGGGGAACTGTTTTCCTGATAATGGGGAGAAGTCAGGGTACTGTTACTAAAATAAGGAGAAAAGAATGCTGAAGAGTTGAGGAAAAAAAAACAGATGGTTACAATGGGCAATCTGGGTAAGCTCCTGCAAATGGATGAAACAGGCTCTTTTCAGGTCTCAGAAATTTCTAGTCATTGGAACCTTAAGCAAAATTGAGTGCAAGCAAAAAGAAAAAAAATGCTGATTTCCTTTGAAGACAGAAAATTGTGTGGTTTGTAGAGGAGGCAGCCTTGGCTAGACAGCTTAGAGCCACTTTTTCCACCACTCAGCATCTTGAAGGAACATGTAGCAAGGAGGCGGGAGGTGGACAGACCACTAGCAATCCACTTCTTTTTAATGCATCCCTAAAGTCTTCAGTGCCAAGAGGATACTTTACTCTGAGGTTAGACATAATCATCTCAGGGTTTTTGTTTTTACTTTTCTAATAGGTACCTGGGAGAACTTACAGCTGCCTTCTGCTGGACCAGAAGTGTTTGTATCCTGACCATCTGCAGGGTCTTGGTCAGAGTTATAGAAAGGCCTCTCACATGCAGGCCAGCTGTTGGAGTTTTTATATGCATACTTGGGAGAATTCATGTTTAGTGTATTAAGCTGGCCAGCCAGTCACCCACCAGGGTTGGGCTGGACTCTACAATGTGTCTGAAGCTGCCTCTTCACCCAGACTCAGGATAATCACCGCCTTCTCCTCTAGGTAGTATTCTCTGACAATCCCCACAAAATCTGGGCTTGGGGCCCCTGCTCTGTGTTGTCAGGAAACCCCATACTTTGGACACCTTATCAAATCACCTTTTCATTGCATTTTTAATGTGCCCCTCCAGCTCCTTGAGGCAGGGACTATGAGTCATATCACTAACAATTAGCATGGAACCTGGGATATGGTACAATATGAATGAAGATGGCCAACTTGTGAGCCAGAGAAACTCCAAGCACAGTCATACAGGGTACAAACCCCGGTCGTCCTCAACTACTCCCAAGCTCTCATCTCTCATTCCAATCAGACACTGCAATGTTCCAAATGAAACTAAGCCAAAAATGCTCAGTCTCACTAGTCATCAAAGAAATGCAAATTAAAACCACACTGAGATACCACCTAACCCCAGTCAGGATGGCCATCATCAGTAACTCAAAAAACAACAGAATCTGGAGAGGATGCGGTGAAAAGGGAACACTTCTACACTGTTGGTGGGAGCGTAAATTAGTACAGCCTCTGTGGAAAACAGTGTGGGGATTCCTAAAAGATCTAAAAATCGACGTCCCATATGAGCCCACAATCCTTCTACTGGGAATATACCCAGAGGAACTCAAATCACTCTGTGAAAAAGATACCTGCACATGCAAGTTTATTGCAGCATTATTCACAATAGCAAAAACATGGAACCAACCGTGCTGCCCATCAAAAGAGAACTGGATTTTTAAAATGTGGTACATATTCATGATGGAATATTACAAACCATAAATAAGGACAAAATTATGAACTTCTCAGCAACTTGGATGGACTTAGAGGCTCTAGTACTGAGTGATCGGCCGGGTGCAGTGGCTCAAGCCTGTAATCTCAGCACTTTGGGAGGCCAAGGTAAGAGGATTGCCTGAGTCCAGGGGTTCGAGACTAGCCTGGGCAACTTGGTGAGACCTCGTCTCTACAATAAATTAAAAAATTAGCCGGGCGTGGTGGCGCATGTCTGTGGTTCCAGCCACTTGGAAGGCTGAGGTGGAAAGATTGCCTGAGCCCAGTAGGTCGAGGCTGCGGTGACCATGAGCATACAGTTGCACTCCAGCCTGGGTGACAGAGTGAGACTCCAACTCTAAAAAAAAAAAAAAAAAAATTACTGAGTGATCTATCACAGAAACAAATGACCAAGTATCACATGTTCTCACTCATAAGTGGACCTTGCACAACTATCGTAATACTGCAAGAAAGGGATTGGCATTACTGGGAAATTACCAGGGCTGGGGGGTACACCTCATCAACAAGGGTACCTGCATAATGAACATTTGTATACCTAACCTAACCCCACATCTTTATTTTTTTTATTTTTTTATTTTTTTTGAGTTGGAGTCTCACTCTGTCGCCCAGACTGAGTGCAGTGGCCGCTCCTGGCCACCGCAGCCTCGACCTGCTGGGCTCCGGTGATCCTTCCGCCTCAGCCTTCCGAGTAGCCGGAATTACAGGCATGCGCTACCACGCCCGGCTGATTTTTTTGACTTATTGTAGAGGTGAGGTCTCGCTGCCCAGGCGGGTCTCGAACCCGCGGGCTCAGGCAATCCACTCACCTCAGCCTCCCAAAGGCGCGGGATTACAGGCTGAGCCACCGAGCCCGGCTAACCCCACATCTTTAAAATAAAACTTTTTTTTTTTGAGTTGGAGTCTCACTCTGTCGCCCAGACTGGAGTGCAGTGGCCGCTCCCAGCCACCGCAGCCTCGACCTGCTGGGCTCCAGCGATCCTTCCGTCTCAGCCTTCCAAGTAGCTGGAACTACAGGCACGTACTACCATGCCCGGCTCATTTTGATTTATTGTAGAGATGAGGTCTCGCCAAGTTGCCCAGGTGGGTCTCGAACCCGTGGCCTCAGGCAATCCACTCACCTCAGTCTCCCAAAGGCACAGGATTACAGGCTGAGCCACCGAGCCTGGCTTAAATTAAAAAAAAGAAAAAGAAACTAGGGGCAACCCCTTCGGGTCCCCTCTCACTGTGAGAGCTTTTCTGTCCTCTCGATAAATCCTACTTTCTCACTTAAAAAAAAGAAACTAAACCAGATGTAGAATTGACATAGAAGCTGATATAGTAGTAGGACTTAGAGAACAATTGAGTGAAAGACTGTAATAAAAAAATTGGAGCAATGAACAATAGGAAAATAATTTTTAAAAAATACCATTTATAATAACATCAAAAAATATAAAAATACTTGGTTAGGCATGGTGGCTTACATCTGTAATTCCAGCACTTTGGGAGGCTGAGGGGGGAGGATCGCTTGAGGTCGGAAGTTCAAGACCAGCCTGGGCATCATAGTGTGATCTCAACTCTACAAAAAAAATTTAAAAAATCAGCCAGGCATGGTGGCACACACCTATAGTCCTAGCTATTTGGGAGGCTGAAGTAGGAGAGTCAATTGAGTCCAGAAAAATGAGGTTACGGTGAGTGATGATGGTATCACTGCACTCCAGCCTAGGTCACAGAGTGAGACCCTGTCTCTGGGAAAAAAAAAAAAAATATATATATATATATATATGTAAATATGTATTCATTTATATATTAATATGTACAATATTTAGTATAAATATATATTTATTTTTAATATATTAAAAACATATATGTAGGGGGGACAAAAAACTGGAATTTATTTTATTTATAAAAGATTGTGTATTTATTCTATGACTCTACAAAAAAGATACCTGCGCTTGCATGTTTATTGGAGCATTATTTACATTAGCAAAAACATGGAACCAACTGTGCTGCCCATCAAAACTGGACTGGATTAAAAATATGTGGTACAAGCCGGGATCGGTGGCTCAGCCTGTAATCCCGCGCCTTTGGGAGGCTGAGGTGAGTGGATTGCCTGAGCCGCGGGTTCAAGACCCGCCTGGACAGGCGAGACCTCATCTCTACAATAAATCAAAAAATTAGCCGGGCGTGGTAGCACGCGCCTGTAATTCCAGCTACTCGGAAGGCTGAGGCGGAAGGGTCGCCAGAGCCCAGCAGGTTGAGGCTGCGGTGGCCGGGAGCGGCAACTGCACTCTAGTCTGGGCGACAGAGTGAGACTCCAACTCAAAAAAAAAAAAATGTGGTACATGTACATGATGGAATGTTGCACAGCCATAAAGAAGAACAAAATTATGGACTTTGAAGCAATGTAGATGGATTTAGAGTCTATAATACTCAGTGATTTATCACAGAAATAAAGAACCGAGTACCACGTGTTCTCACTCACAAGCAGACCCTGAACATTTGCCATAATACTATAAGAAAGGGATTGGCAGTAGCTGAAAACTACCAGGGGTGGAGGGTGGGGGAGGAACATAACATCAATAAAGGTGCCTGATCTCAAACCAGGCAAAGTGGGGACCAAAGGGAGGCTCAAACTTTACCTGTATGATGACCACTGACCACTTGTATACCTAATCCTGAATTGTACCCCACATCTTTAAAATAAAATTTTAAAAGTTGGTGTATTTATTTTTACATGTTTAAACTTCAGTCACCTTCAAAGTACCCTCTATTTGATGCACTACACCTATTGAGACACCTTTTCCACTGCTAAAAACAGTTGTTGAACTGTCAATTTTTATGCCTTTCATTGCTTTGCCGTTTTTTGTTTCACTTCTTCCATATGGGCAAAATGTTTCCCTTTGAGGGCTTTTTTTTTTTTTAATCAGAAAACCAAAAACAGTCACTCAGGGCAAGATGGATGACTAGGAAGGGTGGGGCACAAAGGTCATGACATTTTTGGTCAAAAACTGCTGAACACTCAGCATAGTGGGGGCAGGTGTGATGTCATGGTGGAAGAACCAGTAACCTTTTTGCCACAACTCTGGCACCTGTAGTTTTAGCTACTTGGAAGGTAGAGGTGGAAAGATCACCGAAGCCCAGCAGGTAGAGGCTGCAGTGGCCATGAGCGTGCCAACTATACTCCAGCCTGAGCGACAGTGACACTGAGACCCAAACAAAACAAAACAAACAACAGAAAAAAACAACAGTGCTGGAACAACTGGAGATCCATTTAGGAAAAAAAATTAATCTCGATCCTCACGGCACACTATACACAAACATTAGCTCAAAATGGATCATTGCCAGATGTGGTGGCTCATGCCTGTAATCCCAGCACTTTGGGAGGTGGAGGTGAGAGGATTTCCTGTGTCTAGGGGTTCAAGACCAGCCTGGGCAACCTGGCGAGACCTCGTCTTTACAATAAATCAAATAATTGGACTGGGCTCGGTGGCTCAGCCTGTAATCCCGTGCTTTGGGAGGCCAAGGTGAGTGGATTGTCTGAGCCCGCAGGTTCGAGACCCGCCTGGGCAACTTGGTGAGACCTCATCTCTACAATAAATCAAAAAATTAGCCAGGCATGGTAGCACGTGCCTGTAGTTCCAGCTACTTGGAAGGCTGAGGAGGAACGATGGCCGGAGCCCAGCAGGTCAAGGCTGTGGTGACCAGAAGCTTGCCGCTGCACTCCACTCTGGGCGATGGAATGAGACTCCAACTCAAAAAAAAAAAAAAAGGAAAAAAAAAATTGGCCGGTGTGACGGCATGTACCTGTAATTCCAGCTACTTGGAAGACTGAAGCGTAAGGATCCCCTGAGCCTAGCAGGTAGAGGCTGCAGTAGCTGTGAACATGCCACAGCACTCCAGCCTGAGTGACGGAGTGAGACAGACACCAACTTAAAAAAAAGTATCATAGACCGAAATATAAAATATAAAAAGCTAAAACTATAAAACTTCTAAAAAAAATAGAAGAAATCATCACAAGATTGAGTTGGCAAAGATTTCTTAGGATATGAAAGACACTAACTGAAAAAGAAAAAAAGTGATAAATTGGATTTGATGAAAAGAAAATTCTACTCTTCTGAAGATACCATTTAAAAAAAGAATTTCAGACCAAGAGCAGTGGCTCAAGCCTGTAATCCCAGCACTTTGGGAGGCTGAGGCGAGAGGATTGCCTGAGTCCGCACGTTTGAGACCAGCCTAGGCAACATTGTGAGACCTCATTTCTACAATAAATTAAAAAATTAACCAGGTGTGGCAGCACGCGCCTGTAGTTCCAGCTACTTGGAAGGCTGGGGCAGAAGGATGGCTGGAACCCAGCAGGTTGATGCTGGGGTGGCTGTGAGCGTGCCACTGCACTCCAGCCTGGGCGATAGAGTGAGACTCCAACTCAGAAAAAAAAAAAAAAAAGGATTTCAGAGCCATGGAAAGCATTATTTAAATACACATAGGACTTTAAAGCTTTTTTGAAATAAAATGTCATTCTCTCTACTATATAAGTATCAATCCTTCTAAATAAATACACACACAATGTTTTTGTTCACAAAAGAGGAACTTTCTTGAGATTTTTAATTTCCAGGAGCAGAGTAGACCTGGTGACCTATTTATCCAAGGCAATCAATGTCATTGTAGTCAGGAAGATGCCAGGTCGTGGCCAAAATTATCTGTTCCAGCAGTGTAAAATGAGACCATAAGTGGGGAAAATGAATCACCAAGTCTGAAGTTTGGCAGATTGGGAACAAAATGCAGAAGGGGAAAGCAGAGAGCATAGAAGGTCAGGGTAATTCATCAGAGAGTCCCAGAGCAATGCCAGTGGTGATGGGCTTATTTTGTAGGTGTGCCTCTTGACAGTTTAAAACTGTCAGACTAGATCAGATATACATAATCTAAGATCCTATCAGGTCTGGCCCAGCTTAAACTCTGTATCTGTCAAGAAAACTCTGACTGCCAACAATTTCTCTCTGTTACACACCATTGCCTAGACAAGTGTTATTGCTGCGGTTCTACTAGGCTTTAATCTTTTTTTTTTGAACTGGAGTCTCCCTCTGTCATCCAGGCTAGAGTGCAGTGGCACAATCACAGCTCACTGCAGCCTTGACCTCCTGGGCGCAAGTGATCTTCCCACTTCAGCCTCCTGAGTAGCTGGGACTGTAGGCAGATGCCACCCTGCCCAGCTAATTTTTAAAAAATTTTTTGTAGACATGAGCTCTTGCTATGCTGCCTAGGTTAGTCTTGAATTCCTGGGCTCAAACAATCCTCCCACCCTGGCCTCCCAAAGTGCTGAGATTACAGGCATGAGCCACTGTGCCCAGCCTAGGCTTTAATCTTGACCTTTCATTCTCTACCCCTACATTATCTGTGACTAATACAGGTGTGGCAGCGCTAATATGATACATGGTTATTTTTCCATTTCCTCTTTCTGGGCACAAACATAGTCTATATTTCCCAGCATCCTTGAGTTAGGTTGTAGTTGTGCGACTAGGTTCTGACTAATGAATATGTGGAAATGGAATGTGGAAAGAAATGACATGTGCTGGTCTCCAGGCATGGCCATAAAATGCCCCTTGTGTCCTGTTCCACACTCTCTGTTTCTCAGTCAACTGAATGCAGAAGAGCTAAGGGATAACTCTAGGATGAAGGAAGCCTGTATCCATTTCCATGACAGTCCATTGAAAACTATGTCTAGGCGGAGAAGCAAACCTTTACTACAGTAAGCCACTAAGAGTTGGGAGTTCTTTGTTCCAGTAGCTAGCATTTACCCTAATACAGGTCTAAAGAGCTTCCATGATAGCTTCTGATATAGCAGGAGATGTTTGGGATGATAAATTTAAGCAGGATCTCCATAAAGATGTGAAGCTTTCACAGGTACCTCAAGGCAAAGCCAGTGAGACTGGACAAAGATCACATAGTTACACAGATGATAAACCAGGGTTTGGATGGAGGTCTGTCGGACCCCAAAGCCTGTGCATTTTCACTCTCCCAGTTTACCCCAAACAAAGAAGTGTTTAGATGTTTTGAGTGATGACCATAATGATAATAGACTCTAGACTCCTGTGTAATTTACCTGCTGGCACATTTGTGCTATATACTACTGCAGGACTTTATCACTTCCCACAAGCCAGTGAGGTTGAATATAATGACACCCTGTAATATTCATTTTTTATGTCAACATCATCCCCAAGTGCCCAAGACAGAGTAGTTAAAATTATTATCATTTTCTCCAGCATGTAACCTATATGTTTACCATTCTAGGAAAAATACTTTTTGTTTATTTATTTATTTTTTTGAGTCAGAGTCTCACTTTGTCACTCAGGCTGGAGTGCAGTGGCACAATCACAGCACACTTCAGCCTCAACCTCCTGGGCTCAGGTGATCCTTCTGCCTCAGCCTCCCAAACAACTAAGACTACTGGCATGTGCCACCATACTTGGCTTATTTTTGATTTTTTTTTTTTTTGTAGAGATGTGGCCTTGCTATGTTGCCCAGGCTGGTCTCAAACTCCTGGGCTCAAACAATCCTCCCCTTTTGGCCTCTCAAAGTACTGGGATTACAGGCATGAGCCCAGCTGGGAAAAAGACTTTTGAGACCATGCCATAAATGTAGAGGTCTTAGCCGGGCTCGGTGGCTCAGCCTGTAATCCCGCGCCTTGGGAGGCTGAGGTGAGTGGATTGCCTGAGCCCGCGGGTTCGAGACCTGCCTGGGCAACTTGGAGAGACCTCATCTCTACAATAAATCAAAAAATTAGCCGGGCGTGGTAGCGCGTGCCTGTAGTTCCAGCTACTTGGAAGGCTGAGGCGGAAGGATCGCCGGAACCCAGCAGGTCGAGGCTGCGGTGGCTGGGAGCGGCCACTGCACTCCAGTCTGGGCGACAGAGTGAGACTCCAACTCAAAAAAAAAAAAAAGTATAGGTCTTTCTTCTCCATTCTCCATTCATTTGTTCCTTTCTTATCTCAACCATTCTAGTCAGAGAGGCTCTATGCCTCTCTTACCTGAATAATTGCTTCTACTTCCTCCCTGCAATACTAAAAGAGCAGAGACTAAAACTCCTTCTAGATCCTATTTTCAACCTTCTATAAAATGGGAGTATGACACCTACTTCATACAATTTCTGTGAGATTTCAGCAAGATAGGCAATACACTGGTGGCACATAGGATGCTCTTCATTTTTATTACTGGTCTTCCTCCCCAACCCTCACCCCCACCCCCAATTATCTTTATTTGTTGTTACCAATTGATTCTTGGTATTTTGTAAATACATTTCTCAATCTTATTACATTGTCCATAAGTTTTTGTTTGTTTGTTTTTGTTTTTTGAGTCGGAGTCTCAATCTGTTGCTCAGACTAAAGTGCAGTAGTATGCTCACAGCCACTGCAGCCTTGACCAACTGGGTTCAGGCAGTCCTTCCACTTCAGCCTTCCAAGTAGCTGGAACTACAGGTGTGCACCACCATGCCCAGCTAATTTTATGATTTATTGTAGAGATGAGGTCTTGCCATGTTGCTCAGGCTGGTCTCAAACCCCTGAGCTCAGGCAGTCTTCTGACCTCCACCTCCCAAAGTGCTGGGATTACAAGTGTGAGCCACTGTGCCCAGCTGTCCATAAGTTTTATACCTGGTGTTTATGTCAGTGTTGCATATCTCTGACATTAACCTTCATATAGGCAGAAAATCTGTGGTGCTATGTATTTTTTGGTCCTATGTACTATGCTATTCATTCATTATCTTTCAACCACAATAAGAAATCATTGAGCACTGCTTATAAGCTTTGTGCAAAGAGGCTTCTGGAATGCGATTCTATTTCTGCCCACGAGGACCATTAGAGAGATGATTTAAAAAGGCATACAACTTATTATTCTTATCAAAAATAGCATTTTAAAACATCTGACTACAGAAATACATGCTCATTGTCGAAACATTATAAATAAAAGCACAAAAAGAAAAAATGTCCAAGAAATAATTACTTTTATGTTTTTAGAATCTATCCTTCTAATCTTTTTTCTCTTGCACATATATATACGTTTTACAAAAATGAGATCATACTGCACACATTTTTGTAACTTGATTTTTTCTCAATAACACATCATGAATATCTTATGCATTATTAAAGATTCTCCTGTGGTATATTTTTATTTTGATTTATTATTAGTAGTATTATTCTGAGTCAAGGTCTTACTCTGTCATCCAGGCTGGGCACAGATCATGGCTTAACTCTCAACAGCAACCCTTTTGCCTCAGTCTCCTGAGCAGCCAGGACTACAGGTGTGTGCCACCACATCTGGCTAATTTTTAAAATTTTTTTTATAGAGATGTGGTCTCTGTATGTTGTCTAGGCTGGTCTCAAACTCCTGGGCTCAAGCAATCCACCAACATCGACCCCCAAAAGTGCTGGGATTACAGGAGTGAGCCACCACACCCAGCCCCCTATGGCATTAATTTTTTTTTTTTTTTTTTTTTTTTTTTGAGTTGGAGTCTCACTCTGTCGCCCAGACTGGAGTGCAGTGGCCGCTCCCGGCCACTGCAGCCTCAACCTGCTGGGCTCCGGCGATCCTTCCACCTCAGCCTTCTGAGTAGCCAGAATTACAGGCATGTGCTACCATACCCGGCTGATTTTTTGATTTATTGTAGAGATGAGGTCTCGCCAAGTTGCCCAGGCGGGTCTTGAACCCATGGGCTCAGGCAATCCACTCACCTCAGCCTTTCAAAGGCGCAGGATTACAGGCTGAGCCACTGAGCCCGGCGTGGCATTAATTTTTAATGATAGCACAGTATTCATTGTATGAAGAGATCATGATTTTTTAAAAACAATCTCCTAATGTTGTACAATTACATGATTTCCCATTTTCACCATTTTTAGCAATAAACATCTTTGTACATATCCTTCTGCTCACATCCCTAATTATTTTCTTAGATCCCACAAGTAGAAATTTTCATCAAAGGAAGAGCACATTGTCAAGGCTTTTGCTATTCATTGCCAAATTTCCTATTAAAAAGTTGTACAAAATCACAACCCCACTAGCATTGTATGAGAATGCTATAATAAAGGCTTTGGGCCAAGATGGTGATTATGACAAAAAAAAAATAATCAGGAAGATAAGTGTTTGCTAACAGCTCACCCCACGCCAGCTGTGTTTATTTGTTGAACTCTATCACCATGTTTCTTGGACCAAACACTGAAAGTCCTTCAGATGCTTAGTTTATTTAATGCCTCTTTCAACACCCTAAAACTTTGACCCAAGACTTATCTGAAGGGAAGGAGATTTCTGGTAAGTATGGTTTCCAACTTGGAAACTCAACCCAAGTACTTCCATCCCTCATCCTAGTGTAGACCACCTCTGTGGTTTTAATGGCTGGACATCATTCGAAGAGGGATGCTGACTGAGTTGGAATGGAGAATGTGCATGCTTATAAGAAATCAAAGAAATGACTTGGGGTGAGAAAGTCATGTTCTGAGGCACAAAAGAAAAACCAATAACAACCCAAGGGTTTGAAGTTTCATCCTGACCTGCTCTGATAATATTACTATGGTGATGGTCTCCATAAACAATTGCAAAATAGCAAGATGAAAACGAACAAGCAAGTTCCACCCAGGCAATCTGGAGTTATTTTAGGGATCAAGGCGATGTCATCTGGGGTAAATATGGAATGCAAAATCTGTTCTTTTAATAATCTTCCTCTTCTTTGTGAAGCCGAACAAAGGCCTGGCAAATCAGTCATTTGTGCTGAAAGAAGCACCGACCCAGCATTTTCAGGGCTGAAAAGAGACTGCAGCCAAAAGAATAATGGCTAATAGCAGATGCTGGGGTTATTCCTCTCACAGCCTTGGCCTCTGAGATGCTGCTGAGCCTGGTGTGGAGTCCAAGGAAGAGGAACAAAGGTGATGCTCTCGGGAAGGGTTGGCCTGGTCGACAGGCTGGGATCAGAACCCCAGGGAACCGAGCTTGGTTGCCTGCCCCTGACCTTGATTCTTGTGCCAGAGGCAGTGGAGGGAAGCATCTTCAAAGCCACATTCTGTCTCTGGGGCATCACCATCTGCTGTAGATGACATTTGCCACTCCTATCCTCATGCTATTCACTTTGAACCCCTGACTCAGCGAGCCCCAGTCCAAAAAAGCAGAACTAGCTATTTTTTGCATCAAGAAAAAAAATGTCACTTGCTGAATTCCTTGCTGACCCTGAAACTCTTCCTCATCACACTTAACCCCTTGTTCTTCCCTTCTCTTTTCTCCTGTTCTGGACTGTTATAGTGCCACTATTGTGTCTGGTGAAGATCTTCAGGGGAAGGGGTTGTATGGCAGCCACGGAGGCTGGCACAGTACTTGGGAGACAGAAGCTTCTCCCTAAATGTCAGCAGATAGGAACTGAATTCAAAATCCCATGCTTACCCTAAAATGGACATTTCTCCAGCAGGTTTGAGACAGAGGATATTTGTTCATTCATTCATCAACAAATATTTATTGAGCACATACTAGGAACCAGAACTTGTGCTAGGGGCTGGAGCTACAAGAACGAGCAAGATCCCAGGGCCCTGTCA
This sequence comes from Cephalopachus bancanus, assembly GCA_027257055.1. NCBI lineage: Eukaryota > Metazoa > Chordata > Mammalia > Primates > Tarsiidae > Cephalopachus > Cephalopachus bancanus. The sequence continues at coordinate 1,820,502 of JAPVLO010000294.1, read as the reverse complement.
TTGTGGAGATTATATTCTTATAGACCCTAACGTGAGCGGTGAGCACAACTTCCATCTCATCACAGAGCCATCTCTGACTGTTGGACATAAAACTGCACTCCCTCCTTGCCCTGTTTTATTTAATTCTTTGTTGTGTATCTCTCAGTCTTCCCAAACAAAAATGCTTGGCCAGACACAGTGACTCACATCTGTAATCCTAGCACTTTGAGAGTCTGAGGCAGGAGGGTCACTGAAGGCCAGGAGTTCAAGACCAGCCCGGACCAACTTGTCTCTATGAAAAAAAGTTTTGGCTGGGCGTGGTGGCTCACGCCTTTAATTCCAGCACTTTGGGAGGCCGAGGTGAGAGGATTGCCTGAGCCTACAGGCTCGAGACCAGCCCTGGCAACTTGGTGAGACCTCATCTCTACAATAAATAAAATAATTAACTGGGCATGGTGGTGCATGCCTGTAGTTCCAGCTACTTGGAAGGGTGAGGTGGAAGGATTGCCTGAGCCCAGCAGGTTGAGGCTGCGGTAGCCGGGAGCGTGCCACTTCCCTCCAATCTGGGTGACAGAGTGAGACTCCAACTCAAAAAAAAAGAAAAAAAAAGTTTTAATTAAATTTAAAAATTTAAAATATGTATCTTTTGAAGGTTACTTTGCCCAAATTGTTCACTGTTGAATTCCCAGCACTTAGAACGTGACTAGTCCACAACATATGTCTTAGACTGTTCAGGCTGCTATAACAAAATGCCATAGACTGGGTGACTTATAAACAACAGAAATTTACCTCTCATAGTTCTGGAGGTTCAGAAAGTCCAAATCAAGGTGCCAGCAGATCTGGAGCCTGGTGAGGGTCCTGTTCCTGGTTCATGGATGATAACTTCTTGGCATGGTGAAAGGGGCTAGCTACCACTCTGTGGTCTTTGTCTGTCTTTTATTTATGTATTTCACTCTGTCACCCAGGCTGGATCGCAGGGGCACAATCATGGCTCACTGCAGCCTCAACCTCCTGGGCTTGGTAATCCTTCCTCCTCAGCATCCTGAGTAGCTAGGACATTTCAGGTGCACACTACCACACCCGGCTAATTTTATTTTATTTTTTTGATTTGACGTCTTACTCCTTTGTCCAGGCTAGAGTGCAATGGCACACACACACGCTCACAGCCTCCCCAGCATTGACTTACTGGGTTTCAGCGATCCTTCCTCCACAGCCTTCTGAGTAGCCAGAACTACAGATGCATGTTACCTTGCCCGGCTATTTTCTAAATTTTATTTTATTGTAGAGATGAGGTCTCACCAAGTTGCCCGGGCTGATCTCGAACCTGCAGGCTCAGGCAATCCACTTGCCTCAGCCTCCCAAAGTTCTGGGATTACAGGCCAGTTTTAAAAAATATTTTATAGAGACGAGGTCTCACTATGTTGCCTAGGCTGGTCTTGAACCTTTGGTCTCAGGTAATCCTCCCACTTTGACCTCCCAAAGTGCTGGGGTTACAGACATAAGCCATCACAACTGGTCATCTGTAATCTCTTTTATAAACATACTGATCCCAATCCTGAGGGCTTCATCCTCATGACCTAATCACTTCTTCAAATCTTCCCCCCCATTACTTTGGGGGTTAAGATTATAACATATGAGTTTTGGGGACACACAAACATTCATACCATAGCAAGATGCTCAAAAAATATATGTCAAATCAATTTGTTCAATCAACTCTGCAATCCTCTAGAAGAACTTTCTAGCAGAAATCTCCAAGGAATGAGCTGAGAACTCCAGAGTGTCATAACAACAAACTACAACCATCGAGAGCTTTACAGTTTACAAAGCAGGAGGATGCACCCGGTGAGCATAGACCTTTGCTTCAGAGCCCTGGCTTCTTCCTTGTGAAGTGGAAATAATAACAGCTACTTTGGGGTCTGTTTTGATAATTGGGATGAGGTAAAGCATATGAATCACCCAACCCAGAACTTGGCACCTGGTAGGTGTTCTACGCCTGGGGACAAGTATTGCAGTTTCTTGGGTATTTGAGCTTCCTAATGCTTTTTTTTATTATTTGAGTCAGTGTCTCACTCTGTTGCCCATGCTGGAGTTCTATGGCATGGACATAGCTCACCACTGCTCTCAGCCACTTGAGTAGTTGGGAATATAGGTGCATGCCACCATGCCTGGCTATTTTTTTTTTTAATTTTTTGTAGAGATGAGATCTTGTTATGTTGTCCAGGTTGGTCTCAAACTCCTGGGCTCAAGCAATCCTCCTGCCTCAGCCTCCCTAAGTGCTGGGATTACAGGCATGAGTCACTGCACCCGGTCTCAAGCTTCCTAATTCTGTGGACATTGTTATTAGTATGACCATTTAACTTATAGGGAAAACAGGATTTAGAGAGGCATATTTGCCCAGGGTAGCTCAGGCAGGATTAGAACCCCCGTCCCAGGTCAAATTCCAAACACAATGCCTTGTCCACCACCCCAGGGTTGCCTGCTCAGGAGGAAAAACACAGAAGTGCCTCCTGATCCTTCCTCTGTTCACACTGTGATGTTCTCCATTTTTCAGGCTGTTTCTCCCCATTGCTGAGGGCAGAGCAGAGCTGGGGAGGACTGTACATTCGATTAGCAGAAGGAGGAATCCCCCTCCCGCTCACCTGTAACTTCCTGTAGTTCTCCCCCAAATTCCCCTCCACCCCTTCTTCTCTCAGGCTTTGGGGACCCTCAGCCAGCCAGAGTCTAGGTTGACAGGGATTCTGGTTCAATCAGCAGCGATGGACCATGAGACTCGTTAGCATAAACAAATCAAGAAATTTCTCAAAATTGAGAGGTCCTCAACACTCTTACTGGACTATAGTGCCTGCCAGTAATTAAAATTAGGCTTCCTAGCCAGGCATGGTGGCTCAGGCCTGTAATCCTACCATTTTGGGAGCCAGAGGCAAGGGGATTGCCTGAGCTCAGGGGTTCAAGACCAGCCCGGGAAACTTGGCGAAACCTGGTCTCCACAATAAATCAAAACAAATATTAGCCGGATGTGGTGGCACGCACATGAAGTTCCAGCTTTTTGGAAGACTGAGACAGAAGGATAGCCTGAGCCCAGCAGGTCAAGGCTGCCATGGCCGTGAGCGTGCCATGCTCTCCAGCCTATGTGAAAGCGAGATTCTGGTTAAAAGAAAAACACCAAGAAACACAAATTAAGCTTCCTAAATAAAATTATGATTTAAAAAAACCAATAGACTGGGCTCAGTGGATCAGCTTATACTCCCAGCACTTTGGGAGGCCCAGGCAAGTGAATTGCCTGAGCCCGTGGGTTCAAGACCAGCCCAGGCAACTTGGTGAGACCTCGTCTCTACAATAAATAAAAAATTAGCCAGACAAGGTAGTGTGTGCCTATAGTTCCAGCTACTTGGAAGGCTGAGGCGGAAGGATCACTGGAGCCCAGCAGGCCGACGCTGGGGTGGCTATGAGTGTGCCACTGCACTCTAGCCTGGGCGACGGAGTGAGACTCCAACTCAAAAAAAAAACAACAACAACCCTATAATAGTATTAGTTGTAATTCATTAAACATCTCCATAGTCCTGAGCAATGTGGAAGGCAATTTACAAAAGTCTAGTTCTGATAACAGCCTAGAAAGGCAGGTATTATTATTCCCATTTTATAAATGAAAAAGTTGAGGCTCAGGAAAACAAATGATCTTGGCAGAGGTCACATGGTGAAGTGGTGAAGTTCCAGGATTTAAACCCAGGTCTGTCTGCCTTCAAAGTTCATGCTCTTTCTGTTTGTCACACAAAATTATGGGATGAGGACAGCTGGGCACGGTAGCTCACACCTGTAATCCCAGCACTTAGGAAAGCCAAGGCGGGATGATTGCTTGAGCCCAGGAGTTTGAGACCAGCCTGGGCAACATAGCAAGATCTCATCTCTACAAAAAGATGTTTTAAAATTAGCTGGGTATGGTGGCGTGTGCCTGTAGTCCCAGCTACGCAGGCAGCTGAGGATCCCCTGAGCCCAGGAGGTTGAGACTGTGGTGAATTGTGATCGTGCCACTGCACCCCAGCCTGGATGATGGGGTGAGACTACAACAAACAAACAAACAAACAAAAAATTATGAGTGGGGCCGGGGGAGTTATGTGCACTAGGGCACCTATCCCAGCATTACACCGAAGAATAACAGAAACATCCTAAAAATATGAAAACAGTGATACAAAGAATCTTTGCACAGTATTGTAGTCAATGAGGTTGATCCAAGGCATAAATTATTGCTAATCGAAAACTTTCCCAATACCCTGCTGTGATGATTTGCCATATAGTCAGCATTGATAATTTTTAATAGTCTTTACGAAGACTGAATCTTTTTTTAAAAAAGAAAATGACACAAAGAATATGATAACAGAAAAGTACTTATGACCAATGAAAAACGTAGGATACAGAATACATACCCACAGAGATTACAATTCATAAATATGCATGTGAAGTGTAAACAAGTTTGTGTAAAAGGTGGAAAGGAAATGTATGAATGTGATCATATCTGTGTGGTAGGATTTGGAGGGATTTTTTTCCCCTCTAGTTACTAATCTTTCTGTAATGCAGTTAAATTACTTTTGCAATTTACATATTAAAAAAACTTTTTAAGACACTCAGAAGCCCTATAGTTTTGCACAGAGCACATAAACCAGCAGGCAATGTCTTAAAGTGCTAACTAGATAGATGACTTGCCTTTAGTGCCTGCTCCAAGGTCGTAGCCCTTCCTACCTAAGCAAGCACCGAGTGTCATTCTGTGTCTGTCTGCTAGCGCCCCATTCCAATCTGAAGCTGCTCTGTCCAAGATGGCAGCCATTGCCAAGTGTGGATATTTGCATTTAAATCCATTTAAATAAATATTTCAGTCCTCGGTTGCTCTAGTCCTATTCCAAGTGCTCAGTAGACACATGCAGCTTGTGGCTACCACGATGGACAGCACAGACATACAATATTTCAATTAGAAATCAGGCTTGGTGGCTCATACCTGTCAACCTAGTGCTATGGGAGGCCAAGGCAAAAGGATTAGTTGAGACCAGGCCTTCAAGGCTGTAGTGAGTTATGGTCTTGCCACTGCACTCCAGCCTGGAAAACAAGAGTGAGACCCTGACTCTATGTTTTAAAAAATCTAAAATATTTCCATCACAACAGAAAGTTCTGTTAAGCAGGATTGATCTAGCATGTAGGCTGAAGACAATTATTAGAACTCTAACTAAACAAAAGATTCCCCAGTCACTTAGTGGATTGACTGGACAATGACTTTTCCACCCTGAGATTTTACCCTCTCATCTTCTCTACTCTCTGGAAAACTCAAGGGTCAGAGAAAAGTAAGGATGACCCTCCGCATTAAAAGGTGAGTCTCCCAATTACAGCTACTTAAAAGTGCTTTACAGTGTAAAGATTGATCAGGCAGGTGAAAGAAAGGTTAGAGCACTGGTTTCAGTTATGAATGTTATCAACAGAAGCCACATATTGATGTCTACTATGTTCCAAGAACTGTATATATTTTATCTCAGTTAATCCTCTCAACTTCTCATCTCTTTGAGGCAGGTTTTCTTTTTCTTCTTTTTTTAATTGTTTTGTTTTATCACAGGCTAGGTTTTATCTCATTATATGCTAAGATGAAAACACTGAAGGTCACCAACTAGGCAACATAGCGAGAACCCTTGTCTCTACAAACACTTTAAAAATTAGCTGGGCATGATGGCACATTCCTGTAGTCCTAGCTCCTCAGGAGACTGAAGTGGGAAGATCAGTTTCAGTCCTGGTCTTTGAGTTATGATCACATCACTGCACTCCAGCTTGGGTAAAAGAGCAAGATCCTGTCTAAAAAAAAAAAAAAACTACAACAACTGAAGCTCAAAAAAGCAAAGAAACTTGCACATACCTTCAGACACCAAAGCGCATGCTCTCTCTCTCTCTCTCTTTTTTTTTTTTGAGTTGGTGTCTCACTCACTCTGTTGCCAAGGCTGGAGTGTAGTGGCACACTCATGGCCACCCCAGTGTCGACCTGATGGGCTCCAGCAATCCTTCCGCCTTAGTCTTCCAAGTAGCCGGAACTACAGGCAGGCTCTACCACACCCAGCTAATTTTTCACTTATTGTTGAGATGAAGTGTCACTAAGTTTCGCAGACTGGTCTTGATTGCTCAGGCAATTCACTTGCCTCAACCTCCCAAAGTGCTGGGATTATAGGCTTAGCCACTGAGCCCAGCTGCGCTCTCTTAGTTAAAATTTAAATTTTTTTTTTTTTTTTTTGAGTTGGAGTCTCACTCTGTCGCCCAGACTGGGTGCAGTGGCCGCTCCCGGCCACCACAGCCTCGACCTGCTGGGCTCTGACGATCCTTCCGCTCAGCCTTCCAAGTAACCGGAATTACAGGCATGTGCTACCACGCCCAGCTGAATTTTTGATTTATTGTAGAGATGAGGTCTCGCTGCCCAGGCGGGTCTCGAACCCGCAGGCTCAGGCAATCCACTCATCTCAGCTTCCCAAAGGCGCAGGATTACAGGCTGAGCTACCAAGCCCGGCTTAAAATTTAAATTTCAAAAGTGTGTGCGTGTGTGTGTATATATATATAGTTGTTGTTGTTGTTGGTAACGTAGAGATGAAGTCTCACTATGTTGCCAGGCTGGTCTTGAACTCTTGGATTCAAACAATCCTACCTCAGCCTCTCAAAGTGCTGGGATTACAGGCATCAGCCACCATGCCAACTGCATGTTGTCTCTTATGTTAACATGCCTCATGGGGGATTCCAAATCTCATAGAAGGATTCTGATTGGCCCTGCTTGAGTAACAAACCTACCTATGGGACCAGTCATGTTGGATGAAAAGATTGACTGCCATGATTGGTCAGGCCCAAGTCATTGTCCACCACTGCCCTGATAGAGACAGTGAACGAGGGTTCCATTAGAATCACCTAAGATCAGAGAAGGGCAGTGGTCAAATAGAAAGAAGGATGTGGCAGACAGAAACAACGGCTATTCACTGCTTTAACTTCATCATTATAATTCCCATGGGCCCACCCACGTGCTGATCCCATTAATTTTCAAATTAACTCAAGGAGAACAATAATAACTACTATCTTTTATTGAGAGCCACACTGTGGCTCTTATTATGTGCATTACTGTTGATGTTCACAGTGTACCTCCATTGTTCTTCAATAATGTTGGGTTTGTTTCTTGCTTTGGGTAGAAATAGCAGATCTTGTCTCCTGGACATTTGGACTTGACCTTCCTAGCTTCTCTGTGGCCTATTTCTCACAGCTGGCCTGCCTCCTGTGTTATGATCTAGACTAAGTCAAGTCATACTCGTATTAAACATCAAATCCTTTGCCCTGAAGCCTACTCTCTCTCTTTGGGAATTGAATGAATGAGACATTCACACACAAGATGACTCACTAGGTTGGGCGCCAAAGGGGCCAATTCTAAAACATGACTTGGTCTACACGGTCTAGCCTGAGGACTGGACAGTTGACCAGAGGCTGAACTGGACGCCCTCCAGCAGGCCCTGGAGAACGAGAGGTCTGCGGTGCAATGATCAGGGGAAAAGGAGGAATGTTCCCGGGCCATGGCTTCTCCTTGGACTAAATCCAGTCTACATAAGAGTCGCTTGGGGCCCAAGTTGTCTAAGTAAACACTGATTCCTTGACGAGTTTCCAAAATCAGGAACAGAGTAACTGTTTGGTTTTGAACAAGCTGTGCTCTGTAAACCACCACTTGCATATCGCCAGGGCCCCATGTAAATATTTTAGCTACAGATTGAGAGAACACAACTTTTTTGAAATCCCATCACTTCATTGCTAGACTTATAATGAATTATGTGTTGTCTCTAATTGTTGTTAGACCTAAGATGAATTACGTGTTCTTTCTATTTGTTGGGAGGTCCAGTTCTCTAACTTGATTACAAGCTGCTGAGATGTGTCTCTACTGAGACTGCTAAGGTTTGGGGAAAGCCCAGAAAATAATGTGCCACTTTTTTCCTGCTGAAGAAAAGACACAGGGATCAAGTAGGTGGGGCAGAAAGTATCATTTTATTATCAAGAAAGCTGGTGATGGAGAATGGCTTTAGGTGTATGACTAAGGAGCTTCTAATTCCTCACCCTAGAATTTGGCAGACTTAGCATTCAGTTTAAGTGCTTAGTGCTTAGCTACCCAGCACTGGACTGAGTGGACCCAGTCCTCACGGATAGAGGCTGTCCCTGTTAGAACTTGGACACACTGTAATCTCAGCACTTTGGGAGGCTGAGTTGAGAGGACTACTTGAATCTGTGGGTTCGAGACTAGCCCAGGCAACTTGATGAGACCTTGTCTCTACAATAAATCAAAAAATTAGCCGGGTGTGGTAGCACGTGCCTGTAGTTCCAGCTCCTTGGCAGGTTGAGGCGGAAGAATCACCAGAGCCCAACAGGTCGACTCTGGGGTGGCTATGAGTGTGCCACTGCACTCCAGTCTGGGTGACGAAGTGAGACTCCAACTCAAAAAAAAAACTTAGACACAGAGGAACAGAAGAGAATGTGCATTGCCACAGAGAATAAATGAAGGGTCTAAGTTGGGCATGCCCACTTCCTTCTCCCAAACCCACCGATCAGAATGATTCTTCCACTCGTGGAAAAGAGTAAGGGATGGGACCAAGAGCAGCTAAGATGCTACTGTGATGGGACTCCTGTCACATGGAAACTTGAAGCCAGAGAAAGGGAAGTTTGCCACCAACAGATGTCTCGATGAAGAATGAAGCAAAGTGAGGGTCTGGTGAAGGACTCCCAGAACAGCATCTTGGCAAAAAAAAAAGATGACAACTGCTTAAATCAGAAAACAGAAATTGACCTTGAAGAGGAAGTTTGCCTTTAGGCATAGTTCCAACACCGGTAATACTTAACTCTCCCCTTTTTCTTTCTTTTCTTTTCTTTTCTTTTTTTTTTTTAGGGAAGATAAGCCAGAAAACAATGGAAAGGAGTAGGTCATTCTTCCCATGGACAAGGCAGTCTAACTTGTTCTCCCTCAGGCCTTCAGGGCTGTCTGCCAAAAGACCAGGAGCTCTGGTCCCTCACCCTAAGGGTGATGGCAATCCAGTGCTAGAGTGTTGAGACCTTCTCCTTAGTCTGGAGAGTTACCCCGGCCGGAGACCATCCGTTGTCTCCAGGCTTGGACGTGGCTCCCAGAGGATCCTGAGCCAGAAGAAACGGAGAAGAGTCGATTTCCTTATCCCTGTACAGGCCACCAAATGTAGGGAGTGGACCAGAGGGTCAGAGTCATGGATGGTGAAATAAATCACCTAAATCAGAATAGAGAAGAAAAACAGGTTTAATGAGTAAGCTGCAAGGGAGACCACTTTATAGCTAGGAAAACTGATTCAAGAATACTACTCCCAGATCCAATCACCACAACCAACATCATCTGCCTTTGCTACGAACACTCCACTCCCTTCCCAACAGCACCTCCCTTCTGGACTGGGGCAGATGGCTCGTTCCTAAAAGTGCTGTGCTCCAGGTAGAACTCAGCATTGTGAATGCCAAACCTGGTCCTTTCCTTGTTTCCTCTCCTAGCTATGTGTCAGGGTTGGTTTCTCTGGGCCCTGCATCCTTTCTGCTTCTTTCCATTCTCCACCCTGGAAGGAAATGAGGGTAGATCTCTTATAATAATGCCTCACAGATCTATAAGAACCAATTAATATAGTAAGACAGAAATAGGTCTCTTTAGCCTCCGTCCCATGGTGAACCATGCCTGTAATCCCAGCACTTTGGGAGGCGGAGGTAGGAGAATTGCTTGAGCTCAGGAGTTGAAGGCCAGTCTAGACAACATAACAAGATCTCATCTCTACCAAAAAAATTAGCCAGGCATGGTGGCACATGCCTGTAATCCCCACTACTCAGGAGGCTGAAGCAGAAGGATCACCTGAACCCAGAAGTTCAAGACTGCAGTGAGCCGTGATCATACCACTGCACTCCAGCCTAGGTGACAGAGCGAGACTCCAACTCAAAAAAAAAAAAAGATGTTTTACATCATCCCACTGACTTTGAGAATGTTTGTTTGTGACTGGCTGGCTGTACTTCCTGGAAGTGGACTCTATTTGCCTGTCCTTCCAGGGGCTGCTGGAAATGAGGGCAAGTTTCTTTTCCTCTTCCTCCTTTTTTTTTTTTGAGTTGGGGTTTAAAACTCCACTCTGTCGCTCAGACTGGAGTGCAGTGGCCGCTCCCGGTCACCGCAGCCTCGACCCGCTGGTCTCTGGCGATCCTTCCGCCTCAGCCTTCCAAGTAGCCGGAATTACAGGCCTGTGCTACCACGCCCGGCTGATTTTTGATTTATTGTAGAGATGAGGTCTCGCCAAGTTGCCTAGGCACGTCTCGAACCCGCGGGCTCAGGCAATCCACTCATCTTAGCTTCCCAAAGGCGCGCGATTACAGGCTGAGCCACTGAGCCCGGCTCCTCCTCCTCCTTTTTCAAGTCAGGGTCAGCCGGGCTCAGCACACGCCTGTAATTCCGGCTACTTGGAAGGCTGAGGCGGAAGGATCGCCGGAGCCCAGCAGGTCGTGGCTGCGGTGGCCGGGAGCGGCCACTGCACACCAGTCTGGGCGACAGAGTGAGACTCCAACTCAAAAAATATAAATAAATAAATAAATAAATAAATAAAAAAATAATAAAGTCAGGGTCTCAGGCAACCCCTTTGGGTCCCCTCCCAGTGCGGGAGCTTTTCTGTCCTCTTAATAAATCCTGCTTTCTAAAAATAAATAAATACATAAATAAACAAATAAATAAATAAATAAATAAAAAGTCATGGTCTCACTCTTTTGTAGAGATGGGGATTTTACTACACTGCCTAGTCCAATCTCAAACTCCTGGCCTCCCAAAAAACTCCTGGCCTCAAAGGATCATCCTGCCTCGGCCTCCCAAAAAACTGGGATGACACAATGTGCCTAGCCTGGGGACTCTTTTAGAAAGGCACTAATCCTATTAATGAGGACTCCATTCTTATGCCCTAATTACCTCCAAAAGGCCTCACCTCCTAATACCGTCACCTCATGGGTTAGGATTTCAACTTATGAGTGTTGGCAGGGGACACAAACATTCAGACTATGGCAACAACCAATCTTGTTCATTCTGCCTCTGCAAGGTCTTTCATCTGCCTCTTTGTTTCTGTTTTCATGGCTCCTGCCCATCGATTCTTGATTGAGCTCCTATATTCTTGCCCTCTCCCTGCCCCTACTGTTCAGTCCCACCAGAGTGATCTTTCTGAAAAACAGACCTGACCTACTCAAGGCGCTCTGCCACTCAAGACTGTTCATTCCTTGTTGCCTATCAAATAAAGTCCAGCCGGGCTCGGTGGCTCAGCCTGTCAATCCCGCGCCTTTGGGAGGCTGAGGTGAGTGAATTGCCTGAGCCCGCGGGTTCGAGACCCGCCTGGGCAGCGAGACCTCACCTCTACAATAAATCAAAAAATCAGCCAGGCGTGGTAGCGCGTGCCTGTAATTCCAGCTACTCGGAAGGCTGAGGCAGAATGATCGCCGGAGCCCAGCAGGTCGAGGCTGCGGTGGCCGGGAGCGGCCACTGCACTCCAGTCTGGGCGACAGAGTGAGACTCCAACTCAAAAAAAATAAATAAAGTCCAAGATCCAGGATTCCCGGGCAAGCTTGCAACTTCCACTGTTATTGTCCATATATCCTATACACAAAGACAAGGGTAGCTAATCTAGTATGGGATGTTGGATTAGAAGGAAAGAGACTGAGAGTAAACTGAGCAAATGGGCCTATTCTGCAGGAAATTGGTGGGAAGGAGAAATTGTTTGGTATTTCTAACACTTACCAGGTCTTCCTCATTGGAAGAGAGGAATGGTAAAGTGATTTATGGAACCACTGCTTATGTTATGTTATATACCCTTTAAAAATTACATTCAAGGCTGGGCGCGGTGGCTCATGCCTGTAATCCCAGCACTTTGGGAGGCTGAGGCGAGAGAATTGCCTGAGCCCAGGGGTTTGAGACCAGCCTGGGCAACTTGGTGAGATTTCATCTCTACAATAAATCAAAAAAATTAGCTGGGTCTGGAGGCATGCACCTGTAGTTCCAGCTACTTGGAAGGCTGAGGCAGAAGGAAGGATTGTCTGAGCCCAGCAGGTCGAGGCTGTGGTGGTCGTGAGCATGCCACTGCACTCCAGCCTGGGTGACAGAGTGAGACTCCAACTCAAAATAAATACATAAATATAAATAAAAATTAAAAATTACATTCAGGCTGGGTGTGGTAGTTTGCGCCTGTAATCCCAGCACCTTGGGAGGACAAGGCAGGAGGATTGCTTGAACCCAGGAGTTCAAGGCTAGCCTGGGCACATAATGAGACCTCATCTCTAAATAAAAACTACATTCATATTTCAAAAATAGCGTAATATGTGTACTAAAATGGTCCATGAGCCGGGCTCGGTGGCTCAGCCTGTAATCCCGCGCCTTTGGGAGGCTGAGGTGAGTGGATTGCCTGAGCCCATGGATTCGAGACCCGCCTGGGCAGCGAGATCTCATCTCTACAATAAATCAAAAAATCAACCGGACATGGTAGCGCATGCCTGTAATTCCAGCTACTTGGACGGCTGAGGCGGAAGGATCGCTGGAGCCCAGCGGGTCGAGGCTGTGGTGGCCGGGAGCGGCCATTGCACTCCAGTCTGGGTGACAGAGTGAGACGCCAACTCAAAAAAATAAATAAATAAATAAAAAATAAAATGGTCCATGGTGCATTCATATGACATTATTAAGACATCTAAAATCATATTTTGAAAAAACTTTAGTGGGATTATAAAGTGTTCAACATATAATGTTAAAGTGAAAAAAATGATAAATTTATTATTATACCATGAATTCTATGAAGAGAAAATAAACTAGAATGTGTTACAAAGACATATTCATGTATGGTAGAATTGTAGGAGACTTTTAATTCATTCTTTACACTTTTCTTGAATTTTTTCAAATGTTCTAAAATAATCATGTATTACTTTTTTTTTTTTTTTGAGTTGGAGACTCACTCCATTTCCCAGGCTGGAGTACAGTGGCATGCTCACAGACACTCCAGCATCGACCTGCTGGGCTCAGGCAATCCTTCCGCCTCAGCCTTCCATGTAGCTGGAACTACAGGTGCACACTACCACGCCCAGCTAATTTTTTTGATTTATTGTAGAGATGAGGTCTCACTAAGTTGTCCAGTCTGTTCTCAAACCTGTGGGCGCAGGCAATCCCCTCACCTCGGCCTCCCAAAATGCTGGGATTACAGGCTTGAGACACCATGTCTGGCCATGTCTTACTTTTATGATTAGAAAAGAAGAATGTTTACAAGAATTGTGATAATATGAAGAAATGTAATTTATTATATTGCTAAATTTTTAAGGCAGGATTTATTTTAGAAATTAGCTCTTGTAATTATGGAACCTGGCAAGTCCCAAATCTGCCATGTGGAGGGCCTGGAGAGTGGATGGTATGGATGGATCCCGTACTGGAAGCCAGGCTTTTTGGTCTATTCAGGCCTTTAACTCACATTCCAGAGGGCAGTCTGCTTACTCAAAGATTTATGTGTTTGATCTCATCTATCCAACTCTCCAAGTTGTCACAGAAAATTAATCATTACAGACAACACTACCAATAAAGTCATTTTGCCAAGAAAATTAATCCAGCTAAATCTCATTACTCTTCTAGTCTTATCAGATTATGTGAACAACAGGGATAGAGCAGCATGATCAAAGACACCATGACAGCCGAGTATGGTGGCTCATGCCTGTAATCCTAGTGCTTTAGGAGACCAAGGTGGGAGGATCGATTGAGCTCAGGAGTTTGAGACTAGCCTGGACAACTTAGTGAGACCCTCATCTCTATTTAAAAATAAAAAAAGACACCATGAAGATGAGATTAGCCAATTTACTACAAGATATGGATGACATTAAAAAATTTGAGTAATGGTAATAGATGAAAAGTGACTTGAGACAGCAAAATGTGATGTATGGACCTTGTTTCAATTCTGATTTGAAAGAAACAACTACAAAGGGACATCTATGACAGAATCAGGGAAATCTGAACAGTAACTAGACATCAGCTGACATTAAAGGGTTTTTTCCATGTGTTAAAGGCATTGTAGTTCTTTGTGTGTGTGTGTGTGTGTGTGTGTGTGTGTGTGTGTGTACATGTGAGAAACCAGGATTTATTGAGAGGACAGAAAAGCTCCCACAGTGGGAGGGAGGGGACCCCAGCGGGGTGCCTGTAGTTCTCTTTTTTAAGACAAGTGATCTTGTCTCTTTGAAATACATAGTGAGACATTTACAAATGGAAGGATTTGGTGTCTGAGCTTTGCTCTAGGATAACCCAGCACATTGGGCAGAGGTATAATAGATGAAACAAGGTCTTCCACGTGTTGATAATTATTGGTGCCGGCAGATGGGCACATGGAGGATTATTATATATTATTTTATCTACTTTTGTGAATGTTTAAAATTTTCCATTAAAATGTCAATTTCTTGCTGGGCATGGTGACTCACGCCTGTAATCCCAGCACTTTGGGAGGCGGAGGCGAGAGGATTGCCTGAGCCCAAGAGTTTGAGACCAGCCTGGGCCACATGGCAAGCCCTCGTCTCTAAAATAAATAAAAAAATTAGTTGGGTGTGGTGGCACCTACCTGTAGTTCCAGCTACTTGGAAGGACTGAAGCAGAAGGAACACCTGAGTCCAGCAGGTAGAGGTTGCAGTGGTTGTGAACATGCCATTGCACTCTAGCCTGGGTGATAGAGTGACTCCAATTAAAAAACAAGTCAATTTTTTTTACCTCTACTTACAGCCCAAAAGAAGAGAACTTGCATTTGTGTACCTATTTTAGGACACAGAAGTTCTGCCTTCTCAAAGTCACACTTTCCTGTAAACAAGTATATCAGTGAGAGTCTCCTGGCTTACACAGTTGTAAATCTAGAACACAAACCATATGTGTAATTTACAAGTTTCTAGGCCACCTTAATTACAGTTAAAAAAAAAAAGGTGAAATTAATGTTAATAACAATTTTACTGAACCCCAAATATCCAAAATGGTATCATTTCAACATGTAATCAATATAAAAAAATTATTGAGAAATTTTACACACTTTTTTCATCTTAAGTCTTTAAAATCTGGTATGTATTTCACTTACAGTATATCTCCAAATTTTAAGTGCCCTCTGTGGTTAGTGGTCACCATATTGGACAGCACGGGGCTGTAGATTGGGTGATAGGATCCAGGAGACTTCATTTGCTGATATGTTCTCTATCTTACTTCAAGTGTTGTCTGGTTCTCAGGGTGTCTTCTTCATAGCTGCTAGAGGACTTCCCATGGAAGTCAGAGCCATGTGTTCCTAGTTTATTCTCATCAGGACTGAGAACCTGGCAAACTCTTCCAGTGTCTCATTGATTCTTGTTGGTCTAGATCAGTCATCCCTGAACTGAACACTGGCAAAAAAGATGAAATTATTGTCTTCAATTAGACTAATCAGAGGCCTAGAGGTGGCATCAATTCAGCCCAAAGTTATCTAAATTAGGGAAGGTTCTAGCATTCAGGAATACCCTCCAACCAGCTCAAAATCTTCTCCACTATTCATGGGATGAGAGAACAGAACCCCTTAGTGAGGCATCATCTTTTTTGTGTGTGGGACTCTCACTCTGTCGCCTAGGTTGGAGCGCAGTGGCATGCTCATGGCTATCACAGACTCGACCTGCTGGGCTCAGGTGGTCCTTCCGCCTCAGCCTTCCAAGTAGCTTGAACTACAGATGTGCATCACCATGCCTGGCTAATATTTTGATTTGCCGTAGAGACAAGGTGTCTCCAAGTCGCCCAGGCTGGTCTCGAACTTGGACTCAGACAATCCTCTCGCCTCGGCCTCCCAAAGTACTGGGATTGCGGGCATGAGCCACCACACCTGGCCTGTGAGGCATCTTCAATTACCTTTGCCACGAAAGAGCAAGGAGCTCATTTATGCAATCTGTTTCCAGGTCAGCCAGCACGAAGCTGAGCTGTTACTAATGATCCATGAAACTTTCCTAGGGAAACAAGAGTCCCCAAATTCCAAACTTAAAAGCACAGTGTAGACGGTGCACTGTAGTTGAAACAGCCCTGTCCTGGCTTCTACACCTGGTCTACTTGCCACTCATTAGTTTTGGGACCTTGGGCAGAGCATGTGGCGGTCCTGGTTGTGTTTCCCATAAATAACATGTGGGAATGGTCAACAGGAATGGTCACTCATTGTTACAACAGGAATGGTCACTCATTGTTCTTTCTATTAATGGTCACTCATTGTTCTTTCTTTTAATGATATTTTATACGGAAGCCCAACATATACAGTATAACAAATAAAGCGAGCTTCCCTGCTTGTAAGGAGGATAGGGACCCAGCCTTTCCCTCAGAAGGGTCATTAAGTCATTCCTTATTTTATTTTATTTTTTGAATCAGGGTCTCACTCTGTCACCTAGGCTAGAGTGCAGTGGCACAATCATGGCTCACTGCAGCCTCCACCTCCTGGGCTCGGGCAATCTTTCTGCCTCAGCCTCCCCAGTTGCTGGGACTATAGGTGCACACTATGCCTGTTGTCTCAGCTACTTGGAAGGCTGAGGTGGAAGGATCACCTGAGCCCAGGAGGTTGAGACTTAGTGAACTGTGATTGTAACACTGTACCTCTAGCCTGAGCAACAGTGAGACCCTGACTCAAAAAAAAAAAACAACAACTCTGAGCCCGGATTCGAGACCCGCCTGGGCAACTTGGTGAGACCTCATCTCTACAATAAATTTAAAAAATTAGCCAGGTGTGGTAGTGCGCACCTAGTTCCAGCTACTTGGAAGGTTGAGGCGGAAGGATCGCCAGAGCCCAGCAGGTCGAGGCTGCGGTGGCCAGGAGCGGCCACTGCACTCCAGTCTGCGCGACAGAGTTAGACTCCAACTCAAAAAAAAAAAAAAGATTATCCTGGAAAACTGATACGATGTACCTTGATGAGTCAAATTCATACAGACAGAAAGTAGAAAGTGGTTACCCTGGCTAGAAGAAGCGTGGAATGAAGAATTATTACGATTATTTTTTATTTTAAAATTGTGGAGTACAAGTCAGGGTTAGGTATACAAGTATTCATTGTTCAGGTATCCTTGTTGATGAGGTGTGCCCCCCTCCCCAGACAGGTCTCAACTACTATCAATCTCACCTCCCCTCCCTTCCCACCCCCGCAGTTTCCTGCTACTGTCAATCCTTTTTATTATAGTGTTATGGTAGTTGTTCAAGGTCCACTTATGAGTGAGAACATGTGATACTCAGATCTTTGTTTCTGTGAAAGATCACTCAGTATTATAAGGGAGTTATTTTTTTAATGGGTACGGAGTTTCAGTCTGGGAAGATAAAAGAGTTCTGGAGATGGATAGTGGTGATGGTTGCACAGCCATGTGAATCTCCTTGATCCCACTGAATTATACACTAAAAAAATGGTTAAAATGATAAATTTTATGTTATATGCATTTTACCAGTCTCTCTCTATATAGTGGTGTATGTATCTAGGTATATAGTGGTGTACATACATACATAATAGTATTAATATAAAATATATTTATTTTATGAAATAAATATAAAACAGTAGTTACATATATATATGGTGATGAGATATACATAACGTAAAACTTAAAAGAATGACTGCTTCATAGGGACAGATATGTCTATGTCCTGGAAATGCACAACTTTTTGACTGTGTCTTAGTCGTGGAACTGATTCACTGTAGCCCAGTTCTTAGTCCTGTTCTACCATTTATTCTCTCATCATATTGAGGAGGTTAGATCAGAGGTTCCACAGTCAGATAAATCTGGAGTACGCTCCTAGACCGACCACTTGCTAGCTGTGGGACTAGGGAAAAGTTACTTAAAAATGAAAATATCAGGCTGGGCTGAAGGCTGTAATCCCACCACTTTGGGAGGCCGAGGCAAGAGGATTGCCTGAGTCCAGGGATTCTAGACCAGCCTGGGCAACATGGCAAGACCTCGTCCCTACAATAGATCAAAAAATTAGCTGGGTGTGGTGGTGCATGCCTGTAACTCAAGCTACTTGGAAGGCTGAGGCAGAAGGATCACATGAGCCCAGCAGGTCTGGGCTGCGGTGGCCGTGAGTGTGCCTCTGAACTCCAGCCTGGGTGACAGAGTGAGATTCTGACTCCAAAAAAATAAAAATATCAACTAACATTTAGTGATTTGTTGAGCATCTTTATTTATGGCAGGCACCATGCTGGGTATTTTATATGTATTACTTCATCTCATCCTCATTATCACCACATGCAATATAGTCTACCATTTATCTTCATATTACAGGGAAGGAAAGTGAGACACAGAGAGATAAAGGAACTTGGCCAAAGTCACACAGTCAGCAGATGGGGGGATCAGGACTCACCTCTGACAAAGCCGACTTCTTCCTTAGACACAGTAAACAAAGTGCCTCAGGCCCACCATTCTTTTTAGGGGCCCACAAAATTGTTTTAATTTATTCAAATCAATCAGAAAAAATTGATAAAATGGTAATGAGTACATAATAGCAAATTCAGTCTGGATTAGATTAAACTTGATTACAGCATAATTATAAAATACAACGTTTAATTTTGATTTTATGAAAAAAAAGGGCCACAAAGGTGAGATTGAAATCAAGTCCCCTTACTCCAGTCCCTCAGACTTAAACCCTTATAGCTTTCCAACTCTCAGAATCCCAGTGAACTCACTTGAAAGTTATATGCCTGCGTGGACTCAGGCAAGTCACTTTTTTTGTGCCTCGGGCTCCTTCTCTGTAAAATGGAAGTAATGCATAGTATTAACCATGCATGGCTGAGGGGATGCAGAGTATGTGTGCGTGACGCCTTAGCGACGTGCCTGCTGCTGGCGAAGGACCCCGCCATGATGAGCTCCATCTGCCCTCATCCTTGTGGCGGCAGCAGGGTCTGGGGCCTCCCTGGAAACCAGCTGTCTGACAGCCCTGGTGCAGCAACACCTCGTCAGACACACCAGGAATTCCACAGCATCTTCGCAGCAGCCTCCAGAGAGATTCCGATGTGTTCTTCAACCAACCAGGGGAGACTCACACTTATAAAAGCTTCCAGGCCTCAGCAGTAATTTCCCCCTTCCCACACCCCTTCCCGGTCTCCTGGGCCCTATTCCATCTTAGCTCTATTTCTGCAGGAAGCAGGACAGAAAGGACTCCGTTTTAAACAAGTGTAGAAGAAAGAGCACAGACTTGGAACTCTCAGGAACTGGCTTTGCAACTCAGCTCTGCCAAAAACAACCCTGGACGATTTACTCAGGCTTCTGGAGCCTCAGAGTCCTCAGCTAGATAACAGAAATATGGCATTAGAATGGTAATAATAATAATTACCGTAACTACTAAAGTGTAGTGATATAAGCATACAGGCTTTGAAACCAAGTCCTTTGGTTCTGCTATGGTCTAGATGTTTGTGTCCCCCTCAAAATTCATACATTGAGCTGGGCTCAGTGGCTCACACCTGTAATCCCAGCACTTTGGGAGGCCAAGGTGGGAGACTCACTCAAGACCAGGAGTTCAAGACCAGTGTGGGGAATATAGCAAGACTTTGTCTCTAAAAAAAAAAATTGCCAGGCATGGTGGTGCATGCCTGTAGTCCCAGCTACTTAGGAGACTGAGGTGGAAGGATTGCCTAAACCCAGGAGGTTGAGGTTGTGGTTACGGTAAGCAATGATCGTGCCACTGCACTCCAGGCTGGGTAACAGAGTGAGACTCCCACTCAAAAAAAAAAAATTCATACGTTGAAATTCTAACCTCCACAGTGATGGTATTAGGAGATGGGGCCTTTTGGAGGTGATAAATGGAGCCTTCATGAATGGGATTAGTGCCTTTATAAAGGAAGCCCTAGAGGGACCCCTCATCCCTTCCAGCATGTGAGGACACAGTGAGGCCTTCTATGGACGAGAAAGCAGACCTTCATCAGTCCCTGAACCTGCCACTGTCATGATCTTGGATTTCCCAGCCTCCAGAACTGTGAGAAATGAATGCTTCATTTATGTTTATAAGCCATCTAGTTCATGATATTTTTGTTATAGCAGCCCAAACAGACTAAAGTAGGTTCAAATCATGGATTCTACCCCTTGAAAGTACATGACTTCCTTTAAGTCCAAGTTTTCTCTTTTGTAAATGGAAAATAATAATGATACCTACCTCAAAGGGTTATTGGGAGGATTAAATGAAATAATTAAATGTAAAACTCGTTACAGTACTGGGCACACAGTAAGTGCTCTACAAGGGTCAGTAATTGTTATTTTAATTATAAGCATTCCTTTTCATGAACCCTGCAGCATTTAATACAGTTTCTCAACTGCACACAGTAGATGCACAATGAATAGCTGTTGAATTGGGTAAACGGATGGATGGATGAATGGATGAATTAATTAATGAGTTAATCCCACCATCACTATCAATTCAGAACTCTTCTTCAGGTCAAATCCCTATTGTCCTAGTGGTAGCAAGAGTTTTAGCAGCCTTAAGACTTTCAAATTTCTTATTTCCTCTTGACTAATGAGGTGGTTTACTATATGTCCACAATTTTGACACTCTCTTGAGAAGGTGGTCCTGATTCCCTTCACCTTGATTATGAACTGAATTTAATAAGTTATTTCTTTTTTTTTTTTTGAGTTGGAGTCTCACTCTGTCACCTAGACTGGAGTGCAGTGGCCGCTCCCGGCCACCGCAGCCTCGACCTGCTGAGCTCCGGCGATCCTTCCGCCTCAGCCTTCCAAGTAACTGGAACTACAGGCACGTGCTACCACATCTGGCTAATTTTTTATTTATTGTAGAGATGAGGTAGCGCCAAGTTGCCCAGGCAGGTCTCGAACCCGCGGGCTCAGGCAATCCACTCACCTCGGCCTCCCAAAGTGCTGGGATTGCAGGCTGAGCCACCGAGCCCAGCCATAGTAAGTTATTTCTAACAAATAGAATAAAGTGAAAATGGGCTGGACATGGTGTCTCATACCTATAAGGATTGCTTGAGGAGTTGGAGACCAGCCTAGGGAATATAGCAAGACCCTGTCTCTACAATATATATATACTTTTTATATTTATATTACTTATTTATTTTTAGTGAAGTCGCACTCTGTTGCCCAGGTGGAGTGCAGTGGCATGCTCATGGCTATAGCAGCCTCGACCTGCTGGGTTCAGGAGATCCTTCTGCCTCAGCCTTCCAGGTAGCTGGAACCACAGGTGCATGCCACCATGCCTGGCTAATTTTTAAAATGTATTGTAGAGACAAGAGCTCGCCAAATTGCCCAGCCTGGTCTCAAACCCATGGGCTTAGGCAGTCTTCTCACACCTGCGCTCCAAAGTCCTGAGATTACAGGTGTGAGCCACCATGACTGGCCTCTACAACAAATAAATATAAATTAGCTGGACATGGTGGCACACGCCTATAGTCTCAGCCATTCAGGAGGCTGGGGCAGGAGGATCACTTGAGCCCAGGAGTTTGAAGCCACAGTGAGTCATGGTCATGTCACTGCACTCTAGCCTGGGCAACAGAGTAAAATCCTGTTTCAAAATAACAATAACAATAATAGTAATAAAATAAAGTGGAAGTAACAATGTGCAATTTGCAAAAGAGGCTTCCATCTCGGTCTACCTCTCTCTTTCTCTCTCTCTCTCTCTCTCTTTTTTTTTTTTGAGTTGGAGTCTCACTCTGTCGCCCAGACTGGAGTGCAGTGGCCGCTCCTGGCCACCGCACCCTCGACCTGCTGGGCTCCGACAATCCTTCCGCCTCAGCCTTCCAAGTAGCTGGAACTACAGGTGCACACTACCATGTCTGGCTTATCTTTTGACTTATTGTAGAGACGAGGTCTCACTAAGTTGCCCAGGCGGGTCTTGAACCCGCGGGCTCAGGCAATTCTCTCACCTCAGCCTCCCAAGGCACGGGATTACAGGCTAAGCCACTGAGCCCGACTTTCTCTATTAGAGTTCCCACTCTGGAGGAGGGCAGAGTATCTCCTTGTCATGTGCATGCCCAAACAGCTCTAGGGAGGGGTCATGTAATGGGGAACTGAGGCCTCCTGCCAACAGCTATGTGAGTGAGCCATCACACAGCCAGGTCCTCCAGCACCAGTCAAGCCCTCAGATGATGGCAGCCCCAGCTGGCAATCTGACTGCAAACACATATGAGATCCTGAGTAAACAACCATCCAGCTGAGCCACCTTCAAATTCCTGACCCACAGAAACTATAAGATAAATAAATGCTGTTTTAAACAGCTGTGTTTGGGGATAATTTGTTACACAGCAATAGATAACTACTACACTTTGTATGAGTCTTCTTGATAAAAGGTTGAATAAGTGATTTTCTAACTATGCCTGGCTCATGGAGACCTCTGACTTCTCCATATTGTTTTAGCACTATTTAGAAAGCCTGAATCCCATCCATTACTTGTGATGCTGCTGTTCCTAGACCATGTTTGCTAACTCATGAAGGACCCCCTACCTGTACAATCTCAGGTGGGCTGCATCCTGATGTTTATCGAACACCAGATCTCAGCAGCGTTGGCATCACCAGATGCCTGACTGGGAAGGAAGTCTCAGGCTCAGCGTCAAGCAGGCTTCTGTCCAGTCAGTAGCTCATACTTGGAAGCATCGTGTTGTCTGTTTCAGGAGGGTCCATCTCAGAGAGAATATTTTCTTACTCACAGCTCTCACGCTGTTTTCACAGCAGCTAATCCTTTCACCTTATTTGGATACAACTTCAGAATCTTTCCCCTTGCTAGCCAAGTCTCAGCACTGACTGGAGAGAATGCTCTTAGGCCTTTGCATCTGAGAAAAATCTCTGCTTGCCTTGGAAAAGAAGGCCTGAAAAGAGTGTCAAGACTGAAGGTTTGGGCCAGCTAGATCTTTACAGCTCACAGTGAGGACCTTAGCAGTTGGGTTGTCCTGAGTGTATGGCGGCCAGTTAAGGTCATCAAGTTCAAGTCTTCCCCCCACCTTTTTTAAGTCAGGATCCCACTCTATTTCCTAGGCTGGAGCGCAGTGGCACGATCATGGCTCACCACAGCCTCAACCTCCTGGGGACTCAGGCGATCCTTCCACCTCAGCCTCCCAAGTAGTTGGAACTACAGGCACATGCCACAATGACTGGCCAATTTTTCAACTTTTTGTAGAGATGAATTCTCACCATGTTGCCCAGGCTGGTCTTGAACTCTTGGAAGCAAGCAATCCTCCTGTCTCAGCCTCTCAAATGGTGAGATCACAGGCGTGAGCCACCACACTCATCCTAGTTCAACAGATTTTTGTTTGTTTGTTTTTAAGTCAGAGTCTCACTCTGTCACCCAGGCTGGAGTACAGTGAGATGCTGCTCACAGCCACCATAGCCTCGAACTGCTGGGCTCAGGTGATCCCTCTGCTTCAGCCTTCTGGCGTGTGCCACCATACCCAGCTAATTTTTTGATTTATTGTAGAGATGAGGTATCACCGTGTTGCCCAGGCTGATCTCGAACCCCTGGGCTCAGGCAGTCCTCTCACCTCCGCCTCCCAAAGTGCTGGGATTACAGGCGTAAGCCACCATGCCTGTCTTTAACAGGTTTTTTTTTTTTTTTTTTTTTTTTGACTTGGAGTCTCACTCTGTTGCCCAGACTGGAGTGCAGTGGCCGCTCCCGGCCACCGCAGCCTCGACCTGCTGGGCTCCGGCGATCCTTCTGCCTCAGCCTTCCAAGTAGCTGGAACTACAGGTGCGTGCTACCACGCCTGGCTAAGTTTTTTGATTTATTGTAGAGATGAGGTCTCTCCAGGTTGCCCAGGCAGGTCTCGAACCCGCGGGCTCAGGCAATCCACTCACCTCAGCCTCCCGAAGTGCTGGGATTACAGGCTGGGCCACCAAGCCCATCTTCAACAGTTTTTAACTGAGCACTTTCTATGTGCCAATCACTGTAGGCGAGGTACAACACAAAAATGAGAAGACAAACTCCTTACCCTTAAGCGGGTCACTGTTTAACTAGGGAAGACAGGTAAGCCAATCAATAACCACAATTCCAAGCCATAGCAGAGGTTACTGACACACCAGGTGAGGCACAGAGCAGGGGAGGGTAAGGCAGGTTCCTGGACTCTTGGGGGCAGCATCTCACGAGCTAATTGTGGGGCGAGAGGAGAAGTAACCACACCACAGAGGCTGGCAGAGGGAGGAACCCAAGCCAAGAGACACCATGAAGGTGGGAAGCGGCAGGAGGAATCCAAAGTATGGGGTGAGGCTGAGGGTCCAGTGTGAGCCAGGCAGGAGGGCTGGAAGTGTAGCTGGGAGGAGGCAGAGTCCAATGGAGGAGAGTCTTGCAACTTGATGTGGCGCTTGGGGATCATCTAGGGCGTGGCGTGCAGTCACGGAAGGGTTTCAAGCAGAGAAGGGTCATGATCAGAACTGAGTTTTAGGATATTTATTCAGGGAACCCTGGGAGGGTGGATTTGAAGACTGGAGGCAGAGAGGCCAATGAGGAGCCTGCCTTCCTTTGTCCAGCCAAGTTTGATGAGGGTCAGGAGGTGGCCTCGGATATGGAGGGTCAGGGACAGATCCAGGGAATGCCGAGACTCAACAGCCAGGAGCCAAGTGCAGGGAGCAGTAAATTCTGGCTTGGGGACTTTGAGGGCTGGGGCCAGGATTTCTCTGAGTGCTTGGTCATAGCTTCTGAGGGCTGGCAGAATCTAACTTAGCCTCCTCCCCTCCCTCGTAGAGTCTAGATGGAACATTAACCACAAAACTGGACTTGATGTTTGAAGGAAAAGCTCACTAAAAAAAGCCCATAAACCCATATCCAGTTTGCAGCAAGGTTCCTAAGGCAAGACTTGAGTGCTCATTTCTTGTCGACTCTGCAATCTGTTCACTTCTCTCCTTGTGTGCTTGCCCTCACCTGGATCTCAGCCACCATCCTCTCCTGTCTAGCCTATTGCAGTAGCTTCCTGACTGGTTGGCTCTTTTCCTTTTTAGAGACAGGGTCTCATTCTGTCATCCAGGCTGGAGTGCGGTGACACGATCATAGCTCACTGCAGCCTTGACCTCCTGGGCTCAAGCAATCTTCCCTCTTCAGCCTCCTGAGTAGCTGGAACTACAGGTGTGTGCCACCACTTGGCTAATTAAAAAATTTTTTTTTGTAGACACAGGGTGTCACTATGTTGCCCAGACTGGGCTTGATATTCTGGCCTCAGCTAGTCCTCCTGCTTTAGCCTCCCAAAGTGCTGGGATTCTAGGTATGAGCCACAGTTGGTCGACTCTTTTTTTTTTCAAGCTAAAAAGTTTTAAAAAATTATTGTAAAGATGTGGGGTACAAATGTTGATTATGCAGGTACCCTTGTTGATGAGGTGTGCCTCTCCCTCCCCTAGCAATTTCCCACTACTGCTAGTCCCTTTCTTGAAGTGTTACAATTGTTCAAGTTCCGCTTATGAGTGAGAACATACAGTACTCTGTTCTTTGTTTCTGTGATAGATCACTGAGTATGATCGACTCTAAATCCACCCAAGTTGCTGCAAAGTCCATATGTCCATCCTTCTTTATGGCTGCATAATATTCCATTGTGTATATGTACCACATTTTAAAAATGCAGTCCACCTTTGATGGGGAGTATGGTTGGTTCCATGTTTTTGGTATTGTAAATAGAGCTGCAATAAGCAAACCTGTGCAGGTATATTTTTGGGGAATGATTCGAGTTCCTCCGGGTATATTCCCAATAGGGGAATTACTAGGTCATATGGAAGGTCAATTTCTAGTTCTTTCAGAAATATTCACACTGTCTTCCAAAGAGGTTGCACTAGTTTGTTTTCCCACCAGCGGTGTAGAAGCGCTCCTTTTTCTCTGCATCCTCACCAGCATCTGTTGTTGTTTGTTTTATTAATGATGGCCATTTTTACTGGGGTTAGGTGGTATATCAGTGTGGTTTTGCTTTGCATTTCTCTGATGATGAGTGAGGCTGAGCACTTTTTCATTTGTCTATTGGCTGCCCACATATCTTCTTTTGAGAAGTGTCTATTCATGTCTTTTGCCCACTTTTTAATGTTTGTTTTTTTCCTTTTGGCGCATTTGAGTTCCTTGACTCTTTTTTATCCATTACTACTCTTCACCCCTAAGTCCAGGTCCAACATGGCAGTCATTGTGACCCTTTAAAAATACAAATTAGATACTGTCTCTCCTCTGCTTAAAATCATGAAAGGCCTTCTAGTACTCTTTAAAATCTACCTTCCTGGCCAGGTGCCGTGGCTTACACCTGTAATCCCAGCACTTTGGGAGGCCGAGGTGAGAGGATCATTTGAAGCCAGTTATTCGAGACCAGCCTAGGCAACATAGTAAAAGCTCATCTCTACAAAAAAAAAAAAAATAGCTTACATGGTAGTGTAAACCTGTAGGCCTGTAGTCCCAGTACTTAGGAAGCTAAGGCAGAAGATCTCCTGAGCCCAGAACACTGAGACTGTGTCACCCAGAAAACTGAGACATGGTGCCCCATGATGGTACTACTGCCCTCTAGCCTGGGCAACAGAGTGAGACTCCGACTCAAAAAAAATTTTAAAAATCACCCTCCTTTCCATGGCCTAACAACCCATGTGTCCCACCCCTCTAACTCCCTCTCCAGCGCTCCCCCCCTCAACTTGCTCACCCTTTCCCATCTACACACTGGCCTTCTGTCATCACCCAAATATACCAAACACCTTCCTCTGCAGAGCCATCCGTCCACTTCAACAAATGCTTATCAACCACCTACTAGGTGTCATACACTGTTCTTGGTGTGAAGAGACAGCGGGAAACAAAAGGCACCCAAAACCCTGCCCTTGGGAAACTTATTTTAGTAAAGGAAAGCAGACTGTGAGTACTACAAGTAAGTGAATATGTCAGATGGGAATCAGGCTCAGGGGAAAACAGCTGAAAGAGGAGATTAATGGTATTGGGAGTGGGTATGCAACTTCCAACATGGTAGCCGGGAAAGATCTCAATGAGAAGGTGACATTTGAAACTTGAAGGAGGTGATGGGAGAAGCCATGGAGACATGTGAGGGAGAGCGTTCCTGCCGAAGGGTCAGCAGGTGCAAAGGCCCTGAGACCGGGCCATGTTTGGTACACCAAGGAGCAAGAAGGCCAGAGGGGATGGAGGGAAGTTAGAAGTAAGATTAGAGAGGTAACAGGTGAGTCTGATGGGCCAGCATAAGAACTCTGGCAACTGTGGAAACCTCTACTGGAACATTCTGCCAATTCTCATCTTTCAGGTCTCAGAGAGATGTCCCTTGACTACCCTCATACTTCCCACTACTCAATTTTATTCATAATAAGCAGCAAAATATGTAAGTGCTTGATCCATTTCAACTTATTTATCTGTTCACTGTAATACAGGCTCCACTGAGGTTAGAATTTCCCTCTTTTAGACCGTTAAGCCCAGATTTAGCTCTGCTGACTGTCCAAACTCAGTAAGTGCTCAATAAATAATTTACTGAATGAAATGAGCAGGGAGATTCTTTTTTTTTTCTCTCTTTAAGTTGAAGTCTCACTCCGTTGCCCAGGCTGGAGTGCACTGACACTCTCACGGCCACCCCAGCATTGACTTGCTGGGCTCCGGTATTCCTCCCACTTCAGCCTTTCAAGTAGCCAGAACTACAGGCATGTGCTACCACACCCAGCTAATTTTTGATTTATTGTAGAGACAAGGTCTT
Organism: Cephalopachus bancanus; assembly: GCA_027257055.1. Taxonomy (NCBI): domain Eukaryota; kingdom Metazoa; phylum Chordata; class Mammalia; order Primates; family Tarsiidae; genus Cephalopachus; species Cephalopachus bancanus. The sequence goes on along the minus strand of JAPVLO010000294.1, from coordinate 1,792,872 downwards.
GCCAAATTGCCCGGGCTGGTCTCGAACCCATGGGCTCAGGCAATCCACTTGGCTTGGCCTCCCAAAATGCTGAGATTACAGGCTGAACTACAGAGCCCAGCCTGGGAGATTCTATAATTATTATTCCTTGTCTGAACCCTATGGAGTATGAAGAAGTATGTGCATTTTTGTTTTGTTTTGTTTTGAGTCAGGATCTCACTCTGTGGCCCAAGCTGGAGTGCAGTGGCATGATCATGGCTCACCACAGCTTCAACCTCCTGGGCACAAGTGATCTTTCTGCCGCAGTCTCCCAAATAGCTGGGACTACAAGTGCACCCCACCACACCTGGCTAATTTTTTGATTTTTTTGTAGAGACTATCTCACTATGTTGCCCAGACTGCTCTTGAACTCCTGGACTCAAGCAATCCTCCCACCTTGGCCTCCCAAAGTGCTGGAATTATAGGCATGAGCCACCATGCCCAGCTGCCATACAAACTTCAGTTTGTCATTCACAAAATAACTTGCTGGAATTTTGGATGGGACAGTGCTGAATCTATAGATAGTTGGGAACAACTGACATCTTAACAATATTGAGTCTTCCCATCCATGAACATGGTATGTCTCTCCACTTATTTAGTTATTCTTTGATTTTTTTCATCAGTTTTACAGTTTTCCTCAGATAGACCTTGTACATATTTTGTTACATTTCTAAGTATAAATCTTAGTGCTAGTACAAATGGTGTTGTGTTCTTAATTTCAAATTTCATTTGTTCATTGCCAGCACATAGGAAAACAATTCACTTTTGTATATTAACCCTGTATCTTGCACTGTTATTATTGCTTAATAGTTCTGGGAGGGTTTTTTTTTTTTTAATTTGGAATTTTCTATACAGCTAATCATGCTGTCTGGAAACAGAAAGTTTTATTTCTTCTTTTCCAATCTTTATACCTTATACCATTAACTTTTTACTTCTTGAGTGTATTATTTTGCTTACAGTGTTTAATTTTAAAAATCACAGGATGCCTTGAAAGGTTACCTGGAATGCCAAGTGCTGAGACACTTTGTCATCAGACACAAAAATTTAAGTGTATAATCTCTGTTTCTTTGTTTTCCTCAAAAGTTAATGATCTCACAGAAAATAACAATTGCTGGCAAGGATGTGGAGAAATTGGAACTCTTCTGCACTGTTGGTAAGAATGCTAAATGGTGCAGCTGCTATGAAAAACAATATGGAGTTTCTTCCAAAAATTAAAAATAGAATTACAATGTGATCCTGTAATCCCACTTCTGGTACACAGTGTATCAAAAAGAACTAAAAGCAGGATCTCATGCCTATGTTTATTGCAGAATTCTTTACAATAGCCAAGAGGTGAAAGCAACCCAAATGTCCATAGATAAATAAATGAAGAAACTATGGTATTTACATACAAAGGAATATTATTCAGCCTTAAAAGAGACGGAAATCCTGCCAAATCATGCCATAATCTGGATGAAACTTGAAGACATTATACTAAGTGAAATAAATCAGTTGCAAAATGATGAATGCTGTATGATTTCACTTATATGAGGTAATAAAGTAGTCAAATTCATAGAAACACAAAGAAAAATGGTGGTTGCCAAACGCTATGGATTGGGGAAACAGGGAGTGGTTGTTCAATGGGTATAGTTTCAGTTTTGCAAGATTAGGAAGTTCTAAAGATCGGTTGCACAACAATGTGAATATACTTAGCGTTATTGAACTTTGTGCACTTAAAAATAATTAAGATGGTAAATTTTTTATGTGATGCACTTTTTACTACAATTAAAAAAAAAACTGACTCGGTGTGGTGGCTTGAACCTGTAATCCCAGCACTCTGGGAGACCAAGGTGAGAGGATTACCTGAGCCCACAGGTTCAAGAATAGCCTAGGCAACTTGGTGAGACATCATCTCTACAATAAATTAGCCAGGCGTGGTAGTGTGTGCCTGTAGTTCTGGCTACTTGGAAGGCTGAGTTGGAAGGATTGCCTGAGCCCAGCAGGTTGACCCAGGGGTGGCCATGAGCATGCCATTGCACTCCAGCCTGGACAATGGAGTGAGACTCTGACTCAAAAGAAAAGAATTTAATGATATTTTCATATTGGACTGTAAGGATGAACTACAAGGCTTTTGAGGTTCTGTCAGGCCCTATTAGTAATCTATCTGTGAATAAATATTTATATACGTCATGTTATTGCTGGCAAAATTTAAAATTATTTAAATTTTGCAGTGACAGTGACCAACTCTAATTTATCTGATTTGAAAAGTTAAATTTTTTTGTTTCTTGAATTTTCTTAAGGTCATGAAAAGTATAACATTTCTTGGAATTAGAAGACTTTCTATTTCCCGAGCCCAAACAAAATGCAGCTATTCAATTAGCACTTATTGTGTGAAAAAAAGAATTAGAACCAGTCATGTTGTCAGAGCAATTAGTTTGTTTTCAGTCTTACAGACACTATTAATAGTATATCAAAAGTGCTTTCCTGTTTGCTTTGCCAACCAGGAAGCTCAGAACAAGATTTGCAGAACATCGCTAACATATGTGTGGAACTTCAAGATGTGTTCAGGCGATTTTGTGTTTTAATTTGTCTCTTAATCATCTGTTTTTTCCCCCTAATTTTTGCTTTGTCTCAGCTTTGTCACTATCTTTTAAAAAAAATTTTTTTACACAGCACACATTTAGAAAATCCTCTTTGGAACATAGTGGATATATAAATAAATAAAATACAAATGAATAATGTGAACCGAGCACCTTACGGATATGGTCTTATGTAGACATGAATTTCTAAACATCATCAAATTCATTACTTCCAAAGACAAATAAAACTCTAGGGCCAAGTGAAGTTCATCTTCTAAGGCAGGAGGAAGCAGCAAAGCAGTAGGGGTGGACTCTTCAACTAATAAATTTCATATCTCCTTGTAAACAGGAAACACACAGCTCTAACAGCCAAGCAGCTGATGGGAGGAAGAGGTTGGGGAAAGGCTGCGTTAGTGAATGAACTAATTCTTGGGGGGGCAGTTATTGTTCACTGCCTTCCTGGTCGAAGAAACCAGCCACCTTCTAAGAAAGGTAGGAAGTTAAAACTATGCAGTAAGGAAACTTTTAAAGCAAAAAAAAAAATCATAAATCAAGATGACACTAATGACTTCTGTTCATTGTAATCTGCTTTGAGCTTTTTCTCCTGCAGTGGGAGTGAGGGACTCTGAGCTAACTCCACTCTCCCTTCTAGTCTTCTTTCCTAAGAGCCGCAGAGAATCAAATGAGATTAAATGCTGCATCAATCAGGGTTCTTGGTTGCAAGCCACAGAAACTGACTCCACCTTAAGAAAAACCAGCATTCATTAGAAGAGTATAGGGGCTCATAGAATCAAGAGGAAACTGTGGGGCCAGGCTTGGAATATCAGCAGGAACAGAGCTCCGGAGGCCTGGCAGCCATGTTTATACAACTTGTGGGACAGGGGGCACTATTCTAGACTAGGGATGGGCAGACTGTGGCCCACTGGCCAATTCCTGCCCACTGCATGTTTGTATAAATAAAGTTTTATCGGGCCTTCTTTCTGACAGCATAACTGGTTTCTTCAATCAGAACTACAGTGACCAATAACTGCCCCAAGAATGCTCATCAGTTTACAGGTTGTCTAAAACTTCCTTCGCACTTGACAAAGACCTGCAAGGTTTCAAATATTTACAGAAAAAGTTTGCTGACCTCTGTCATAAATTAACATAGAATAGAATGGAAGAGGTACCCCCCTAGAGTTGTGCAATGCCGGGTAGCCTCATCTGGAGGGAAACTGGGTGCTGCCCCTGGGAGAAATCTGGGGTTTCCAGCTTCCTTTTTCATTCCCTGTGTCAATATAGAGAGTCCATTGGCTGAACTTAAGCCACATTCCTATCTCTGCCTGTTCTATGGAACAGAATGGGAAGGATGTGGGATGTGGCTCTCTTGGCTTCATTGACAGGGGTGGCCAAGGGTACCAGGAATTGCCCTTTAATTAAGACTCCAAGTGAACTCCATAGAGGTGGGCTGGGGTATTAACAGAAGGAAGGAGTTGATGCTGATTGGCCCAAAGTCTACCCATGTCCTCAAAAATGCTTACAAAAATCACCATCATTGTTATCTGACCCTTCCAGGTAGGTCTAGTCAGCTTATTCATTCCTTTCATCAAATCCTTCATCTAGAATCTGGCCACTTCTCACCATCTGCACTGCTGCACCCCTAGTCCGGGCCAATTTCATCACTCCCTGGCATTATTGCAACAGAAGGAAACCCTGTCAAATCATGCCATAATACAGATGAACCTTGAAGACATTATACTAAGTGAAATAAATCAGTTGCAAAATGACGAATGCTGTATGATTCCACTTATATGAGGTCATAAAGTAGTCAAATCCATCGAAACACAAAGAAAAATGGTAGTTGCCAGAGGCTCAGGACTGGGGAAACGGGAAGTGGTTGTTCAGTGGGTACAGAGTTTCAGTTTTGCAAGATTAAGAAGTTCTAGAGATCTGTTGCACAGTGTGACTATACTTAGCATTACTGAACTGTACACTTAAAAATAGTTAAGATGGTAGGCTGGGCATGGTGGCTCATGCCTATAATCCCAGCATTTTGGGAGGCTAAAGTGAGAGGATTGCCTGAGCCCATGGGTTCAAGACCAGCCTGGGCAACTTGGCGAGACCTCATCTCTTCAATAAATCAAAAAATTAGCCAGGAGTGGTGGCGCATGCCTGCAGTTCCAGACATAAAACTCATCTCTACAATAATAAATCAAGAAAAATCAGCCGGGTGTGATGGTGCACGCCTGTAGTTCCAGCTACTTGGAAGGCTGAGGCAGAAGGATCGCCTGAGCCCAGCAGGTTAAGGCTGCAGTAGCCGAGAGTGTGCCACTGCACTCCAGCCTGGGCAACAGAGTGAGACTCAAGCTAAAAATAAATTGCTAGTGCCAAATTTGGCTCTATAAAGGTTGTACCAACTTTTACCAATAGTGTATGAGTATGTTTAGGCTGGTAAACTTTTATTTCACTGATAAAAATTATTGGCAAAATGTGCTTTTTTTCCCCCTTCCTCTGGGTTATTTAGTCAGTATTTGAGAATGAACTGCAGTGAGTCGTCCCACTTTGATTTACTTTCATTGTGTCAGCCAGAAATCAAATTCAAATAGACTTAGGCAAAAAATTGAAAATGGACTAAAAATTAAGGCAGACAGCTTCCAGAACAGCTGGTCTCAGGGCTCAGATGATGCCATGGGACTCAATGTCTGTTTCTTACTGGGTTTGGCTTTATTCTTCTGTTCTAGGTCATGGCCCCCAGCAACTCCAGTCCCTTCACTCTTAGTGGCAAGATGGTTGCAGCAGCTCCAGCCTGTATATCATTTCAGATTTAAGTTCTACACAAAAAGCAAGTCTGTTTGCCAGTAGTATGAGCCAAAGCTCTGACAGTCACTGCTATTGGACCTATCATTGACACAATTATTGTGGCCTTAGCTGATTGACTTTGGCCTGGGTGGGTCCTACGCTCCACCCCTGGAGGGTAGAGTCCAACGTACCACAGGGAATGGAGGGTGTGGGTAAGAGGCAGAAGCCCTGGGAATCTGGGAGTGCCAGTAGCTGCTGGAGAAACAAAACCCTTATCCAGCTCTGTTGGTCACTACTGACTCCAAATCCGTTCTCTACTCCACAGTCAGAAAAGAGCTTTCTAAGAACAAATTTGAGCTTTGCTGGGCCTTTTAAAAAGAGCACATTTGAGCCCTGTTTAAAACCCTGGTGGTTCTTCCTTGCCCTCAGTGTAAATTCCACCCTCCTTAACAAGGCCTCTGGGACCTGGCTCTCCTTAGTACTTCAGAGCCTGTTTCTTCCCCACTCACCCTCAGTATTTCTTAAAGTCATGCTGCATTCCTGGTAGTTGCCTAAATATGCCTTGTTCTCGTTCCCACTTCTGAGCCTTTTCATAATAGTCCTGGAGGTTATTATAACTATGTATTTATAAAGAACGTTAAGGGCTATACAATGTGCTAAGCATTATATGCACATTATCTAACCTGCTTGAGTATCCCAACAACCCCACGAAGGGCAGTAGGGTGTATGAGATATGAACATACCCTCCACAGTCAGACCACCTGGGTTCAAATTTTCATTTTGAACCCCTTACTAGCTTTGTGACTTGGGCTCAGCCTCTCTCTGCCTCAAGTTCTCTCCACAAAAAATGGGGACAATAATAATACCTACCTAGAAGATATAGGGAGCTGGGTGGGGCAACTTTAGCCCAACTACCTGGAGGGCTGAGGTGGCAGGATTGCTCGAGCCCAGAAGTTTAAGTCCAGCCTGGACAATACAGTGAGATCCTATCACAAAAAAAAAGACATGGGAAAAATTGTGAATGAGAGGAGAGAGAGGGACAGTGAGTGGGGAGGGAGGGAAGGAGGGAGGAAGGGAGAAAGGAAAGAGGAAGGAAGAAAGGAAGGGAACCGAGGGGGAAGGAATTAATTTAGCTAATATGTGTCTGATTAACTCACCCATCAGGATCATCTCAACCTTTTCTTGTCTTTGAGTTATTTTACACCTCTGCAAATTGTAGAAAACTGATAGTAATGCAATCACTCTTGCCAATAAAAGGCAATTTGTGCCTGGTGAAATGCAATTGAATTTTTCCTGAGGATATTGAACAATTTCCTCAGATTTACATCTATTTGTAAATTCATTTCAGCTTTCCTTTTCTGACTATAAATAGTAGTCAGTACTTTGAATTTTCCTTTTGACCGGTTGTAATATCTTACTGATTCCTTCATGACAATTTGAATGCAGTAAAGTCTTTGTCAATGCTCAGTTATATCTGTATAAGAGCAATTCATTTACCTTCTTTTGAATTTAATCTTTTAACAGCTTGGATTGAAACTGCCTATATAAAATTAAATTCAGGCCTTGAGGTAAGAGAAGCCAGGCTCGGTGGCTTAGCCTGTAATCCCGTGCCTTGGGAGGCTGAGGTGAGTGGATTGCCTGAGCCCGTGGGTTTGAGACCCGCCTGGCCAACTTGGCGAGACCTCATCCCTACAATAAATAAAAAATTAGCTGGGTGTGGTAGCGCACGCCTGTAGTTCCAGCTACTTGGAAGGCTGAGGCAGAAGGATTGCTGGAGCCCAGCAGGTCGAGGCTGCGGTGGCCGGGAACGGCCACTGCACTCCAGTCTGGGCGACAGAGTGAGACTCCAACTCAAAAAAAAGAAAAGCTGCAGCTATGGTAAGAGCCAAATACATCTGTTGTTTCTAAATTTGCTTTCACACCAATAGAGGGCAATTGATCATCTTCCCTGTCTTGACCTTGGGGAAAGGGAAAGTGGCCCCCGCAAGGCTAGGATAAACATTATTATTTTCCCTTAAACAATAGGCCTAAGTGTGCACATCTCCATGAGGACAAAAGTAGAGATTGAAGAACAAATGTGGCTGCAACCTCCAGGGACCCCACTTCCTCATGCCTTCCTCCTAAATTACCTCTATCAAAGCTCACTGCCCAGGGGCCAGGAGCTGATGGGACTTACTTTATAGGTAAAACCTAAGAATGGCATTTGAGATATTTTTCAGACGTTGGACTCTGATGGACTCGAGGCCCCACCTGGGCCCAGAACACATAGCAGGAAGCTGGCTCGGTCAGTTGTGATGTCCCTTCGCAGAAACTGGCTCTTTGATATGAAGTCAGTTTTGACACCCCCATGACATCATCATGACTAATCAGCAGTCCCTAGCCCCCTGCCTGCTAAATTAACTTTAAAAACCCTTGCCTCTGAATTGCTGGGGAGGTGGATTTGAGAAACCTCTTAAGCATCCTTGTTTCTCCACTGCTTTGCAACATTAAACTCTTTCTCCACTGTAATGGCTACATCAGTCTTGGTTTTTCTGGGCAGCGGGTTCAAGAATCCAGTCAAGCTGTGACAAGAGGACCCTGACAGCCAGGTCAACTGTGTTTTCAAGCAAAGTGTTCTTCATGGCTGGTTTAAGCCCATGCATGTCTTTTCTTGGCTCTTAGAGGTAAGTCCCAAGTAGCAATAGAATTTTAACTTTGCTGACTCTTTCTCTATTTTCCTACCCTCTATTAATTTGTGTTTTGTTTCTGGCTTGTTTACAGGCAATAAATTATTCCACATTAGTGGCAGCAATAACTGGGAATTTGGTTTTTCAGGTCAGAACGTTTGGTGATCTTGGCAAATGGATTAATGGATAATAAAGATCTATCTTCTTTTGAGAGAGGCGGAGAATCTGCTTAGTCAGTTTTTCTGTTTGTTCATTTGAGCTCAAATCAGTTAAGAATTTCACACCAACAGAAAGGAGAACAGTTCTTTGAAGGAGAACAGCTCTGAACTACTGAGCTTTGTGTGTTTTTGATTCTTAACTGAAGTTGTAGATCTGAAGCTATAAACTCTATAAAGGGTCTATAGAAAGGCCCCCCTATTTTTTTTTTTTTTCTTTTTTTGAGTTGGAGTCTCACTTTGTCACGCGGACTGGAGTGCAGAGGCACACTCATGGCCACCCCAGCATCGACCTGCTGGGCTCAGGCGATCCTTTCACCTCAGCCTTCGAAGTAGCCAGAACTATAGGTGTATGCTACCACACCCGACTAATTTTTTGATTTATTGTAGAGATAAGGTCTCACTACGTTGCCCAGGCTGGTCTCCAATCCCTGGGCTCAGGCAATCCTCTCACCTCGGCCCCTCAAAGTGCTGGGATTACAGGCTTGAGCCACTGCATCCGGCCAGAAAGTCCCTTATTTTTGGTTGTTTGAGTGTATGGCTTTTCTAACTGCAAAAGATCCTAATAAAATTTTATATTTATATGACATTAAAGTGAGTTTCTTAAATAATTGAAACATTTTAATGAATCACTTGTAGAAATAATTTTTTAGAGGAGTTAGAGTCTCTCTGTTGTCTAGGCTAGAATGCAGTGGCATACTCACGGCCACTGCAGCCTCGACCTGCTGGGCTCAGGTGATCCTTCTGCCTCAACCTTCCAAGCAGGAGGAACTATAGGCATGCACCACCACACTTAGCTAATTTTTTTAATTTACTGTAGAGATGAAGTCTCGCCAAGTTGTCAGGCTGGTCTCAAGTAGGAATTTTTAATATACTCTTAAATATTCCTGAAATTCCAAGAAAATGAGGAATTGAATTTCTAATACTTTAAATGTGCTACAAGTAAAAAACATTGTTCTTATAGAAACTCAGAAAGCTAAGTTCACATAATTAAGGTAAATCATTGGTAAATAAGACTAGTTTAATAATTTTGGTTTAATAAAAAAACTACATCCGCTCTGACTTATCAACGTTGACTATAATGCTAGCAAACACTTTATTCTACTTGGATTTGTTTTTCCTGAACTTATTCAGGTTTAGTGATCAAATAAGCTAACATTACTCCTACGTAACATTTACAATAATGAAGAAATGTACATTTATATGTGTATTCAACTAAATGGAATCATTCTTTAAAAACTTATTTGAATAGTGATTATGTGGCAGGGTTTGGTGGCTCAGCCTATAATCCCAGTTTGGGAGGCCAAGGTGAATGGATTGCCTGAGCCCGCGGGTTCGAGACCCACCTGGGCAACTTGGCGAGACCTCATCTCTACAATAAATCAAAAATTAGCCGGGTGTGATAGTGCGCGCCTGTAGTTCCGGCTACCTGGAAGGCTGAAGTGGAAGGATCGCTGGAGCCCAGCAGGTCGAGGCTGCAGTGGCTGGGAGTGGGCCACTGCACTCGTCTGGGTGACAAAGTGAGACTCCTACTCAAAAAAATAAAATAAAATAAAAATAGTGATTATGTCTTTTTTGAGTCAGAGCCTCACTCTGTCACCCAGGCTGGAGTTCACTGGCACATTCACGGCCACTACAGCCTCAACCTGCTGGGCTCAGCCTGTCCTCCTGCCTCGGCTACAGGTGTGTACAACCACACCAGCTAATTTTTTGATTTATTGTAGACAAGGTCTCGCCATGTTGCCCAGACTGGTCTCAAACTCCTGGGCTCAGGCAGTCCTCTCACCTCAGCCTCCCAAAGTGCTGGGATTATAGGCATGAGCCACGGTGCCCAGCTCTGATTACGTCTTATAGTATGTCAGTTTAAAGATAATTCCCAAGACCTTTAGATGGCTTAAAATCTTGTACTTATATTAAAATGAATTAGTTAATGAATAATCATTGATACCTAAAGGTAGAATTAGAAACATTGGTTACTAAGCATAATTTAAAGTTTATATACTTCTGCTTTATGCTATATAAAGGCTATACTTTGAGTTATATTAATGAACTTTTTTTTTTTTTAAGTCAGAGTCTTACTCTGTTGCCCAGGCTGGAGGGTAGTGGCATGCTCATGGTCACTGCAGCCTCGATCTGCTAGGCTTAGGTGATCCTTCCATCTCAGCCTTCTAAGTAGGTGGAACTACATGCATGCGCCATTATGCTCAGTTAATTTTTCGATTTATTGTAGAGATGAGATCTTGGCAAGTTGCCCTGGCTGGGGTCAAACCCCTGGGGTCAGGCAATCCTCTCGCCTCCACCTCCCAAAAGTACTGGGATTATAGGTGTGAGCCACTGTGCTCAGCCTTTAATAGATGTTTTTAAAAGCTGTCAAAGAGAATGTGTGGATGTGGAAGCTTCAACAGTCAGCTCAAATGCTTGGGTAAGGTAGGCAGGCCCTAATTAGTTTATCCCCTGCCCCCAGGCTTGATCTATGAAATAGAAGTTAGTTACTTGGGTAAAAGTAAAACTTGTCTTAAAAATGAAAATTAACACAAGTGATTGCAATTACACTCATGACAGAGAGATTCTTTTGATCCCTTTATATACTTGGGACTTATTGAAGACCCCACAGTTTTTGTTTATGTGAGTTATAGTTATCAATATTTACCATTTGAATCAAAAGTGGGAAAATTTAAAAATACTTATCAATTGACTCATTTAAAGATAAAAATTGCCAGGCACTGTGGCTCATGTCTGTAATTCCAGCACTTTGGGAGGCAGAGGTGAGATTGCCTGAGCCCATGGGTTCAAGACCAGTCTGGACAACATGGCTAGAACTCATCTCTACAATAAATCAAAAAATTAGCCAGGCATGGTGGTACACACCTATAGCTCCAGTTATTTGGAAGGCTGAGGCAGAAGGATACCCTGAGCCCAGCAGGTCGAGACTGCGGTGGCCATGAGCAGCATGCCACTGCACTCTATCCTGGGTGACAGAATGAGACTCTGAATCAAAAAAAAAAAAAAAAAAAAGATGAAAATTATGAACACATTGTGTGCTAACATAAATAACATTTTAGTATTAATATGAAAATTATTTGATCTCACAGATGTGCTAAAAGAGAAAAGTTGTGCTCAAGTCAAGTGTTAGTTTGACCCAGAATATAAAAAAGTGAATAAAGGACAAAACAAGAAAAGTAAATTTCATTTACCCTGGTTTATCATGCCTGAGTCTGAAAAGAAGCCATGAAATACTTTAAAATGGTAGCAAAGTGTGCTTGGTCTTCATAAGCTTGCTTCTTTGGCTTACTGATGAATGCTTTCACCTGCAATATAAAAGTTTATTCTTTACTTTCCATGTAATTATATAGACATCAAAGATTCCATGTCTTAATAATTTATATAATTTATTATTATTTTATTACTTTCTTGATAATTTAATGGAAAGAAAAGAACCAAGATTCCTCACTTATGAAGGAGCTAATGCTCTTTATAAGTTGGTTACTTTTTATGTTCATTTTAAAATGTTTTACTATACAATTACAGGCATCCAAGACCCTATCTTTCTTTCTTTTTTTTTTTTTGAGTTGGAGTCTTACTCTGTCGCCCAGGCTGGAGTGCAGAGGCACACTCACAGCCACCACAGCCTTGACTTGTTGGGCTGTCTATCCTCCCGCCTTAGCCTTCCAAGTAACTGGAACTACAGGCGCATACAACCATAACCAGCTAATTTTTTGATTTATTGTAGAGACAAGGTCTTACCATGTTGCCTAGGCTGGTCTTAAACCCCTGGGCTCAGACATTTCTCTTGCCTCTGCTTCCCAAGGTGCTGGGATTACAAGTGTGAGCCACTGCGCCTGACTGTGATTACATCTTATAGTATATATGTTTACAGATAATTTCCAAGATCTTTAGATGACTTAAAATCTTGTATTTATATGAGTTAGTTAATGAGTAATCATTGATACCTAAAGATAGAATTAGAAACACTGGTTACTAAGCCTAATTTAAAGTTTATGTACTTGTACTTTATGCTATATAAAGGCTATACTTTGAGTTATATTAATGAACTTTTTTTGGTCAGACTTTCACTGTTACTCAAAGTGAAGTGCAGTGGCACACTCATGGCCACTGCAGCCTCAATCTGCTGGGTTCAGGCAATCCTTCTGCCTCAGCCTTCCAAGTAGCTAGAGCTACAGATGTGTACCACCACACCCAGCTAATTTTTTAATTTTTTTTATTTTTGAGTTGGAGTCTCACTCTGTCACCCAGACTGGAGTGCAGTGGCCGCTCTTGACCTGCTGGGCTCCGGCGATCCTTCCGCCTCAGCCTTCCGAGTAGCTGGAACTACAGGCGCGCGCTACCATGCCCGGCTGATTTTTTGATTTATCATAGAGATGAGGTCTCGCCAAGTTGCCCAGGCGGGTCTCAAACCCACGGGCTCAGGCAATCCACTCACCTCAGCCTCCCAAAGCACGAGATTACAGGCTGAGCCACCAAGCCCGGCTAATTTTTTGATTTATTGTAGAGACGATAATAAATCCCAGACTGGTCTTGAACCTGTAGGCTCAGGCAATCTTCTCACCTCTACCTCCCAAAGTGCTGGAATTATAGATATGAGCCACCATGTCCAGTATTCAAGACCCTATCTTAATCAAATGCCCAAATCTCCCCTGACAACTTTTCTGATTTTTGCTTTCCCAAACTGGACCCTAAATATAGAAAAATAATAATAAAGTAAAATTGTCACGATATCTTCTACACCTAAACCTTCTTTGAGACTTCCTAGAAGATTCCTGGAAAATCACAAAGATTTGTTCTTTCCCTTTATAAAAAGAGATGCTAGAAATAATTCGATTTGATTGAAGAGTTGGATAGGAAGGGTTCTCCAGTCAGAAGTGATGCTAGGGTCAATTTGCATAAGGAAAGTGTTATTCAAAGAAATATTTTGGCTGGGCGCAGTGGCTCACGCCTGTAATCCCAGCACTTGGGAGGCAGAGGCAAGAGGATTGCCTGAACCATGGGTTCGAGACCAGCCTGGACAACTTGGCGAGACCATCTCTACAGTAAACCAAAAAATTATCTGGGCTTGGTGACGCATGCCTGTAGTTCCAGCTTACTTGGAAGGCTGAGGCGGAAGGATTGAGGCAGCTGTGGCTGTGAGCGTGCCACTGCACCCCAGACTGGGTGACAGAGTGAAACTCCAACTCAAATATTTTGAAACTGTGTGTTTTATGGGAAGTCCCTGAGACAGTAGTCTTGTTGTTCATCATGTTTTTATCCTCAAGGAAAACACTCTCATGAGCACATTCTCTTATGTTCTAGAACACTCATGAAATAGTTCTGTTGAGTTTTCCGACTTTTATCAGAGTCCTGGCAATGCCATGTCTGATAATATTGGCAACAATGGTATTGTGTTATCAGCCATGAGTTCAGTTCAGTTATTAACGTGTTTACTTGCAGCCGGGCTCGGTGGCTCAGTCTGTAATCCCAGCGCTTTGGGAGGCTGAGGTGAGTAGATTGCCTGAGCCCGCGGGTTTGAGACCCGCCTGGGCAACTTGGTGAGACCTCATTTCTACAATAAATAAATAAATAAATTAGCTGGGCGTGGTAGCGTGCACCTGTAGTTCCAGCTACTTGGAAGGCTGAGGGGGAAGGATCACTGGAGCCCAGCAGGTTGAGGATGCAGTGGCCGGGAGCGGCCACTGCACTCCAGTCTGGGTGACAGATGAGACTCCAACTCAAAATAAAAATAAAAAAATAAAAATAGAGTGTTTACTTACCACATCCGCCGCCTTCTCATCCTCCTCCTTCTTTCTCCTCCTCCTCTTCCTCTTTCTTCTCCTCAACAGGATATTTCTCTGTTACCCAGACTGGAGCGCAGTGATGTGATCATAGCTCACTGCAGCCTCAAACTCTAGGCTTCAAGTGGTCCTCCCATCTTAGCCTCCCTAGAAGCTGGGACTAAGGGCACATTGGCTTTTTTTTTTTTTTTTTTTTTGTAGAGACAGGGTCTTGCCATGTTGCCCAGGCTGGTTGAAAAATCCTGACCTCAAGTGATCCTCTTGCTTTGACCTCCCAAAGTGCTGGGTTACAGGTGTGAGCCACCAGGCCTGACCAGCCTTCCTTCCTTAACTGGAATCTATCATGGTTGAGGCGAGTGGGATACACATAAGACTCATCATGGAAAAGAGATCTGTAGATACCTGTAAGATGTCTAGTGCCTACTCTACTTACTGAGTCTCTTTAATTAATATTCTTAGTACAAAAACAATTGTGTCTCAGGATTATTGTATGTTCAATGTCAAGATTTTTTTCTCTGTACAAATTGTTCATCCATTTCTATGAACCAAATGCTAAATTTCCTGATTTCTTTGCAGATAGACTTGATCATTATATTTAGAGATATTTTGTCTAAATTTTTGAAACAGCTAGGCTTGGTGGCTCATGGCTGTAATCCCAGCACTTTGGGAGGCCGAGGTGAGAGGATTGCTTGAGCCCAGGAATTCGAGACTAGCCTAGGCAACATAGAAAGACCTCATCTCTACAAAAAGAAAGAAAGAAAAAAAAAGCCGAGTGGGCATGGTGGAACGGAATGTGCCTGTAGTCCTGGTTACTCTGAGGCTGAGACAGAAGAATTGCCTGAACCTAGGAGGTCGAGGCTGTGGTAAGCCTTGATTGTGCTACTGCACTCCATCCTGGGCAGCAGAAGGAGAACTTGACTGAAAAGTAAAAATAAGAATAAATAAATTAAGCCGGGCTCGGTGGCTCAGCCTGTAATCCCAGCACTTTGGGAGGCTGAGGTAAGTGGATTGCCTGAGCCCCTGGGTTCAAGACCCACCTGGGCAACTTGGCAAGATCTCATCTCTACAATAAATCAAAAATCAGCCGGGCGTGGTAGCGCATGCCTGTAATTCCGGCTACTTGGAAGGCCGAGGCGGAAGGATCGCCGGACCCAGCAGGTCGAGGCTGCGGTGGCCGGGAGTGGCCACTGCACTCCAGTCTGGGTGACAGAGTGAGACTCCAACTCAAAAAAAAAAAAAAAAAAAAATGATTAGTAATAAATGGACCATAGCTATAGTTAGTCTCTGTCATCTACAGTGTCTCTGAGATTTAACTGCTGTATGACACAGGCTGGAGTTGGCGTTTGCAACCAAGGACAGTCTCAGGGCTTTATGGAAAAGATTTGCACCAGGTACATCAAACTACTGACACTTCCGAGCTGAGCTGACATTGCTTAAAAAACTTTCAGACAATTACCAGCACAGTCAATCAGGATTTCCAGGACTCTTTTAGGTTAGAAGCAGGTGTTTTCATGAGCTGCTAACTCAGAAGCCAGCAGAACAAGAATTAATTACACCAGACTAAGTGAACCAATGAGGGGAATCTTACTGTATAGCTATTTGTTCAGAAAACTGTTGGTGCTGTCTTAATGTTCTGTTTTCCTTATTTATTTATTTATTTACTTTTTTAAAAAGGTCCTTTCTCTCGCTTCTTTTTTTTTAGTTGGAGTCTCACTCTGTCACCCAGGCTAGAATGCAAAGGCACACTCATGGCCACCACAGCCTTGACCTGCTGGGTTCCAGTGATTCTTCCACCTCAACCTTCCAAGTAGCTGGAACTACAGGCACACACCACCACACCCAGCTAATTTATGATTTATTGTAGAGATGAGGTCTCGCCAAGTTGCCCAGACTGGTCTCAAACCCCGGGATTCAGGCAATCCTCTCGCCTCCACCTCCCAAAGTGTGGGGATTACAGGCATGAGCCACTGTGTCCAGCTTCTCCCTCTTATTAAGCCTTCTGTAACTCATAACAATTTAGCAGACTCTTCTTTTGTAAACTAAAAAAAATTTTTTTTAATGATATCTGATTATCTCTGACTTTCAGAATTCAGAAACTCTCATAAAGTCTTTTTACTTTTCATGGTAATAGTTACTTGCACAGATTCAATAAGACTATGTCCTTCTACCCACCAGGACAAATCGATGGTAGTCAATACCTCACTTGGAGTATCGTACTTGAGAATGATGCTCGCTAGGTCAGTGTGACAGGACATTTTAAGGAATAAAATTTATACTTATGGAACTAATGCCTACAAAGCTCTCTCTTCAAGAAAACTGGCTTACAGGTACTAAGGAAGTTACCCGCAACCTTGTGACACCAAGGGACCTTGAAAGCAGAGGGATTCACTCCAATGTCTAGGTTCGACAGGTGAAAGAAACCTGGTAGAAAAAGCGTCTTGGACTGGGCTTCTTGAAATAACAAATACAGAGCCTGTAAAAAAATCCAGTTGGGAATTCCTTATGAACATTTCCCAGCAAAAGTTAATTTTGTAATTGTTTAAAACTGTGTGGCTCCAAATTTTGGGAAGTAATTTAGGAGGCATATATAATAGATTAATATTCGTACTATACCTACACAAACAAGCAGACCGAATCTAATGAGAATAGCCTATTTTGTGATCCAGAATCATTTTTCTTTGAGATTATTATGATCGCCAAGGGCCGAGGGGGACCATAGGCACAAATTAGAAAGAACTTGAGCCGGGCTCAGTGGCTCAGCCTGTAATCCCAGCACTTTGGGAGGCCGAGGTGAGTGGATTGCCTGAGCCCGCAGGTTCGAGACCTGCCTGAGCAACTTGGCGAGACCTCATCTCTACAATAAATCAAAAAATGAGCCGGGCGTGGAAGCGCGCGCCTGTAGTTCCAGCTAGAAGGCTGGAAGGTGGAAGGATCCTTGGCTGGAACCTTGGAAGGCTGAGGTGGAAGGATCGCCGGAGCCCAGCAGGTTGAGGCTGCGGTGGCCGGGAGTGAGACTCAAACAAAAAAAAAAAGGAAAGACCTTGAAATGTAGTGGGTATCCTGACTAGCTCAGCCCACAGGATTGTCTTCTGTATTTCATTGTCTTTGGGTTACTTTACTGTCCGTAAATTGTAGAAAACTGACAGTAATACAAATAAAAATTGTATCCAGTAGAATGAAATGTATTATTGCCTTGTGAATATTGACCAACTTTGCCAGTTTTGTACCTATTTATAAGTTCATTTCATTGTTCTTTATCTGACTGTAATTGTGGGATATTTTGATTTCCCCTTTGAACTCATCATAACATCTTACTGGTTCCCTCATTACTTAATGGGTTCCATAAAACCTTCGATGTGGGTTCATTTAATATCCCTGTGAGAGTCATAATTTTATTATTTTTAATAATATCTCTTGAATTAATATATGTAAGATGCTTAAAACAGTGCCTAGCACCCAGTGTGGGCTCAATACACGGTAGCCATTGTAAGTAAAGGATCACTATTATCCCCCATTTTACAGATGAGGAGAATGAGATACAGAAAAGGTAAACAAACTCGCTGAAATGGCACAGCTTGTCAGAGATGCGGAAGAAGCCAGGAGTCAAGTCTGCTTGCCTACAAATCTCCTGTTTCCTTGTCCCCACTGCCACCCTGCCCCTCACCTACCCACAGTCCTCTCTGGCTGTGCTCTGCCAACTCCTATTCTTTTTCTGGTTTCATAGATGGAGTCTTTCTGGACCCTTCTAAGATGGGTGAGCAGCCCCAACCCCAAGCTTTGTGCCTTTCACTGTGAAACTTGTACTGAAAATAAGTTGCAACTCTCCATTTTTGCATGTGAGCCGTGAGTCCCACACAACCAGGGACCGCAACCATTTTGACCACCACCCGACCTGGCAGGAGTACCAGACCTGAGGCTTCCTGCAGGCATGGCGTTTTCTCCGCCTGGGAGCGGGAGTGGGGACGCTTTCCGGAACTGACAAACCTTCTGCTCCTCTGTCCTCTGCTGCCCCAAATCCCCTGGGCTCCCGGCAGCTCTAGGGAGCATCGAGCCTCTCTTGAGTTTCTGTTTTGTTTTGTTGTGTTTTTTTCCAAATAAAATTCCAGAAATCCAGGTTTAAAAATAACCAAGAAATGCAATCTTCTCCACCAAGCTGCTTGGCAAAAACAAACCCTCAACAAAGACTAGTGTGCAGGCTCACTTCACACTTACTCATTTTCAGCCGCCAACTCAGCTCTGTTTTGGGTGGAGAGGAAAAAGGGGGGCTGGACTCCTTGGGGCTGAAGGACAAGGGCACAGGAGCCGGGCACAAGCTGGGCCGGACGGTGAGGCCACCGGCTTCACAGGCACACGCCCTTTCGGGAAGACAGCTGCTTGAGACTGCTGCGAAGGCCGGTTTTCCTTGGAGTCCCGGCTTGCTGGTCTCCCGCCCTGGATCGGGCAGGAGATCAAAGCCGCCCTGGAAAACGGTCTCCATTAGTAAGCCAGAATCCATTCCCCGTCCCCGGGGAGACATCAGCTTCTGCTCCAGTCTGCCTTTCGCCATCATTACTTAGGGAGCTGGCCAGTTGTAATAGGGAGCAGCGTTTAGCTTCTTGTGAACAACAACCTCCAACTCCCCCTTTTCTTCTACATGGTCTATTTTTTAACCTGTCATCTTTTTTTTTAATGCCCATTTTGCGGGCAAGAAAAATGTGTGATGGAAGAGAGGAAATTCAGGACCAGAGAAGGCCTGGAAAACTGTCAAATGTCATATTTCCTCCTCCTTTGAATCAGCATGTATGCCCCTCAATGGAGTTTTCCTGTATATGCTTGTATAACTCCCTTTTAAAACAATTTTTGCTGTTTTTTCCTTTCCCTGCCCCTGGGTGAGTTATTCCAACGGACTACTTTCCACCTCAAAAGAAAGTAGTGGACAGGAAAAAAGTGGTCGTGTGGTCTGTTGGCTACAGCTCCAAGTAGAGCCAGGAGATTTGGGTTCTATTCTGAGCCTTTCTGAGAACATGACGAGGGGGAGGGACACGGCCTGGCTCTTTTACTGGAGACCAAGGGCCCCACGCCAGCAGGAGGAAGTCACTTATTCCGGATCAGAAGGGGACCAGGAACCAGCGTTTATTAAACACCTGCAAAGCACCACACCCTTGACCAACTAGTTCGCTTAAGCCTTATGACTTTGTGAAATAAATTCTGTGACTTCAAGCCAGGCGTGGTGGCTCATGCCTATAATCCCAGCACTTTGGGAGGCTGAGGTGAGAGGATTGTCTATGGGTTCGAGACCAGCCTGAGCAACTTGGTGAGACCTCGTCTCTACAATAAATAAAAAAAGTAGTCGGGTATGGTAGCATGTGCCTGTAGTTCCAGCTACTTGGAAGGCTGAGGTGGAAGGATCGCCGCGCCCAGCAGGTCGAGGCTGTGGTGGCCGTGAGTATGCCACTGCACTCCAGCCTGGATGACAGAATGAGACTCTGATTCAAAAAAAAAAAAAATTCTATGACTTCCATGTTACCGGCCAGGAACCCAAAGCTCAGATGCAGTGAGTTGGCCTAGGTAGTACAGCTTGTTGGTGGTAGAGCTGGGGACAGAGTCCAGTGCTGGTTCTTGGATCTGAGTTGTTTCACAACATGCTACTCACCAATGCTGCCTTATTCATTGACTTAATTTATTGAGTACCTACTATGTGTCACTTCCTGTTCTAGGCACTACAGATATTTCAGTAATCAAAACAATGATAACAAAAGATTCCTTTTTTCTTTTTTTTTTTGAGTTGGAGTCTCACTTTGTCGCCCAGACTGGAGTGCAGTGGCCGCTTCTGGCCACCGCAGCCTCGACCTGCTGGGCTCCAGCGATCCTTCCACCTCAGCCTTCCAAGTAGCTGGAACTACAGGCACGAGCTACCACACCCGGCTGATTTTTGATTTATTGTAGAGATGAGGTCTCACAAGTTGCCCAGGCGGGTCTCGAACCCGCAGGCTCAGGCAATCCACTCACCTCGGCCTCCCAAAGCGCTGAGATTACAGGCTGAGCCACCGAACCCAGCCAAAGATTCCTTTTTTAATGAAGCTTATCTTCTAGCTGGAGGTGGTGGGAGAAGGAGGTAGAAAAAACAAATAAGTAAAATTATATAGCATGCCAGAGAGTCTTATACACCAAGGACACAGGAAAAATTAGCACGATAATTTTGAGAGGGCTGAAGACAGCCATTGCATATTTAAATAGGGTAATCAGACCTGGTATGGTGACTCACACCTGTAATCCCAGCACTTTGGGAGGAAGAGGCAAGAGGATTGCCTGAGCCCAGGAGTTCGAGACCAGCCTAGGCAACTTGGCGAGACCTTGTCTCTACAATAAATCAAAAAATTAGCCTGGTGTGGTGACATGTGCCTGTAGTTCTAGCTACTTGGAAGGCTGAGGTGGAAGGATCGCCTGCGCCCAGCTGGCTGAGGCTGCGGTAGCCGTAAGTGTGCCACTGCACTCCAGCCTGGGTGACAGAGTGAGACTCCAACTCAAAACAAACAAACAAACAAAAAAAAAAACAACAAAAACAAAACAAAACAAAAAATAGGGCAATCAGGATAGGCATCATGGAGAAGGTGATGTTTGTATGAAGACTCCAAAGAGATGCAAGAGTTAGGAATGCTGGTGTTGGACGGAATATTACAACTGTCAAAGGAAAAGGCCAAGTCAGCGCAAAAGCCCTAAGGTAGGTGGTTGCCGAGCACGGTTGAGGAACAGCAGGGAGGCCAGCGTGCCTGCAGCCGGGTGAGCCAGGTTTCTATACACAGAAAAGGGACACTTTGCCTGTAATGTTGAGAATGAACTGCAGGGGGCGCAAGACGAAGCAGGGGCAGCAGAAAGCGGGCGTTGCAGTGATCAGGTGAGAGGCGATGGTGGCTCAGGCCAGGTCGGGAGCAGCGACGGCAGGGGTAGGATTCTGGAAAGCAGAACCAAGGCATTAGATGTGGGGTATGAGAGGGAGAGGCTTCAGGACACCTCCGAGGCTTTTGCTGGGAACTGGATAAGGGAGCCCGCATTGCTGATCCAGGAGGACTTTGAATGGAGCGCGTCTGGGGATGGAGGGAAGATGAGCAGTCTGGTTTGGGGCATAGTGAATCTGAGATGTGCGGCTTCTCTCCACAGGGAGCCAAATCGATGACCCCTGAAGCATGACTGCAGAGGCCCGTTCGTGAACAACTCCCAAGCAAACCAGCTAATTTCAGAGATTCCTCTGCATGACCTTCCTCGGCACCCCCGTCCTCGGCACCAGGCGTTCCCATCCCAGGGGTCTGTGAACTTGGATGGAAAAAAAGATGATCTTTTTTTCTTTTT
The DNA here is from genome assembly GCA_027257055.1 of Cephalopachus bancanus. Classification (NCBI taxonomy): domain Eukaryota; kingdom Metazoa; phylum Chordata; class Mammalia; order Primates; family Tarsiidae; genus Cephalopachus; species Cephalopachus bancanus. The sequence goes on along the minus strand of JAPVLO010000294.1, from coordinate 1,771,525 downwards.
CCTTCACCAGCCTCTTACTGGAACTTAGCGTTTCCTTCCATTGTGAACGTAGCCGCAAACCCCAGCAGAAGTAACAGGGCCAGCTCCTGTCACCAATAAAAACCATCCATACTTTCAGTTCACGTAACAGGTGCTGCAGGAGATTTCCCACATGTCTTTTTCCTACATCAGTTCTTTGAATTTTTGGCAGTTGTGGGACCTGCCGCTAGGTCTTATTGTTGAATGTATCAACAAGCATAGATATTACTACATTGTAAACTTAAATATAAAACATTTTCGGTAACGGTATTCCACTCTCTTTGACCGCCCCTATAAGCCTATGTGTTTTAATGTTTGTATCTAAAAACATTTTATTCTGAGAAAGGCTTCATCAGCTTCCCCAGATTGCTGAAGGGGTCCATGGCACAAAAGAGTTAAGACCCCTGATCTAAGTTAAATATCCTTGCCAAGATGGAAGCAATTAAAAAAAACAAAAAGGTCATTCAGATTTCTTGATTCATTACCTCACTTGATCCTTACAACTGCAAGGTGGATATTATTTCTCTCATTTTACAATTGAGGAAATTGAGGCTTAGAGGAGCAAAAGTCACCTAGCCAGTCAGTGGAAAATCGGGTGTTCAAACTCAGAGCTATCTATTTCTAAAGTCTGTGCTTATTTCATCAAATCAAACAAGATCATATGTTGCAGCCTAAATTCTAATAATCAGCTTTGTCCTCTGAATCAGCACAGATGGCCAAGTGGCAGGGTGGTATTTGTTAAGACCCTGGAAGCTGGAGCTAGACTCTCTAGGCTCAGATCTAGCTTTGCTGCTTATTTACATGTGACTTTGGGTAAATTACTTAACCTCTCTATGCCTTTGTGGGGTTTTTAGCATTAACACAGGCATGATGGTGATAATATTGCCGTACGGATGTATTGTGGGGTAGCAAGTATGTGTTGCTCAGAACAGTGCCTGGAATATAGAAGGTGCTTGCTTTATAAACATTTATTTTTATTGTGTGCTCTGGTTCTAGAGAGAAGCAAATTGGATTTGAATGTCAGCATAACTTCTTACTGTGTGACTTTTTTTTTTTTTTTTTTTTTGAGTTGGAGTCTCACTCTGTTGCCCAGACTGGAGTGCAGTGGCCACTCCCAGCCACCGCAGCCTCGACCTGCTGGGCTCCGGCGATCCTTCCACCTCAGCCTTCCAAGTAGCCGGAATTACAGGGATGCGCTACCACGCCCAGCTGGTTTTTTGATTTATTGTCGAGATGAGGTCTTGCTGCCCAGGCGGGTCTTGAACCAGCGGGCTCAGGCAATCCACTCACCTCAGCCTCCCAATACTGTGTGACTTTTAGCAACTCACCGAACCTCTCTGAACTTCATTTTCCTCATCTGTAAATGGGGACCATAATACCTACTTCATAGAGTGGTCATAATCAAAAGAGATCATGAAAACAAGATTTTTAGATATTTACTGACTAGTATAAGTGAGTCCTTAAAAAAAAGCATGCTTAGTGTTAGTATTTATTATTATCATCCATTGCTATCTCTTTTCAACCCTATCAATTTCCCTAGTCTTTGTCTTTCTATTAGGCTTTCTGAACCATATTCCCTTACTCTTGGGGATTTCATAGCATGTCTAATCAGATTATTAAGGTTAAATTCAGACACTTATTTATTTATTTTTTGAATCAGGGTCTCACTCTGTTGCCCAGGCTAGATGGCAGTGGCACAATCATGGCTCACCACAGCCTTGACCTCCTGGGCTCAGGTGATCCTTTTGCCTCAGCCTCCTGAGTAGCTGGGACTACAGGCGTGTGCCACCATGCGCAGATAATTTTTGTATTTTTTAGTAAAGAACAAGAGCAAAGCATCTCTGCTCACAAGGAGCTGATAGTCTAAAAATTAGATATTCTGCCTCACATAAAGTCCCGTTTGCTGATCTGGAGAGAATCCAATGAATATTTGACAATAATAACTTGATGTTGGCCAGGCACAGTGGCTCATGCCTGCAATCCCAACACTTTAAAAGCCAAGGCATGAGAATCCTTGTGGCCAGGAGTTTAAGACCACCCTGGGCAACATAGTGAGACACTGTCAAAAAATTTTTATATTAAACAAAAATTAGCCAGGTGTGGTGGCTTATGCCTGTAGTCCTAGCTACTCCGGACAATGAGGCAGGAGGATCACTTGAGCCCAGGAGTTTGAGGTTACAGTGAGCTATGATTGTGCCTCTGCACTCCAGTCTGGGCGACAGAGTGAGATCATGTCTCTAATAATAACAATAATAATAATAGTAACAATAATAATAACTTGAAAGCTGGGCTTGGTGGCTCAGCCTGTAATCCTGTGCCTTTGGGAGGCTGAAGTGAGTGGATTGCCTGAGCCCGTGGGTTCGAGACCCGCCTGGGCAGCGAGACCTCGTCTCTACAATAAATCAAAAAATCAGCCGGGCGTGGTAGCACGCGCCTGTAATTCCAGCTACTCAGAAGGCTGAGGCGGAAGGATTACCGGAGCCCAGCGGGTCGAGGTTGCGGTGGCCGGGAGCGGCCACTGCACTCCAGTCTGGGCGACAGAGTGAGACTCCAACTCAAAAAAAAAAAAAATAATAATAATAATAATAATAACTTGACATCAATACATTTGTTTCTGTAGGGACAACACTTGTGAATTCATCTTCTGTTGGTGATCAATCACCCTCAGCCTTGCATGGTCTTTCTCCAGTGCACTGCTAGCCTCCAGCAATAGCCATCTGCTATGGTTTGAATGTGTCCCTCCAAGATTCGTGTTGAAAATTAATCCCATCCAAGTACTAGCTAGGCCTCACTCTTCACAATAATAAAAACATGGAACCAACCCAGATGCCCATTGACAGTGGAATGGATAAAGAAAATGTGGTATGTATACACAATGGAATACTATGCAGCCATAAAGAAGAACAAAATCATCTGGGTATGGTGGCTCAACATCTGTAATCCCAGCACTTTGGGAGGCGGAGGTGATAGGATTGCCTGAGCCCAGGGGTTTGAGAGCCTTCTGCTTCAGCCTCCCGAGTAGCTGGGACTACAGACACATGCCACCATGTCCAGCTAATTTATTTATTTATTGGTAGAGATGAGATCTCACTATGTTAGTCTGGTCTTGAACTCCTAGACTCAAGTGATCCTCCTGCCTTAACCTCCCAGGTAGCTAGGACTACAGGCGTGCACCACCATACTTGGCTAATTTTTAAATATCTTTGTCAATATGAGGACTCACTATTTTCCTAAGCTAGTCTTGAACTCCTGGCCTCAAGTGATCCTCCTGCCTTGGCCTCCCAAAGTGTTGGGATTATAGGTGTGAGCCATTGCATACAGCACCCCTTGTACAATTTAAATTTTAACTTGTCAGTCTCAGAAATTGTGAATATCTTTCTTCAATCTGTCACCTGTCGGTTATCTTTCTATGCAGTGGCACAATCATAGCTCACCGAAGCCTTAACCTCCTGGTCTTTGGCAATCCTCCTGCCTCAGCCTCCAGGTATGCACCACTACACCTGGTTAATTATTTTGATTTTTTGTAGAGATGATGTCTCACTATGTTGCCCTGGCTGGTCTTGAGCTCCTGGCTTCAAGTGATCCTCCTGCCTGGGCCTCCCAGAGCGCTGGGATTACAGGCGTGAGCCACTGCACCCAGCCTTCTGTTAATTTTCTTTTTCTTTTTCTTATTTTTTTTTTAAGTCGGAGTCTCACTATGTCGCCCAGGTTGTAGTGCAGTGGCATGCTCATGGCCACCACAGCCTCGACCTGCTGGGCTCGGATGATCCTTCTGCCTCTGTTCTCCAAGTAGCTGGAACCATAGGCATGTGTCACCACACCCAACTAATTTTTTGATTTATTGTAGAGACGAGGTCTTGCCATGCTGCCCAGGCTGGTCTTGAACCGTGGGCTCAGGCGATCCTCTCACCTCAGCTTCCCAAGGTGCTGGGATTATAGGTGTGAGCCATTGCGCCCGGTTGTTAACTTTCTTTTAGTGTCATTTGTTGAGCGAATTTCTTACTTTTTATGTAAGCAAATTAATAAACTTCGTTTCTTAAGGATTTGTGTTTAAGAGACCCATTTCCACTCCCCAGGTCACAAAACTGTCCCCCTACTTTAAGCTCATCTGTTGAAGACATTCTTATATTTTAATCCTTCTAGAGCCCATGCTGAATGTGGGCATTATGCGGGTACCCAGTTTTTTTCCCTTTTCTTGTGTCATTAACCTGTTTTTTCTACTTGTCTCGAACTCTGTTCTCTGGTTTCCGCTTTTACCACTGTGTTAAGATGCCACATCTGCAGAAAATCATTGCCCTCTTAATATTCTTACTCCGTGGCTCGTTAAGTATTTTCATTCGTCTTGGGCTCTCTGTAGCAGCAGGCACATTTGACCACCTCCCTTCTTGGAGCTGTGTGTGCTGCTCTTTCTGAACTTATTCTCCTTGTTTGCTTTTTCTTCTTTTGTCTCTGCTTCCTCTTTTGTCCCTAGGGCTTTGCTGGCTTAACTTTCTCTTACAGCTCCTAATAACGGGTGTAATTTAAGACTATGCTTGTCTTTCTTTTTATCCTTCAAAACTCCATCTTCTTTGAGAAATTCTCAAGATTTCAGTACCTCTAGGTGGATGACTTCCCAATTAGTAAATCCAGCCTGCCCTGACCTCTCTTGTGAATGCCGGTGACCACTTTTTTTTTTAAATACTTTTTTTTTTTTTTTTTGAGTTGGAGTCTCACTCTGTCGCCCAGATTGGAGTGCAGTGGCCGCTCCCGGCCACCGCAGCCTCGACCCGCTGGGCTCCGGTGATCCTTCCACCTCAGTCTTCCGAGTAGCTGGAACAACAGGCGCGCGCTACCACGCCCGGCTGATTTTTTTTATTTTTTGTAGAGACGAGGTCTCGCTATGTTGCCAGGCTAGTCTCCAACTCCTAGACTCAAGCAATCCGCCTGCTGGACTGTATGATACTTTTATGGTGGATACATGACACAATACATTTGTCCAACCCCATAGAACTTAAAACACCAAGGTGAACCCTAATGTAACCTATGGACTTTGGGTGATAAAGGTGTATCAATGCAGGCTCGTCAATTGTAGCATATGTACCATTCTGGTGGCAAATGTTGATAATGTGAGAGGCTAAGAATTTGCTAGGCTGGCAGTATATAGGAAAGTCTCTATTTCTTCTGAATTTTGCTGTGAACCTAAAACTACTCTTAAAAAAAAAGTATTGCCGGGCTCGGTAGCTCAGCCTGTAATCCCGCGCCTTTGGGAGGCTGAGGTGAGTGGATTGCCTGAGCCCGCGGGTTCGAGACCCGCCTGGGCAACTTGGCGAGACCTCATCTCTACAATAAATCAAAAATTAGTCGGGCGTGGTAGCACGCGCCTGTAGTTCCAGCCACTTGGAAGGCTGAGGTGGAAGGATCGCCGGAGCCCAGCAGGTCAAGGCTGCGGTTGCCGGGAGCGGCCACTGCACTCCAGTCTGGGTGACAGAGTGAGACTCCGACTCAAAAAAAAAAAAAAAAAAGTATCATAGAGTATTTTCACTGCCCTAAAAAATCCTTTCCACCTACTCATCTCTCTCTCCTTCCAATCCCTACAACCACGGATCATACTACTCTTTTTTTGCCTTTTCCAGAATGTCATATAATTGGAGTCATACAGTATGCAGCCTTTTCAGACTGGTTTCTTAAATTTCATAATACGCATTTAAGTTTCCTGCATTCAGCTTTAAGCTAAAGACAGATGTGTCTGAACTCTCAGGATAAACAGTCGTTGTTAGCATCCTGCACAGTCAAGGGAGAAAGTCAGACTGAATGTCTCATTAGCACACATGCATCTCTACACATCTTTAAACTAGGCTGAGGGAACCTCAATTGTCTTCTCTTTACAGATTAAGAATTTGATGTACCAAGCACCCCTCCAAGAACATCACACGAGCGCTCCCTATATAACTTTATAGTCTATAAACAAATACTCAGACATTGCCTCGTGAAGGGGGAGGCTTACTCTTAACTTTTGAGGTGGCCAGTGGAGGAGATAGCATCAGGTTGTCCATCCAACATGACCCCTTTAAATGACCTGGGCAGCATATTCAAGTCGGTGTAGGGATAAGATTTTTTTTTTTTTTTTTTTTTTTTTGAGTTGGAGTCTCACTCTGTCACCCAGACTGGAGTGCAGTGGCTGCTCCCGGCCACCGCAGCCTCGACCTGCCGGGCTCCAGCGATCCTTCCGCCTCAGCCTTCCGAGTAACTGGAATTACAGGCGCGCGCTACCACGCCCAGCTAATTTTTTGATTTATTGTAGAGATGAGGTCTCGCCTGCCCAGGCAGATCTCGAACCCGCGGGCTCAGGCAATCCACTCACCTCAGCCTCCCAAAGGCACAGGATTACAGGCTGAACCACCAAGCCTGGCTAGGGATAAGATTTAAAGTCACCATGAGGCATCCCCAGTTTGCCTCTGGAATCCTCCCAGACCACCTCGTTGTTTTTCCACTCTGCTACTCCTTGTTCATAAATTTCTTGGTTCTCAACTCTCTTTGTTTTGGCTTCATACTACAGTCTGTATCCTCCACCCATCTCTTTGCTGGATGGTCCACTGGGTTTGACTCATTCTTCTGGCTCTCAGCAACCACACGGATCCATGCCATTGCCTTTGGTCTTTGTTCTTTGATCTCCCACACTACTCCCAAGAGGAAGAAGCAGCCCATCTGTGGGATCCACTGGGTGTGTCCCACCTCTCACCAGGACCACGAGGGTGGTGGTGGCCTGCCAGTTTCAAGATGGTGGAATAAAGGCATTTTTGCCCCATCTTTAAAAATCACCCCAAAATAAGACTTACAAGCAATGAAAATAAAAGTGTTGTGTAGGTTAGGAAACGACAGCGAGCCCTGATCACACTCAGTGAAGTAGAGAGGTGGAAGGGCAAGGCCCCTCAGGTGGTTCTGATAATGGCGGGCGTTAGGGTATTCTCTGAGAAACATCAGACTAGACCTAGAAAACAGAGTTCTTTTTTTTTTTTTTTTTGAGTTGGAGTCTCACTCTGTCGCCCAGACTGGAGTGCAGTGGCTGTTCCCGGCCACCGCAGCCTCGACTCGCTGGGCTCCAGCGATCCTTCTGCCTCAGCCTTCCGAGTAGCCGGAATTACAGGCATGCACTACCATGCCCGGCTGATTTTTGATTTATTGTAGAGATGAGGTCTCACCAAGTTGCCCAGGCGGGTCTCGAACCTGCGGGCTCAGGCAATACCACTCACCTTAGCCTCCCAAAGGCGCAGAATTACAGGCTGAGCCACTGAGCCTGGTGGAAAACAGAGTTCTTATGTGTTTCTTTATTCCCGGAGCTTAGCATAGAACCTGGCCAAATCAAGTTCTCATTAAACATTTGAGTGAATTAAATCATTATATATATATCCTGTAACAGTTATCAGCGTATGAAGACATTCAACTATAAGGAGAACGGTTAGAAATGTTTACTATATGGCTAAGTGGAGCTTCCATTCTTTCTCTCGGAGAAGGGCCCTTCCAGACCCAAAGGCTGAGGAAAAGAACCTCAGCACTACCTTTGCCATGATGGTTAGCATTTCATTGCTCACTTTTTTTTTTAATTCACAAGATCTGCCATTTCATTAGCTCATTTTTAGTCTTTCATTATTTTAACGTGAACTTGGTTCCTACGGAGGTCAGGACTTGATAATTACATTCAGCCCTTTGCAATTATTGGTAAGGGACCAGGTAACAGCACCGACATTTAATATTTAATTGTTTTTGATCAGCATTAATTAGTCACAGATGCACACCAGATTCCCATTTAATGAAATACTCTTGGGAACATACTGTGGGCTCAGAGATTCTAACCACATCAAAAAGTAAATGTTCAACTTTAAAAGTTGGGCCCCAGAGACCCAGGCATCCATGGAGAGGAAATTCCAGATGTCTAGCATTCCCCCTTTCCTTAGAAATAAACCTCCTATTTCTAGGCCCCTGGCATTGAAAATCTCAGTGTTTCTGCTGGGAACTCCCAGGCTGTAGTCGCAGCCTCTCTTGCGTCATGGTTTTGCTCTCACTACTGAACCATCCCCATCCACACACAAACATGAGCAATGTCTCCCATCCGAAAAACCCACTATCAACCCCATCCCTTCCCAAGCTATTGCCCCTTTTCTTTGTCCTTCTTTGGAGACAAAGTCCTTGAAAAGATTGTGTACATTTGCTGTCTCCAATCCCTCTCCACCCCGTGTCTCTCAAACCCACTGTCTTCAAACTTTGGTTCCAACTACTCCGTGGAAACTCTCCGGGTCAATGTCACTAAAGTTACCTCCTTGGTGCTAAATCCAGTGATCACTCTTCATTGTCATTAATTTGACCCAGTTAATCATGTTCTTTCTTAAAACACTCTTTCCATTTGGCTACCAGGAAACCATCCTTTCTTGGTTTTCCTCTCACCCACCGTCATTCCTTCTTGTTCTCTTTTGCTGATCCATCCTCATCGCCTCTAAATGTCAGAGGGTCACAAGGCCCAGTCCTTCCTCATCCTTTCTCCTCGGTCTTTCTTCCTTCCATTTCTTGGCACAGAGGAGGAAATGTCTATACTTATTTCTTAGGTGATTTTAGTCAAGTATGCATATGCATTTAAGTTTCATTTTTATCCCCACCATTGACCACTCTCCTGCTCACTCTGCATTCCACTTAAATTGACTTAGCCTGGGTTCTTAGGAAATCAGAGCCTGAGGCTAAGCTCACACACTTCCGCTCTATTGGAGAAGAGGGAGGGGAGGGAGGGAAAGCAAACACAAGAGTGTGCAACTGTGGAGCTAGCCACAAGTTCACGAGAAAGCCTGGGAGCATCTTCATAGAGACTGATGGAACCACAGCACCTTAGTACTGCCTCTTGGTAAGAAGAAGGTTTATTTCTGGTCCACGGAAGACAATGGAATTTATCTGTTGACTCCTTCTCACTCCTTGTCTTTCAGTGATAAGTGTTTACCCCTGCACTTGCGAGTCGTGTTCTCTGGATTATTATTATTATTATTTTTTTTTTGAGTCGGAGTCTCACTCTGTCGCCCAGACTGGAGTGCAGTGGCCGCTCCTGGCCACCACAGCCTCGACCTGCTGGGCTCCGGCGATCCTTCCGCCTCAGCCTTTCGAGTAGCTGGAACTACAGGTGCACGATACCACGCCCGGCTAATTTTTGATTTATTGTAGAGATGAGGTCTCGCCAAGTTGCCCAGGCGGGTCTCGAACCTGCGGGCTCAGGCAATCCATTCACCTCAGCCTCCCAGGGTGCAGGATTACAGGCTGAGCCACCGAGCCCGGCTGCTCTCTGGATTCTTTGGGCTGCACTGAGGATGACATCTCCGCCAGTCCTGGTTGAGAATCTAATCTGGGCTCAGAAGCAGTAGGAGGACCCATGGTGTCGGCGGACCGGTCCCTGGAAGTTTTTGCAGCTCTGTCGCAGCAGGCATGAGGAGGGCAAACTGGAGCCTGGCCCTCCCCTGGTAGACATAGAGGCAGCCAGCATCTCAGTGGAGGAACCAACTGGCTGTGGCGGCCTGGGCTCTTCTTTGAGTCAGCAGTCAAGAGGGTGTGGAGAGAAGGGGAGAAGGCTGAGGAAATATGAGGCAGTGCAGAAACTGGGTCTAATTGGCATCTCGGAACTTAACCTATCCCAAACTGAACTCCTGATTCTATTCCCCCATCCGAACATCTTTCTCTTTGTTTTCCCCCTTTCAATGTCAAGTCCATCTTTTCCTTTTCTCATGCCAAAAGCCTTAGAACCATCCTTACTCTTTCTTTTATCCTCAAGTCTCAATCAAATCTATCAGCTAATCCTATCAGCTCAACCTTCAAAGTGTATCTAGAGTCCAACACTCAAAAAAAAATATATATATATAGTAATCCAGTTCTTCTTATCACCTCCTTTCCCATCATTCCAAATGGTTGCAGTCATCTCCCATCTGGTTCTCTGCTTCTTCCCTTGCCCCTTACATTCAATTCTCAACACAGTGGTCAGAGTGATTCTTTTTTTTTTTTTTTTTTGAGTTGGAGTCTCACTCGGTCGCCCAGACTGGAGTGCAGTGGCCGCTCCCAGCCACCGCAGCCTCGACCTGCTGGGCTCTGGCGATCCTTCCGCCTCAGCCTTCCAAGTAGCCAGAATTACAGGCATGCGCTACCACGCCCGGCTGATTTTTTGATTTATTGTATAGATGAGGTCGCGCTGCCCAGGCGGGTCTCGAACCCGCGGGCTCAGGCAATCCACTCACCTCAGCCTCCCAAAGGCGCGGGATTACAGGCTGAGCCACCGAGCCCGGCTCAGAGTGATTCTTATAACACATGAAATGGTGTCACTCCTCCCGTCAAAACCACTATCTTCCCATCTCACTTAGAGTAGAACCAAAGTCATGCCATGACCAACACGGTCCTATACCATCTGCTTCCACCACTCCTCTGATTTTGTTTCTGGCTTGCACACTCTGTCCATCCACCCTGTACCTCTAAAAGCCCAAGCAGGCTCCCACCCCGGGACCTTTGTACTTGCTCCTCTGTGCCTGCAAGACTCTTTCTCCAATTACCTATATGACTTGCTTCTTTGATCTTTTTGAGCCCTTTACGTCTACGCTCCACTGTTTATTATCAGCCAGAAGAGGAAGAAGGTACTGAAGGATGGGAAAGAGAATGCAGACAGGAAGGAAGGAGTAACCTCTTCAAGAGCCTGTTGGAAAGCCCAAAGCAAATGGAGGAACCATTTGGTCAAGGAGATCTCTGTATGGGAGAGTAACCAAAAAGATGAGGGATAGTGAACCGTTCTCAAAAGCTAAGGCGTTGGGTGTTTATTCTATAGGCAAGCGTATCCAACTGAGAGTCCAAGTTAGTTCATTCAAGTTTCCTTTGAAGAATGTCTTCTAACCAGGGCCTCTGAATCAGTGTTTGTTCCCGTGGTCTAAACATGTCCATGATGGAAACCAGAGAAATCAGCATTGACAAAGGAGCAAGAGAGCTTGGAAAAATATGTGTCTCTGGGGAAGACTCCCCCAGGCCCTTTCAGGAAGTTGAGAGGAAAAGATGGTTCTTCCCAGAGCCACTGCTTGAGAGTTTCTGCATCCCATGATGTAGTCCCCAGGGGTTGACAATGGGATTTCTTTCTTTCTTTTCTTTTTTTTTTTTAGTTGGAGTCTCACTCTGTTGCCCAGGCTGGAGTACAGTGGCACGCTCCCGGCCATCACAGCCTCGACCTGCTGGGCTCAGGCAATCCTTCTGCCTCAGCCTTGCAAGTAACCAGAACTACAGGTGCACACTGCCATGCCCAGCTAAGTTTTTGATTTATTGTGGAGACAGGTCTCACCATGTTGCCCAGGCTGGTCTCGAACCCGCGGGTTCAGGCAATCCTCTCGCCTCGTCCTCCCAAAGTGTTGGGATTATAGGCTTGAGCCACCCCGCCCGGGTGACAATGGGATTTCAAAACCAATCCAACAGGAAAAGCAGGGGAAAGTCAGTGTTATTTTTTGGGGACCTTGGTTCAGGCCTACCAGGCTCAACCTCCGGAGCTCTTGATAACCCATATTGGGAGGTCAAGGAGGTCAGTGAATGTGGGCGCCACTGCCCTCTGCTGGAGGAATTGCATCCTCCCCAAGACCTGTCTTTGGCTCCAGGTCAATGGGTCTTAACCTTCTTTGAATCTGGGTCCTTCTAAGAATCTAACAAAAGCTGTGGTCTCAAAGAAAAAACAGATATGCACTCATACATAAGATTTGCATAGAGTTTCAGGATTCTTTTTTGTTTGTTTGTTTGTTTTGTTTTTTTTGAGTTAGAGTCTCACTCTGTCGCCCAGACTGGAGTGCAGTGGCCACTCCCAGCCACCTCAGCCTCGACCTGCTGGGCTCCGGCGATCCTTCCGCTTCAGCCTTCCAAGTAGCCGGAATTACAGGCATGCACTAACATACCCAGCTGATTTTTGATTTATTGTAGAGATGAGGTATCACTGCCCAGGCGGGTCTCGAACCCGCGGGCTCAGGTAATCCACTCACCTCAGCCTCCCAAAGGAGTGGGATTACAGGCTAAGCCACCAAGCCTGGCTTGAGTTTCAGGATTCTTGAAGTTCACGTATCCAGGTCCCAGGTAAAGGTGTGACTTTAGAAGCAGACAGACCAAATTGCGAGTTCACAGCTTGGATACTCACCCTTCTGGCTGTAGGACAGAAAATAAATTAAGAAGAGGCTATCCAAACTATTTCCTGCCAAGAATGCCTCTTTTTCTCCTTGGGCCTTATGTTTAGAAATATTTTCTCTACTAAGCCTGGGTGCAGTGGCTCACACCTGTGATCCCAGTACTTTGGGAGGCTGAGGCGAGAGGATTTCCTGATCCCAGGAGTTCAAACCAGCCTGGATAACATGGTGAGACCTCATCTCTACAATAAATCAAAAATTAGCCAGCCATGGTGGAGCACACCTGTAGTTCAAGCTACTTGGAAGACTGAGGTGGAAGGACCACCTGAACCCAGAAAGTCTAGGCAGCAGAAGCCATGAGCGTGTCATTGCACTCCAGCTTGGGTGACAGTGTGAGACACCGATTCAAAAAAACAAAACAAAACAACAACAAAACAAAACAGCCAGGACAACATGGAGAGACCTCGTCTCTACAAAATAAATTAACTGGGCATGGTGGTGCCCACCTCTAGTCCCAGCTACTTGGGAGGCTGAGGCAGTAGGATTGCCTAAGCCCAGGGAGCTGAGGCTGCAGTGAGCCATGATTGTGCCATTGTACTCCAGCTTGGGCAACACAGTGAGACCCACAGCTTGGAAAAAAAAAAGAAATATTTTCTCTACCAAATGGATTGGATTGACTAAGCAATCATTTATGCATTCTCTAATTTTAATTTACCTATTTATCTACTTTATTTAAAGATGGGGGTTCTTGCTTGTTCTCTAGGCGAGAGTGCAATGGTTATTAACAGGCCATCGTGCCCTGTAGCCTCAAACTCCTGGGATCAAGCAATCCTCCTGTCTCGGCTTCCCATGTGACTGGGACAACTGTGCCCAATTTCTGAATTTTTTAATTAACCAAACATAACAGACAAGTGATAGCCAGTAACCCCAACACGGTTGAGTTCATATGATCTGGGTAATATTCAAAGCCAACTTGACATTAAGTTAGCCTGGGGAGCCTCTGTTGTGGACAGATGTATGATTTCAGTTGACGTCTGAAGTATTAAAACAAATGCTATTTCACTGACTGTTACTGTAAAGCTCACAGACTTAAATCCAAACAAATTCGGTGATACTGTTTGTCTCAAACACACGCTCTCTCATTAATCTATTTATGTGCCCCTTTAAATGTGGGCAAATGCAGAAATTCCACCTTCAGACATGACTTTCCAAGCATTTCCTTACACTCAAACTTTCTCTGAGGTCAATTCCAGCACATACTGACCACAAAGCTACACTTAAACCTACTCTGGTTCTCACTCTTAAGCTTGTATCCCACACAGTGACTTTCTGGCCTCAAAGGAGGGCGATGTGAGAACATAAATTGACCACCACCGAATACCTGGTGTGGCTAGTGCCAGAGATGTAAACAAGATATCATTCCTGCTCCTCATTCATTCTTTCAAGAGATGGAAGAGGTGAAAGAAAAAACGGCAGAAGCACTAAAAGGCATCAAAATCGACAAGTTCAAAATCTGTTTTGAGCAGTTTGAAAAAAGCATCTTGGCCGGGGTGCAGTGGCTCATGTCTATAATCCCAGCACTTTGAGAGGCCAAGGTGAGAGGATTGACTGAACCCATGCGTTTGAGACTAGCTTGGGCAACTTGGTGAGACCTCATTCCTTTTTTTTTTTTGAGTTGGAGTCTCACTGTCGCCCAGACTGGAGTGCAGTGGCTGCTCCCGGCCACCGCACCCTTGACCTGCTGGGCTCTGGCGATCCTTCCACCTCAGCCTTCCAAGTAGCTGGAACTACAAGCGCATGCTACTACACCTGGCTAATTTTTTTTATTTATTGTAGAGATGAGGTCTCATCTGCCCAGGCAGGTCTCGAACCCGCGGGCTCAGGCAATCCACTCACTTTAGCCTCCCAAAGGCACAGGATTACAGGCTTAGCCACCGAGCCCGACTCTCATTTCTAAAATAAAGAAAAAAATTAACTGGGCGTGGTGGTGTGTGCCTGTAGTTCCAGCTACTTGGAAGGCTGAGGCGGAAGGATCACCTGAGCCCAGCAGGTCAATGCTGCGATGGCTATGAGTGTGCCACTGCACTCCAACCTGGGCGACAGAGTGAGACTCTGACTCAAAAAAGAAAAAAAGCATCTTGATAGATGTGTTACATCAAACAAAGAGTATTTTGAAGATGACTGAAGTTTAAACATGTAAGAATAAATACACAATTTTTTATAAATACATTTCTGTTTTGAGACAGCCCTCAGATTTATGTTTTTAGTACTCTTCTGCATGTTTGATATAGATCATATGACAAACATGTCTTTATATACATGTAAAGAAGGGGAGGGGGTCCCCTGGGCTTTTGAACCAAACAAAGCAGCCATATAGTACCTATTTGACTTTGAACATATTCCTGAAGGGGCAAAATGATATAGGACCCTCTTGGAGAGTGAAGATATGAAAGCAAAAAAATGTGAATCTCCTTTTAAGAAAGGAATTCATTTTTAATGGAAGAGAAACTATGCCAAAAAAAAAAACCATTGGCATCTCAGTGACCTTTATTTATGCAGGTGCTGTGATATAGAAAATATTCTAATCTACATTGCTAATGAAGCTGAATTTACAACCTAGTAAACTAAACAAAGGGTTTATGTTTAGTTGATTAACCGGTTGAGGGTAAAATCTAGCCTATTGAAGTAACAGCTTTTGCTTTCCATTTTTCTTCAATCCTGTATAAAAAGATGCTTGCTTTGTTGCTATGCAAGAGTCTGTCTTTACCCACTTGAAATGCAAACTTCGATCTTTGTGAAACTCATTGCAGTTAATTGAGAGAAGGGCTAATGCTAACAATAATGGCGTCCAGAGTTCCCTAGGAGCCAGGCTGTAGTTATGAAAACATTTTGACATGTTGCCATCATACTTTGATGACGTTCTTACTTCCTGACCCAACAAAATACTCCAGGCTCATCTTGTATTTTCCTTGCCCCTTCCCTAGAGTTTCAGCTGTTTTTCGAAAAGCTCTGATCCTTTTAGTAGGGGATGGTATTTTGAAGTCAAAATCTAAGCTTGATCTAAGCTTGTCGCTACTGGTGTATCATTGCTTTTAGGTCCTTTCAGTAGACAGGATCAAGAGATGTGCATACACGCACGCACACACGTGTCTATTTTTATAATTATTTTTATTCTTATTTTTTTCTTTGAGACAGGGTCTTGCTGTGTTGCCTAGTGATCATAGCTCACTGCAACCTCCAACTCCTGGGCTCAAGTGATCCTCTCACTTCAGCCTCACAAGTGGCTGGGACTACAGTCACACACCACTAAGCCTGGCTAATTTTTAAAATTTTTTTGTGGAGACAGGAGTCTCTGCATTGCCCAGGCTGGTCTTAAACTCCTGGCCTCAAGCAATCTTCCTACCTGGGCCTCCCAAAGTTCTGGGATTACAGGTGTGAGCCACCACACCCAGTCTATTTTTATATCTATCTTTATTATATTAAATACCATGAGGTCATACTGACACCCTCAATTTCAGTCTGACACAGAGTTCTTTTAAGTATTCCTCCTTTCCATGTTTGCAACTCCAGCATTGAGAAACCTATTCTTTTTAGAGTTGGAGTCTCATTCGGTCACCCAGACTGGAGTGCAGTGGCCGCTCCCGGCCACCGCAGCCTTGCCTGCTGGGCTCCGGCGATCCTTCCGCCTCAGCCTTCCAAGTAGCTGGAATTACAGGCATGCACTAACACGCCCAGCTGATTTTTTGATTTACTGTAGAGATGAGGTTTCGCTGCCCAGGTGGGTCTCAAACCTGCGGGCTCAGGCAATCCACTCACCTCAGCCTCCCAAAGGCGTGGGATTGCAGGTTGAACCACCGAGCCCGGCGAGAAACCTATTTTTAATCATTTTGAATGTAACTGAGTTTATATTGAATGTATTGCTGGTTTTTAAAAAAACTTGTATTGATCTCTGTTCTCCAAGAAATATACAAACTCCAAAGTTTTCATTCATTGTATTTATTCAACCAGCAACTATCAAGCCAACACTATATGTCAGAGAATGTGCTAGGGCTAGGGAATACAGCAGTGGATAAAAATATTGCATTGGGGAAGAAATGGCTAAAGAGGACAATAGCTACAAAGTCAGGAAACAGCCACACTGAGATCTGCTCCTGATCCATGCTCTCCCGTTGGCCTCCGATTGCTTTAGTAATTTGCTCTCTTTCTTCTGCAGAAGTTTCCAACATTCTTGAATTCAATAAAAATACCTCTGTCAGTTTTAAATCTACACGAGACAGAGCTTTGTGCATCTTCTGGATTACTTAACTTCTTAAAGACTCAGTTTCCAAATCTGTGAAAATGAAGATATTAATCTCAACCTTTGGTGAAGATAAATGAAATGATGTGAGGTGGCCGGGGATGTTTGTGACACATCATAGGTATTTAGTGAAGTTAACTTTCCTTTTCTTTTTCAACACAATGCTAATGAATTTGATCATTCATTTATATATTCATTTATCTTTATATCCATTCAACAAGCATTTATTGAGAGTCCAATATATACCAGGTTCTCTGCTAAGCACTGGGGATACAGAAACAGCATAGTCTCCTTTCTCACCTTGCTCACGGTCAAATCCAAGAGACACACAAATAATTACAATACCATCTGATGAGAACTAGGAGAAGAAGGCCACAGAAGGTTTCTTGGAGGAAGGAACTCTGGTGTAGCACGGTCCGGGACAGCACAGTTCTGCTGTTAAAGTTGCCAAGAATAAATAAATGGGTGAATAAATTCGATGCAGTTCAACAACCATTTCCTAGAAGCTTCTACTACCCAAGGCATTGTTTTCTGAATTGGAGTATGCAGATGAAGAAGGACAGCTCAGGCCCTTAAGGACCGTCTAGTTCTCCTGGCAGATAGCAGTTCTAACCAGGTGTTTCAGTACTAGATAGGGCATTCCGTGGGGTCAGGCAACTTATGGGACAATGAGAAGGAAAGAAGCAACCCTTAGCGCTACTAGAATAGGATTCTAGATTGAGTGCAGTGTGAAGCTTGGAGGTAACCAGTGTATGAATGGGAGTCATCGACCACTTCTAATCCAAGGAATGACATAGATTGATATTTGCTGGAGGACGGAAACGGGCAAGGAAGACGAGATCAATGACACTAGCAAGGATGTTGAATAAACAATCATTCTTTTTTTTTTTTAAATGTAGAGATGAGGTCTCACCAAGTTGCCCAGGCGGGTCTCGAACCCGTGGGCTCAGGCAATCCACTCACCTCAGCCTCCCAAGGCGCGGGATTACAGGCTGAGCCACCGAGCCCGGCTTACAATCATTCTTGATAGCGGTTGGGGTATTGGGATGCTCAAATCTCTTCTATAAAATGGTGTAGTATTTGCATATCACCTTCACACATGCTTTTATATACTTTTTTTTTTTTTGGTCAGTGTCTCATTCTGTCACCCGGACTGAAGTGCAGTGGCACAATCATGGCTACTGCAGCCTCGATCTGCTGGGCTCAGGTGATCCTTCTGCTTAGTCTTCCAAGTAGCTGGGACTACAGGTGCACTACTATACCTGGGTAATTTTTTTTTCATTTATTGTAGAGACAAGGTCTCACCAAGTTGCCCAGGCCGACCTTGAACCCTTGGGCTCAGGCAATTCTCTCACCTTGGTCTCCCAAAGTGCTGGGACTATGGGACCTTGCCTGGCCCATAAAACTTATTAGTTCTTTTCTTTCTTTCTCTCCCCCCCCTTTCTTTCTTAACTGTTCCTCTCCACGGAAAGCTTTAGTAAAAGGCGAAAGATTTTTTCGTTCTGAAGAGAAACCAGAGCATCTTTTTTTTCTTTTCTTTTCTTTCTCTTTTTTTTTTTTTAAAGAGACTGGGTTGTTGAATTCCTGATGTCAAGCTATCCTCCCATCCCAGCCTCCTGGGTAGTGGGGACAACCGGACTCTTACAAATTTAAATCATCTCTAGGTTACTTACAATATGTAATACAATGTAAATGCTATGTAAATAGTTGTGCTGTATTGTTTTATTTGTATTCTTTTTTATTTGATTTTTTTTTTTTTGAGTTGGAGTCTCACTCTGTCACCTGACTGGAGTGCAGTGGCACGCTCCCAGCCACCGCAGCCTCGACCTGTTGGGCTCCGACGATCCTTCCACCTCAGCCTTCCAAGTAGCTGGAACTACAGGTGCGCGCTACCACGCCCGGCTAATTTTTTGATTTATTGTAGAGATGAGGGCTCACCAAGTTGCCCAGGCAGGTCTCGAACCCGTAGGCTCAGGCAATCCACTCACCTCGGCCTCCCAAAGCGCGGAATTACAGGCTGAGCCACAGAGCTTATTTGATTTTTTATTTTTATTTTATATATTTTTTGAGTTGGAGTCTCACTCTGTCGCCCAGACTGGAGTGCAGTGGCTGCTGCCGGCCACCGCTGCCTCGACCTGCTGGGCTCCGGTGATCCTTCCGCCTCAGCCTTCCAAGTAGCTGGAACTACAGGCGCGCGCTACCATGCCCGGTTAATTTTTTATTTATTGTAGAGATGAGGTCTCGCCAAGTTGCCCAGGTGGGTTTTAAAAAATACTGTATTATATATTATTTTTAGTCAGGGTCTCACTCTGTAGCCCAGGCTGACTGCAGTCTCGACCTCCTGGGCTCAGTGTACGCTTCTGCCTCAGCCTCCTGAGTAGCTAGGACTACAGGCACGCACCTCCACGCCTGGCTATTTTTTTATTTTCATTTTTGTAGAAACGAGATCTCGCTATGTTGCCCAGGCTGGTCTCGAACTCCTGCGCTCAATCTATACTCTCGCCGCGGCCTTCCAAAGTGCTGGGGTTACAGGCGTGGGCCACAGCGCCCAGCCTATTTTTCAATTGACTTAAAAAACTATTTTCGTGTAGTGGTGGGGGAGGGGACACGACATCAATAAGAGTACCTGATCTCAAACCAGGCAAAGTGGGGACCAAAGGGAGGCCCAAACTTTACAATGATCACTTGAATACCTAATCCTGACTTGTACCCCACATCTTTAAAATTAAAAAAAAACCCCAAAAACAAAAACCCAAACTATTTTCAATCCGTAGTTGATTGAATCCACAAAGGCAGAACCCGCAGATACAGAGAGCCTGCAGTGCGCTTGCGCGCGTGTGTAATATAGATACATATATATATGAATAGAAAGTTGGGGTAGACGTTTGATCTGAGATAGTTTGGCGGTGGTTGCCATTACTCAGGGAAGAGTGTGCCGGGCGAAAAGAGGACTGACGGAAACCAAGAGAGAGCAGTTAGAGAACTAGGAAAGGGAGGCATCCAAGCAGTCAGATGAACGGAGGAGGGGACAAGGAGGACAGGAGGGGGACAGTCGTGGAGAATGCTGTACAAAGGTCAGAAGAGCGTCATTTGCCTTGGCAGAGGGAGCCCTCTGCCAGAGCGGTTTCTGCCAGGGGTGCAGGCGGGAATTCCCATGCAAGAAACGGGTGAATGAATGAGTGAGTAGAAAAGTGAAAGCGGCCGGACTCGGTGACTCAGCCTGTAATCCCGCGGCTTTGGGAGGCTGAGGTGAGTGGATTGCCTGAGCCTGCGGGTTCGAGACCCGCCTGGGCAGTGAGACCTCATCTCTACAATAAATCAAAAAATCAGCCGGGCATGGTAGCGCGGGCCTGTAACTCCGGCTACTGGGAAGGCTGAGGCGGAAGGATCGCCGGAGCCCAGCAGGTCGAGGCTGCGTTGACCGGGAGCGGCCACTGCACTCCAGTCTGAGCGACAGAGTGAGACTCCAACTCAAAAAAAAGAAAAGAAAAGTGAAAGCGAGAGAGCTAATGAATGAAAAGCCGCGTGCTGTGCCCTGTGCCGCCCCGAGGACTTCCAGGCCCAATGTCGAGCCCTGGTACGGAGTAAAGTCCTTCTCACAGGGCTCTAGAGGCCACCTACAGACTGTGAGCCTCGCCACTCTTAGGCGCACCTCCAAGGTCAGGGTCACCTCGAGACTCCTGGCAACCTGTCACCTTGACGACCTGCGGAAGAAACCGGAAGGGCCGGAAGCCGTCGTATTATCTCGCGATAGCTGGGCCCCGGCGCCGGCCTTCCCGGCCAGGGCCCCGCTTCCGGCTCTCGCGAGACTTGCCGGGAGTCGGAGCGCGGGGGCCGGCAGAGAGGGGAGCTGGAGCTGCGGGTGGGGAACATGTCGGAGTCGGAGCTCGGCAGGAAGTGGGACCGGTGCCTGGCGGATGCGGTCGTGAAGATAGGTAAGGGGCTTCTCGCTCCTGGCAGGTCCGGCCTGCAGCCAGGCCCCGCTGCCCGGGATTCGGGCCGCCCGGCCTGTCCCAGCCCCACGGGGGTTCCTTGGGAGGCGGGACACGGGCCTGGGGAGTGGTGGTCGGGCTGGCAGGTGGCGGGAGAGCTGCAGACGCTTTCCGTGGCAAGTAGTCCCCGGCACGACCTCGTGCCGAGCCCCGGATTTCCTCCCCGGGGCCACATCGCCTGGCGTGGGCTGTAGCCTAGTCAGGGTGCCGCGGACCTCCCCCCGAAACAAAAGTGCCTTAAATTCTTTTTTTTTTTTTTTAACGTAGAGACGGGGGTCTCGTTGTGTCGCCAGGCTGATCTCGAACTCCTGGCCTTAAGCAGCCCTCCCGCCTAGGCCTCCCAAGGCGCTGGAATCCTTCTGAAGAAGGTCATCGGGAGCGTTTTATACTGCCAGGCCCTGTTGTGAATTGCTGTCATTCCCAACCTGTCACTCGACTTGTCTGAATCAGGGTAGTCTGGGACCTGAAATTGGAGACAGAGTGATGATGGCCTGGAGTGAGACTTTTGCTGGAAAGTAAGAAGTTGTTCGCTTTCAGTCCTTGGTGTAACGTGTAGTCTTTCAACACGTGCTTAGCGACGAAACCAATTATGAAGTCACTTTGTGTGTGGGGAGGGAGCTCATTTATTGAGGTGTATTAAGTATCTTCGTTGTGCAAGGTGCTCACCTTAGTACACTGCCTCATAAATTATCTTTTTACAGGTTATGAAATGGAGAGTAAGGTGAAGGGATTTGCCCAGGGTCATGCTGCTAATAAATGGCAGTCAGGGATTTAACTCAGGTTTTCTGGGTTCAACTCCTGTGCTTTTTCTTGGATACTAATTTTTATTATCCAAATTTGATATTTTTATATGGTAATCTTAGGGTATTTAAGAGCGTTTAGGATTGTGTTCTTGAATGAAAATATCGGGAAAGAAATAAAATGGTAAGGTTCATGAAAGCAAGGATGCATTCTAGTTTATTTACTACTGTTTTCCCTGCCCCAGAAGAGCGTTTAATAAAAATTGTTGAAACCGGGTACAATGGCTCATGCCTGTAATCCCAGCACTTTGGGAGGCCGAGGCAGAAGGATCACCTGAGGCCAGGAGTTCACAGTCATTCTGGGCAGCATAGCAAGACTCCCGTCTCTACAAAAAATTTTAAAAATTAGCTAGGTGTTGTGGCATGCACCTGTAGTCCCAGCTAGTTGGGAGGCAGAGGCTAAAGTATTGCCTGAGCCCAGGTGTTGGAGGCTGTGGTGAGCCGCCAGCATGCCACTGCACTCCAGCCTGGGCGACAGAGTGAGACTCTGACTCACAGAAAAAAAGAAAAGGTTGAGAAAGCATCAATATAAATGAAACAGTTTATCATAGCTACCACTTCAGCCTTGAATTCAGCACTTGCCTAGCAACTTTTGTGATTTGGGCAAGTTATTTAACCTCCCTGTACCTGTTTCCTATTTGTAAATTAACAATAGTAATTATTACTATCTGATAGAATTGTTGGAAGGATTAAATGAGTTAGTTTATGTGAAGGCCTGAGTATGGCTCACTTACTAGGAACGAGTCTTTTTGGAAGTGCCTCCCAAAATAGTTTTTGTTATTGTTTACACAACTTGCATTTAGTAGAGAAGATTTAACACGTGGATGTGAAATGACAAAATAATTACTCAGCAGTGTACCATAGTACTGAAGAGGAGCTCTGGAGGTGGGCGGAACTGAGTTTGAATCACCCACTCTTACTCTTCACCCCTATCCTCACTAGTTTTGTAGCTTTGGGTAAGGTCTCTTTCTTAACAATAAAATGGGGATAAAGATGTTGACCTAAAAGGGTGAAGAAAATGAAACGCAGTGCCTAGTCCTTATTATGCGTTCAGCAAACAGTTATAGTGATACTTGTTGGTACTAATTGTTGTGCTAGTGGTAACACCTGTGGCAGTGAGTATGTCACTGTCATGAGTGGGACAATGGTAGGGGGCACACACATGTGGAATAATTATATGAGGCAAGGTAATATATGATTACAGGGAAAGTTAAAGCAAGCGATTCAGGCTCTGTTATAGAACTATTGTAAATCAAGTAAGTGGAGGGACAGGCTAAGGTCACTTATGAGAGTTTGCAAGGGAAATGGGCCTTCAGCCGACCTTTGTAAAGTGACTTGGACTTGAATATTCGGGAGGATGGAAGAACTTTAGCAGAAGCCAAGTTGGACTTTCATAGAAGAGGAAATTGAAGCCCAGAGAGGTTAAGGAGCCAGAAGTGTGTGTGTGTTTTGGAGGGGGGTCATTTCAGTGCCCCTAGTCCCTAAAGAAAAGAGGGCTGGTTTGGATGGAGCCAGAATTGTGCAATGTCTTAGAGAGATTCCACTTCATCATGAAAGCACTTGAGTTGCCGTATACTTTTTCACGTGAATTCAACACCTCTGTGTTTTTCTGTGCATTCAACACCTCTGTCTTAAAGTCTATCAATTCCAGGGCTCACTATGCCTAGGCTGGTGGGGAATCGTGGGATGGTTTCAAGCATCAAATATTTATTGAGTTATGGGCCAGTCCGTGGGCAAATAGAGAAGTACAGGCATTTTACTACCCTCAACAGGGAATTGATGTGATGTAAATGGAATTTTGGTATGATTGTTCTGGCAATGTTTTATACAGAACAGATTTAGATTAGAGGAAACTAGCAGCACTGGGTTGTGAGGTATATAAATCTGAACTGTTAGACTGGAAAGGAATAAGTAATTTACAAAACTTCAAACTTTTCCTCCATAAAATGGAAATAGTAATACCCATTTCCTAGACCCATAGGAACTCAGTAAATGCTGTTTTCTTTAACTTGTCTCCAACTAGTTGACATTGCCTCATCTTCATTTCTTTTTTTTTTTTTGAGTTGGAGTCTCACCCTGTCACCCATGCTAGAGTGCAGTGGCACACTCACGGCCACCGCAGCCTCTACCGCTGGACTTAGGTGATTCTTCCACCTCAGCCTTCCAAGTAACTGGAACTACAGGCGCATGCTATCATGCCCAACTTATTTTTTGATTTATTGTAGAGACGAGGTCTTACCAAGTTGCCCAGGCTGGTCTCAAACCCCCGGGTTCAGATAGTCCTCTCGCCTTGGCTTTCCAAAGTGCTAGGATTATAGGCCCAGCCACCGTGCCAGGCCCATCTTCATTTCTTGTAAAGAATTAATGTCACTGATCAGAATTTGGAAGTAAAGCAGAACAGGTGCATGTGAACCTCATTCAAACGAAAGAGCATCTGGCATAGTATACCTGATTACATCAGGTGGCAGGGGAGAGTGTGATTGTAATGAGAAGGTCATCATTTTGGTCACTTTTCTTCTTACATTGTTTATTTTGAGAATGAGAATGGAGAAGCTGAGAAGGGGACATTGGTTTTGAGAGAGATGATGGAGTTCAGATTTTGATAGAGTTCATCTTTTTAGTGATGGCCTTAGAAAAAGGGGGGAAAGGATGAGAGGCTTTAGTCTGAATGGTCTTTGAGACCTGGAAGATGAACGCTGTGCTGTTGTGAGTGTGTTGTTTCCTGTTTGCTCCAGGCAGTGAGATT
The DNA here is from genome assembly GCA_027257055.1 of Cephalopachus bancanus. NCBI lineage: Eukaryota > Metazoa > Chordata > Mammalia > Primates > Tarsiidae > Cephalopachus > Cephalopachus bancanus. The sequence goes on along the minus strand of JAPVLO010000294.1, from coordinate 1,747,538 downwards.
CTGGAACTCTTTAAACCTCTTTGGCTGCTTGCTTTTCTGGTACTTCAAGATGGAGATGAAGACTTGATGAACGGCAGCCTGCCGTGTGATAGGTAAGTGGTGGTAGAAGATGTAGGCAGGAAGGAAAGGCCAGTGCAGGCTTTCAGTTCCATCTTGATCACTTCACACTCTCTGACTTGGCAGAGACTGAAGGGAAGCCACAGCGCATGGACAGAGAACTCTGATTCCTTTTCTGTTTGGCCGTCGTATTCCTAAAGTATTTTTATTGCTTTCTGTTTGCTGCAAGATGACCATTTTAATTGTTCATGTTTAGCATAGTTGTTGTATAACTGAGTTAAATCACTCTCTTAAGCATGTGCTTTAGTCAGTGGTTCTTTTGTCTTTTTCTTTTTTAAGTATTAGAGGCAGGTGTCTCACTGTGTTGTCCAGGCTGACCTGGAACTCCTGGTCTCCAGCAGTCATCCTACCTCGCCTCCCAAAGTGCTGGGATTACAGGCAGGAGCCACTACACCTGGCCTAGGCAGTGGTTCTTTTTTTGTTTTTTTGAATTGGAGTCTCACTCTGTTGCCCAGGCTGGAGTGCGGTGGCATGTTTACGGCCACCCCAGCATCGACCTGCTGGGCTCAGGTGATCCTTCTGCCTCAGCGTTCCAAGTAGCCAGAACTACAGGCACGTGCTACCATGCCCAGCTAATTTTTGATTTATTGTAGAGACAAGGTCTCACCAAGTTATCTGGGCTGGTCTTGAACCCACAGACTCAGGCAATCCACTCGCCTGGGACTCCCAAAGTGCTGGGTTTAGAGGCTGAGCCACCAAGCCCAGCCTCGGCAGTGGTTCTTTAAAGAGGCATTCTAGTCTGGGTGCAGTAGCTGACCCTTGTAATCCCAGCACTTTGAGAGGTGGAGGAGGGAGGATTGCTTGAGCCCGGGAGTTTGAAACCAGCCTAGGCAACATAGGGAGACCTCATTTTTCCAAAAATTTAGGTGTGGTGGCATGTACCTATAGTCCCAGCTACTCAGGAGGCTGAGATGGAGGATCCCCTGAGCCCAGAAAGTTGAGGCTGTGGTGAGCCATGTTGTGCCTCTGCACTCTAACCTGGGTGACAGAGCCTGATTCAAAAAAGAGAGAAAGAGAGAGACAGAGAAGTTCTCATATAATTTTGTCCTTAGGAAGAGATACATTTATTTATAAATACTCTTGGCCCCATTGCTATCTTAAGTAAAGTAGACTGGGCACGGTGGCTCATGCCTTTAATTCCAGCACTTTGGGAGGCCGAAGTGAGAGAATTGCCTGAGCTCACGGGTTTAAGACCAGCCTGGGCAATTTGGCAAGACCTCATCTCTACAATAAATTAAAAAATTAGATGGGTGTGGTGGTGTGTGCCTGTAGTTCCAGCTATTTGGAAGACTGAGGCAGGAAGATCGCCTAAGCTCAGCAGGTCGAGGCTGTGGTGGCCATGAGCATGCCACTGCCCCCCAGCCTGGGTGAGACCCCAACTCAAAAAAGAAAAGAAAAGAAAAGCAATTCTATTTCCCTTGTTAATTCTGGTTTTTAAATATCTATTTTGTGTCAAATAGTATGATAGAATAGATGATTTCTAATATGGTTTGACCTGCTAAATTAAGGCCATGGATCCAGAAACAACAACAAAAACAAGTCTGTACACCTCCTTGTTCTTGGAAGGGAGCTACTGAATGATGGGCACAGTGGGCCTTTGTTTGTTATACATCCGTTTCACTCTTTTCCTCTTTTTTACCCCTTGTTCCTTTCTTTTCCTTCCCCCACCTCACATTTTACCCTTCTCTTTGGCCTTTATTCTTATTCCTGCCATTGTATGCAGTAGCGCATCTTCTCCCCCCGCCCAACCCTTGTTAGCATTTAAGAAGTTCCTGGCGTTGCCTTATTAGATTCTGGTGTGGCCATGTACTCTTTGAGCTATGGTTGTCACCATGCTTCCTGACTTTGGCTTCTTCCCTGCCTTGGGGAGGTGAATCTCCTCTTCTTTTTTCCTCTCTCTAACTAACTTTTTAAAATAAACTATATTTTCTTTTTTTTTTTTTGAGTTGGAGTCTCACTCTGTTGCCCAGACTGGAGGGCAGTGGCCGCTTTCGGCCACTGCAGCCTCCACCTGCTGGGCTCCGGCGATCCTTCCGCCTCAGCCTTCCAAGTAGCCGGAACTACAGGCGCGCGCTACCACGCCTGGCAAGTTTTTTTATTTATTGTAGAGATGAGGTCTCACCAAGTTGCAAACTATATTTTCCAACCTAAAAAAAAAAAAAGTTCGTATTTATTCTGTCATGTCACTCATTTTTTTTAAGAGCATGTATCACCATCTGAAATTTGCTGTTTGTTTCTTTACTTAATTGTTCCTCCTCACTAGAATATAAACTTCATAAGCCCCAGACACTTGTGTTCACTGTTGATGCCTAACCCCAGTGTAGAGAAGGCGTACAATAATGATTGTTACATGAATGATATGTATTCCTGAGAATTTTGAAGACTGTGTTCTCTGCCCATATTTGCTATTGAGTGTGTGTTTATTAACTGAATGAATTAGTATTTAAATGAAAAAGTCCAAGTAAAGTAGGTTTTATGTGAATTTCTGCCAGTTCACAAGTTTGATCCTGTGTTCTTGTATTCTTGGAACTTCTACCAACTTTTTATTTCATTTAGGAATGTAAATTACTGTCAGTAGATGTTAATAAAGTAGTATTAGAAATGTTTGGGAGTCATCAACTGAGAAACATAAACCAGAGAGCACTTTTGTGTTTAAACAAGTAGAGGGGTGTTGTTGGTTTAAGTGGTAGTGCCAAAGCCTCATTGCAGGAAATGAAAAAGGAGTGAAGAATATTACATTTTATGAATGGCATGTTCCGTTAGTTTTATGTGAATTCGTCATTAATGGGTTTTGCTAATTTCATAGATTTATTTTTAAGTTTTATCAGATTTATTGAGTGCTCTGGTTTTCTTCCTTCACTCAGCTCAAGGGTTGTGCCATTTATTTTCCTTGTGTGTACTGAGCAATTTGTACCCACGAGCATAAATAAGTTACACATTTCTTGTTAGTGAGACTAGAAGGCATGATATCTTATCAACACTGGAGACTTCGTGCTTCTGGCCTCCGCAGATCTGATGTCTCAGGTTGGGCTTGTCACTTTGGACTTGGTAAGAGGTTATGTCTGTTTTCAATTTCCTGAGGAAAATAAGTTTGTTTGTTTGTTTGTTTGTTTTTTGAGTTGGAGTCTCACTCTGTCGCCCAGACTGGAGTGCAGTGGCTGCTCCTGGCCACTGCAGCCTCGACCTGCTGGGCTCTGGCGATCCTTCCACCTCAGCCTTCCAAGTAGCTGGAACTACAGGCACGCGCTACCACGCCCGGCTATTTTTGATTTATTGTAGAGATGAGGTCTCGCCAAGTTGCCCAGGTGGGTCTCAAACCTGCGGGCTCAGGCAGTCCACTCACCTCGGCCTCGCAAGGCGCGGGATTACAGGCTGAGCCACGAGCCCAGCGAAATAAGTTTTAAGAGATGAAAAAAATCATAGTTTCAGGACTTCCAGGGACTGCATCCCTGTGGTTTGCGTGTTTTTGAGCCTGCAAGCCTGGGTCATGGAGGCACTATTATTGCCCTCAGAGTCCTGTTACAACTCATGAATACTGAAGGCTTGCACTGGCAGGCAGTGGGCCTCATGACCAAATTCATTTTGTCTGTGACAGTGACCAGGCCTCACAGTGTGGATTTGCTGGAGGACAGTTTGAGGAAAATCTGATGTCAGTGTTCCTTGGATTCACGTGGAAATCCTGGGAATCCCCAGTGTGACTTGGAAAGCCTTGCAGTTGTCTGTGTTCTTTTCCCTTCATTCTGCTCTCACTGTGAGACCCGGGGGTGGGGGGGATATCTAGTCTTACTCATCCATGTGATGGCCAGGAATTCTAGTTTATTCTAAAAGAGGGGCAGGAGATGTCGTGGTAGAGAAGAAGTAAGGGCTATCCTGGCAAGCCTGGTGTATCAAGCACAAGAGTGATTTTCATTGTCTTAGTGGCAAGGGACAAGGCAGGCTGTGGGCATTCTTGGCAGTCTCTAGACTCTATTCAATTCGGTGAACTATGGCAGCATACACGGACTTTGTGTCTTTCATTGGAAATTGATGCACCATTAAGAACCTCAGCCTATTTCCTCATCTATCAAACGACAGTACTTGCCTCAGGTTGTTGCAGGTAAGGAGAAAATGAGATCATTTCTGAAGAGCAGCTGGGCATTGCCTGGGCTTTGCCAGTATAAATGGTGGTATAAATACCGGTGGTATAAATGAAGTTAAAGCTTATAAGTTAAAATAATGGACACATTCACCCCTTGGTTATTGTGGGTATTACAGAAACCTGACAATCAGTATTCCATTTTATATGTGTGATATTGTTAATATAAACTTCTGGAAGAATTTAATTACCAGGCTTTGTGGTAAGCCTTGTCAGTGCTGGTGCACAGATGAGTGTGTGCTGGCCCTATCACGAAGGGGCTTACTTCCTTGAGGAATGTGAAAAGGAGGTGGTGACATTTGAGCCTCATCTTGGAGAATATGTAGATATTTAATAGGCGGATGAGAAGAAGGACTATGTTTTACGGCTCAGTAACTGTCCAGACAGTGTCCTAGAGGAGAGAGAGAGAGAGAGAGAGAGAGAGAGAGACTTAAGTTATTTTTGGGAATGAGAATGCCTACCATTTATTGAGCATTTACCTTTTGCAGGCACACATGCGTTCCTTAACCCCCATGACCTTGTGGGATACCGTTTCCCCACATTTTACCATGAGGAAACAGAAGCTCCCAGTGGCAGGGTTGCTTCTCTAGGGTCACAGACTGTGGCTGCTGAGGTGGGAAGTGAGCCCCATTTGGTCTGCTTTCCAAAGCCCACACTTGTGATTGTCATGCGTTAATGCAGAAGAGGTCTTCCTTGGAGTCAAAGAACTCCTAGGGAGGAGCAAAAGATGAGGCAGGGAGACTGGAAGGGGTGGAGAGAGTTCACAGTTACTACAGGCTAACAAGGTTGGATTTCATGCTAATGACAGGGTGAAGCTATTGTATGTTTGTTTTTTAAATATATTTTTAGAGACTTTATTCTGTCATGATGTTTTCAAGTGAACTTGGGCACAGGAATTGATTCTGTTACACAGTCTAAAACTGACTTCCAGAAAGTAGTACAGACATGCTGATCTTTTAAAAAAACTGCTTAATTGAGATGTATTTCACATGCCATAAACTTTTTTATTTAAAATATATAATTTTAGTATGTTCACAGAATTGTGCAGCTGTCGCCACAATCTAATCTTAGAATATTTTCGTTTTCCCCCAAAAGAAACCTCTGGCACGGTTACTCCCATCCCCCAACTCCCACCCCTGCCATAGCCCCAAGCAACCATACTTTCTGTCTCTCTGGATGGTTGGTATTAATTAAATTATACAAGATGTAGTTTTTTGTGTCTAAGTTCGTTCATTTAGTCATCCATGTTGTAGCATGTATCTGTGCTTCATTCTTTTTGTTGCCAAATCATATTGTGTGGTATGTTATATTACATTTTGTTTATTCATTTATTAGTTGATGGATATTTAGGTTGTTTCCACTGTTGACTATTATGAATAATGTTGCTGTAATCAAGTGTACAAGTTTTGTTTTTTTTTTTTGCGATGGGGTCTCACTATGTTGCCCAGGCTGGTCTCAAACTCCAGGGCTCAAATGATCCTCCCTTCAGCCTCCCGCATACCTGGGATTACAGATGCCTGCCACAACGCCTAGCACCTTCCCCCCCCCCGCCCCAGTTTTTATGTGAACACATAGCTAGGAGTGGAATGGCTGGGTTCTGTGGCAATTCTGTGTTTGGTGTTTGAAGAAATTCATTGAATGTTCAGCTGAAGAGTGACATGGTTGAATTTCTGATTTCAGGAAGATCACTGAAGTAGGTAAGAGTGAATCAGGATTAGAATGAAGACAAAGAGGAGATGGGTTACTATATATTATTGCAAAATCATGCTAAAGATGAGATGATCAGATGAAAGGAAGCAGGAACTAAGCCGGGAGCAGAAGTAGAAAGGAGACAGATGCAATGATGCTAGTACGGAGGCTGTTATTTACAGAGTAGGAAATATAGGCTCAGGAGTGGGAGGAGCTGGGTGACGCCAAGCCTGCATACATCAGAACGGTGTTGCTTTTAACAAATAGGAGAGGCAGGAGGGGATACTTTAATACTATTAATACTTTGCAGTTTATTAATTTTTAGTATGTCCTGAGATAGGTCACTGGGTATATGCAGCTCAGTCAACAGAGATGAAAGTTACTGGTCTGTTACGCATTCATCTTCTTGAAAAGAAGAGATTTTGCCTTGTTCCTTCCTTGTCAAGAAGGTAGGACTAAATGACTTAGCAGCTGACCTGCCTTAGAATTAACCAGTAGATTTTGTGTATTCATCCAGTAATCCACTAAGTATAGTTAAATTGTTTAAAGTTATTTTAATGTTTAAAAAATACTTTACCATGCCAGGTGAGGTGGCTCACACCTGTAATGTCAGCAACTTTGGGAGGCCGAGGTAGGAAGATTGCTTGAGTCAGGAGTATGAGACCAGTCTGGGCAACATAGCCAGACCTCACCTCTACAAAAAAATTAAAAAAATGAGCCGTGTATGGTGGCATGCGCCTGTAGATCCAGCTACTTAGGAGGCTGAGGCAGAGTGAGACAATAAACAAACTTTACTAAAAGAGGCCATTGGGCCAAGCGGGGTGGCCTTTAATCCCAGCACTTTGGGAGACTGAGGTGGGAAGATTGCTTGAGGCCAGGAGTTCAGTGCCAACCTGGGAATATAGCATGATCCTGTCTCTACAAAAAATAGAAAAATTAGCCTGGCATGGTGGCACATGCCTGTAGTCCCAGCTACTCGTGAGGCAGGAGCATCTTTTGAGCCCACGAGGTTGAGGCTGCGGTGAGCCATGATAGTGCTACTGCACTCCAGCCTGGGTAACAGAACCCTGTCTAAAAAATAAAAAGAGAGGCCATCGAATAAAGTCATGGAAAAATAAAGCAAATTATTGTTTTTCTTTAAGTATCAGTTTATCTGACAGATGTGGGTTACCACAAAGTGTTGGTGGCTCACCAAAAATTGCCTTTTGCTGGCCTATATTTGCAAACTGATACTTCTCCATTTCATGGAGTGATATCAATTAGGCTAAACTAAAATACTTCAAAGGTTTTGGTTGTTTATTCGTTAGGGTTTCAAATTAGTAGATGTTAATTGTTTAATTAGTAGCCATATTTTGCTTTATGTATTTCTGAACACATGCACAAAAATTCTTTTTCCATTTGTGGCAGCAGTATAAATAGTGGAACACTGTGACCTTTAGAGGAGAATTTTCTGTTAGTATTACAGAATAATGTAATTAGGCAGTATATGGAACTTGAAAACATACTTAAATTTTTGTTCTGACCGTGGTTTTATGCTTTCCTAAAATGTGGCCTGAAACAGTTTATTAGTAAATATGCTGAATTGCTTTCTTTGGCAAGTGCATTTCAGTATTGACTCCAAGTAAAAATACAAATATTTACTTATAAAAGTTGTTTGGTGTGGTAATATTTTTACTATGGCCATTGACCCAGTGGTGAAATGCTAGGGCACTGCTCGATTGGATCCTGTTTATTTAAAGGCCAAGAGAAGGAAAGAGAAAGCTAACATTAATTGAATGCCTGTTAACGTGCCATCTTATACACTAATATATTATTCCTTTTTTACTTTCCCAAAAAGTCAGTGAGGAAGTTTACATTATCTCTGTTTTTCCAGCAAGAAAAACAATGCTCAAAGAAGTTTTATAGAAAATGAGAAGTTGATTTTAAAAACTCTTTGAAAATGTAAATAAATAAGCCAAAGCAATTTTTGAAAAGAACAAATTTGAGGTAATTATTACCTGATGTCAAGACATATTATAAAGCTACAAGACAGTGAGGTATTGGACAGGGAATCTGCGTATAGATCAGTAGAATAGAATAGATAAAACCCAGAAATATAAACACATGGTCAGCTCATTTTTGACAAGGCAGTTTAATGGGGAAAGGAAAATCTTTTCAACAAATTATGCTAAAACAACTGGGTATCCATATATAGAAAAAAACGAACCTCAATTAAAAGGACCATACACTTAAATGTAAAAGCTAAAACTATAAAACCTATAGGTGACCTTGGGGTCAGAAAAGATCTTTTAGGGCACAAAAAAGGAAAATGAATATATTGTCTTTGATCGAGTTTAAAACTCTTGCTCTTTGAATGTCATCATTCGAAAACAAAAAGGCAAGCCACGGAAAAGGAGAGAGTATTTGTAATACATATGTCTGATAAAGGACTTATTTCTGGAAAACATAAAGGACTCTTAATTTTAGTCATAAGAAAGCAGCCCATTGTTAAAATGTTTGAAAAAACTTAACTAAAGAAGTTCTACCAGTGGCAAATAAACACATGAACAGATGTCCAACATCCATGGTCATCAGGGAAGTGCAAGTTAAAATCACGAGATAGCCCTACACACCCATGAACATAGCTAAAGTTGGAAAAGGCTGGCAGTGCTGAGTGGCGATGAGATGTGGAGCAGCTGGGCTCTTGTACACCACTGATGGGGAAGTAAAATGGTAAAACCACTTTGGAAAACTGTTTCATAGTTTCTTATAAAGTTAAACATAAAGTCTAGCCATCCTACTCCCAAGTATTCACCCAAGAGAAATGAAACATATCCACACAAAGACTTATACATGAATGTTCTTAGCAGCTTTGTTTATGATAGTTAGAAACTGGAAACAGTCCAGATGTCCATCAACCTGGATGAACAAGATGTGGACTGTCCTTAGAGGGGAATGTCAGTCATAAAGGGGGAAATGACTACTGATATATACAACATGGATTCATTTGAGATTCATTTTGTTGAGTGAAAGATGCTAGGCACAAGAGAGTACATACTCTGATTCCATTTATTTATAAAATTCTAGAAAATACAAACCAGTCTAGTGACAGAAAGTAGGTAATGGTTGCTGGGGTGAAGGATGGATTGTAAAGGGCACAAAGAGACTTAGGGAAGATAGCAATATTCTGTTTCTTGATATTGGTGGTGGTTTTATAGGTACTGTGAAAACTCATTGTATGCTTTAGGTGGGTGCAGTTTAGACTATATAAATTGTACCTCAAAAAGTTATTTCAACATCTGTCAGTTGGTGAGTGAAAGTAAATGAAAAATGAAATGAAAACACAAAAGATGAAAAACACCAAGTGTTGTGGGGCTATAGAGCAGCCTAATTCAGAGAGTTGGAATCTGTGTAACCACTTTGGAAAACTGGCAGTATCTACTAAAGCTAACCATGTTTGCCTTTTCTGACCCAGCAATTCCATGCCTAGGTATACACCCAACCGAAATACAGGCATATAATCACCAAATGACATTTACACCAGAATGTTCACAGAACACTATTCCTAACAGCACTTAACATGAAACTGCACAGATGCCCATCAGCAAAATGGATAAGTAAGCTGTGGTATTTTAATGTAATGGAATACAAATGATAATGAGCAAGCTACTGCTGTGCACAACAGTGTTGGACAAGAGTGCTTACTATGTGAGTCCATTTAAATAAAGTTTAAAAACAGGCAAAACTGCTCTGTGTTGTTAGAAGTCAGAACATGGTTATCGTTGGGTGCAGAGTTTTGACTAAGGGAGCACGAGGCAGGCCTGGTTGCTAGTAACCTGGGTGTGTTTAGTTTGAAAATTCATGGAGTGATACAGTTAATTGTGCATCTTTCTGAATGTATGTTAGACTTTGATTACAAAGTTTGAAAAAGACAGGTACCATTACAGAAAGGGGTCTTTTAAGAAAAGTAAGTTGCAGAACATTGTTGCAGTAGATGATCCCATTGATATAAAAAGAATGATAAACAGTAAACTTAATCTAAATTTTCTCTAAGGAATGATGATGATATTTGGTGGAGAGAATCATTAACGATTATTGTTATAATTTAAGAAAATACAGGGCCGGGCATGGTGGATCACACCTATAATCTCAGCACTTTGGGAGGCCCAGGTGGGAGAATTGCTTTAGCTCAGGAGTTCAAGGCCAGCCTGGGCAACATAGTGAGACCTCATCTTTACAAAGAATACAGAAATTAACCAGGCATGGCGCATTCCTGTAGTGCCAGCTATTCGGGAGGCTGAGGTGGGAGGATCACTTGTGAGCTGGGATCACACCACTGAGTTCTAGCCTGGGAGACAGAATGAGACTCTGTCTCAAAGAAAAAGAGAAAGGTGAGGGGGAGAAAATACACAAGTGAGAACAGTTTCAACTGAAAAAAAATTATTGCTGCATTCAGTGAGTTCCTATAGTTGAAGATTATGAATGTTCTTTAAATAAGTCTAGTTTTGTTGTTGAGCAGGTTTAAGTGAAAGTTTCCTTAAACTCGTCACCAACTGAAATGGCATTGGTGTCCGTTCGTGAAGTTTCTCGTTGGCTGGCAGGTTAGTGGGATCTGCTCTTGGTGAATGTGGCATCCCATTGTCACTTTCCTTGCATGGCTCCAGTTGACAAAATTGGGCATGTTCAGGGTGGCGTGGCTGTAGATGACCCCAGTTGAATAACCTCCAAGAGTTCATGTACTCACAGAATGACAACGTCCTCAAGCTAGAAGGAACCTTAGGGATTCATTTGGTCCAGTGGTTTTTAAAAGTCTTCCAAAGTACCTGGGGTTGGCCCTTGGTGGGGGAGGTACCTTGAGGAAACGTGAGAAAAATGAGAGGAGGCTGAGCAAGGGGATTTTTAGTCAGGCCCTCCAGCCTCTTCCCAGCCCCACTTCAAGAGAACAGCTCCACTTTGATCTGCATGTTCTCTCTCTCTCTCTCTCTCTCTTTGTTTTTTCTTGGAGGCAGGATCTCACTCTGTTGCCCAGGCTGGAATGTGGTGGTACAATCATAGCTCACTGCAGCCCCGTACTTCTGGGCTCAAGGGATCCTCCCACCTCAGACTCCCATTTTTTTTGTTGTTGTTACAGAGATGGGATCTTGCTATGTTGCCCAGGCTGGTCTCGAACTCCCGACCTTAAGTAATCCTCCCACCTCAGCCTACCAAAACTTTGGGATTGTAGGCATGAGCCATTGTACCTGGCCTATATATCTATTTTCTGCTTAAGATTTTATTTGGGAAATGAAATTTCATTGCTTTGGAGGAAAAAGAGCTGATAGCATTACTGATCTGTTTCACTCTTCTCATTTCACAGATGAGAAAACCGATCCCTGGGAAAGTTGAGACTTGTTCCTTTGGGTCATTTATGGGGAGTGATTTGTTTGGAACCCATTTCTTCAGGAGTCCTGGATATTGGACAGCCTTGTCCATGAGACTACTGCTTTACTGGTCTTCTGTTCCCAGCTCATGTCTCTTGAATTTATCCAGCCACTAGGATTCCACACACTTGGCACACACACCTACCCTTTCCACTCCTAACCCCTACCATTGACCTGTAACTGTTTTGACTTCGCACTTGGCTTAAGTATTATATCTGCTGAATGTGGCTGGTTCCTGTTTCAGTCCTTAAGATTATACCAGAGACCATCCCTAACCAAGAAGTGACTGTGTAGAGTCATGTAAGCTGAGTCTTGGGACCCCTCTGGAATGGAGTTTTAAGAGGTGGAGCCTGAATCCACTCAGACTTCTCAAACAGCAGTTTAGTTTTTATCCATTGAATGTGCTGGACTTTCACAGAAGGTTTCTCTGGAAGACAGACATTCTCTTCTTTGAAAGGAAAAGAAGCGAAGAAGGAAGGGGATTGTGAAAACTTGCTCTCGCAGTAAGAATGAGGAAGCTGGGGCCGCATTGTTCATCTTTAGATGGAGAAGCAGTGTAGAGTGTGAGAAAAAGAATGGGCTTGGAGCTAGGTGAGCTGGCCTCTTTGAGCCTCAGTCTCCTCTTCTGTACGTTTGAACTGCTCATCCCTATGCAGTTTTGAGGGGCCTGGGATGAGAGGATGGATGGGAAAACACTTTGCAAACCGTAAACCCCTAGGCTAGGCCAGTGGTTCCCACCTTGGGGTGATGCCCTCTCCCGCCCTCTGGGGACATTTGGCAGTGTCTAGAAATGTGTTTGGCTGTCAGGCTGGGCGGTGGGGAGGAGGGGTGCTGCTGACATCTGGTGGGTGGAGGCTCAGGAGTTGCCAAGCATCGTGCGATGCCCAGGATCCCCACAACAAAGAACTGTCCAACCCAAATACCAGTCGTTTTGAGGCTGAGAAACCCTGCCCACGAGCAAGACCAAAACTTCTGACTCTAGCCACAATACATGGTCGTATATTTCCACATCCATATGCACATATACTTTCAGCAATAGAAAATGAGATAGGAAATGAACAAAATAAAAGAAAAATAAAGGATGATTAGAATGCCTTTAAAGAAAGCATAGCCCAGCCGGGCTCGGTGGCTCAGCCTGTAATCCCGCGCCTTTGGGAGGCTGAGGTGAGTGGATTGCCTGAGCCCGTGGGTTCGAGACCTGCCTGGGCAGCGAGACCTCATCTCTACAATAAATCAAAAAATCAGCCGGGTGTGGTAGCGCATGCCTGTAATTCCAGCTACTCAGAAGGCTGAGGCGGAAGGATCGCCGGAGCCCAGCAGGCGAGGCTGCGGTGGCCGGGAGCGGCCACTGCACTCCAGTCTGGGTGACAGAGTGAGACTCCAACTCAAAAAAATAAAAAATAAAAAATAAAAGAAAGCATGGCCCATAATTCTTAGGTATTTTTAAAAATGGAAGGTAGAAGTCTGGGCTTGGTGGCTCAGCCTGTAATCCCAGCATTTTGGAAGGCTGAGACGAGTGGATTGCTTGAGCCCACAGGTTCGAGACCAGCCCGGGCAACTTGACAAGACCTCATCTCTACAATAAATAAAAAAATTAGCTGGGCGTGGTAGTGCGCGCCTCTAGTTCTGGCTACTTGGAAGGCTGAGGTGGAGGGGTTGCTGGAGCCCAGCAGGTCAATGCTGGATGGCCGTCAGCGTGCATGCCAATGCACTTCAGCCTGGGCAACAGAGTGAGACTCCAACTCAAAAAAAAAGGAAGGTAGGGAAAGTTAATTCAAAAGGCTCTTTAGGTAGCACGAAAAGAAGAAGGGATAAAGGATAAACTTGAGAGCAAATTTGGAACAATGTTGGAGGCTCTAGGTAGGTGAAAAGGTGCTCTTAAAGGACAGTGGATACCAGGAGATGAGTAGAATGACCAGGCTGGCAGGGGGCAAGGTGGGCAGGCAGGTTGCAGTGTGGCCGACTTGCTTGTTTACATTATGCAGACTTTCCAAGTCACTTTAATTCTGTATCTTCAGGTAGAATGGTAAAACTGTTTGGTTAATAGCTAACAGTGTATTTGGGAGGAATGGAAATCCAGTGCTTTCACTTCAGTTTTCTTTGTCTAACTTAAGCCATTAGAATGCTTAGGATAATTTATAATTATTGAAATGTTCTAACATAATTGTCGACAGATTTGTAGACTTACCTTACTTTGACAGATATTTACAAGTTTGAACAAATGTTTCTGTTTGTCAGAACCTACACATATAAACCACTCAAAATTCCTGTTTGATAGATTTTAAATGATTAACTAAAGCAAATGATTTAAGCAACATAATTCACTTTTTACATGGAAGGTAGTCTTGGCATCATTTCAGATGACTAAATTGAATTCATTCATTGTAGGCATTTTTAATTTTTTTACCATTTCAGCACAGTACCAGTATGTTGCAAATCCTGAGCTTGTAAGCTCATAAATAGCCCATTCTGATTAGAAGCAAAAATATATTACTGCTTCAATCACGTGCTTTGTCTTGACACTAGAATAAATGCTACTAATCTTATGTATTCCCAGAAAAGATTATCTGTACTATTGAAAAAGCATAACTTATTCTTCTCCTTATTCCTGCTGTAACTGAAATTTATTTTATTTCAGCTTATAACTTCTATGTTAGAAGACTTTTTTTTCTTCACTCAGTGTATGAAACTAAACTCTTGGTTTTTTTGTTTGTTTGTTTTTTTGAGTAGGAGTCTCACTGTTGCCCAGACTAGAGTATGTTGGCACACTTATGGCCACTGTAGCCTCAACCTGCTGGGCTCAGGCGATCCTTCCGCCTCACCCTTCCAAGTAGCTGGTGCTACAGGTGCATGCCACCATGCCCAGCTAAATTTTTTGATTTATTATAGAGACAAAGTCTCACTAATCCAGGCTGGTCTCAAATTCTGGGCTCAGGCAGTCCTCTCACCTTCGCCTCCTAAAGTGCTGGGATTATAGGCATCAGCCACCACATCTGGCTAACTCTTGGTTTTATAGTGTATGCAAGTCCTGTGCCTGGGAGAGGTGTTTCGTGGGGCTTGGTAGGGTAGTGGAACCTTTAAGATTGACTATAGAATACCACTGTATTTATCACCTTATTAGAGCCAGTCTTGATAGGCTCATGGAAGACTAGACCTTCCAACACTTGAACAAGCTGCTGGGAATATTCATCAATTGCATCAACAATATCTTAAGTGCAGAAATGACCACCTTTTCTATCTCCGTTTATCCTAGTCCACAAGGGTTTCCCTATACCCTTCCTGGTGGATCTCTGACAAATGGTCATCAGGAGTAGTCACTTCCCTCCTAGAAGTTCCTGACTCTGGTCAAAACCTTGCTTTACCCTGTCCTGCCTGCCTTCAGTACCACCTCTTTCATTTCTGCCTAGCATGGAATACAGGACAGGTGGCAGGCAGGCAGTGGAGGTGAGCCCAAGGGATACAAGGTGGCATTTTCAGCCAGAGTTGCCCAGAATAGTCTGAAGTCTGGACCTTGACTCCCGCCTGGGCTACTGCCATGGCTCCCTCCTGACTGATGTCTTCATCCTTGATGGAATCTTCTTCAAATCTGTCCTCACTGCTTCTTCAAAACTGTGTGAATTACATATCTGATCCATTGCTTTCCTATTGCTTGTGGGATAGAGGCCATGATCCTTGATGGATGGTGTGAAGGGCTGTCTCGCTTGATCCCACCTCACACATGATATCTGCCACCAAGGAGCTCCTTGTAACTCTTTGCTCTTACCACCTTCCCTCCCCCTCTGGGATGGTTTGGGTGTCCTCAGTGCTTCTAGTACTTCCTGCTTCTGTCATTGGATCTTGTACTTTGTGGCCCTAATTATCAGTTGGCTGCAACAGTAGACAGTGAGCTTAGTGCAGGAACTTACTGTTCTCCAGAGCTTAGCATAGTGCCTGGCACACAGTAGGTACTCAGTTTGTGTAATTAATGAAATGCCTATACAGAGTGTTGGCCAGAGTGAAGTTTGGAAGGTGTTTGGTTTGCTTTGGTGGGTCTAAAATTAATTATTGGCAGGTGAGGTGGCTCACACCTATAATCCCAGCACTTTGGGAGGCCAAGGCAGGAGGATAGCTTGAGCCCAGGAGACTAGCCTAGGCAGCATAGTGGGACCTCATCTCTACAAACAAATCAAAGAAGTTTGCTGGACATGGTGGCGCATGGGAGGCAAAGGTGGAAGGACCACTTGAGTCCAGGAAGTCAAGGCTGTGGTGAGTCATGATTGTGCCACTGCACATCCGCCTGGGTGATGCAAGTGAGACCTCGACTAAAAATATATATATAATAGTTTCGTGTGTCTGTGGAGAGATGACACTGGAAGCCATGTAGCATGGTGATGAAGGACTAGGTGTCTGGAATCAGGTTGCCTGCCTGGGTTCAAATCCCATATGTGTGCCCTGAGGCAAGTTACTTAGCTTTTCTGTGCCTCAGTTTCTTCAACTATAAAATGGAGCTCATAGCTGGGCTCGGTGACTCAGCCTGTAATCCCGCGCCTTTGGGAGGCTGAGGTGAGTGGATTGCCTGAGCCCGTGGGTTCGAGACCCGCCTGGGCAACTTGGCGAGACCTCATCTCTACAATAAATCAAAAAATCAGCCGGGCATGGTAGCGCATGCCTGAAATTCCAGCTACTTGGAAGACTGAGGCGGAAGGATCGCCGGAACCCAGCAGGCGAGGCTGCAGTGGCTGGGAGCGGCCACTGCACTCCAGTCTGGGTGACCGAGTGAGACTCCAACTCAAAAAAAAAAAAAATGGAACTCATGAGTTTATTGTGAATATTATTAGATGAGAAGATTTAATCCTAAACCATGGTGCTTAGTGGACTGCCCTTTGCTTTACTATTGTGTGGTATTCTAGAAAACAGTGTAGATGGTTTTATAAATCAAGTTATATTTCAGATGATAAGGGGATTTGATATTAAAAAGTTATTTGAGGCCAGGTGCGGTGGCTCACGCCTGTAATCTCAGCACTTTGGAGGCCAAGGTGAGAGGGTTGCCAGGAGTTTGAGACCAGACTAGGCAACATGGTGAGACCTTGTCTCTACAATAAATAAAAAAATAAGCCAGGTGTGGTAGTCTCAGCTACTTGGGAGGCTGAGGTGGAAGGATTGCCTGAGCCTAGCAGATTGAGACTACAGTAGCTGTGATCTTGCCACTGCACTCTAATATGGGTGACACAGTGAGACTCCAACTCAAAACAACAACAAAAAATCAGTTATGTGATGTCTTATAAATAACATTTTTATTTTTTTGAGTCAGGAGTCTGTGTTGCCCAGGCTGGAGTGCAGTCGCGTAATCACGGCTCACTGCAGCCTTGACCTTCTGGGCTCAAGCCATCCTTCCGCCTTAGCCTTCCAAGTAGCTGGGTCTATAGGTATATGTTTCCATGCCTAGCTATTTTTTTTTTTTTTTTGAGTTGGAGTCTCACTCTGCCGCCCAGACAGGAGTGCAGTGGCTGCTCCTGGCCACCGCAGCCACGACCTGCTGGGCTCCAGCGATCCTTCCACCTCAGCCTTCCAAGTAGCTGGAACTACAGGCATGCGCTACCATGCCTGGCTAATTTTTGATTTATTGTAGAGATGAGGTCTCACCAAGTTGCCCAGGCGGGTCTCGAACCCACGGGCTCAGGCAATTCACTCACCTCAGCTTCCCAAGACGCGGGATTATAGGCTGAGCCACTGAGCCCAGCCTCTGGCTAACTTTTTAAAAATTTTTTTCTAGAGATGAGATCTCACTATGTTGCTCAGGCTAGTCTCGAACTCCTGGGCTCAAGCGGTCTTCCTGCCTCTGCCTCCCAAAGTGTTGGGGTTACAGGCATGAGCCGCCATACTAGACCTTCATCCATGGCTTTATAGTTATCCAGGTAGAAGTTCTCAGTTTTTTCCTTGACAGTCTTCCCCCACTGCATCCCCCCCAGGTCGGGCCATTCCTCGTTTACCAGCATAATCCTGCTTCTCTGCCACGGGGTGTAGCCGTTTCTATGCTCCCCACCCAAACTCTGGCTGTTAAATATCTACTCTTCCTCTGAGACAACTCAAATGCTACTTTCTGAAGTCTTTAATAAAATTCTTTGCAGTCAGATGTGTTCTCGCCCTCTCCTCAGGACCTGCAGAGCACTGACCCTCTCTCATGGAACTGAGACTTCGCTTTTGGTGTGTTTTCTGGGTACTTGACTTTTTTTTTTTTTTTTAGTTGGAGTCTCACTCTTGGCGCCCAGGCTGGAGTGCAGTGGCACGCTCACAGCTATCGCAGCCTGAACCTGCTGGGCTTAGGTGATTCTTCTGCCTCAGCCTTCCAAGTAGCTGGAACTATAGACACACGCCACCACGCCTGGCTAGTTTTTGTGATTCATTGTAGAGACAAGGTCTCACCAAGTTGCCCAGGCTGGTTTTGAACCCCTGACCTCAGGCAATCCTCTACTTGACTTCTTATCCCTTCTTGATCATAAGCTCCCAGGGAAGAGGCTGTCTTACGTATCTCTGACCCTTGTTGAAGCCAGTGTTCTTGCCCTTCAGTGCTCGTAAGTATTTGGACTTTCGGTTTGTTCTTGAAATTCTTTTTTGGGGGGGAAGAAGCCAGATCACAGTGATTCATGTTCTTCCACATTTTTTATACATAATATGCTGTTTCATCCCTGCTTCCCCAGTCAGGGATGAGCACTGTTAGCATTCCGCTTTTCCATATGCAGAAACAAATGCTTAGAGAAGTTCTGTAATCTGCCCAAGGACTGAGACACACAGCTAGTAAATAACCTAACAGTATTCACAATCATGTTTAACCTGTCTTACCCCTAAGTCCACATAACTGTACAACACTTGCCATTTTTCAATGAGTACACTCTCTCTTGAACTGATGTTCTCCAAGGGTAAAGAAAAATTTCCTTGGTGCCTTCTACTTAATATATGCTGATAAATGCTGAGCAAGGCAATGTGTGTAAGGGCAAAAATCATTGGCGTTGTTTCTCCATTGAATTTTTTATTTGACTCATATGAATAAGCAACAACACAATAGCTATAATGATGTGTAAACAGGGTATAATTAATCCCTGATTTTTACATTTTCTTTCTTTCTTTGGTGAGAAAGCAGGAGTTTTTTAAGAAGACAAAAAAGCTCCCAGGTGGGAGGGGACCTGAAAGAGGGTTTTACTTTCACAAGGATGGGAAACCAGTTACTGGTAGAGATGAGGAGTTGCTGGGGATATTGGAGATGTTGGGGATAATGGAGTTTGCTGGAAAACACCCTTTGAGCCTCAGTTTATAGGCCTCCACCCATTTGGAGTCATTTGTATCTCTCGCCATTGCACAGAGGGAAGTGTTTCATGGCTTACTCTGTTGACTGTTTCTCACTGATCCTAATATTTTCGGAGTTGTGTTACCACTCCCGATAAGTCAAACATCTGTGGTTTCTGTTGTTTTCTTGTGGGACTGCAGAGTAACTTAGTTGTAAATTACCTATGGGTAGTGTTAAAATCCAGGAAAAACACTTTGTTGTCATGTGTAACAATAGACTGTCCACCCTGCTGCTATGTGAACATCTCCGTGGGGTCTTGCCTTTGTGTAGGAAAGAGCCATGATTTTGGAGTCAGATAGCCTAGGTTTGAACTCTGCTTTTTCAGTTGTGTGTTCTTGGGTAAGTTGCTTAACTCCTTTAAATGATTTGCTCTTCTGTAAAATGGGCTCATAATAAACCTCAAAGGCGGTAGAGTGCCTTGTACTCTATCAGTGTTAGTCCCTCCAAGGTGCCCTCCTATAAACATAATGTGTCTTTTACTGTGTTTTTCTAAACTTGATTCTGTATTGCTTTTCCTAGTCTCCTTTTAACAATTAATTTTCAGAGCTTCTTCTCGTTTTTCTATATACTCTACCCACATGTGAATTAACTAACTATATTTCATTGTGTCTATAACTGTGTTTCTTATTTTATGCATTCTTGAAAGTTGTATGGCTGTCAGGATTCTGAAAGTTGAACTGTGTGCTGCTCATTTAAAAAGACCCTTTTTTGAGTTTGACTTTTCTTAAAGCAGGATGCCCCAGTAATGACCCCATATTTGCTTTCCATATCTCATTTCTGCTGACTGGTTTGCTTGTTTTGATCAGTATCCTGGGGATTAATGTCCACCGGAGAAGTTCCTCCCGATGCTCCGCCTCTGTCTAGTCCAGATGACCGCAGGAAAGTGGGGGTCTTGCCAAGTAGCCACCTTCTTAGTCTGCTTCCTATGTGCCCTCCAGCAATATTGACTTTTGAGAAGCTGATTAGCACAGTCTAAATTTACCATCTTTGGGTCTTGGGTCTGGCATACTTTCTTGGTTAATTCACGTGACTTGGCATTTACATGGACACCTGGGACAATCTGTCTTTGCCTCAGAGGATTAAGTAAAATAGCTTGAAGCTACTTAAAACTATTTTTTTCCCTTATTAATTGGGCTCTGAGCATCTTTCATAAATCAGGAATGTGTCTTGGAAATGTAATTCTCACTAAATTCAGTCCCAAGGGTACTTTTCTATAAAAACACATTCTTGTTTGTTCTGTCATAACACATATATTTGATGATTGTAATAGTGTTGATAGAAACATGGTTGAACAGGAAAGCATACCTGTTATCAATTGGTCAGCTTGATATTAATTTATGTTCAAAGCATAAATATAGACCTATTCAACATAAGACAACTCTAGGAAAGTCTTTATTACATTTTAAAGCAAAACGGTTGACTTCAGCAATAAGTCTGCAGGAAGTCTCCTATTTAAAGGAAATATATCAAAACCCTTATGTATTCATATGCAATCACTAGTGCCAGTGGAATATAGTCAACTAGGCAAAGGGTAGGAAAAAACAAGTTTTGATTTTCAGCTGTACTCACCAACATTGTGATCCTGTACAAGTCAGTGACTTGTATTTTAACTGAGGATTGACTGTTATATTACACGTTTGACATCTTTTGGGTTTTATCAGGAGAACTTACTACCACTTATTGAACTCTGTGTTAGATATGACTAGAGACTTGCCCTTTTCCTGGTACTGCAACCCTCTTTTCACTTGATGGTGTGCACGCTGAGACTGGGTGAGGGTGAGTGGCTGACCTGAGGTCAGAGAACTGGCTGCTGGGTGCTGGAGCAGTGGTTTGGACGCACCTGTCTTGCTCCAGCATCAGTGCCCTGGCTGCCCGACTCAACAGGAGAGTACTTCTCTCATTTTTTGGAAGTCGTGTTTTTTCTTTCAGACATGTAAGAATGAAGAAGTTGTTTGGCACAAAACTTCAAGAATCTTAAAGACTTTAAGACCAGTAATTCCTGTAGCTTCTCATATTCATAAACTGCTGGTTGAATATGGTACTTAAGTTTTTGCTCATGCATCTTGATATAAGTTATATGGGATAAAATGAAGTTACTTTGCTGTTTTGGATGTAGATTAAAATTTAGTGCTGATAACTATGCCTTAGGCTTATGAGTAGAGGGGCTTTGTTTAAAATGCTAAATGTAAGCTGTAGTGAAGTCTTAGTAATTGTCATATAATAAATTATTGATAAATGAATATACCATCTTCCCCCCACCTATAGTCTTTAATAGAAGTGTTTCAAGGTGAATTTCTGTATGATTTTTTTTTTCTGTTCCTCTCTAAACAATGAGTTGTTCTTCCTTCATTGAATGTCCATTGACAATTGCAACTTTTGCAAAGTTGATTCCACAGGAGCACATATTGCTCCAGCTTGTTCTGTTTGGGGACTAACATCCAATATACATTTATACCCCAAGACTACAGCCAGATTATATAGCCTTTTTACGTTACATTTGCTTCTTCTTATTTGCAGTGAAGTAATAGAGCTTCGTGATTGGTGACATGGTAGGAGCAAAGATTTCTCAATGTAAAATAAGGTAGCATTGAATAACTAGGAATTGTTCATAGCTAGTGGCCATCAACATTATTTCCCTCCTTACCAAAAGGTGGCTTAAGGTGTACACTAGTGTACCTCTGTTGGTTGTTATGCTTTTAAATGTGTTGTGAAATCCACCTAGGCATGAGTTAAGGCAATATGCTATATACAAGTTGGTGGTAATAGAGTTCTGTGCTTTTTGTTATTAAAGTAGTATCAGGTTAACTATTGAAGAATCGCTCCTTCCTAAAAATGTGTTTTTCTACCAGCCAGTTTTATGATGTCCTTTTGAGCACTAAGCATGCATTAAATTTCATGGTTAGATTGATTTGAAGTAATTTCTTTTTGAAAGATTATGTGCCAATTCTTTTTCCTCTCCAAAAGAAATGGTTTCAGAGCGTGGATTCTGTGCCTAATGTCAATTCCATAAGACTCCTCTGTTGTGGTTTTTTGCCCCTTCTCACCTCCCCCTATCCCCACCTCCCATAACTGGACTTTGCTATAAGGAAGATGTGTACCTATAATCAGGCATTTCTTCACTTTAGCGTCATTTGTCATTTCAGACAGCATGGACTTTTGAGAACAGGCTTGAGTTAGGGGAGGCGAAGTTATATAAACTGTATTCATAGTTAAATATTTGCTTCCAGGGAAGGTGAAAAATGCTTTGTACTTTTTCCTTTGGCTTTTTTCCTCTAAAAGAGCTTGTCATGCCACAACAAATAAAAGTGGCCAAAGGCAGAGAAACTCTTCTCTATTCTGTGTTGGTTTGTTTTTATTGTAAGACAAACCTTTCATGTTTTATTGTTCTGAAGTTTAAACCTGGCCTAGAGGTGCCAGTCTTTAGTGGAAACAGCTGCAGATTTGGTGTCCCCTGATCAGGTGGGACTTTGAAGCAACATGTTGCCTTTTAAAAGAGAATTGAGCATGTGAGTACTTGAATCTGTAAAACTCATCAGCAGTTCCACCATTGTTTATCTCTTAAATAGCCAAGATAGCTAACTTTAAGTAAAACATTGCAGTTAAAGATTATTTTCTGAATTATCTTTTCTGAAGAGAATGGTCTTGTTACTATGTCTTAAAAATATAGACACTGAGGGGAAAAACTCACCCTTAAGAATTGAAGATTATAGTAGCCCAATTTAACTAAGATCATAGTGCACATTCCTTGATAACTCTCTTTGGCTGGCCTGAAATGTGATTTTGATCTCTTTTTTATACTTGCAGATAAATGCCTGGAATAAGAGCAACACTGATTGTTTGGGCATATATCTGAATTCTAGAGATTGAGATTTTCTGCTCCAAATTGATTGATGTTGAAGCATTTCTCATCTTTTTGATGAGCTATGCTGGTAGCAATGGACTTGGCATCCTTCTTGGTCTACTGCTAGGAAAAGTTGAGCATCAGAGAGCTTTCTTTCCTTGGGGGAAAATAGAGGAGACAGGCATGGAGTCAGAGGGACAAGAAAAATGCTGAAATATTTTCCTTTTGGGCTTTTGATTTCTTTGCCAAAAAATTGCCTCCAGATGGAGACGAGCAAAAGCTCTGATTGTAAGCCATTATGTTTTTACTGGCCTACCTCCCCATCCCGTTGCCTGGCTTGGGATCTGGAAGCCAGTCCAAATCCTTTACCTCATTTTCTAGTACCAATGTGCTGTCTTACTCATCTTCCAGCTGCAAGGGGTGAGGCAAGTCGCCTTGAAATTGAACCCTGTGCCATTTTAGAAACCAAGCAACGGCACATTCTTGCCAAAGAGTATCAATATCAATGGCTTCCATGTCTCTGAAGTTCTTGAATCATGCCTACCAGGTAGACTTTTTGTGTCTGTGACTTGTACAGTAGAATTAGTCTGGGAATGAATCTGAACAAGCCTTTTGGGCGTTGTGTAGGCTTGTTACCACCCTGTTTGCGTAGTGTTCTCGGCTGTTGCATGAGCACAAATCTGTTTTTTGACTGTATCTGACTTCACTGGCAGTAAAAATCTTGACACTCCAATTACTCTTGGGAAGAGGTAGTGATTGTTTAAGGGCAGAAATTGTAGGGGAATCCAGTGTCTGGATATAGTAGGAACAGTGACATTGGAGTCTGGCAGACTCGAGTCCATTCACTGTGCTTCAACTAACTAAACAGAGTGTTCTCGGTAAGTTATTTTCTGCATCTGGAAAAATGGCAGTAATACCATATCAAGTTATTGTTTCATTTAAAAGAGAATGTTGAGCACTTGTGGGTAGTACTCAAATGTTATTTCTTTCCCTTTTCATCATGTGTACCTTGATTATGGTGTGTGAACTGACTAGTTTTCTACCATTTTATTAAATTATATGGAAATTGGGATGACGTAAGTTTCAGACATTGAATTTTAAAGTTGGACACAGTGGTATGTATGTGTGAAACACACATCATGGCCGCATGTATGTGATGGAGAGCATGGTCAGAGATCTTTCTATGTAAATAGCATAACTACTCTCTTTAAGCCAGTACCCACTGGATTGTGCATAGGTACAACAAGAATTTCAGGGGTCAAAAACGATGTAGCTTTAGCTTGTTCATGATGTTTTCTGTGTTTGGAGCAGAAAGGTCACCTTGGTTGACTGAGGAGTACTTTGTACTTTCACACTGCACAGTCTGAAATCATGCTTAGAGAAGAAACTCTTGGAATTTCAACAGCAACAATTGGAGAACTATTAAGGCAAGTTAGAAATGGGACTTTCGCATGGTGCTTAATTGTAAAGAGGTTGGTCAGGGACTTTGTTGCACCATGGAGCAGACACTCAGCGAAGAGCATCAGAAGACTCTGAAAGGCCTTTGAAAATCATTGTCTGTCAAGCCTGAACATTTCTATTTATTTATTTATTTATTTAATTTTTATTTTTTTGAGTTGGAGTCTCACTCTGTCGCCCAGACTGGCCACCTCAGTCTCGACTTGCTGGGCTCCGGCGATCCTTCCGCCTCAGCCTTCCAAGTAGCTGGAACTACAGGCGTGCGCTACCGTGCCCGGCTGATTTTTGATTTATTGTAGAGATGAGGTCTTGCCAAGTTGCCCAGGCAGGTCTCGAACCCGCGGGCTCAGGCAATCCACTCACCTCAGCCTCCCAAAGGCGCGGGATTACAGGCTGAGCCACCGAGCCCGACTTGAACATTTTTAAAATAATCGGATCTTGACCCTCTTCCTTGGTGTGTATAACTGTTTTTTTGTTTTTTTTTAATAACAGAGAAGTAATTTTAACTCAGAGTTTATGACACATATCACTACGGTATGGATGTAATTTTTTTTTTTTAAAAGTACCACAGACAAATATTTTAAATATACTTTGTAAAAAAAAATAGTTAAATGCTCAAATCTACGATTACACCAATATTATTTAAGTTGAGGCTAAATTTACTAAATGTACTAATTTTTTAGAAAGAAAATGATTAAATAAATAATAGTATAGATGATGTGTAGATTTAGCAGAAATTGTGATGGTGACACTGGGTGACCAAGGTTTGAGAAATACTGATAAGAATGAGGATTTTTTATTTTTATTTTTTTAAAGATGTGGGGTACAATTCAAGATTAGGTATACAAGTGGACAATGTACAGGTAATATTTAGGCCTCCTTTTGGTACTCACTTTGCCTGGTTTGAGATCAGGTACCCTTTATTGATGTTGTGTCCCCACCCACACCCTGGAATTTTTTTTTTTTTAACAGTACTTTGCTTTTTTCCTAACTTAGATTCCTGTGAAATTTGCTTTAAAATTAGATATTTAATTTTTTTCTATCAGTTCACTAAAATTGGCTTGCATTTGTCCTTTATTTTGAAAGAAGGCAGTTAAATGTTTTATGAGTAAAATGAGATGAGTCTCCACACTGAAGCTCTTGGGGTGTGCGTCTCCCCACAGGGCACCTACCTACCTGTGTGACAGTGAAGCCTGTAGGAATTGTTCTGGATCTCTGCTTTTCACTCTCCTCAAACCGTAGCCATCACTCAAAATGCTGACATGACAAGGGGGCTTCCTATTGGCAAGGTGTGGGCAGGAGGGCCTCGGGTTCCAGAAGTCCTCGCCAGCAGCACGGAGGGGGTCGACTTCAGAATAGTCTCTTGGCTGGTTCCCTGCCCCTGCCCTGCATCCCACACTTGTCTAGACAGATAGGGAATAAAATTGTATTTCCTGTTGTGGGGCAGAGGGACCAAAGGCATCTATAAAGCTTCTGGCAGGAAGAAAGAAGGTTAGATATGAAGCTGGGTACAGTGGTTCATGCTTGTAATTCCAGCACTTTGGGATCACTTGAGGCTGGGAGTTCAAGACCAGCCTGAGCAAAATAGTGAGACCCCGTCTCTATAACATTAAAAATATAAATTAACAACTAAAAAAGAGAGAAAGAAGGTAGGTTAGAAATGAAAAAAATCAGCTCTAAACCAAATTATGAAAAATAGCCTGTTTTATGCTGTTTACATTTGTGAAGTGTTAATGTTGTCTTTGTCAAGTTATTATTATGAGAATTAACATCTTTTTTCTCTCTCTTTGTAGGTACGGGTTTTGGATTAGGAATTGTTTTCTCACTTACCTTCTTTAAAAGTAAGTGTGACTCTTACTCCTTTTTCAACACAGTGTCATAGTGGACACTTCTGGAAGACACAGCAAGATGACTGCCAACCCATCCATTTCTGGGGTTCGGTGGGCCATTGTAAAATGGGATAGACAAAGAATGTGGACTTGAACGAGATCAAAATGGATTGGGCATCTCCAGAATGCCCCTGGGCACTGTAGCAGGGTGTCTGGTATCCTAAATATGAAAGCACTGCAAAAGCCTGTACTTAATGCCAGTGATCTGGCCAAGTCTACATGTTCACATATTTCTAATTAATTATAATTTTTTCTAGAGGAATTTGAAAATGAGAGTCCTGCTGGTAATAAAAACAAGTAGACCAGAAATACACATACTTTTTGGTCAGAAGTTCTCCTAAGCAAAGGGCAGGCAATGTCCTTCATCTTGGAAGAACTTCTGAAGTTTGGATATTGAACAGGAGCCAAAGGGGTCACTTTGACCTCTTTCCCTGAAGAACTGGTGGGACGTATGTAACTAGAGAACCATAATTAAACTCATCGTGCTGATGTGAAATGATCATTTACAGATTGTTTAAGTAAACTCCATGACTTACTGTAATCAAAGAATCAAAGGATGTAAATATTGGTGGAATTTTTAGAATTCACACACCTCACTGAAAGGATCTTATTACTTCTGATAAACTTAAGAAATTAAACTGGGCAGATGATTAGAGCTGATTGAAAAGTCAAAGGAGGCAGGGCTCGGTGGCTCAGCCTGTAATCCCAGCACTTTGGGAGGCTGAGGTGA
The DNA here is from genome assembly GCA_027257055.1 of Cephalopachus bancanus. Taxonomy (NCBI): domain Eukaryota; kingdom Metazoa; phylum Chordata; class Mammalia; order Primates; family Tarsiidae; genus Cephalopachus; species Cephalopachus bancanus. The sequence continues at coordinate 1,720,959 of JAPVLO010000294.1, read as the reverse complement.
GTGGATTGCCGGAGCCCGCGTGTTCGAGACCCACCTGGGCAACTTGATGAGACCTCATCTCTACAACAAATCAAAAATTAGCTGGGCGTGGTAGCGCACGCCTATAGTTCCAGCTTCTTGGAAGGCTGAGGCGGAAGGATCGCCGGAGCCCAGCAGGTCGTGGCTGCGGTGGCCGGGAGCGGCCACTGCACTCCAGTCTGGGTAACAGAGTGAGACTCCAACTCAAAAAAAAAAAAAAAAGAAAGGAAAAGTCAAAGAATTCAACTGTGTCTACTGTTTTCAGGGTTTTTTGAGTTTTTTTTTTTTTTTTTGAGTTGGAGTCTCAGGCTGGAGTGCAGTGGCATGCTCATGGCCACTGCAGCCTTGACCTGCTGGGCTCAGGTGATCCTTCCACCTCAGTCTTCCAAATAGCTGGAACTACAGGCACATACCACCACACCCGGCTATTTTTTTGATTTATTATAGAGACGTGAGCTTAGGCAATCCTCTCACCTCAGTCTCCCAAAGTGTTGGGATTATAGGTGTGAGCACCACACCTGGCCTGTCTTTTTAAAATTAATTTTTCCAGAAGTATATGCTAAACAATAAGTGTCTCTAAAACAGATTAAAAGATAATGATCTTTTAAATGCCTTTATATTATATGACATGAAAAAAGATACATTCAGACCTATAAAAGCAATAAAAAATAAGAATACACAGTAGAGGTAGTCATAAAAAGCTAGAACCATCACAACATTCACTCAGAATAACCAGTAAATAAATTTCTTTTTTCTTTTTTTTTTTCCAAGTTGGAGTCTCACTCTGTCACCCAGACTGGAGTGCAGTGGCCGCTCCTGGCCACCACAACCTCGACCTGCTGGGCTCCGGCAATCCTTCCACCTCAGCCTTCCAAGGAGCTGGAACTACAGGCGTGCGCTACGATGCCTGGCTAATTTTTTGATTTTTTTGTAGAGATGAGGTCTCGCCAAGTTGTCCAGGCGGGTCTCGAACCCGTGGGCTCAGGCAATCCACTCACCTTGGCCTCCCAAAGTGCTGGGATTACAGGCTGAGCCACCGAGCCTGGCTGTAAATAAATATTTAAGACATGTTTATTTCAAGATCTTTATTCCCCACTGTAATACATTTGAATTTCCACTTAATGTTTGAGTTTATAGATAGACTCTGTTAATTTGGGTAACTTAGCTGTCCTTCAGACTTGGAGAGCTCAATGGAATCTTTTAAACACATAAATTCTACCCCTAAACTGTAAGAATTCAGGGGTTGACTAAAACAAGTGAGAAACCAATTTTTATTTATATCAGTTTATACATATTTGAATCTCATCAGACTGACTTGTTTCTAGTATGAAAACCAAATGAAAACTAACTTGCTGTTCACATACCATACTCCAATTCCATCCATGTAAAAAGTAACTTTAGCTTTTCTGTATCACAGATACAAATTAACAAATTCAGTGGTGTTGAATCTTTCATAAACAGTGTGAAAATATGGGTTGATTTTTTTCCAGGATGCTACTATAAGTAGCTTTTTATCTTGCATCTTAATACATTAAAACAACATATTAAATTTATGTAAAATATAGATATGAGAGTATTCCATTCTGTCTAAACCTATTAAATACCTTCCAAAAGTTTCATTATTCAGTCCTAGAAATTCTTGGAGCTGTGAGCATATCCTATTCAGAAATGTGAGCTCTACAAAAGTACCACTTATTTTCCTCCAATCTAGCAGCACACTTAATACATTTGCTAAATGAATAAGCTTACTAATTACTCCCCTTTTTGGGAGGTCATTGATGGAATATTGACAAAAATGTATGTTTTATTATGATCATTAATATGGTAAAATTGGATAGTGATTGAACCCTGAACAAATGTTTTTAGGGGAGTGAGGGCTTTGTCTTCTCTCAATGGTTCCAACCTATTGGGCTTTCCCTTTTTCTCCTCCCTAGGAAGAATGTGGCCACTGGCCTTTGGTTCTGGCCTGGGCCTGGGAATGGCCTACTCCAACTGTCAACATGATTTCCAGGCTCCGTATCTTCTACATGGAAAATATGTCAAAGTATGTACAGAGTTTATTTCTTTCTTTCTTTCAGAAGAAAAAGAGCTTCCTTCTGAGCCCCTGAAGATTTCTTTAGGGGGTATGTAATGAATCAACTGTGTATGTTATTGTGACACCATTGAGATCCTGATTGCTCTTTGGCTTTCAGTGATGTCAACACTGCTTTGGTGCTAAAAGTCCCTCCCCTGGGCCTTCAGATGCAGGTGTGCATTCAGATACATGCTTATATGTTAGCTGATTGGAATCCCGCCTAAATATTTGTCATCAGTGGTAAAGTAGATGTGTTAACTATCTGTAAGTAGCACTTTCTGTTTAAGATCTCAGAGTGCCCTGTAAGCATCTCACATGTCCTTTAGCTAAGCCCAAAGACCCCCGAGACTCAACCATTAAATTCTTTTTAATTGAAGAAGACAGTCTTGACTTAAGTCTTGCATGATTCTGCTGAAGTCCTTGTCTTCAGGTGAATTTTTAATTTTGCAAACAAGCTAGATAATACACCTAAAAAGGAGAGAGGGCAGCAGGCTTCCTAAAGATTTCATGCAACCTTTCCTTTTCCTTGCTTTAGATGATGGTGACCATGGGGTCAAGTGATGGATCATGAGAGGATGGGTGCTCAGGGACAGAGGTGGTACTTTTATATCCCCAGGGTCTGAAACAAAGTAGGCACTGAAATAAATGTAGAATGAGTAAACGAAGTAAACTCTTGATTGTGTCAGAGGTGAGTGCTCATGGTCTCAGGCTTACTCGGCCTAAGCCTTATGGCGGTACACCCTTCAGTGGAACGTTTCACATTTCCCGCACTCACAGAATCCTCTGCTTTCCAGGCTACCTGGACCTGGAATCCCTGTGAATGAGTAGCTGAGGTTAGCGGAGGGAGCACAGAAGTGAGGCGGTCTGGGTGCATGCCCGCCGCCTGCTTTCTGCGTGATCTTCAGTCCTTTCACTCCTGGGCTTCTGTTTTCCATCCACAACATGAGGGCGATAATTTCTACCTATAGGGTTGTTGTGAGGCTTAAATGTGAAAATGATTTTAAGCTGTGAGGTCTTATGTAAATAGAAACATTGGTTATTACAGGTGAGGCCAACCAAGACCAGGTGATTGACTTGCCCACTGTTCCACCGTAATAGCCAGGTGTACGGAACATGGTGCAAATAGCCACCAGACCTGAGTAGCAGTGTCCCACCATGGCCACTTTAGAGCCTGCTCACACTCTGCCGCCTGTCCACAGCCAACCCGTGTGTGCTGGGGAGAGAATGGGGGCGGGGAGAGCAGACTTAGCCATCTCTGTGCCAGAGCAAGAGTGAGGTCACCAGAGGGACAATGCAGAAGAGGCCAATGACGGGCCGCTTGTCCCACTCCCCAGCTCCTCACTTGCCTGGCACCAGAGCAGAGTGTGAGGGAAAACAGAAAGAAGCAGAGTGAAGAGCTCCCAGGTCTGTTAATTGTTTGAAATGTTTCTGTTGTTCCAACTGAGTTGTCAGGGATAATGACTGGGGTGATTAGATGCATATTATATATTTAATGGCTGGGAGTTGCTATGGAAAATATTGTTACATTTTTTACAGTCTGGTGTGTACTGCTCCAAAGTGGCCTTGTAACTGTATCTGAACTTGAGTCTGTGCCTCGATGTTGTCATCCCCCCTCTCTGAAAAGCGGAGCAGAATCCCAGAGTGGACTCGTTCCACGTAGTCACATTATAAGAGTCACGCCATGAAAGCTGCTGGTTGAGGGCCTGGTGTGTCCCGTGGACCTTCCTGGCTGCTTTCCCTCTGGACCTGCCAGTGGATTTGTGAGAGAGGTGTCGTTACCTCATTCAGCAGATGAAGAACAGAATCTTGCTGGGGTTGAGAAACTTGCCAAAGATCAGAAATTCGCGAGTGATTAGCACCATGCCCTTCCCATTCCCCCTGTGATCCTGTAGACAGCTGTGGGAGTAGCCCTCAGGCAGTGCTTGTGGCCTGGCCCACTTCTTTCCTGCTCACTTCCCTCCCACTTCTTTCCTGCTCACTTCCCTCTAAGGTTGGAGGCCACTCTTAGGAACCTGAGTGGGGTACATAGTCCTCTTGTGAGACAGTTTGAATGCAAGCAGTGAGGTCAGTGTTTGACCTCATTGGTCCTTTGAGTCTGCCCTGTTGGGGCAATTAGAAAGGGTTGCTAATGTGCCACCCACAGTTCTAACCTGAGTGTCCTTGCTTTACAGGAGCAGGAGCAGTGACTTTCACCTGAGAACATCCCAGTGGGAGGAAAAGAGAAACCATGTTTATTCCTCAGGAATACTGAAGTGCCCTGGAGTGAGCTGCCATTCTTCTGTAACATGTTATCAGTACGCTTTCAACTCCAGCACACTGCTTATGTATTTGAAACCAAGTCTGTTTCTTGTTTTGTATTTTCTCTCTGGAAATTGTAAGGAGGTGGTCTTAAAAGAAATAAACACAAATCGGAAGCCCATTGCATGGCCTTTGTTTCTCTGCCTTTGGCGTCTGAGCATGAGGACTGTGTGTGAACAGCAACTGGAACCCTGGCCACAGCCGCTCTGAGAGCCCGAACCTTGGTGCTGTGCGTTCTTCCCCGCTTGCCCCAACATGGAGTTTCCAGAACTGCTCCCACCGTGTCCATCGGAGGCTGAAGACGGCTATTGTGTGGTCTGATGAAGAGGACCAGCATCCCAAGGGACCTGTCCTTGCCGTAGTGGCTCTGTGCGTGCCCACCTGTGGACCTGGCAGGGTGATGGGATGAAACCAGTGGGTGGCCCGCTCCACTACAGCTTCCTGGAGCTTGACATGGCCCAAACCTCAGCCCTGGTGTGGAAGGCCCTGTGTGGGATGGATTTTATTTTCACGTAGCAGCTGAGGTTTGAGTTTGTTCCTGTGGTTGGTTTCACGTGAACCAGGTAGGCGGGATGCAAAATAGTATTTTAGAAATTTCTTCAGAAAACATACCGAAACACAAAACTTGGGCTTTCTTATCTTATTTTTCTTTATAATGAAATTAAGGTGGGCAGAACTTGATCCCACCTGCCCCCTTATCCTGTGAGTGTTGATTGAACATCTGCTCTGAGCTAGGCACTGTGTAGGCAGCAGAGAAAAATGGATAAAAAGATACCCCTGCTTCGAGAAACTTAGAGTCTGAGGGAAAGAGACCTGCAACTGCCTACAACTCTGAACGAGAATTCACAGGGAGGAGGGTGTAGACAAAATGCAGTGCAAACAAAGGAGAAGGAGCAATCAGGTCTCCTTAGGATGACCTCACAGAGAATGGGATTCATGGACTGAGACTTGAAGTTGATGGGGTGTTTCAGATAGACCAGGCAGGAGGGGAAGGCAGGCAGCTCCCTTGACGACTCAGAATCCTGGAAATGTGTCCTACAGCTGGGAACCTGCAAGTCACTCAGGACAGCCTGAGTGTGCAGGGGCAGGGAGGAGCTGCAGTGATGAGGCTGGGCCCCCGGGGCAGGACTCATGTCTCAGCCCAATTCTGGAACTAGGGCTAGGCCTGAGCTCTTCTGAGAGCTGTGATGAGTCGATTCAGGGTAGTGGATCCTTCCCAAGTCCTCCATTCCCTCTTCCCAAAAGGGTGAGGAGGCCCTGCCTTGCAGGCTGTCCAGACTCCTTTGCCCTTCCAGCTTGTTATGTCTTTGGACCACGTAAAGCCCAAAGATGGGCCAAGCCCAGGACTGGATGTCAAGGCCATGGCTGACCTTGCCCTTGGCTGCCTTTCACTTGGCCACCTTCATTCCGCCATCAAGGCAACCTGTGTATTGAAAAGAGAAAGATTCTGAACCATACCATGCCTTCTCTGCTAGTGCCTCGAGATACCTGTCCTTGCTGTGGTAGCTCTCGTCCACTTGTCTTCTGTGTTTGCTTTAGAAGTTAGTGTTTCCTCCCCTAGTTTTTCCACCGTTGTTCTGTCTTCATTCAGGCAGTGAGAAGAATAAACAGGTCCCCTTCCAAAAAAGACAGAAAACACAATGTGCCCACAAATTCGACAGGCGTGTCAGAAAAATATGGAGTAGAACAGGACGTCGGAATCAAACCTCCCTAACTCATCAGTTGTTGGGTGTTAGGCATGTATTGGGAAAGATCCCTTTGTCTGGTACCTTCAAAGCACCACTTAACGTGCTTTGAGAAACTGGTCAGCTCTGGGAGGGAAGAGTTCTGGGCAAAGGCCAGCCAAGGGAAGTACTGGCTGTTTGCTTTCATTTCAGAGTGCTTTGTATTCCTGCCTGTCGCCCTTAGCAGAGGCTGGCCCGAAGTACACGCTTGATCTTGTCCCTACTCCCTGCCCCTGCCTCAAATCAACCTTCAGAAAGTCCCAGCTTGTTGGCAAAGACACACTTTCTATCCTCTTAAGTTTCCTTAGAAATTCAAGTCCTCCGGGGCCCTGTTCCCTTGTGGGCTTGTGCAACTTTGTGCTGCTTCTCTGCTTTTCTGGAGCCAAATACGAGGAAATTCATGGGTTTGGGAGAGAGTGATGGGAACCCAGCTGGGCACGGAATACTAGGATAAAGCTGTGGCGCCCCAAAAGTGGCCTGCTTTGCCAACATATATAAATACATACAGTCTGAGCTTGACACTGTATAATTTGGCCCAGAACAATATGTATTTTGAACTCATTTAGGTGAATGACTTTGGCATTCCAAGTACCCACTAGGGGAGCCTTCCTCAGGCTGCATTTGCCTTATGCAGAAGTATGCCTTTGTTCTGAGAAAAGGCCTCAACACACTCTGCTGAGCTGTCTCCTTTAGTGAGTGTCATCCTCTCGTCCATTTCAAAAGAGCCAAAGATATAGTCATGAAGTGCTGCCTGTAGGAAATGCAGGGGCTGGGAATGGAGATGACCATGTCATTTTGCTTTTAGTTTTCCCAAACCTCACTGCTTACATTTTTTTAAAAAGTGTAACCAAGCCATAATTGCATTTAACTTGTCGTGGTTCAATCTGATTGTATTGTTGAAGGACTATTTTTGAACCTGTCCAAATAAACTCTGCAAAGTATTTCCACAAGGATGTTACTCTATGGGACTGGGATAGCCTTCAGCCTAAATGGTCCTGAGACACAAATGGTTTCCTGTTGCATGCATTCTAATTACATAAGTGCAAACGGGGTCGAAGGGAGAAAGTGGAAATTCTAAGTACCAAAAGGAATGTTAAATTTAGAATAATAAGCTCATCTGGAAGCTATCACTACTTTTTTCTTTAAGTGTGCTGCAAGCACACTTCCCCTCAGACACCGTGGGGTGGTGTCAGGGTAAACACAGCCTTGGGCAGGAGCAGGGGAGGCGTCCTATGTTCAGTGAGCGGCCACTCGTGGAACAAGCATGAGAATCAGTGATAACTTCCTGCGGTCAAGTGTCTCAAAGGAAGAGGTCAGGCAGGAACCAAGCAAGAGGCAGGACTGGGGAGCAGGAAGATCATAGGTTGTGGCATCAGGGGACCTGGATCCCAGGTCCCATTCCACCACCTACTTGCCATGTGACCACGGAGGTTCCTTGGCCTCTTCAAACTTCAGTTGCCTCGTGTAAAGGGTGAAAAATAATTCTTACCCTTTAGACTTTGAGGACCCAATATATGTGCTTATCAGATGTTTAAAAAGAGACTGTTGTTTGAATCAAAATCAAGTGCCTGGTATTAATGGTAGGTAGTCAGGTTCCAGAACTGAAAGGGGACATAATCCTTGGGCTCAAGGAATTGGCTGTTAGGGGCAAAATCAACAAGATCTGAAGGAAAGAATGAGTGTCTCAAGTGTATTCCTGGTCATAAGAACCGAAAAAGGTTGGAAAACTGTATCGTCATAAGTATCGGTGTCATTTATTTTCATTCGACTTCATTAAGATACATAAGAGTAAGGCCACTGGTTTCTCTCCTTCTGGAACCTCACCCTGTTTTAAAAAAAAGCAGAGTTATTTACTGAGCCCATGGTCTCAGAGCTAGGCTAGTGGGAAAGAGGGAAAAAGACATCGAAGAAATAGCAGGGGAACCTGAGAAATCCTCAAGGAGATTCCAGTTGGCAGGGGACATAACTGTCTCAGAGTATTTGCATTCTGGATAATTGGTTTCAATTGTCTGATCCTCACCTAAGGAGTTCAGAGCCAGAAGGTGTGTGTGGGGGAAGGAGATGTCAAGATTCTTGAAGGTGTGGGCAGGTGATATTTAATAGGGAAGAAATTGGGGCTAGAAAAAAGAGCTCATTATCAACTGTCAATCAAGCATCTTTCTTTATTCCTGGCCTAGCCAGTTTGAGTCAGGCAGAATGTATATCATGACGCATAATTTTTACAACAATCCTATGATAGAAGTACTATTATCCTCATTTTATAGATGAAGAAACAGACTTTGGAAGGATAAATTAGCTTGCCCAGGGGCAAGTAGGTGAGAGGGGATGCAGGTAGGATTTGAACCTGATTTCAGAACCCAGACTCTTCTCTACTCTCTATGCTAGTCAAAGGCTTTAAACTGGGAACGGTCATTTCAAAGTGGTTTGATCCAGTTTAACCCTGCTTTGACACACTTAAACTAGTTGAAATGGAGTTTAAGTTGGTAAGAATGAGTTGATCAGATTTGAAAGCAGCTGTATTTGTTTTTTTTTAAATGTCTATGTTTATTAATCAGAAACAATTGTTAATCAGAGTATCAGGTCAGTGTTTTGCTAAATCCTTGCAAATGTAACAAAGCATGATATTTTATTGGCCTATTCATCTTAAGAACTATCTACTTTTCAAGTAGATTTATTTTTGACACAATTTATAAGCAGTAAAATGCACCTATCACTAGGAACAGAAAGAAAACCTTTTTAATAGTGTATACTGGTAATATCTGTTACCTTTCTATTTTACTTTTATGGGGTTAAGCTTTTTATAACTTGATTCTGATATAATTTTACACTGACAAAAAAAAATGTGAAAATAATATGAGAAGGCCGGGTGCAATGGCTCAAGCTGGTAATCCCAGCAATTTGGGAGGCCAAGGCAAGAGGATTGCCTGAGACCATGGGTTTGAGACAAGCCTGGGCAACTTGGCGAGACCTCATCTCTACAATAAATCAAAAATTAGCTGGGCTTAGTGGTGCACGCCTGTAGTTCCAGCTACTTGGAAGACTGAAGCAGAATGATTGCCTGAGCCCAGCAGGTCGAGGCTGCAGTGGCCATGAGCATTTTATTTTTTTGAAGACAGTGTCTCACTCTAGCCCAAGCTAGAGTGCAGTGGCATGATCACTGCTCACCACAGCCTTGAACTTGGGCTTAAATGATCCTCTTGCCTCAGCCTCCTGAGTTCCTGGAACTATAGGGGTATGCCACCATGCCTGGCTAATTTTTTTGTATTTTTTATAGAGACAGGGCCTCACTTTGTTTTCTGGGCTGGTCTTGAACTCCTGCCCCTAAGCAATTCTCTACCTTGGTTTCCCAAAGTGCTGGGATTACAGCTGTGAGCCCCCTCACCTGGCCCTACATTCTCTTATGTAGCCATAGTATAACGATTAAAATCAGGAAACTAACACTGACACATAGTATGATCTAATCCACAGTACATATTCAAATTTTGTAATTTGTCAAATATATTGCATGGTTATGTCCCCACAGTCCAGGATCATAAATTGTATTTAGTTGTCGAGTCTCTTTAATCCTGAACAATTCACCAGCCTTTCTTTTTCTTTTTCTTTTTTTTTTTTTTGAGTTGGAGTCTCACTCTGTCGCCCAGACTGGAGTGCAGTGGCTGCTCCCGGCCACCACAGCCTCGACCTGCTGGGCTCCAGCGATCCTTCCGCCTCAGCATTCCAAGTAGCTGGAATTACAGGCACGTGCTACCACGCCCGGCTAATTTTTTGATTTATTGTAGAGATGAGGTCTCACCAAGTTGCCCAGGCGGGTCTCAAACCCGCGGACTCAGGCAATCCACTCACCTCAGCCTCCCAAGGTGCGGGATTACAGGCTGAGCCACCGAGCCCGGCTTCTTTTTTCTTTTTTTAGTGACAGGGTCTTGTTCTGTCATCCAGGCTGAAGTGGACTATGGACGCACGCCACAACATCTGGCTAATGTTTTAAATTTTGTAAAGATGATTTCACTATGTTGCCCAAGCTGATCTTGAACTCCTGACCTCAAGCGATCCTCCCACCTCAGCCTCCCAAAGCACCAGTATTAACAAGTGTGAGCTACTGCCCAGCCAGGCTTTTTCTTGACCTTGGCATTTTTGAAGAGTACAAGTCAGTTCTCTTGTAGAATGTTTCTCAGGTTCTTAGTTTGGATTTGTCTGGTGCTTCCTCATGATTAGATTCAGGTTTTGCAATTTTGGCAGAGGTGAGGATGTGTCCTTTAGTGCATTTTATCGGGAGGCACCTGAGGTCCATTTGTCCCACTATTAGTGATGGTCATTTCAGGTGCTTGGCTAAGGTGGTATTGGCTTCTCCACTGTAAATTTGTTATTTTTTTCTTAGTAATTAATAAGTTAATTGTGGGAGGTACTTTTGAGACTGTAAATATCCTGTTCCCTATTAAAGCATCATTAGTTTTAGCATCCACTGATGACTTTCTTTTTTTTGAGTTGGTGTATCACTTTGTTGCCCAGACTGGAATGCAGTGGCACACTCACAGCCACTGCAGCCTTAACTTGCTGGGCTCAGGTGATCCTTCAGCCTCAGCCTTCCAAGTAGCTGGAACTACAGGTGTGTCACCAAGCCCAGCTAATTTTTTGACTTAAAAATTTTTAATTTTAATTTTTCAGTTGGAGCCTCACTCTGTCGCCCAGGTTAGAGTGCAGTGGCATGCTCATAGCCACCGCAGCCTCGACCTGCTGGGCTCAGGCATTCCTTCCACCTCAGCCATCCAAGGCAGGTGCCACCATACCTGGCTAATTCTTTGATTTACTGTAGAGAGGAGGTCTTGCCAAGTTGCTCAGGCTGGTCTCGAACCTCTGGACTCAGGCAGTCCTCTTGCCTCGGTCTCCCAAAGGGCTGGGATTATAGGTGTGAACCACCGTGCCTGGCGATTTTTTGATTTATTGTAGGGATGAGGTCTTGCCAAGTTGCCCAGGCTGGTCTTGAACCCCTGGGCTCAGGCAATCCTCTTTCCTCTGCCTCCCAAAGTGCTGGGATTACGGGTGTGAGCCATCATGCCCTGCGATGATTTTCTAAATTTGCTGTTTCTCATTACTGGCATTCTATGAGGATTTTCCTTTCTCCCTCATTTATTTGCTCATTTATTTGCATCAGTGTGAACTTGTGAATTCTCATTTATTCACTTGATTAGAACCCATTTCTATTAATATTTCATACTCCAATTATCCAGGTTTGTCCAGTTGGTACCCTTTCAAGCTGCTGCCTGTATTCCTTTGATATATTCACCTCATCCTTGAACACAAGCTGTTGCAGACTCTTCTTGTATTTGACCTACCCCAGCCTGGAATCAGCTATTTCTTCAAGGAGCCCTGGTTTCTTTTAGTGGAGAATGGTAGTCAGAAACCCAGATCTCTAGGGGTGCTTGTTGCTGTTAGTGTGTCATTGCTTAGACACATCAATAGCTTTGTCCGCCTCTCAGCAGTCAAAGCTAGGAAAGTGTGTGGTGTGTGTGTGACCTTGAGTTCATACTGCTATCTAAAGTCCAAACCCCAGAGTTTAGTCTAGCCACCCCGCCATCCGTGTGTATAACCCCGTTATCTAACGGTGGCTCTAGGGATTTGACTTTTCAAAAGCAGTATTTATAAACGAGGTCTGCTTAGCTCCTGTGTGTATATCTATGAGTACAAATGTGCTGTGATTCTACCTCCTGTCTCTCTTAGTCTTTGTCTCTCTGCTTATGCATATGCATAAGTTTCTGTCATTCCTTGCCTCAGTTTTTCTGCTGCCTTTGTATCTGGATGTAATCCAGACCCAGCGTGCATTTTTATTGTAATATCTGTGGAGTAGTTTTATTCTTACTGTTTTTCAGTTAGGTGGTTGAGTTTAATACTTTCTATATGTCTAAAGCCCTCAAAATAACCTGGTTTTTAAGTGGGTGGCCCTCACTGATCATGCTATGGGTCAGTGACTTTCAATCAGAAGAAAGACTTCCCCAAATTCTCACTATAGAGCATCCTCTGTTCTCATCCGAGCTTCCCTGGGTCCCTGAGTAATCATGAGAAAGTCACTTGATCTCTCTGGGTCTCATTGTAAGACTTCCTGCCACACAGCACAGATGTGAGGTCAGGCACTCTATTATTGAGGAGAAAAGTGAAATAGCCAGCTAAATAATAACATTTTATAATATAATTAATTATGTAATAAGTGATAACCAAAAGAATTATCCCCCATTCCAACTGGTGATATATCAATTGTAATATCACATGATAGACTGAACCAAAAAAATAAAAGCTTTCCATTGTTCCAGACTCTCAATGGTGGACTTGATGGTTAAAACCCAAGTTCCACTTGGTTTACCAGGAGAAGTCCTCCTGTCAAGGAATAGAAAGATGATTAGCGGTATTTCCTTAGTCCATTTGATATCCCTCTTGAAGACTAGGAGGTGGTTACAGAAGGAAACACGTGGAATATGCCAATCAGCAGCCACATCTGCTGAGATTTCCTGACTTCTCTCCTCAAACCCAGCCATACAACTTTTTAACCTGAACCCGTTATCTGTAAAGCCTCCGTCTGATGGAGGATGGGGAGCTTTGGGGAATTTTTTGACCTCACCAGAATCTCTACCAGTCTTCCAAATGGACTCCCAACCTCTCCCCACTCCTACTGGTCTTAACACCATTCCTTGGGTTGGCATTCAAGGCCATCTAGCTCCTGTCTCCACCTCCTACAGTGTGCAGGGGATCCAGAGCCAGACTTGCAGGGCTTGGATTCCAGTCCTGCCTCTTACGAGCAGGACTGGGAGTTATTTACTCTGTCCATATCTCAGTTTCCTCATCTGTAAACGGGAATGATGATGATAATACCTAGCTCAACAGGTTATTACCTGTGCAGGAATTGATTAATATATGAAAAGCCCCTAAACAGTGCCTGGCATATAGTAATTTTAGACCATCGCCCGCCCAACCCCCCTTTAATCCATTCTCCACAGCTTCCGGTGTTAGAGCATAAATTGGTTTATATCAGTCCTCTGCTCACCGCCTCCAATGGCTTCTCATCCTATTTGGAGAAAAAGTCAAAGTCAATGAGTGGACTCTAAGACCCTGCAAAACTTGGACTTCCTGGTACCGCTCTGACCTTGACTCCTACCAGCTTCTCCCCTGTGCCTGTGCTCCAGTCCTTCTGTCTTCAGATGTTGCCTCCTCTGGGGGACCTTCCCTGACCACTGTGTTTTTTGTAACCACCCTCCCCACCACACACATCCTAACCCCCTTCCCTGCTTGCTTTTTCTCTGTGGGGATATATTTACCTACACATTTTGTTGTCTGTCTTCTCTCACAAGAATGTAAAGCTCCCCGAGGGTAGAGCTTTTCACTGATTTTATGTATGTGTTTTTGAGACAGTGTCACTCTGTCACCCAGGCTGGAATGCAGTGGTGTAATCATAGCTCACTGTAGCCTCAAACTCCCAGGCTCAAGCAGTCCTCCTGCCTCAGCCTCCCTAATAGCTGGGACTAGAGGTGTGAGCCATGTACCTATTAATTTGTATTGGGTATTTTATGGCTGTATCCTCAGCTCCTAAACAGAGCTTGGCACATAGTAGACACTCAATAAATGTTTGCTGAGTAATAATTTGGTATATTAACTCTCAATCACAGTAGTTATTTATTTATGAAACATACCTTCCTAGGGGTGACAAATGCATTCAAACAAGTGTCATCTCATTAGTCAGATGTCCCCACTTGGGGTGACTGCCTAGAGGAGCTGTGTTAAGAAGAATTCGGAGCCGGGCTCGGTGGCTCAGCCTGTAATCTCGCGCCTTTGGGAGGCTGAGGTGAGTGGATTGCCTGAACCTGAGGGTTCGAGACCCGCCTGGGCGGCGAGACCTCATCTCTACAATAAATTAAAAAATCAGCCGGGCGTGGTAGCACATGCCTGTAATTCCGGCTACTTGGAAGGCTGAGGCGATCCTTTCGCCGGAGCCCAGCAGGTCGAGGCTGCGGTGGCCGGGAGTGGCCACTGCACTTCAGTCTGGGCGACAGAGTGAGACCCTAACTCAAAAAAAAAAAAAAAAAAAGAAGGATTCTGAGACTGCTTCTTGGCCAATCAAGAAAGTGTTATACTAGTGGTGTCTGCTATGGTGGTGTGGAGGTCTGAGAGCCACATACTTGTCAAACACAAATCCTTTTTACAGGTCCTCTTCTTTCTGAGCATGGACTGCCTTCTCGATTTGCCCAGCTCTTACTCATTTCTCAAACCCCTGCTCAAACCCTACCTCCTCCACCAAGCCTTTTCTAGCCAAATCAGTTCCCTGAGATTTCTCCCTGAACTCCCCTGTTGCTCATGCCTGGGTGACTTCCCTGGCAATGAGCTTTTCCTTTGCTGATGTGTGTGCCCTTACAGGGCAGCTCCTGTGCCTTATTCTCTCTAGTAACTTGCACTGTGCTGGACACTTGTAAGTTGTCCAAAAAACACTTGTTTTGGTCAGGCTTTTTTTTTTTTAGTTGGAGTCTCTGTCAGCCAGGCTGGAATGCAGTGGCACGATCATGGCTCACTGCAGCCTTGACCTCCTGGGCTCAGGCCATCCTGCCTCAGCCTCCCAAGTAGCTGGGACTACAGGTGTGTGCCACCATACCCGGCTAATTTTTTTTTATTTTTGTGCTGCCCAGGGTGATCTCAAATCCTGGGCTCAAGCAATTCTCCCTCTTTGACCTCCCAAAGTGCTGGGATTACAGGTGTGAATTCTTTTTCACCTGAAAAGAGGATTTTTTCCCTCAACGAATTTCTCTAGAGCACAAAAACCTTAAAAAAAAAAAAACAACAACCAAAAACTGCTGTTCTGTGGTATATTAAAAATGCACAGAAGGACCAACTCTTGAAGAGAGAGAAAAATTCTTCTCCCACTCGCCATGGACAGATGTGGGCCGCTGGAGCTGAGATGTGGAAGAAATAAAGTAGAAAAAAACCCTGGGAAAGTGACACTGGAAAAGCATCAATATGTCTAGTTTACTGAAAAATTCAGAAGGGAACTGAATGCTGCCCACCCCGACTGGCTTTGTGGAGGAGTTCTGGGCATCAGGCCCTCTTCTAGAGCCTGGGCCCGGCTGTCACACACAGGCTGTGGCTGTTACCGTGAGGTCAGACAATCCCAGCTAAAGAAAACAGAGCATTCAGCTCCTGGGGTTGGGGGTTGTCATGGGCGAGAGGAAGCAAGTGAGTGGGGAGCAGAGTGGTGGTGGGGTGGGCGCACTCCCTTCTAGCCCTCGGCCCCCGTTCTGTTCCTGGGACCCAGGTCAGGCTCCTGGTAACATCTGCACATTCATGTTTACAGAGAGGGAAGCAGCCCCGACTCCCATGCTGCACAGCCTCTTGGAGGTGGGAGAAGGACAACTGGTACACTCAAGTTTGCATTTCTACTCCGGGATTCCTGGAATTCAGCTCTCATCTCTGACCCTCCCCTCTTTCCTCCCTACCATGCTTAGCACTGGACCCCCCTTGCTCTACTACCCAGGCTGGAGTGTAGTGGTGCAGTCATCAACCTCCAACTCCTGGGCTCAAGCGATCCTCCCACCTTAGCCTCTTGAGGAGCTGGGATGACAGGTGTGAGCTACTGTGCCTGGCTAATTTTTTAATTTTTGTAGAGTTAAGGTCTCGTTTTGTTACCCAGGCTTGTCTTAAACTCCTGGGCTCAAGCGATCATTCCACCTTGCCTCCCAAAATGTTGGGATTACAGGCATGAGTCACCACATCCGGCTTATCCCTCTTCTTAATTCTTGGTCTTCCACCCTACTTACAAAGCATTTTAAGTTTTTCCATAGAGCCAAAGACCCCTTGCCCTCACCCCCATCCCTGCTCTCCTGTCCAGGTCACATCCTCACTTTCTCTACCTTCGGCAGGCCTTGGGAGGACAGACTGCATAGTGCCTGTCATCTTCTCCTGCTTCCTCAGAGCCCAAGATGGGGTCCAAGGGGGGAGGGGGGAGAGGGGAAGGTTCAGAAACTACCTATGGGGCAGAGTGTTCACTATCTGGGGAATGGGCCGCCTGAGACCCAATCCCCACCACTACATAATAAGTCCATGTAATAAATATGCATGTGTACCCCCGAATCTAAAATTAAAAAAAAAAGATGCGATCTAGAGGTTCCCTGAACCCACCAGCAGCAGGAAGAAACGACTAGGGGGTATAGCCTGGGGAGAGGGGCTCAAAATCAGAACACCTGGTTCTGGTCCTGGTTCCACTACTCACTTGCTGAGTGAACTTGGGCAAAACCTCTTCCCCCATGAGAAATGAAAGTACAACAATAATCATAGCTAATGCTTCCGGAGACCCAGGCATGTGCTAGGTTACGTGCTTCCTGTCCTTGGCTCTCAGTGAATTCTCACGGTAATCCTGGGGATGGGGACTGTTATAATTCCCATTTTCCAGATGAGGAAATGGAGGCTCAGAAAGTGCATGACTTGGATAAGGTGAGAAAGCTTTGTGCTGGAGCCTGGATTTGATCCAGGGACTCTGACTCTGGTGCCTTTCCTGTGCTATATACATGGACCTCCCTAAAGTAGCTTGCATCTCATGGAGCATGGACTATTTCCAGGAACTCTGCTGAGCACTTTGCAGCCATTCATCTCCTTCATCCTGGCTCTGTCTCATAATCTCACCTTGTGTCACCTAGTTGAGATATCTTCCTCTGGGTCTCCGCTGTGTCTCAGTAAATCCATCCCTTCCCCACATCTCACCTACTCTGGTTTAGTTCCTCATAACACTTTTTTTTTTTTTGTAGAGATGGGGTCCTGCTCTGTCGCCCAGGCTGGAGTACAGTGGCACAATCATAGCTCACCCCAGCTTCAGCTTCCCGGGCTCTAGTGATCTTTCCACCTCACCCTCCTGAGCAAGCACCACGACACCCACCTGATTTTTCAAAATTTTTGGTAGAGACGAAGTCTCGCTGTGCTGTCCAGGCTGGTTTTGAACTCTTTTCTCCTCGGCCTCCGAAAGTCCTGGGATTACAGGTGGAGCCATGGCTCCTGGCCCATAACACGTCAATGATGTGGCATCCACTCATCTGTTTATTTGTTATACTACCTGTCTCCCTGTCACGGAATATAAGCTTCTTGAAGGCTAAGACCTTATTGGTCTAGTCTATTGTCATATCTCCAATATCTCTGTTCCTGAATGGCACAAAGCAGACCCAATAAATATGTGTTAAATGAATGAATGAATTCTGACAACAGATAAGGAATATACCTGATTTGAATATAGAATATACCATTGATAATTGCATTTTACAGATAAGAAAACCAAAGCCCAGATGGAAAATAATTTGCAGTAGGTGATGGTGTATGGATCAAACCCAAGCAGGGAGCCTCCAGAATCTTCCAGGAGTCCTAATGGCTCCTCCCAGCTCCAAACCTGGAAGTGTGAAGGCTCTCAGTCTTTATCTTAGAGAGAGGGAATCTGTGAGCCAGGAGTGGGGAGGAAGGCTTTTGCTTGTTTTCCTTCTCTTTCTCCAGCAAGAGTGCAGAGGTTTGGACCCCTGTCGAGGCCAGACTGACAGGATTAGAGGAAACAGCTGGCCTGAGCCCGTGCCCTGCAGGAGGGAGCTCACATTCCCGGGCTCTGGGAGGGAGCAGCTCCCCACAGCCTATTCACATTCCAGGTCGGTCATTTTCCTGAGCCCAGATGTTTGCTAATGAGCTGGGGAGAGGGGCTTTCAGCCCTTAGCCCCAGCTCGGGGCCCCACATTACCTCGGTCCCAAGGGGCTGGCCCAGGGCCAAGAGGCTCTGGCCTCAGGCCCGTGCCCTGTGCCAGCCAGGCCTGTCGGGGCAGCTGGAGCACCGCTGCCAACCAGGTGCATCTCATCGAGCTTGGAGAGTCTGACGTGACAGGTTCTGCCCTTCCCGCTGGGGCCCTGCTACCCTGGGTCCCACTGGGACAGATCCCCACTGCAGCCTGATGGGGAGGAGCACTGAGGCAGGGCATGGGAGTGTGGACTCTGGTGGTGACAGGTCTGGGTTAAAGTCCAGGCTTTATCAGTCACTAGCAATATGGTCTTGGGCAGGTTCGCTGTATTTTCTAATGCCTCGATATTTCTCACCTGTAAAATGGTAACAACGATGGCACTGTGGTAAGGATTAGATAGATGCCTGCCCGAACGTACCTGTTGATAGATGTTATTGCCAAGTCACCTGTAGGCCTCCCGTTCACATGATGCCCCTCCCCCACAGTTACCGTTCTTCACCAGACTGAGGTGACCCCTGTGTTGGGGACAGTGGTGACCTGCACCGTCCCAAGGGCCCTGGCTGGGAGTAGTGGCTTCCACTCCTGGCTCTGTGACTGATCTGACAAGCTCATTCGGCTCCACAATTAGCTTCCTGCAGTGTGGGTGTGGATTCTCACACACCTTAGACATCCACCCCCGACCCTGTCCAGAGTCCACATGAAGAATGGTGGTGGTAAGCTTTGGCTGCAAAACAGTAGGCATCTCCTGAGTGCCTACTGTGTGCCGCCTAGTGAGGCTGGTTTCTGCAGCGGGGCTCATCCTACAGACATGAGCTGGTTGGCCACGTGACTTTGGGTTGAGTTCCCTAACCTCTCCTTAGGTCTTAGTTTTTTCACTTGTCAAGTGGGAATAACAATACTGTTTACCTTATAGATTGATTGCGGAAGTGAAAAGTGCTTAGAATGGGACCAGGCACATGCGAATTATTATAATTGTTACTCTAGTTACCATTATGGGAAGACTTATTGGTGCTATAAGATAGCAATGACTTCATTCAATCAAATGTGTTGTATCTCTCATTTGGCCCCGCCTTAAGCACGGGACCCTGAAATAAACACTTGCCCTCTGCCCTCCAGGAGTCCCCCCCCCCACCCCACCAATGCAGGAAAGAAATGTCCATAGCAATTCTAGAGGGAAATTAGCCTCAGTAGAAGCAGGATCCGTGAGCCAGGAGCTCACGGAGGAGGGGGAAGTTTATGCTCTCGAGGGTCTTGGGAAGGCTTTCCAGTGTGGTGCTTGAAGAAGGTCTCCCAGAAGACAAAAAGAAGGGAAGGGAACCCCAGGCAGAGGGAACAGCGTAGATGACAGCTAGGAGGCATAGAGATGCAGGCTGGATTTGGCGAGTGAGTACACTATGGGGTTCCCAGCAGGCCGCTAGGAGCCGCCAGGGGTGCTCGGCAACCTCATGACATCAGATGAGCAGGGCTGCGTCCATCTGGAAGCTTCCAGCCGGGCTACGAAATAAAGCAAAATCCCTCCCCCCACCACCGCCCCAATCGTGTCCCACGTGGTGTTCCTGGGCTGCTGGGGCGAAAGCTGTGCTTTCACTCCGTGGGGCACTCAGAAGTGAGAAGGCACGACCGGGATCCACCCGGGTGCCCGCTGATGCGACGGGCGACCCTCCCCTCCACCCCAAGGCGCGGCTGGATGCCGGCCCAGCGCCAGAGGAGTGAGTTCCTTGCTGGCGTTCTAGCTCCTAACCGTTCTTCCTGGGGCTCTCGGGCCCTTCTCGGGATGCTTGAGCCAAGCGCCCGGAGCGCTCGGAGGTCGAGAGACAGTGGGCGGAGGGTGAGCGACCCAGGGTACCGACGGCGCGGCCTGGAGCCGGGGAGCGGGTGGGGGGCGCGCCGCGGGGCTGCGGACTGAGGACGCCCTCGTGGTGCTGGCGGCGCTGACGGTCGCGGGGCAGGTCGGCGGTGCCCAGTTCCCACCTAAAGGACACCTCCACCTTGAGCACCTCGCGTCCTGGCACGGCCTGACGGCCCAGTCTCGGGACAAGTCGGGCGAAGAGAAAGAAGGCGCAGAGAAAGAGGCGCCGCGGCGGGGCGCTTTCGGGCGCCGTCGGGGCGCAGGAGCCGGGCCAGGGAGCGGGCCGGGGCGGCCCGGGAGCGGAGGGGCGGGGGACCGCGGCGGGCGGGGAGGGGCCCGGGGCGGGGAGAGGATCCGAGGCGGGGCGGGGAGCGGGGCCCGGGCCCCGGCGGCCGCGGCGCCCCCTCCTGCGCGCCCGGAGGGAGCGGCCGCGCGCCCGCCCGCTCTTTCTCTGCGCGTCCCTCCCCTCGCTGCCCCCGCCCTCGCTCCCTATTTGGAGCGGAGACACCCTGACGTCGGAGCCGCCCGGCTCGCCGCTCCCCCGCGCCGCGCGCCCGCCCGGGGCCGCAGACGGCGCAGCGCAGCCCAGCCGAGCCTCGGGGCCCCGCCTGCCCCGCCGGCCGCCTCGCCCAGCCTCCCGGGCGCCCGGCCCGCGACCCCGCACCAGCTCCGCGGGACCCGGCGGACGCGCGCGGTGAGTCTCGCCCCGGCCGGCGCGCGGGCGCCCGGCTTCCAGAGGCTTCGGCCGCGGGGGCGGCGCCGCGCCCCCGGCCCGGCGCCCCCCGGCGCGCCCGCGGCGGCGGGCACCGGGCGGAGGCGCCGCCGCCTCGCGCGGGAGCTCGGGGGCCGGCGGGCGCCTCGGGACGCCGGCGCGGGTGGCCGGGCACCGCTGCGCCCGGAGCCCGATCCCAGCCTGGCCTCGGGGGCGCGTTTCTGGGTCGGAGTTTCCGCCGCCTGGGAGAGGAGGAGGGCGCGGCGCGGCTGGGCGGGCCGGGGGCTCCGTGTCCCCGGCTGTGCCCGGGCCTCGCCGCGCTGCGCCCAGCCTCCCCGGCCCCTCTCTCCGCCTGGGTCTCCCCGTCTGCGTGCCTGTCTCTCCGCCTTCCCCGTCTGTCCCTCTCCGTGTCTCCCTCTGCCTCCGTTTCGCTTTCCCTGTGCTTGTGCCTCTGTCTTCACGTCTCCCCGCCTCTCTGGCCGCCTCTGTGGGAGTCTCGCTGTGTCTGCGCTTCTCCCTGACCCCCGCCCTCCGATCCCCACAAGCCCCCGGCGTCGGAGGCTCGCCCTCCTCCCCAGCCCCGGTTGGGGTCACGAATAGTTTCCTAGACCGGGTGAAAGACGCCCCCCGCCTCCGCCCGCCCCCGGGGCTTGGCCCGGTCATCCCCCTGGAATTGAGTCTGGGGCAGGGAGAGGCAGCCTTTCCAGGGCTCAGTTTTCTGAAGAATTCCACCCCCGCGAGGCAGTCTGGACGGCAGGCCCCTGCTGCCGGCCACCTGCCCGGCCCGCTCCCAGGGTGGGGCGATTCTGATCTTTTACGAGCCGCGGCCTAGGGGGCAGCCGCCTGCCTCGGCGGGCCGGGGTTGGCCGGCATCCGGGGAGAAGGCCACACTTCCCGGCTTCCTGAGACCCTCGCCCAGCTCGAGGCCACCAGCCTGTAACTAGGGGCACCCCGGGAAAACAGGTCAGGACTGGAGGCCAAAGACTGGGCACTGGCGTGCAGGGCCGGCGGGGAAGGAAGCAGTTGGTCAACGAGGAGCCCCTCACCCTTTGTTACTGTGGAGCGCGGCCTCCCGAGTCTCCCCCAGATGCTGGGGCTGCTTGGGTATGGCGCACCTCGAGCTGGGGCCAAAGAAGAGGCAGGGCTGCGTGTTTCCTATGTGACCCCCACCCCTCTCCATCCACCCCTCCTCGCAGGACCTCTCCCTCCGGGGCCTGTGTGCTGCAGAGGTGGACAGGGGAGTGGGTGTTCTGCCTCAGCCAGGGGTATGGCCTCCCGGTCTTAAAGTGGAATTTCAGAGTGGGTTTCGCTTTCCCCCGCCCCAGCCCCCAGGGTCGGAGGCTGCCGGGCGGGCAGGGCTGTTGGTGAGGTCTGCAGGGGGACTTCTGCTGAGCAGATGTGCAGGCCGGCCCTGCAGCAGCTCATTAGCATGGGTTTGTTTTGGAGACTGGCTTGGGCCTGCGGGCAGGAGGGTCTGCGGGCAGGAGGGCTGTGGCCAGGTTGGGGGACCTGCAAAGAGGTAGCCAGGGCTGGAAGGTGGGGCTGCCTGGCAGAGGGCTGAAGGAAGGAAGGAAGCTGCCCTGCGGGGGGACTGGGGTTGTGGAGTCGCAGCCGCCTTAAGCAACACTTTGGAGCCAGACTCCTCCTGAGGGCATCTGCTAAAATGGACATTCCCAGGCCCTGCTGCCTGTTTTACAGGTGGCAAACGTGGGGCTCAGGGAGGTGAAGCAGGTGGTCCGTGGCTCGGTTTGTAACCATTAGACTACCTTGCCTCCAGGCACACAGTGAGCTAATGGATGGGCTTTGTCCAGAATTCACACTTGGACCCCAGAGTGGGCCCAGGAGACCTTGATGGACTGACCAGGGCCAGGGTCTGACCCAGGCGAGCAGGGAGCCCCAGGCCTGACAATGCCTTGCCCCTTCCCAGAGTGACATTTTCAGTTGCACCACTCAAGGAAGTCCCTGTACTCATTCCAAGACCCGGAGCCATCGCCCCACCCTTGCCGATCCCCAAGCCTAGGGCTGCGGCCTTAACCGCCGCACCCTCTGTGCCCAGCAGCTGCTCAGCCTGGCAGCCGTGCAGAGCCCACTTGCTCCAAGTTGGATTCCAGAGGAGGCCGATCTTATCAGGGCACCGGGGTTGCAGTCAGTGATCTGAGTGGGACCTCCTTCCCAGTTCCCGCTGTGGGGTAGCATTGCCTGACAGCTTATGAAATCACTTCCCAGCTGTCATCTCATCTGCTTGAGATTCCCCTCAAGGTTTTCCCTAAATCCAGTTTCACTGAGGCAGATGCAACCCAGATTAAGATGTTCCCAGGACCCACCCAGGATCCGGTAGGAGGGAGGAGCCAACAGGAGCAGGCAGGGGCCAGGGAGGGTAAGAGGCCCAGGATAACAGGTTCTGTGACAGGTGACCTCTCCAGAGGTCTTTGTGTGCTCTTCAGTCTAATTTTCACAGCTGCCCTGCGAGCTGGGTTATCATCACTATCCCCCCACTTTGCAGATGAGGAAACCAAGGCACCGAAAGACTAAGGTGGCTGGGCTAGAATTTGAAGCCTGTGATAACTGTGGAGAATGGAAGCTACCCAGACCCTGCCCTTGGTGCGTGGTTGGGGCATGACAGAGGGGAGAGGCAAGGAAGGTGAGCATGCAGCCTGAAAAGCCACTAACCCCACATGCTCATTGTACATATTGCAATGTTGCCTGAATGCCGGGCCTACAGGTGGAAACACCCGGCCCAGTCATGCGGAAGGGTTCTCAGAAGAGGCTATATGGAAGTAGGCGCTGCAACTGGGAGGGAGAAGCCCACCCTTCTGCCAAGGACTTGCCACTCTGCCCTCCACGGCTCCCCTACCGACTGGCTGCTGGGAATGGCCACAGGACAGGCCGGGTGTGTGTGTGTGTGTGTGAGCTTGTGTGGGAATGCACTTTCCTGTGTGTACACAGGCATGCTTATGTGTGTGTGTATTATGATATGTTCATAGGGACTCAGGGGTGTGGAGTACACCTGCTTTTGGTGTATGTGAGACTCAAGTGAGTGGCTATACTCTACCTTGAAAATTCTGGTGTACCTGGCCTTGAGGGACCCTGAGTATGCAGACTTACTCAAAAGAGGGAACGGGGAGTGATTGTGTATTTGTTAGAACAGATCGACTCTGCCCTTCAAAGGGTTTCGCTGTCAGTGGGAGTAGAGAGGTGCTCCTTGAAATCTAGCTCCCTCTGGTATATTTAGGGTGTGTTTAGGAGGCTATTCCGGGCACTGGGATCCAGGCAGTGGGGCTGAGGGCCCCAGGCAGTGGTGTTTTTCATGGGAAACCCTCTCCGGAGGGGCTGGGAGGCTGTTGCTCCTGACCTGACTGGTCCCCAGAATCATGTGGTTAGGCCACAATCCAGACCTGGGGATCAAACATCAGAGCTGGGCGTGGGCAGCTGAGTTTGTTTTTTTTTGAGTCGGAGTCTCACTCTGTTGCCCAGGCTGGAGTGCAGTGGCACACGCATGGCCACCCCAGCGTCGAGCTGCTGGGCTCTGGCGATCCTTCCGCCTCAGCCTTCCAAGTAGCCGGAATTATAGGTATGCGCTACTGTACCCAGCTAATTTTTGATTTATTGCAGAGACATGGTCTTGCCAAGTTGCCTGGGCTAGTCTTGAACCTGGGGGCTCAGGGAATCCACGCGCCTCAGCCTCCCAAAGTGCTGGGATTACAGGCTGAGCCACCGAACCCAGCCCCCATCTGAGTTTTGGACGAGCATCTCAGGGAAAAGGCCTCCAGGCCTGACCCTGAAGCCTGCATTCCTGCCGCCCTACCTCCCTGGCTTCCCTAAGGGGCCTGCTGAACCAAGGCTTCCAGGGAGGCCACCAGGGCAGGTCTACCTTCATCCCTGAAGTGGGAGATATGGGTGGGTCACTGCCTTGACTTGTGCCTCAGTTTCCACAGTGGTCAGCGGTACCCCTCTGGGACTTCCTTTCTGTGGGTGGCAGCTGAGAATGTGTCAGACGTTTGCAGGAGGCTGCTGAGGAACCGGAGGGTTTGGATTTGGGAGTGACCTGTGGGTGGGGGTGGGAAGAAGGCATCCACCTGTGCTAAGGATGCCCCCTTTGAGCCTCACAGCTCCCCTGTGAGGAAGGTTAGTGTCATACACACCTTTACTGAGGCTCTGAGAGCCAGCGTCTGTCGCGGCCACCGGACAGTTTGCTAGTCGGGAGTGGGATTTGAACTCTGGTCTGTGGGGCCCCCAAGCTTCCAGCTTGGGCAGTGGCTGAACACCAGAGTGCTGCTAGGAATGAAGGTGAGTCCACGGGGGCAGTGGCAGCATCCTAACGCCAGACTCCATTCTTTCCTGCTTCTTTCTCTTTTGTGAACCTTTTTACCTTCTAGTGGAGCAAAGAGTTCATCTGCTACTGTCCAGGTTCAAATCCTGATTCTCCTACTAAGTAATTGTGTCAGCTTCAAGCGAGTCTTCTAACCTCTCTATGCCTCAGTTTCTTCACCTGTAAATGGGGGAAGGAGTCGGATCTGTCTCCTAGGGTTGTTATAAAGACCCAAATATGAGAGGGGAACCCCCCAAATATGGGCATTACTTTTTGGAGGGTGGGCCTCTCGTACAGGCTTCCCCTGCTAGGTTAGTGTTCTAGGAACCCATTGGCATCAATGTAGCAGCTAGTATTGTTGTGAGAGACTGCCTTCAGCTTCAGTGAATCTTTTCTGGAGATTCTTGCAACCGTTTGCCCATTTCATGTGTGATTCACAAACGCATCTACCACACTGAGTGTTCCGCAGTTTTTGACCCAAAACGGTATGGCCCCCATGCCCTGCTCTCCCTGTTCACCTGATCTCGCCCTGAGTGACTTTTGTTTCTCCAGTGAAAAAAGTCCTCAAAAGGAAACGTTTTGCCAGTGTAGAAGAGGCGAAACAAAAAATGACAGGAGCACTGAAAGACATCAGAATTGACGGGTTCAAAAACTTTTGAGCAGTGGAAAACGTGTCTCGATGGATGTATTGAATCAAACGGAGAGAACTTTGAAGGTGAAGTTTAGACATGTAAGAATAGATACACAACTTTTAATAAATAAATTCCATTTTGGGGGAATATATATATATATATATATAAATGAATATAGTCATGCGCTGCATAATGACAGGCCCTGGCCATGACGGTGGTTCCATAGAATTGTAATCCTGTATTTTCACTATGCCGGTTCTACGTTTAGATACATAAATGCTCACCGTTGTGTTACAGTTGCCTACAGTACTCAGTACAGTCCCATGCTGCACAGGTTTGTGGCCTAGGAGCAACTATACCATGTAGCCTAGGCGTGGAGTAGGCTTTACCTTCCAGGTTTGTTTGAAGACCCCCCACAATGTTCGCACAACTGTGAAGTCAGGTAACAATGAATTTCTCAGAATGTATCCCCTTGGTTAATGGTTAAGCCCTTACCTTGACAATCACTGCAATCCTGTGTTTAATCCAGAACTAAGAACCTCTACTGTCCCCCCAACAGCCATCCTGAAACAATGGCACCCTCTTCCCCCACCTCCCTGGACCTCCCCTCAGGGTTGACCTGAGTGGGCAGAGGGTCCAGGCCCCAGCTACAGGGGGCTGAATGGCCAAGGGCAGGGACCTTGGGACAACCTGTCTACAAAGCAAGGGACTTGGCCTGGTTATCTCCAGCCTCCCCCCGTCCCCCCATGTCCTCCCTCCCCGTTGCTTTCTGGGAGTCCCATGACTTGCTGTGTGACCTTCGGGCCGGGGAGGAAGGGTTGAGAATTTGGGCGAGGCTCTCAAAGCTCAGGAAGGAAGGTCCGATGATTGCTGCTTAAAATAATAAATTAACTGAGTTGCTGCTAAAAAAAAATTTGTTTAAAAGCATAAACCAATAGAAAATAAAACCTAGACCGGGCTCGGTGGCTCTGCCTGTAATCCCAGTACTTTGGGAGGTGGAGGTGAGAGGCCTGCCTGAGCCCTTGGGTTCGAGACCAGCCTGGGCAACTTGGCGAGACCTCACCTCTACAATAAATAAAAAATTACTTGGGCGTGGTAGTGCGCACCTGTAGTTCCGGCTATTTGGAAGGCTGAGGCGGAAGGATTGCTGGAGCCTAGCAGGTTAACATTGGGGTGGCTGTGAGTGTGCCACTGTACTCCAGCCTGGGCGATGGAGTGAGACTCCAACTCAAAAAAAAAAAGAAAAGATAACCTAGTGACCAAGAGCCCACCTCACTGGTGGGGTGAAGAACTCATGGGTTCTTCTGGCCTGGGCTGGAGGGCAGGAGGAGGTGGGTGCGTCTTCATGGCAGATGCATGTGGGAGAGACTTCACCTGGCATCTTTGTTGCCTCCCGTTCCAGCACAGCCTTGGCTGGGATGCCTGCCCAGCCCTTCCCATGATCCCCTGGGGGAAGAGAGCTGACCTTGGTGGGTGCCTGCTAGGTGCTGAGTACTTTCACTTAATCCTCCCAGTTCTTCTCCAAGGAAAGTTCCATGCTCCACATTTTAGGACCGAGGAAGGTGGAAGTCACGCAGCTCCTAGGTGCAGGGGGGCTGGAAATCCAACATTGGTGACTCCAGGGTCCAGGCAGCTGGTAGGAGCCCAGGCGGAGTGCTGGAGCTCAGGGCTGCTGACCTGGGGAGGCTGGGTGTGGCCCCAGTGCCCTGCTGAGAGCCTGCCAGGGCCTAGTGTGGTGGGCTTCAGAGCCCCTCTGTGGGCATGGCTAGCCCCTTTGAGGAACTCAGCTGTGCACCACAGAGGGCAGGAGGTAAGGGAAGTGGCCTTCTGCCTCAGTTTATCTCCTTTCTCCTCAATTTATGCCACAGCCTGACCCTAATAAGCAGCTCCTGAACATCCGGCCAGCAGCCTCCTCCAAGACCTCACTGTCATCTCATCTCCCGGCGAACCTCGTTATCAGCCTCAGCCCCAGTCTCAGCTCCTGACCGGTTGCCTCCATTCTGATCTCTATAATCCCAACTCCGAGTCAGACTCAGGTGCTGGTCTCCAGGGTACTTTCGTGACAACCCCAATCTCCCTTTCAAATCCTACTGAAATTCCCTGTCCATAGTCACTCCTCAGCCCCACCTGACCCGTCATTCCTGAGGAAGCGAGACTGTGTCAGACACAGGACAGAGCCCCTGGAGCTCTCTGTATAGGGGGCTTCCGTGGGTCTCTAGGCCCCCTCCAGGTGTGCTGTGGTCAGACCCTGACTTAGAGGCTAATTCTCTGGGGAGGGCAGAGGGCCTGTAGGGGTGAGGAAGCCTCTTGGATGTCATGCTTGTTGAAAATCAGTCTGGTTGCCAGCTAGGAAGGAGTCCATTCTGTTTTGTTAGGATGTGGTTGTACTGAAAACACGGGCTTTGTGAGCGGGACCGGAAACGTGTGGGTGAGAGCTGGATCATGACAGGAACTCATCTGGGAGGAGGGCAGCCTGTGCTACCTCACCTTCAGCTTTCCCCTGGACAGGGGCAGGGCTCATCCTGGCATTCGGGTCCTAAGAGAGGGAGACCTCCTGCAGGGGATGGGTGAGGCAGGACACAGTGGATGGGTGGCAGAGTGCCCGGAGGGGGCTGCAGCCCTGCAGGCTGGCCCTGGTCCTCCCTGGGAACCCTGCTCAGCCGGCCTATTTTGAGACCTCCTCCCTGGATACTTTACAGAGCACCTGCTGCCGCTACCCCCACCACCCAGGGGAGAATTGTCCCGAATGGGATGCCCAGTCCCAAGCCGCCAGACCCTTGGTGCTGGGCTTCTGGGGGGCCCGTAGGATGGAGACCTGGCCCCTCCTCCTGATTCAGCTTCACCCAGACCCCTTGGGAGATAGTCCCAAGACACAGAATCCCAGACTGTCTGAGCTGAAATGGCTCCCCAGGCCGGCTGCACATTAGAGCCATCCAGGAAGCCTGTTAAAAACACAGAATCCATCCCTCCCTGGATCTTTCACTCCACCAGTCCCCAGGGAGTTCCTTTTACAGGTGGGGAAACAGGCCCTGAGGGTCCTGGCTACACAGCATGTGTGGATCCAGTGCCTTGTCCTCAGAGGACTTGCCCCCCCCCCTCGCAGGCACCACCGTTTCTGAATCTTTCTGGAGTCTCCCCCCACATGCTTTTTGAGGTGGGGGTGTGGGTGAAACCTCTGGAAGATAAAGCTGGGCAACACCGGGAGAGTCCACAGACTGCCCTGCAGCACCACCTTCTGGCAACTACTGGCATTGTTTTATTGTGGCGCTCCATCCTTCTGTACTCTAGGAATTGAATTTGCCCCTGGTCCAGTGCTTGGTTTGACTCAGGAGTTAGGATGTGGCTGGGGTAATGCTGTGTGCAGTGGGCTCGAGCTCTGGGGGGCCATCCTAGAAATAAATATTGTCTGGGTCGGAGTCCGTATTTTTGGCCCGCGGTCCAGCCTGGTGGCATAAGAATTCATGGCACCGTGAAGGCTGAGGTCAGCTTTTCAAACGCCAGGATCCTGACAACTGTGGCAGTGGCTTTCCGGGAAACATGGCAGGAGGCTGGGCCCCCAAGGGCTGCGTGGGCAACTTTTTGTATGTTTTCCTGGATGATCCACAACATCAAAGCAACAAAGGCGGCAATAAGTGTTGGACAACACTTACGAATGACAGCAGTCCTGGACCATGCACAGTACCACCATTGCACAGAGATAAAAAGTAATGTGCTTAACGCAACACAGCGACATTAATGAACTCATCTGGAATGTGTATTATCCGCTAGGCTCATTTACTCTTCCTGATACCCATCTGATGCAGGTACTATTCACAGCCTCGGTTGGAGGCTCAGAGAGGAAAGATCACTTGTCCAAGGTGGTATTTGGTTAGTAGGTGGGTGAGCTGGGATTTGAACCAAGGATCAGGTGCCAGAGCCCATGTTGTAACACCTCCGTCCCCTACCGCCCAGGCGTCCCCGGGTCCTGCTGTGCCTCACCTGGCACCTGTGCTCAATTCTAGGGCTCTGGAGGCCACGGGCATGATGCTTCGGGTCCTGGTGGGGGCCGTTCTCCCTGCTATGCTCCTGGCTGCCCCACCACCCATCAACAAGCTGGCGCTGTTCCCGGACAAGAGTGCCTGGTGTGAAGCCAAGAACATCACCCAGATCGTGGGCCACAGCGGCTGTGAGGCCAAGTCCATCCAGAACAGGTGGGACCCGGGAGCAGGTGGGGGGACGAGGAGGGGGCCTAGGAGGGAGGAGGAGGACCAGGGCTGCCCGTCTCGGCCTCCCCTGCGGTGACACCGGCGTGGCAACCTCTCCTCCCGCAGGGCGTGCCTGGGACAGTGCTTCAGCTACAGCGTCCCCAACACCTTTCCGCAGTCCACAGAGTCCCTGGTGCACTGTGACTCCTGCATGCCAGCCCAGTCCATGTGGGAGATTGTGAGTACCGCCGGCCTAGGGCCTGCCCAGCCTCGGCCCAGAGCCTGCCCCGGCCTTGGCCTTTCTCTAGGCTTCTGCATTACAGCAGGTGGCCACAGTGCTTAGCAAGGCCTCCCTGTGTGCAGGGTGCAGGCCTGGGATACAGATGTGGTCCTCGCCACGGGATGGCTCACAAGTCTGACAGCACCGTGTGCAGGACGGGGGTCCTCCTGATGGCACTCGTGGGCTGAAATCCTCTTGGTGGTGGCCTCCTGTCGTTCTCGGATGAGAACCAACCTTTGCCACGTCCACGAGCCCAGCATGGTCCGACTCCCCAGCCTTCTAGCTCCATCCTGCCTCTTGTATTCCTTCCTAGCTCCAGACTTGACACTGACTCGCCTCCTTTCGGGCCCTTGTGTCTTTTCAGCACCCTACCATCACAGGGCCTTTGCACATGCTCTTTTCCCTGCTTGGAATGCCTTTCTTCTCATCCTCCTCCCCACCTAGTGAACTTCTGTTCGTTCTCCTGCTCTTGGCTCAAGTGTCATCTCCTCGGGTCCCCTTTCCGGACCCCTGACTGGGTCACATCTCTGTCCTCCCAGAGCACTGCGTGCCTCCACTTTGAGTATCTGTCGCATCTGCCGTCTTCCACCTGCATCTGGGGAACTTTGGCAAGTCTCTTTCCCCCGCTAGACTCTGATTTCCTTGAGGGACCATGTCTGTCCTTGTGTCCCCAGGGCTGGCATGGGGTGGGCGCTCTGTGGAAGGAAGAAAAGGGAGGGTGGGCAAAAGGTGGGCGGAAGGAGGGAGGCTAGACCCGATGACGGTAGAAGAGCAAGAGGCAAGGCCAGGCGTGGTGGTTCACACCCGGAATCCCAGCACTTTGGGAGGCTGAGGCGGGAGGATTGCTTGAGCCCAGGAATTCAAGACCAGCCTGGGCAACAGAACAAGACCCCATCCCTACAAGTGATTAAAATTTAAAAAAAAGCTGAGCATGGTTATATGCGCCTGTAGTCCCAGCTACGTGAGAGGCTGAGGTAGGAGGATCACTTGAACCCAGGAGTTTGAGGCTGTGGTGAGCCATGATCGTGACGCTGCTTTTTAGCTTGGGTGATAAAGTGAGACCCTGGTCAAAAGAAAAGGCAAATGGAGCCGGGCCTGGTGGCTCAGCCTGTAAGCCCGCACCTTGGGAGGCTGAGGTGAGTGGATTGCCTGCGCCCACGGGTTCGAGACCCGCCTGGCGAGACCTCATCTCTACGATAAATCAAAAATTAGCCAGGCGTGGTAGCGCGTGCCTGTAGTTCCAGCTGCTTGGAAGGTTGAGGCGGAAGGATCGCTGGAGCCCAGCAGGTCGAGGCTGCGGTGGCCGGGAGCGGCCGCTGCGCTCCAGTCTGGGAGTGAGACTCCAACTAAAAAAAAACCAACAGAAAACAGGCAAATGGAATTCCTTCAGGGTGAGCCTCAGCTGGGCTGGGGGCTTGGGATGGGGCTCAGAAGGGATGTCTGAGCTCAGATCCACAGACTGAGTGGAATTTACTGGACAGAGGTTGGGGCAAGCAGTGGGGGGGTGGACTGGTCAAGAACCTTCTAGGCAGAGGGACCAGCATGTGCAGTCTCTGAGGCCGATCAGGCAGCCCAGAGCTGGTGGGAGCGGTACAAAGTTAGGGGCACAAAGGCCGGCCAGTGGTACCTGCAGGTCCTGGGTGGCCTCAGCAAGGGGTCAGGATTTTTCCCTAGGTGCAGTGGGGAGCCCTGAGGGGTAGCTAAGCAGGGGAGGCCATATTGGATTTTCCCCAGGGGCTCTGTGGCTGCCGTGGGAATGGCTAGAAGGCGGCGGGATGGGATGTTGTGAGGAGACAGTCTGGTGGCTCCTGCAGGGGCCAAATCCCAGCCCACCCCGCCCCCCCATGGGACTGTAGAACTCACCAGGGTATCAGGTAGGCTCTGGGATTCTTGGTCCCGGGAGGAAATATTATTACGCCTGGGCCTTCGGAAACACCCCTCCCTTCTCTCCTGCCATCCCAGGTGACCTTGGAGTGCCCCGGCCACGAGGAGGTGCCCAGGGTGGACAAGCTGGTGGAGAAGATCTTGCACTGCAGCTGCCAGGCCTGCGGCAAGGAGCCCAGCCACGAGGGGCTGAGCGTCTACGTGCAGGGCGAGGACGGGCCGGGCTCCCAGCCTGGCCCCCATCCCCACCCCCATCCCCACCCCCACCCTGGCGGGCAGACCCCCGAGCCCGAGGACCCTCCTGGGGCCCCCCACACCGAGGAAGAGGGGGCTGAGGACTGAGGCCCCCGACTCTTCCTCCCCTCTCATCCCCCCGTGGAAAGCTGGGTCTCACCCTCCCGGGAGGAGTTGCGGGGAGCGGCCGAAGCCCCTCCTTTGGCACTGGCTGGACTTGGATTCAGACTTGGACTTGGAATGCTGCCCTGTCGCCATGGAGATCTGAAGGGGGGGTTGGAGCCAAGCTGCACAATTAATGTATTCAAGAGTGGGGGGAGAAAGCGGAGGTCTTCGGGTCTCTCTTTTGGAGGGGAGGTCTCTTCCTGTCTGCCTTCTAGAGATGTGCCCTTGGGAGGGGGAGGAAGTTGGCTGAGCTGCTGAGGTGGAGGTGAGGCCATCCAAGATGGCATGAGCCAGGCCAAGGCCCCTGTGGCCCCTGCTGGGGCAGGGTCCCTGGGGGTGCAGCTGGGCTCCAGGGCTGAGGGTGGTGGGCCTCTTGCCAGCCTCAACCTTGAGGGCAGTGCTGGACCAGGAAGACCATTGCCAGAAGCAGGAAGCTCCTGCCCTACAAGTTCCCCCAAAGGTCCCCACCCCACTCCCCGTCCCCAGGGAAGCATCTCCCTAGTGGCACTGAAGTGGCCCTCCCTCGATGGAGTGGTTTGGGAGTCAGGCCTGGGCAGGACCCTGCTGACTCATGGCACCAGAGCTGGGAGCCAGACTTTCTGGGCCTTTCTCTGGCTTCCGTGGCTTACCTGGCAGAGGGAGGGGAAGAGGGAGAGGAGCCTTCCTGGGGCTAGGGGGAGAGGGATGGTCCCCCCAGACCATCACTGAAGAGCATCTCCCCCCATTAGAGATCTTAGTGCCTTCCACTGACCCCCAAGTTCTGGGTCCCTCAGCTGATGGAGTTGGCCCCACCCTCTTGGGGCAGCTCTTTCTAAATATCTGATGAGGGGGGTGGTGGTGGTGGTGGGAGGGTTTTCTCCCTTAGCCAGAGGCCTCACCTCCACCTGGGTGGGCTGGACTCTGGCTGAGCCTCAAGGAACTCCAGGACAAGAGGAACAGCCGTGTGGGCAGCCAGCGTTCACTCGGGCTCTGTAGCTCCCCAGCCCTGCCCACCTCTTCCTTCCCAGTGCACTTTAACCCCAAGGGGTGTGGGACCCGGGGAAGGGCAGGGCAGGCAGTGAGGAAAACCCCTTGTTCCCTGGAATTGCCCTTGTCTGCGCTTCTGCGCCCAGGGTGGCTGCCTGCCTGCCTGGGAGTGCCCCGACCCTCACGGCTGTTCCGACGAGAGCTTCTGGAGCTTGTAACCAGTAGATGGCCTCCCTGACGGACCCTGAGTCTTCTCATGAATAAATTTGTTCAATGCCTCTGTTCTCTTCCTCACTGGCCAGCTCTGTGGACCCAAGGGTCTCCACAGGTCCTGGGAGCAAGGCCTACAGGGAGGGGAGCCTAGGCCTAGGCCCTGGAGTGCTGAGCAGGCCCTGGGGTCCCCACTCCACAGCCCCTCTCTACATCCTTGTGGCCCTCTCACTTTCCTGCCAGGCACACCCCTGGCTCCTGGTCCTCTGGCTCCCAGCACCTACCTCTTCCTTGGTGCCTGTGTCTGGCCTTGCCTGCACCTTGGGTGGACCTCCAGAACTGCACTTAAAGGATCTCGACCTTTGATCCCTTGGGCTTGCTTCATGCTGTCTCTTTTCACCTTCACAATGACCCAGCATCAGCCCAGTCTGGCCCCCAGGAGAAAGGGGAACCGACAAAAGTACTGGTTACAAATGTACTGAGTACTTAGTATGAATTAGCTAAATGAATCTTCACCATCCCCCAGTGATGGAGATACTGCCGGCGTTTGGTACAGGAGGCCTCTGCAGTGCAGAGGGAGGAAGGAACTGTCCCAGGGTCTTGGGGTGAAGACAGCTCGTCAACACAACTTGAACCCAGGCAGTCTGGCCTAGGGCCTACATCAGGTTTGGGACATCAGTACCCATTGAATCATGCCACATAGGTAGGACTTTTTACTGTGTTTTAGAGTGGGAAACAGGCTTTGCAAAAACAAGTAACTGTTCTCCTGACTCCCAACTTCACACCCTGACACGTAAACGTTGCAGTCAGGATACTGGCAATGAATGTGGCACAGGCCCTGGGTACTGGGCCTCTGAGCCCGTTGGATTCGGACCCTTTCTTGACGGCAGAATGAGTCACGGACAGGAGCTGCCTCCGTCCATCCTGTGTCTGGAACTAGGCAGGGTATACATTCAGAGGTACATAAAGAGACTAGAGATAAAGCAGGAAGGTGGGTTATTGTGGCTGGTGGCAGCCTGAAATGCCGGCCACAGTTCAGACTTCATTCTCTTTGCAGCAAGGCGCCCTGGATGTGTCTGTGCATAGCTGGGTGTCAGCGAGATTAAGCTGGGATGACTGCAACATCCAGGTGGAACCAGTTAGGTGGCGGCATTTGGGTTGGAGGGGCGGGGCCACATTGGAGAGGCGGGGCCACGTGGGGGAGGCGGGGCTCCACGGGAGAGTCGCTGATGATTGGATGTGGAAGCCCAGCGAGAGGGAGGAGCCTGACTTGAGAGATGTCAAATTGAGCAGCATCGCTGGTTGTGGCCGCTGGGGGGCGTGGCGGGGCAAAGGATTGGGGGTAGTGAACGACTTTTCTCTCCGCCAAAATAAAAGTGAACCTCCAGGACCGGCATGGGGGGGGGACTGGGGGAGAGATAAGTGGTAAGTCTCTTGCCCCCCCATAAGAGTGGAGGGACTTAACATCTTCGTGGGGGAATAACACGGATACCAGCGGTGTCTACGCAGACCCCTCCCCAATGGCCAGGAAATTCTTGCTGGCTTTGCCGCCTTGCTGTACGGAGGCAATTCTCAACTGGTTTTCTTCCCCCTGCTCCAAGCCATTGGAGAAATCTAGTCTATCTGGGTTCAAATCCTGGCCAGGCCACTCCGTAACTGCAATCTTGAGCGAGTCACGTAAGATCTCTGCGGCTCAGTTTTCCCATGTGTTGCATCGGGAATAATGGTCACACCTACCTCCTGGTCCTGGTGAGTATTCCATGAGTCAGTGCACGCACAGAGCTTGGAACAGTGCCTGGCTTTAGTGAGACCGCAGATGTTTGCCGTTATTATTATTGAGAATGAATGTATGGCCCACAACGAAGGTGGCTAGGTTGACAGTTTGGCTCGTTTATTCATTCATTGAATGCATATTGAGAGCCTAATATGTGCCAGAGATCCAGTTGTGAACAAAACTGACACACCCCTGACCTCAGGGAATTTACCCGGTTGGTTTGTGCTTTCTGCGAGAGCTTTGGGCAGTCTGGCAACCTCCCCGGGGCCTCAATTTTTCCTTCTCCCTATGATATTTCCTTGGTCGTGTATGTACTGACAGGCATGGGGGTCTGGGGCAGAGAACTTACTAAGACTCAGCTGTCCCATTGTGGCTCC
This sequence comes from Cephalopachus bancanus, assembly GCA_027257055.1. Lineage (NCBI taxonomy): Eukaryota > Metazoa > Chordata > Mammalia > Primates > Tarsiidae > Cephalopachus > Cephalopachus bancanus. The sequence continues at coordinate 1,685,540 of JAPVLO010000294.1, read as the reverse complement.
AGTTCTTTCCTGGAAGCTCTCGTGGCTAGAAGTAATCGAGCATCCTTGAAAGACCCTCTTTACCCTGAAATGCTGAGGACATCTAGTACTTGATTATTTCATGACCAAAATGGCAAGTATGGGAGTACACACACCCAGTGCCTACAAAGGTCTCAAGGTCAAGATAATAACAGTGTGGCCACAAGGTGGCATCACGACCCTGGCCCAATCTTAAAATAAATTGTTTAATTCTAGCAAAGTACAGACCATAATATAACAAACATCTGGGGATCTATCACCTAGAATGAATGTTTTCTTTTAATTTTTTTGGCAGGGTTGGGGTCTTACTTTGTCACCCAGGCTGGCGTACACTGGCATAATCAAGGCTCACTGCAGCCTTAACTTCCTGGGCTCAGATGATCCTTCAGCCTCAGTCTCTGGAACTGCAGATGCACACCACCACGCCCAGCTAGTTTTTTTTTTTTTTTTTAAGGGCTGGGGTCTCGCTATGTTGTCTAGGCTGATCTCCAACTTCTGGGCTCAAGTGATTCTCTCACCTTGGCCTCCCAAAGTACTGGGAGTTTAACATCCACCTCTCAGCGTTATTGTAGGGGCCAGAGTAAATAATTGTAGGAGTCGGAATATTGTGGGAGTAGGAATAATGTAACAAAGCTCCAGGGAACATAGCAGGAGACTTAAATGTGGGGAGTATTATTTTTCTGTTTCTGTGAAGGGAAAAAGACCCCCCTCCCAACCTCTTTATATGATATTTTCTTTTTTTTCTATAGTTGTTATCACTTATGGTTCCTGTATACTATAGATTGTCTATTCTTGATTATTGTCTATCTACTTCCACTAGCAGGGGTCCTCAAACTTTTAAAACAGGGGGCCAGTTCACTGTCCCTCAGACCGTTGGAGGGGCGGACTATAGTTAAAAAAAAAAAAAAAAGGAATTTGTTCATAGTTTTTTTTTTTTTTAACTATAGTCCGCCCCTCCAACGGTCTGAGGGACAGTGAACTGGCCCCCTGTTTTAAAAGTTTGAGGACCTCTTAAGCGCCATGCGGGCAGGACCTTTGTTTTGGACCCTGTAGTGTTCTGATTGATCAGAACAGTGCCTGACATTGAGTGGGCGCTCCACAAATACTTGTTGAGTGGTGAATGGAATCCACAGTTTTAATCTGCACAGCAGTGTTAGGCAGAGACTTCTCAGCCAGAGGGGAGGGATACACGGAAGGTCACACCCCCTGCTGGGGTGATACCCCCACCTGGCCTGGGCACTCTCAGATCTCTTTACACGCTGCTCGACTGGGAACGCCAACAGGCCAGGGACTTCGGGCACCGTTAGGGAACAGGATGGTTTCTGCTGGAAAGACCTCGGGGAGGGGTAGTTGGCTCTGCTCAAACTAACGGTGGAGGAGGTCTAGAATTATTATCGCGTTTTATAGATACAGCAACTGAGGCCTGGGGGATGTAAAGCGCTGTGCTCAACAGTTCCCGGCTCCTGGCTCCCCCTGAAAGCGCGGAGACCCCGCGGCGAGGGGCAGACCCCCACTGGGGAGCAGTCCCTGGAGAAAGGCGGGTCACAGCCGTCTTCTCCGCGTTCCGCCTGCGCCGCCGCCACGTGTGAGCTGGGGAGGGCGTGCGGGGGCTGCCACGGCCCGGCAGGCGACCCCGCGCGGCTGAGGCGCTGGGATCACGGTTCCCAGGCCGGGGGGCCGGGACCCCGCCCGCCTGCGGGGCCGGTGTGCGACTCTCCCCGCCCACCGAGGGGCGGGGCGCGCGCTCCGTGGCCGGGGCCGCGCGATCCTGGCAGCACCAGCCGCTCCTCCGCGCGCGCGGGCCCCTGGCGGCACCTCCCGGGCCGGGAGCCCCCGGCCCGCCGTCCGCCCGCTCGCCCGCCCGCCCGCGGCCGCCTCTCCCGGCGCCCGGCCCCGCGGAGCCAGCCGCAGTCGCAGGCGGCGGAGCAGCGGGAGCGCCCAGGTACCGAGCGCGGGCGGGAGGCGGGCCGGCGCCCGGCGGCGGCGGGGAGGGGGCGCAGTGCCGCCGTGCCCTCGCCTCCCCGCGGGGCCTGGCCGGCCGGCGCCCCCCCACGCCGCAGGGGCCGCGCGCGCCGGATTCCGGGTGCGTCTGCGCCGGCGAAGATCTGCCTTCCCGCGGAGGCTCTCTCCAGCCCCAGGCCCTACCCTGCGACCCTGACCCGGCGCCCCCACACGCCCACCCGCCGCGGGAAGCCTGCCTCGCCCCTGAGCGCCCGTTCATCCCCGGCTCCCACCTCCCCGGGGTTCTGCCCCTGGCCAGGCGCCCCCGCCCCTGTCTTACCGCCCGCCCCCTCCAGGGGCTCAGCTCCCACCCGACGGCACCCAGCCAACCTCCTCCCAACTTTCCACCGCTGCCTTCTAGGTCCGGGGCTCATTGGGTTCCCCTCCTCAAACTTCCCCACCTGCTTGCGGCGGGTGTCCTTGTCTCACCCCCGAGGAGACCCATGCGGTCCTCCTCCGGTCGCTGCCCCCTGACCTAGCGCCCCCGGCCCTGGCTTCCCACCTCCCTCCCTGGAGGCGCGGGCTGTCCTCCCCGACGGCGCCCATCCAGCCTCCACTCCGCCAGGCCCTCCCCCGTCTTCCCACCACCCCGTCACGCCCTCGCCCTCCCTCCCCGTCCCCATGGTCCCAGAGCCTGGCCCCACCACCAACAGCACCCCGGCCTGGGGGTCGGGGCCGCCATCGGCCCCGGGGGGCAGCGGCTGGGTGGCCGCGGCGCTGTGCGTGGTCATCGCGCTGACGGCGACCGCCAACTCGCTGCTGATCGCGCTCATCTGCACGCAGCCCGCGCTGCGCAACACGTCCAACTTCTTCCTGGTGTCGCTGTTCACGTCTGACCTGATGGTGGGGCTGGTGGTGATGCCCCCCGCCATGCTGAACGCGCTGAACGGGCGCTGGGTGCTGGCGCGCGGCCTCTGCCTGCTCTGGACCGCCTTCGACGTGATGTGCTGCAGCGCCTCCATCCTCAACCTCTGCCTCATCAGCCTGGACCGCTACCTGCTCATCCTGTCGCCGCTGCGCTACAAGCTGCGCATGACAGCCCCGCGCGCCCTGGCGCTGGTCCTGGGCGCCTGGAGCCTGGCGGCGCTCGCCTCCTTCCTGCCCCTGCTGCTGGGCTGGCACGAGCTGGGCCGCGCGCGGCCGCCCGACCCGAGCCAGTGCCGCCTGCTGGCCAGCCTGCCCTTCGTGCTCGTGGCGTCGGGCCTCACCTTCTTCCTGCCCTCGGGCGCCATCTGCTTCACCTACTGCAGGATCTTGCTGGCCGCCCGCAAGCAGGCCGTGCAGGTGGCCTCCCTCACCACCGGCATGGCCAGCCAGGCCTCGGAGACGCTGCAGGTACCGGGGTGTGCGGGGAGACCCGGGCTTGCGGGCTGGAGAGGAAGCAGCAGGCTCTGGGCGCCCGGGACATCCCCGTTGAGCGCATGCTCGCTCATGAGCTCCGCGGGGCCATTCCCAGCTGTGACCCTGAGTCTGCACTCCAGTCCCCCTGCCTGACTATCCACAGGGCAGCCTCCACAGGCTGCGGGTGGGCTTCTCCAGGCAGACACGTGCAGCAGGGATTTTAGGGTGGCCCGTGTCCCCACCTGCTCCTCCCCATTCTTCCCCATCTTGGCAAACGGCAGCATCATGGCGGCCGGCGCCAGAAACTTAGGACTAATTTTTCTCCCTCGCGCTCATGCCATTCGTTAGCAAGGCCTGTTGATGCTGCCTCCTAAACAGGTGTCATGTCCACCGCCACCTCCCTCATCCAGGCCACCACCACTTCTTGCCTGGGAGCCTTTGATAGACTTCTGCTGGCTCCCCTGCTTCCACTCCCAACCACTCCTCTCTGTATTCTGCACATGAGCCAGAGAAGTTTTTTTTATGTTGTTGTTTTGAAAGACCCAGGCTTGCTTCTGTGCTCAGTTCTCTTGCTCACCCCAGCCTCGAACCCCTGGGCTCAAGCAATCCCCACGCCTCAGCCTCCCAAGTAGCTGGGACCACAGGTGTGCACACCTGTCTAATGTTTTGATTTGTTTGTTTTATTTTAAAGATGTAGTGTACAATTCAGGATTAGGTATACAAGTGGTCATCGTACAGGTAAAGTTTGGGCCTCCCGTTGGTCCCCACTTTGCCTGATTTGAGATCAGGTACCCTTATTGATGTTGTGTCCCCCTCCACCCGATATTTTTTTTTTGGTAGAGATAAAGTCTCGCTGTGTTGCCCAGGCTGTTCATGAACTCCTGGGTTCAAGCGATCCTCCTGCCTCGGCCTTCCAAAGTGCTGGGATTACAGATGTGAGCCACCACGACTAGCCAGAGCAATTTTTTGAAAAAGTGATTGTGTTGCCCCCACCCTGCTTCAAACCCTTCAGTGGCTCAGGCAAAGAGAAAACTCACGTCAGGGCCTGGCCGGCTCCGCCCGCCAGCCTCTCTAGCTTCACTTTTCCCCCAGCCTCTCACTCTGCACCTGCCTCGTGATCCCTCTGACAGTTCCTGGAAGACCCCGGACTTGCTTCTGTGCCCAGGTCTTTGCAGTTGTTGTTCCCTCTGTCTGGAATGCTCTTCCCGGGCTGCTTTTGCCTGCTTTCAGCTCAACACTTCCCAGACCACCCCGTCTGCAGACCTGTTCACCCTCTCCCGCCCCGTGATTGTCTATCACAGCCCCTAGTTCACGTGTTCATTCTGCCTCCCTGACTTGAACAGAAGCTCCGTGAGGGTCGCGGGTGCTGGGTCAGCTTTGATCCCACTGAGGGGAATGGGTGTGCCTTATCTAGCCGCGTGCAAATGGGGCAGATGCTCTCAGCTCAAGGCCTTGCTGTGTAGGTAGGTGGAGTGGCCGCCCTCGCCACGCCACATTGTGCTTGCATTATATCATCTATCCAGGGGACTGGGGTGTAGACTGACCAAGCCTGAGTCCCAAAGCCTTAGGGACTAAGGAAAGTCCCAGCTGGGCTCAGGTGGAAGAAGCAGGAGGTGGGAGTTCCTAGGGGGTCATGGGGCGGATGGGGCTTGTCTGAGGGGAGAAGGGGTAACATGTTCCTCTGCAGTCCCCAGTGGAGCTTGTCTGTCCCACCCCCACTGTGAAGCCAGTACTGCCCCTGGCCCCTGAACTAGAGGGCAGGGCCTTGGGTGGATGGGGGTCCTGGCTTTGGCCCTGCTCATTCTCCCGATCTGAACATTCTGGAGTCTTGGCAGGTGGTTGGGACCCTGACTTGCTTCTTCAGGGGTGGCATGGCTGCCCTGGGTGTCCACATTCTTCCTGGGTTCTTGTACCAGAGCCTTTCCCAAACGTTAGGCATTTGGGGACTACCTGGGGACATCTGTCTCACTATCTCTTCCATCACCAACCCCACCCACCTCAAGCCACTTAACACATAAGTACCTAACTTCTTTTTGTTTTTTACTGACTGGCTTTAGTTATAGAAAGCGCTCAACATTTAAAAAATGCATGCATTTATTTTTTAGAGACAAGGTCTCGCTATGTTGCCCATGCTGGCCTCAAATTCCTGGGCTCAAGTGACCCTCCTGCCTCAGTCTCCAAGTAGCTGGGACTTCTGGTGTGTGCCCCTGCATCTGGCTTTTCAGTTAGGAGATGACCACACGAACCCAGGCAGCAGATGAAGGGACTCAACCCACAGGGGCTGCAGTGGAGAGAGGGAGTGTGGACATGTTTTGAAGGTAGCCCTAAGAGGATTAGATGTGCAGTGTGGGCAAAAGAGAGGTGTCCAGACTGCCCCAAGGTCTCTGGCCTGAACATTTTCTTTAAATCATCTCCGTTATCTTTTACTGCTGTGAATTTGTTTAGAAAGAAAACTTTGTATCTCTTCCGGAACTGGAGGGTCTGCGCCCCTTGCCATGAGTAGAAGGCATGACAAACACCTTCAGTGCCGCTGAAGAAATTCCAGCAGTGTCGCTGAGGCCCAGCGTGGTGTGGCTGGGGTTGACTGTGCTTTCTCTTCGAGAGTTGGAGGACGTTAAACACATGGTGGTATCAACATGGGACTTTCTCTTGACGTACCTAGAAGAGCTGGAAGAAGACTTGAAGGGCCAACGTTTTCACTTATTTTAGGGGTGTCCCTTTATCACCAAAAATCATCCCTATACTTTTGGAAACTCTGCTCCCGGGACTGAGGGTGTGGAGAGTTAGTGAGGTCGGGTGTGAGACATCAGAATTCCTGGTTCCGATGGTGCCGGTGACACAGATTTTCTTTCCATGAAACAAGTGGCCTGGTACCAGGATGGAGCTGGAGACTGTGGCTTCAGATCCTGGGCGAAGTCTCCCAGGTGCCAACAGCTACAGCCCCAGTCTGAATTCCCCAGACACCCTATGAGGCAAGTACTACCATCATCCTTGCTTGCAGGGAAACTGAGGCTCGGAGAGAGGGGAGGTGACATGCCCAAGTAGCACAGCTGGTAAGTGAGGTCCAAGCTCTGATCTGGCTGGGGTCCAAGTCTCCGTCTGAGCTGGTGTGCTGCCTGTGGGCAGTGACGCTGTTGATACGCTGTGCTTGGGGACACCACACCGTGTCCCTTTGCTTCTCTGAGCCTTCTGGTCTCCTCTGTTGGCTCCTTCTGGCCTATCCCAGTCCTGGCATCCCTGGGCCTCAGGTCCGGGACCTCCTCACCCTTTTTTCACACTGGCTTCCTCAGTGATCTCATCTGGTCTCATGGCCGAGAATACCACCCACACGCTGATGACTTCCTGCCTGGGCTGCTTGCTTGACATGCCCTCGACAGAACTTGGGATTTTCCAGGCCCCAGACCCCGGCTTGCATAGTCTTCCTTAGATCGAGGAATGGCAAGCCCATTTTTCTGGTTGTTCAGGCCAGGGACCTTGGGGCAGTCTGGACGCCTCTCTTTTTCCTGCACTCCACATCTAGTTCGCTTAGGGCTGCATTCAAAACATGTCCAGGCTCTCACCACACTTCCTCTCTTTGTGGTTGCCCCAGTGGGCTGAGCCCCTTCGTCTGCTGCCTGGGTTCGTGCAGTCACCTCCATTCTTGCTCTGTTTCAGTCTTCTACAGGAGCCAGCAAGATCCCTTTAAAATGCATGTCCTGCTGCATCATTCCTCACCTCTGGGGTGGCCTCGAGTCTCAAGTCTCCGGGCCCTCTGCCCCTTACTTGGCCTCCTCTCCTTCCAGCATCCCCCTTGCTCTTTCTATTTCAGCCACACTGGCCTCCTTGCTGTTGCTTGAACACACCAAGCACATTCCTGTCTCAGGGCCTTTGCACTGGCCGTTCACTTCCCTTTCCTTACGTCTCCACATAGTCCTTCCCTAACTTCCATCACTTCCTTCCAGCCTCTGTTCTGTTGCCTTCCCTGGTCCCCGAATTACTTCTCTCAGCAGCACTAACTACCACCTGACAGATTATATTCTTTTTTTTTTCCTGACAGATATTCTTACCTATTTATTTACTCTTTATTTCCCTGGATTAGAATGCAAGGTCAGTGAGGGTGGGGACTTGACTTTTGGTTAACAGCCATGTCCCCAGTGCCTGGGCACATCACGAGTGCTCAGTCAATACCTTTGGAAGGAATGGCATGAACACAGTGCTTCCGGGAGCCTGGGCTTCTTGTTCACCTGGCTGCCTTTTCTCACTCCTTCCAGAATCTGTTCTTGCATGTAACAATCCTGAGCTTTTTATTATATGAGTTAATTTGCCTGGTGACACGCACTGAGCAGCTACTCTATGCAGGAGTATTTCTGTCTGTGGATGTGGTGGTGAACGGCGCTGACAGTGCCCTACCCTTTTGGAGTCTGTTCTTAAAATTTTTTTGTAGAGGACAGGGTTGTGCTATGTTGCCCAGGCTGGTCTTGAACTCCTGGCCTCAAGTAATCTTCCTGTTTTGGCCTCCCAAAGTGCTGGGATTACAAGCATGAGCCACCATGTCTGGCCTGGAGTCTGTTATTGTTATAGGGGACAGACTGATTGTGAAGCGCTGTCAGGATGAGGCTCACGGAGCTTATATGAGAGTGCTTCACCCAGCACACATGCAAAATCTATTATTAGCCGTGCATATGTTTGAAGACTACAGTGAAGAAGTCACAGTGAGCCCCCAAATCAGGGACTGAGAGAGTCTTCATGGGCTATTGAGGCCAGTGCCCTGCCTCTGAGGCAGAATGATCCACAGGCTTCTCTAGCTGAAGAGGTGTTTTTCTAATCTCCCACTTTCTGGAAAGCCTGTTCTCTCGGCATGAAGGTGGAGTGTCAGACCCTGCCGTTGTCCTTTGCAAACCACTCGGCTCCCAAGCCAGCCTTCTGCACACCTGTTTTCCTCATGGCCTGGTGAATGGCCTGCATTTCAGGAATTTGCTTCTGGGATGCCACTTCTACTCGGAACTCCTGGGTCCCAACCCTTTGGTCCCACTCTAGCTGACCTGTCTCAGAGACCAGCAGCTTCCTGCTTGGAGGTGGAGGTCCCCTAGATGCCTGGGCCAGAAGGAGCTGGTGAGAATGAGTGAGACTTGGGGCACATTTGTCCCCTTTCCTCCCATGCTCAGCCCCACTTAACCTTCCTCTCCTCCCTAGTCCACCTCCAGTTCCCCCACCAGAGGGAAGGAAGCTGGACACAGGTCTCCAAAGCCCAGTTCCTCTGGGTCAGAATATGAGAGCTGGTCAACCTGGAGCATTTTTATCTCCCCTAGCCCCCTACATATGCCTATTTATGGAAATGAACTTTTTTTTTTTTGAGACAGGTCTTGCTATGTTGCCCAGGCTGGTCTCCAACTCCTGGCCTCGAGTGATTCTCCCGCCTGAGCCTACCAAAGCGCTGGGATTACAGGCATGAAGCCAAGTGGGCTTTTAAAAGGCTACAGTTGGCTTAGTGGTTTCCACCAGGTTTCCTGCCGCCCCAGGGACTGCGAGAAGGAGGTCCTGCCTAGCGCTTGCAAAGGCTGGGGATGGAGGGAGGGGCATAGGGAGCAGTGGTGTCAGAGCGGGATGCTGCCAGGCTCAGCCTTGGAAAGCTCCAGAGGGCCCGGGGTGTCTGGCAGCTTCAGGGGTGGTGCAGCGAGGGTGCCTGACAGAGAGCAGCGAGGGTGGGGGTGGGGGTGGGTGGGGACTCAGCCTCTTCCTCTCCCTGCTGGAATTTCTGGGTCTCTGTGGTGCATTACCTCTCCTGTCTTCCGTGCCTCACCTTCCTCCTCCTCCTACTCTTTCTCCTCCAGTTCCCGGCTTCCTTCTGTGTGGCCCTGTCTTCCCCTCCCCCTCCTCCTCTCCCATCAATTTCTCCCCCTTTTCCTCCTCCCCCGCCTTTTTTCACCCTCCCTCACCCAACTAAGCATCGTTCTGTCCCAGTGATCCATCTCCCTTCCATCTCTGTCCTTCCTCCTCCTCAGAGGAGGCTGTGATCACAGAAATATCTGCAAGGGGGAGGTGGGGGCTGAGCCCAGGAGAGGCTGGCAGAGGCAGTGCTGAACGAGGCCGGCTTGGCTGCTGCTCCAGCCAGGCGGCCTGATAAGCTGGGATTGGGGCAGGAGTTTGGGGGTCTGTCTGGTTGGGGCTCAAGACCTGCCGCTTTTCCAGCCTCATGCCAGCTGGATGACCTTGGACAAGGCGTTTCACTTGCCTGTGCCCAGGGTTAATGATATCGATCCCATGAGGCTGTGTGAAGAGTCGATGAGTCGATGAGATAATATACGTTAATTACTTGGCACAGAGTAGGTGCTGAACAAATGGTCACTGCTCTTCTGTTGGTGGTAATGGATCTGGGGAGTTCACCCCTTCAAGGCTTTCTGGGGTAAAAATCATCCCCGCTGCCACCAGCAGCATTGTTATCATTGTCAAATAGCAGAGGCGGACACTAATAACAATATACAACGACGATAGCTGACATGTGGTACTTACAAGGTGCCAGGCAAGGTTCTAGCTTTCTGTATATTATCTTATTTAATCCTTATTACAGTCCTAGGAGGTAGATGTCATTATGATGCCATCTTGCAGAAGAGGAGGTGGAGGCACAGAGAGGTGAAGAAACTTGCCACTGAGCGAGTTTGTAATGGAGCCAGGATTTGAACAATTTCCAGTCTGTCTTATAACCCTCACACTATGGATATATGACACTAAAATTTTAAATTACACAAGGGAATACATAAGTACACATTAGCATAAAAATTCAACAACAGAGATGAAGTAAAAGACCCCAAATTCCATCTAACTACCTTCCACTCCAGAAACACTCATCGATTTAGGGTATGTCCTTTTTTCCTCTTCTTTTTCTGTGTGTTGATGTGTTTAGGTCTAGGTACCTAAAGAAATGTAGTGTTTTTGTTTTTTAGAGTTGGAATCTCACTCTGCCACCCAGGCTGGAGTATAGTGGGATGCCCACGACCACTGCAGCCTCAACCTGCTGGGTTCAGGCGATCCTTCTGCCTCAGCCTTCCAAGTAGTTGGAACTACAGACATGCGCCACCATACCCTGCTATTTTTTTGATTTATTGTAGAGATGGGGTCGTGCCATGTTGCCCAGGCTGGTCTCGAACCCCTGATCTCAAGCAGTCCTCTCACCTCCACCTCCCAAAGTGTTGGGATTCCAAGTTTGAGCCACCATGCCCGGCCTTTTGTGTGTTTTTTTTTTCTTGCTGTATCGATTACTTAGCAGCCTGCTGTTATAACCTGGTACTCATGCACCTTCCCATTTGATCGGTTCGTCCTTTGAAAACATCCATGTATATTTGGCATGGGAATGCACTGTGGTTTATTTCACTCTTCTTTTGATGGACATGTAGGCTGTTTCCAGTTTTTTTCTAACACAACTAGTGCTGTGGGATGTGTTCTTATATACGTCCAGTGTAAAGACATGCGTGCAGGTGTTGGTTGGATGTAAGAATCTGTATGTGGGGTTGCTGGCTGGCAGAGCACTGCCCTACTGCCCACCAGGCCACTGCCCTCTGACAGTGACACATGCATATGCTTGTAGAAGGGACATGCAAGCCACAGGATATAGCCACGAGGGCCTGTGAGATGGTCACAGGTCAGAGTGAATCCAGGACTCCAGTCCGGCATCAGCCGGATTCCAGGGTGTGGGCTGGTGGCTGCCATTGGTTTCTGCTACACGAGGGCCTCTGGGTGACAGTGGTGGTGTTCCCAGCCTCACTCTGACTGTGGCCCGTGGATGCCACCCCCAAGTGTAGGTGCAGCGTGGTGAAGTGGGAAGAGTGCGGTTTCTGGGGCCAGAAATGACCGATCCCTTGACTCAACTTGTATCTGCTGTGTGACCCCTGGTAAGTCATTGTGCCTCTCTGAGCATGAGCTGTCTCATCTGCAAAATGGGGATACGAATGCCTGCCTCTCATAAAGATTAAGTGACTTAATGAATATCAAATGCTGGTGTGTAGTACGAGCTCAAGAAGTGTGGATGTGGATACAGATTAGGGGTCACTCAGGCTCTGGTTTGAGGCCTTGTGCTGGCCCAATGCCACCTTGTGAAGGTCTCCTCCCCTCTCTGGGCCTCAGCTTCCTTCTTTCTTCCCTCTTGCCTGTGTTCTTGGGTCAATTTTGGAGGGGAGAAGAAGAGAAAGACAAACCCAGGGCTGTTCCCAGGGAGACTAGAGAAGGGATCTCATCTCATCTTCACCCGTCTCTGGAGCTCCCTCCCTGATGATTGCCCTGAGGTATCCTCCCCCCATGCCTCCATTTCCCTCCATCTCCTAGAGCTCTGACAAGATCAGGGCTGCCTCCTGTCCCCTCCCCAGGTCATCAGGGGTCAGAGGGGTGCTTGGGTGACTGGGACTTTCTGGAGACAGTGCCACCTCCCTCCCCATGTTGTCTGCCCCCATTGATGGCAGCAATTTGAAGGTGTGGCAGGACTTAGGAGATTCTTTTGGGGCAGCGGAGGCCTCTTCCGGCAGGCTGACCTCAGAATAATGGCGGGGCTTCAGAAGCCAGAGTTCACTCTGGAGGAGAGAAAACTAAGTGAGGAAAGAGCAGAGTGGGCTTTCTTTCTCTCCCTTGCTGACTTGGGGCCAGATTTCGGAGCAGACTCATGTATGGTGTGATAGAGGCAGAGGAGAGCATCCTCCGGTCCGAGCCTGAGCTGCAGTGTGGTGAGTCAGAGCATTTGTCCTGATGTCTGTGCTTCCTTGGGGAGGCCAGAGTGGCGGAGGAAGGACAGAGCCTCAGAGGGTGCTCAAAATCACCCCAGCCTCACACACATATCACGGGACCAGCACCATGGCCACCACGTGTTTGGCAGTTTCTCTGTGTTGGGCACCATGCATGCATTACTTATCCATAGCTTCACATAAACCCTGGAATCTGGGTCTCATGTCTCCCATTTTACAGATGTGGAAACAGGCTTTCAAGATCACGGAGCAAGTAAGTGGAAGAGGCATGATACAAGCCAGATCACCTGTCTTAAAAGCCCAGCTCTTGCCAAGACAGAGGGGAGAAATCAAGGGTCTCTTTTAGGCTGCTCACTTGTGAATTTGTCCTCGATATTTGTATACTCAGATCTCACCCAGTTGGGAGTTACAGTGTGCTTTGTCTTCCCCCTTGCTCCCTTCCCACCATTCCAGAATTAGAAGTTCTGGAAAAGACAGTAGGTAGCAGGGGGTTCAGCACCATGGACAAGACACCAATTCTGGGAGGAAGGCGAATGCGCATGAGTGGGGTGGGGGCGTTGGCTTCGGTGCTCCCTGGGGTTGACGCTTCTTGGCTTCGCCTCCTCCTCCGCCCCCTTTCCATCTGTGGAAGGTTGCCTGGGAATCTGGTTCCCTTCCTGCCTCCTTCTGACCTTGTCTTCCCCTCATACTCAACCCAGCCCTGGCTGCCTCAGGAACTCAGCTGGGCTGTCATGCGCCTTAGGGCATGGTGAGCAAGTCTCTGGCTGTCAACACCCAGGCACATTCCCAGGCAGCACAAAAACCCTTTGCGAAGCTCACGACGAATCACTCACACCACTGCATACTGGTATTTACTTCCTTTGTAATCACGGGTAGGTCTCACTTTGTGTAAACCTGATGTATGAGCATCAACATGATTACAAGACATGGTATAGAGGTGGGTTTCCTATGCCAGCTTTCATAGACTCCCAGAGGTTTCATGGTGGAAACCTAGAGACTTCAAGGTGGCCTGTGAACCCTCTGGAAGTGTGGGACATCATTTTCTTGAGTGTGTGTGAGTATAAAAATTTGTCTTATTTTCTGGGGAGAGGTTCTTGTAGATTTCATTAGTTCTTCTTTCTTTTTGAGTCAGAGTCTCCCTCTGTCACCTAGGCTGGAGTGCAGTGACGTGATCACAGCTACCGCAGCTTCCACCTGCTGGGCTCAGGCAATCCTTCTGCCTCAGCCAAGTAGCTGGGACTACAGAGGCGCACCACCATGTTAGGCTAATTTTTAAATTTATTGTAGAGAGAGGTCTCACCAAGTTGCCCAGGCTGATCTTGAACCCCTGGACTCAGGCAATTCTCTCGCCTCGGCCTCCCCAAGTGGTGGGAGTGTAGGCGTGAGCCACTGCGCTTGTCCTCATTAACCTTTCAAAAGGTTAATGAAGCTAAAAAGTTAAGAGAGGTGCAGGGCGAAAGGATCATCCAGCTCACAGGGCCTTTTGGAGACTGCTAGTTGCCAGTTTACAAAGTCAAATTCTAGCCTCCTGGTGCCCATGTCCTCCCTCAGGGTGAGCTGCTCCTCCCTGGAGAGCAGCTTCCCTCCTCCTCCCTCCTCCACTCTACTCCTCTTCCAACCCACTTTTGAGAATGGAGATGTGTGTCCTGTCCACAGCGGAGCAGAGCTGTAAAATGCCAAGGTCACTAGCATCTCCTCTCTAGTAATCTATGCAAGATGTAACTGCAAACATTTGCCTTGTGCACACATTCTCAAAAAAGCACTTCTATTTTGTGGAGCAGGTGGGTAATTGTCCAGGCAAGGCCATTCTTCCCAGATAGGAAGATAATCCATATCCAGAGAAATTGCCAAGCCCTGGACAGTGACAGGACCTTTGTGGTCAAATACTGTTCAGTTGCAGCTGATTCCTGTAGTGTCACAGGCTTGGAAGGTGCTGCGCTCATTGTCATGGGCGTGGGCCTGTGTTGTGTGTTGTCTTTGTAGGGATGGTGGTTCTTCTGAGCCATCTGGTTTGTGTTTGGGATAGTGTTGCTCTGTCTCAATGCACTTCCTAGAGCTCTTGGTGAAATTATGGGGCAGGTTCAGGGCTCAGTGTGGGACCAGGATCAGGACTCAGTCTAAGTCTATGGTTGAGGCTCAGTTTAAGACCTTGATTATGTAGGGCTTGATGGTGTCAGGGTTCGATCTGGGACCACGGTCAGGGCTCAGTTGACTGCTAATGTCAGGGATTGGTCTGGAGTCGGGACCAGGCTTGTGGAGCTCCAGTTGTGGTTCAGTCAAGGAGCGGGGCTCAGTTTAGTGCTGGTACTCAGGCTCAGTGTGGAATTAGGCTTGAGTCTATGATGAAAATCAGGGTCAGACTGGGGCTCTTTCTCAGCCGACTCATGTGGCCTTCCTCTCCGCAGGTGCCCAGGACCCCACGCCCAGGGGTGGAGTCAGCTGACAGCAGGCGTCTGGGTACCAAGCACAGCAGGAAGGCCTTGAAGGCCAGCCTGACACTGGGCATCCTGCTGGGCATGTTCTTTGTGACCTGGCTGCCCTTCTTTGTGGCCAACATAGTCCAGGTAATGCCACAGTGGAGGGCAGGTGAGTCCAGGCCTTGCTGGGGAAGCCCCTAGTCCCACCCAGCCATGACGAGGGAGGGGTGGGCTGCCTCTCACGGTGCATGCGCTCCTGCGTGTCTGCTCTATCTGTGCTGGCTGGGGTGGCCCAGGGTCCTGCTCTGGGACTGGGCATGACCCGTCCCGTCCCCTCAGGCGGTGTGCGACTGCATCTCTCCAGGCCTCTTCGATGTCCTCACGTGGCTGGGGTACTGCAACAGCACCATGAACCCCATCATCTACCCACTCTTCATGCGGGATTTCAAGCGGGCCCTGGGCCAGTTTCTGCCATGCCCTCGCTGTCCCCGGGAGCGCCAGGCCAGCCTCGCCTCGCCCTCCCTGTGCACCTCTCACAGCGGCCCCCGGCCCGGCCTAAGCCTGCAGCAAGTGCTGCCCCTGCCCTTGGCGCCGGCTCGGACTCGGACTCGGGCTCGGGCGGCTCCTCGGGACTGCAGCTCACCGCCCAGCTGCTGCTTCCTGGAGAGGCCACCCGGGAGCCCCCGCCACCCACCAGGGCTGCTGCTGCGGTCAATTTCTTCAACATCGACCCCGCGGAGCCCGAGCGGCGGCTGCATGCTCTTGGTCCCCCCGCGAACTGACCCAGGCTTAGAGATGGCCGTGGGGAGCAGGAATGGATGGGACCCGGGCCCCAAGGTCTCAGGCCAGCTTCTGGCTCGAGCCAGGAAGCTGCAGGTCTCCTGGGAGCCCTGTGAGTAGACGGAGCCAGCCCCTACTGCCCATTCCAGGCCCCTCACCTGGAGGGAGAACAGCTGACTCCGAGACAGCTTTCTGCAGGATGCTCTACTGGCAAATGGATAGAGGATGAGCCAGAGGGCTCCAGGTGCCGGGAAGAAGGACCTTTTGGTTCAGGCTAATAGGAAAACAGTCAAGTCCTTGGCCACACTGTCAGGCAGGACTGGAGGGGATGCCTCCACCTGCAGATGTGGGTGAGGGCGTGGCTGAATCCCCCACCACCCAGAGTGCAGCCTGGACCACATCAGCATCCTCGAGACCTCCCGAGAGTCTTAAAAACGCACATCTCTGCCCCACCCAGACCCACAGAGTCAGAATTGCACGTGAACAAGATGCCAGGTGAATTGTGTGCACATTACACCTTGAGATGTGCAGGCTCAGGTGACCTGGAACGCTAAGAACAATTTGCTGGATGACCTAAGCCAGGCAGGCACACCTCTGAATCTCTGCTCTGTGACTTACTAGCTCTGGGGGCTGGCACAGGCTACCTAGTCTCTCTGGGTCTCAGTTATCCTGTGTGTAAGATGGGGTAATAATGCCTATTCCATCATAGGGTTGTCTTGAGAATGAAGACAATGTGGCTGGGTGCGGTGGCTCACGCCTGTCATCCCAGCACTTTGGGAGGCCGAGACAGGACCAGCACTTGAGGCCAGAAGTTTGAGACCAGGCTGGGCAACATAGCAAGAAAAAATCAAAAAATTAGCTGGGCATGGTGGTGCATGCTTGTAGTCCCAGCTACTCTGGAGGCTGAAGGGGAAGGACCTTAAGCCCAGGAGTCCAGCCATGATCATGTCACTGCACTCCAGCCTGGGTGACAGAGACCCCCAACTCAAAAAAAAAAAAAAAAGACGATGTGTGTAGCATGCCAGCACCCAGTAGCTGGTTGTCAGTGGTACATTCTGTTGTTATAACCCCCTGGCCTCTGGCTGTGGACCAGAAGGGCTGTCTGTTCTTACTGTTCTTTTTCCACCCCCCCGTCCTTCAGCCTGAACCCAGGTTCCTGGTCCCCCAACCCCTTGCTCTGGATCCTGGGTGGTGTCCTTGTCCCTCAGGGACCCTCCCAGCTCCCAAGCTGCTGCAGTCTCTCCTGGGGGCCAAGGGGCAGACGACAGTTTCTAGTTCAACCTCAGGGATAGGTTGTCCCTTACCCTGGGCTTTCCTGGACCTGGAAGGGAACAGCCAACGGGGAGAAACTCAGCCCCTCGCCCTGTCTCCTCTGGCCTTCCCCGGAGTGAGAGAAATGGGAATGGTGGCCACTGGGGTCAGCAGAGCAAAGAGGGGCTGTCGTGGGTGTGGGGTGGGGTCACCAGGCAGGCAGGTGGACTCTGGCACAGGGGCCTTGTTTTTGTGGGGCAGGGGGTGAGGGGACTTGGTCCCCAGTCCAACCTGCCATGGAATTCTTTTCAGCCCCACCCTCAGAACTCCATCCACCCCAACTCCCAGGAGGCTCTCTGTCCCAGGTCTGGCGCCCTCCTTGGTGCTGACTCGACTCAACTCTGGCCCTGCAGAGGGGCTCTGGTGCTTGCTGGGGCTTCCCCTGTCCCCCAGACCTGTCTGAGGACACGCTCAATAAACACTAGCTGAAGGCAGTGGCTGTGGTGTGGATTGGACTCAATGGAGGGGATCCTAGGGGCTTTTGCAGCGGCAGGTGTCATGGGAGGAGACCCGGGGTCAGTATTCTGGGTTCTGGTCCAGACTCTGCCTCTGACTAGCTTTGGGACCCCAGCAAAATCACTTCTCCTTCCAGAACCCAGTTTTCCATGTGTGACAGGAGCTGCTAGGTATAAGAGCAGCAGGAGTTGTGTAAATATTTGTTGAATGAACAAACAAAAACACAGACGCCTAAGCAGCAAGCCCGTGCCTATATTCTATGACTGTAACTTCTCCTGCCCTCCTCCCACCTCCACCAGGGCTTGTCAGTCTTTCCTTGACCTGGGCCTTGGAGGCTGGGCTCAGTGGCTCAGCCTGTAATCCCAGCACTTTGGGAGGCCGAGGCAAGTGGATTGCCTGAGCCTGCAGGTTCGAGACCAGCCTGGGCAACTTGGCGAGATCTCATCTCTACATTAAATCAAAAATTAGCTGGGTGTGGTAGTGCACACCTGTTGTTCCGGCTACTTGGAAGGCTGAGGCAGAAGGATTGCCGGAGGTCAGCCGGTCGAGGCTGCGGTGGCTGGGAGTGTGCCACTGCACGCCAGTCTGGGTGACAGAGTAAGACTCCAACTCAAAAAAAAAAAAAAGGACAGTGGAAGGAACAAAGACCCCATGGCTAGGGCTTAGGCTCCAGCGCCTGATCCGTTGGGGCTTGCAGCTTGGTGCTATCATTGACCAGCTGTATGACCTTCAGCAGGCCACCTGAGCTCTCAGCCTCAGTTTCCCCAAATATAACATGAAGATAATAAAGAACCTACCACGCCCTTGGCCATAAATCAAGCATAAACAAATTCTGTAAGATTGAAATTCTACCATGCACCTTCTCAGACCACAGTGGAATAAAAATAAACATTAAAAAAATAGTACCTACTTCATAGGTTGCTGTGAAAGTCAGCTGAGACAATCCACATAAACACCTGGTACGTGGTAAATAGGAAGTGGCAGCTGGTATTATTATTATTTATTGTTGTTCTTGTTCCCCCTGTTCCTGCTACAAGAAAACCTTTCCTTGTAAAATTCATTCTTGTCACCAGACCCGTTCCCAGCCACCCTGAATGTGGATTCGGCATGTTTTCACCATGCTGTTACCATCATGTACCCGGCCACCATGCTGCATAGCTTGGGGGGAGAAGGTGCCACTCACACGGTGATTGTGTGACCCATGTCCTGGGGTTGTACAGTGTACAGCCTGCATGGTTGTTCAGGGCAGATATGACTTCCTAAAAGCAGGAGTAAGCTGCCCCCTTAGCACCTGCTCTACTGGTGCCAGTTGGTGCCCGTGGACTGGCGGGCAGCCCTGAAGAGTGGACAGAAGAGCAGGCGGACACCCGGCTTCACTGAGGCCAAGGGAGAGGCGGCAGGGGAGCCTCTGGCCCCAGAGAGTCCTCTGGGCCTCCTGATGGACGAACAGACTCCACACCTGTGACAGGGAGTGCAGAAAGCTCACAGTTGGTTTAGAGTCCAGGGCTCTACACTGCGCTTGGTCAACCCTGCAGGTCTCTGGCTTTGCTTCCCCAGGGAGGGTGTGTCTTTTCCCCCAAGCTCCCCTTCCTTCCGTTTCCTCTTCCTTTCACTTCCAATGCCTTCAGCTTGGGAGGGCATGTGTGGAAGCCCCACACCGTGCAGGGCTCCTGGGAGGAACCGGGGCGTGTGAGAGACAGCTGTGTGCAGAGATCTGGGCAGACTCCCAGGCCCCCGCTGGTTAGTCCAGCCCAGGGCAGGGCTCCTGGATATTGTTGGCACAGTCGGGACAGCCCAGTGGGTTGGGGTCCGTGCCATGGCTGCAGATGTGGGAGCTCTCAGCAGGACTGGCAGCCTCAGGAAGGGAGGCCCCTTCAGGTTGGTCCAGTCCTGCAGACACCTGGGCTTGGCTGGAGTCCACACACATGGCCACTTTGGAGGCGTCTTCGGGTGTGGGACCCTGGGTTCGCCCAGCCTGGTGTAAGGTCTCGGCCAATGAGGGGGTGGCTGCTGCCTGGCGAGGCTCTTCCTGGGGCAAGCTGCCCGGGGCCAGCAGGAGCCCCTTCTCATCCCACCCTGGCTTGGTGCGGATGCCCACGGCCTTCAGGATGACGTCCATCTGCTTGGCATAGTCCAAGTGGCCACTGACCTGCAGGAGGACAGTGAGCAAGGGCCGAGATGAGCGGATGGAGCTCAGCCCTCCCCAGGGCCCCCGGCTGAGCTTTTGGGCCTCACCCTCAGTCTTAGCCAACCAATCAGCAAGCCCATGACTCCAGCTCTCAAAGTCTCTCAAACCCAGAGTGGGTGGGAAGGCTCTAGGTTCAAAGCTATTCTTGAAATAATTAAGGATGAAGGATGTTTCTCTCAAAAACCTGGGTCCTCTGGGGCGGGAAGGCATCTCCTGGCAGAAATCTAGGGCAGAAGTTCTCTTTCTCTGCCTGCAGCTCCAGGCTACTTCCAGAAGGGTTCTGCTGCTAACCAGTTGTGGGACTTTGGTCAGGCCCCTCTGTTCCTCTGTTGCCTCGGGGGTGAAATGGAGCCAGTAAGAGTGGATACCCACAGGCTGGCTGTGAGCATTTCCCCAGGAAAAGTGCCCACATTGGAAATAAAGCTATGACTGCAAGGTGCTGGCTACAATTCACGCTTCTCCTTTTCCTTGATCCCAAGAACTTTGATTTACAGCTGGGTGCCCTCCCCTGCCTCTCTAGGTGTGGCACCGTGACTCACCGTGGCCAATGGGATGAAGCAGTAGTGTTAGCTGATGCACCTTGGAATTCTCTTTACAAGAATTCTCTTTATGTGTTCTTCCTCTGTCCCT
This sequence comes from Cephalopachus bancanus, assembly GCA_027257055.1. NCBI lineage: Eukaryota > Metazoa > Chordata > Mammalia > Primates > Tarsiidae > Cephalopachus > Cephalopachus bancanus. The sequence goes on along the minus strand of JAPVLO010000294.1, from coordinate 1,665,693 downwards.
GTTGGCTGGAATTCAGGTGGGATGGCCAGGGCCTGGGCAGCCATCTTGGGCCATGAGTTGGCCCATTGAGGATGGCAGAGCAAGCCATGAGATGAGGCTCCTGAAGATGGTGGGGGAACTCACCAGCCTCAGCTGCCTATTCTGGCTTCTTTTACATGACAGCATCAACCCTGTGTGTTAAAGACACCCACCCAGCGGGGCCTCTGTTATATGGGCCTGAATCTTAAGGCTAGGACAAAGGCCAAGAACTCAGACATGCTCATCCCTTTCCTCAGAGAATAAGACACCCCCATTTTTGTTTTGGGATGTGTGGGTGAGTGAAAAGGAGGGGTGTGACTGGAATGCCTGATGCCAGGGGTGTGATGGACAGTGTCCAGCACCCAGTAGGTCCTTAATGCATTGCAGCAAATATCCTCATTGGATATACTCCTTTCACAGGTCTCAGCTGCTAACTGTAAATGAAGAAATCAGGCCACAGAGAGGCAATGTGACTTGCCCAAGGTCACACAGCTAGAACATGTCAGAGCTGGGATTTGAATCCAGACCTGTATCTAAAGCCTGTTCTCTTCATAGAAAGTCAGCTGGGGAGGGGTGGTTTAAAAGTCATTCTCGGCCAGGCTCAGTGGCTCAGCCTGTAATCCCAGCACTTGAGAGGCTGAAGCAAGCGGATTGCCTAAGCCCACGGGTTTGAGACCAGCCTGGGCAACTTGGCGAGACCTCGTCTCTACAATAAATAAAAAATTAGCCGGGCATGGTAGTGTGCGCTTGTAGTTCTGGCTATTTGGAAGGCTGAGGTGGAAAGATCCCTGGAGCCCAGCAGGTTGACACTGGGGTGGCCATGAGCATGCCACTGCACTCCAGGCTGGGCGATGGAGACTCCAACTCAAAAAAAAATCATTCTCATTTTATAGACAAGGACGGTGAAGCCCAGAGAGGGCTGATGGTTTACTTAATGACACACAGCATGTGGAGCCGTGCATGGTTCTTGAGGGGCTGCCTATAGAGGGTGCTCAGCTCAGCTCTGCCCCCGAGATGAAGCCATGCTCTCCCAGCCAGGCAAGGGGGCCTGCTTAGTGCCAAAGGCAAGCACAAGGCAGAACATGGCTTCAGGGCTGAGGGGGAAGGTTTTCTCTTAAAAAGAGGACAGGGAGACACTAGGGAGGCTCTTGCAAGGGCATCTTAGGAAACGACAGAGGGACTCATGAGTGACATCTCCAGTTCCGTTTGAATCGCAGATCACACTGGGGTATTCAAGCGATTTTCCAGGAACACAAAAAGACAATTCCCTGTACAGCTCTGTTATTTTCCTTTTTTTTTTTTTTTTGAGTTGGAGTCTCATTCTGTCGCCCATCTGGAGTGCAGTGGCTGCTCCCGGTCACCGCAGCCTCGACTTGCTGGGCTCCGGTGATTCTTCCGCCTCAGCCTTCCAAGTAGCCGGAACTACAGGTGCGCGCTACCATGCCTGGCTAACTTATTTGATTTATTGTAGAGATGAGGTCTCGCCAAGTTACCCACGTGGCTCAGGAATCCTTTCACCTCGGCCTCCCAAAGCACTGGGGTTACAGGCTGAGCCACCAAGGCCAGCCTGCTCTGTTATTTTCTTACCACCAGACCCTCTTGTTCCTTTCCTTGCAAACACTTTAAAACAGTTTTTTTGGGGGAAGAAACGCATGTGTATCCACACATCTAAGTGGCTTTCAGCCCCCTGAGTTCAAGGTGGAGGTCAAGGTGGGCCAGTGCCCTTTCATGGCTGATGTACATTTAGAGGCTACCTGGCACAAGGAAGAACCTGGGTTTGGAATCTGAGAAGCCGGGGTTCTGACCTCAGCTCCATCTCTCTCTCTGTTTATTTTTATGTTTAAAATTTTTTTCTTTTTTCTTTGTTACTGAGGTTGCTGGAGAGAGAAGTCAAATGAGAATAAAGGAAAAAAGAAATAAAAAGCAGGTAGAAAAGAAAAGAAATAAAGGAGGAAAGAGAAGGAGGGATGAAAAGAAAGGAGAGGTGGCTCCGTCTCTTATAGTAACTGGGGCTTTCCTCAGTTTCCCGAGCCACAGCTTCCCACCTGTAAAATGAGAAGCATGACCCTGAATGTCGCTCAAGAGGCCCAAGGCCTGGCACTTCTTGGGAACTCAGGACATGCTTTTAGTGTTGCATTCCATACATGATCCAAACACTTTTTTTTTCTTTTTTAGTTGGTGTTCCCTCTGTCGCCCAGACTTGAGTGTAGTGGCACGATCATGGTTCACCGTAGTCTTGACCTCCTGGGCTCAGGTGATCCTTCAGCCTCAGTCCCCTGAGTAACTGGGACTACAGGCATGCACCACCATGCCCGGCTAATTTTTTGATTTTTTTGTAGAGTGAGGTCTCACTATGTTGCCCAGTTGGTCTTGAACTCCTAGCCTCAAGCAGTCCTCCCACCTTAGCCTCCCAAAGTGCTGAGATTACAGGCATGAGCCACCACACCTGGTCCAAACACTTTCAAAGAGACATTATGCAATTTGAATTAGTGATACCCACCTCAAGGGGCTGGTGGGAAGGAATAATACATACAGACCACAGAGCACCATGCCTGGCATACAGGAGGTGCTCCATAAATATGAATTTCCTTATCTTCGTTTCCTTAGAAGGGGAATGGAGTTTAGGGAGTTAGCCAGGCTGATCCATTTGAGAGCCCAATATGGCTGCTCAAACTCTAGCCTTCATATCTGAATTCCAGCCAGCAGCAACTTCAGACCCACAGGGGCATACGGTAATGAACTGCTTTTCTATACCTCTTTAATGTTGCAAAGGGCTGGTGCCAGGGCTGGGTAGATACAGGCCAGGAAGGAAGGAAGGAAGGTGTTTGTGGTCACTGGCTGCAGCCAATCCCAGGTGGAAATCCCACTGTGAGCTGTCCCAGAACACACAGCTCTGGCCCTCTTTGGCTACAAGTTGGTCCAGGTCTCAGGCAACCCAAGATTCTGAGCCGCCCTTGTGGAAAGACCCGGGGGGAGCAGTCAACAGCAGAGCTCAGGTTGGCTGAAGGGATGAAAGAGTAGGGGTGTGGTGGCCCAGAAAAAAGCCTCTTCTCCATCATGGAAAGTTCTGGCGTGGCTGATCTTGGATGAAGACTTCAGCCCTGGCCATCTCCCTGGCTGTCTTGATTGAAATCTGCCAGCTGCCCGGATGCATGCTGGGTGCCGCTGGTGTGGAGAAGCCTTCCTTGGCCTCCTGCGCTATCGGGGGCCCTCCCTGAGGCTCCCCAGCCTCTACGGACACCCTCAGCCGCCTGCCATCATCACTTGTTCATAGGTTATGTTCTCTGATGGACAGTGCATGCAAGGAGAGCAGGGACCACTCCTCACCTCTGCTCCCACAGCCAGCCCCATACACCATGGCCGCATTACTGGATCCTCACAGGCCTGGATGGGCTCAGGACTTCCTGTTTCTTGCCTTGCAGTCTTGCCCAGATAGAGGGCCACCACTCTACTCTGCCAGCCCCAATAACTCCTTCCAAGCCCATCAGGCTTTTGGGCTCTTTCACCTCTTGGGCGAATTTTCTCATCTGTAAAATAGAGCCAATCAAGACACCTACACCACGTGGCTGATTGTGAGGCTTCACAGAGATCCTGCATGTAGCAGGCTTACTGATATGGTGGAAGAGGTCACTACCAGAAGCTGCAGAGATGTAAGAATGGAGGCAGCAAAAGGCAGTGCTTAAGAGCCAGGTTCATTGGCTCTACCCCTCATGTGTTGTGTCGCCTCTTGCAGCCTCAGTTTCCACGTCTGTACAATGGGTTATTACACCTTCATGGGACCGCATGAGCCTCAAATGACTCATCCCTGTAAAGCACACAGAGCAGTGCCCAGCACCTGTTGACTCCTGCTGTTATTATCAAGTGTCTACTTGAGTCAAGCCCTTTGCAAAGTTCTAGAAGCCAGCTGGCATTTCCTTTGGAACATACAGAGTCTTGTCTTGAGCTGAGTCTCTGTCCCCGCCTCCCAGTTTCATGAGTTGGCGCCTGGGGTGACAAGTTCCCCCGCCAGCTCCATCCCAGTCCCCTCGCAGGAGAGACTGAGGGGCAGGATGCGGAAGGGCCAGCCCCGTGTGATGATCACAAAGGGCCCCGCCGTGTGGGTCTCGCAGGGAGGAGACAGGTCCTGCGGGTCTCTAAGCGGGGCAGAGGCCGGCCTGTGCTTCCCCAACAGCAGCGAGGAAACCTCTTGCCAGTGGCTTCTCCGGAAAGTGTTTCGAGGAGCACTGACGGCAGCACACAGGCAGTGCTAATTACCCCTCATTACCCAGAAGAGGAAGGCACCGCTTTGTGATGTGCCCCGAATGTGAGAAAGAGTTATTACAGCCGGGTGCGATGGCTCACGTCTGTAATCCCAGCACTTTGGAAGGTGGAGGCGAGAGGATTAGCTGAGCTTGGGGGTTCGAGAGCAGTCTGAGCAACATGGCGAGACCTTGTCTCTACAATAAATGAAAAAATCAGCCGGGCATGGTGGCGCATGCCTGTGGTTCCAGCTACTTGGAAGGCTGAGACGGAAGGATCGCCAGAGCCCAGCAGGTTGGGGCTGTGGTGACCGTGAGCATGCCACTGCACTCCAGCCTGGGCGACAGAGTGAGACTCCAATTAAAAAAAAACAAAAAAAGGGCTATTGTTGGGTAGGAGCCGGGAAGCTGCCACATAGTCTGAGGAGAGAGAGGAGTCTGGAAAGTTGCTGGTCCCAAAGACAAGGGAACTGAGGGTCAGGACAGGAGGGCACTAGCACGAAATGAGGGCCATGCCCCAAGCATCTTACACACACTGCCCTGGAAGTGAGGTGGTGCCTGCCAGTTCATAAGTGAGGAAACCGAGGCACAGAGAGGTTATGTAACTGGTCCAGGGTCACATAGCTAGTAAACCAGTGGCAGAACCAGGTTTCTGAGCCAGGGTTTTCTGGCCCGTGACTCAGTTTACCTCATTCCCATAGGAGAGTGGACAGCACAGGCTTTGATTCCAGGTTCGGAGTCCAGATCTACACCTCTCTGGCTGTGAGTTCATTCTCTCAAGTCTCAGTTTTACAATCTGTGACTTGGGGATGCTTAGCATCGACTCTATGGGGTTGTCGCAAGCTTTATATCACATGAACCAAGTCTTTCTGGGACAAGTGGTCCCAAAGGCCCCCTGTGGCTCTAGACATTCGTGTCTGTCCCGTGAGGACTCTTTAACCAGGAGCGGTCAGTTTCAGGAGTGGATGAGTCTGGAGCTCCTCTTCCTCTTGGGGCTACATCAACCCAAAGCTCCCGTGAGGAAGGCACTGGGCAGCTTCGTGTGTATTCCTCGGGTGAAACAGGACCTTTGTGTGAGGTAGGTCCTGGGAGCTCGAAGGTGAACACATGTGGGGATGAGCTGGCCGCAGTAACCTGGCGCCAGGCCGAGTGAGAGGTCCGGGTGACCTCAGGCAGGGATGGGCTGAGGACTCCAGGGGCAGCGGTGCCTGCTGAAGCTTTGGTTTTATGGTCTTTTTGGTTCTAGAATTCCTCAATGTTATCAAAAGCTCAGTCGAGGCTCACCAGACACGCAGCTCATGTGAGCTGTGCTGGGGGTGGGTGGGGTGCCCACCTTCACCTGCCACCAAGGAGCAGTGGCGGGGTGCTTGGGTGAGCAGCTGTTGATGCTGAGTGGAGAAGCCAGAGTCCTCCAGAGTGGCCTTCAAGCCAGGCCATTTTTCACATGCCCAGGGATGGTGTGGCCTGCTGCTGTCTGCAGAACACTACCTGCTGCTCAAACGACCATTATGCAGAAGCCAGGTACGCTTGGGAAGCACCTGGCACTTGCTAAGTGGCAGCTGACAAGTGATAACTGGAAACCAAAGATCTTGTTCTCTTGGGCCCACCCACATGGCAAGGATTTTCACCGGCTGAAGTCGGCTTGTGTCTACACCTGCGTCTCACTGCTTTCTCCTCCTGGTACACAGTACCCTTCCCACTCTTTCCCATCTCTACCTGAGCCGGGGCTACATCCATCAGCTTCAGCCCTGGTTTTGAGTCCTGCTCTGCAGCGTGACCTTGGGCAAGCCCCTGAGCCTTGTTAAGCCTCAGTGACCTCACCTGTACAATGGGGAGACTGGTGCCAGTAAAAGGCTTAGGGTGGAGCCCGGCACAGAGTGAGTGTCCACACGTGAGGTTACTAACCTCCGAGGACAGGCGTGGGGCAGGTGACAGAGGCTCCTTCAAGCCTAACAGGTGATCTAGAAACTCAGGTTGGGTCTGTGTGGCTGTCCAGGAAGGTCCCCTCCCACCCCATTCCCCATAGGAATTCTTTCTGACCATCTGCCCCGTGGCTCAGCCTGATCTTAGCAGCATGAGAACCCGCCAGGATATGTTTAGAGGTAGACTCGTAGGCTCTGTCCCTGGAGACTGATGTGGACGGTCTAGGCAGTGGGGACCTGGGCTCTGCATTTTAAATACATTCCCAGATGACCGGCTTTAACCAGACAGTCCTGACTAGTGATCTGGGATGTGGTTGTGGGGCAGCCCTGGGGGAGGACTGAGGGGGGTAGGGTGGTGATGGGGTGCAAGTGCAAGGGCTCTGGAGGTTCAAGTCCAGTCTTTATAATTGCCAGTTGTGTCACAGGAACTTTTCTAAGCCTCAGCTTGCTAATCTGTGAAATGGGGATAATAGTGCCTGCTCCAGAGGCCGTGGGAGGATTAATGACGTGTAGCCAGCACCAGGAAGACAAAGCCCAGCACCAGGAGGATGCCTGGTGAATAGGAGTTACCCCTTCCCAGACAGAGTCTTAGGAGCCCTCTCTTCCTGGGTGGAAAGGCCAGGGCTACAGTCTCCGGGACCAGGAGTCACTAGGCTGGGACAACTAAGACCCCACCCCCCACAAAAGCCCAGCCCTGAGAGGGGCAGGCCAACACTCACCACCGAGGACAGGTCCACATTCTCCACCCTCCTGTCCTGCAGCTGCACGGGCTGTAGGCCGGCGACGCGCAGCTGCACCGAGGACGTGCGATACACGAAGCTCAGCAGCCAGTCTCCCCTGAGTGAGGGCGGAGAGGGGTCGAAACGTCGGCCTTGGGACAGAGAGGACAGGGCCAGGCTACCTCCTGGGACACTGGGAGGACTGGGGCTGTGTGGGAGGCAGGGCCCCCGACAGTGTTGTGGAGAGTGGCGACATGGAGGAAGTGGTGGACACTTCAGAGCCCAGCCTGGTGCACGGCCCGGGCTTTGACGAGCCCATGGTGACCCCTGTTTTATTCCCTACTGGGTCCCCACAGCCAAGAGCGATGTCTGGTATGCCATAGAGGAGTATCAAATAAATGAATGAGTGAATGAATGAATGAGGAAGCTGAATAAAGTTCTCAACAAGTCAGCATGATGCTCAGGAGAGCAGTTCCCAGCTAGGGGGAGGTGGCTGGCTCAGGGCCCCCCTGGGGACAGAGAGAATGGCAGAGGGGCATGTGCCTGGGAGGAAAGGGCCTAGGTGGCTCATCTCTCTGTGAGCTGGGGGAACCCAGCCTGCAGGTCCTCCCGGCCCTCAGCCATCTGGGGGGGGAGTGGATGTGCAGGCCGGTCACAGCCGGGGGAACACACCCCCACTTGCATGGGTGCTGTGAACCCCACTGTCTGCACCCACCCCGCCAAACACACCCCAAACTAGGGTCCTAAACTACCCAGAGAACATGGCCTTGGGATGCTGGACTTTCAGCTGCCTGCCATTTTTCCAGGAGAAAAGAGAACACAGTCTGAGGATCTCACGAGGGAGCCCTCCCTCCGGAACCCCTATGCTTAGTCCTGGGGTGAAGCTGGGTCAGCCAAGAGCCTTGCCCTCTGCCTTGCCACCCAGCAAGCCCGTGCATGCGCGCATTCTCCCCTCTGCATCCCAGACTCAGAGCCAGCTGGTGCCTCTGCTTGTCTTATTTAGGCCAGTTCCAACTCTGGTTGTATGGCATTCCTTCTGCAGGGTTGTTGCTTGAAAGAAGGACCCTCCCCCATGGCAGGGGCGTGAGAACAGCTGAGAGGCAGGAGGTGGGGACCCACCCACGTGACCTGCCAAGTGACCCCAGGTGAGTCCCCACTGTCTGGGATCCAGGGTGTAGTGGTGCTCTCCAGTCCCTCCTGGTTCTGACACCTATGGTCTCTGACCACGTGGGTCCATGAGTGGGTACCTAGAAGCCCCTGGAAGGACTGGGGCCCAGAGTTGAAGGGTTCTCTACAGACCCTCCCTGCTATGTGTTAGACCCAGCTCCTCAGCCCTCAATCCTTCCCCCTATCATCTTCTCAGTCCCTTAAGCAGAAGCCAATGTCCTGGGCACTCCCCCAGCCCCCACCATAGCCAACTTACCACTGAGCCTTGCTGATTCCTCCCAACGCCCCTAACCCACCTATCCCTTATGCTCCGCTCCTGAGATCAGGCAATTCTCCCTTCCCTACCCCTCGAACTAATTCAATGGCCTCCGCACAGCTCTCCCAATTCCTGGCCTCACCTCTCTTGACCACTGGGACCTTCCTAAAACACCATGTGACCACAGCTCTCCACTCTTAGAAACTGACCATGGCTCCCCATTGCCTATAGGCTTTCTTGTCTAGAAAATTCCTTAGCTCTCTCCAGGGAGCAATGCTTTCAAGTCCTGCTGATTATCTTAATATTGAGGGTCCAAGAAGCACTAAGAATGGACAGCCAGAGGGAGAAGGGAGGTCAGCTCAGGTTATGGGATCCAGCTACTCACAGGACACATGTGCACCAAATACTGGGTATGAGGATGGACCCTAAATGTTACTGCTACAGACAGGCATAAATGAGCAGGACAGCATAATTCCTTCCAAATTATTCCTGTTATAATTATGACAACACTTTACTTAAAATGTTAACTGCAGCCAGGTGCAGTGGCTCACACCTGTAACCCCAGCACTTTGGGAGGCGGAGGTGAGAGGATGGCCTGAGTCCAGGGGTTTGAGACTAGCTTGGGCAACTTGGAGAGGCCTTGTCTCTACAACAAATAAATAAATAATTAGCTGGGCATGGTGGTGCGTGTCTATGGTTCAAGCTACTTGGAAGGCTGAGGTGGAAGAATCACCTGAACCCAGCAGGTTGAGGCTGCGGTGGCTGTGAGTGTGACACTGCACCCCAGCCTGGGTGACAGAGTGAGACTCCAACTCAAAAAATAAAAATAAAATAAGTAAATAAAATGTTAATTGCACTTATTTATACACAGGTAGGGACAGAACAAGAACAGATATTAGAAGGTTCCATACTCTCTCTACTATGCTCGGCACTGTCACTGGCATTCAAGACCCTTCTCAGGTCCAAGTCCTGCCTTGTCGATTTTGAGCTGTGTGACCCTGGACAAGTGGCTTGACCACTCTGATGGGTCCCAGAGTTGGTGGGAGTGTTGAGAGGGCATGTGTACATGTAGGTGCACAGGGAGCCTGCATGACTTCGAGTTCCTGCTCTGGACCTGTGTGAGCTGTGCAACCCCTCTCCTGCTCGGTCTGTGCCTCCAGTCTCTGATGGGCTTCCACATACATTCTTTCAAAATTCAGCTTGGATGTCGCCTCCTCCAGGAGTGGCCTGAGCCCCTCCACGCAATACCATTAATCTCTCACCGCTTGAGTGTCGGGTGCTTGCCGGGCTTCCAGGCAGGGAGCTCCCTGAGGGTGGGATATGCTGTAGTCATGGCTGCACCCTGTGCTGCACCAGGACCTCCCTGCGGCGGGGCACAGTGAGCCACGCCCCCACAGGCCCTGCAGGGGATGCTGACCTGTGGATCCCACGGCTGAACCCTGTGACTTGTGAGGGTGAGGCCCGACCCACTCATCAGGCCTTGGGACCTTGTGGGCTGGAACCTCCCTGCTCCTCCTCCTCCCATCATTGCCTCCCGATATGGCTCCTGGAGCTGAGCCCACAGGGTGGACTTGTCCCTGAGCTGCAAGGCCTGAGTTCCCAGATATCCTGGCTCTGCCTGTGGGACCCTGAGCAAGTCCCTTGCCCTCTCTGACCTTCGTTTTCTCAGGGGTGCAGCAGGCAGCTGAGTCACTCACCCCATTAGCTTCCAAAAGGCTGTGGAGTTGGGTGCAGTGGCTCACACTTGTGATCCCAGCACTTTGGGAGGCAGAGGCGAGCAGATTGCCTGAGCCCAGGGGTTTGAGACCAGCCTGGGCAACTTGGCGAGACCTCATCTCTACAATAAATCAAAAATCAGCCAGGAATGGTGGCATGTGCCTGTGGTTCCAGCTACTTGGGAGGCTGAGGTGAAAGGATCACTTGAGCCGATCAGGTCGAGGCTGTGGTGGCCATGAGTGTGCCACTGCACTTCAACCTGGGTGACAGAGTGAGACTCTTGACTCAAAAACAAAACAAAAAAACCCCCAGAAGACTGTGAAAAGCCCGAGTGAGTGAATGCTCTGCCAAGAGCTTAATGCAAATTGCATTAATATATATCGCTTGGTAGTATTGGCCTGAATCCTCTCCCCCCACCCCCCATGTTGAGGAAGGTTCACAGCAACCAAAAGACCTTTGGAAGCCAAGAGTCTGAGCTCCTGGTTGGTGCTTACTTTAACCAAGAAACCACAGCTACTGTTCCGGTTTCTACCCTCCTCTCCTCCCCCTGCCTCCCTTCTTCCTCCTCCCCCTTTTCTCTCTACAGAGAGACAGCCCCTGGTCTCACAAAATAATTGAAAACCAAACTTATTAGCCTCAGGCTCTCAACAAAACAGATGGGTTTAATAAGATTCTCCTGCTTCACACCACACACATGCAATTTTAATTCTTTCCCTTTGCTGTAGTCATGTGCTGTGTGAATACGCCCCGTAGTAAATATGATAGCTGCTGTCATTTATTGGGCACCTATTAAGTGTCAGTGCTTTTGTTTCATAACCTCATTTAATTTTCCCAGAATCCCCATATGGGAGGAACTATTATCCCAACTTTATGGGCAGGGACACTGAGATTCAGGGGAGTTGTTTGTCCAAAGCCACTCAAAAGGTAAGTGGCAGAGCCAAGATTTTAACCTGGGACTGTATGACGTCAAAGTCTTTGTCCATTCTTTTTCTTCTTTTAAAAATTATCCTCACTTTATTTTTTTAGACATAGGGTCTCACTATGTTGCCCAGGCTGGACTTGAACTCCTGGGCTCAATCAATTCTCCTGCCTTGGTCTCTGAGTAGGCTGGCACTATAGGCACATGCCACTGTGCCCAGCTAAAGCTATCCTTACTTAATTTGTTTTTTTGAGTTGGGGTCCCACTCTGTCACCTAGCCTGGAATGCAGTGGCACCGTCAAGGTTCACCCAAGCCTCAACCTCCTGGGGTCAAGCAACTCCCACCCTGGCCTCCTGAGTAGCTGGGACTACAGGTATACATCACCATTCCTGGATACTTTTGGTCATTTTTTTGTAGAGAGGAAGTCTTGCTATGTTGCCTAGTCTGGACTTGAACTCCTGGACCCAAGCAATCCTCCAGCCTCAGTCTCCCTACGTGTTGGGATTACAGGCATGAACCACTGTGACTAGCCTATTCTTACTTCAAAAAAAAAAAAATCAAATGGCAGTCTCTATTATACTCTCGTTCTAATCTCTGTCCACTCATTAAGGGTAGCCACTGTTATCAGCATGTTATGGTTCTCCTCGACCTTAGTGTGCATTTATAGACACACACAGATACATTTATGCACATACAGACATTTTTTTTCCCTCCGAAATGGGATCATGGCACAAACTGCTGCCTTTTTTTTTAACCCTACCTATTCCCTATTTATAGTTATTTAGTTGTTTTAAATTTTTAATTATAAATGAAGCTACAATGATTCCCTTTGTATATGCATCTCTGTGCATGTATGTATTTTGTATTGCAGAATCTTTTTTTTTTGAGTTGGAGTCTCACTCTGTTGCCCAGACTGGAGTGCAGTGGCCGCTCCCGGCCACCACAGCCTCGACCTGCTGGGCTCTGGCAATCCTTCCGCCTCAGCCTTCCAAGTAGCCGGAATTACAGGCGCGCACTACCACGCCCGGCTAATTTTTTGATTTTATTGTAGAGATGAGGTCTCGCCTGCCCAGGCGGGTCTCGAACCCGTGGGCTCAGGCAATCCAATCACCTCAGCCTCCCAAAGGCGCGGGATTACAGGCTGAGCCACCAAGCCCGGCTGTAGAGTCTTTGAAGTCAAAATTGTAAGGTCAGAAAATAGGTACACTAACAATTTTGATACATACTGCTAATTGTCTTCCAAAAGGATTTACTTGATCCAGCTGCCATATAACATTGCCTATTTCTCCACATCTTCACCAACACAAAATGTTATTCATGTTTCAAATGTTTGATTATCTTACTAATTTTATTCTATATTTATTTCATTAATGAGGTTGGGAATCTTTTCAAAAGCTTATTGACACTTGTATTTATTTTATGAATTTGTATGAGATAGATATTCTTTGATCATTTTCTTCTTAGATTGTTTTTTAGTTATTGATTTGCATGAGCTCTTTATATATTATGGCCTTTGTTGTTCTTTCTACCATATCTTGATTCTATGCACTCAGCTTAGAGTATGGGTAATAGAACCAAACTGATTATCTGAACTCCTGTGTCCTAATTAATACCCACTATTAGTATACTCAGCTACTACTGACATGGGCCAAATCATCTAAATGATAAAGACTTTCCAAATCAATTCCGTTTAGCTTTGGATGTTTTTTATTTTTATTTTATTTTTTTATTTTTTAATCAGTATTTTTTTTATTATCGTTTTGTGGGGTATGGATGTTTTTAAAATGACTGTTTCCCTTTGTGTCCTTCCCATGAGTCACAAGCTTCTCTCACCTTGTCCTCGCATGCCCAGCACAAGGTCTCGAGCTTAGATTAAAATGAAAGTTAACTGGCCGCATCTGAACATACACTAATTGCTAGCAAGGGGAGGAAGCTAGCAGAAAAATATCATCTGGGATGAAATTTTTCTGTGTATCATTTGAACTGCAGATAACCTGCTCACAAATTGTGTGTTGGTAATGTAGTAAACTCTCAACAAACACATTCTGAATGTAAACTATGAGAGGGCAGGGATTGGGGATTTTCATGTTTTGCTCAAGGTCGGGAAGAATAGAGGCAGCGAGGGAGACTGTTCTAGTTTGGAAAAGATGAAAGAAGTTCCCACTGCCTGGCACATAACAGGCACTTAGTAAAGACCTGCTGAATGAAAGATGTTTTAAGAACTCAAATATCCTATATGATTGTGTCCTGAAAGTGAGGGAAACACACACAGGCCTGAGAGCCTCATACAAAGTAATCAGATAGGTTTGGGATAAATACTGTGGTTCTGGTATGACTTTGGGCAGGTGACACAACCTCTCTGAGCCTCAGTTTTCTCATCTGTAAAATGGGACTGATAACACCACCATAGTTTAGGGGAAGATTAAAGGAGCTATTTACAACAAAGATGGGGTCTGGCAGGTGGTAAGAGACTAATGCTTCTTAAATTCCTTCCGCCCATTGCTACATCATTGCATTTTTAGTTTTAGTTTTTGTTTTTGTTTTGAGTCAGAGTCTCACTCTATTGCCCAGGCTGGCGTGCAGTGGCACGATCACAGCTCACTGCAGTCTCGACTTCCTGGGTTCAGGCAATCCTTCTGCCTCAGCCTCCCAAGTAGCTGGGATAATAGGCAAATACCACCACACCTGGCTAACTTTCTGATTTTTTTGACTTTTTGTAGAGATGAGCTCTTACTATGTTGTCTCTAGGCTGGTCTCAAACACCTAAGCTCAAGAGATCCTCCCGCCTCAGCCTCCCAACGTGTTGGAATTACAGGCATGAGTAGCCCGGTTTTTTGTTTGTTTTTTAAATGACTGTTTCCCTTTGTGTCCTTCCCATGGATCACAAGATTCTCTTACCTTGTCCCCGCACGCCCAGCACAAGATCTCGGGCACATGGTTTTGGATACTTTTGAGTTGCCTTAACCTCAGGTTGGAGCCTCTTCCTCCTCATGAAATATAATCCTTAGAACTGGGAATCCAAGCTTTTCTCTTTCACCACACTTTGCCCTTCAGTGACCTCACCCCAGGAGCTGATGGACTCACTGGCCCTGCTCTGCTTCTGACTTCCCTGGGTTCTATGCCTTCCTAGCCACATGTTGCGAAATTCAGGCTCATCCTCTCAAAAAACCAGCTGCTTCCCCACCAAGTCTTTCCTCCTTGCTTTTAGTTGTAAGTTTTTAAAGTTGTGTTAATAGGGCCAGTCACCTCCCATCAAAGCTCTAGAGTCATTTTATCTTCTTCTTCTTCTTCTTTTTGCCTCCTACAACTAGATAATCTCCCAATCTTACTGTTTCTTAAACTCCCAACATGTCCTTTGGATCTAGGCTTAGAAAGCCACCATTGGCTGGGCTCAGCGGCTCAGACTGTAATCCTGTGCTTTGGGAGGATGAGGGGAGTGGATTGCCTGAGCCCGCGGGTTTGAGACCAGCCTGGGACACTTGGTGAAACCTCATCTCTACAATAATTCAAAAAATTAGCCGGGCGTGGTAGAGCATGCCTGTAGTTCCAGCTACTTGGAAGGCTGAGCGGGAAGGATCGTTGGAGCCCAGCAGGACGAGGCTGCGGTGGTCGGGAGCGGCCACTGCACTTCAGTCTGGGCGACAGAGTGAGACTTCAATTCAAAAAAATAAAAAATAAAAAATAAAAAAAAGGAAAAGAATGCCACCATCTCCAGGTGACTCAGTCAGCATCCTGTGCTTTTGTGACAATGACTCCAAAATCCTCGAGTCCTACTGTGTTTCTGAATCCACAATGTTTTAGATTTTACAAAGGCAATCGAAGTCGTGTACCACAAACTACTCTGGCAGGGTTTTGGGTGGTGTCCCCTGGTCACTCAGCCATGAGCACAGTGGGGAAATAAAGCCCATCATCTCTCATCAGGGCAAGCGTGTCACTAAATGAGGTGGCACTACACCTGGGGAGAAAAGCCCTCGGTTCTCACAGCTTCTTGGATCTTGGTGTCACTGGCAGGCTTTTGTGTGCCTGCCTGGAGTTGTCTGTTTTCCTGCTTGTCTTCTTGGCTGGATACTGGGTTTCACAAGGCTCGGGGTGGGTCCTGTTCTCTCTTGAAGCCCCACCATGGTGCCTGGTATAGGGCTGGTGCTCACTAAAAGTTTGTTGAATGAATATCCCAAGTGATTGATGGTGATGATAAAAATAAATGGTACCATCATCTGTCGTTCATAGGGCATGTATGTACCATAAATCATCCCACTATCATAAGGCCCCCGGGGGGGTAGGTGCTACTATTTTAATCTATTTATTTAATTAAAAAATTTTTTGTAGAGAGGACATCTTGCTATGTTGCCCAGGCTGGTCTCGAACTCTTGGCCTCAAGTGATCTTCCTGCCTTGGCCTCCCAAAGTGCTGGGATTATAGGCATGAGCCACCACACCAATCCAGTTGCTACTATTATCTCTTCCTTACCAATGGAGGAACTGAGGCAGGCATTAGGATCCAGGACCGTGTGATTCCGAATCATTCACTCTTACACACTGCTGCCCTGTCCTTCGCTTCATCCAGAGGCTGAAGAGATGGGAACACCTTCCCAGGCCAGTCTCCTGGGGGCTCAGTTTGGGCTCTACCTTCCTTCCTTCCCCCAAAGTCTAGGTCGCAGCCTAGGCTGAAACCCACAAGTCCTCCTTCTTAAACCCCAAACAGGGGTTACTTCCTTTCCAGCCCATAGCTGTCACCTTCACAGGCCCCCACTCCTGCCGGAGGGTCCCTCACCTGGCTTGGGCACTGGCTCCCCCATGCCATCGGCATCCTGTTCTATCACCCTGCCCTGCCTTGACACAGTGCTTGGAAAGCTCGGCCTAGACTCCACTGCCCCTCCTCCACTGCCAAAGATGAATACAGCTGACCCTTCAACGACACAGGTTTGAGCTGCGCAGGACCACTTATATGCATTTTTTTTACAGCTGAACGTGGATTGAAAGTACAGAATTCATGGGAAGTGAAAGCTGCCTATAGGGAGGGCAGATTTCTCGTATACATGGGTTCTGCTGGCTTGACTGGAACTTGAATATATGTGGGCGATCCTGGTCCGAATTCCTCGCTTGCACCAAGTGACAGCTGGATACGAGCTCTTTAGTCCTCGTTCAAAGACCTCCATGTGGGCCCAATCTTTTTCAATCTGTGTTCCACTCACCCACATCTCTCCTCCTAGCTCCAATCATGCTGGGCCACCCAGCCTTTCCTGTCACCCTGCCAGCTGCTCTCGGGCCTGACACGAAGACATCTTTTTCAGGACCTCTTGTCCATCCTCCCATGGGGAGGGACGCTTCCCAGATCTGAACCCCTGGCCTGGGCCTTGCTCCTAACAGAGCCAGTGCCAGCCTGATTCCTGGGACCTACCAGGACGGGGGCTCGGCCTTCAATATGTGTGCACAGGGCCTGGGCACACTAGGTGCTGGGTAAGTGTCACCTCCCCACTGGGGTGAGGTTTGGACAGACCTGCAGTAGCCATTGATGATCCTCCCGGACACCACCTTCCGGAAAGGCTCCCAGTGCTTGGCATCTCCTTCCACGGGCGCGCCCAGCAGGACGACATCCTCGATGATCCCTTGGCAATCTGGCAAAAGATGCCGGGAAAGGCCGTCAGTGTCCCTGGCCATGGTAGGTGCTGGGAGGGACTCTCCAACAGCAGTGGAGGAGACAAATGTCACACACACACACACGTGTATACAGGCACACATGCACACACACGTGCACACACACGTGCGTACATGCACACATGTATGCACAGTAATAGCAGCTTCCACTTACTAAGCTCCAGGCCCAGGGCCAAGTTTCTCGTGTACCTGATCTGTTCTTTCAAAGCATCATTATCCCCATTTCAGAGTTAAGAAAAACCAAAGACATCTGCAAGATCACATGGCTAGTGAGTGACAGCCTGAGTGGGAACACAGGTCTCCTTCTGCCACCCACGAAGTTCGCACCGGCCGTGGACCTGAGGGGCTGTCCTGCAGGGGAGACTACGGCTCCATCATCGCACAGGCTGGGGGAAGACACCAGTGCCTCCCTCTGTAATAGGTTCCCTGGATCTGTGTGGCCTGGCGAGAGGAAGGGATGAAGAGAGGACGGATGAATGGGTCTCAGGGGCAGGGAGTGCAGGTATCAGCTGCACTGATCTAATGATTCAGAAATGTCTCAGGTCAGGGTTATTCCAAGTGCAGTCTGTTTGTCTTGGACATTCAGAAATAGAGAAGCAGCATGTCTTTTATCTCACTGCAGGCTGGAAACCAACAGTTCCCAGATGGGCATGTAAGACCAGGCTTGGAGAAGCACAGCTCTGGACCACAAGACAGCACACATCCCCCTCGCCTGGTCACTGTCCCCGTTCTCTGCTTTATTGTTCTTCTTGTCACGTATCATGGCTTATCATCTGTCTCTTCCTCTAACATCGAGGCTCGGCAAGAGCGGGCACTCTGGCTGCCTTATCCACAGCTTATGGCAGTGCCTAGAACAGCGCCAGCAACAATGTGAATGAGTGATAAGCTTCTGTCCACCGGGAAGCCCGTGTATGGGCTTTGATATGAGTTCAGATCCCAACGTAGCCACTTCTGAGCTATGTGACTTGAGCCAAACCACATGACATCTCTGAGCCTAAAAGAGGATGATGATACTGGCCTTGTGGGTCTTCCGGAGGATTAGGGAAACCCCAGCACAGTGACTGCAGTGACCATTCATGGGCCTGTGTTCCCCCTCCCGTGGCTGGGGCTCTTTCTTATGCATCTGAGTTCTCTGGCACTTTGGGAAGCTGAGCACTAGACTGTGCCCAGCTGGGACAGTGTCACCCAGCTCTGCCACCCTCTTGTGAGTGACACAGAAGACGTCCTTCTCTTGGCTCTGGTTTCTAACCAGAGTGCTCCCGGTTGTTTTCCATTTGGGTTTCCTGTCAGAGTTTGACCATAGGGTTCTAGGAAAACAAGAGTTTGAGAACTCTGCAGTCCCAAGTCTCTGAGTTCTCCCTGGCTCTGGGGTTTGAAGATTCTGTGGCACAGAATTCTGATTTCACTCCTTTTGCTGACGGTTTGTGCTGAATAGCAAGGTTGGCTCAGCTACCCCTCCACGTGAGAGATATTTCAGGTGCTTTTGTCGCTGGCAAGACTGTTGCCAAAAGGGCCACTGGAGATCAGTGAGACCTCATTCCAACCCCTTTCCTGGGCAGATGGGGAAACAGGCTCAGAGAGGGGATGGGACTTACCCAAGGACACACAGCCAGTGAGAATAAGGCTAGGACCAGAACCCAGACTACATAGAGAATTGTGAGTCCTGGGGCCATTCTGTTGCTATTTACAGTGACACATGCAGGTTACCGTTGCTCCCAGAGTGCCACACGGCTGCAGACCCAGGGCTATCAAGCTTAGCCGCTGCCTCTGGGGCCTTTCTCTCTCTGTCTGACAGAGTCAGCCTGCTGAAGAGCTGGTGCTGCTTTTCAGCCATGGTACTGCTGCTGGCAGGGCTGGGACCTCTTATGGCCAGCAGGGGGACCCATGGAAAGCTATCAGGAAAACCGAAAGAGGTAGTTACCCATGACCTTGAACAGATGCTAGTACGTAGCTTGAACCTTATAAAAAAAAAATGGCCCAGAGCGCAACCAAACCAAGTGAGGGTGGCTGACAAGCTCGAAATGAATGCATTTACCCATCTCTGATGCTGGAGCTGGGCTGGTGGCCGTCTCACTAGCCTCGTCCCCTTTCATCCTCAGACTTGTCCCCCCAGATGTGCTGTTAGGTTTTAAAGATCTGCTCTCTGCGGGATCACAAACCTGGAGCGAAGCTACGTGGCAGACTCTCAGTAACGCCCCGGTGTTAGCTTAAGGAAGCAGGCAAGAATCACCTTAGACCTACCCAAGGTGGGATTCAGGAAGGGAGGTCACCCTGTGCCACCTGACTGTACCCTGGAGTGGGATAGTGCAGGAGGGGAAACCGCTGTTAAGAAAAAGACAAGGCTGCTGGAAAGGAATAAGTATCAACATCCACCGTTTGGTCCAGTCTTCTAATACCAGATTTCAGCTTTCTAGGTCCTCACCCAGGACCCTGCCATGGCGACAGATGGTCCCTCAGATCATGAGGTGGCTTCAGTGTCAAATGCCCCCACTTCTCAAGATCAACAAAAGAAACTGAAATTTAGCATTGTAATAATAACTAATGTGAAAAGACCTAACTGCCTTTTGCTGCAGGGACAATGAATGTTTGCTGAAACGTGTTTGGGATTTATTCATATTGCTACTAAAAGCTTTTCTCCTTGGAGATTTTTAAGGTATTAAGACAGTCCCATGGCTTTAGAAATATTCCGACTTTTTATGCAAAAGGGGGCAGGGATCATCCTCAAGTTCAGGAGTCACAGATACATACAACTTTTATGCTTGTCTCTCTCCTTTTTAAAACAGTTCTGTGGATGTTATTAATATCCTGCTTTTACTGGGAGAGCTAATTTTACATGGAGTCAAATTCTTTCATCCTGTTATAACTTTAGCATTAAGGCAGCTCTGAACTACCAGTAGTTAAAAAAGAAAAGCTTTTGCAGTCATGTCTCCCGCCCCTTAAAACTTTTTGTTATTCACATGTGCTGTGAAAAACATTTCTTTCCAACACTCTCTTTGCCTCTACCTCTCATTTCTATTCTTAACACAGGAGCCAAAGCGATCTCTTTAAAATGTAAGTCATAGGCATGAGGTGTCTCTTTGGGGTGATGGGAATATTCTAAAATAGGGTTGCAGTGATGGCTGCACAACCTTGTACATTTCCTAAAAATCAGTAAATTGGTTGCACTTAAAATGGGTGGCCCTTGTGGTATGGAAATTATGCTGCAGTAAAGTCAGATCATGTCACCTCTGCTCAAAAACCTCCAAGGTGACCCACCTCTGATGGAGTCAAGGTCAAAATCATCGCAATGGCCCCCAAAGTCCCATACAACCCTTCCCACTCTGCCCTGGCCACCCTGGCCTTGCTGTCCCCTCCTGGTGAGTACCTGTGTGCTTCACTCCTTCACTTCCTAACTCTCTGCTTAACTGTCACCCACCAGGGTAGGACAGTGCCACCTCCAACCCCTATCAGGTGTCTTTCCCCCTCCTCTGCTTTATTTTTCTCTATTGCACTTACCACTATCTGACTTCTCACCTATTTTTATTTTTAAAATTGCATGGGTAATCTGTCTCCCACTAGAATGTAACCTACACGTGGGCTGGGATCACTGTCTTTTGAGCTCACTGTTGAAACCCCAATGCCCAGAGCAGTGCCTGGCATCAATGTAGTGTTCAATAAAGGTTTCTGGAATGAATAAAAGAAGCAATGAGACTCAGGAGTACGAGCCTTCATGTTTAAAGTAAATGCGAGGAGGGTTTTCTTTTCTTCCTCCTGGCACTTCTTCCCAGATCTGTAATTGGAGATCTCTGAAGGTCAGATAAAAGTCAATGGAAGGTGCTTTCTCTGCTGAAAGTACACAGAAGAGTGTTGAACCATGGTTCTCAGCGCTTCAGCTGTTTGTTTCCAGTGCTCTGCTCTGAGAGACTGATGCTGCTGTGAATGATGGCAGTCTTTAATGGGTAAGAAGAATGCATGGTCCTTCCCAAAGCTAGCACTGCACCAGTCTTTTTCTCCAGCCTCAGATAATGGGATGCAAAGGCTCAAGGTAACCCTCCCAAGAAGCACCTAACATTGGCTGTATTGTAGAATCTCTATTATGTAGGCATAGCTTACATAACAAGAAGGCTCAGGGTCTCCACACCTTTCAGCTGATTCATAGGACAGCTCAGGGGTGTCCAGTCTCTGGGGACAAAGATCCGGGTGACTCCAAAGGCCTAAGAAACCATGAGGGCAACAGCTGCTATTGGTCAATTAAATGCCTCTCATCTCACAAGTCAAGAGTCATGATTTTAAGACTGTATGCAGATGCTGTTATGACTCATAGAATTCCTGGATTCAGAGTAACTTAGTCATTACATGTTTTTTCAATCAGTAGACACAGAAAGTATGACTACTGCCCTGTGTAGTCTGTGATAATCTTTGCTATTAGGAAGAATCCATGTACTCAGCAAGGTTGGGAACCAACAATTCAGTGGAAGCAGCCTGATTTTTTACCTTCAGCATGAGAGAAGAACTTGGGTTCGAATTCTGATTTTGCCACTGTGTGAACTGAGATCAGTTTTTCAATCACTTGGAACCTCAGCTTCATCATCTGTCAAATGGAGATGATGTAATGATACTGGTTTCCCAGGACTGGACTCTGGCACATGGCTGGGTCAGGGTACACACACCATCAGCTTGGCAGCCATGTGGAAATGGTATGTAGAGAATACTGTTCTTTGGAAACAGCCCTGCCGTCTGTGACCAACTATCTGTGTCTAGCCAGCCACTAAGCACAGGCACTGTTTTGGGAGTTCAGCAGTAGTGGAAGTGGTGATGCTCGGTGAATGGGAGATGACTACAACCACTGGTTCCCTTCAGAGCAGAGCCTCTGGAGGGAAACAGCCAAAGAGCTGTAAACTATGCTAAACACTTCCTCATTTACTTTTCCTGTTTTAAAAATTTTTAATTGTGAAAAAATGCACATAACATGAAATTTCCTGTCTTAACTGTTTAAAAGAGTACAGTTCAGTGGCATTCAGTACATTCGTACTGTTCTGCAAATATCTTCACTGACTCGGATCAGTCACAATTTAGATAATTCAGATGACAGGTTGTTGGCTGATTCTGCCATGCTTTCAGCAGTTCACACTGGACTCCTGTGACAGCACTTTTACCACTTGGCACCCCTAGCAGTCTGGAGATTATCTTAGCTTTTATAAAAACAAACACCACCACCACCAAAAATCCTCAAGAGCTGAGAACGGACAACTTCGTCACAAGTGCAAACCAGTTTATGTTGCCTCCTTGGTCTTGAAAATTGTGTATTTGTTGAGGTTTTGTGACACGAAATATTCTTAAAATGCACCAAGCGAGCCAACTCTTTAAAGAGCCCCATGGAGAACACTTCTGAACGGTGAGGGGCGCATTGCCAGTGGGCACCACACTCCTGGCTTTACCTGTGTCACACGCTGCCTTTTCTGCAAAGTGAGGCAAGCCTGTGCAGAGCTTCCCATCATTCCCAACAGCCTCCTTCAGCAGCTACACAGAATCTCATCTGACGACTGGGAGGACACATCACCCACTCCCTCATGCCTATCACGTTGTCGATAATGAGATTCTCCTGGGCTGCAGAGACCAAAGGATCACGAGTTTGAGAAGCAAGAGAGAAGGATTTTCTCCCTCCTGGGGGAATTCGTGTGTGCAGTGAGTGATAAGGCAGGAAACGAAGAAGGAAATTATCTCCTGACTGTGGGTCCAGAAAATAAGTCCTTGAAGAAAATGAGAGGAACTATACTGAACACACACACAAAATCCATTCCAAAGACACACACAGGCACACAATAAACACAGACAGAGGCATTAGAGGGAGGGGGACTGAGAAAGGAGAAAGGGACGCTTTGACTGTACCCCTCCCCAGTCCCCAGTGGAATGAGATGCACCCTCGAAAGCATTGCTTAAAGGAGCCCGTGTGGACATATTATCAGGATTTGGGATGAATTCTTTAAGGGAATGATGAAGCCTTCATCTCTCCTCTTTGATTTCCATCTCTTTTATTTGGCCATGAAAAGTGATAAGGCTATTACTAACATCCTAAAACCCTGAAAATTAATCTGCACTGCCTGACCTCCCCTCCCTCCCCTGTTGCCCCCACCCTGGGGGACTCAAACAGGGTTTGTCCGAGGATAAAGCAACTGGTGGATGCGATTCCACGGAAGGCAAATAAATCATATCAAATGCGATGTCTGCTATCAGGGAGATGAAAGCACCAGCTGACCGGGTGACAGTCTGTTCTGCATTTCAGCTGGGATTTAGTGACAGCCCAGACATCATTTTCAGCCAAGTGGGAGTTTAGGGACTCAAAAGTCAGAATGTTTACATGTATCTGTATGAACACATTGACAAACTCTTTTGCTTTGGTTTTATCTTGCAGACATCATGGGTAGGAATGTTGGCCTAACTTCATAGGGATGGAGGAATGAAACTGGAGAGAAAGATTTGGCTGTGAAGGTTTTTTGGTTTTTGTTTTGAGTTGGAGTTTCACTCCGTCACCCAGGCTGGAGTGCAGAGGCATGCTCATGGCCACTGCAGCCGACCTGCTGGGGTCAGGTGATCCTTCCACCTCAGCCTTCCAAGTAGCCAGAACTACAGGCGCATGTTACCACACCAGTTAATTTTTTGACTTATGGTAGAGACGAGGTCTTGCCAAGTTGCCCAGGCTGGTCTTGAACCCATGGGCTCAGGCAATCCTCTCGCCTCAGTCTGCCAAAGTGCTGGGATTACAGGCTTGAGCCACAGAAGTGTGTTTCTTAATCCTCCTCCTCCTCTTCTTCTTCATCATCATCATCACTGCAGCTGACTCCAGGGTAGGCTCAGGACTAAGCGTGTTATACAACTATTACTTCCAATGTTCCTAGGAGATAAGCATGACTACGGCCATTTTTAAATGGGAGAGCCTTGCCTCAGAGACACCAAGTAATTTGTTCAAGGTCACACAGAAAGTTAGTGGCATGGTGGAACTTGGTTATTCCTACATTTTCTCTTCCTTTCCTGTCCCACTTCCCTTTGTGATCAAATATATGTCTTTTGACAACTGTAGTATCTTCCAAAATTGTGTCCTGACAACAGAAAGAACACACACACCTGTGAAGATTAAAATTTCTAATCTGGTTGATTCAAGAGACACAATAGCAGGCTAAAAGGTTAATATCACAATGCATGGGCCAGCCCAAGGGCATATGGCCTTTTGCTTTGGGTCACCTCTGACACATGTGTCAAACCAGAGGTGGGTGAATAGATATTGGCAAGAAAAGGTCAGGAGGCAAGGAAAGAGAAAACATGACACGCTTTCTAGTTTTTGATGGAGAGTCATGTGATTGTCCACATAATGCCACATGAACTCGAATTTCCCACCAGAAAGATGAATATATTGCCCAGGTGTGAAGGTTCACGCCTGTTAGCCCAGCACTTCGGAAGGCAGAGGTGAGAGGATCACCTGAGCCCAGGAATTCGAGACCAGCCTGGGCAACATACCGAGGCCCTCTCCCCATCCCCCGCAAAACAAACAAACAAATATAACTTTGTTAGGATAACTTAGAAATATAGCTGCAGGGGAACTATAGGCGGTGTGCCAGTATAGAACAAGGAGTTTCATTATATGTGTCTACAGGCATGCCTCATTTTATTGTGCTCCACAAATGTTGTGTTTTTACAAATGGAAGGTTTTGGCCAGTCTGCATTGAACAAGTCTATCAGTGCCATTTTGCCAACACAGTATGCCCACTTTGTGTCTTTGTGTCACACTGATAATTCTTGCCATATTTCAAACCTTTTCATTACTATTTTGCCTGTTGTGGTGATCAGTGATCTTTGATGTTGCTGTTGTAACTGCCCACACAAGGCGGTGAACTTAATACATGCCATCTGTGTTCTGACTGCCTTACAGACAGGCTGTTCCCCCCAACTCTCTCCCTCTCCTTGGGCCTTCCTATTCCCTAAGACACAACAATACTGAAATTAGGTCAATTCATCACACCACAATGGCTTCTAAGTGTTCAAGTGAAAGGAAGAGTCACATGGCTCTCACTTGAAATCAAAAGCTAGAATTGATTAAGCTTGGTGAGGAAGGCATATCGAAAGCTGAGACAGACTGAAAGCCAGGCCTCTTGTGCCAAACAGCCAAGTTGTACATGCAAAGAAGTTCTTGAAGGAAATTAAAAGTGCTACTCCAGTGAACACATGAGTGATAAGAAAGAAAAACAGCCTTGTTGCTGATAAGGAGAAAGTTTGATGTTCTGGACAGATCGAGCCAGCCACAACATTCCCTTAAGCCAAAGTCTAATCCGGAGCAAGGCCCCGACTCTATTAAATGCTATAAAGACTGAGAGAGGTGAGGAGGTTGCAGAAGAAATGTTTGAAGCTAGCAGAGATTGGTTCATGAAGTTTGAAGAAAGAAGCCATCTCTGTAACCTAAAAGTACAAGGTGAAGTGGTAAGTGCTGACGGACAAGCTTGCTGCCAGTTATCTGGAAGATCAAGGTCATTGATGAAGGGGGCTACACTCAACACAGATTTTCAGAGTCGATGTAACAGCCTTCTCCTTCTTCTTTTTTTTTTTTTGAATTGGAGTCTCACTCTGTTGCCCAGGCTGGAGTGCAGTGGCATGCTCGCAGCCTCGACCTGCTGGGCTCAGGTGAGCCTTCTACATCAGCCTTCCAAGTAGCTGGAACTACAGGCACGCACTACCATACCCGGCTAATTTTTTGATTTATTGTAGAGATGAGGTCTTGCCAAGTTTCCCAGGCTGGTCTTAAACTTGTGGGCTCAGGCAATCTTCTCACCTTGGCCTCCCAAAGTGCTGGGATTACAGGGCTGAGTCACTGCACCCAGCACCCCCCCTTTTTTTTAGTGATCGATCACATGGGTAATTCTTTAATATCATGAAATGATTCCTTAGTTCATATAATTTCTCAAAACCATCAAATATCTAGTGTTAAAATTTCCCCAATTATTTAATTTTTAAAATATAATTTGCTTTTTTGGCTTCGTATTTGTTTTCTATTGCTGCTTTAACACATTTTCATGGATTTGGTGGCTTAAGCAATATAAATTTTTAATCTTATAGTTCTGGAAGTTGAACTTGGACAGTAATGAGCAAAAATCAAGGTGTCATCAGGGCTACATCCCTTTCTGGATGTGTCAGCAGGGCCACTTCCATTTCAAGATGTGGGAGAATCTGTTTCCTTGCATTCTTCACCTTCTTGTGGAAACAGCCTTCTAATGGAAGAAGATGCCACCTAGGACTTTCCTAGCTAGAGAGAAGTCAATGCCTGGCTTCAAAGTTTCAAAGGACAGGCTGACTCTCTTGTTAGGGGCTAGTGCAACTGGTGACTTGAAGTTGAAGCCAGAGCTCATTTAGCATTCTGAAAAATCCTAGGGCTTCTAAGCATTATGCTAAATCTACTCAGTCTGTACTCCACAAGTAGAAAAACAAAGCCTGGATGAGATCACACCTGTTACAGCAAGACTTACTGAATCATGTAAGCCCACTGTTGAGACCTACTGCTCAGAAAATAAGATTCCTTTCAAAATATTACTGTTCATTGACAACACACCTGGTTACCCAAGAGCTCTTCATACCTGCTAGCACAACATCCACTCTGCAGTCCATGGAGCAAGGAGTAATTTCAACTTTCAAGTCTTACTATTTAAGAAATATATCTTGTAAGGCTATTGCTGCCAGAGATGGCTGATAGATCTGGGCAAAGAAAACTGAAAACCTTCTGAAAAGGATTTACCCTTTTAGATGCCATTAAGAACAGTCATGATTCAAGGGAAGAGGGCAAGGGAAATGTTGACTACAGTCCTCGTGAATGACTTGAAGGGTTCAAGACTTCAGTGGAGGAAATAACTGAAGGTGTGATAGAAACAGCAAGAGAACTAGAATTAGAAGTGGAGTCTAAAGATGGTACTAAATTGCTGCAATTTCACGATAAAATTTGAACAGATCAGGAGCTGCTTCTTAGGGATGAACAAAGAAAGTGGTTTCTTTCTTTTTTTTTTTTTTGAGTTGGAGTCTCACTCTGTTGCCCAGGCTGGAGTGCGGTGGCATGATCATAGCCACCACAGCCTTGACCTGCTGGGCACAGGTGATCCTTCTGCCTCAGCCTTCCAAGTAGCTGGAACCACAACCGTACACCATAACGTCCAGCTAATTTTTTTGATTTATTGTAGAGACGAGGGCTCTTCAAGTTGCCCAGGCTGGTCCTGAACTTGTGGGCTCAGGCAATCTTCTTGCCTCTGCCTCCCAAAGTACAGGGATTACAGGCGTGAGCCACAGCACCTGGCTAGAAAGTGGTTTCTAGATATGGAATGTATTTCTGGTGAAGATGCTGTGAATATTGTAAATATGACAATGAAGGTTTTAGAAAATTTCATAAGCTTACTTTAGATAAAGTAGTGGCAGGGCTTGAGAAGACTGACTCCAGTTTTGAAAGACTTTCTACTGTGGATAAAATGTCAAGTAGTCGGGCTTGGTGGCTCAGCCTGTAATCCCGCGCCTTTGGGAGGCTGAGGTGAGTGGATTGCCTGAGCCCGCGGGTTCGTGACCTGCCTGGGCAGGCGAGACCTCATCTCTACTATAAATCAAAAAATTAGCCGGACGTGATAGCACGCGCCTGTAGTTCAGGCTACTTGGAAGGCTGAGGTGGAAGGATCACTGGAGCCCAGCAGGTCGAGGCTGTGGTGGCCGGGAGCGGCCACTGCACTCCAGTCTGGGCGACACAGTGAGACTCCGACTCAAAACAAAAAAAAAACCCAAAACAAACAAATAAAAATGTTATCAAGCACCATTGCATGCTAAAGAGAAATCTTTTGTGAAAGGAAAAGTCAACCAATGGGGCAAACTTCATTGTTGTCTTATTTTAAGGAATTGCCACAGTTGCCCAGTCTTCAGCAACCACCACCCTGATCAGTCAGCAGCCTCCAACACTGAGGCCCTCTGCTAGAAAAAAGGTCAACTTACTGAAGTCTCAAATAATCATTAGCAGTTTTTAGCAATGAACTTTTATTCTTTATGAGACAAGGTCTCACTATGTCGATCAGGCTGGTCTTGTACTCCTGGGCTCAGTTATAGGTGTGTGCCACCATGACTGGCTCAGCAAGAAAATATTTTAAGATCAAGGTACGCACATTGTTTCTTTTTAGACACACTTAATAGACTACAGTATATTACACTATAGTATATACAGGGGTTAAGCAATCCTATCTCAGCCTCCTAAGTACTGGGACTACAGGCATGCATTGTGCCTGGCTTTCACTACTTTTTTGAAGTAAATCCTTGAGTAGTACTTCAGCAAGGGTCTCGATCAGTCTTTGTTTGAAAATATCTTTATTTGTCCTTAATCCTGAATGACATTTTCGCTGGATATAGAATTTTAGATTGTTTAGCTGGATATAATGTACCCTTAATAAACTAAAGTATAATAAAACATAAACTTTACATGTACAGAGAAACAAAAAAATTTGTGTGACTTGCTATACTGTGGTGGTCTGGAACCAAACCTGTAATATCTCTGAGGTATGCCTATATAAATAAAATATCATACATCGTTTATCAGTTAGCTATTGCTGTGTAACAAACTACCCCAAAACTCAGAGGCTTAAAACAATCACTGGTTATTTTTCATGCCTCTACTATTGGCTGGGCAGTTCTGCTAAGGTTATCTAGGCATGGCTAATCCCATGGGGCTCACCTGTCTCTGCAGCCACCTGATGGGTAGACTGAGACTGGTGGGAAGACAGCTTTGCTCCATGGAGTCTCTTATCCTCCAGGGACTAGCCTGGACTAGTTCTTATGGCAAGATTCTAGGAGAGAGTGGAATTCATGTGCAAGGTCTCCTGAGGCCTAGGTTTGAAAATGGCATGGTGCCATTTCTTCCATCTTCTGTAGGCCAATGCAAGGCACAAGACCAGCTCGATTTAAGGGGTAGGGAAACCAACTCTACCTCTTGACAGGAAGAGTTTCAAGGTCACATTGTAAAGTGTGTGGACAAAGGGAGGGGTGGAGAAATTATGGTCATTTTTTGCTGTCAGCCTACCACAGATATACACAATATATTTTGAAACAGTGCAATGTACTGACAGCTCATGTGTAAAGAGCAAGGGGTTAAAATCCCAGATGACAGCAGTGCTGGATGAATGTTTCTTCAAATTTTTACCTAGTGGGAAGGGGAAGAGGCAGGGAAAACACTGAGTAGAGATGATGCCAGGCTGTTGGCAAGTGCCTGGTTTTCAAGGATGTGGATTTGGGAGTCCTGGGCTAAGGCAGGGTCCACATAGAGAACTGGAAGAGTGAGCCCGGGCAGAATCCTTTAGGCCAGATCAAGGTGGGGTGTTAATATACTGATCTTGATTAAGTTCAAGATCAAGCACCAGCACCAAATCTAGAGGGTTAGAGATACAGCTGATTGTCTGGAGGCTTTAGTCCAATATGATAAGGATAGCTCCTGTTTAACCAGCATGGTCTTGGATGTCAGGCACTGGGCTAGATAATGTCTATGTATTACCATAGTAATCTTCACTACCTTTTTTTTTAAATTAGAGGTGGAACTTACTATGTTGCTCACGCTGGAGTGCAGTGGCAATTCACAGTCATAAGCATTGCATACTACAGCTTTAAACTCCTGGCCTCAAGCAATCCTCCCACCTTAGTCTCCCAAGGAGCTGGGACCACAGACATGTACTGTACCTGACTTTCTTTCTTTCTTTTTGTAAACAACAACAATTTATTCATTTATTTTTATTTATCTATTTTTTGATTTGGGGTCTCACTCTGTTGCCCAGGCCACCCCAGCATCAACCTGCTGGGCTCCAGTGATCCTTCCACCTCAGGCTTCTAAGAAGCCGGAACTACAGGTGCGCGCTACCACGCCTGGCTAATTTTTTTGATTTATTGTAAAGATTAGGGCTCACCAAATTGCCTAGGTTGGTCTTGAACCTGTGAGTTCAGGCAATCCACTCGCCTCAGTCTCCCAAAGTGCTGGGATTACAGGCTGAGCCATCGAGCCTGGTCAGTGCCTGACTTTCACTACTTTTTGAAGTAGATCTTTAAGTAGTTATTTCAGTAAGGGTCTTATAGAGGTAACTTGATCAGTCTTTGTCTGAAAATATCTTTATAATTTGTCCTCAATTCTGAATGACAGTTTAGCTGAATTTAGAATTTTAGACTGACAACTATTTTTATCTCTCTTCTGGCTTCTAGTGTTGTTTTGAAAGGTCTCTTATCAGTCTAGTTGTTAAGTTCTTTGTAGGTAATCCTTTTTAATTTTTTAAGATCTTTATCTTTGGAGTTCTACAATTTCAATATGAAGTATTTAAGTATAAAATATTTATCCTGCTCAAGACTCATGTTCTCTGAATTTCATGAATCAATTCTGAAAAATTCTTAGCTAATAGTATCTCATGGCCAGGTGCAGTGACTCATGCCTGTAATCCCAGCCCTTTGTGAGGCCGAGGCGAAAGGATTGCCTGAGCTCAAGAGTTCAAGACCAGCCTGGGCAACATGATGAGGTCTCATCTCTACAATACAATTTAAAAAATCAGCCAGGCATGGTGGCATAGACCTGTAATCCCACCTTCTCTGGAGACTGAGGCAGAAGGATTGTCTGAGCCCAGCAGGTCAATGCTGCAGTAGCCATGATCATGTCACTGCACTCCACCTGGGCCACAGAATGAGACTCCGACTCAAAAAAAAAGTATCTCTTCCCTCTTTTCTCCTTTTATAATTTGTATTAGGCAATTGTTAAATCATAACTTCTCATTCCTATTTCCATCTCTTTATCTATCTATGATGCACTGCGGTTAATTTCTTCAAATAAATCTTCTAGTTCATTACTTTCTCTTTAGCTTTGTCTAACCATTGTTTAATTCATCTAGTAAGGTATTCATTGCAATGACTATTTTTTCATTTCTAGAAGCTAAATCTAATTTATTTTCAAACCTTCCTATTCTTTTTTCAATGTCTTATTTCTCCCACTTATTTTCAGCATTTTATGTCTTTAATAATTGTGATATACGTATGGGGGGACAGGGCTGCTTCAGACTATTCTATTGAGCATTAGGGGTCTAATTCTGAGTTTGTTGTTTCTGTGACTTTGCCTCATGATGGTTTGGTTCCTTATGTATTTTATATGTCTGGATTGTAAACTCATTTTTAAAGCTGCTCATATATGAGAATCTGTGTGACCTATTTTATCCAGAGCAGTTTTTTCTTTTTAAAAAATTATTTTGGTATTTATTCTGCAGCCTTGAATTCCTGGGCTCAAGTGATCCTCCCATCTCAGCCTTCCAAGTAGCTGGGACTACAGATACATGTCATCACTCCTGACTATTTATTTATTTAGAGATAGGGGCTCACTATGTTGCCCTGGCTGGTCTTGAACTTCTGGCCTCAAATGATTCTCCTGCTTCAGCCTTCCAAATAGCTGGGATTATAAGTATGAACCACCACATCCTGCACAGACTAGTTTTTGACATGGAGATTCCTGGATGAGGGAGGTAGCATACATTTGAACCCTAAGCCCACGTGAGGCATGGTCCTATGTCTATGAATTCCCTGAGGAGTCTTTTCCCCATCCAGCCAGGGGATGTGCTTATTTCTCTGATTTTCTGTTCCTTCCTTGTTTCCAGCATCTGATGATTTCCGTAATTCTTGGGAGCTCAGCTAAGCATTTAAAGGGATATGTGCTATATTTTACATAGCATCCTTGAGCTACATTTAGTGGAAAAAATTACACTATAAATTTTTGGGGAGGCTAATTATTCCACACTATTGCCACTCTGGTAGTTGCTAACATAGGTCTAATATTTCTCCATTACTTGCTAATCTCTTCTTTTTATTTTTATTTTTTGGAGTTGGAGTCTCACTCCGTCGCTCAGGCTGGAGTGCAATGGCACATTCACAACCACCACAGCCTCAACCTGCTGGGCTCAGGTGATCCTTCTGCCTCAGCCTTCTAAGTAGCCAGAACCACAGGTGCACGCTACCATGCCTGGCTAGTTTTTTTATTTATTGTAGAGATGTGGCCTCGTCAAGTTGTCCAGGCTGTTCTTGAACCCGTGAGCTCAGGCAATCCCCTAACCTCAGCCTCCCAAAGTGCTGGGATTTCAGGCTTGAGCCACTGTGCCTGGCCAAATCTCTCCTTTTTAAAAAGAAAGACCTTAGGTCAGAGCTTTGGGCAGGTAATAGTATCAAGTTAGATTTTATTTGTAATGTTTTATGTCTTTATTTTTTTACCCTTCCTTTTATGTATGACAGTATTTTATTGACATTGAGTGTCCACTTGAGGTAAAGCTGTAAGAGAACAACTGTAGGAGGAAAACCTGGCTCTAAATTCATAGTGGTTATTACTATCCTCCTAACGGCCACAACCTCCTGGTGTCCACCTTGGTTATGGTTCAGCAGGTCTGAGTCCACCTACCTTTTGATGTTCCTGGGACTAGAATATCAGGTGGACTTCCTGACAGCACTTCTACTTTCAAAGGTGGTCATAGGCTGGGCGTGGTGGTTCATACCTGTAATCCCAGCACTTTGGGAGGCTGAGAAGGATCGCTTGAGCCCAGAGGTTCAAGACCAGCCTGGGCAACACAGTGAGACCTCGTCTCTACAAAAAATACAAAAGTTAGCCAGGCATGGTGGCGTCTGCCTATAGTGCCAGTTACTTGGGAGGCTGAAGCAGAATTGTCCGAGCCCAGAAGGTCGAGGCAGTGATGAGCCATGATCATGCCACTGTACTCCAGCCTTGACGAAAGAGCAAGGCCCCAATTAAAAACAATAATGTAAATATCTGTCCTATTTCAACGGGTTATTTACTTACTTTGACTGGAAAATTCTCTACTAGGTACAAAATAAGATTGTCCCGTGTTTGTTTCCCTTACCCCTTTCCAAGCTTTATAGTTCTTTATTCCATGTCTGAAACAAATGACACATGGATGACTGGTACGAAATCAGCAATGATCTCTGTCATTACTAGGGTAGAGAACACTAACGAGGCTGCCGGTCGTGACAAGTGTTTATGACAAACGATGCCAGCTACTTGCATGAACAGCTCTGCCAACCCGTGGAGCCCAGATGGTGGAGAGGCTGGGATCCGCCTGCAGCCTGTATCTCTGAATGTCCAGCCCTGTGAACGTGCCTGTGTGTCGGGGCTTCCTTAGCCTGGGCCCAGGTCCCTGTAGGGTAACTGGTGACTCCTTTTAAGCCCAGGGAAACAGAGTCACAGCATGAGCTCAGTCCTTGCTCTTCACCTGTCTACAAATGATTTGTCCCACCCAGGTTGGCCATAAGGTAGGGGCCTCCCAGTTACTTCCAGGAGGCTGGAGAAACATGCTCACATATCTCAAAACATATTCCATTTATGGAAAAAAGGATCACAAGTCCTGATTTTGTATACTTTTAGTCATTAAAGCAAAAAGGTGGTGTTTCTAATGGGATCCAATTTTTGTCTTTTTGTCTCTCCCTCTCCCCCTCCACCCTGCCCCCCTCCCCCTCCCACCCATCTCTCTCTCTCTTTCTGTTGTTGCCTCAGGATCTCACTCTGTTGCCCAGGCTGGAGTGCAGTGACATGATCATAGCTCACTGCAACCTCGAACTCCCAGGCTCAAGTGATCCTCCTGCCTCAGCCTCTCAAGGTGCTAGGATTATGGGTGTGAGCCACTGCATCTGGTCATCTTTGTTTTTTCTTCTAAGAAGAGAATCCTTGGTCAGACCATTTCTTCCTGACTTTTATCTGGGAAAAAAAGGTCACTGAAACAATATATTTTGGGTGGCTGCGGCCAGAAGGTCCAGTCATGCTTAGACATGCAGAGGGTCAGCTCTGATAACAGGCAAGCAAGGGCCTGATGCCGGCCTTGTGCAGCCCGGCTGTGCGGAAAAAGACCCAAGGATCCCAAACTTGCAGGGCTGTTGAGAGGGTTCCATGAGATGATGTCTGGAAACACCTGCCATAGCAGGTGCTCAATCAACATTAATTCCTTCCTCTCTTGTATCTTTGGTGCCTAATACGCGCTCATCAAGTCAAATGAAAACGCGAAGCTGTCACTGGTGACATAAATGTTCCCAGGAGCAGCTGCCAAGTTCTGTGCAAGCTCTCTATGAAAGGCAGTCAGCAGCTCCTCCCCAGCAAAGTGCCTTCTGGAAACCCCCTCTGGGCCAGGCATGGCTGTAGAAGTGGTCGCAAAGCCCTTTTCCTCTGTAAAGTGTGCCCCGAAAGTCGCCACAAGGTGGTGCTGTGGCGACCACGTAAGCTCCAGGTGTCTCTGGGGCCGCACCCTACCCAGGAGCTTCCTGAAAGCCCATTCATGGGGCATGAGGGTGAATGGGGCGCGACACGACATACATCCTGTGAGAGGGGTGGGCTGATCACACCCAGAGCGCCCGTCCCTCCAGGGGGTCCCTGAGATGGAGCCATGAGAGTGGGACTGTGGGCTTGGCCCTGCCATTAATTAGCTGTGCAGTCTGGGCCAGTCGGGTAAACCCTTAGCTATAAAATGTAGGGACAGATAAGGAGTCAGTAGAAAGAACCCTAGTGTGAGCGTCAGAAGGGCATGGGGCTCTCCCTTGGCTCTAACGCTTACAAGCTGTGTGGCCGCGGAAAAATCTGAGCTCTCTGAGCCTGTTCTCTTGAAAACCAAGGACAATCAATACCCAGGGTGGCTGTGAGGACTGATGCCATACCACTGGTGAAGGGCCTGACCTTCACGCTTCGCTTGGCATAGTTCAACAGGCATCTGTCCGGGCCCCGTCCCTGTGCACCCAGGACTGGAGTCCCCAGCCTTGAGGAAGCAGAGTGTGTGAGAAAAGAGGAACTGGGACTAGAAGATGCGGCAGGTCTGACCAGCCCTGGGGAGGGCTGGCTGGGTGGGGGGATGTTTGGACACTGTGTTCAGAAGGGGGGTCCTTTCCCATCTGCAATCGCGCCTGGTGGGAATGGAGTCTGCCTGGCTGCAGTCCCCTCTGTGTCCTGCACAGGTCCTGGCACAGGGTGGGTCCCCGGGAGAAGTCTACTGAGGGAGGATTAATGAACTACATCAAGTGAAAATACTGCTCCTAGGGATTCTAGTCAGAACCTGCATCCGGGTCTCTGCTTGCCGTTGGACAGGTCACGCCTCTGCATTTTAGACTGTCCATCTCTCCAACCTTATGTCTCACAACTCCGAGCAGAAATGTTGACTCCAGTCATCGGTTCTTCCCAGGCTACTCCCTTTCCTGCCTGTGGATCTTGGGTACTGCCTGCCAGTCCTGGGCCCTCAGGCCACCTGCCTACCTCAAAGCCTTTCAAGGCTTACATTTGGAAGGCTCTGAACTGCCGCAGCCCGTAATGTCTAGGCCCTTGAGATACAGCATTTGGTACTGTTATTTACCTATTTTTAAAGCTGGTATGTTATTTCTCACCTAGGTTATGGGTTTTTTGAGAGCAGCTAGCAAACTTGTCAGAAGAGGCGGCATAAAAGAAGGGCTAGCAGGGAATGGTTTAGAGTTGGACACACCTGGATTAGAATCCCAGGTTTGCTAATTACTGGCTATGTGTTCTTGGACAAGTCACTTGCATCCCTGGGCTTCAGCTGTCCCATCTTCAAAAGTGAGAAATGGGCCAGGCAGTCTGGCTCACACCTGTAATCCCAGCACTTTGGGAGGCTGAGGCGGGAGAATTGTATGAGTCTGGGAGTTCAAGACCAGCCTAGGCAACATAGTGAGACCTCATCTTTTAAAAAAAAATACACAAATTAGCTGGGTGTGGTGGTGTGCACCTGTAGTCCTAGCTATTTGGGAGGCTGAGGCAGAAGAATCACTTGAGCCCAGGAGGTTGAAGTTGCGGTAAGCTGGGATCTTGTCACTGCATCAAATCTGGGCAACAAAGTGATACTCTGTCTCAAAAAGAAAAGAAAAATGCAGCACCTGTATCTAGGTGTAACGATGCCCACATCTTCCAGGGTGACTGGGAAGATCGAGATGGATTCTGTTTCTACTGGCACACAGTAGGTGCTTAATACACCTTCCCTTCCTTGGGGCAGTGGTTCCTTATTTTGGAGTTGAGTAGCGTTCTCCATCAGATTTCTGCAGAGGAACATATTGAGCCTGGGATGCAGGTACAAGACCGGTCCCGTGAAGCCTCCTTCTCTAGCCACTGCTAAATTATGAAATGTAGAACCACCCAAATGAAAATCCAACTTGCGACTTGTTCATAATGAAGCCTTCTAAGTACCCAGGTGCTCACCAAGGTTGAGGAGATAATTAGCTCCAATCTGAGTTCTGAAGAAGTCCCTAAGCCTTCTCGACACCTCTCAGTACAGTCAGGCAGGCACCTAATAAAGATTATTCCCCACACGACATTCTCCTCAAGGCTCCAGGTTTCAAGCTCCAGCCCTGACCTTTCCAGCTAGCCAAAGGCAGAGACATCTGAAGTGCTGATAGCTAATTAAGTCTGAACTTGCGCTCTCAGATCTTAAAAGGAGAGGGTGCAACTCTTCAACTGAATAAGTCAGGTTGAAATGGAAGGTCTTGGTACTTATGAAACTCACAGGTAGGAGAAATAGGCAGTCAATTCTTCCTGGTTTTGCTTTGATTGCAAGGAAGCTAATAGCTAAATTTACAGCTCAGTTTATAGCACTGGGCAATAACAGATAAACATACTATAAAAGTATCAGTAACAAAATTAGTGGCTACTGAATGCCTATTCCTAACCATTCTGCTAAATGCTTTATGTGTATTATCTTGCTTAATGTTTTTAATCGTCCTATGAGGAAAAGTATTATTAGACCCATTTTTCAGGTGTGGTGACTAAGTACATGGTGACGGTTCGCTCAGCTGGTAAGCCACAAACTCTGCCCTGGAGCAGGGGGACTTTGGTTCCATCCAGTCTCAGCTGCAGGGACAGTGGAATTCTCAGCCTCTCCTCCTTTCATGCCAATGCATCTCTCTGCCTACTTTATCTCCAGGCCTCCTCCTACTATCCCTAAGGGACGAGGAGGTGCTGGTCTGATTAGTCAGGTGTGAGGACACTGATGGGTCACATGCACTTGTGGACAAGTCGCCATACACCAGGAAGCCAGACCACAGGCTCTACTCCTGCCCCCGAGCCAGCCAAGTCCTTTGGGCCAAGAACCATCTTTGCTCCCTCTGGGTCTACATGGGTTGAGCATCCCTTATCTGAACTGCTCAGGACCAGAAGGGTTTCAGATTTCTTTGGATTTTGGAATATTTGTCTTATACTTATGGGCTGAGCATCCCAAATCTGAAAATCTCAAATGCTCCAATGAGTATTTCCTTTGAATGTCATGACGGCACTCAAAAAATTTCAGATTTGGAACATTTGAGAATTTGGATTTGGGATGCTCAGCCCAAATGGGGGTTGGTCCCCTCACTGTCTCCTTCTCTCCTTCGACTTCTCCTTCCATGAGGCTGGCCAGTATGCCGTAGGTCCCCAGAGAAGGACTGCAGCTTCGGGTGGTTGAGCCTGCTGTGTGGTCAGCATAGCTTCTTTCCGAGAGGTTCCTGGGTCCCAGCCTAAGCAGTGTTAAACGGTAGGAACCCTCGTCATCATGTACCTAGAGTTTGTGTGCATCTCTCTCGGGAACTCTGTGGGGAGGGTAATTTCCAGGGCTAAGAGTTGGGTTTCCTGGGTTCTCCCAGTCATAAAAGCATCAAACCTCCAGCATGAACACCCATCATCACTGCCTTTCAGAGCACACCTTGCTTGGTCTCATGAAGTCCTGAGAAATGAAGATGTTACACAAGATCATTGCTGAAGGTTCTTCCAGTGACCTGGGGACCTGAAGTTAAGTGGACTTATCTAGCAGACCATGGGGACCGGTGGCCAATCTGTGAGAGGAAGGCAAAGCCCTGTGGGTTAACCATGAAGCAGAAAAGCCAGGGCCCAGAGACAAGGCCAGAGTTCTTGCCTTCTTTATACAACAGACACAACCTGCATTCAGGGTGAGACCAAATGCATTTTAGCAGGTGGTGACTGCTAAGGTCAAGGGTGCCTGTAGTCCTGAGAGGAAGCAAATACCTTTCAAGGGGAGTCGGCAGGCTTAGATTCTCGGAAAGACCCCAGGGGCTAGTCAGGCTTTAGTTTACATTAAAGCAGAGATTAAATGAATTCCACTTTTGCTGACTCACTCTTCCCCTGAGAGTTGCCCATAGCTCTAAAGACTTTTACTGTTGTATTAGTGAGCTCAGAGGCAGTGAGTACTACAGCCTTGGAAAAATCCATCTGGATAAACTAATGAAGAGAGGAAGAAAGGAATACTTATTGATTGAGGGCCTACTATGTGCTAAGCCCTTGTTGCTACATCCATCATACTGAAAACCCAGCTTTGCGGTCACACAGGCTGGAGGTGAATCCCAGGCCCACTGTATGTAAATTACTTCTTCTTTGTGCCAAGTCCCACACGGATGCTGGTGACAGAGACCAAACAGACGCAGTCCCTGCCCTCGACCTCCTCATAGGCAAAATGAGAAAATCAATACCAATGTCTCAGGGTTGTTTGTATATTCAATGAGGGAAAACGGGCAAAGCCCTTAGCAAGTCACCTGGCTCACAGTGAGTGCTCAATAAATAGTAGTTATTAAATCCCAGAACAACCCGAGAGGCATCCACACCCCAATTTTACTAACCAGCCAGAGAGGTGAAGTGACTTACTTGAGGGCACCTAGACAATGATGGTCAGAGTCTGGATGTGAACTCAGGTTTCTAGACTCTAAGTCCAGTGCTCCTTCTTTCATGTCGTTCTCAACTGGTTGCTGTGATTCCTTGCATCTTGAAGACACTAGGAAAAGTGATCAAGCAGAGCCTGCTTGCAGATGGCCAAGGGATGGGGGAGCCAGGACTGACTTAGTTCATGGACCCCAGTGTGCCGAGTAGCAGATGGTGCAGGTTCCACTTTGCTGAATGAAGACAGCCGCAGCAAGCAGGCTCAGCTCAGGGAGTCTGCCCACTGCGTGGACAGGGCTACAGGCAGGGCAACATGGAATATGCTTACTTAAATCCCTTAAAGGCCCTTAGGAATGAAGAGGAGAATAAATGCATAAATAAGTCGAAGCAGCAATTGGTTTCCTGGTTCCTGTGGTCACTTTTTGGCTCAGCCAGCTAGGAGTCAGTTTTAATTTGCTTTCCAACTACTTAATTTCTGAAATATTTTAAAAGCAAATGTATAGAAAAAGATGACTGATCCCTTATGATCTGGGACCCAGAATCTCTCGGTGAGTGCTCAGATGGTCGCTCTTCCTGGCAGGCACTACCTCCCTGCCTCTGTCACCTGCTGGGCCAGAAATACCCTTGGTCCATCATTCCCAGAGTAGACGCATACTCATGGTTGGGAGATGGACCACTGCCAGAGAGAGACTGTTCATGTCTGGGAATTCTGACTACATTCACTTCCCGCCCAAAGGTACAACCATTTGGCAGGTGCACATTTTGTCTTGGTTTTGAGTGGGCAGGGTCACTCTGTGGGGCCTGCGTATGCCAGCTGATCAAGCCCACAGGACAGCCAGGAACGGAGCGGCCTGAGCGTAGCTTGGTCACTGGTAGGCTTGGGCAATAGGTCTCAGGGGCTGTGGGGTCCACTTGGCCAAGGCAGCTCAGGCCTTTCCCCACCCAAAGGCCTTGGCTTCATTCTTTGCAGGCGGTGTCACAGCAACCTTCAAGGCTGCCTTCATGTCCCTCATGAATGAATCAGCTAACGTGTCCTGGACACCTCCTATGTGAGCCAGGAGCTGGTGATAGAGGCAACAAAACAGACAGTGCCTGCCCTGGAGGCTACCCTGCCCTAGCAGGGGAGAGAAAACTGCACGCAGACACAGCATAACATAACACAGGGAGACTGGAACAAAGATGGGCAGAGCGCCGAGGGAGGGAAACGGGAGGTGGCGGCTGGACACAGAGGAGTGACCTGGTGTGAAGACAGCTCTGCCACCTCCCAACTTTGACTTTGGACAAATCCCTTCAGCTGAGTCTCAGTTTCCTCATTCTGTAAAATGGGCTGAAGACCTCAGGAGGATGTTATGAGGGTCAGAGTAAGACTGTGGCCATTGGGCATCCTGTGTGTATGTCCCATCCTGCTGTGACAAGTGCCAGAAACAAACACAAATCCATGCTTTGCTCTCTGAGATAATGCCAAAATAAGAGGGTCACCTTGTCCAGTCTGGTTCCCAAAATAAATGAACACTTCCCATCAGCTGCTGATGCCCTAATGAATTCAACTTTGTCTCTAATGTAGGAATACTGATGGTTGAATATAAGGCAGGCCCCGGTGGCTTCAATGACTTCACGAGAAAATGGCTGTTTTCCCACCAAGATCAGACTAAGAAAATGCAGTAACCTTGGTAATTGTGTGTGTGTTTTCCCTTTAAATTCCCGATGTCTCTATGTGTGTAAATTTAATTTGGCAAGTCAGGTCCTCTGAAATCTGACTAGTTGACACCTTTCTGCAAGAAGCAACTTTTCTACAGGCTTGCAAGTCTGAATCTCCTGCCTCGTGGGGCATGAAGGAAGCGATTTGAGCCACAGCTTGAAGGACTGCCTGAGGCTGCTCCACACGTGGGGTTGGGTGGTGGCTGGGGAACATTCTGGAAGTGAGAACAAGTGGAAAGGCAGAGGACAGCCAGGCCTAGGGAGACAGAGCAGCCCTGGACCCCAGGTTTCCTTCTTGTGCCTAAGGGAGCTCTGGGTATGGCTGAAGGAAGAGCAGTTGAGGAACTCAGGGACTTGGGACCGAGAAATCCTAACCGGCCTGCCTAGGCAAATCCTCACACTGAGCCCCCGCTTCCTTAGCTGCAAATTGGAGACAATGACCTTGGGCTGCCGTAAGGATTAGAGATTGAGTAGAGATTAAGAACA
Organism: Cephalopachus bancanus; assembly: GCA_027257055.1. Taxonomy (NCBI): domain Eukaryota; kingdom Metazoa; phylum Chordata; class Mammalia; order Primates; family Tarsiidae; genus Cephalopachus; species Cephalopachus bancanus. The sequence goes on along the minus strand of JAPVLO010000294.1, from coordinate 1,625,229 downwards.
TGGGTCAGCCACTGTGGATCCAAGTTCCAGCTTCATCATACCAGTCCTATAGCTACACACTAGTCCTGTTACTCTGCCCCTGTAAGCCTCAGTTTCCTGAGCTGTAAAATGGGCATAATTAAAACCTCAGAGGATTACTGCAAGGATTAAATAAGGCATGTAAAGTGTTTAACTGGGTCTGGCATGTAGTAAGTGCCAAATCATTGTTAGCCGGCCAGATACTGATGATGATGATGACGATGACGATGATGATGACAAAGAACCAACTAATTGTGCAAGCAGGCAGTAGGGATCTCAGCAAATGCCTGTAGAATCTGGGCCTATTTCTGTCAGAAGAGAAGATTTCTCAGCTACATAAAGCATTCAAAATCGTCATCCAGAAGCCCAGGGATTCCCACTGGGAAATCACCTTCCCACTCAGCCTGGGCACATCTGAACACATGGCAAGGCTGCTGGGAGAATCTGAATAATGGCTGGAAAAAGTTCTTCAAACATCTTATAGCTCTTGAGGATGACGTACCCAGCAGAGGTGGGTCCAGCCCCCGCTGGGTTTCTGCAAACGCAGACAGCCTTCCTAAAGCCATGGGAGCAGCAGAGGAGGCTGAGACCATGCTGAGCATGTGACTTTGTGTCCAGGGGCGCTGGCTTCTGCAACTCCTTTATTTCCTAAGCCAAGTGCTCTTGGGTTTGGAGTGGTAGAGATAATGGTCTCCGCATTAGGGCAGGACGTGCAAAGTGATGTCAGCCCCACCCAGGTGGCTGCCTTAGAACTTGGTACGCAAGAACAGTAAGGGCTTCCTTTCCCAAACACCTACTGTGTGCCAGGTGCTCCATGGGATGACGGGCATGCATCACTGCTGACCCTCACACCAGTCTGCAAGATCCTAACTCACGTCTCTGGGAGGGGAGTTTATTTCAACAGTCCTGTGAGGATAGCATATCTGTATATTAGGTGCCAACTCCTCAAAGCCTACCACACAGTAGGCATTTAATAAATATGAGCTGATTTTGTGAATTTGATTTTGAATAGTTCTCTCTTTAGATGATCTGTTCTGGAATACTGCTTTGAGTAAAAACATCCAGCTAGGAGGGGCTGAAATAGAATGGTAAGATATTAATATTCTAAAAATAGGGGCATCAAAATCAGAAAGAGATCTCTTCTCATTTGAAAAATGGGAGCAAAACTACCTTCCTCATGGGTTGTTATGAGGATTGAAGAGAACGTATATAAAACTCTGAGCTAAAACCAGACAGACAGCTGGGCCTTCACAGATTTCAGCTATTGCTACTATTGCTATTACTTTTATTATTATTATCGTCATACATCCCCATTTGTGGGCAGTACTGCATTTTCACCAGGTCACTTCCTGTGACCCTCTGGGCCCTGGATATAGTTGGAGCCAATCACTGTCAAAGGAGCCCAGAGCTTTGGCCAGGATCTGCCTGCCCTACGCCCTACCAGACTGGACCCAGAGCTCTGCACTGTCTTTGGCTCTGCTCCTTTGGTAGGTGACACGCTGAGTGCCATTCCTGCCTCTGTCTCCACGGAGGCCCCTTGGCTGAACTTGTGAGCTCCCAGGTACCATCCTTTGGTGGGGCTCTTACCCAAGCACCCTCAGGGTCTGCCCATCTGATTTTCTATCAAGATGTACTTCCAACTTCCAAGCAAGAATGTGAGGCAAAGCAGGGGAAGAGAGGAAAGTCCCGGTTTTCCATATAAAGAAACTGAGTCCCAGGGAGAACGGTGTCTTGGCCAAGGTCTTAGTTGATAATTAATTACAGAGGCCAGACTCCAATGGAGGTCTTTTAGTTGCTAATCGAGCATGAAGTTCTAGTGTTCAGGAAATGGAAGCTGCTACTTGGTGTCATTTTTACAGAACCATGAGGCCCCCATAGTGGACATAAGAATAAGGTGTGTAGTGGTCATAAGTGCTGTTCACCGAATGGCTGAGCATATGTCAGGAAGAGGCTCCTCCTTGATGTTAGGAATGTCAATGTGCCTTGCTTTGACCAATGAAACATGAGTGAAAGCGATGTGTGTTACTTCCAGGTAAAGGTGCTTTAAGGGCCACTGCGTAACTCATACATGCTCTGATCTCTATTGAGGAACCATACATTGACATGGAGGTCCCTTGGCCTGGGTTCCTGAGAGCCTACAACAATCAGAGCCTCCTTGCCTACTCAGGTCATGAGTGCGACATGAACCTTTGTCATGTCACACCTCTATGATGTTGGGGATGCTTACCACTGCAGCATAACCTATCCTGTCCTGACCAATACACTGTGAATGCTGGTAACATTAGACATCAAGTCAACTTCCTCATACAGCATGCACTGTCTGTTGGCTTTATCTCAGGGATAGGAGGCAGAGAGGTAAGTCAGACACAATTCCTGCCCTCAAGGGGCTTGCAGTCTACATTCATTTGAAAAGAAGTTGACTACACCAAGCTTGAGAAAGGGTAGGCCAGGCTGTGAGGGTCACCTTGGGAATGGAGGCAGATTCCCAAAGCAGCCACCACAGCTGTTTGCAGAATCACCCCAAAAGGGAGACAAAGCTGTGAAAGCAGTTAATTCCACAAACAGCTTTTCTTGGAGAGAGGAAAGGAAGGAGCCATGTTGGGAGCAGAGAGGGGAGGCTGGTGGAAGGATTATGTGCTCTGGGTGACTCTGGGATTCATTGCTCCATTTCATTACTGGCTCTCAAGGGGCTCCAGAAAACAATTAGTGGATTCAAATGCATTAGGGTAATTCCTCTTTTACATCTCTAACTCAGATAATGACAGTTTTCCTGCAATTAGGAGTGGGTCTCCTCAGCATGCACATTAATTGGGTGTTAAATAGCAAGGATGCCTGAACCAGACAGCCAGGCTGGAATGAATTAGCTGGGGAACAGCAGTCCTGGGTTGAAGAATTCATCGACAATCACAGCCAGCTGGAGATGGGAAGACACCCCATCAGTAACACAAGGCAAGGACTTGGGTGCGGGATGCTGAGAAAGGGGTGGGAGGCGGTATGATCCTAGGAAGGGACAGGAACAGCTGGCCCTGACCCTGTGGGAGGCCAATTTTTTCTTGATGAGGTCCAGAGTCCAATGCCATCCATGGGGAGGGGCTGCTATAATATCATGTGCCTCCTCCCATTTAATAGTTCCTGGCATATTGCCAACATGCAGTAAGTGTTTCTGGGCTCTTGTTATAGGTCAGCATTTATATGCACTGTTGTATATAATGTAATCCTCCTAACAACCTTGATGTAGATACTATTATTATTATTTTATAAGAGACAGGGTCTCTCTGTGTTGCCCAGGCTGGAGTGCAATGACTAGCCACAGGCATGATCCCACTACTGATCAGCACGGGAGTTTTGACCTGTTTTGTTTCCAACCCAGGCCAGTTTACCCCTCCTCAGGAATCTGGAGGTCCCCTGTTCCCATGAGGTCACCTTATTGATTCTGAACTTGGCGCAGACACCTGATCAGCATAGCACACTATAGCCCAGAACTCCTGGACTCAAGCAATCCTCCTGCCTCAGCCTCCTGAGTAGCTGGGACTACAAGCGCATGCCACTGTGCCTGGCGATACTATTATTATTTGCTGTGTTTCACATAAGTCAAGTGGGGTTCAGAAAAGTGACGGGCCTCGTGTTGGGCTTGGGATTCAAACCAGATGCCCTGACTCAAGAGCCCACAGCAACTAAGTTGGAATCTTCTCAGGGGGGAAGAGTCATGTGGCCCATCACCTATGACCACAGACGCCTGCCCCTTGCTGCGTCCTGCCAGTGCCCAGCGCAAGGTCAGGCCCTGAATGTGAGTGTACTTTTGTGAGCCTGTGTACATCCATGTCTTGATTCATTAAGCTATGTAGGATGGGTTAAAGCAGTTTGGCAAGAAAGGCTCTGATCTGGTCCCTGCCAGCTTCCAGGTCCCCAAAGAGTTGCTGGGGAGGTTGTGCCTGAGTGCTCAGCCATTGGGATCAGGACCTCTCTGTTCCCCTCTGCAGGAGGGTGGTATTTTGTTTTCAACTTCCCATTCCTATGAGCCACCAGAAGTTCCCTTACTTTCTGGAAAGAAAAAGGAAAACAGGGAATATAATTGACTCTGAGGACCCTTGGTTGACTTCCTGGGCTCAGAACATCAGAAAGCATCTAGAAAGATCTAGCATCAGAGAGATCTGTCCACCAGTCATTGCTGCAAAGGCCAGCAGGGTAGAGGGGGTTAAATCATGGATGTGCCCCCTGCAAGGGAGAAGCCTTCTGTCCCAGAGAGAAAGAGAGAGGGAGGGAGGGAGGGAGAGAGAGAGAGAGAGATAGAGAGAAAGAGAGCCAGCCACATGTCCATGGATGTGTGCACAGCTGCTGGTCACATTTGGAGCAAGCCATGGCCAGCTAAGGGGCAGACCCCTCTCGGAGTGTTCTTGACCAAGGTCAAGGCAGAGGATGACCAGAGTCCTCTCTTACCTCCTGTCTGGATAATGAGACAGGTTTGGGATGTGATGAAATAAGGGGGGAAATAGCAGGCCAATTAAGAATAAAGACTGTGTTCAGAGTTCTCTGGCCCCAAATTCTTCCTTCTGAGGGTGACTGCAGGGCTGGAAAGCCAGCCGCCCTTTTGGCCACTCAATTCTTCTTGGAGCCAGTTTCCTACATATTCTTGTGATCTGGAAAGCTTCTGATCCTGGGTTTTTCTACTACTTCTTCTAAAATGTGGAGGTTTTCCAAATAAAATGTTGAAGACCAATGATGCCCATGTTAAAAGGACTCCCTCCTACCCTCAGGCGTCTGTCACCATCTGTGCCAAGTGCTGGGGATATGCACAGCTGAGCACGACACACTTCTTCCCTGTAAGGAGCTTCAAGCTATTTGGGGAGAGGGACATGCACGCCACTGCACTGACTCATGTGGAATTTGTTTGTCTATTGGTTCATGGGACATGCCACCACAGATCACCTAGTATGTGCCAGGCACTGGGAAAGGCTTGAGAGAAGCAGGGCCCTGCCCACCCTCACTCTGTCTGTGCTGCAGATCCTGGCCAGGGTTATACACCAGAATTGCCTAGGGGAGCTATTTCCAAAACAGGAGTCAGGAGTGCCTGGCCCCTTTCATGTAGGGCCATGACAGATATATATATATATATATATATATATATGGAAAAGAACTGCCCAAGTGGTTGGGATGTATACTCCTAGGTAAGTTACTTGTGGGCTGGAAAGAGACAGTAAACAAGCAGGAATAACAGGGAGACAGCGCAGCGCTCTGTGGTTTGGAGGATGGAGAGTGGCTGGGAGAGTCTAGTGTGGGGCTGAGGGTCACACAGGCTCCAGCCAGACTGCCTGATCGTCCACCTGCTAGTCGTGTGATTTGGCAAATTGCCTAAGCTCTGCAGTTTGGTTTCCTCCTCTGTAAAATGGGCGTGATAATAGTATCTATTACATAGAGTTGTTGCAAGGATTACATGAGATATAATAATTCAGGTGATAAGCTTAGAACTGTGCACGGCACGTGAAAACCCAGAGAGTGTTCGGCTGCAGTTACTACCACTACTACTATTGTTATTATCATTATTATCGGAGGGAAAGCTTCCAGACACAGGAGGCCTGAAAGAGAGTAGGAGTTATCTAGAAAAGGAGATGGAAGAGGACCAACAGAGAACCCAGTCTGTCTGGAAACAGCCTGGTCCACTGGATCCCAGCGTGTGAAGTGGAGAGAGGTGGGAGAAGATGCTGGAAGGCAGATTATGAGTGGGAGGGGCCCCGTGAATCACACTGAGATGTCTGCATTGGATCTAGAGAATGGCAGGGGCGTTGGGGGCCTTTGGGGTCTGCTGAGTTGTTGCTGTGGGTGTGTGAGTGTGCGCACGTGTGTGTGTACGTACATGTGCATGTGAATGTGCATGTGTGTATATGGAGGTGAACTACAGGCTGCCTAGCGTTGACCTCTCCAGCTTCTCCTTGGCAGGATCCACTCTCAGCGATTCACCACTGCATGGTTTAGAGACCTCAGCCTCTTCCTCAGTAATGGGACACACGACCACAGAGCACCTAGTATGTGCCAGGCACTGGGAAAGGCTTGGGAAGAAGCAGGGCCCCGCCTGCCCTCACTCTGTCTGTGCTGCGGCTCCTGGCCAGGGCTATACACCAGAATTGCCCAGGAGGGCTATCTCCAAAATAGGAGTGCCTGGCCCTTTCCATGTAGGGCCCTGACATATATATATATGGAAAAGAATTGCCCAGGTGGTTGGGTTGTGTACTCCTAGTTAAGTTATACATGGGCTGGAAGAGACAGTAAACAAGCAAGAGTAACAGGGAGACAGTGCTGTGCTCTGTGGCTTGGAGAATGGAGAGTGAGGATGGAGAGAGGCTGGGTTCCAACTCCTGAGGCTGGCATGGAGCCAGGCTCCCACCCTAACCCATCAGTACTAGGGACATGCACAGTACCCACCCACCTGGAAAGACTCTTAGGAAACACCAGACATGGCCATTTCCAGACACACCCGAGAGCCCTGCCTTTGCCTGTGCTGGCCAATCCTCTGGAATCCCCTTCCCTCCAGTGGCCGGTCGCTCAAGGCTTGGAACCTCTGCAGGGTACAGCACAGTGGCTAGGAGTGAGGGTTCCAGACCCTGACTCCTTGGGATCAAATCCTGGCTCCTGTACTTAGATTCTTGTGGCTCAGCCTCTTGGCCTCAGTTTTCTCATCTGTGAAGCAAAGAGAATAGTAGCACCTCTCTCCTGGGTTGCCGTGAGGAAGGAATGAGATAATACTCAATACTCAGTGCTCAGACAGCCTGGCACCTTGCAGATCTGAACCTGGCTCATGAGTGCATCAGTGTGTGCTTGAGTTCCTTGCCCAAAGTCAGGCTCCTCTGTCTTCCTGGGCACTCAAAGTATGCTGGGCATCATGCTGGGCACCAGGAGGATGGTGGGGCTCAAGGTTGACCTTGCCTACCTGGAGTTCAGGGTACCCGTCAGTATCGGGGACCACCTGGAGGGTCTCTTACATAGGAAACACCAGACATGGTCATTTCCAGACACACCCAAGAGCTCTGTCTTCACCCGTGCTGGCCAATCCTCTGGGGCTGGACAGTAGACACAAAATGACAAGCTCCGGCATCTAAACAGCACTCACCATAGCTCCCTGCACACAGTAGGTCTTTGGATTGGAGTTTAGAGAAAGACACATTTACGGAGTGTGCTCAAAGTGGGGGCAGATACTTTCATATTTATCTCATTTTGACCCCCTGATGATCCTTTGAGGCAAGTGTACAAAGCACCATATTCATTTGAGGAAGCTGAGACTCAGAGAGGTTAAGTGATTAGCCCAAGGTCCCATAACTAGTCAGTGGCAAAGCTGGGAGCCAAATCTAGGTCTGCCTAAGCAAACCCCAATTCTTTTTTTTTTCTTGAGTTGGAGTCACACTCTTTGTCGCCCATGCTGGAGTGCAGTGGCACACTCATGGCCACCGCAGCCTTGACCTGCTGGGCTTAGGTGATCCTTTCCGCCTCAGCCTTCCAAGTAGCTGGAACTTCAGACACACGGCACCATGCGTCCAATTAGCTTTTGTGATTTATTGTAGAGACGAGGTCTCACCAAGTTGCCCAGGCTGGTCTCAAACCCCCGGGCTCAGGCAATCTTCTTGCCTCAGCCTCCCAAAGTGCTGGGATTACAGGCTGAACCACCGCGCCTGGACACAAACCCCAATTCTTACCGGATACAAAACCCAATTCTTACCGATAGGCCATGCAGATATAGGGGTGGGAGCAGTGACCAGGAATGTTACTGGAGAGATGCTGCTTTGGGAACCACCCCCAAAAGGCTGTGATACAGACGAATGCCAGTGTCACACTAACCAGCCCTACCACCAGGAGGCCACCTGCCTCCCTCTTCCATCTGGCCAGTTTGCAGCCTCACATTTTGGAGGCATTTAATCACCGATCTACTTCCAGTTACCATGGCCAAATGGCTAATGGAAATTAATTCAATTTGTTCAGTAGGGGAATTGAAGGCTTAACTTGCATCAATGATCTGAAGCTAACCACAGAATTTATGCTAACTGGAGGCAGAAACATGCCTTCTCCTCTAAGTGAAGAATCAGTTCTATTAATAAAACCACGTCACTCCAGGGAATGAGCTGGCAAATGGTTTGCTGCCAGGGTTGAGGGAAAGATGACCAGGAAAGAAGCAGAAGACAGCACAGAGGATGGCACCTTTTCAAAGGCCTCTCTGGGAGGACCAGCGAGAGGGCAGGGAGGAGTCTGCACTGGCTGACAGCTAACCCCAATGGACACAGACATGACTGAGATTAACCTGGGCTCTCGGAGAAGTCCAGCTCTGACTACAACTGCACCAGTGAGCCCAGGCGAGAAAGGAGAACTGATTAGTCGACCCACAGAACTGGGAGAATGAATCCATTATTGCTGTTTGAAGCCATTGTGTTTGAAGAGATGGTTTTGCAGCAACAAATAACGAAGACAGAATGTTAGCGAACGTGGGATAAGCAGAGGTCTTAGATGTGCCTGTGTGGTTTGCTTGGCTCAAGGACCTATCCCAAGGAAAGTGAGCCCTGGGTAGCTGCCACCCCTCTTAGATCAATTGCACTGCAGATTTCTTGTCCTCCCCACCACTTGAGAGTGTGCATTAGGACACAAAAGCAAGTGTCATTATTACAGGACTGTCAGTCTTGTATACTCTAATTTACATATCCCCCAATCATTTTCCTAACAGTTTAACTATTTTTCTCTATTTTTAAACTTTTTTCTTTTTAGAGATGGAGTCTTGCTGTGTTGCCCAGGCTGGAGTGCAGTGGCTATTTACAGGCATGAACATAGATCACTGTAACCTCAAACTCCAGGCGTCAAACAATGATCCTGCCTCAGCCTCTCCAGTAGTTGGGACTAAAAGCATGCGCCATCATGCCTGGCTTATTTTTTAAATTTAAATTTATATTTTAGAGACAGGGTTTTGCTCTTTTGCCCAGGCTGGAGTACAGTAGTGCCATCACAGCTCACTGTAACCTCGAACTCCTGGGCTCAAGCAACCCTCCTGCCTCAGCCTCCCAAGTAAGTAGGACTACATGCCTGGCTAATTTTTTTAATTTTAATTTTTGTAGAGACAGGTCTCACTATGTTGCCCAGGCTGGTCTTGAACTCTTAGCCTCAAGTGATCCTCCCACCTTGGTCTCCCAAAGCACTGGGATTACAGATATGAGCCATCACGACTGGCCCCAGATTATTTTAAACTACTTTAAACTTTTAAACTATTATTTCTAAAACTGGGGACATATTGTGCAAGATTCACGACCCCTGCCCAGAACCTTTGTCCTGGGGAACACACTTGGGAAGGGTTTTCATCTGTGACAATAATCGGAACTCACCTTTCTCCTGAGCCATCTCTTGCAGACAGAAGTAGATGACTCTGGCTCCCAGGCTGAAGCCAATCAAGGAGACAGGTCGCTGGCCCTGGAGGGAAAAAGACACAGGTGTCTGGAGGGCATACGTCAGTTCCAGCAAAACATCAGCCCTGACAAGGGCGGCCTTTGCACATGTCTTAGTGCCTGCCACTCACTTAATGAATCATGCATGTGCTGTTCCGGCCCTGAGTTCTGATGTCTTCATTGGGAGAGTCAGGGTCCTCGTTTCTGCAGGAGTGCACCTGCCGCCGGAACTGGCTTCCTCCAAGGCCAACAGGCAGGCTCTGTCTGGGTTAATTTCCTTTCATCTGAAACCATTATCTAGCCGTTGTTTGTTCTTCCCCAAGAGGTAGGACTAGCCCATTACAAGAGCAACTTCCCTTGGCCTCTTCTGCCTCGTGGCAAATAACTGCAGTGACGTGGGACCCCCTTTTGGAGCTGGGGGATTAGGCAGAAGGCACCCCCAGGTGTGATGGGTCAAAAGGTCAAGAGAGACATGGGGGGACAGCTGTTCTGCTTCTAGACAGGAAAGTGGAACACAAAACAAGATACGGTAGAGGAATTTTCTGACTCAAGAACTTGTAGAAAAGGCAACTTGTTATTACATGAGTGAAGGTTCTAAGAAAAAGAAAGTTATCTGGGGTATTCTGGGCACAAATTTTCCATGGAAGGAGAGGAGGGGAGCAGAGTAGCTCTGGAGGCCCAGGCTGGTTTTATCATCTATCCTTCTTCTTGATTTTTGTGCTGATACTGGTATTCCACACCCTGCCCCCAGGGAATTCTCCTTTAAACAGTATTTGAATCCTGCAGGAGCTTTGTGGCGACACCTGCTGGCCATCTCCTAGTATCCATTCTCCCCTTTGTTAGTAATGGAAGACCTGAGTTTAGACACACAGCCACCCAGCCAAAAACTGTTTCCCTAACTTCTCTGTAGCTGGCGGTGGCCACAGGGCTGAGTCTTGGCCAAGGAACTAGAGGGAGGCAAAAGTCTGGGCCTCCCAAAGTGCTAGGATGACAGGCGTGAGCCATCACGCCCAGTTGGCTTAGAATTTTAAAAGTGTTATAAAGAGGCTGAGCCCAGTGGCCTATAATCCCAGCACTTTGGGAGGCTGAGACGAGAGGATTGCCTGAGTTCAGGGGTTTGAGACTAGCCCGGGCAACTTGTCGAGACCTTGTCTCTACAGTAAATCAAAAAAATTAGCCGGGTGTGGTAGTGCCCGCCTATAGTTCCAGCTACTTGGAAGGCAGAGGCAGAAGGATCACCTGAGCACAGCGGGTCAAGGTTTTGGTGGCCGTGAGTGTGCCACTGCACTCCAGCCTGGGTGATGGAGTGAGACTCCAACTCAAAAAATAAAAATAAAAAAAGTATTATGATTTATCTTGCTAACCATTTTATACAGTATTGAGACAACCAAAGATGCCTTCACACAGTAGCTTTAGACTCCTAGGAAGGAACACTGGGCCACTATCTGTGGCCAGCTGAGGCATGTGGTCTCATTTACTCTACTGACTTAACTGCAAATGAAGTCTGCGGTTTCCATTGACATGTCACCTGAATGCGCCCAATCATTACCACTAAACTGTTCATTAGGAGCTACTTACGCTCTGCCAGTCCCCCCAGCCTTGTTCCCACCTGCAGATGCTCCTGTTATTCAGTCCTTACCTAATTACCTGCTAGAGGTGCACAGTCTATCATTTTTACTGTCTATCCTAGCACACTTTCATCTCTTGAACTGGATGGGTAGTGAAGAACACCCATCCCCCAAGCGGCCTAGCCTCTAAGGCTGATGTCTGTGCACAAGGCAGCCTCCTGACATCCCCTTTCATCCCCGCCACCCCTACGGCCATTCCCAGGTACCTGCTGCCGGGAGAGTAGGATGTGAGCCAGGTGCTTGCCAACCTCTGCTGATCGATGGAGACACACCCCCCAGGGGTTGTCGATGACATTGGCGACAGCGAGGAGTGACGCTGGCCAGGTCAGGGCAGCCACAATGCCTGGGGAGGTGGGATTTCAGTGATGAAGGGAATGGGGGGGTTCCTTCTAGGGAAGGGCTGGCTAACAGATGCTCAAGTGAATGCATGCAGTCTCTTGAACTTGGAACCTGCAAGCTTGCCAAGTGTCAAACTGCTACAGAGCAAAGAAATGAAAAACTCATATATTTCTAATATATGAGCTAAATCAATTCTACCCAAGCCCTTGTCATATGTGAGATCCCCAAGATGGCCCCCATTTGTCACCTTGCCCTGTATCCTCCCACTTAGCCTTATAACTCTGCAATGCTCCCTGCCCTGCCCCTCCCCTCTTGACTCAGACATGTGACTTGTTTTGGTCAATGAGGTGTTAGTAGATGTGAGGCTTGGAATGGACTTGTGCCTGGGGACTAGCCTCCTGCACTTCTATCACTGGTACAGGCTAGCCTGCTGGTCACAGAAGGAGGATGAGAGACAAATGAAGCAGAGTGAAGTTGCCCAGACAACACTAGTCTCAATCAGTGGATAATCATCCGACCAACAGATGCGTGAGCAGCTAAGATCAGCCAACTCTGGCCTCATGACTCCTGAGCTATCACAATAAACTAGTGTAACTTTAAGCCACTGAGTTTTGGGGTGGCTTGTTATGTGGCAATAGCTAACTGATATATCATGTGATTGGCTATTTATTGGTCTTTGCTCCATAAAGACCGTCAACTTCTCACAGACAGGAATATGCCTAACCTCTCTGTGCTCCCAGCATCCTGCATAGTGCCTGGCTCCCTGGGGCCTCGGGCATGCAAAGATAGGGTACCACTGTGGGATGGGGGTGGCAGGCTGTTAGTGGTAGAGGTGCGAAGCTTACCAGACAATACTGTGTACTTAAGGGCCTCCTGGGCCACCATGTTGGCAAGACCACTGAGGATGGTCTCCAGGGCATTGCCGAGCTCCATCAGGTACTTGGCCTCCCAGGCCAGGCAGTACTGCTCACGGCTGCGGGCCAGGGCAGCCCACGGAGCGCTGAAGGTGCCTGGGGAGAACACAGGTCGGTGGGGTCTCTCCATCCATGGCAGAAGCTGTCCCACCCTACTCTCTCAGAGAGGCAGCAACAGGGGGCCACTCATCCTTGTGTATAAGGCAACAGGCCCACCCCCTGCCAATGAGTGGCAGCTGTTAGCACAGATGGACTACTGTGCTGTCCTGTGGATTGGCAGGCTGGGGTTTGAATCTCAACTCCTACGTTCACTAAAAGCTGGGTGACCTTGGGCACATCCATATTCCACCTTGAGCCTCACTTTGCTTATTGGTAAAGTGGGGAGATTAATACTTGTCTCCCTTCATAGGGTAGATGTAAGAATTTAGTATTTCGACTATGATGGGTATGTAAAGTATTATGTCCTCTCACCCTGAAGTAATTCCAGCATTTAGCTGCTGACAACATATAACAGGGACAAGAGGCGTAGCTCTGAGTCAGTTACATCCTGATTCAACACGGATTGGGAAGTAGCTAAAACTTGGGGGAAGAGGTACTTGAAGCTAGCTCTGCCATGATCTCACTGGTCACTCAGTTTTCTCACTTAGAAAATGTAAATATTAAGTGACCCCGTGGAAGGACGATGACACTGTACCACCACAGCGACCAGTGTCAAGTAGGAAAGTATAGATATGATGGCCTGCCTCCCTCTTCCTCCTCCTGCCCAGCTGCCTTCAGGATAGGAGCACGGGGGAACCTAATCTATCCCCATCCATTTCTGCCTGGTGGCCCCAGTGACCTTTTCAAAACATAGATCTGCACCCACTCCAGTCTAAAATCCTGCAACATCTCCTGGCTCTTACATCAGTTTCCCTACATCAGGGGTCCCCAACTCCAGGCTGTGGACCAGTACCCATGCTGGCCTGTTAGGAATCAAGCCATACAATAGGAGGTGAGTGGTGGGCGTGAGCAAAGTTTCACTTGTATTTACAGCTGCTCCCTACTGCTCGCATCATGGCCTGAGCTCCACCTCCTTTCAGATCATTATCAGCATTAGATTCTCACAGGAGCTCGAACCCTACTGTGAACAGTGCATGCGAGGGATCTAGACTGCTGTTCCTTATGAGAATCTAACATCTGATGATCTGAGGTGGAGCTGAGGCAGTAGTGCTAGTGCTGGGGAGTGGCTGCAAATACAGATACAGATTAACATTTGCAGTAGCAAATACAGATTAACATTAGCACATCCCCTCCACCCATGGAAAAATTGTCTTCCTCAAAACCAGCCCCTGATACCAAAAACGTGGGGGACTTGGCGCCCTATATCATCCTTACTTGTCCTTGAGATTCTAGCTCAATTACCTCTTCCACGGCGAGGTCTTCCTGGCCCCACAGATAGATCAAATGCAAAATATACTCTGTACTTTTTTGCCATCAGTTTTCATGACAGTCTATAATTATGCATTTCTGCATCCTCTGTTTTATGTGTGCCTCTCCTACAGTCTGATTTGCTATGCACCCTATTCCCAAGGCCTGGTGACATGATGCACAATAAGCACCCCTAAGAACATGAAGCATGAATGGATGGATGGAATCAGCTTCCCAGAGACATCAGGTTCTGAACATCAACCACACGCCTCTACCTGCCTGCCCCTAAGGCCTCATCCTTACCTGCAGGGGGTATGTCAACACCAAGACCACCCTGCAGCTGTTCCTCTCCCTCTGCAGGGTCCCTGTCTCAGTTCTGCCACAACTCAGGAATCAGCTCTCTCTAACTGTGGAATGGTGACTGCCAGCCCCAAGAGAAGTGACAGGTGCAGAACACAGGGGAGCATGGGCTTGATGGGACGCTGGCCTGGGCTCCGGACCCAGCTCAGCAGCTGCTGCTGGTGTGACCTGCAGCAAAACACGATGCCCTGCTGACACTCAATTTCTACATCTGTAAGAAAGGGATGATGACATCAGACTCATGGGTGTGGTGGGATCACATGAGATGCTGCATAAAAACTGTCATATAAATTGTAAAGTGCTCTACTGGATTGTGTTGTCCTGTGGACAAGAATATGGGCTGTGAAGCCAGACAGAGTAGGGGTGAATCTAGCTGGGTGACCCTGCACATCCCTTATGAGTCTCAGTTTCCTCATCTGTAAAATGGAAGTGCTAGCGATGCCTATCCCCTTGAACTGAAGTAAGGAACTAACTGAGCTGATACCTACAAAATGCTTGGCTCACAGCAAGTCGTTAGCCACAAAGCTATTATCTTTATTGTACATAATCCTGATTAATAAAGGAGTGGGCCAAAGAAAGTCCAGTTACTCCTATCACACATAAAAGCAAGTCTGTGATGACAACAAGGCTTGTTTACTGGCTGTTAAAGAGGCAGGAACAGGCTATTATTTTTTTCCTTCTGGAACATTCTCAAGCTTGGTTATATTTCTTTTAAATACCCCTCTGCCTTGGTACCACATTGTACTAGACTACTGGAGGACAATAAAGACTATTTTCTTCTCCCAGAATGAACCTGACCTTTGAGCTGGGACTAACTGAGTAAATGGTGTTAAGACAAAGAATTTGCTTTCCATACTGGCTGGAATAGCAAATTCCTTTCCCTACTCTCTTGCTCTTGCTCCTCCCTTCCTGTGGCATGGTATAAGAAAAACAGATGAAAAGAAACCCTGAATGGTAGGTCAGGAGACCTGGGTTTGAATCTCACATCTGCTACTCCCCTGCCACATGACCTTCTCTAGATTTGCTCTTCCGACAGATCAGGATGAGAACAGCTCCACCTTGAGGGTGGACGGGTAATGCATTCCAAGTTCCCACTGTGCAGGTAGTGCTGGACTCCGAGCAGGCACATGGTGCTTAGTTAACATTAGAGACCCTCTGTGTGGGGCTAGGGCCTGGTGGTCACACACCAATAGGACCCTGGCACCTGGTAACATTTCTCAATGTCTTCTCAATGGCTTTCCCTGTGTGGTTTAGAAGGGCTGTGTCTTCCATTCTCAGGTCTTAGAGACTTGGGGACCCAGGAGGCTTTCAGCATGTGTGCCTGAGTGGTCAGGCTGGGACGTCTGGGACTCCCAGGCCCACCCTGCTCTCTCTGAGAAATGCACTGCTGAGCCTCTTGCTGGGCACTTACAGAGGTGAGCCAGACAGCCAGTGGACCATGATGTGAGTCCTCAATGCTACCCTGGCTAGAATCTCCTGAAACATGCAGGTTAAAATTAGAGCACCAAAAAAACCAAACCAAAACAAAAAACTACTGTCTGTGGAATGTCAACTAGAAATCAGGTGCCTTCCACATGTTACCTAGTTTACTTTAATCTCTGCAGCAACCTGAAAGGGTAAGAATAATGTGCTCCATTTTACAAATGCAGGAACCAAGGCATAGAGAAGCCAAGTAACTTGCTGAGGTCATGGCCAAGACATAACTGATCTCTCATGCATGTGCTTACAGTCCTTTGCTGTCTTCTACCTGCTCTGAAGAAAAATTCAAACTCCTTGTCACAGTTCAAATGCTCCTGCATTGTCTGGCCCTGCCCACACTGATGCCTTCAGGCTCTCTGCTGCAGCCATTCTGTACTCTTTTTGGCTCTTTCAGACCATGGGGCCTTTGCACATGTTGCTCCTTTGCTTGATATATACTTTTTGCTCCTTCTTTACCCAGCTATCTCACCTCCAGCCCTTAGTCTAAATGTCATTACTGTCCAGATGCAGTGGCTCATACCTGTAATCCCAGGAGTTTAAGACAAGCCTAGACAACGTAGTGGAACTGCCTCTCCACAAAAAAATTAAAAATTAGCCAGGCATGGTGGCACACATCTGTAGTCCTAGCTACTCAGGAGGCTGAGGAGGGAGGATCGCCTGAGCCCAGAAGGTCAAGGCTGTGGTGAGCCGTGATCATGCCACTGCACTCCAGCTTGGGCTACAGAGTGAGACCTCGAATCTAAATAAGTAAGTAAATAAATAAATAAATGCCATTTTCTCCAGCAACCTTCCCCAGAAATACCCTGTGCTTCCCCTGTTGTGCCATCCATAAAGCATTCCTTTCAATTACTTGGTCTGTCTTCTGTCTCAAGCTGCATGTTCCATGGGAGCAGAGGCCATGACTGTGCTGCTCACTACTGAATCCCTAGGTTCTGAATTGGTGTGTAGCACATAGTAAGTGCAATACTCTATAAATACTGCTGGCTGGATAGGTGGATACATGGGTGGATGGATGGATAATGAGTGGCACCTGGTAGGTGGATGGGTGGATGGGTGGGTGGGTAGATGGATGGATGGATGGATGGATGGATGGATGGATGGATGTTTGGACGGATGGATGGATGGATGGATGTGTGGATGAATGTGTGGACGGATGGGTGGATGAATGGGAAGATAGTTGAATGGGTGGATGAATGGATAGGTGGGTAGATAAATGGATGATAAATGAATGGATAAATGGGTGGGTGGAAGGGTAGATGTATGGATAGGTGGGAGGATAGGTGGGTAGATAGATGAATGGGTGGATAGATAAATGTGTGGATGGATGGCTAGATGGATAGATGGCTAGCTGGCTGGCTGGATGGGTGGGTAGATGAATGTGGGTGGGTGGATAGGAAGACAGATGTATGGATGGGTGGGTGGGGCAGTAGATAGACAGACGGATGGATGATGGGCAGGCAGATGAATGCGAGATGAAGTCACCTCACCTCTCTGAACCTCAGTTTCTCCTCTGCAAAATGGAGCTCCCATACCCACTTCCTAGAGACATATGCAGTCAAGAACCTAGCCCATGGTCTGGCCCACAGTATAAGGTCTAGCCTAGCCAATGCCCCCTCCTGGTCCTCACGGTATTTGCCAGACGCAAGCCATCCAGTGATGGCAATGGTGATATGCAGCTGTCTGCCCTCTGTCAGAGGCAGGAACGTGAATTCCTCAATGGCCCCGACACGCTTCTTCATCTTGTATCCTAAAGACACAGATATGAGAATGAGAATGGTGGTGACTGGGGCCCCAGGGAACATTAGAATGGCTGTCTGTCCTCACATGCTCACACAGTGAGTACCAACTGTGTGCCCTACCCCTAGACAAATGCATTTTGTGGTTGAACTCATTAAAGTAGGTGCCATTGGCCGGGCTCGGTAGCTCAGCCTATAATCCCAGCACTTTGGGAGGCCGAGGTGAGTGGATTGCCTGAGGCTGCGGGTTCGAGACCCACCCGGGCAACTTGGTGAGACCTCATCTCTACAATATATCAAAAACTAGCTGGGCGTGGTAGCCCACAACTGTAGTTCCTGCTACTTGGAAGGCTGAGGCGGAAGGATCGCGGAGCCCACCAGGTCGAGGCTGCGGTGGCCGGGAGCGTGCCACTGCACTCCAGTCTGGGCGACGGAGTGAGACTCCAACTCAAAAACAAACAAACAAACAAACAAAAAAAGTAGATGCCATTATTGCCTCTAATTACAGAAGAAGCTAAGAGGCTGCCCGAGGCTGGCCAGCTCCCGAGGGGCAGTGCTGGGTTTGAACTCAGAGCCCAGGCTCTTAACCACAGGTCCGTCCTCACTTGGTTGGTTCTGTATCTTTTTTTCTGCCCAAACACTCCTCTTAGTAAGAGCGAATCAAATGATTCGCAGATCCTCAGATCTCAGCAGGGGCGACACTCCACCTGGGGAGCTGAACAGGATTCCATGTGTGTGACTGGGGGCTGCTGATACATGTGATGTGGAAAAACTCCACAGCTGAGGCTGGTAAATGAAGGTCAGCCATGTTATCCCCAAACATGAGGAAGCCCGGCTTGCCTGGAAACTTCTGGATAGTGGAGCAGGTCCAATCAGGGTCTGTCTTAGGAAGCATATACAAGGTGCATGGGGAAAAAGCCAGCTTCCCAAACTTGGCACCTACCCTGATCCATGACAAGCTACTGGTCCAGTTCTCTGCGAAGCCTGCTGCAGGCTCTGGCAGGGCTGGGACCAGAGTGAGAAGAGCTTGTCTCTCCTGTCTCCCAGGAGCCATCACTGGTGAGAATCTGGGTATGTCTTTTAGGAACTGGGCCACCCCAGCTGAAAATCTCACTGAACCCATCATTCCTTTTTTTCCCCTCACCATTCCTTTTGAACCTTACCTGTGAGGCCGGCTCCAGCTGCCCCAAACAGTGAGGTCATGACAGCTATGCCAGCCACGGAGCCCAGAGCTGCTGCCCCAGCGCTGCCAATGATTGTTGCAGCTCCAGCGGCAACAAGGGGGGCAGCTAGACCCCCGGTCACGCCTGCAGGGAAAGTAGCAGGTACAGGAGGGAGTCAGGATGTGGCTTGAGGGGTTCATACCCCATCGGCTGTCTACTGCCTCCCATGGAAGCTTTAAACAACACAGATGAGCACACTGACCACTGACTGAGCACCCACCCAGACAACCCCCCTGCACTCTCCACTCTCACCCCCAGCTGGACATCACCTCTCACTCTGTGTGGCCCCTGCCTATGTGCCACTATCTCCAGCTGGCCTTACCGATCACTGTTCCGCCTCCGACAGTCGCCAGGCCTATCAGGAGATAACGCTTCCATTTCCTCCGGTTTTCTTTCTTCTTCCGGGATGCCTCGGCCGTTCTGGGGGAGAAAAGCCTGGTTTTTAGAGACAGTTGTGTCCAGAATCCCTGGAGACATCCCTGCCATGCCAACTCCCAAACTGGGGCCAAAGCTGGGTAGGTACTATGTCAGGCGGAGTAAGGTATCAAAGTCACCCTGGGCCCATTGATGGTTTTATTTATTTACCTTTTTTCACTCTTTTTTTTTGAGACAGGGTCTCACTCTGTCACCTAGGCTGAATTGAAATGATCATGGCTCATTGCAGCCTTGACCTCCTGGGTTCAGGTGATCCTTCCATCTCAGCCTCCTGAGTAGCTGGGACTATAGGCGTGCACCACCACACTGGCTAATTTTCTTATTTTTTTATAGAGACAGGAGTCTCATTATGCTGCCAAGGCTGGTCTCAAACTCCTAGGCTCGAGCGATTCTCTCGAATACCTTGGCCTCCCAAAATGCTAGGATTATTGGCGTGAGCCACCGCGCCTGGCCCCATTGATAATTTTAGAAAGCTGAAAACATTCAGAAATCTAGCCAGGGAATCTCAGTGTATGGGATGTACTACTTACCCAGTGGATCCATCCTAACAGGGTGGCAATTTGAATAATAAAAAGACAAAAGATAACAATAATAATAGCAAGAGAAGCACAAAAAATATCTTTAAACAGATGGACCCAGAACAAGTACAAAATAGAATCACAGACTCCATCGCCTCCCTCCTTCCCTCCCTTTTCCCCCATCCTGTCATTTGATCCAATTTCCCTCTCTGGAACATTTGGAAACCAATTTCCTGAAGAATCATCATTCTGAATGTGGGTTAGAGAAATGTCTGCATGGGAAATCTTGGTTTGGAGCAATAGCTAGACTCGTTCAGACTTGAAATGTAAATGCTAGAAAATCTGCAAAAAGCAGCATGTAAAGTGAAATGGGGCCAAGGGAACCCTGAGAAAGGCCACCATGAGTGCTCTGGAGTCACACAGCCAACTTTCCTGCCCAGCCTCAGCAGCGCTGCTGCGGGCGGGACAGAGAGGCCATGACGCGGGAACTCTGAACTGAATTTGGAGTTTGGACAGCAACTCAATGCAGACTGATAGCAAAGAATGGTGATAATACAAGCAGAAAAAATGGTTAATATTTACTGAGGGCTTCCTATATTTCAGCTTCTGGGCTTTGCACTTCACAGGGTTTATCTTATCCTGAAAAGCAGTTTTATTCAAATGGAGATAATAACATCTACTTCATAAGGTTGTTGGTTTGTAAGGATTAGATACATTTCTTCTTCATTCAGTTCAGTCAATAAAGTTTTATCAAGAACAGATGATGTGCCGGTGCTTTGGGGGCTGCATCTCTGTGAGCAGAAAAACGCACGTGCTCAACTAGTTCCTGTTTCCTTCCTATCTCACTCCTTGTGAGTCATACAAACTTCTTTCGTAAGCATCTCTTGAGGGTAAAGCACCACACTTCTCAGTTGTTGCATTACACAGAAGCAGAAATTAATGATAAAAATTTCTGTGTATACCTTGGGTTCTGGTTTTCCATGATCAAAACTCATGCCATCAGCAGAGTAGGATCAGGTTGAACCATGGACATTATACTATTAGCAAAGTGGAAGGCATGATGGCAATCAAGGATTGGGGATTTTTTTTGTTTGTTTGTTGAGTCAGGAGTTGGTCTCACTCTGTCACCCAGGCTGGAATGCAGTGGCACAATCACGACTCACTGCAGCTTTGACCTCATGGGCTCAGGCAATCCTTCAGCCTCAGCCTCCCAAGGAGCTGGAACTACAGATGCATGCCACCATGCCTGGCTAATTTTTGGACTTTTTGTAGCGATGAGGTCTCACTACATTGCCTAGGCTAGTCTCAAACTCCTGGGCTCAAGCAATCCTCCTGCCTCAACCTCCCAAAGTATTGGGATTACAGGCATAAACCACTGCGCCTGACCCTGAGGATTATACCATTAGGATTCAGATCCTGTGTCAGCTTGAATCCTACCTATGCAGGTACTCAACTAGTTCTTGGTATGGCAGACTGTATCACCAAATATTCAGTTAGTTATCCCTGTCTATGGGAAAGTATTATTAATCTCTGCCCTGTCACACTGAGAGGTCATATGACCAGTTTTAGCCAATAAAATGTAGGTGGAGGTGATGTGTGTCACTTCCAGCAGAGTCTTTAAAAGTCAGTGCAGGAACCTAATATGTCCCCTTTCCCTCTGCAATAATCTAGATGAGGGTCACTCTATCAACCTGGGAGCCATAAACAGGACAATGCAAATTAAAGCCACAGCCAATTTGCAATGAACATCTAGTGTGAATAGGAAATGCACCTTTGATGCTGTAAGCCATTGAGATTTGGAAGTCATTTGTTACAGCAGCAAAACCTAGCCTATCCCAATGGATAGAACCATTTACTAGCTTTGTGACTATACACAAATTACTTGTCACATAGGGTTCCCTCATCCAACAAATGGGGATAATAATAGTACTTACTTCTCAGGGTAATTGTGAGGACTAAATGAGACGAGACCAAGACACTGAGGCATTCAGTGTAATCGTTCAATACATTTGTTGCTATTATCACTCCTTTCATTATCACAACAATTTCCTCCTAAACACAGGCTGGAGACATACTTTGACCCTTAATTGCTTTGACCCTTAATTGATGACCCTTAATTCAGTTCAAACAGAAGACTAGAGATTATTGGCTTTTGGTAGACAGAGTTCAAGGCCTGAGAAAAAATTCAAGCTGCTGTTAATTTACAATAGGAACAAGAGATGCGGCTCTATGAGTCAGTGGCATCTTGATTCGACAAACACGAACTGAGAAATAATCTGGAAATTAGGAGAAGAGGTACTTGAGCCCAGCTCTCATGATCTTTCTGGGTCACCTAACTTTCCTGAGTCTCAATTTTCTCACTTAGGAAATGTAACTGTTACGTGAGCCAGTGGAAAGATGGCGAGACAGCACCACCACAGTGGCCAGTGCCAAGCTGGAAAGCATAACCGTGACTGCCTGCTTCCTTCCCTCTCTTCCTACCTCCTTGTGTGCTCTGTTATCTTCAGGACACTGTCACCTCTCCTCAGCATGACACTTAGGTCCTCTGTGTCCTGACCTCTGCCTCCTCCAGCTTCATCTTGCATCACTTCCTAACTTACTTACACCTTGTCCTCGGGGACACGCTGAGTTGCCTACAGGTACACTGCTTTATGCCACAGCACCTGTCTTCTAGTCTTCAGCCATCAAGACCTTCTCTCCTTCATGTGTTAGTTCAACGCTACTCACCCTTCAAGAGTCAGCTGACATGTGACACCTCCTCCAGGAAGAATACCCGAGCCTCAAGGTTGCCAAATACCCTGACTCTGGGACCTTCTAGCCCTCTGTACCATATTCTCCTGGAATTCTGGACCAGAGATGTCCAAACACTGGGTGGGCATGAGAATCACCAGGGGTACCTGTTAAAAACTCAGCCTCTAGGGTCAGAATCTCTGGGTGTGAGGGTGAAGAATCTATAACAAGTTCTCCAGGGATTCTGCTCTATCTCATGTTTGCAAATTGCTGGGCTACATAAACCTTCAGGGCACAGATCAAGCCATTTCCAGCTCTCTACCCTCAGTAGCCTGCCCTGGGCTTGGAACCAGGGTACTCAGAAAATGTTACTTGAGCAGAGCCTAACTTTCCCAACAAGGACTGAAGGTGACCACACTCCACCACTCACTGCCCACATCTATGAAAACCAGGGGGCACAGGATGGACATTTTGGCAAAATACAAATAAGTAGCCAGTGTATAGGCCAATCACCATCCAAACAGAAACTTTTAGAACAAATCTGAAATGTTAGACAATTTTCATAATTATTACAGACTTACTATTAAGAATATAGTCAAATTTTGAGTTAGTACCACTGACATTTCTTGGCATCATCTGCATTTAGGCTATTTCTGCAGATATACCTACATCTATGATGCTAGATGATTGCCACCTTTAGGTGAGTTTGATGGAAGGGAAGATTCAGGCCTACATGGAATAAACTAAAAAGTAAATATAGTCCTAGAAGGCTGCTAGCATATAAAATCAATTTTTACAAAGATTAGCTGGATAATATGCTCTAATCTCTCATATTCTGTTTCACATTATTATTTAAATATTTAAAACATTTGTTGATTCCAAAAGAAGATCTTTTTCCTAAAGTTACTTAGCTAAGGCATTCCCATCTAGTGTTCATTTAAACGGCCAATCTTCCTATTTAAGCATCTGCATGTTCTTAATAATTGTTTTGCACATAAAATGAATCACTTTTCCAGTCATTGTTAATTATCGCAGTGTTCCACTCTTGCAATTGCTTCAGTTATCTGACTGAATTTCAATACAGAAGGCAGGAGAAGAGATGACTGCTCTGAGTCACATCTGCAATCCTTTCTTCCTTTTCCTGGGAAGTGACAACTCAGAGAACATGCTAAATCCGAATGATAGCCTTGTTCCCCTCACTGGCTTTGTCTGCTGATTAGACATGATGGCATCCCACACCATCACAAAATCATGGCCATGCTCACGTTCTGAAATGCCAGAAATGAACCCGAACTGGCGTTCCATGTCAGCTTTCAGAGACAGAGGCTGAAATCACATCATAGATATGGGCCAAATCCCAGGTCGAAGTCAGAGATACCTTCTGAAGAGCAAGACACCTGCACTACTCCTATCATGGACCCACCACAAATAAGTGTCACTTGCTGCCATCTTATCTCCCACGAGAGGGTGTTTCCTATCCTGATCATCCACACCGCCAACTTCTTTTTTGTTAAATCACCTTCTCATGTTGACAGGGAGGGGGAGCTTATCTCTGAGAGGGTTACACTTTCCTAGTAAAAGTTTGGGAATCCCCATGAGAGAATGGTCTTTCCTGCTTTCTTCCAGATTAAGGAGGAACCCTGGAATTGTCAATCAGGGCTTGAGGGATACAGTAAGTGACGTTCAGACTGGAAAGGGTCGAAACAGATGATGTTGCTGACCAGCCACATGACCTTGGATGAGTCACCCCTCTTTCTTTTTTTTTTTTTGAGTTGGAGTCTCACTCGGTCGCTCTGGCTGGAGTGCAGCGGCACACTCACAGCCACCGCAGCCTCAACCTGCTGGGCTCAGGCGATCCTTCTGCCTCAGCCTTCTAAGTAGCTGGAACTACAGGCACCGCACCCCCATGCCTGACTAATTTTTTTGATTTACTGTAGAAACGAGGTCTCACCAAGTTGCCAGGCTGGTCTCGAACCCCTGGATTCAGGCAATCCTCTCGCCTCGGCCTCTGAAAGTGTTGGGATTACAGGTTTGAGCCATAGCTCTCGGCCTGACTTTGTTTCTTTATCATCTGTGAAACCTTAGGGGATTGTTTTAAGGATTAAATGAGATGGCATCTTGTGCCTGCATCTAGTAAGCACTCAATAAAAGTGAGATGTAGACAGTGTTATTATGATGTAAACAGTATCAATCCCAGCAGTGCATTAACTAATGTTTCCTGATGCCCTACCTCATGCCAAGCACTGTTCCAAGATTTCAATATGTGCTAATAAGTTTAATTCTCTTAACAACCCTATAATACAGATACTACCATTACCCACATGTGAGAAATGAAGAAACAGACACAGAGAGGTGAAGTCACTAAACAAGTGAGAGAAGCTTGGACGGCCTTAGGGCTCCAAGGACAGAGCAGTGGAACATCACACTCTAGACCCTGCTGCAAAGAGTCACCTTGGAGTAGAAGCGATAAGCTCACCCCTAGAAACACAAAACCTTAGTGTTAAAAGAAATTGACTATAATTCAACCCTCTAATTGTATAGGTTAAGAAAATGGCACTGGTGCCCAGGGTGAGAAAGCAACATGCCCAAGGCCACACAGAGAGTTAGCAGCAGAATCAGATTGAGAACCAGGTCTCCCAGTTGAACAGTGGTGAGGGTTTCCCGTGTCTCAGATCCTTCCAGAGGCCATAGACTCTGAGAGGTCTCCAGAGTCCCTATTGAATAAACAATAAATGTGTGAACCATCTTTCTGGAGAAAGGGTCTATATAGTCATAATACAATCATAATACTATGGTTAACAACAGTCATAATATTTAGGGACTAGTTATTCAGTGCCAGTCCCAACTGAAACACTCTAAATGTCTGAACTTATTTGGGCCCCACAAAAATCCTGTGAGGAGGGTGCTACTATTATCCCTATTTTGCAGGTGAGGAAGCCGAGGCCCAGAGAAGTAAAAGAACACACAAGGCTGGTAAGTGGCAGAACTGGCCTGTGTTAGAAGTTCTGGTTTCTATTTTCCCTGGTCTGGTATTACTGATATTATCAGAACAAATCACTCCAGGTAGTATGTTTCTTTCTAATAATAAGATTTCAAAAAAAAAATCAATAAATGAGACAATCCTTAATTTCAAGGCATTGAAGACCCTATAGATTCTCAATATATTTAAAAAACTTGGGCAGCCCTTGACATTATGATAATTGACCTAGATCCAGGTATTTCCATACTGACACATTTCTGTGAGTCAAAGCTAGTATGTTTTGGGGTTATTTCAACTAACCAAGCTTCCTTCTCTCTTAACAAAACGTTCCTCCCCTTTGCCCCACAAACCCTGGCAAGAGGGCAGTCTAAACTTGGCTTCAGGATTCAATTCCCAGCTGGGTTGACCTGCAACCTGGTTGTTCAAAGCATTACCATCGTGGCAGAACAAAATCTGGAACTGGGGAGACGTGCCTGATGCCAGCAGCCTATCATTAGGCTGTGACTGGAATTGATTTATTGCTCTGGGATTAGATTCTGTGTGAGGCATTCTGCAGAGAGTTGATCTCTGGCCGAGTCACCAGTATTATTCCCTCCACACTCTTGGCCATATAGAGATAGCAAAGCTTTTCTACAACAGGTGGGTCTGAGGCACATGGGGGAAGAGGAGGACTCACATCTACTGACACTTGCTGAGTGCCAGGCTGGGCCAAGCATTTCACAATATGATCACATTCATTCTTCCCAATGACCTTGTGAAGGCGCTATCCTTATTCCCATTTTACAGATAAGAATACTGCAACTTAGAAAAGGGAGGCTACCTGCCCAAGGTCAAACAGTGGATGGGTATCAGAAATGGGATTTAAATCCAGGTCACTGGGGCCCATGGACCAGGTGTCACAAGACCCTGAGGTGGAGTTGGGTGTCAGGGCCACAGGATGTCAAAGTTACAGATTCAAGACCCTTGGCAATCATTCATTCAATCTTCTCTTCTTGCAAATGAGGTCTGAGGCCCAGAGAGGGCAAGTGACTTGCTAAGCCCACAGAGTAAGGGAGGGCTACTGCTGGGACTCTTTGTCCAATGCTCCTTCCACCTCACTGCACCCTTTCTTACTGAGGAGAGGCGATTCTATTATTTGCAAAGTTCACTTAAGAGGGAATCCTCAGTTCCCGACAGAGGTCACAGGGCTCTCTTACTCAGATTCCTCCTCTTTGGTTTCCTTCAGGCTCTCAAGGAATGTCTCTTCAAGGAAGTCCAGCTCCTCCAAGGGTACCTGGAGCAGAGAGTTCATACGGCAAACGAGGACTCTGGCCCGGGCATCATAGCGCCCTCGAGAGAGAGAAACAACACATGCAGAGATAAGCTGTGACAAAGCCCCAGTACTGGAAACATCTTAAATGCACAACTTCATGAGAGTCAGTCAAGGGGGCAACAGCATGGCTTCCAGGACAGAATACCACACAACTATTAAAAATGTGCATCAAGCGCAAGGTGGTGTTTCTTACCAGTCAAATCAGCAAAGATCAGTTTTTAAATCCCAAAGTTGTTAAAGGTGATAATAAGAATGGGTGCTCAAAGACATCCCTGGTGGGAGAGTGCACTGGGATATACTTTCTAGGGCAATTTAACAGTATGTATCAACAACTTTTTAAAAAGGCACATCAGGGGCAACCCTCTCGGGTCCCCTCCCACTGTGGGAGCCTTTCTGTCCTCTTAATAAATCCTGCTTTAAAAGAAAAAAAAAAAAAGGCACATCCAGCTGGATGCAGTAGCTCAACCCTATAATCCCAGAACTTTGAGAGGCTGAGGCGAGAGGTTCCATTGCCTGAGTCCAGGGGTTCAAGACTAGCCTAGGCAACTTGATGAGACCTTGTCTCTACAATAAATCAAGAAATTAGCTGGGCATGGTGGCGCATACCTGTAGTTTCAGCTACTTGGAAGTCTGAGGTGGAAGGATCGCCTGAGCCCAGCAGGTTGAGGCTGTGGTGGCCGTGTGTATGCCACAGCACTCCAGCCTGGGTGACAGAGACTCCACTCAAAAAAAAAAAGACACATCCCTTTTGTCCAAAAATTCAATTTCTGAAATTCTAATCTTAAGAAAACAAACCTAAATGTAGAAAATATTTAGTAAAGAAAGGCACTACTGATGCATTTATAACCTAAAATTGGAAACAATACGGAGATTTCCAACATCAGGAAAATAGTTAACTCCACACATCCATCCAGTCAAAAACTACAGGGCCATAAAAAATGATTCCCAAGAAAAATCTGTAATAACTCTTGAAAATAAATGCTTAGCTGGAATGTAGTAGTGCATTGCCTGTAATCACAGTTACTTTGGAGGCTGAGGTGGGAGGATTGCTTGAGTCCCAGAGTTTGAGACCAGCCTGGGCAACATAGCAAGACCCCATCTCAATTTAAAAAGTAAATAGAATAAAAAAAGAGACTGTTCTGTTTGGATATTGTAAATATAGGGGAAAAAAAGAACATAAATGCTTTTGAAATGAAACATGTTTTTTAAAATGGATCGAAGATTGACTTGATAATATGTCACAGGGTCCCAACTAAGAAACAAAACACTGCATAGGAAAAAAAAAGTGAAGGAAACACGCTGCATTTTTTTCTTTTTAAAAATTATGAGGTCAGGCACAGTGGTTTATAACTGTAATCCCAGCACTTTGGGAGGCCAAGGCAGAAGGATTGCTTGAGCCCAAGAGTTGAAGAACAGCCTGGGCAATGTAGAAAAACCTCATCACTACAGAAAAATCAAAAAATTAGCTGAGTGTGGTGGTGCATGCCTTAGTCCCAGCTACTCAGGAGGCTGAGGCAGGAGGATCGCCCTAGTCCAGGAGGTTTGGGCTGTGGTGAGTCGTGATCATGTCACTGCTTCCATCCTGGGGACAGAGTGAGAATCTGACTCAAAAAAAAAATTATCCATAATAAACCTAGGTTAACTTTATAATCAGAAAAATTAATCTGTCAAAATTTACCCCAAAGCATCTGTCCCAACTTGAATTATACAGCCCAGCAGTTTGTAAGAATATGTTTATATCTGGTTAGTAGAGAGCGAGGGAGCTGAATGGGATAAAATGAACCAACTGTATGGAAAGGATCTCTGTCTCCAGACAGTACTGCAATGGATGGATCCTACACAGAGTGACCCTTTTCAACCAGGACTCTGATTCCATCGCCAGCCTGAGCTGCCAATCCCCACCCCATCTGCCAGAGAAAGTGTCCCTGTGGCAAGAGACACTTCTGCGTCTTCTCTTGGGTAACATCAGAACATGACAGCACCCAGCCACCCAAGCCAGGACAGAGGCCCCACGATCCTCACCTGCAATGTCTCCGAGTCTGGAGAAAACATCTCTGTTGTATTCGTTTTGCCTTCTCTGGTCCCTATGGCTCCTGCCTGGCTCAGGCCGCTGCACCTCTTCAGAGCTTATGCTGAGCAAACCCTCACTGGTCCCTCCACCCATAGCTCTGCCCGCAGAACCAGGACGTGCCTGGTGGCCCAGCATGTAGGGATCACCTCTCGCCCTCCCTCAGCCCCAAGCACGCCGGGTGCGGGATGCCCTCCCCATCTGCTCACGGAGGAGGTCTCAGCCTTCCAATGTCCAATTCGAACAGTCTCGGTTTTAGTAACCCCCTCTGCTGTTTTCTATCCAAGGGGCTTTGGTCACTTTACCCTGTGATCCTGTGTTTCCTGAGATAAGAAGTATAAATCACTTACAACTGTGCTTCATGCAAAGTAAGCTGTATTAGTTCCCTATTGCTGCTGTAACTGATGACCAGAATTGGTGGCTTAAGCTACTACAAATGTATTACCTTCCAGTTCTGGAAGCCAGATATCCTAAAATCAGAGTTGTGTTCCTTCTGGAGGCCCTTGCAGAGAAACCTGTTTTCTTGACACTGCCAGCTTCTAAAGGCCACCTGCGTTCCTTGGCTTGTAGCCCTGCCCTCCAATCACTCCAGCCCTTGCTCCAGTGGTCGTATCTGCTCTTACAGCCTGCTGTCTCCCTCTTCTAAAGACCCTGTGACTACATGGGCCTAATAATCTCCCCATCTCAAGATGCTTCACGTAATCACACCTGCAAAATCCCTTCTGCCATGTAGGGTAACATATTCAAAGGTTCCAGGGATTAGGACGTGATATCTTTAGGGGGACATTATTCAGTCACTTAAGCCTTGACCTTTTATTTTCCCCCAAGAGGTGGCTTCACCATCACCCCCTCTTTGAACCTCTGCATCACTCCTTCCTTTGGGAGTCTATGGTGACCTACACAGCCCTCTCTGTTGGCATCTGCCCCATCTGATTGTGCTTACTCATCTGTTTATCCAACCCTAGCATCTACCTGGGTGTGGCACACAGTAAGAGCTCAAAAAATGTTTATTCGGTGAATGAATAAACTCTTCTAATCTTTATGTCAAATTCCTTAAACAGAGGGTGCCAAAAATGTATACACATTTTAAGAAAGGAAAAATATGTACCGATAACAAAAGATGAATACAAATCACATTTGACTTCTGCAATTACAAGAGGTGCTCAAAGTGGTTATTATCAGCATCCAGACACTTCCGAAAAGTACTTTGAAAAGTAACACATAGATAACATCACTTAAAATGTGTATACCTTTTTTGGCAACCCTGGTATTTCAAGTACTATGACAGGCTTCCAAATTGGATCTTTTTGACCAGGAGGGAAAGACACAAGGACCTGGCACTGGGCTGCTCTGCACCTGCCTTCCGTGGGTGCACAGGCCCTGTGAAGACATGAGCTGTCTGAAATGCTGATTTTCCAGTCCAATTGCCCATCATCATTATCTGAGGAGCTTGCCAAAATTGAGTTTCCTGAGTCCTGGTGCATGGGACACTCTTTTCCCTGGCCTCTCGTTTCCATGTGAGGGACTGCTTGACATGACACAGCCCCTGAAATCTCGAAGTTTGAGGTTTCAGGTTCAGCAAAAGAAATCAGTACCTTCTTTGGCCCAAGGCCTTCAGAGTGAGCCACAGTCTCCCAGGGCTGCCGGCATCAGCTGCCCTGTGGCTTCCCTGGATAAGGAACTACCTACGTGCCAGGGAACAGACATTGCATGTTGTGTCTTGGCATTACTAGGTCAATTAAAGCTACATGGACAAAAGAGCTCCTTGCTGCCTTGTAGGAACAAAGACCGTTGTGCCTAGGTGATAATCAGGTTGTGGAAACCAAGCCTTGACAATGATGACTAATTGGTGGCAATTATAATTAGCAGCTAATGATTAATAGTTCCATGGTAATCTTAGGCATGGGGCTCTGCACCTCTGCCTCGTGTAGGGGTCATTTCAAGGACCTTGGGTGGCAGGCCTGCTGGTCTTGGAGCTGAGGTTCTATTTAAGGCAGGTGGTATAAGGTGTGTTCCTTCTGGAGGCTGTAGGAGAGAATCTCCTCTCCTACAGGGTGGTGGAGTCAGGGTATGGTTCCCCTGACTACCCAGGATACTGGCATTCTCTGGCCTGGGCTCTACCATCTTACTGGTGACCAACCCCATCTACCTTGGGGCTCAGACCACAAGCCTGAGCATTGCTTTCTTTCTTTCTTTCTTTTTTTGAGTCAGGATCCCACTATGTTTCCCAGACTGGAAGGCAGTGGTGCAATTATGACTCACAGCAGCCTCAACTTCCTGGGCTCAGGCAATTCTTCTGCCTCAGCCTCCTAAGTAGCTGGGACTGCATGCCCAGCCAATTTTTAAATTTTTTTGTAGAGGTGAGGTCTTGCTATGTTGCCCAGGCATGTCTCTAACTCCTAGGCTCAAGTAATTCTCTCGCCTCAGCCTCCCAAAGTGCTGGGATTACAGGTGTGAGCCACAATGCCCGGCCCTGGGCATCACCTTTGTCCCGACATCCTGTCCATCATCAAATGCTGACAGCTGAACCTCCAAAATAGATCCTAGGTGTGATCACTTTTCTCCATCTCCATTGCCACTGCAATGACCGTCACCCTCCAGCCCCCTCACTGGTCTCTCATTCCTCATTCCAGCCTCTGCATTCACGTGCCACACAGCCACCAGAGAGACTCTTTGAAGTCATCAATATGATCGTGTTCTCTCCCAGGCTTAACACTCTCTAATGGCTCTCCAGCACTCTTAGACTAAAATCCACATTTCTTCCCATGATTGCAAGACTGTATATTACCCAGTCCCTTCCTGCCATCCTCTCGCACCTCACCTTCTACTCATCCCTGCTTCATGCAGCAGCATCTGTCCTGACAAGAAACCAAGTTCATGGCTGCCTCAGGGCCTTTGCACTTGCTGTTCTCATAATCTGGGAAGCGCCTCCTCCAGAACTCTGCTTGGCTGGCTTTTTACCATCAGTCAGGCTCAACTTAAATATCACCTCCTGGCCGGGCTCGGTGGCTCAGCCTTTAATCCCAGAACTTTGGGAGGCCGAGGTGAGTGGACTACCTGAGCCCATAGATTCAAGTCCAGCCCAGGCAACTTGGCGAGACCTTGTCTCTACAATAAACCAAAAATAGGCCAGGCTCAGTGGCTCAGCCTGTAATCCCAGCACCTTGGGAGGCCAAGGCTAGTGGATTACCTTTGCCCACGGGTTTGAGACCAGCCCAGGCAACTCAGGGAGACCTTGTCTCTACCATAAATAAAAAAATTAGCTGGGCATGGTAGCACTCATCTGCAGTTCTGGCTACTTAGAAGGCTGAGGCAGAAGGATCACCGGAGTCCAGCAGGTCGATGCTGGGGTGGCTGTGAGTGTGCCATTGCCTTCCAGCCTGGGTGACAGAGTGAGATTTCAACTAAAATATATATGTATCACCTCCTTGGAGAAGCCAGAACCATGACCTGGTCCCCACTACCCTGTTTCCTACCACTGTTACATCTGTGTATAGGTTTATTGTCTGGTTCTCCCCATCAGAATGACAGTCCCACAAAGGCAGGAGCCTCCATCATGTTCCTTGCTGTTTTCTCAAGGCCGGGGACAACGCTTGGCAGTTAGTAGCTGCACAGTTAAGATGTATTGACTCATTTACAGATCAAAGTTCTCCCTTGCTTGCCAGGGTTCTCTGCTGTGCCTACCAACCCCGGGCAGCACAACAGACCTTTTCCTGCTTCCCATCTCCACCTGAGACTTACCATCCCTTTCAAGTACACTCCAAGTCCTGCTCCCCCAGGGGACAAGACAGAAAGTGTACTAACTGGTTAAGGCCTCTTCCCTCCTCTGGGTAGAACTTTCTTTTATAGTGGTGAGTATCCTTAAATATCAGCCTTTTTTTTTTTCTTTAAGAGAAAGGATCTCTTCTGTCACCCAGTCTGGAATACATTCTTGAACTCCTGGGCTCAAGCAATCCTCCTGCCTCAGCCACCTGAGTAGGTGGGACTACAGGTACCACCACGCCCAGTTAATTAAAAAAATTTTTTTTGTAAAGACAAGGTCTCACTATGTTGCCCAGGCTGGTCTCAAACTTCTGGCCTCAAACAATCCTCCCACTTTCACCTCCCAAAGTGCTGGAATTACAGGTGTGAGTCACTGCCCTTGGCCAAATGTCAGAGTCTTGACCATGCCTGAAACATTCTTTTCTAGACCTGCTCCTCATCCAGTTCATTCCTCCAATGTCACCTCCTTGGAGAAGCCCTCCCTGACCCAAGCTACCGCTTTCTACTCCCTCACCATGAGCTATTTCTTCTTAGCACCGTTAAAACTGTACATTTTTATTTGCCTACTGTCTCTCCCTTTAGAATATAAGCTTCAAATTCACTGTGCTTCCCTAGACATAGGCCTGGGCCTAAAGCAAAGCAAAGGTTTAATATCTTTGTATGAGTGAAAAATGGAATATTTGTAGGAACGAATGAATGAATGAGTGGACCTCTGCTGGGAGACATCCAAGCAGAGGAAGATGATTATTTTGGATGAGATCTGTATCCTTTTGGCAGAAACGTTCTGTGATCAACATATTAAACTGGAAGCTTCATTTATCTGCTGCTCACCCTAGCCCAGAGCCCCTGGCACACCCTTGACATGTGTGGGTTTACTGAATCCTCACAACCACCCAAGGAGGCAGGTGCTGAAGGAATTCCATCTTATCGAAGAGTAAACTGAGGTCACCTGCCCAGGTTCACGAGGTGGATCAGAAGCCGTGCCCTTGACCCAACCATGGCCATGAGCCAGAATCTCTCCAATGCCTTCTGTTGCTTTTGGCCTCCACTGCATCCTCACAGCCTCCTTCCAAATATGAGTCAGTCTAACATGCCCCGCTGCTGCTCAGATTCCAGTCCATGCCTGAGCCAGGGCTTTTGGAACCTGCTGACTCTCCCCATCAGAAGATCTATGGGTCAGCCTCAGGGTGCCTGTTCCCCCTCAAAAGTCCAATGTCAAAGGGACTAGAAACAGGCCAGCAGTGATAGGATGACATGGAGACTTGGACTCACTACACAGCCGTGGTTCTAAACTTTAATGAGCAATAAAGGTCACAGAGACGTTCATGAAAAGTCAGCTTCCCTGGCCCCACAGGAGGAGGTCTGGGGTTTAATGAGCCCCCAGGTGATTTGAAGCAGGTGGTTCCGACCCCTAGAAACAGCAGTGGGCTCCTCTACCCATTCTGAGATGGTATAGATGGAGGCAGGGGTGTGATACGACGGCTCCTCCTGTCACCCCCACAAAGGCAAACAAGCACCCATATCTGCTGTTAAGTGCCAGGCATCATGTGAGGAGCTTGCATTCTGACTGCCAATCCTCCCAGCGGTCCTAGGAGGTTGTTCTGATGATGCCCCATTTTGCAAATGAGGGAAAAACAGGAGCAGAGAGGTTAAAAAACTTTCCTAAAGTCACACAGCTGAGAGACTGTTGGAGCTTGGATTATAATCCAGAATTATCTGATGCCAACATTTCTGCTCGTTTCATTGTCTCTTAAAGGGAATTTCCCTACTGTTGAGTGAGTTTGGGATTCCAGGACAGTCCACTAGCTGTGAATCCTACCTTCTGTGCACACAGGGTATATTCACAATCCCAGGGATAGCCCTAAACCATAGGCCACAGGCACACCTAAACTATACACATCACCTGGGCAGCCAGTTCTTTGTAAAACCCGGGGACTGGGGAGGATGACCCAGGGATCTCAGCTCTGCCACCAGGGGGCAGGAGTGTGCCGGCCACCCAGAACTACGGGACAACCTTGGTGCCCAGCCAGACACACAACTGCGTACAGTGGGAGCCCTTGGAGCCTAAGGGTTCCCTTGGTCCCCCTGGTTTAGGAAGAGAAGGGACATGTCCAGAGCCAGCCTGTGTGTTTGTGACAGCCAGGGCCAGGATCCACACTTCTGGCCTCCTTCCCCGCCAGCATCTCAGAATGCACAAAAAATACTGCATTTTCGACTTCACTATCCTGTCTTGTGCATCAAAGGAGAACCCCTGGAGTTAGCCAATAAATGCAGTTGCACCCCTTTGTTGTGACCCTTCCCCGACCCTCCCCACATTTCCAAAGCCAAGGCCCCAAGGAGAGGGTGGTGTAGCCTCCCATCTTAGGCAGTGAGCCAGCCTCTATTCTCAGCAATGGCTCCAACTCTGAGTACCATGGTGCGCCTGGGGTTGACCTTGTACCTTCTGGGAGAGCTACAAAGGAGTCCAAACCTTTGGAAGGAGATCATGGTCAACTTCTTCCTTTGGAGGCTGCCTTGCAGACCAAAGAGTAGGAGCCCAGAAGCAGAAACTTCAGTCTTTGTCACACAGATCTGGGTTTACATTTTTATCTGACTATCTGGCTGAATGGCTTCAAGTAAGTCGCTTAACCTCTCTGAGCCTCAGTTTCTTCATCTGTAAAAGGGGAATAAGTATATCTTATTAACCTGGAATTTGCTGAGGTGCAATGAGAAGGTGCATATGTGAGTCTGACCAGTACTTGGGACATAGTAAACGCTCAACATGGGGTGGGTAATATTGCTTTTTTTTTTTTTTTGAGTTGGAGTCTCACTCCGTCGCCCAGGCTTGAGTGCAGCAGCACGCTTATAGTCACCCCAATGTCAACCTGCTGGGTTCCAGCGATCCTTCCGCTTCAGTCTTCCAAGTCACCAGAACTACAGGTGTGCGTTACCATGCCTAGCTAATTTTTTTGATTTATTGTACAGACAAGGTCTCGCCAAGTTGCCAGAGCTGTTCTGCATGGGGGCAGGCAATTCACTCGCCTTGGCCTCCCAAAATGCTGGGATTACAGGCTGAGCCACCAAGCCTAGTCAATATTGTTCTTTGTATGGTCAACTGTCCTGTTTCTTCCATCTTCTGGTAAGCCATGCTAAGAAGCCACTCTCTGAGGCTGGGCCACCAGGCAAGACTGGGGACTGCCCGCTACCGTGCCAGGGCAGGGGCTCATTGTCCCTGTTCTCCCTGGGTCTGAGGACACACCTTGCACACACACAGTTGCCTATCCTGCCCACTGCACTACCATCCTTTGATTTACCAATTTTTCTAATTACACATTTTTTCAAGAACGTTTATTATTTATCTTCATTTTTACTCTAAGTGAATTTTGTTCCTATAAAGAAGACATGCCATATTCTAGTCCCATGCACGCTGTTCAATGCTGAGTATGGAGTTAAGCCTCTTCGTGTGCCCAGGACCATCACTTTGAGAGGTTGAGCCTGGCTACGGAGCCCTCACAGAACCGTTCGACTCAGACCGTTTTGGGCATGATTCCTGCCTTTCTACCTCAAGGCTGAGGACAATTAAGGGTGTTAAGGTGGGGGCAAGCCTACTTCAAGTGGTTGTGGAAGCGCACGGCAGAGAGGAAGGGTCGCTCTGAGACCCTCCCCACATCCACCTTCTCAGACACAGGACCAGCGAGACTGGCTGCTCCTCTGGCTCCTGCCACACGGGGTGCCTGCCCTCCCAACAGGCCTCACCAACTCTCTTAAAGTCAGTGGTAGGAAACTATTGGCGAGGGGAAGGGAGGTGGGATTAACGGTAGTAAATATCTATCTGGGGATGAGGAGACACCCCTTATCAACAAGGGTGCCTAAATGAAACATATTTGTATACCTAACCCTTAACTGTACCCCACAATACCAAAATAAAAAATATTGATTAAAAAAAAATAAAGTCAGCGGTAGGGGTGGGGTCTCCATCTCTCTCCATGCGAGAAGCAGAACAGAAGTCAAGAGGTAGACTCATAAACCACAGGGCCTGGGTTGGCATCCTGACCCTTCGCTTTCCCACTGTGTGACCTTGGGCAGGTAATTTCATTCTCTGTGCTACAGTTTTCTCTGCTGTAAAATGGGGACAGTAATAGCACCGACCTCGTAGGATCCTTGTGGGGCTGAAATGAATTGGAACCCATAAAGAAAGCACTTAGCTCAGAGCCAGGCATACATACTGTAGGCACCCCATGAGCATCAGCTGTTAAAATTATTCCTGGTGCCTTGCATGGTGCCGGGCACACACAACGGGAGTTCGGTTCTCATCTGCTGAATGGATGAACCACGTTGTTTCGACACTGATAATAAATTGTCTGAGTCTCAAGATGGAGAACCCAGCAACCAGATGACAATATTTGCATTTCACCGCGACCAGAGACTAACATCTCAAAGCCCTTCTGATTCATCAGGGAGGTAGGGTTCACAATCCAGTAATAAATACCAGATCAGAAAGTGGAGCCAAGTTGGCGGTCAAGATTGCTGTGGCCTGTGTGCGTGAGCTTCCTCTGGTCCCAAGGCCTGGAGCTGATCCTCCCTTCGGATTCAGGGTACAGAGGGCAAAATGCATGACGCTGTGCAAGTTTCCTGGGCACCCATACAGAGTTCACAGTGAGGGGTGATTTGCCTTAAACGGAATTTTGAAACTTTCCTTTGAAATGTGACCCTGGGCTACTCAGCCTCCTAAGCCTTAACTTTCTCCCCTGTATGTGGGGATAACAGGCCACCTCAGCAGATCTGAGAACTACAGACGAAACAGTGGCTCACAATCTCTATAAGGGGTCTGGGAGAACAACTGGAATGCAGATGATAAAGGTCACTAAATGCAAATAGACTGGCCCCACCTGAGAAGGCCAAATGTTCAGTTTTGCTTTCTCGAGGACATTTAGTGATTGTATGGAGACACTTTTGGTTGTCCCATCCCAGGGAGTGCGACTGGCATCTCTGGACAGAGGCCAGGGATGCTGCTGAACATCCCACAATGCACAGGACAGCCCCCACAACAGAGAGTTAGCCAACCCCGCACATCAACAGGGCCCAGGTTGAGAAACTCTTATTTAGAATGACCAGCTCAGATTCAGTTTAACCTCGTCATATGAAAGACTCATTTTCTCAGTTGCGTGGGTAAAGTGCTTCGTGGCTACTGTTAGACAGAGAGAAAGCGATCTGCAGAAAATTCCACCCAACTGCCAACATGGCATCGTTTTATGACTAAGATCCCAACACTGTCAGTAAAGGTCAACCTTCCAGGAAGTTCTGAGAAATGCAGCTTTTCATGTTGATTTCCTGGGCTGATTCCAGGACTAATTGGCCTGCCTCACACCCAGGGAGAAAACCCGCAGCACAGAGAGCCTCCTTCTCTGCTGTGGGTCCCCACCCATCAGTCTGGAGGAGGAGGACAAACCACCCTGCCTGGCATCTAGCTCGTTCCAAAGAAAGGCTGCCCATCTCTCCACCCCTGCCTTCCTCCGGCCCTCCTTCCCTCCCACAGATACTAAGTGCCCGCCAGGCATCCACCAGTGTTGCAGATATTGGAATATAACAGTCAACAGGCCAGGCAAGGGTGTGGTCTTCATGGAGCCTGCAGGGAAGGACCTGGACAGCCAGCCCCTCTATGAAACCAACCTTTTCCTTACAAGATCCTTGAACATGTTCCTAGGACCCAAGACAGTTAAAAAACATTTTTTAATGGAGCATCTACCTTTTGCCCCTTATTTGTATTCAAAATCGCAGTTCAGAGAGGTTAAGTGACTAGACCAAAGTCACACAAATGAGAGTCTCAGAGGCAGGATGAGTTTTGCCACTTGACCACGACCCACTGTCACTCCAGCAGCGCTCATGGCTTGCTCTGTGCTGGGCACTCTACATAGATTAGCTCATGCGATCCTCACTGCCACCCTATCAGGTAAAGACTACTGTTATTCCCACTGGACACTTGAGGAAACTAAGGCACAGAGACATCCAGCAACTTGTCAAGGTAGAGCTTGAATTTTCAACACCCGGGCAGGATGACCCCTCAAATGCTCCCTGTTCTCAGTCGCTGATTGTTTGTTAGAACAGATAAAGAGGTCAGACACGACAACTGTCAGCAAGTCACTCCCCTCGCCGGGCCTTGGTTTCCCCATATAAATGATGTTAGGGTAGTCTTGGTGATTTGAGGGTCCGCCCTGCCTCTGACCTCTGAGGTTTGAGTCCTGGCACCTGCTCCTTGGTTCCCGGTGTGCCACTAATGCTGCTCCTGTTCTCAGCTGCTGGCATCTGGCAGTGATATCAGAGAAACCAAAGGCACCTCCCAGATGTTATCAGGGACTGGTATTATTTAGACATGAGGCCTTATCATAGTCCTGTGGGGATACCTTGGTTCCCCAACCCTTGTGGGTAAAATCTGCCAAGGTTTTGGCTAATGGCACTTGTTTTTAGAGTGTCCAGCTCTGCCACCTACCAGCTTAGGTAACTTACATCACCTCTCTGGGCCTCAGTTTGCTCATCTGTAAAGTGGAAATGCCTACATTCAAGGATGGCCATGAGGATGAAACGAAACAATGACTGACAAGGGCCAGGCGCGGTTACCAGCATGTAAATGGTGCTTAATAAATGGTGGTGAGCTGAATGGATTGCCTGAGCCCGCAGGTTCAAGACCAGCCCAGGCAACTTGGCGAGGCCTCATCTCTACAGTAAAATAAAAAATAGCTGGGCATGATAGCGCATCTGTAGTTCCGGCTACTTGGAAGGCTGAGGCAGAAGGATCACTGGAGCTCAGAAGGTCGACACTGGGGTGGCCGTGAGCATGTGTGCCACTGCATTCTAGCCTGGGTGAAGGAGTAAGACTCCAACTCAAAAATAAATAAAAATAAATAAATAAATAAATAAATAAATAAATAAATGGTGGTGATAGTCACCAGAAATTTAAAAGACAATGCTGGTTTAGATGTCACCTATGAGAATGCCCCTGGGAGGCAAAACAGGAGCAACCGCCTCAACCACCTCGCTGGGGGACCAGGAGTCAAATGCCCTCATGGACCTTTAGCACCACGCCTGGTACATGGCAGGCACTCAGCGCATGGTGGCTGGGCCACTATGATGGTGATAATATTCAATTCCAAGTGTGGAGGTGCTGCTCTGAGCCTCAGACAGATTGTGCAAACGCAACCTCTCTCCAAAAGTCCAGGAGGCTCAGATATTATTATCCTTCCTCACTTCTGTTAAAACAATAGTGATACAAAACCATGCTTTAATGAAATAGGTGAAAACTTCTGAGACTGCATGGCCCCTGAAAATGTAAACCACAGTGGGTGTAGACAGAAAGTGTTCCAAACTCAGTCTGTAGACTGGGTGTTCTCATGCCCACTCACCACTCCCTCGTGGGCACCTGGCCCCCTCTGCCACAGGAAGCATCACTGAAGGCCTTGTGAGCAGAGGCTGGACCCAGTCATCACTGGAGGTCCCATTTGGCTCCACGACATGGAGTTAAAATGTTTTGTGTGGGCTGGGTGTGGTGGCTCACACCCGTAATCCCACTACTTTGGGAGATGGAGTCGAGAGGATTACCTGTGCTCAGGGGTTCAAGACCAACCTGGGCAACATGATGAGACCTCATCTCTACAAGAAATTAAAAAATCAGCCAGACGTGATGGCACATGCCTGTGGTTCCAGCTACTTGGAAGGCTGAGGCAGAAGGATCGTCAGAGCCCAGCAGGTCAAGGATGTGGTGGCCATGAGTGTGCCCCTGAACTCCAGCCTGGGCATCAGAGTGAGACTCCACTCAAAAAAAAAATGTTTTGTGTGGATGGCGAAGGCCCAAATACATTCTTTGGTGGTAGAACTTAGAGCAGTGTTCTTTGGACTATAAGACACATAGGTTTGCCTGGGTGCCTACCACCACGCAGATCCTGACTCAGCGGGTCAGTGGGTATGCATTTCTCATAAAATGTACAACCTTCATAACAAGAAGCCCCAAGGCAGAGTGACCTATGTGTCCTGCAACCCTGGCAGACACTGTCTGCACTGAACAAACTTGATTAGCAAGCAAGCATGAAAAAGCAGCTCAGATGACCTGTTGGGTGGCTTGCAGGAAGGCCCAGCTCCCTGCTCTCTTAGGGTCTCTGAAGACTCCCTCGTATAAGCCTCGCTGGAGACACGTGCAGGGACTCCTGAGACAGGATCCCCCTGCCTTTGCAGCTGGCAGTGGGCAACCAGAATTTCAGGGCTGAGCCTCACCTCTGAGTCCTCTGTCACGAGCCCCAGGTCTCTGGTATGTCGGCAATTCTGCTGCCTCTTCCCTCAGAATGGCTCATGAAGCAGCCCCTCGCCCCTCACCCCTAGGCTCTGCAGCCCTTGTGAAAGCCATCCCGCCCTCCTCACTCCCCCCACCCCCCATTTGGCCAGAAGCCCACCCAACCATACTGATGCCTCACTGACCTTCCTCTGTTGCTCTTTCCCCTTAAGCTCCTGCTGGTGAAATTCTGTTCTTCCTCTTCCCACTATCGGGGTTTCAGCAAGGAGCAGGGCAAAGTTTCCCTATTACAGGGCTTGGAGGCTGTTGGGGATTTCATTTCAACGTTAGGTGCCCTCTCCCGCTTGCCTCAAGGATGAATACCAGAGGTCGTCATGCTGAAACTTCTCCCCAGTTTAGAGAATATGAGAAGCCACATATGCAATCACAGGGGAGCCCAGGCTGGCAGTGGAGGCTCAGACCAAGGGCGTGGGTGGAGATGGGGAAGGGGCCAAGTCCAAAGGCTACTTGGAAGGGAAAGTTACAGGCCTGTCGTGAGAAACAAGTAAAATAAACGCAGAAGGTACCACATGGTGTTGGGGTGAGCAGAGGGTTCACCAGCTCACTGATGACACTGGCCTCCCTCTTATTCCTAGTGCCAAAGGCCATGGAGATCTGGCCCCAGGCGCGGGCACCTATCACCAGCTTCAATGGCCAGGGATGATGATGGGCACCCACAATTTACAGAGCTTAGAAAATCAACTTACCATCCTTGAGTGAGAAGCTCAGAAGGTCCTGGGGAAACAGAAGACAGGAATCAGTGACAACTTGATATGCAATCAGTTAACTCATTTGACAAATGTTTACTGACTCCGCCCAGTTGAAAAACAAGGCCTCTACTCTGGATTCTAGAGGGGAGCCAGATACTAAACATACAGGCAAAGGAAGTAAGAAATCTGTGAGAGCTTCGCCTAGAGAGACAAAAGAAGGCAGGGGCTGTTTTAATCAACACACTTGCCCCACCAACAGCCTGTGTCACAAACTCTGTATTAACTACACACAGAACTGGTGACTGACGTGCTCAAAGACACACAGAAAAGTTCTGAAAAGAGGCATTACAGCTTGGGAGAATGTAGGCTCTGGAGTCAGACTGCCAAGGTTCAAATCCTGGCTCAGTCACTTATCAGCTGAGTGACCCTGAGCAAGTTACTTAACCCCTCTGTGCTTCAGTTTTCTCAATTATAAAATGGGGATGATCGTACTACCTACCTTATAACATTGCTTTGAGAATTAAATGAGTTGATTTTTATAAAGGTATTAGAATATAATAAGCACTATAAGTCAGCAATAAATAATTTAACATCAGTTATGATCATCATCACATGCTATTATGACATATTTATCATCTACCACCCTTTCCCACGAAGCGGTTTTCTGACTGACTTTGAACGAAAATGATTTGTTCTACTGTCCCTGGCAAATGCCACCAGGGGTTAGGTGTACCTGAGTGATCACCAACGGGTCTTTCTTCAAGATGGGGTCCTTCAATAAAATCTCAACAAACACATCTGCTCCTTCGCCTCCCAGGCCATTGGCAAAAGCAGTCATGGTCGGCAAGACGGTTTCAGACAACTCCAGCCACTTCACGAGGCCTGCCATGAACTCTGTGCAGAACGAGCTGAAAGGCACATGTGACTTAGATTCTGAAATTCCTCAAAGCCCAGCTTCATGAGGCTGCTGGCAAGTGTAGATTAGTCGTGGTCATGGATGTGACCAGCTGACCCACATACCACTTAGCGACTGTGGCCCATGAATACAGACAGGGAGGCGAAAACCTCATCTGAGGTGATGTGGACATTAGCTTCTTCTCCCACCAAAGCTTTTTACCACAGAGGCTGATGATACAGCGAGGAGTGCAATGGATAGCCACTGGTCACATGCCCTGGGCCTGGGCTATGCTGGGGACTGAGGCTTCAAAGGTGACAAGACTCCATCTCTGTCGAGGAAGCTCACAGTGGGTGGAGACACTCGGGTGACTGAGGGAGGAATCAAGTCCTAGGCAGCTCCCAGAGGGACCCCACATCCACCTGTGGAGGTGGCAGCAGCGACTAGAAAAGTCTTCCCAGAGAAGGCCTTCTGATGCCCTGGGACATTGCCAAGGATGTGCTTTCTGGAAGAAGTCGGCTGCCGCAGAAGTGGATAAAGTGAGGGGAAGAGTGCGCGTCTCACCCTGTGCACTGCCACTGTGGGTCCCTGTCCACAGCAGCACTTGTGTGGAGGCCTACAGGAGCCCCCGGGAGGATGGGGTGCAGGCTACTCTAGAGGAAAACGACCCCTAGAAGCCAAGACATGGGGGTGGGAACCCAGGGCATTCAGGGCCCCCAGAGAGTCCACATCAGGTTTTGGATACAGAGCCACCTGTGGGGACAGGTGTAAACAGGAGTCAACTAGGAGGCAATTATGCAGTCCAGGGGAAAGGCTGCCACCCCAAACCAGGTCTATTCCAAAATCAGAGTCCCAGCCTGCCTCACGCTGCACAGCCCTGACATCAGCACTGACTTCTGCACCCTGTAGGGACTGTGACTGGATCGGGGCAGACTCAGGGCTCCCAGTGGTGGGGCGACCTCAGAATGCTCAGTCTCCCTCCCCACCTCCGCCCTCTTACCATGAGCCCAGCCACCACATTCTTTAGAGAGGCAGTTGAGTGGCAAGAGCTCTGAGGCCAGGCTCCCGAT
This sequence comes from Cephalopachus bancanus, assembly GCA_027257055.1. NCBI lineage: Eukaryota > Metazoa > Chordata > Mammalia > Primates > Tarsiidae > Cephalopachus > Cephalopachus bancanus. The sequence goes on along the minus strand of JAPVLO010000294.1, from coordinate 1,581,942 downwards.
GGGAGTGGTGAGGAGCTCAGGTCAAGTCCTGGCCTCGCCTTCACTACGGTCAGATTCCTGGGAAGCTGCCCCGAATGGAGCTGGTTAGGGCTCCCCTTGGAAGCTACACCTGTGGGCGGGAAAGGTGGAAGCAGAGCCGGGCAGTGGGAGCAATGGAGGCCTCAGCCCATCCTGCAGGGAGGTGAGTTCCCTTCAGAGCTGCCCCAGTGAGGTGAGAGGGCTGGACCTTCATATTCCCACATCAGTCCCTTATTGGATGCAGGCACGCCAGGGAGGGGACAAGGTGGCTCTCTTCAGCTGTGTGGGCCCCAAAGAGGACAGACAGCTTGGGGCTGTGTTGGTGGCCCTCCCAGCAGCTAGGGGTGAAAGTTCTTCATTCTTGAAAGGGCATCTGAGCAGCGAGCACCTTGAGAAAGTATCTTGACCTCTCTGTGCCTCACTGTCCTTATCTGAAAAATGGATTCAAGAGACCAACTTCATGAGGTTGGTCAAGGAAGAAATGAGATGACACAGATAATACACCCAGAGCAGGACTTGGCATGTAGTAGATGCACAGCTAGCTTTTTAACAGCATCAGGTTTCTATTTACAAGGTGACAGAGGGAGGTAGTAAAGGGTAGGGTAAAGGGTCGGACTCTGAAGTCCAACCACCTGGCGGAGTCCTGGCTCCCTGGGTGATGGGCTCTGTGTCCTCATGTCACCTCTCTCAGCTTCATTTTCCTCTGAGGTAACATGTGGATGATAACAGGACCTGCCTCACAGGCCAGTTGGAAAGATTAAATGACATGGTAACAGGGTCTGGCACCAGTAAACCCTCAGTAAATGTTAGCTACTGCTATTACAATCATTATAATTTACCCACTGCAATTTACTGGCATTACCCGGGGGGGGGTGGCTAAGTGAATTGAACATTACTTAGGGGTACATTTACATGAAGAAAGGGATCAGGGCCAAGAGCCTCAACATGGCCTGGCCCTGCTGCCCATGAAGAAAGTCTTGGATGTAGAGAAGCATCTCATAGCAGGAGTGCACAGTTAAGACCGCAGACTGGTTCAAATCCCAGCTCTGTCACTAGCTGTGTGGTCTTAAATAAGCTACTTCCCCTCTCTGGGCCTTGGTTTCTTTTTTCTTTTTCTTTTTTAAAATTTTCTTTTTGACTTGGAGTCTCACACCGTTGCCCATGCTAGAGTGCAGTACGGCTACCACAGCCTCAACCTCTGGTCTCAGGCGATCCTTCTGCCTCAATCTTTCAAGTAGCTGGGACTACAGGTGCACACCACCACGTGTGGCTAATTTTTTGATTTACTTGCCAAGTTGCCCAGTCTGGTTTCGGACCCCTGGGCTCAGGCAATTCTCTTGCCTCTGCCTCCCAAAGCACTGGGATTACAGGTGTGAGCCACCATGTATATCTCTGGGCATCAGTTTCTTTATCTGTAAAACAATGGAGATACTGGAACCTATTTCAAAGGGTTGTTAAAAGGATTAGCTAAGTTACTATTTGTCATGTTCTTAGAACAATCCCTGGCACATAGGAAGCACTATACAGTACATGTTTTTCTTTCCAAGGACAAATGAACTAGCAAATTATTTAAGTGCCAGTACAGCAATTTATCAAATAGCACACAGCATTTTAAACGGGCAGAGGCTTGGTAATGGCTATTCATGTGGCTGGGGGTCTAGTTGAAATACATGACAGCAAGTGACAATCACAGAGCAACTGTGCATCAGTCCCTGTGCTAACTGCTTTACACAACACTGAACTGTTTAGCCTGTTTAATTCTCACCATTACCCCATGAGAGAGGTACTAGTTATCCCCAATCTAGGCATAGGGAAACCCAGATCCAGAAAACGTAAGTGACAGCTCCAGGTTCAAAGCCACACCTCTGGGACACCCGAGGCCATGCTTACCCGCTGCAGGAACTACCTGTCTCTGGTGGTTCCATCCCTGAGCACCACCAGGCACTGATCACTCAATAAGTGGGGGCATTGGCCATCCCTTCTCATCCTTACACATAACAGGACCTGCCTCACAGACCAGCTGGGAAGATTAAATGACATGGTAACAGGGTCTGCCACCAGTAAACCCTCGATAAATGTTAGCTACTGCTATTACAATCATTATAATTTACCCACTGCAATTTACTGGCATTACCCTGGGGGGAGGGGGGATGGCTAAGTGAATTGAACATTACTTAGGGGTACACTTTACATGAAGAAAGGGATCAGGGCCAAGAGCCTCAATATGGCCTGGCCCTGCTGCCCATGAAGAAAGTCTTGGATGTAGAGAAGCATCTCATAGCAGGAGTGCACAGTTAAGACCACAGACCGGTTCAAATTCCAGCTCTGCCACTAGCTGTGTGGTCTTAAATAAGCTACTTCCCCTCTCTGGGCCTTGGTTTCTTTTTTCTTTTGACATTCAACCAGCAGCCCAGGTGCACCTGGAATCCAAGCTTCCCAATTCCTGGTCCAAAGCTCCTCCCACTCACCAGTGCTCAGCAAACTACACCTCACAGGCCACATGTGGCTGTTGCCCTTATTTGTAAATAAAGTTTTATTGGAACATAGCCATACTCATTTCTTTACATACTGTCTCTGACTGCTTTGGGGCTATAACAGAAAAGTTGAGTAAATATGACAGAGACCACACAGCTTGTGTGCCTCAAATATCCAGCTCTTGGCAGAAGTCTACCAACTCATGCTCTACACCATTAATTTATCATGTTTAATAAATAGAATTCATTGTAGGGAATGGCATCTGGCATGTTTAGAGCATGGATAAGAAATAAATATTTTAGAGGCTTGCCTTTATGCCCCATGGGAACAAAAAAAATGGTCACAGAGTGTTTGCTAAAGATTACTGAAACCAATAGAATATCTGGACTTCAGAAAGATAGAGGATTTTTGTTTTTGAATTGGGGTCTCACACTGCCACCCAGGTTGAAGTGAAGTGACACAATCACAGCTCACTGCAGCCTTGACCTCCTGGGCTCAGGCAATCCTTCCACCTCAATTTCCTGAGTAGTTGGGACTACAGGCACGCACCACCATGCCCAGCTAAATTTTAACAAATTTTTTGTAGAGACGGGGTCTCACTATGTTGCCCAGGTTGGTCTCAAACTCCTGGGCTCAAGCAATCCTCTCACCGCAGCCTCCCAAAGTGCTGGGATTATAGGTGTTAGCCATAGCACCAGGCCAAGATCGAGACCTTTAAAAAAAAACATGTTTTGTGCCTCAGGAAACAGATCAACCATGTGGAAACAATTGGCATATGAATCAGAAACATTTGAGAAGGAAGCATCCCAAGACAAATGCTTAAGGCTAGTTAACAACCAGTGTGCTCAGAGCAACACTTGGAAATGGGGGTGGGGGAAAACTGGACAGTAACTCAATACCCTATGTGCTCCCCTAGGTGGTGCCTGGTATGGGCTGGGCACATAGTCCAGATTCACAAATATTTGTTTATGGAAATGAAGTACCCCAGACCCTTCCCTGGCTATGTACTGGTTTATTAGGTCAGGGTTTTGTTACTAACAAGACCACCCAGTATTTGTTTGGCGGTATCTCTGTGCCAGGCTCTGCAGGGCCATCAACACACGCCCTCCTACAACCCCCTCTCTGATGGTGTTGCCACAATGCTGGCTGTTGAAGGCAGTAATTGCCCAGCCCCTTCTTCCTGGCCAGCAGGACACACCTCCCATGATGGAGACTGAAAACAGCAAAAACCTTTCTTTTTTCCCAGGTTCCCTTGTAGCTGAGGCTTGAGCATATGACAGGGTCTAGTCAATGACATAAAAGGAAGGTTTCTGGGACATTCTGGGAAAGATTTCCTCCCTGGTGAGAGATTTGAGGAGAATCCCTGCCCTCCTCCTTCCTGCTGTGAGCCTTGTCTAGTGAGAGTGTGACACATGGGACTGCAGCAGTTATTTTGTGATCAGGAGGAGAAGGCCAAAAGAAATGTTAAGAAGCCAACCCAAGGCCTTTGGAGACCCTGAACCAACCCGGAAACTATCTACTTTTGGGTTTCTTGTTAAGTGAAAAAAATAAATCTCCTGCTGTTTAAATATCTTTTAATACCAGGTTCTGTAACCTGCAGCCACAAATGCCATAACTGGTACAACTAGGGCAAAGAAAGTAAGTCAAGGGTTAACAAGCAACCACCACCATTTATTGAGTGCCTACTATGTGCCCGGCACTGTGCTATGTGTTTTACCTACATTATCTCATTTAATTCTTGCAACCACCCTGCAAGATGGTATCACTAGCCTCATTCTACAGATGAAGAGATTGATGCTTAGGAAAGTTAAACATCCTGTCCAAAGTCACATGCAACTAGGAAGTGGCAGAGTTAGGATTTGAACCAGATGTGAATCTAAATTAAGGCACGTGTCCTTGCTATTAGCCAGCATTTACCCACCTCCCCTTTTCAAGAGCTTTTGGCAAGTGTCTTTGCTAGCCCGAACTGTGTGCGTGGCCCTGGGGGCCCAGAGAGCAGCAAGGCGGCTCCTACCTTCTGGGAGCTTGCACTGGAGGAGGCAGGTACAGAGAGTTCCAGTGCAGTGTGGAGCTATAGTGGTGAGTCACTGGGCTTACAGGCAGAGCAACACCCTGGTCTGGGGGATAGGTTAGCGAGTGCTTCCTGGAGGTGACCCCTAAGAAGCTGAAGATGCTCAAGTGTTCAGTCCAGTATAGAGATGAAGACAAAAAACAAAACCCCAAAGCGCAAACAGCTAAGACCCAAAGCGTGAGGGAAGTTTACTCATGGAGTACCATTGAGTGTATGGGGGGGGCTGTCTCTAAAACACTGCAGACACAAGAGCTTCTCATCACCTCCTGTCCCCCAACCTGTGCTCTTTATCCTGGTAATGGTCTCTCTGTTCTCCTACTCTCTCCTCCCTTCTTGAATCGTTGGAGTCATAGTTAGTTCCTGCCTCTGCCTCACCCCCAACATTCAACCTGTTCCCAAGTCAACTCCATTCTCCTTGAGAAAAGTCTGTCCCATCTGTGTCCTCCCTCCACCACAGGGTCCTGGTTCCCCTAGACGCTGCATCAGCCTCCTAACTGGCCCCCTGTCTCCAAACTCTTCCCACTGTAATCCTTGAGGGCCTTGAAGGTCAAAGCCCATGCCCTCAGCAATTCTGCCATTCTGACTCCAAATATACAATTTAAACACTCACATGGTAGACATCAGCAATGCTAGACATGAAATATAACACTGTCATTCTTTTGCTCCCTCGACACCTGGCTAAATCCACCATGGCACTCACTCATCTGTCTCTGTCCCCTGCTGCAATCAGCCACCTGGGTGTCCCCAGCTAGACAAACTACCTTGAGGGTAAGAGCCAGGTCTCGCTCTTCTTTGTTTCTTCCACAAGGCTGTACACTACACCCAGCACATAGTAGGTGCTCAACAAACGCATGTTTCATGAATGAATAAGTATCTTCTCTCCCCCTAGACTGTATCCTAGGGGAAGAAATGGTGTCTATCTCATTCACATATACCCTTTAAGTACTTCAAATTGAGCTTGGCACACAGTAGGTACTTAAAAATGCTTGGGGAAGGTATACACAAGTAACTAACTGAATGAGGGGACGTCTTATCTCCCTACTAGATTGTGAGTTCCTTAAAGGCAAGGTCAGTGACTTACTCCTCTTCGCACTGCCCTGTAGTACCTGGCAGGCTGCTTGGCTGTCCATAACTGTCCCCCTGAAGATGCATGACTTTCCCTCTGTGACACAAAAGAACTCACCTTTGTTCAGGCTCTGGAAATAGCTGGGACAGGGAGATGCCACAGAGGGCAGCATAGGCGAAGCGGTTGGCCTCAGCCAGCTCCCGGCCAGTGGGCAGGTGTGGCTCACCCTCCACAGCTGGCTTGGCCTCCCGAGGCCTGTCCCATGTGGCCATTCCCAGACCTGCAGGAAAAAAAAAAATCCCAGTGAGAAATGCTTCTAGGGGTAGGTAAAGGTTACTTAAACAGGATGCAAAACTTATAAACCATAAAAGATGGATAAATTAGACGTCATTAAAATGAAGAACTTCTATTTATCACCCTTATGAAAGTGAAAACACACCACAGACTAGGGTAGGAGGAAGAGATTTTCAACATGTATATCAACAAAGGATTTGTATCCACAGTAGATAAACAACTTGTATAAATCATTAAGAAAAAGAAATGGCCTGTAATCCCAGCACTTTGGGAGGTCTAGGTGGGAGGACTGTTTGAGGTCAGGAGTTCAAGATCGGCCTAGGCACTATAGTGAAACTGTCTTAACCAAAATTTTTAAAAATTGGTCGAACATGGTGGCATGTGCCTGTAGTCCCAGCTACTTGAGAGGCTGAGGCAGGAGGATCAACTGAGCCCAAGAGCTCAAGGCCACAGTGAACCATGATCACACTACTGTACTCCAGCCTGGGGAAAAAAGAAAAAGAAAAAGAAACGAAGGAAACTTCAAAATGGGCAAAAGACTTGAATAGATACTTCATAAAAAATATCCCAATGGCCACTAAATATATGGCCATTCAACATCATTACTCATCAGATAAGTGGAAATTAAAATCACAATGAGATCTACCAGTCAACTATCAGGATGACGAAAACTAAGAAGACTCACAACGCCAAGTGCAGGTGAAGATAAGGGCAAACAGAACTTTCCTACACGCTGGTGGGAAGGTCAGCTGGCACAACCATTTGGAAAATGGCTTGCCAAAGTATCCACTAAAGCTAACCACATGTCTTCCCTATGTCCTGGGAGTTCAACTCCTGAGAAATGATGGCTTATGTCTACCAAAAGGCAAGGCCATGAATGCTCATAGCAGCTCCATTCACAATAGTCCCAAACCAGGAACAACACACATGCCTATCTTAGTAGAATGGACAAACTGCATCACATTCATACCACAACACATTACACAGCAATGAAAAAAGAATGAACTACAGCTAACCACAACAAGAATGAATTTCACAGACAAAGTGACATGCAGAAAGCCATTCACAAGAGGGCACGTCCTATAGGATTTCGTTTGTACAAAACTGAAAAGCAGGTAAACCCAATGTATGGTGATAGAAGCCAGAAGAGAGAGTACCTGTAGGAGGGAGTATTGGCTCAGGAGGGGCACAAAGGTGGCTCCTGGGTGATGGAGATGCTCCCTATCTTGACCTGGGTGTAAATATATTTACAGATAAATTGAGCTGTGTATTTCAAATCTGTGCACTTTGTGTGTAGCATGCCTCAAGAAAAGGAAGGAAGAAAGAAGGAAGGGAGGAAGGTCTCCTCCTCGTCTTCCCTCTGTCTCCTCCCTCTCTCCACTCTCCTTCTTCCCAGGGGAGAAGTGGAAAAGAAGAGAAGGAGGGAGGAGAGGAGAGGAGAGATGAGAAGGGACAAGTCAAGTCAGGTATCCAAGGGGCAGGAAGGGCCCTAGGAGTGGCCACTGGAAGGGCACAGAGAGGGGTGCCAGTTTCAACTACAGGGCATAGAGGATATGAACACAGGCTCAGGACCAGACAGATCAGGGTGTGAAAACAAGCACCTGGTAGACATGGGACCCTGGGCAATTCAATCTCTCCACACTTTTACTTCTTCACCTACTAATGAGAGGTACCTACCCAGAAGAGCTGTGTCAGCAGTACACAACACAACCCATGTGGGTTAGTATCTGTAAAACGTTTAGTACAGAAACTGGCACAGAGGTGATGCTATATAAAAGTTTTTAAATAAATAAATACATAAAATACTCAATACATACATAAGTAAAGTGCATAGCATGGTACCTGGCACATAGCAAAGGTGTAATAAATAATAAGACCTAACATGACGGAGTTGTTACTGGGTGCTGGGTATCGGGGCTGCAATTTTAAATGCATTGTCTCAGTCGACTCTATGAGGCAGACAGGACCATAGTGTCCAGTTTTCAAATGAGGAAACAGCTCAGATAAGTACTGGGCCCGGGTCACACAGCCAGTATATGGCTGACTGGCAAAGTCCAAACACAGAGCTCCTGGCTACCACTTCGGTTTTAAATACTCATCATATTGCCAAGAACTTTCTAGTTTAATAACCACACTCCACAATGTTCTTGGTCCATAAGTTCATTCCTATCTAGTTGAACAACAAAAATTTTTGTTCTCAAAATTTTACTTCCATAGAAAAGTTATTTAAAAATCTGTCCACCAGTATTATTTCATTAGTTTTCTTTTTTTTTTTTCCGAGTTGGAGTCTCACTCTGTCGCCCATACTGGAGTGCAGTGGCACGCTCCTGGCCACCGCAGCCTCGACCTGCTGGGCTCCAGCGATCCTTCTGCCTCAGCCTTTCAAGTAGGCAGAACTATAGGTGTGCGCTACCATGCCCAGCTAATTTTTGATTTATTATCTCGCCAAGTTGCCCGAGTGGGTCTCGAACCCGCAGGTTCATTAGCTTTCAAAATAACCTTGAGGTAGTTAAAAGCAACAAACCAGAACTCTTACAACACGTAACAGTTTGCAGAGCACTTTCCAATTCATTTAATTCTTACAACTACCATGTAAGTTTAAGTGAGGCATGAACCATTATGATTTCTTCTTACAACTGAGGAAAAGGCTCAGAGAGACCAAGCGATTTTCCCAAAGTTACACAGTAAGTGATGAGATCCAAACTAGATTTTTTACTCTAAATCTTGAGCTCTTTCCTATACACCAGCACAGGAATCTTCTTTCCCTTGTTTCAGATAGAGAAATGAAGGCCAAGAGAGGTTAAGACCCTGCCCAAAGTCACCCAGCAAAACTAGCCTCAATGGTTGCTCTGGAAACCTACATTTGAGATTTGCAGTATATTTCCTTGGCTCACAGGATTGGTCCATGCCACGGTGGTGGAGACAGGGGGACTGCACAGACCACGGACTGAAGGCAGCACCAGCTGTGATGTCAGCAGGCTCAGCAACTTCCACTACATTTAATCAACTCCAAGTACCATTTGGAGGCTGAGATAATTGCACCTATTACCCAGGGAAGCCCAAGGTGATATTTTATTGGGCTGGTATCTAGGGAGCCCCAGTCACTTCTTAACTTAGAATAAATAGCCTTCTGATCAGAGAAACGTGATCAGGCCTGTTTCTTTTGAGTTGGAGTCTCACTCTGTTGCCGAGACCGGAGTGTAGTGGCCACTCCCAGCCACTGCAGCCTCGACCTGCTGGGCTTCGGCGATCCTTCCGCCTCAGCCTTCCAAGTAGCTGGAGCTACAGGCGCGCGCTACCACGCTCGGCTAATTTTTTGATTTATTGTAGGGATGAGGTCTCGCCAAGTTGTCCAGGCAGATCTCGAACCCACGGGCTCAGGCAATCCACTCACCTCAGCCTCCCAAAGCGCAGACCTGTTTCTAACCACAGGAGAGAGGGTATGTGCTCAGCACACAAAAGCTTGGCTCAGACCAAATTCATTCATTCATTCAGCACAATACACTCTTAATCCCCTACAATACACTCTCTACATAGTGGCCTCAGTGGCCTTTTTGTCACATATATCATTCAAGTCACTCGTCTGTTTAAAAACCTTCACATAGGCTGGGCTCGGTGGCTCAGCCTGTAATCCCAGCACTTTGGGAGGCCGAGGTGAGCGGATTGCCTGAGCCCGCGGGTTCGAGACCCACCTGGGCAACTTGGTGAGACCTCATCTCTACAATCAAAAAATCAGCCGGGTGTGGTAGCGCACGCCTGTAATTCCGGCTACTCGGAAGGCTGAGGTGGAAGGATCGCTGGAACCCAGCAGGTTGAGGCTGCGGTGGCTGGAAGCAGCCACTGCACTCCAGTCTGGGTGACAGAGTGAGACTCCAACTCAAAAAAATAAAAAAATTAAAAAAAATTAAAAAAAATAAAAACCTCCACAGGCTTCCCATGGCACCAGGATAAATTCCATGGCCCGTTTGATGGTCTACAAAGTCCTGTACGATGCAGCCCCTGCCTGCCTCTGAATGTTACCTCATGGCCCCCAAGCATCTTATGCACTATATTGCAGCCACACTGGCTGCTTCTTCCTTCTGGGCCTTTGTACCTGCCATTCCCCCTGCCAGGAACACCTTTCCCCTGACGCCGATGTTCTGGCCTCAGTCTGGATATCACCTTCTCTGAGAGGCCTTTCCTGACTACCCAGGCTAAATAAAGTACCTCTGCCCCTCTCTCCCATGTTCTATTTTTATAATAATCCCTAGCTAAAATTATGTTTTTCATGTATTATTTACCTGCAGATACAAATAGAATGTAAGCTTCTGGAAGCAAGCCCCTGGCTACCTTCTGCTGCTGTACCCATAGCTTTCTGTGCAGGCCCTGGAACACTGTAGGCACTCAATAGATGCCTACTGGATGAATGAAGAAGGGCATAGATGTGGGAGGCACTGCTTTGGCCCTTGGGGCAGATCCAGGGACAAAACTGACAAGTTTCCTGCTCTTAAGGGGCTTATACTCTAGTGGGAGACAGGCAGTAATATACCAATACATAATGAAAAATGATTTGAGTAAGTTGGTCAAGGTCACAGAGCTAGTAAGAGGTAGAACCAAGATTCTCACTCAGCAGGGCTAGCGGCAGAATCCAGGCCCTTAGCAGCCCGCGAAATAAGTAAACATCTGTTCAAGAAGTGGTTGGGGGAAGAACGATTAGGTGAAGTGAAGGGGACAGGAAGTGAGGGAACTGACTTCTGCACGTGGATGGAAGGTGTCATTCCAGCAGAGGCTTGCAGAAGTTGCGGTGTGGGTGGAGAGGGTATTCTAGCTCAGGAAACAGGACAATGGTAGAGACAGACAAGTAAACAGATGACAGTAGACCCGTGGGACAAACACTGTGACAGGGGAAACACAGGAGACAGCAATACCAAGAAGAGATCTTGAACCAGCACTGATTCCCTGGAGCAGGTGATGGTTCAGCTGAGGCCTGAAGAACAGATAGAGTGAATCAGACAGGGGTGGGGTGGGTGGGTAGGAAGGGCATGTCTTGGGCAGAGGGAACAGCACATGCCAAGACTCAAGAGTGGAAGAGAAAGGATGATTTTAAAGAACAAAAAGATGTTTGGTGTAGGCAGAGCTTGAACAGTGGAAGCATAAAGGAGTGGGAGGAAGAAATGAGGTTGGAATGGAAGCTTCCAAGGGCTATACTATACAGGGCCAAGTTCATTCAGCTAAGGAGCTTAAACTTCATTGTAAAGGCAAAGGCCAGGTGGGAAGCTGAGTGAGGCTCTGTGGGAATTCTCAAGACTATGTTTGCAGCTTCCTGTGAGTCTACAATTATTTTAAGATAAAAAATTTTACAAGAGCAGTGGGAAATCTCTACAGAATTTTTAAAAAACTTCTTCTTAAGGTCTAAGGAAATTATAAGTAAATATTCACCTCTTAGTCAGTTAACTAATCTAGCTAATGAATCTAGTAACATATATTAGTACCTACTACTAGTGGTGATGAAGACACACAAAGACTGCCCATCAGGGAAATTATATCCAGAAAGGGAGAATAGATAATAAATATGTAAACTCAGAAATAAGACAACGTTTGTTTTGACTTGGGGTCTGACTCTGCTGCGCAGGCTGAAATGCAGTGGCATACGCCTGGCTCACCGTAGCTTTGACTTCCTAGTTCAGGCGATCCTTCTGCCTCAGCCTCCCAAGTAGCTGCGACTGCAGGTGCACACCACTATGCCTGGATAATTTTCTGATTTTTTTGTAGAGACGAGGTCTCACTATGTTGCCCAGGCAGGTTTCAAACTCCTGGGCTCAAGCAATCCTCCCACTTCGGTTTCCCAAAGTGCAGGGATTACAGGCGTGAGCCACCATGCCTGGCCAATAAGACAATTTTCAACAATAAAGAACTTCTGAAGAAAAAGAAGTCTAATATAATACTTACCTAGATTTTGAGAAACAACTGTGGGTCTCCCCTCTCTCTAAGACTGGAGACAGGCTGTCAGGTTCTAGATAGTTCTTCAGAGAAATATGCAAATTGTCCTGCAAGAGGAAACCAGAAAAACCAGTCTGTGGGTGCCTGGGGTGTGGGATCTGGAGGAGAGGGTTAGCTGAATGGGGGAGGCTGGCAGAGCACTTTCACTCCTCTGGTTGCTTCACTCAGGATGCCCTTCCCGGGGCTACAGGCAGCTACCACTGCTGAACACTCACTATGCACCCAGCACAGCCCTGCCATTTTCCATAGAGCATCTCATTTAATGTCCTTGTTCTCACTCTTTGTACTCAGAGCTGTAGTTACTGCCTCCAGTTCCTTGGCAGGCACCAAGTTGTCTCCACATCTGCATCCTAGTGCCTAGCTGGGTACCTGCCACAAAGTATGTGGTCAGAAAATGCCAGTTCCATGAATGGATGAATGAACCAATGTTCAGGTTTAAGCAAGAAGTAGATTTTCCTGACCATTTCTCTCTCTAAGGGCACCCTTGCTCTCACATTCCACAGGAGCATCAGATGGGGAAGGGAGATGAAACAAGGGCCAGGTGTCTGGAATTATCCAAAGCCTCACACCAGGGGCTACCAAAACTTCAGAGAACTTGAACTCCATCCTTACAACCATTTTTGTGAGCCAGAGTCTCACTCTGTCACCCAGGCTGGAGTGCAGTGGCACACCGCTCATGGCCACCACAGTCTCGACCTGCTGGGCTCAGGTGATCCTTCCACCTCAGCCTTCCAAGTACTGCAGGTACACACCACCACTCCCAGCTAATTTTTTGATTTATTGTAGAGACGAGGTCTCACAAGTTGCCCAACCCCTGAGCTCAGGCAATCCTTTCGCCTTGGCCTCCCAAAGTGCTGGGATTACAGACTTGAGCCACCACGCCTGGTCCCTTACAGCCATTTTCAATGTCAGGGAGAAGAAATCTTATTTTTCACCTCCCTAAGCCTCAGGAGGGTTTTCAGTAAGTCTTCAGTGGTAACGCCCTTCACCTACATATCACCTTTCCCAGGGTGACAGAATGTGCCTGAACTGTGCCTAATAATATTCAAACTATGAGTCCAATCATGTTTTAAAAGATGCAGAGGCAGAGGTGAGAGTATTGTCTGAGCTCAGGGGTTCAAGACCAGCCTGAGCAATATGGCAAGAACTTGTCTCTACAATAAGTCAAAAAATTAGCCAGGTGTGGTGGCACATGCCTGTGGTTCCAGCTACTTGGAAGCCTGTGGCGGAAGGATCACCTGAGCCCAGCAGGTAAAGGCTGCGGTGGCCGTGAGTGTGCCACTGTACTCTAGCCTGGGCAACAGAGTGAGACTCCAACTCAAAATAAATAAATAAATAAATAAATAAATAGATCCAGAGAAGAAAAATGACTGGGAAAACATCATCCAAAATTACCTCTGAAGGGTGAGCTATCAGAGACTTTTCTGTCTTTCTCAAATTTTTAGCCATAAATGCATATTGCTTTTGAACTCTCTGCCTCAGCCTCCTGAGTAGCTGGGACTAAAGGCATGCACCACCACGCCCAGATAATTTTAAAAATTTTTTGTAGATATGGGGTCTTGCTATGTTTCCCAGGCTGGTCTCAAACTCTTCTCAAACCTCAGCCTCCTAAAGTGCTGTGATTACAAGCGTGAGTCACTGTGAGGAGGAGCCCATGGTTCCAGCTTGACGGACTGTCCAGCTAGATGGTAGGCCCCCAAAATAAATATAATTTTAAATTACAATATGGTATGCTGAAGCTGGTTCATGCCAGATGGTGAGAATCAGTTCTATGCATCTCCTCCCATCTCTGCATCCAGGGACACTGGTAGCTTGAAATGGGAATATTTATACCACAAAAATTGGCAAATGCCTCAAGTCAAAGATTTTTTTTTTCTAGAAAGGTAGTTTGGCAGCATTTCACTGGATATACAATGTGGTTCCATATATGTTTTTCAGAAATGTTTCACAGAGCAAAAAGATCAGAAGGAAAAATATTAAAATGTTCATGACCACTGTCTTGGTGCTGGGGCTGAAGGACTACAGGTGAGTTTTGTTCTATTTTTCTGTATTTTGAGCATTTTCTGTCATGAGTTTATTGGTGCTTTTGTAATGTAAAAGAAAATAATTTAAAAACAATTCTTTCTCTTGAACCCTAGAAAGGGAGTATTTTATTCAGAAAGCCCTGGTCTCATGTGGCCCAGTCAAGCCAGCGGGGCTGAGGTCACAGTTAATCCCACCCAATTGACCAACAGATCATATCAGTAACACAATGGACAAGGGTTGGTGTGACAGACAGAGGCAATTCTCAGCCATCCATTATGCTGGGATGGAGGAGCCCATGGTTCTAGCTTGATGGACTGTCCAGCTGGGCGGTGGGCCCCTAAACTATTCCAGCTGTGCTAGCATGGGGGCTGCAGGGTGGGAGATGTGCCCCCCATTGTGTATACTGGTCCTCAGAAGCCTTCACCTCTTGATGTGATTTGGAATCAGGATCCAGGCCAAAGTTAAACTGGATTCTCAAGTATATCTGAGAAGCTACACTGATTCCATGAGAGAGTGCTGGGTTCCAGCAGTGAGAAAAAGACCCCACTATCAGGACAAGCAGCATCTCTGTGTCCAGGGTTTGCCTACTGTATACAATGCTGGGGTTCAGGAGTCACTGATGGAGGAAAGAGATTCCACGTCCTGGGGGTCTTGTTTCTGCCCAAGCACTGTGAAAACACAAAGGAACACCAAGAAAGGCCTGCACTTGACCTAGACGGGCACCAAGTCCTGGGGAAACAACATACCCAGAGTGAGAACAACTCACACCTATAGCTTGACTGCACTGCCCAGACCTGGGATGGACAGATCTGGTAATGGGACCTTGATTCAATGCTCTACAACTATGACTGTCTAGCCAGTCACATTATCTGTTACCAAAGAAAATGCTAGCCAGGCTCGGTGGCTCAGCCTGTACTCCCGCGCCTTTGGGAGGTTGAGGTGAGTGGATTGCCTGAGCCCGTGGGTTCAAGACCCGCCTGGGCAGCGAGACCTCATCTCTACAACAAATCAAAAAATCAGCCGGGCATGGTAGCACATGCCTGTAATTCCGGCTACTCGGAAGGCTGAGGCGGAAGGATCACCGGAGCCCAGCAGGCGAGGCTGCGGTGGCTGGGAGCGGCCACTGCACTCCAATCTGGGCGACTGAGTGAGACTCCAACACTCCCCCTCAAAAAAAAAAAAAAGAAAATGCTGACTGAGTTTTTTGTCAGTACTGGGGGCAGAAAGGCATTCCACAAATATCTGCCCTGAGCTCTGCAGGCACCCACAATGGGTACTCAATGAATACTTGTTGACTAATGCCATCAACAATGCCATGGGATTTCTTCTTAGGGAGTTGAAAACCTCTAAAGTCAGCACCACGGAGAAAATTAAATATGGTCAATATCATCCTTGAAAATCTTTAAATCATCCATGATTTAAAACCTTAAAACTCCATGACCTAGACATTTAGAAGATCATAGGAAAGAATGAACTTGTGTGTTTCTTTACATGCTAGCCAACTGTCACCTTTTTGTCCTTTGGAGCAGTCAGTGAAGGTCAAGGTCCAATTTGATGTGAATGTGCTAGTGTGTGTGTGTGTGTGTGTGTGTGTGTGTGTGTGTGTGTGTGTGTGTGTGAGAGAGAGAGAGAGAGAGAGAGAGAGAGAGAGATGGGGGTCTCTTTCTCTTCTCCCTTTTCTGATCACAGGTGAGTTTTTAAATGATTCTGCAGTATAATAAAATAAGCACTAATAGAGAGAGATGGCCACAGTGTCATGGGAAGGCTGAAGACTAATTATTTTGGAGTCAAGGAGAAAAAAGAGCATCTGGCTGCCAAAATCCTCTACAACACATAGAGCTAAAGCACTATCCTTAGGCCAGAAACTCTAAGAATCGCAGGTAAAAGTTAAAACACACACACACTCCCCACATGCAAAATAAGACAACCTTGAAATGTTCCTAGGAGGATCCTGGCCAGGCCCAGTTCGCTGCCCTCCACAGTAGTTTAGGAGAGAAACCCATTTATTCCACACCTCTACCCAGAAGTCAAATTGGAAGCCAGAAGTCAATGAAGCAGCTCAGAGGTCTCCATGGCAATAGTTTCAACGTAGAAGAACCCAGAGGGTTTTGGACAAACATATTACAGCCCAGAAGAAGCTGGGTGCAGTGGCTCACACCTGTAATCCCAGCACTTTGGGAAGCCGAGGCAAAAGGATTGGTTGAGTCCAGGTGTTCAAGACCAGTCTGGGCAACTTTGCAAGGCCTTGTCTCTACAGTAAATCCAAAAATTAGCCAGTGTGGTGGCGCACACCTATGGTTCCAGCTCCTTAGAAGGCTGAGGCGGGAGGATTGCCTGAGCCTAGCAGGTTGATGCTGCAGAGGCCGTGAGCGTACCACTATACTCCAGTCTAGATGACAGACTGAGACTCTTACTCAAAAAAACCCAAACCTCCCCAAAAAACCCAAAACAAAACATTACAGACCAGAAGAAAAGAGAGATGCTTCCCAGAGAGGGTAGGGCAGGGCCGGGTGACAGTGGCATTGGGTTGAATACCCAGGCTCGGTGACATGTGCCACATTCACCGCTGTTGCCTTCCTCCTCCCTGTTCTGGTATGAGCCACCATCAACTCTCAAGTGGGTCATGGCAGAAGCTTCCTCATGTGTCACCTTCATCTCCCTGCCCTCACCCTAGCTGTTCACATACAGCTTCTAGAGAGCTCCATCTCTGATGAGTCGGCTCATGCCCCTTCTCTGTTCCAAAGACTTCCTTCTCACCCATAGTCAAGGTCCTTACAATGGTGATGGGGCCTATGCCATGTGACCCGCCTACGTGACCTCACTGCCCTCCTCTTCCTCCCCTCCCTCTCACTCCTGCTGCTCTAGCCACATCCTTCTTCTTGCTGTTCCTGGACCCTACCAGGCATGCTCCCTCCTCATGGCCTTTGCATTGGCTGTTCCCTCTGCCGGGAACGCTTTCTCCCCAGATAACTGCACAGCCTTGCCTCCTTCCTGTCTGTGTTCAGGTTGCGCATAGTGCAGCTACCTTGTCTCCTGGCCTCCCATCCCAGCCCCCTCACATGAGTGCCTGATGGATCGTATTAGCTACTTGTTTACATTCATTGCTTATTGTTTATCTCCCTCTGCCCATGTGTAAGCACAGTAAACACTAAGCAATGTTTGTTGATTGAATGGTGGTTTCCACTTGGGATAATTAAAAAATAACTCAAGAGACAAATTTGCCTGGGGAGGTAGAAGGGGAAATGGCAAGAAAAAAATTAGTGAGAGTCATCATACTCGGTGATTTTTCAAATCTTTTTTGCCACCTAAACTGCACCAAAGAGAAGGAGAGTTGCATCATAGTTGAGGTGATTGCCTTTGGGCTAAGACCCAGGTGAAAGTTTAAATATCACATCACTTGTCCAGTGACCTTGACCTCATAGAAGTAGAATAATACAATATTTATCTTTTTGTGATTGGCTAAGTGTCTTCAAGCTTCTTTCATGTTGTACTGTGTCAGAATTTCCTTCCTTTTTAAAGGTTGAATAATGTTCCATTGTGTGTATAGACCACATTTTATTTATTCATTCATCTTTTTTTTTTTTTTTTTTTTTATTTGGAGTCTCACTCTGTCACCCAGGCTAGAGTACAGTGGCACACTCATAGCCACCGTCAACCTCAACCTGCTGGGTTCAAGTAATCTTTCCACCTCAGCCTTCCAAGTAGCTGGAACCACAGGTGCACGTTACCACGCCCGGCTAATTTTCTGATTTACTGTAGAGATGAGGTCTCACCAAGTTCCCCAGGCTGGTCTCGAACCCCTGGGCTCAGACAATCCTTTTGCATCTGCTTCCCAAAGTGCTGGGATTAGAGGTGTGAGCCACCATGCCCAGCCAAAAGCACAGCTTAATAATAAAATCATCTGAATAACATCAGTTTCTCCTGTGAGACTCCTCTAATGAACCCATTTCAGTCTCACAACGTTATGAAGGAGAGATGACCACTGTCCCCATTTTACAGATGGGAAAACTGAGGCTCACAGAAGTGGTCATACACGGGTTGCAAGAAGCTGTTCTAGGATGCTCCCTCACGGCCTATGAGACTTCAGATTCCAAGTTCTTCTTTACTTTACTATGGGGACTAAGGGTTGCCATGAGCCTTTCTGAATCTGTCCATCTGATGCGGGGCCTTCCCCTCTCTGAAGCAGTACAGCATCATGTGAGCTGCCCCACCTCCTCTCGGATATAATGGCCAGTTGCTTATGTGCCCATCTCCCTGCCCAGGAAAGTCAGGGTGAGCATGGGCGAAGCCCAGTGTACCGATGCCTCCACATTAGTACTCCAGTTACTAATGCAGCTCTAAAACCACTGGACCCATGCAATCCTGCATGATTTTTCTTAATGGAATTGATGCCCACCTGACAATGTATTACAGGTTTATTTGTTTATGGTCTGTTTCCCTCACTAGAGAAAGTTCCATGAGGTCAGTGGCTTTTGTGTCATGTTTCCTGATCTGTCCTAAAACCCACCTGGTAGAACAGGTGTTCAGTCCCTGTGTGAGTGAATGAATGAATGAATACCTACCCCCACAGCTGAGAAATGACTTCAGCATATTTTTTTGAAGGAAAATACAGTTTTATATAAAGCAAGATCCCCAGTTTGCTCAAGTGGTCCTTCCCACAGGCAGATTTCATTACTGAGCATCTACTAAACAAACTCAGCCCTGGTCTTGGATGTCATAGGGGTTACAGTTGGGGTGGTATACAAGGTGCAGGCAGAAATTAATCCCAGCAATGAGTGTATATCCGTCCCGAGCTTAACCTCTTGACATACCCAAGGGTGTCTTGTGGCCCAGGGCATTTGGAGCACAGGTCTGGGTAGGGTTGAAATTTGAAGAATGAGGAGGTATCACCTGGGGAAAGGGAGGCAGAGGGAAGGAGCAGCTTGGAAGAACAGGTGCCAAGACCCTAAGGAGGAAGGGTGGCTGCCTAGGCACAGAGGACTATTGATAAGTGGTCTTCAATGTGGCTGGAAGTGTAGGTGTTGGGAGGAGTGCAGGGCTTTCTGGTCTGTGTTAAAGGGCTTTGCTCTTTTCCCAAAGAAAATGGGAAGCCACAGCAGGGTTTTAGGCATAGGGTGGTACAGTCAGACGGGGCCAGTTGCCAAGTGGAAGGCAGTTCAATGGAATGGCTAGGACCCTCCCTCCGGCCCCTTTTTACCTGCTGCCACACATTCAAGGGAATGAGGACCCCATTCCTCATGGGCAGCCCCAATTTATAATGTACAGGAGGGATCCCTAACCCCCAGGTCACGGACGGAACCTGTCCGTGTCCTGTTACAAACTGGGCCAAAACGCTGGAGGGAGCAGTGGGTGAGTAGAGCTCTGTCTTCTGTCAGATCATCGGCGGCATTAGATTCTCATAGGACCATAAACCCTATTGTGAACTGTGCATGTGAGGAAACTAGGTTGCATATCCTAATGAGAATCAAATGTCTTATGATCTCAGGTGGAACTGAGGCAGTGATGCTAGTGCTAGGGAGCATCTGTAAATACAGATTCACATTTACAGCGAGGTTTGACTGCATAGCCCCCCAACCCTCTGTCCATGGAAAAATTGTCTTCCATGGAACTGGTTCCTGATGCCTAAAAGGTTGGGGACTGCTGATATACAGCAGTGTTTACAAAGCATACAGGTCACAAGAAGACACGATGAGAAACCACCTCATGACATTTGACATTTCTTAGGTCCACCTGACATTTCAGTTGCTCAAGCTTTTGTGGCCCAGGGGTACCAGAGTAGGGAGGCATGGTTTGAGCCTTGTGAGGAATTTTCTAGGCTCCAGCCTTTGTGAGAGCCACATGCTGAGCTATGACAACCTAATAAGTCAATTATGCCCATCCAACCCCTCTTCCAGCCTTAGGTCTAAGAAGTAAAAAGGCTCCTGAAGTGCTGGGTGAGGCAGGGTAGTTGGTACAGGTTACACATAGATAGATACATTTCTTATAGGCAGTTTTTAGTTTTTAGTAAGAAAGCATCCAGACATCTTGTCAGCAGGCCAAACCACTGAAAAACGAATTCGGTGTGGACTCCTAGGCCGCCCCACCCCCTCACCCAAAAGAGGTGGAGAGACATAATCTCTCAGGGGCAGATATCCCTGCCTACTCATTAACATATTAATCATTAAGTGGGTACATCAGGCCAGATCAAAAGCAAAAGGGGTGGTTTTTCTCTTGCCCACGCCAGCCCTGGCATGTCTCTCTCTACCCTTCTCTTTTTCTAATAAATTCTGTTTGAAAACTCTGAAATTCATTTCAGGGTCAAGTCAAAGAGCCCGTGAGTTTTGTGCCATACCCCATCGGGCAACACCAGGCAACACACTGGACCCTTTGTGGTTTCAGCTCCTTGAATTCTCATGACAACCTTGAAGACAGGTCTATTACAAATGAGGAAGCAGGCACAGAAAGGTCACGTAACCGCCCAACTGCTCAGTGATGAAGCTGCAAGTTAGCACCTGAGCCCACCTCTGTCTAATGCTGCACGCATGGCTACTGGGGTCCTGAAAACTGGAGCGCTGACAGTTATGGGAATGTCCCATTTCGGGAACTGGGCAGGAATCCTCAGCCCCCTCACCTGGAGTTCAGCCACCACCAACTCGGCCACTTACATTTCTTTAGTGGGAACAATAACAGGCTATCAACAGAGTCACAGGGGCCTCTAAATAAACACACCCTTGCTTACTCCTGATTTGGCAAGGTCTCTGATATAGACCATACTCTGGATGGTACTTTACCATCTACAAAGCATTTTGACAGTTTCAACAATGCTATGAGGCATACTTGCCATTGTATGATAAGGAAACAGGTCCAGAGAGGTAGAGTGATATACCCAATGCGTCACACAGCGAGAAAGTGGCAGTACCAGGTTTCCAGCCCAGGTCTCCAGGCCCTGTGTTTCATTTAGGGCATTCTCTACTCACCTTCCCTCCTTCCCCCCATCCTTGGGGAGTGGGAAAGCTCAGGCTGGCAGAAGCATCTTGGATGGGGCCCATGAGGGCCAAAGGCACAAGGCCATTCCAACGCCATATCCTGGGAATACGTCTATACTCTTCAAATACCTCATGCTTGGGAAGATTCCACTAGTCTCTCTCCTTTGTCCAGACGTCCCCCCACCCCCAGACTGAAGAGCAGTGTTTTATTCCACCTCCAGGAGTGTACTCTCTGTGGGCAGAGCTCATCTTGTTCACTGCTGTATGTATCTCAGGGCCAAAACAGTGCACACAGTGGCACACAGTAGGTTCTCAATAAATATTTGATGAAGGAATGAATGGATGCCCCCAAAGCTTAAAAGGGCTTCATATTTTCTACAGTGAAATAAACATGAGTTAAGAAAAAGAGAGCTGGGCTCAGTGGCTCAGCCTGTAATCCCGCGCCTTTGGGAGGCTGAGGTGAGTGGATTACCTGAGCCCGTGGGTTCGAGACCCGCCTGCGCAGCGAGACCTCATCTCTACAATAAATCAAAAAATCAGCCGGGCGTGGTAGCGCATGCCTGTAATTCCGGCTACTTGGACGGCTGAGGTGGAAGGATCACCGGAGCCCAGCAGATCGAGGCTGCGGTGGCCGCGAGCCGCCACTGCACTCCAGTCTGGGCGACAGAGTGAGACTCCAACTCAAAAAAAAAAAAGAAAAGAAAAAGAAAAAGAGAACTGCATTGACTCCTACTGTGAGTTAGGGAGTCATCTTGGATTCTAGCCGGGCTCTGCTCCTAACTCCCTGTGGGACCCCAGGGAAAGGCAGGGCAAGACACTGTGGAGGCCAACTCTGTGACGAGCACTGGGTCAGGTATCCCAAGTTCTTGTCTTCTTCACCTTCCTAGTGGTGTGGTCACTTCATCTCCCTAAGCCTCAGTTTACCTAGCTGTAAAACCACTCCAAAGTCAGTAGTAGTAATTCTTCCCTCCTATACCTTCAGGCAGCAGACTGAGAAGTCAAGGCCCACCTGTATGTAACATGAGGGCCCTTAACTTTTCTCCAGAGGCTCCCAAGGCCCCTTGGAATCCTCAGTCTGAGTCGACTGTAGCACAGAGGGCTGCAGGGGCAGGGAGTGAGGGGTGAGGGGTGTCCCGGAGGCCTTCCTCACCAGGGCGCGGTGGGACCACGTGGGGCCAGGGGAAGCTTGGTGACCGGGGGTGACCTTGGGTAAGATCCCTTCCTCCCCGGGTCTGACCAGCGTACTCATTCATCAAGTGACCGGCTGGGTGACCTCTACAGGCTCGGAGCCCGAGATGGGAGGCAGGAGTCGCCTGAGTGCTCCGCCGGCCTCAGTTTCCCTATCCGCCGCCCTCCACGGTTTCTAAAAGCACTTCCGGCTCTGAAAACCACCCACCCCCACAGGCGGCCCTGGCGCGGGGCAGTCGGAGCCCGGGAGCGCGCGGCTACTTCCTGGTGGGCCCGGTGCCCCCAGGGACGGAGGGCGGGGCGCGGGCCAAAGGGCCCCGCGGCCGGGCCGGACTCTGGGCGCTCCCCGCGGGGAGCGGCCGGCGGAGTGAACGCCGCCGCGGCCGGGCGGCTCTCGGACCCCTTACCTGGAGCGGCGGCGACTTCGCCGGGCGGCCCGGACTCCTCCCGCCCGGCCCCACCCCGCCGCCCCGCGCTGGTCCCGGCCGGTCCGCCGCCTGCGCGGCCCGCCCCGAGCGCCTGGTCGCGGCCGCCGGGCGGACGTGCGTCGTGAGCGCGGCTTGGAGCGCGGGGCTTCCGGGCTCCGGCTCGCGGGCCGCGCGTCCCCGCCCGGCTCGCCCCACGCCGCCCGCCGCGACCGGGGCGCTGCCCCCCAGGAAGCGGCGGGCCACCCCGCGGCCAAAATCTGCTTGTGGGGACGTGTGTCCTCCAGGAGGCAGCAAGGCCGCCGCGGGACGAGGGCCCTTCGAGGTTGACTTTGCAGGAACTGCTCGCCCAGGGCTCTGGGCTGAGAGCGGCGGACCCCGAAGCGACGGGGATGGACAAATTCGAAAACATGCAAAACGAAAGAATCGGCTACAGAAACAGCCTTCCCGCACGTGTATACAGCACTTTGAAATTTACAGAGTATTAAGGTATCGAAATCTCCCTGATCCTTCTTTGTTTTCCCAAAGCTAAGTGTGGTGCAGTCTCAGGGCCTTTGCCCTGGAGGCTCCCCTGGCTGGCATTCTCTTCGGTTTTCCCAGAATGTTTGAGACTTTCCATTCCTGTCTCCACTCGGGGTGACATCTGTGAGTCTCCCGTAACCACCCAGCACATTCAGTCATTGAACAAATTGAGTGAGCACCTACTATGTACCAGGTACTGTTCTAAGGGCTGTGGAATCACACACCAGGCTTCAAGTGCTGTTCTGTTTTAATCGTAGCATTTATAACTCTGAACTTATTTTATTTTCCTGTTTGCCAGTGTATGGCCAGCCTCTCCAACTAGAATTTAAAAGTGTTGCCCTCTGCTGTGTGCCCAGCCCCAGCAACTGTGCCTGGCATCCAGCAGGTGCTCAAAATCACTTAATGAGTGAATTATCTTCCCCTAGCAACCCTGTGAACTTTCATCACATCCATTCTACAGGAGAGGAAACTGAGGCTCAGGTCTGGGCAGTGCAGAAGCCACAGAGCTGAGTGCCAGAGCTGGAACATGAATCACCATGACCTCAAAGGCTGTCACTCTTTTTCTCAATAAAGACTGTCTAGGATCATGGGTGGAAAGGTACTGGATGGGAGTCACAGACCAGTATTCCAGTCTAGAGCCTGTGACTCATGCACTTGGTGGAATGTTCTACCCATCATCTCTGCTCATCTTCCCATTGGCCAATCGGGACCAAGAAGAGCAGCTCTACCCACCTATGGGGTCATTGTGAGGGTCAAATGGGTCGATAGGGTGCTGATTTTTAGGGATATAAGGGGTCATATCTAAGTGTGTGGGCCTGGTCAAGATGGAAAACTTCCAGCCAGTTCTTCTGTTACAGTCGGAATAAATGCTCAGCTGCTATTGCTTGACACCAATAAATTGAGAGGCAGGGAACTGGCAGAAAGAAGTTCATTTCTAAATTCAGAATTCAGGGAGATAGAACCTGGCTCCTTGGTATTTCTGGAACCAGTCTGCCCACCCCTTTGGTTTCACAGTCCATTTTTATAAGTTTAGGGTTGCTGGTACCCTAAGTTTAGGGTTGCTGGTACATTGACTACGTGACTGACAGAGCATCGTATAGAACTTAAGTTACATTTATGGTCCACATTTCCTGGCACCAGGTACCAAAAGGTAGCTCACAGTGTTATCACTAACACCAAACTGATTAAGCTTGCCATAGAGTAAGGGAGTTAATAGAGCCTATTACAAAGTAATATTATTCATTACAACATATTGTTGATTAGCAGTTATAACATGCAAAAAAATCATATAAATTACAAGGCTCCTTGGGTGCTATATTTTCTTTTTTTAAATTTTTATAATCAATATATATATATATATATATATATATTTTTTTTTTTTTTTTTTTTTGAGTTGGAGTCTCACTCTGTCGCCCAGACTGGAGTGCAGTGGCGGCTCCCGGCCACCGCAGCCTCGACCTGCTGGGTTCTGGCGATCCTTCCACCTCAGCCGTCCAAGTAGCCGGAATTACAGGCATGCGCTACCACGCCTGGCTGATTTTTTGATTTATTGTAGAGATGAGGTCTCGCTGCCCAGGCGGGTCTCGAACCCGCAGGCTCAGGCAATCCACTCACCTCAGCCTCCCAAAGGTGCGGGATTACAGGCTGAGCCACCGAGCCCGGCCAATATTTTTTATTATGATATTGTGGGGTACAGTTAAGGATTAGGTATACAAATATGCTTCGTTCAGGCACCCTTGTTGATCAGAGGTGGCTCCCCAAGGGTGATATATTTTCAAATCTATGACCACTGAAAAGAGGGAGTGAATCGAGATTCTTTTCTCTCTGTTGAACAAGCATCGTCTGCCTGGGCTTAAGGATTCTTTGAAGTGACTTAATGGAGAATATATAGGAGATAAGGGAATATGCTTTCCTTTGCTAATTCTCAAGAATGTGGGTAGTGTAGGCCTGCTTGGAAGTTATGCCTTTCTTTAAGAGTTGTGGCAATATGGGCAGACAATAGTGGGTTTCCATATCACTCCTCTGTGGGATGTTCTGAGCTGGGGTCTCTGTTGCCCAGGCTGGAGTGCATGGCTCAACACAGCCTGGACCTTCTGGGCTCAGGCAGTCCTTCCACCTCAGCTCCCCCACCCCCAGTAGCTGAGGCTACAGGTGTGTGCCACCACACCTGGCTAATTTTTTTGTTTTGTTGCAGAGATGAAGTCTTGTGATGTTGCCTAGGTTGGTCTCAAACTACTGAGCTCCACAATCCTCCCACCTCGGCCTCCCAAAATGCTGGAATTACAGGTGTGACTCACCATACCAGCCAGATACTCTGCACTGAACACACTTGTCTTCAAACATTGGATCCTTCTCAGCTGTTGCCCACCATCCACTGCTCAGCTCAGTCACCCCCACCACACACAGGCCCTCATCTCGTCATCAAAGATATGGGTTGGAAAGATGGAGAACATATGCTTGCTCCTTTTGGTGTATGCCTTTGAGATTTTTTAGGTTTGGTATTAGACATTGAAGAATTTAGTTTCCGCCATCAATTCTCCACCAAAGGAACTGAAAGGGTGAAAAGTCAAAATAGAGTAATTTTAATCACAGTGGCAGCCATTTTAACACTTGAAAGAAGGTACCTATAGAAACCTAGAATAAACTTAGTTTGGCATAGTCTTTTTGTCTCAGATTAGCCATTTTTGTTTAGACTTTACCCCTGACATGCTTTGAATCTAGCACAGGTTAGACATAGATAAGATAAATTTCTACTAGGCAGGTTTTAGGAAGTGTTCAGACATTCTACTGCAGGCCACACTGGCAGCCTACCCCATCCCTCAGCAAATCTCTATCAAATGCAAGACAAGGACAGAGCCATAGAAATGATAATAGACTACCTTTTGGTCAAGGAGTTTGTGGATTGCAAATATCTAACAAGTCTCTTGCAGGAAAAATCCCAAATCCCCAAGTTAACCTAATCAGCCTTTTGTGACCTTCATGACACAGACAGACCCCTCCACCATGGCAACAATCATGTGACTAACCCACCCATCTGCCTGCTGTCCATACCTGCACTTACCTGCCCCTTCTTAACGATGAGGAGCAGACCACCACCCAATCACCCTAATGACTTTCTCCCATCCAAGGGAAATGGTTAAAAGACTCAACCATGAGCAGCCGTTTTAGTGTGGCCATTGCCAGACCATTGCCATCATTGCCTTGCTAGACTCTGGTGTGGCCATGTGCTCTTTGTGAGAAATAAGAATGATGATTTATTTTCAAATTGGAGCCTAGCTTATCTTGAGTTCTCAAGATGGTGTCTTAATGCTTTGGGCTTCTCTTTTGTTGATTCACTTCCTGCTTCTTTGTGCTTCCTTTTGGCAGGCTTTTTACTTTGGCAGGCTACATATTTAAACTTTTGGAGGAATCCAATCAGAATAGTAATCCTATAAGCCAATTGGCAAATAGGCAAATAGGACATGTAAATGAGATACTTCTGTAAAACCAGTCAACACGTAACATGTAGGTGTCCTATGGGAAAGTGTGTAACTCCTGCAAGTACCCAACCAATAGGAAACTAGGAGAGGGACTTGCGTTTTAGGGCATAAATATGCTAGCTACAACTACCTCGGTGTGCCTGCTCACCCTAGAGGTACCTGTTCTTGCAAGAATGAGATTAAAAGAGCTGCTTCACTCCCCCATCTGAGTCTCCCTGTCATGCTTTAATGACGAAACTGAGGAGGGATGATTCCATCTCCCACATCTTTGAGCTATGGCTGTCACCATGCTTCCTGACTTTGGCCCCCTTCCCTACCTTGGGGAGGTGAATCTCCTCTGTCTCCCTCTCTCTAATTTACTTTTTAAATAAACTATATTTTCTAATCTAACTTCTATGCAATTCTCTGCATCTTTTATGTGGCATTGGATCACACACCAGATATCCCACACCCCCAGCGGGCCTAACTTAACATTCTGGAGGCCCCGTTGGAAGAGTGTACCCTAACATTTTTGGAGGCCCCAGTGAGACTTAACAACACTGCTTAGCTTTGTCATAATTTCTCACAAACAGGGATTTCCAAGGGGTAGGTTCTTGACATTGCTTCTAGCCCCTAGCAAGTTACTCCTTACCAATCTATTCTAAGTATTTGCCCCCAACCATGAAAGCCAGGGCTAACTCAATCTATGGTAGTCGTTTCTACTGTACCACCTGGAGTCCTGAGACCGATGTTATCAACACTCAAGAATGCAGCTGCTGGAGACATTTTTACTCTTTTTACTTCCTTGAGGCAATCTTAAATAGTCTGGCCCTCCATATTGGATGCCACAGTTTCTTTAAGGCTATGGCCTCCTCTCCAATCTTGGAGAGGCAGATCTATCTTCTCTCTCTCTGATCTACTTTCTGAATAAGCTATCTTTTCTAATCGAATTTCTGTGCAATCTTTGCCATTGCTGAGGCACCAGCACACCAACCTAACAGGAACTTTTAGGGGGTTGTATTGGAAAGGGAAGCCTTCTAATGAACCATTGACTAACCTAACCAGGACATGTTGAGTAGCTGGTGGGGTTCTAGGCATGGAGGATAAAGAGGAAAGAACCAAAATGTTTCCAGCAAAATCATGGAGCTTACATTCTGTTTTGGGAGATGGGCAGAGGGAGATGATCCATAAACAAGCTGATTTAATCTGTCAGTTTGATATGTGTTCTAAAAGAAAGGCAATGCAGGGAGGTATGCTGCTGTAGATGAAGTGGGCAGTGACCCCCTGCTGGCAACCTTTGAGGGTGGGGTGACATCACTGGGTGATGGGGCAAAGCATCCAAGGTAGCCCCAGCAGCCGCAAAGCTGTTGAGGTGGGAGTGTGGTTGACACCGTTAAGGAAAAGGCTGAGACTGGAGAGGAGAGAGCTAGGGGAGATGATAGATGGGGTGAGATCAGACAGGTCATGAGGGTCATGTAGCTGTGAGCTTTTTATTTTTTAATTTTTTTATTGTTATTTTTTTGAGTTGGAGTCTCACTCTGTCACCCAGACTGGAGTGCAGTGGCCGCTCCCGGCCACTGCAGCCTCGACTTGCTGGGCTCCAGCTATCCCGCCTCAGCCTTCCAAGCAGCCAGAACTACAGGCATGCGCTACCACGCCCAGCTAATTTTTTTTGATTTATTGTAGAGATGATGTCTCATCAAGTTGCCCAGGCGGGTCTCAAACCCGCAGGCTCAGGCAGTTCACTCACCTTGACCTCCCAAAGTGCGGGATTACAGGCTGAGCTACCGAGCCCGGCCCGCTGTGAGCTTTTTAAATGTGTATATGCTTGCCAGGTGTGGTGGCTCATGCCTGTAATCTCAGCACTTTGGGAGGCAAGGTGAGAGGTTCGCGAGTTCAAGACCAGCCTGGGCAACATGGTGAGACTTTGTCTCTACAATAAATCAAAAATTAGCTGAGCGTGGTGGCACATACCTATAGTTCCAGCTACTTGGAAGACTGAGGTAGAAGGATTGCCTGAGCCCAGCAGGTCAAGGCTGCGGTGACTGCGAGTAGCGTGCCACTGTACTCAAGCCTGGGTGACACAGTGAGACTCTGACTCAAAAACAAAAAACAAAAAAACCGAAAAATATATAAATAAAAGTGCTGATGTTTGGGCCTAGGGTTGCCAGATATAACAAATAAAAATACAGGACAGTCTGTTACATTTGAGTTTAAGATACAGAGTGACAAATCTTTTAATACGAGTACATCCCAGTACAGCATAGGACATACTTTTGCTAAATGATTATTTGTTGATTCTGAAATTCAAATATATCTGAGTGCCTTGCATTTTATCTGGTAACCCCACTTGAGATTCTGATTCCATTGGTCTGGGATCAGGCCAGGCATAGACACTGTTCACAAGCTCACTAGGATTTCTAGTACGTGCCAGGAACCACTGACATAGGGCCTTGTCTACTCAGTAAGTACAAAGAGTTGTAAAGGGTTTCAGGCAGTGAATTAATATGACCTCACCTCTTAAAAGGGTTCCACTGGCTGCTGTGTAGAGGACAGAAGAACAAGAGCGGACAGAAGCAACTGGTTAATAAGCTATTGCAATAGTCCAGGCCAGGGAAGGGACCTGCATTTATTTATTTTATTTATTTATTTTTTGAGTTGGAGTCTCACTCTGTCACTCAGACGGGAGTGCAGTGGCTGCTCCCGGCCACCGCAGCCTCGACCTGCTGGGCTCCGGCGATCCTTCTGCCTCAACCTTCCAAGTAGCTGGAACTACAGGCGCGCGCTACCATGCCTGGCTAATTTTTGATTTATTGTGGAGATGAGGTCTCGCCAAGTTGCCCAGGCGGGTCTCGAACCCGCAGGCTCAGGCAATCCACTCACCTCGGCCTCCCAAAGTGCTGGGATTACAGGCTGAGCCACTGAGCCCGGCCGGGACCTGCATTTATTGAGCACCTACTGTGGCGAGGCATAGCAAGAGTGTATAACAGAGGCAGAGATTACTAGGTCCTCCCCTGGATCTACTCAGGGGTGTGGGAGCCTAGAAAATTTTTTTTTGTTGTTGTTGTTTATTTTTTTTTTTTTTTTTTTTGAGTTGGAGTCTCACTCTGTCACCCAGACTGGAGTGCAGTGGCTGCTCCCGGCCACCGCAGCCTTGACCTGCTGGGCTCCAGCAATCCTTCCACCTCAGCCTTCCAAGTAGTTGGAACTACAGGTGCGCGCTACCACGCCCGGGTAATTTTTTGATTTATTGTAGAGATGAGGTCTCGCCAAGTTGCCCAGGCAGGTCTTGAACCCACGGGCTCAGGCAATCCACTCATCTCAGCCTCCCAAAGCACGGGATTACAGGCTGAGCCACCAAGCCCAGCTAGGAATTTGTTTTTTTGAGTCGGAGTCTCATTCTGTTGCCCAGGCTGGAGTGCAGTGGCACACTCATGGCCACTGCAGCCTTGACCTACTGGGCTCAGGCCATCTTTCTGCCTCAGCCTTCCAAGTAACTGGAACTACAGGCGTGTGCCACCACCTTGGCTAATTTTTGTATTTATTGTTGAGACGAGGTCTCGCCAAGTTGCCCAAGTTGTTCTCGAACCCCTGGACTCAGGCAATCCTCTCACCTCTGCCTGCCTCCCAAAATAGTGGGATTAGGCATGAGCCACCACACCCAGCTGGAATTTGTATTTTTAACAAGTTCTTCTGGTGATCCTGTTGAGCAACCAGGTTTGGAACAGCTAAAGTATTAGATTCAAGTTTCCCAGAAATTATAGAAATAACCATGAATACTGTTTAGGGAGCTTTGTCTCTGTGACTGTCTCCAGAGACTGTATTTCTATGTATACTTTATATTCCTTAATCCTATGCAGTATATACTGTTGCTAGCTCCATTTTTCAGAGGAAGGAACTGAGACTCAGAGAGGTTAAATAACTTGGCTAGGATCACTGAGCTACAAGATGGCAGAGTCAGGATTTGAACCTAGATCTTGTTGATTCTGCCATCCTGCCCTCTGTTAGGCCTAAAGAGGAAAAATATTTAGATGAGTTGTAGATAATGGATCCTCAATGAGAGAAGCCTTCTTTGCTGTGTCCTACTGATGTCTGTCCTCCTAAGACCAAGGTGAATGGAACTGAATTCCAGGAGTCTATCACTGATGACAGGCCCACCTCCCTTCCCATAGAGTATCCTTACAATGCTATTGTGCTGAACTTGAGACTGAATGAGCCAGAAAGCCTTTTATGTTATTTCTTTCCTAACCACACTCTGAAATAAACTGGGCTCCCTTGGGGAAGGACTGGACACTCCCTCAGTGGAAGGCCAGGGTAGAAGATGCTACGGATGGTGTGTGGTTACCGTGTATGTCACATTACTGAGCAATCTCTTGTTTCCAAGGCATCTTTGACCCAAAGAATTGAACTTTTTTTGTTTTTGGGGTTTTTTTTTTTTTGGATGAGAAAATAGAGTTTATTTAGAAAGTAAATTAGAGAGAGAGTTTGGAAATTCACCACCCCAAGGCAGGGGAGGAGGCTGAAGCCAGGAAACATGGCGATGGCCATAGCTCAAAGAGCACATGGCCACACCACAGTCTAGTTAGGCAATGGCCAACGTTTTGTTGATTAGACCATCAACTGGACTCGGCAGAGCTAAGTGGCAGGGATTTAGTGTCAAAGCCTTTTGAGTTAATATTTTCCTCCATTGTTCTCCTGTGTTAAGTAATAATTTTGCAGTCCCCTGCCTTACCTCTTTATTATTGTCATTTTTTAGAGACAGGGTCTCACTTTGTCACTCAGGCTGGAGTACAGTGGTATAATCACAGCTCACTCTAACCTTGAACTCCTAGCCTGCCTTCTTTCTTTTTTTTTCAAAGCAGGATTTACTGAGAGGACAGAAAAGCTCCCAAAGTGGGAGGGGACCCGAAGGGGTTGTCATGAGTTATTTCTTTTTTTTTTTTGAGTTGGAGTCTCACTCTGTCGCCCAGACTGGAGTGCAGTGGCCGCTTCCGGCCACCGCAGCCTCGACCTGCTGGGCTCCGGCGATCCTTCCGCCTCAGCCTTCCAAGTAGCCGGAATTACAGGCATGCACTACCATGCCCAGCTGATTTTTTGATTTATTGTAGAGACGAGGTCTCGCTGCCCAGGCGGGTCTCGAACCCGCGGACTCAGGCAATCCACTCACCTCAGCCTCCCAAAGGCGCGGGATTACAGGCTGAGCCACCGAGCCCGGCTATGACTTATTTCTTACACAGAATCTTGAGTGACGACCTTTACTGCTTCTCATCTAAGAATGCTATACATTTGCCCGGTCTGGTATTTTCTAATGTGTGAGCCCATATCACTGGTGGTACATGAGATACCTTTAGCTAGCACATGAGCTTGCATGAAATTACCGTGATTTCAAGGATTCAAGTTATTCCCCTGAATGCTTATTCTGTTGAGAATACAGTTTGGTGCTACTGAATCTTGAAAGTTCCTCCAACACTTGGTAATCTTCCTTTTTTAAAATTTTGTAGAGATGAGGTCTCACCATGTTGCCCAGGGTGGTCTCAAACTCCTGGACTCAAGCCCATCCTCCCACCTCAGCCTCCCAAAGTGAGCCACTGTGTCCAGCCAATCTTTTTTTTTTTTGAGTCAAAGTCTCACTCTGTTGCCCAGACTGGAATGCAGTGGCACAGTCACGGCTACCACAGCCTCAACCTGCCGGCCTCAGGTGATCCTTCTGCCTCAGCCTTCCAAGCAGCTGGAACTACAGGTGCATGCCACTATGTGCAGCTAATTTTTAAATTTATTGTGGACATGAAGTCTCATCAAGTTGCACATGCTGGTCTCGAACCCCTATACACAGGCAATCCTCTTGCCTCTGCCTCCCAAAGTGTTGGGATTATAGGTGTGAGTCACTGCACCTGGCTTAATCTTTTTTTAATGAAGAGAACACGGGCCTCTGCTCAGAGCCTTCAGCTATCTAAAATATTAGGATTTAATCATTATGTTATTTACTTATTTAGTAACTTATTTCAGAAGGATTTTTAGATTGACAGAAAAGTTGCAAAGAGAGTTTTTATCTAAGAACTATATGCCTCTCACCCTGTTTCCGCCAATGATAGCCTCTTACGTACCCATGGTACATTTGCCAAGACTAAGAAACTGATGCTGGTCATTACTATTATCTAAAGTATGAACTTCGTAGGTTTTTCCACTAATGTCCTTTCACTGTCACAGAGTCCAATCTAGGATACCACCTTGCATTCATTGTTTTTGTTTTTGTTTATGGTAGTGATATATCTTCTTTTAAGACATTAAGCAAGCTGGGTATGGTGGTTCAAACCTGTAATCCCAGCACTTTGGGAGGCTGAGGCAAGAGGATTGCCTGAGCTCAGGGGTTCAAGACCAGCCTGGGAAATTTGGTGAGTCTGCATCTCTACAATAAATCAAAAAAATAAGCCGGGCATGGTAACACATACGTGTACTTCCAGCTACTTAGAAGGCTGAGGTGGAAGGATCGTCTGAGCCCATCAGGTCTAGGCTGCAGTGGCTGTGAGTGTGTCACTGAACTCCAGCCTGGGCAACAGAGTGGGACTCCGACTAAAAAAACAAAAAAAACCCAAAATAAATCATTAAGCAAAGAAAAGTGAGAGGATTTGAAAAAAAAAACAGTAACAGTAAGAGTGTTATGTAGATATGGCAAAAAATTCTGTTTCCTCTGGGTTGGCTTTATCCACTGGAAAATCCTTCCCATGAAATGGGAAGATGAGCCGGGCATGGTGGCTTACACCTGTAATCCCAGCACTTTGTACTTTGAGAGGCGGAAGTGAGAAGATTTTCTGAGTCCAGAGATTCGAGACCAGCCTGGGCAACTTGGCGAGACCTCGTCTCTACAATAAATAAAAAAATTAGCCAAGTGTGGTGACCTGTGCCTGTGGCTCCAGCTACTTGGAAGGCTGAGGCAGAAAGATCACCTAAGCCCAGCAGGTCGAGGCTACGGTGGCTGTGAGCATGCCACTGCACTCCAGCCTGGGCGACAGAGTGAGACTCTGACTCAAAAAAAAAAAAAAAAAGAAAGAAAGAAAAAGAAAAAAGCAATGGGAAGGTGATCACCAGCCAACCGGTGCTCTTCCAGCCAGACTGGTTTCTCCCACTAGTCATTTGAATGTATGTTTCTGTAGCTTGGCCAGCCACTGCTGTGAGTATCAAACTCTCACCAACATAGTGGCCTAAATCATACTGATACTGATGGTTTAGGGACCATAAAATCCAGAGATGGGTGGTTCCAGAGTTGGTTCCATAGCTCAGTGATGTCAGCCAGGACCTGATCTCTTTCCATCTTTCATCATCCTCAGCATGTTGGCTGTCATTTCTCTCTCTCTTTCTTTCTTTCTTTCTTTCTTTCTTTCTTTCTTTCTTTCTTTCTTTCTTTCTTTCTTTCTTTCTTTCTCTTTCCTTCCTTCCTTCCTTCCTTCCTTCCTTCCTTCCTTTCTTTCTTCTCTCTCTCTCTCTCTTTTTCTTTCTTTCTTTTTTTGACTCAGAGTCTCACTCTGTCACCCAAGCTGGAATGCAGTGGCATACTCACAGCCACCGCAGCCTCAACCTGCTGGGCTCCTGCTGAGGCGATCCTTCTGCCTCAGCCTTCCAGGTAGCTAGAACCACAGGCACATACCACCAAGCCTGGCTAATGTTTTTTTATTTATTGTAGAGATGAGGTCTTGCCAAGTTGCCCAGGCTGGTCTCAAGTCCTTGAACTCAGGCAATCCTCTAACCTCCACCTCCCAAAGTGCTGGGATTACAGGCACGAGCCACTGCACCTGGTGGCCATTATCTTTCAGTGTGTCATCCTATGATCCAAGGACGGCTCCATTGGCTTCAAGTATCATATCCTTGTAGCTGTGTTCAAAAGCAGAAAGAAAAGGGAACTTCCCTCATGAGCATTTCCTTATGGACTTGTCTTCCATGGTCAGGGAGAAATATTTCCTGGGAGTCCCTTGCTGGGATCACATGGTCACCTCAAGTTGAAGAGAATCTGGGAAAGCAAAGCTCTGGTGAAGAGGATTGGCTCAGACCCCAGTGGGTAGGAACAGGCCAGCCTTAACATTTGCAGGGCTCTGGGCTAGAGTACAAAATTATTAGTAAAACGTGTCCTAGCTTTCTTCCCTGACAGACACACTTTCAGAATCACCTGGAGGACCAGTTTGTATGTTGAATCCTTCCAATCTTTGAAGTCTTGTGCCAGGATGTGGCCCCTGGATAAATGCCCATGTTCTTTCTCTTCCCATTCTCAACTCCATCCCACCACATGAGGTCTCACACACAGGCATGTGGATGCTCTAGCCCACACATCCAGGCTCTGTCTACCCCTCCCACAAACAGCTTCCTCTTAGCCACTCCTTGAACCTAGAAGTACACATACCAGCTGAACCCTTGGGAGCATAGGCTGGGAGAAAGGTTTACTCCTGGAAGCTGGAATTAGACTTGGGCTGTTTGGACAAGGAGTTTTGGGGTACCGGGTACCCAGAGTGTGGTCTTAGGTGGAATATCCTCTTGGCTTTGTGGACTCCTTTCTCCATTGGGATGGGGGTAGCTGGAGGAGAGACAGAATGGGGTCCTCTAGAGGACAGGCCTAGAGCAGAGGCTGTTCTTGCCAGTATTGGTTGGGTACATCGCTGCACAGATGAAATCAGGTGTCTCTTAAAGTGGAAAGTGGAATGACTGTTGAGCAGGCAGCCATCTGCCTCAGAGTTTAGCGGGGCCAAGGATCTTATGTCTTGTTGATTCCTGTCTCCCTAAGATGCAACCCAATGCCTGGTACATGGTAGAAACTCAATAAATATTG
Organism: Cephalopachus bancanus; assembly: GCA_027257055.1. Lineage (NCBI taxonomy): Eukaryota > Metazoa > Chordata > Mammalia > Primates > Tarsiidae > Cephalopachus > Cephalopachus bancanus. The sequence continues at coordinate 1,546,644 of JAPVLO010000294.1, read as the reverse complement.
AATCAAAGAATTAGTGGATGGATGAATATCACTATTAGCACCATTTGAAACATTTCCATCACACAGGGATGGGGCGGTTGGAGACCAGAGTCTAGAAGGAAAACACTGAGGGAACTGGTTTGTCATCGTGGCAGAGCAATAGTCCCAAATTCCTGAATTTGTCTCTCCCCTGGACCCCCACCCCTCACCACACCCTCCTTCAGTAGACACATCTTATTTGTGTACACAGCCACAGATTTTCCCCTCAGGGTTTCCAACAAAGATCTGCTGTCGAGTTTCCGGGTTTCGGGGCTGCCTGGGAACTAAGAGCCCACCCACGCCAAGCCTTCCACAGGCATAACGCCTCCCCAGCCTGGCACGCAGGACCCCACGAATGAGTCCGGTCAGCTTCCTCTGCTCCCCCTGACAAACCCCCTACTCAAACAGGTCCACTGTCTCACCCAAATATGCTGGTACTTTCCAGTTTTTTTGCTAGAAACATTCCTGCTGCTGGAATGTCCTCATTCTCCCCATTTGTTCTCGCTATTCCAATCAAACCTGTGTTTCAAGGCCCTGCCTGTTCCCCATGCCCTTCCCAAGATTTGTACTGGCTGCCCAGACTCCCTTCTGCACATCTTCCCTAGGGATTCTCCTGCACCGTGTCTTGCCTTGGGCACTCCTCCATTGAACATTCAACAGAGGCTTGCTCACCGTGCTCCAGGTCCTATGTTGGGGAAGGGATGGGGAGGTATCGATTGGAATTCTCTGGGTATTGAGCTCACTTAAAGAGAGGGATATTAGAAAATGTGACAGGCATTCTCATGGACAGGCAGGAGTGGCAAACAGCTTGGCCTCACTGTGACTGGCGATTTGGAAAGTCAGGATTTGAGGCTTCTCTCTTTGCCTTTCTGGATGGGATTCATTAGTCTGTCTCTCACATCCAGCTTCCTACCTGTGACATGCATCTGGCTCCACACTGGCCATCCTAGCGTTCACTCTACATGACCTTGTTATTCAAGCACCTACAGATGTGTCAGGTCTCCTTTGCTTGCAAATGAAACAACCTGGTTCAGAATGGTTTAAACAAAGTAAGGAAATTTATTGGTTCGTGCAACTATAGAAAAGTCCAGAAGAAATTCAGAGTTCAGGCATGGCCAGATCTAGGTACTCAAATAATATGATTAGAGACCTCTTTCTATCACTGGACTCTGCTTTTTTCTGGGTTGGCTTCACCCATAGGAAAATCCTCCCCATGGAGTAGCAAGCTAGTTACCAGAAAGTCTGGACGAACATTCCACCAACTTAGCAACTCTGGTGGAGAAAACACTTCCTTCAGCAAGGTTCCTATTCCTGGGTAGAGCTGTCATTGGCTTAGCCTTGAACAAAACTCTGAGGCCAGGGAATGTGATGCTCTGGTTGGTAGGTTTGTTTCTCCTAAAAGACAAATATGGAATTATTACCATGAGAACCCACTTGCAGTGAGATTGGGTGGGGAGGAGGCAAGCCACTCAAACAGAGAATGAGGTCAGCATTTCACCTCGGATGAGCTGTGGCAGGGGTGAGGATTGGCTCACAGACCTGCTGCTCCTACACGTTCTCTGCAGGGTGATCACCTGTTGTCTGTCTGCCCAATTCTTCTGCAAACAACCTCCTTCTGTGTTGGAGGACCGTCTACCCAATTGTGAGATTCTATTGGGACTACCAATCACAGCCCTGCTGGTGACAAATGAGGATGTATGACCCAAGAGGACCAAGCTGAACCTTTCCTTGAGATTTTCATCATTTAACCAAAGAAAGAAAGTCTGCTAGCATCCCAGATAACTCTCCCCAGTCAGATGCTCCTTCTCCTCCTCCCCTTGTCTTACATTATTATTCAAGTTTCATTCAGCTTTTTAAATTTAGTAGATATGTGTAGATCTTGTTTCCCTAGGGAGTATGGTGGTGATGGGGGTGGGGGTGGTAACGAGTGTCCCTTAAACTGCTCCTTTCTTTCTGGAGGAGAAGTTAGGAGGACATGAGTAGGAGCTGACCAAATTTCCAGCCTCACTGAAAAAGCTGGTCAAAGAGAACAAAACTAAAATGCAGAGAGAAAAGAAGATAAAAATAGAATCTTAATGGAGGCCAGCACTCCATTTGTTTCATCATTGCCAAGGCCCAGCAGGAACCTGCCTTTGCCTTCATTTGGCCAACACTTTCCTCTTTTTGCCTAATTTGGGTAGCCAGTGTTCCTTGGGCACATCCTATTTGCCATGTCCTCTGTGCTAGTAGTTGCTTTCTTTTCTTTTTTTTTTTTTTTTTTGAGTCAAAGTCTCACTCTGTTGCCCAGGCTAGAGTGCATGACATGCTCATGGTCACTGCAGCCTCAACTTGCTGGGCTCAGGCCATCCTCCCACCTCACCTTTCCAAGTAGCTGGAACTGCAGAAGCGTGTCCCCATGCCCAGCTTATTTTATTTTATTTTATTTTTGATTTATTGTAGAGACGATGTCTCGCCAAATTGTCCAGGCTGGTCTCAAACCCCTGGGCTCAGGCAATCCTCTAGCCTCTGCCTCCCAAAGTACTGGGATTACAGGAGCGAGCCACCGTACTTGACTGCTAAGTGCTTTCTATAGATGACCTCTTTGGATGCTCACAACTCCATGATTATTTCCTCCTTTTACAGATGTGGGAACAGAGATTCCAAGAGGTTGAGAGACTTAGTAACACAGCTAGTAAGTAGCAGAATCAGGATTAAACCAGATAGACTTCTCTGGGGCAACCCACAAAGCTCTGAAGCCCTCAGTGCAGTGAATGTGGGTGGAGCAGGCATCCTGACATGGGATTAGAACCAGACACCAGGGTCTCAGGCTGAGCACTTAGACTCTGTAGCATTATTATATTAGGGGCAAAATTTTTAAAACTATGAAATATGTACAGAAAATCACATAGAAAATGTAGGCACAGTTTGCAAATAAATACTCACCTGTGTAACTATCACCTAAGTCAAAAAATAAAGCATTACTAGCATTCCAGAAGCGTCTCCCCAGCAGAATCTCCTTCTTGTCCAGAAATACCCCTTATCTTATATTATTATCCAAGTTTCATTCTGCTGTTAGATTTTAGAGAATATGTGTAGCTTTTGTTTCCCTAGGGAGTGTGGTAGTGATGGGGGTGGTGGTAAGGAGTGTCCCTTAGACTGTACTCTTTTGCACCTTTCACCTTGCCAGTCATATGATAGGCCAACTGATAGGAAAGCATCTACTTTGTGTTGAGAACTGGGCTAGGAGTTGTACGCATCACCTCATTGGCGTATCACAAAACCTCTATCAGGTAGGCCTAATTAACATATATTTCCAAACAAGGAAAAACAAAGGTTCAGGAAAGGCACGTACCATACCCAAGGTCACAGATTGGAAACAGCAAAACTTGGTTTTGAATCCAGATCTCTCTTGACCGAGAGTCCCGCTCTTTCATTGGCTCGGTTTGATGAGGGTAGGGGCAGGTGAGGAAGGAAGGGAACAAAGCAGGGTGGGAGGGGGATGGTTGGTGCAGCTGTGGAGCTGGCCTGGATGCCCTGGTTTCACATCCCAACACTGCCACACTCTCTACGTTTCAGTTTCCTGCCTGCATAAGGGTTTTGTGTTGATTCAACGGGATGATGTGTGAAATACCCAGCATGGATAATCGTACTGGCCTCATAGGGCTGTTGTGAAGAATAAGAGCTGAGTTTAGTACAGGAAGCTTCTAGAGCAGTGCCCTGCATGTGGCAAGCACTGATGGGCACTGGCCACTGCTACTGATGCTCTTGTTTCTCCTCCTCCCTCAGGCTCATGGGCATGCACTGAGTGGCCGTTGTTTTGGAATTGTTGCATCTGTGGCTACTTTGCAGACTGTTTTCCTCTGCATACTCACTCCATTGAAGGGCTCTGACTGGGGGCGGTCTTTGGAAAGTGAGTGCTTGTTTCTTCTGAGGATCATGAGGCCAATGGAGTAGAAGCTAGCCTTCTCTGATGGAGGCTGGCCTGAGTTCCAATGCCACATTTCCCTCCTGACCCCGCATGTGGGCAGAGTTGACCTGGTTGCCACTCCAGGGAATCAGGGCAGCCTCACCACAAGGTCAGGCTGGCTCTCAGGAGGGTGGGGATGTGTGGTAGGAGGGCTCCCGGCTACATGGCCTATGGTTTTGCATCCTGCATGATCTTTGGAGAGGCTGAGGCTCATGGTGGGATTTTTCAGCAACCAGGGTCCTAGACAGCTCCTGGAATAGGTCAGGGATATTGGTTGCAAGCAACAGAAACTGATTCTGGCTGCTTAGAGAAAAAAAAAATGCAGGCTTCACTGAATCAACCAGAAGTGGAAGGACCAGAGCTGTTGCCGCTTTCAAACATCCACCCCTCCTTGCATCTCTAGCTTCAGTTTCAAAGTTCTAGAAAAGAGCATCTGATTGGAATAACTTAAATTGTGTGATGGCCGCAGGTGAAACAGGGTGGTGGGTGAGGGAAGGGCCAGGGCCCCAGTTGGTGTAGTGATTGCTGGTAGAACTCTCCCTTCGACGAGATTAAATACAGGATATTTCCTCAGAAGGCAGTTTAGGGGGTGGCTGAATACAAGGTAGTCGGAGGAAAGAAGAGGAGACAAATGCCCACTATACTTCTGCCCTCTTGAAGCAAACAGGCTCTACAGTGGGTGCCTTAGGCATCCTAAAAGACAAGCTGGCCTGCTTCCCAATGCAGACAGGCTGCCGAGAGACAGTGTGGGGAATGGGAAGTGCTGACATAGCTGGAGTTAGAGTTAGTTCAAGTTCTGGTACCTCATCCACTCATTTGTGACCTTGGGCAGATGCCTTAAACCTTGGGTTTTTAATTCATCAATCTGTGAAATGGAGATAATAATCCAGCAGTTCTCATATGGTTGCTGCAAATACTAAGGATACTTTAGGACCTGTCGACTCTGATTCCAACTCCATCTATGACATGGATGCCTTCTCAGAGCCTTGATTTCCTATCTACAAAATGGGAGAAGAAAGTAGGGCCCAGTAGGGCCAGACATGGTTTTTAGCCTGCTGTTGCTACTTATCTGCTGTAAGACTTTAGGCAAGTTATTTAACTGAACTTGAAGTATTCCACCTCAATGGGCATGGTGCAAGCACAGGCACAGAATGGGTGCTATATTGGTTTCCTAGAGCCATCCAGCAAGGCGCAACAGACAGACTTGTTTAACCAACAGAAATGTATGGTGTCACACAGTCCTGGAGGCTAAAAGTCTGAGATCAAGGTGTCACCAGGGTTGGTTCCTGCTGAGGACTGTGAAAGAGAAAAATCTGTTCCAGACCTCTCTCCCAGCTCCTGGTAGTCTGCTGGCAATCCTTGGTGTTCCTTGGCTTGTACATACACCGCCTTTATTTCTACTTTCATCCTTACATGGCATTCTCCCTATGTGTCTTCATGCCACCTTTCCTCTATACATGTTGTCTATATCCAATTTCCTCTTTTTCTTCTCTTTTTTTTTTTTTGAGTCGAAGTTTCACTCTGTCGCCCAAGCTGTAGTACAGTGGCTTGCTCATGACCACTGTAGCCTTGACCTGCTGGGCTCAGGCGATCTTTCTGCCTCAGCCTTCCAAGTAGCTGGAACTACAGGCTCACGCTACTACGCCCGGCTTATTTTTTGATTTATTGTAGAGATGAGATCTTGCTAAGTTGTCCAGGCTGGTCTCGAACCCATGGGCTCAGGCAATCCTCTTGCCTCCACCTCTCAAAAGCTTGAGCCACTGTATTTTTTTAGAATATTTTCTTCTTTCTTTCTTTATTTTTGAATTAGAGTCTCACTCTGTCACCCAGGCTGGAGGGCAATGGTATGCTCACAGCTACTGCAGCCTCGACCTGCTGGACTCAGGCCATCCTTCTGCCTCAGCTTTCCAAGTAGCTAGAACTACAAGCATGTGCCACCATGCCTGGCTGATTTCTTTCTTTTTTTTTTTGAGTTGGAGTCTCACTCTGTCGCCCAGATTGGAGTGCAGTGGCTGCTCCCGGCCATCGCAAGCCTCGACCTGCTGGGTTCCAGTGATCCTTCCCCCTCAGCCTTCCAAGTAGCTGGAATTACAGGCGCGCACTACCACGCCCAGCTAATTTTTTGATTTTATTGTAGAGATGAGGTCTCACCAAGTTGCCCAGGCGGGTCTCGAACCCACGGGCTCAGGCAATCCACTCACCTCAGCCTCCCAAAGGCGCGGAATTACAGGCTGAGCCACCGAGCCCGGCATGATTTCTTGAAGTAGTTAGAAGTACAGGCATGCGCAACCATGCCCAGCCAATTTTTTGATTTATTGTAGAAACGAGGTCTTGCCAAATGAGGTCTTAAACCCCTGGACTCAGGCAATCCTCTGGTCTTGGCTTCCCAAAGTGGCATGAGCCACTGTGCCCGGCTTCAGTTTCCCATTTTGTAAGGATATTAGCTCTACTAGATGAGGGCCCGCTCTAGTGCTCTCATTTTAACTTGATTACCTCTGTAAAAACCCTGTTTCCAAAGAAGGCAACATTTTGAGGCACTGAGGGTTAGGACTCCAACATATCTTTTTTGGGGGGACAGAATTCAACCCATTTCAGATGCTCAGCAACTATTAATTTTTCCTTCCTCATCAAATAAGAGTGCAAACCCTGCTCAGTACCTGGCACAGAGTAGAATCTCAGTGAATATTTGTTGAATAGACGAATGGATGGATTCTAGACTCCATGGTGTCTTGACTTCTTTAGAGAGCTCTCTACTGACCCCAGAGATGTACTACCCCCAACATTTAAAAAGTAATTTCAAGATACTCCGATAAAAATAGAAGTGTATAAGAACAACTCCAGGTATATTTAAGAGCTTGGATCTGATTTCTCTTTCTGTTGTGTTCTATGCTGTTTTCACAGATGGAGAAATGGCAGGAAAGTCCTGCTTTGCCACAGACAAAGAATTAATTGTTCTAGCAAAGGCGGAACAACTTCTTCCAGTTATTTGAAAAGAGGTTCTACCAGTGATTAGGGCAATAAATCAGGGCTATAAAGTGAGGTAAGGAGGTAGCTATGGGGGCTGGGACAGGGAGGCTCCCACAACCCTTGGGCCCAGGCTCCCACTGAATCAGGAAGCTGCCACCAAATGAGAGAACACTGCTCTTCTTAATTCTTCACCCTCAGGGGCAGAGGGCTCGTGGTACAGCAAGGTGACTCAAAGCCCAAACTCTCGAGTTAGACCGTGCAGTCTACTCTTGGCCCCACACCACCTCACTGTGTTATCTTGACCGAGTTACTGAACCTTTCTGTGCCATAGGGTCCTCACTGATACTTTGGGAGGTAATAATAGTATCTACCTTATAGCACATATGATAATATATGTACTACACCTTGCACAGTGCATTCAAATAATCTCAGCAATTATTGTTATTATTATATTGTTGTTGAGGACGCCACTGATGCTGAGGCTGATAAGAAAGGACGAATTCTAGCACTCAGGTTTTAAAAAATGATCCTGTTCTCATCATTCCTGTTAGGGCTTTCTAGAACTCAACTCAAGCTCTCTTTCTCCCCATCTTTCCCTCCTTATGATCCTAAGTGCTCAGCCACGGATTATTTCATGAATTCTCCCAGCAACCCTGTGAGATATGTTGTAACCTCTGTTTCATGGGTAAGGAACCCGAGACTCAGAGAGAAGTGACTAGTAGGAGAAGAAGCTGGAATTCCAGCCAGGTATGTCTGCCGCCAAGGCTGCTGAATAGGGAGATGAGTCTGAAGAGGATGGAGACTGGCGCCTCCCCACCATTCCTCTTCACCCTCAGGACTAACCCTCAGGACCTAAGCACAAACCTCACCAGATTGGCCTGCCCTGGGTCATGCTTCCCATTCCACTGGTTTCCCCACCCTGTCATCAAGGCCTGCCCCCTGCTGGCCATCATTTTGAGCACACCCTGCTGGCGTGCCCCAGGAAACCCTTACACACAGGGGAGTCAATGACTGATGATGAAGGCAGTCTGTTAATCAGAACACTAGATTCGAATGCAGCAGTACCCGGAAACCTCACGGAGGCCCTAGGAGGAGTGTGTCACCCTCCCTCACCTTCCCTGAGCAAACTACGGCTCAGGGAAATTCTTTAACTTCTGTCACATACACATTGGGTCAGAGCTTGGCTTTGGGCCCTGGCTCTCTGGTTTCTTCATGCACATCCTTTTGTGGTGCTGTCGATTTCCTCTGCTCCCTTGCAGGAAGGCCTGGACTGATACTGACCTCTGGTGCTCTCTGTTCCCACACTGCCAGGGGCTAGGAGATGGTTGGGACCTGATGAGCTTAAAAGAGGGCGATGACAGTGTCAGAACATCTTTGCCCAGGAGGACAGAGGGCACATGGTTGGGGGCCTATCTAGTGCCACGGATGATGGCAAGAGTTTCGCTATTATCAGGGCCTTTCTGATTTCCACAATGTGAAGTTCAGGGGAGTAAAATGATCTGTTAAGGGCAAGGATGGGGCAGGTGAGGTTTCAGACCTGGGCTGCCAATGTTCCTGCTGGCCCGTCTTCCTGCAGGGGAAGGGGGAGCTGGGTTGTAAAAGTCTACAGGAGAGCCATTCCAACTCCATCATTCTTGTTTCTTTTCTTTAGCATAGATGAGAGATTATGACATTTTGATTTCTCTGAGCACCTGGAAGCTAGAACTTGGAGGTTCCTGAAACTAGTTTCCTATTATCATGGAATCCTTTACAAGCTTGCAAGTGATGACCAGCTTCTTGGTGGCTTTGGAACTGCACAAAAAGGAGGCAGATTATGGGGCAGAAAGAGCCATGGGCTAATTCCTGAGGGAGCTCTGGCATTGACTGGCTGTGTAGCCTTCGGCAGGTGAATTCACCTCTCTGATCCTCAGTCTCCTCCTCTGTAAGAGAGGGATAATAACAGCTTCTACTTTATAAGGTTACTAAGAGGATTAACTAGATAATGCATGCAAGACATTTAGTGCTAGACTTGGCACATAGTAAGTATCAGGTAAACATGTGCCCGCCATTACAATGGTAGAAATGGTGTTGTCATCAGCAACTAAAGCTTTGGCAGAAGTTTTGTTCTTGGAAAAGGGTCCAAGAGCTAAATCAAATGGCAGTAGAGGAGTGAATGGGGAGAAAATGTTCCTTCCTGGTGCCACTGGTAGCCATCCCAAAAGGCACATGCCTGAGGAAATACCCAGCAATCCTCTTCTACTCTTCCTTAGGAGATGGGGTGTTCTTCAGGCCTACCTGGTCTGGCTTAAAAGTATGGGTTTGTTTCCCCCACTGACTCACACTGTCAGCACCAGGCATCGACAAGACCAATGGCATGGGTGTTGGAGTTGCCCTGGAAGTACCCTATGAGGAAAAAAAAAAAGGCACCCAGATTTTAAGAACAGCTAATTGCATGCATACATTTTGATTTCTCTTTGTATGAGTCCCCAGGGCATATGACCCATGTCCATTGCTCTAGGGCCCAGCAGTGCCCTCAGCTCCTGGGGCTTCAGGGATTTTTAGGAATAATTCAGTCCAACTAGCTTATTTTAGGGAAAATGTAGCTCAGAGAGGCAAAAGACCTTGCTCAACAACGTAATCACTCTTGAGCTGGGGTAAAGCCCCTTGCTCCGGTGGTAGAATTCTCTTGTTCCTTCCTGGCAAAGACATGGTCACCACAAACAGTGTCCATCCTGTAACTCTAATCCTACCTGGAGGAAAAGGGGCAGCCCGGAAAAGGACAATGGCCTGGGTCTGGTGAGCCCCTCTGAGCTTTCAAGTCTGTTTCCCAATTATGGGTCTTTGGAAGGAAGTCGTGTGTCACCTCCCACCCTTTGCTCCCTTGCTGTCCCACAATACCCCCTGGCTGAGGCCTGCCCTGGCAACCGTGGAAAGCCATTCACTCCAACCGATGCTTCCCTATGTGAAGAAGCAGAAATGGTTGCGAGAAGGCACACAGAGCTTTGTGACTCTCAGGGTGAGGCTGGAAAGGTGGGATGATTGGCGAGGACCGTTGCATTTATGGGACCGTTTATCTTTATGACAAAAGCTTAAATGGGCCTTGAGAGGCAATAACAAAGGAAGCAACATCCATAAAGACTTGGCTCTATCATGTGGTACTGGGCAGTAGATGGGCAGCTGGACCTGCTGTGTGTCGAGAGCAGTCCTTGAAACCCTGAGATGTTCTGTTAAATCAGAGACTGATGGCATGAAGCTGGGGACTCCTGGTAGGGACACTGGAAGCGATTCCCAGACCCACCCCTCCCAACTCTGCCAGCTGAGTGCGGGACTCCCTCCACAACACCAGAGATATCATCCTTCCACACACATTCTCTCCTTCCAAGCCTGGGGTCGACTCCATGGAGACCCAAGCAGCCTGGACATTTGGCGGGGCTGGGATGGGCACAAGGTGGGTTGTGTCAGAGGAAGCACAGCAGGACTCCCTGTGAACTCCAACGTCCCAGGAAAATGTGGAACTAACTGCCACAAACACAGCATACCAAACCAAACCAGGAAAATAAAACCAGCTACATACATTGCCAACAAGGAGTTCCAGTTCTATTTGTTCGGCAATAGCGTTAATACTGCAATACTTTCACCAAGTTACACAAAGTAAAATCAGGGGCACTGGAATAAGAGGAACAGGAGGCGCCCTTGCAGTGTCCAAGCAGCATGTGCCTCCTTCCCTACCCCCCAGCAGTTCAGCCATGCTGTCCCAGGAGCAGGCTCAACCCATCATCCAAGTAAGTAGTTCTTGACCCAAGACGGCCATCCTGGCTTTGGCTTGCAAGTCCAGCCAGTGTGTAAACTCCCCAGGGAGCCAGTCTTAGTCCACAGCCCCTCACCCTGTTCGTTGTGGATGTCAGGGGGCCCAAGAGACAGAAGGGGGCGCAGGGGCAACTGATCAGAGAGCACTCAGGCAATGGACGAGATCTGGCTGTGTTTCTGCTCTCTGCAGAAGAGAGTTCTGGGGGAGCCGCCCCAGCTGCCAGGGTGACAGCAGAAGAGGGTGGACATCAGCAGGGCCAGGGCGATGATGGAGGTGAGCACCCACCGGATGACGCCTGGGTAGATGAAGGGCAGGATGAGGAAGATGAGCAAGACCAGTAGGAGCAGGTGTGCGGCCAGGCGCCGGGCTGCTGTGCGGTTGGCACTCACTGCGTCCTGCCTGTCCTCTCCGGCCAAGCTGGGGTGCCCTACTGCTGAGGCAGCAGGATCTGCCAGCCCCTGAGGAGACAGCCGCACCTCCAGGCACAGCCGGGTCAGCCGGCCCACCACCGCCTCCTGGTCACGCAGGCCACAGATGAGGCCTCCAGGGACGGCTGTGACCTTGCGGCACAGCGGGCAGGTGATGGACCAGGTTTTGTCCTGCACGCACAGCAGAAGCTTCAGGCAGACGGCACAGAAGGCATGTTGGCAGGCCAGCAGCTTGGGCGACCGGGCACAGCTGTAGGGCTCCCGGCATACCAGGCACTCCAGGTCGCACTCTGCGGAGCCACAATGACCCCTGGGGGGGCCCATGGCTGTGGTGGCTCCTGTGGAGTTGGGCTGGGGCAGCTGCGGGGTCTCAGCACAAGCCATTCTGGGCACAGGAGCTTGCGAGTCTTGGCCGTTCAGCGCCTGGGCACTGACAGGGTGTGTCAGTCAGTGCCACTGGGATCTGGACGGAGTCTGACTCTCCATTCTGCTCTCGCCAAGTGCCTGCTGGCAACAGCTGTCTGGCACGACTCTCTCCCTGGACTGCCCAGGTTATGTCTCAGCTTACGCTGTTCCTTCAATTATTATTATTTATTTTCTTGGAACCTGGGGTTAATCAGTAACTCGCGGTCTGGAGACTTTGAATTTCCTTGATAGAAGGGCCAAAGGGGGCAGGGCCTAGTGAATCAGGACTTTCCTGTTGGGACCAGGTGCCTGAGTGCCCACAGGACCGTGGCCTATAAACTGTGGGATGCATGAGAATCCTCCCACTCCCACAGACTCCTGGACCTTTTGAAATGCAGATGTCTAGGCCCCCAACTCAGAGACTGTGATTCTGCAGGTCTGGACGAGATCTGTAAATCTGCACAGTTAATAAACATCTCCCTAATTCTGATGTGGGTGGATTTCCCACTTTGAGAAATACCGCCACAGACCGGTCTCAGACAAAACCTTTTGGATGTCAGGATGAGTGGAAAATCATTTGTTTGCACTTTGAGCAGGTGTCCTTGTAAAGAAGACAGGAGTGATGAGCAAAGTATTCCAAGTGAAGAAGGAGAAAGCCCAGTCAAACACAGAACAACAAAAACAAAACCAGCGCACAAGCATTCGGCACTTGCTGCTGTATTCTGTTCCTTACAGTCACCAGAGCTGAAATCACAGTTACCAATTCATGGGCATCCCATTGGTGTCCTGCTGTGTGCTGCATGTACCTGATGATAGGTGTCTTTGTTGTCCTAGGCACGCTGTGTATGCCACAGTACTATGAACATCTGCCACTTATTTGGGCCTTCTCTGAGCCAGGCCCCATGCTGGGGTCCTCATTTGTGATCTCCCAGGATCCTGGCGCAGCCCCGCAGGGAAGGACTGGAAGCAACGGCGGGGTGTGGTCAAGGTAGGCCTGCTGGCTGCCTGCCAAGGGGCATTCCACCGGGCAGGACCTTGTGGAATCTACCAGCGTCCAAGGTCAGGTTCCCAGTCTCGTGAGTCAATCTCGTCAGTTCCTGCAAATGCAACTGAACTCCAGGCAAGTGACTCAAACCAACAGGACTCAGGTGGGAGGGACAGATACAAGATGCATAACAGTTACGACCCTCTTGAGAGTCGGAGACTTCCACCATCGGACAAAAGGCTTGGACTCTTGTTTACACATGCCATGCACATTTGTGAGTTTCTAAAAATCATGTTGTAGTTCTTCCTTTCTTCCTGTTGACCTTTCCACCATGCTTTTCTTGTTTCTTTTCCTTTGTCTCAGCAGTTAACTACAAGGTTAGTATGTGAGCACTGGCTAGCACCAGCAGGATACTGGTAATGAGAATAGTTCCTGAAAGCAGTGGGCCAACCTTGGTTTTATCTCAACAAGCAGCTGCAGCATGACTCCCCTACCTCGAGAAATGCAAACAGCAGAGGATTATCCAATTTGGAGTTGACTCAGCGAGCAATGAAAAAATTACCGGAGAAGCCCCCTCTTTTTCGAGACACCCGATACAAGCTTGCCTGTTGCTTTGTCCAGGGAGCAGCTTGACCATCTCTTTGGTTGAAGCCGTCTCCCTCTTGCTCAAGCAGAAGTTCCAGTAAAGCCTTGCCTGTTTGCTTTTGCCTTTGGTTCAGTTGCTGCGTTTCTGTCATCTCTGTGCCAACAGAGCCTGTTGTCTGGAAACACCCTTACCTTGCCCTGAACGACAGAAGGGTGGGGTGGCACGTCCACTCCCTCACCACCCTGAATCCAGAAGCACATGTGAGGGGTCCTTGCTGTTCATGCCACCTGTTGAGGGCCACACAGAGCCCAGCTCCTGGCCTCTCCCCCACACCAGGGGGCAGGCGTGGTAGCCCACCCTCTATGTCCTGGAGTTGCCAGCCCCAGCGAGGCTTTCTCCCTTGTGAGATCATTCTTCATCCCATCCCAACTCTTCTCAGCTTTCAGCTAGACAATCGGCTATTTCATTCTGTCATGTCTCGCTTCAGGTCAAACTGAGGGGGGCATAGGATCTAGCACTTGGTATCTGTTTTTTTTTCCCCAGGCCCATCATTTGTTTCCCCCTTTTTGGGTAACAGTTATCTGTTTTCACTTTTGGCAACCACTGCTCCCCATAGTCATTTTGTGGGGTTCCTGTGAGGTTGGTCTCTCACTCTGGTTGGGTAGGGGTGGGGTTTGATGCAATTCAGGGCAGACTTATCAGCATGCTTCACCCTGCTGGCTGTAGTGATTGGTTTGGGCATAGGTGTGTGATCTAAGCCAAGACCGTGATATTAAATTCTGGGACTTCTGTTGAAACTCTCGCAAAAAGTCTATCTTTCTCCTTGGTTTCCAAGCTAGAGGATAGAAGATGGAACCCTGGGGCTGCCAGGACCACAGTGTGCAGAGAATCTGCCCAACAATAAGGTCAGCACTAAAGGAAGATGAGAAAAGAGTCAGGCAGAGGCATGATGACATTGTTTGAACACCTGGATCCAGCCATGCCTGAAGCCGATGATCTAGCATTGGATTTCTCACTTATATTAACCTATAGAATATACTCCAATTTTTATTCTTAAGGCAGTTCAAAGTGGAGTTCTGTGCCTTGTAAGTGAAAGACATCTTAGTAACACAGTCATGGATGAAGAAAAGGAGCCTTTATTTGCTCTCTGACAAAGGGTCAAGCATTGACAAGACAATCTGACTTTGTACACAGAGCAAGTTGTATGTTACAGTGCTGAAAGAGACTGTTTCTTTCCCTTCTGCTTTGACTTGCATTGTTCCTTTCTGTTTTCTAGACTCTAGGAAGGGTTGGGAATGAGAGAATAAAAATCTGTTGAGCCATACTCATTTATTTATTTATTTATTTTTATTGTAGAGACGAGGTCTCACCATGTTGCCCAGGTTGGTCTCGAACTCATGGGCTCAGGCAATCCTCTTGTCTCGCCTCCCAAAGTGCCTGGATTATAGGCTTGAGCCACTGTGCCCGGCCGAGTCATAATCATTTATAATGAGAAATAGAAAACAAGGGGACCATCCAGTGACATCAGCTTGGCCAGTGCCCCTCTCTCTACGAGCCACTTCAGTGGGACATTATCAGAAGGTGGCTGGGTGAGTGAGGTTGAAATCACACCAATGGAAATTATTTGGGTTTAGTGTCTCCAACCCAACCTTTTGACATTGCCAACATCGTTGTTAATTAACTATTAAGAAAACACATTGGTTGTAACAACCTAAAATATTACAGAAACAGTTCAAGTAGAAGGTGAAAGTTCCTTTCACTACTGCCCCTGAGAAATGACCTGCTGTTAACAGCGTGTTGTCTTCATCCTGCCATCTTGGCTTGGAAACAACTTTGTTTCTTAAAGGTGCCTTGCCTCCACTCTCAACTTCACTGGCTTTGTAGTGGAAAGTTCATCTCCTGTTGTTATGGCCCAAAGTAACGCTCAGCTGCTAACCCTCGACACTAATAAATCGAGAGGCAGAAAAACTCGTAGAAAGAAGTTTATTTCTGAATTTGAATCCAGGGAGCAGAGTCGGGCTCCTGGTCTTTTTTTTTTTTTTTTTTTTTGAGTTGGAGTATCACTGTTACCCAGGCTGGAGTACAGGGTCATACTCATGGCCACTGCAGCCTCGACCTGCCGGGCTCAGGTGATACTTCCACCTTAGCTTCCAAGTAGCTGGAACCACAGGCATGCGCCACCATGCCCAGCTGATTTTTTTATTTATTGTAGAGATGAGGTCTCGCCATGTTACTCAGGCTGGTTTCGACTCCCTGAGCTCAGGTAATCCTCTTGCCTCTGCCTCCCAAAGTGCTGGGATTATAGGCATGAGCCTCCGTGCCCAAGTGGGCTCCTGGCCTTTCTAAAATGGTTCTGCTCACCTGTGAAGTTTTATAGTCTGCTTTTATAAGTTCAGGGTAGTTGGTACCTAAACATTGACTACATGACTAGCAGAGCATTGTATATAACTTAAGTCACAGCCACATTTTGTCAATAATGACATTTATGGTCCATTCATTTTCTGGCATCAGTTACCAGAGATCTCGCATAACTTTTTATCAGTAACACCCGGCAGAGGCGCTAATCAAGCTTGCCATAAGAGAGTTAACAAGGCCTGAGAAATCATACATCGCTACATGTTTGTACATGCAAATTTATACAAATCACAAGACTTTTGATTACTTTGATACTATATTATTCAAACCTTTGACCACTAAGAAAAGGGAGTAATTGAGGATTTACATCTCTCAGTTAATTGGGTACAGTCTGCAGGGAAGTTCAGGATTCTGTGAAGTTACTTACCTGGAGTGCACAGGAGATAAAGGAAAGCACACCTTCTGTTAACTCTCAGGAATGTGGGTAAGTGCAGGAGTGCTGGAACCCTTGTCATGCCCTTCTGTTGGGGTTGTGGCAATATGGACAGACAATAGCAGGTCTCTGTATCACTGTCACTTTGCTAGCTGAGCAAGAACTTCTAACTTCATTGAAGCTCAGTTTTTAAATTTAATAAAATGGAGACAATAACACTTCAGGAAACTGTGGAAAATTACTTAAGCCTCCCCACATCCACAGAAACCTGCTCAGTAGAGGCTTTGTAATGTATGCCCCATGGGTTGTAACTGACCTGGGTGAAAATGATCTCTCCCAGGACATGAGATAAGACACTCGGGCGATCTTTTGGCTGGTATGTGGATAGAGTCTAGGGGTAGCCTGAAGCAGACCTGTCTCAGGGTAAGTACAAGATGCTTCTGGAGACTTAAAATGTTAAATTCATCTACGTTTTACACTCTTCTCCATGGTATAATTGTGCTTGCTATAATATTAGAAACCCGAAATGTAAGTGAATCCTTCCAAATCTCCAAAGAAAACGTATTTGTTTCTCTTAATTGCCATACAAATATGAACTAATTAATTTTCAGTAAACTTTTTTTTTTTAATTTGAAATGCACGTTCTACACATTCTTCCAATCTCGTGACTTCTCACAGCCCCAGGCAGGGTTGTATGGACTTCAGTTTGAGAAGCACAACCTCAGGTGGGGCTAGAATTTCACGCGCAGGTGCAAAACAAGGAGCCGAGCCAGTTCTGTTGAGAGGGCGTGCCTTGGAAACTGTGCGTGAGTAACCACACACCGGCGTCCTTATGAAGACATTTCTTCTCTGAGCTTTAGGTGTCACTTCAAGGTCATTATTGAGAAAGGACTCAGGAGCAACAGTGCCACACGATCAAACGGTCCAATTCGTGCCTGGCCTCTGTCCTTGGTCAGCCCACCCTCACTCCGTACCCCAGTGGACATAGGGAGCAAGCTCCCAGGCAAACGCCCCACCACTCCCCACTCCTCTCTTTGTCCTTGGCTGGCTGGTGGCGGTCTTAGCTCACGCTTTTGCCTCTGCTCTCCCGCCTCTGCTCCTCGAACCCAGCAGGCTGCACCTACTTTACCCTCAAAGAACCTGCGTGTCCGAAGGCAGGTTGCCAGGTAGACAGAGGAATGGGATCTGGAACCACAATGTCAATGAGAAAATGATGCATGCATAGAGAGGAAGACACTGCAAGAAAGATAGTGAATGCCTCTGGCACAAACTGGAGGGAATTGGAAAACTACATTTTGTCTTCTTTTTCTGTTGTTTAAAAATAATTATGTAAAAGAATCCATGTTGACTGAAAAAAATGCAAATATTGATGAACAAAAAGAATAAACATCAGTAATCTCACAGCCCACAGAGAATGAGTATTAACTCTGGATAGTTCCTTTTAAAATTTCTTTCTGTGCATACTTCCACAAACATTCTTTCCCTCCACCCCCATGGGAACCTACATCTTACATTTTACTATTTTGTTTTGTTTTGTTTTTGAGGCCAGGTCACACTTGTCATCCAGGTTGGAGTGTAGTGGTATGATCACAGCTCATCGCAGCCTTGAATTCCTGGACTGAAGCAATCCACCTTCCTCAGCTTCCTGAGTAACTGGGACCACAGGCCTAGACCACTATACCTGATTCTAACTTGTATTTTTACTTAATAGTTTATCAAAATCTCTCTTTCCATGTTAATAAGTATATTTCAAATCGCTCCTGAAGGTTGTATAGTATTCTATCATATGAACGTACTGTATTCTTATACATCAATTCCCAAGAGTTGAATATTTTTCCCCGTTATCAACAGACCTGGGATAAGCATCCCTGAACATTTGTTTTTCATTTCTGGCCCTTTCAAAATTGTTAATATGTGTATTATCTTCTCTCTCTGGCTCTGCTTCTTGGTCCCAAACTTGTATCGATGCTGAGCTGTTGTTCATGAACTGACTTAGGACATGAACGTTGAAATTATCCATGAAGGAGCAATCAAAGAAACCACTTTTGTCCAGCTCAGAAGTATCACACAGCACCTGCTCCTAAGGTTACAGATATCAGATAATGGACCCCTACGGCCACACTTTCTTTGAATTTGGGATGATTCTAGGGTCTAGACCCATTTCCCACTGCCACACCTAACCTTTCTTGTCCCTCCCATGCCTATCTCTTTGGCAAAGCTCTGGTTCAGACTTTAGCTTGGAAGTCTTTGACTTCCTTGTGATTGGTCTCTTCATTTCTGACCATCTCTTGGGACACATCTAGCATGTCTTTAAGATCCTGTTCTTAATTGTTCCCTCAACTCCATGATCCTGACCATGACCCTGACCCTCTTTCAAAACTGCCATATGTATATTCACTTCTCTCTCAGCTTTTGGCAGTGATTCAGATCCCAGACTTAGATTTAAGCTTGAGGCTAAGCTGGTGGGCAGTTATGAGAACCCATCTTTGCATCTGGCCCAGGCTCCAGCAGGGCACACCTGGCCCCCCTTGGCAGAGATGGGTCATCTCACATATTGTGAGATGTTCTTATTGTTACCCTCCATAACCTCTCTCCCTCATCCTTTGGTTGTTTGGACTAAGAATGTGAATGGAAAAGAGGGATTTGGGGAAGAGTTGTTCTTATTTAATCAGGAGAGTAGGTGGATCCACCCTCTGCCAACATATCAAAACACCTAAAGACTGGTCCTCATCAGATGCTATTGCCTTAAATCATCAGATGGTCAATGCTAATCAAACACCTAGCTGAGAGAAATTTTATTTGAAGGAATTTAGCTCGTTCATTCCTCCAGATCAGTATTTCTCAAAATTGTACTTCATGTGACTATAATTTTCTGTGAGCTTCTAAAAGGAACTTCTGAAAAACTCAGGGTTGGCAGGAGGGTTCCACAGACAAGTAAGTTTGGGAGATAATGCATCCTTCACCTGACCTTGGGGATTCACTGTGGACATTAGAGTATTAAAGCTTTAAGAAATCCTGCAGTTAAAAACCTCCTTGACTTTGTTTAATCTTGACTTTAACTTTTTTGCCTGTGGAAACCTCTTATTATAAAACACCTATTAATGTTATGTACAACTCTAGGATTCTGAGAGACACATTTTGGGGAATGCTGTTGGATCAAGATAAACCATTAGAAAGTTGCATTTGACTCTGTGTTGTTTTTTTTTTTTTTTTGAGTCAGTCTCACTCTGTCACCCAGGCTGGAGTGCAGTGACATGCTCACAGCCACTGGAGCCTCTACCTTCTGGGCTCAGGGGATCCTTCTGCTCCAGTCTTCCAAGTGGCTGGAACCACAGGTGTGTGCTACCACATCTGGCTAATTTTTCAATTTATTGTAGAGAAGAGGTCTCACCAAGTTGCCCAGGCTGGTCTCAAAACAATGGGTTTAGGTGATCCTCTCGCCTCCACCTCCCAAAGTGCTGGGATTACAGGCATCAGCCAACGTGCCCGGCGACTCTGTGTTTTCTAAAGGCTCTCATTGAGTTGCATTTTGGGCATGTTCTGTTGGTTTCCTTCAAAGGAGGCTTGAAGAAATAGGGTCATGAAACCTGTTACTGAACTTGCATTCAGGATGTGGACAGAGACACCATATATGACAGTAGTTAATGTCACTTACATATAGCATGTGAAAATATTCTTTTATTTATTTATTTATTATAAAGATGTGGGGTACAATTCAGGGTTAAGTATACAAACATTGATTATGCAGGCATCCTTGCTGATGGGGTATGCCCCTCCCTCCCCTAGCAGTCTCCCTCAACTGCCAATCCCACCCCCTCCCCTGACAGTTTCCCACTACTGTCAATCCCCTTCTTATAGTATTATAATTGTTCAAGGTCCACTTATGAGTGAGAACATATAGTACTCTGTTCTTTGTTTCTGTGATAGATCACTAAGTATGATTGACTCTAAATCCATCCAAGTTGCTGCGAAGTCCATATGTTTGTCGAAAATATTCTTTTGAGGTTAAGTGCTGAAAAAAGCTTTTTGCTTCCTCTGATGGCAGATTGTGTCTGTCCACAGTACTCAGATATTCTGAACTACATAACTGACTCTGTTTCCCATTTTTTGCTCTGGCTACCAGGAAGCTCAATCATAGCAACTGTGAAATATCGCATTTGGCATGTGGTGCTGTATTTCATATCCATCCCCTTAGCCTATACTTCCTATCCTAGTTTATGGTTTACGTGGTCCTGGTGCCTAATATTGTATTTATATTTTACTTGTATATATTTCTTTTTTTTTTTTTTGAGTTGGAGTCTCACTCTGTCGCCCAGACTGGAGTGCAGTGGCCGCTTCCAGCTACTGCAGCCTCGACCTGCTGGGGTCCGGTGATCCTTCCGCCTCAGCCTTCCAAGTAGCTGGAATTACAGGCATGCGCTGCCACGCCTGGCTGATTTTTTGATTTATTGTAGAGATGAGGTCTCGCTGCCCAGGCGTGTCTCGAACCCGCGGGCTCAGGCAACCCACTTACCTCAGCCTCCCAAAGGCGCGGGATTACAGGCTGAGCCACCGAGCCCAGCTGTATATATTTCTTATAAACAATTGTGGAATGAGGAAAGTAGGAAAAGAGGAAAAAAAAGAAAGGAAGAAAAGTTGAGAAAGAACTGGCAAATACAGGACAGGAGGCAGTGGGAGTGGGGAGAGTGTGGGTGTGTAACCTGGCATCCTTGGACTCTCTCAAGAGTAAAACCCAGGGCTTCTGTCTCTTTTGACTCAAGCTGTCCTGGATACTGAGAGCTTGGAGACAGCATGTGCTTTTCTGTCCTGTCCTCTGGGCACCACATTCCAAGGAGCACAGACCTGGGATCTGAATCACTGGACCGTGTGAAAATTAATCCTCCCAAACCTGGTCTGTGATCCATTAAACTACTCTCCAGGGTGATCAGCCCAAGGGCAGAAAGCTGCCAAACAGCCCCTCTTTCCCCCCAGAATGTCCAGTCTGGGCCATTGCAGAGTACCCCTAGGAGGAAGACCCTTGACTAGAAACAAGAGAGGTTCCTGAGCACCTGGGCTTTGAGTGGAGGGCAAGAAGGCTGCTTCTGAGTACACTGGCAGGTCAGACAGTCCTGTGTTCAGATCTTAGCTGTGTATCTTTGAGAAACTAACTTACCTCTCTGATTTTTTTTCCTTATCTGCCTAATGGAGATCAAAATAGTGCTTGTGTCTAGGATCTTTTGGTCCTAAAAGTTGGAAAACTCAACTCAGACTGACATAACCCAGAAGGAAAGGGCATATTTCTTGGCACATGTGACTGAAGAATCGGAGGTGGCCTAGTTTTTGGTGGATTTTGACCACTTAGCTCTCACAAGAGCAGATTGCCAGGAGTTTAGGTCGACACACATGGCTAGTAAGTGCAGCCAGAATGCAGTCCAGGGCTCTAGCTCCTGAGCCAGCATGCCAACCATAACACCAGACTGCCTCCTCAGTGAGCCACTACCCGTGGCTCTTCTGCTGTTCCTTCCTGCCTTCCTGCCTTAGTTTCTGTAGGAAGGGGATAGTATTGTCTATGTTATAGAATTGCATGAGGCTTGGAGATAATGCATGTACCCAGCATAGTGCTTGGTATGCATTTCTCAGTCATGGAAGATTTTTTTTTGGTATTATTCAGGGCCAAGAGGAAGCCTTGAACAAGGACTGGGACCTCCCTGCTCTAGGTCTTATACCCCTGTCATCTGGGTGAAGAGGGAACCATGCTTGCTGTCACCCTGCCTCCCAGAAGCAGGGTCCTTGACGAGGGTCCATATGGAGCACAGCACTCTGAGCTAAAGTCTCCTTTGGCCACAAGACACGAGAGTGACCATGTACCCTCAGGGGTAAAGAGGGAGTCCCAAACACTGAGCCCTTGCTACCTCCAACACTCCCACCTGGCCACCACGGCTTGCCTTGAGACCCCCAGACCTCAGCTGGTTAGGCCTCAGGGTGTTCACTGGCAGCAGCCTCAACACTCCAGACTCCCACGGTACCCTCGCGCTAGGCTTCTGAAGCTCCAGGGGG
Organism: Cephalopachus bancanus; assembly: GCA_027257055.1. NCBI lineage: Eukaryota > Metazoa > Chordata > Mammalia > Primates > Tarsiidae > Cephalopachus > Cephalopachus bancanus. The sequence goes on along the minus strand of JAPVLO010000294.1, from coordinate 1,524,698 downwards.
CTCTATCATGCTCTATTCCGTCCCCCTCCTGACAAAATTCCGCTGTGCCCTCTGGAGTTCACATTGATGATCTGCAAAAATCCCTCCACCTTGGCTTCTTCCCTGGAGTTCCCTCCACTCTCTGGCTTATGGAAGCCTGGCTCCCCCTTGGGACTCTGCCTGGCCTGTCTCCCTCTCCAGCTGTGGCTGGTTTTCCTCCCACAACCCTTATACAGCTGGACCTGTGAGTGGGCAGGTGTCCTCCTCCTTATTGCTAGGTACAGACCATTCTCCCTCATCCTGAAACCATTCCACTGTGAACCTCATGTCATCAGATGACACATTCTGAGTCCCTGTCTTCTGTTGCTTTCTTGCTCATTCTCCCTCATTTTCCAGTGATCCGCATTCCCAGCTGACATTAAAAAATTTTTTTTTAATAATCAATATTTTTTATTATGATATTGTGGGGTACAGTTAAGGGTTAGATATGCAAATATGCTTCATTCAGACACCCTTGTTGATAAGAGGTGTCTCCCCGTCCCCAGACAGATATTTACTATCATTAATCCCATCTCCCTCCCCACCCCCATAGTTTCCCACCACTGTCAGTCATTTTATGGTAATATGTTGGATGATCAAGGTCCACTATATGAGTGAGAACATGTGATATTCAGATTTTTGTTTCTGTGAGAGGTCACTCAGTATTATAGACTCTAGTTCCATCCAGGTTGCTGTGAAATTCATGATTTTGTTCTTTTTTATGACTGCGTAGTATTCCATCGTGTATATGTACCACAATTTTTTAATCTAGTCCTCTTTTGTTGGACAGCATGGTTGCTTCCAGGTTCTTGCTATTGTGAACAATGCTGCAATAAACATACATGTGCAGGTATCTTTTTTATAGAGTGATTTGAGTTCTTCAGGGTATCTTCCCAGAGGTTTCCACAGAGGTTGCACTAGTTTACACTCCCACCAACAGTGTAGAAGAGTTCCCTTTTCGCCACACCCTCTCCAGCAACTGTTATTTTTTGAGTTATTGATAATTGCCATTCTGACTGGAGTTAGGTGGTATCTCAGTGTGGTTTTGATTTGCATCTCCCTGCTGATTAGTGAGGTTGAACATTTCTTCATGTGTCTGTTGGCTGCTCGGATGTCTTCCTTTGAGAAGTGTCTGTTCATATCTTTTGCCCATTTTATAATGGGGTTGTATGTTTTTTTCTTTTCAGCCCGTTTGAGTTCCTTGTAGATCCAAGATGTTAAGCCTTTGTCAGACCTGGAGTTGGCAAATACTTTTTCCCAGTCTGTAGGCTGTCTCCCTGCTCTTTTGATGGTTTCTTTGGCTTTGCAGAAGCTTGTTAGTTTAATGAGGTCCCACTTGTCTATCTTATCTCTTATGGTCTGTGGGTTTTGGGTTTTGTTCAGGAATTGGATACCAGTTCCAATTTCCATGAGGGTATGTCCTTCATTTTCTAAGGTTCTTATGGTTTGAGGTTTTACATTTAGGTCTCTGATCCATTTGGAGTTAATTTTTGTGTATGGGGATAGATAGGGGTCCTGTTTCAATCTTCTGCATGTGGTCAGCCAGTTTTCCCAGCACCATTTACTGAATAGGTTCTCCTCTCCCCAGTGGTAGGTGGTGGAGGCTTTGTCGAAGATAAGTTGGTTGAGAAATTGAGGTTTTGCTTCTGGAATCTCAATTATATTCCATTGGTCTATATGCCTGTTCCTATACCAATACCAAGCTGTTTTGATGATTGTAACTTTATAGTAAAGTTTGAAGTCTGGTAATGTGATACCATCTGCTTTGTTTTTTTTTTTTGCTGAGGATTGTTCTGGCTATTCATAGTCGTTTGTGTTTCCATATGAATTCCTGTGTTGTTTTTTCTAGGTCTGAGAGGAATGTTGCTGGTAATTTGATAGGTATTGCATTAAATCTGTAGATTGCCTTAGGTAGGATGGACATCTTCACAATGCTGATTCTTCTAATCCATGAGCATGGGATATTTTTCCACTTGTTTGTGTCATCTTTGATTTCTTTGAGCAGTGTTTTGTAGTTTTCATTGTAGAGGTCTTGCATGTCTCTGGTTAGGAAGCTGCCAAGTTATTTTATTTTTTTTGTGGCATTGTGAATGGAATTGTGCTTTTTATTTGGGTTTCTGTTTGTTTATTATTGGTGTAAAGAAATGCGATTGTCTTTTGCACATTTATTTTATATCCTGAGACTTTGCCAAAGGCCTTTATCAGTGTAAGGAGGTTTTTGACAGATTCTCTTGGGTTTTCAAGGTACATAATCATGTCAGCTGTAAAGAGAGATAACTTGACTTCCTCTTTTCCTATTTGGATATCCCTGATTGCCTTCTCTTCTCTGATTGCTCTACCCAGGACTTCCAATACTATATTGAACAGGAGGGGTGAGAGTGGGCATCCTTGTCTTGTTCCAGTTTTCAGGAGAAATGGTTACAATTTTTGTCCATTTAGGAGTATGCTGGCTGTGGGTTTCTCATAGATGGCTTTTACTATTTTGAGGTATGTTTCCCATATGCCTAGATGTTCGAGGGTTTTTATCAAGAAGGGGTGCTGGATTTCATCAAAAGCTTTTTCTGCATCTAATGATATAATCATGTGGTTTTTGTTATGACATCTGTTGATGTATTTAATTACATTTATGGTTTTACGAATGTTGAACCAGACTTGCATCCCAGGGATGAAGCCTACTTGGTCATGATGGATGATTTTTGAGATGTGTTGTTGAATCCGGTTTGCTAGGATCTTGTTGAGAATTTTAGTATCTATGTTCATCAAAGATATTGGCCTGTAGTTCTCTTTCTTTGTTGGGTCTTTACCTGGCTTGGATATCCATGTAATGTTAGCTTCGTAAAATGATTTGAGGAGAGTTCCATCTTTCTCAATTGCCTGGAATACCTTCAGTAGTATTGGTATCAGCTTCTCCTTAAATGTCTTGTAGAATTCTGCTGGAAAACCATCTGGTCCAGGGCTTTTTTTCGTAGGTAGTTTTCTTATTACATAGTCAATTTCCTTGATTGTTATTGGTCTATTTAGGGTCTCAATTTCTTCTTGTTTCAACCTAGGCAGGTTGTGTGATGACAGAAAGTCCTCCATTTCTGAAAGGTTTTCAAGTTTGTTTCCATACAAGTGTACATAGTAGTCTCTAATGATCTTTTGTATTTCTTCAGGGTCAGATGTGACTTCATCTTTTCTGTTTCTGATTGTGCTTATTTGGGTTTTTTCTCTCTTTTTCTTGGTCAGTCTAGCTAGGGAACCATCGATCTTGTTTATCCTTTTGAAGAACCAGCTTTTTGTTTCATTGATTTTTTTGTATTATCTTTTTGTCTTCTATGTCCTAGATATGGGCTTTTATTTTGGTGATCTGGATTCTTCTGTTGAAATTAGGGTTTTTGTGGTCTTGCTTTTCCAGCTTCCTTAGGTGGCTTCTTAGGCTGTTAATTTGTGATCCTTCCATTTTCTTCATGTGCATTTGTAGGGATATAAATTCCCCTCTTACTACAGCTTTCATGGCATCCCAGAGATTTTGGTAACATGTTTCTTCGTTTTCATTTGTTTCCAAGTATCTTTTGATCTCTGTTTTGATTTCATCATTGACCCAGGAGTTGTTTAGCATCATGCTGTTTAGTGTCCATGTCTTTGTGGGTTTTGGGGGGACCTTGTTGGTGTTAATGTTTATTTTTATTCCACTGTGGTCCGAGAATGTGTATGGTAAAATTTCGGTCCTTTTAAATTTGCTTATGCTTGATTTATGGCCAAGTATGTGGTCGATCTTAGAATACGTTCCATGTGGTGAGGAGTAGAATGTGTATTCTGTGGTCTTTGGATGGAGTGTTCTGTAGGTATTGACTAAGTCCATTTGGTCAAGAGTCACATTGAGGTTCCGGATCTCTTTGCTGATTTTTTGTCCTGATGATCTGTCTAGGGTTGTGAGTGGGGTATTAAAGTCCCCAGTTATGATGGTGTTAGAGTCAATATCTTTCTTTAGTTTTCCTACAAACTGCTTTATGAAAGTTGGCGCTCCTATGTTGGGTGCATATATGTTTAGGATAGAGATTTCTTGTTGATGGAGTGAACCTTTTATCATTATGTAGTGGCCTTCTGTATCTTTTTAAATTTTTGATAGCTTAAATGGTATTTTGTCTGAAATTAGGATGGTGACTCCTCCTTTCTTTTGTTTTCCATTCGCCTGAAAATTTGTTTCCCATCCTCTTACTTTGAGTCTGTGCCTGTCCTTTCTAGTGAGATGTGTCTCTTGAAGGCAGTATATTGTTGCCTGGAGGTATTTTATCCATTTTGCCATTCTATGTCCTTTCAGTGGTGCATTTAGTCCATTCACATTCAGGCTAATTATTGAAATGTGAGAGTTCGTCCCTATCATAGAGTTCTTATAGAGTTGTTGTTCTTCCACTTAGTTTTTGTCTTTCTTTTGATTTTGGGGTTAGTTCATATGTATTTTATTCTTTTTCCTGTACTCTTGTGAAGAAAGTAGTTCTTTTTTCCTTTTTTTCTGTGTTTAGTACTTTCTTAAGTGTTTCATGTAGAGGTGGTCTGGTGGCAGCGTAAGTTCTTAGGGATTGGAGGTCTGGGAAATATTTTAATTCCCCCTCACTGATGAAGCCTAACTTGGCTGGGTAGGTTAATCTTGGTTGAAATTGTTTATCTTTTAGGACTTTGAAGATAGGGCTCCAAGCTCTCCTAGCCTGCAGGGTTTCTGTAGATAAATCTGCTGCTATTCTAATTGGTCTTCCATGGTAGGTGATCTGGCCTTGCCTTTAGGATTTTTTCTTTTATACCTACTTTGTTTAGGCAAATTATTATGTGTCTGGGAGTTGGTCTTCTCATTTGTTGTCTTGCAAGGGTTCTCTGAATCTCTTGTGTTTGAATTTTTGCATTACTGATTAGATAAGGGAAGTTTTCTTGAATAATCTCATGGAAAATTTGTTCCAGTGTGGTCTCTGTCTCTCTTTCTGCCTCAGGAAGGCCAATTACTCTTAGATTTGGTCTCTTGAAGTAATCGCTCATCTCTTGAAGGTTTTGTTCTGTCTTTTTGAGTTGTTTTCTGTGTTTTTAACAGTTTGGGTTAGTTCTATATTTTGGTTCTCAAGCTCTGAGATTCTTTCTTCTGCTTGGGTAATTCTGCTTTCCATGCTTATCAGTTTGTTATTTATTTTATTCATAGTACTCTTTATTACTGTTATCTCGGTCATCAGCTCCTTCCTAGTTTCTTCTTGTCTCTCCTCAATTCTTTTTAATCTTTCCATTAATGTCTTGATATCTAGGTTTGTAGTTTGAGACCAGTCATTCTGGGGGCTCTTCATTGTTTGCATTCCGAAGTTAGTTTTCTCAGTGTCTGCCCTCTCAGGGGTCTGGGAGAGACCTATATTCTTCTTGTGGTTTTTCTTCATTTGTATAGATTTTTCTCTTTGTCCCCCTTTCCCTCCCCTTCTTTAATTCTGTTTTTCAGGGAAGGTGGGGTTGCTTTTGCTTCACTTGTACAATCTCCTGTTCTTTCTTATGAGGGTCCTCTGGCTTTGTTCACTTTTGAGGTTGGAGTGTGGGCTGCGGGCTATACTTTTTGCAGTTTTGAGGTTTAATTGAGGGGGAAGCTATGATTCAGAATCTATATGCTGATTCCAGCATCTACCAACCGGTGTATGAGCTCACTCGAACCTATTTCCCACTGCCTTACAATCTGTCTGTGCAGTGGTATGTAGGTTTGGTCCCTGGAACAAAGGGCGGTATGAAAGAGGAAAATAATGGAGGAAGAGGGGGTCAATAGGAAGTTAGAAAGAGAGAAGAGTGAGAGGGAAAACAGACATACATACCAACTAACAGGTGAAAAAGAGACACAAGGCTGGGGAGAAGTGAAAAAAACGCAAGCAAAAGAATACTGGTAGCTACACAAAGACAGACCAATAAAATCATGCCTTTTGATGCGTTTTGCCTGATACAAACAGATAGTGTAAGTCAAAAAGCAAACAAAAGTGAGCAAACAGTCAAAATGATGAAATCAAAAGTCAAAATAAGAAATCAGACTAACTCTGGAATCTTTCCTGAGTGTCTAAAATCTCTTCAGCTCTGATCTCCAGCCTCTCCCCTTTGCTTCATTGCAGACAGCTAGTTTTACTTGCAGCTTGCATTTGTTCTTTTAGCCTGCTGCCTGGGAGGTTTGAGACACTTAGTTACCTTTGTCTGATTCAGCATAGGGGAGGGACTTTGTCTCCTGTTTTGTGACATTACCTTAGGAACCGAGGTGGATGCTGCTTATAGGTGAGCAGGGCAATGCAAGTCTCTGCCTGGAGAATGGCCAAAGTGGCAGTTTCTCTTTCAGATCCTTTCTTTCTGCTCATCTGGGTCCCTGGGTGATCCACTACGATGAACTGTGGTGGCATGAGAGGCAGCGGGAATCAGCTGCACAGCTGGGTGCTGGATCCAGGGTGCTACCAGTGGCCTGTGGTGGAGGAGGGGGTCGGGAGTTCCCTCCTCTGGAGGTGAGAGCCTCCGATCAGCACCTCCTTAAGATATGCTGTTCCTTACACAAGCATGGGGTCACGCACTGAGTGCCTCAGCCAGGGTGGGCCCAGAGCAGAGCTCCAGAGCTCCAAAGCTCCAAAGAGCAGGTGGTGAGTGGCAAGAGTGACCCTGGGCCCCTCACAGGGTACCTCAGCCAGAAATGGAACTGGTATCTCTGAGGGGTGGGTGCCCAGAGCCTCCCTGGGTGACTGGTGGCTTGGTGTTGGGTGCTGGGCAAGATGATACAGACAGGGAGGGAGCCGAGACCCGAGACTCCTGCATGGGCGGGAGTCACGTATAGTGGAGCAGCAGCAGCCGGGGACCACAATATCCGGCCCTGCGTGGGACCAAGGGTTCCCGGGCCTTGGACCAGTGCGGCTGGCAGTGTTCAGGGGGGTGGGGGAAGAAAAGTAAGAGTCTTTTTGGGAACTCACATTTGGAGAATCTTACAATTCCACCTATGCCATCGCCATCTTACCGGAACTCTCTTGACATTTTTTTTTTAAGTTGGAGTCTTACTCTGTCGCCTAGGCTGGAGGGCAGTGGCACGCTCATGGCCACCCCAGTGTCAACACACTGGGCTCATGTGCTTCTTTTGTCTCAGCCTTCCAGGTAGCCAGAACTATAGGCATGTATTACCATGCCTGGCTAACATTTTGATTTATTGTAGAGATGAGGTCTCACCAAGTTGCCCAGGCAGGTCTCAAACCTGTGGGCTCAGGCAATTCTCTCACCTTGGTCTCCCAAAGTGCTGGGATTACAGGCTTGCGCCACTGTGCCAGGACTTTTTTTGTCTGTTTTAAGTTGGAGTCTTACACTGCTGCCCAGGCTGGAGTGCAGTGGCACGCTCACGGCCACCACAGCCTCAACCTGCTGGGCTCAGGTGATCCTTCTGCCTCAGCCTTCTAAGTAGCTGGAACTACAGGCATGAGCCACCATGCCCAGCTGACATTTAAAGTGAGACAAGTCTGTGCGTGGTGGCTCACACCTGTAATCCTAGCACTTTGGGAGGCCAAGGCAGGAGTATCACTTGAGGCTAGAAGTTTGAGACCAGCCTGGGAAATGTAGCAAGAGCTTGACTCTACAAAAAAGAAAATAAATAAATAAATAGGTAAAGAAATAAATAAATTAATTAACTGGGCACAGTGGCTTTCTCCCCCAATTCCAGCCTTAATTTGTGACAATTTCACATGTGACTGGTCCTTCCAAGCCTGAGTTTCCAGTTCTTCACCACCTCTCCTCCAGTGATCTTCATCTCCCTCCATCTCAGCCCCTTGCTCCCATGAGCATAGTTTGCTGTTTACCAATAAAACACAATATCAGTCTCATGCATCTGACTCTCTACCACTCCCTATCTTTCTAGATCATTCTCTTTAGGCCCCAAATTTTGACAATCCTTGGACGTTGGAACTCCTGGGGTCCTACGAGTGTTTCAAGACCCCTTGTCCCTTAATGTCCTTGTCCTACTGCTTTCCCAGCTACAATCCCACAGTCAATTATTACAACCACTGACTCTCTGATACCAACCTGTTCTCCACACTTCATTATTTACTTGTTTATTATTTTTATTTTTAGAGACAGGGTCTTGCTCTGTCATCTGGGCTGGAGTGCAGTGGCATGATCAGGACTCACTGCAGTCTCGAACTCCTGGGCTCCAGCAATCCTCCTTTCTCAGGCTTCTGAGTAGCTGGAACTACAGACATGCATCACCCAACGAACTTAATTTTTTTTTAGAGGTGAGGTCTTGCTATGTTGCCAAGTCTGGTCTGGAACTTCTGGCCTCAAGCAATCCTCCTTCCTCAGCTTCCTAAAGCACTGAGTACAAGTGTTAGCCACTGTATTGGGACTTTAAAATCTCAACTGTGATCTTCCAAAGAGATTTAAGTGCCCCCAGGCAAGCACTCACTATGTCCCTAGTCCATTTGCTGCCCCCTCTCCAGTTTGACTTTTCATACCCTATGCTCTCGCCTCAAGCCCCCATCCCTTCCCAATCCTTAATCTCAACTGTTCATCTTGCTGCTCATTTCATTGAGATAGTGAAACATGCAGAAGATAACTTGCCATCCCCCTCGCCCCCAGTCTTGCTCTGTACCACTTCCTTCCTTCTGTAGTGGAGCTCCTGGGCTTCCAGGCTACACTGGAGTTCCCACGCTAGCACCCAGCCCCTTGTATCTGTACACTGATATTGCACAAGCAGTTCTCATCTCACTTTCTTACAACAGCAGTTCTTTTGCTCTTTCCTGGATTATTCCCAGTAAGATAAAAACATGAATGACTTTTCTTAAGAAAAACAAATGGGCTGGGTGTGGTGGCTCACAACTATAATCCCTACACTTTGGGAGGCTGAGGTGAGAGGATTGCCTGAGCCCACAGGTTAGAGACAAACCTAGACAACTTGGCAAGAACTCATCTCTACAATAAATCAAGAAAAATGAACTGAACATGGTGGGACATGCCTGTAGTTCCAGCTACTTGGAAGGCTGAGGTGGAAGGATCACCTGAACCCGGCAGGTCAAGGCTGCGGTGGCTGTGAACGTGCCACTGCGTTCCAGCTTGGGTGACAAAGTGAGACTCTGACTCAGAAAAAAGAAAAACAAACTTATCTGGACCCTGAAACTGGCCCAACTTCCTCATGGAACTAATAGTTGTAGTTTTCTTAATAAATATATAAATGGACCCTCCTGGCCAGGCACGGTGGCTCAACCTGTAATCCCAGCACTTTGGGAGGCCGAGGTGAGAGGATTGCCTGAGCCCAGAGGTCCAAAACCAGCCTGTGCAGCTTAGTGAGAGCTCGTCTCTACAATAAATCAAAAAAAATTAGCCAGGTATGGTAGTGTGGGCCTGTAGTTCCATTACTTGGAAGATTGAGGAGGAAGGATCACCTGAGCCCAGCAGGGTGAGATTGCAGTGGCCACGAGCGTGCCACTGCACTCCAGCCTGGGCGACAGAGTGAGGCTCTGACTCAAAAAAAGAAAAAGAAAAAAGAAAGAAAAGAAATGGATCCTCTTGGTCTTAAAGCTTGAAACTTAAATTTGTCTTTGAGTTTCTTTCTCAGGAAACCAACCCTCAGGCCCTTAGTATCAAGGAACTGAAACTCACCAGATGTCAGATCCCTTTTGGGTATTAACGCCTCTTCCTTACCCCTCCTTAATTCCTGATTTCTACTTTCCTCCTCCAGCACATAAACCCCTGACTTCAATAGGATTGGGTGATGATTTTGAGACAATCTCCCCTTCTTCTTGACTGACATCACCCAAATAAAAAGCCTTCTTCCCTGGCAATACTCATCTCAGTGGTTGGCTTTCTGTGTGGTGAACAAAGGGACTCTGGCCTGGCATTTCAGTAACAATCCCACTTCCCCAGCCAGATGACATTCTATTTCTCTATTCTCTTCTGGGCAAAATTCCTTGAATCATCTATGCTCTTTGTCCCTTGTTTCCTGGTTCCTTTCCTCCAATTCTCTTTTTCCCAACATCTTATTATAAAAATTCTAAAAAATGACTTATTTCAACTGGGAAAACTGGATGCCCCCATGAAGAAGGATGAAGATGTACCACTACCTAACATCATATATAAAAATTAACTCAAAATGGATCAAAGACCTAAATGTAAGACCTAAGACCATAAAACTTTTTGAAGAAAAAAATAGGGCAAAAGCTTCATGACACTAGATTTGGCAATGATTTCTAGGATATGACAACAAAGGCACAGATGACAAAAAATACACAAATTGGACTGCATAAAAGTTTAAAATGTTGTGCATCAATAGATACCATCAACAATATAAAATAAAATGGTAACCCACAGAACAGGAGAAAACATTTGCATATCATATGTATGACAAGGAACGAATATTTAGACTATACAGAGAATGCCTAAAGCTCAACAACAACAGCAAAAACCTGACTCAAAAATGGACAAAGGACTTGAACAGACTTTTCTCCAAAGAGGATATGCAAATGACCAGTAAGCACACAACAAGATGCTCAACATCACTAATCCTTAAGAGAATATAAATCAAAGTTACAAGGAGATACACCAGCTCACAACTTTAGGGTGGCTGCTGTAAGAAAAACAGAGTGGACCTTGAACAACTATCACAATACTATAAGAAAGGGATTGGCAGTAGTGGGAAACTGCCAGGGGTGGGAGAGGCACACCTCATCAACAAGGGTACAGGTGTAATGAACATTTGTATATCTAACCCTGAATTGTGTCCCACATATTTAAAATAAAAAAAATTTAAAAAATAAAGAAAAACAGAAAATAGCATGTTGGTGAGGATATGGAAAAATTGGATCTTTGGACACTGTTGGTAGAAATGTAAAGTGATATTATTCCTGTGGAAAACAGTATAGAGTGTCCTCAAAAAAATTAAAAATAGAATTACTTCTGGGTGTGGGGCTCATGCCTGTAATCTCAACGACTCGGGAGGTTGAGGCAAGAGGATCACTTGAGGCCACAGGCTTGAAACCAGCCTGGGCAACACAGCAAGCTCCCATCTATGCAAACAAACAAACAAACAAACAAAATCTCAGCACGTGCCTGTAGCCCCAGCTCCTCTGGAGGCTTAGATGAAAGGATCAGTGGAGTCCAGGAGTTGGAGGCTGCAATGAGCTATGCACACTCCAGCCTGAGTGATACAGTGAGACCCTGACTAAAAAAAAAATTACCATATGATCTAACAGTTCCACTTCTGGGGTATTTACTCAAAATAATTGAAAGCAGTGCCTCAGAGAGATACCTGTACACCCATGCTCATAGCATTATTCATAACAGCAAAAATATGGGTGCAACTCAAAAGTCTATCAATGAATAGAGAAGCAAAATGTGGTATATGCAGACAGTAGACTATTACTCAGATTCAAAAAGGAAGAAAATTCTGTAATATGCCACAACATGGATGAAGTAAAATAAGCCAGTCACCAAAACCATAAACACTGTTTGATTCCACTTACATGAGGTACTTAGAATAGTCAAAACCATAGAGACAGAAAGTAAAGTGTGGTTGCCAGGGACTGGGAAAAGAGAGAAATGGGGAGTTCTTATTGAGTAGGTACAGAGTTTCAGCTTTACAGGATGAAAAGAGTTATGGAGATGGATGGTGGTGATGGCTGCACAGCATTATGAAAGTATTTAATACCACTAAACTGTACAATTACAAATGGTTGAAGTGATAAATATTATGTTATATGTATTTTACAACAATAAAAAGGAGAAAGATACTACAAATTTACAAGAAGTTTATGGTGAACAACAGTATGTATACTAGTGTATACATAGTATATAACTAGTGTATAATACCAGTTTGTATACTTAGATTCTACCACAAATATTCTATTACACTAGCTTTATAGCTTATCTAGCCATCCATCCATTTCTCTATCCATCCACTAACCCATCTTATTTTTTATGCAATTCAAGGTAAATTGTAGCTATCAGCACACTTCCCCTTAAATTCTTTAGTACTCAAGTAATTACCTGGTATATAATATTTGTTTACTTTTTTCTTTTGAGGCAGCATTTATATACAATGAAATGCACATGTTTTAGGTATACACTCCTCTTTTAAAATGGTTGAATCAGGCTCTCATCCCACCATTCTGCCAATGACCCCCATGTTGCCACATCCAACGGGCAATCCTTAGTTCTTTGTTTTCTTATGTAACACAAGCAGCAGTTGATCTGGCTGATCACTCCCTCTTTTCTTTACTTGACTCCCAGGACACTTTTCCCCTGATCTCACCAATCACCTCTCAGTCTTCTTTGTTGATCTTCTTTATCTGTCCCTGTTGGAGGGCTCCAGGGTTCAAGCCTTGGCTCCCTTCACTTCTCCACCTGCACTCACATCCTTGGGAACCTCATGCATCTCCTGGTTTATATATCGCCTATATGCTGACAACTTCCAAATTTATGTCTCCAGCACTGAGGCTCGTTCATGGGCTCCAGATTTGTATATCCCACTACCTATCTCTCCCCTTGGAAGTATGATTGACATCTCAAACTCAGCATGTCCAAAACTGAACTTCTTTTCTTGTTCCACTCCCCACAAAAATGCAATCTACTTGCAGCCTTCATGCTACCTCTTTCTAAAAAACATATATGTATATGTATGTGTGTATATATATATATTTTTTTTTTATTTTTTATTTTTTGAGTTGGAGTCTCACTCTGTCACCCAGGCTGGAGTGCAATGAATGTTCATGGCCACCACAGCCTCAACCTGCTGGGCTCAAGTAATCCTGCCTGTCTTCCAAGTAGCTGGAACTATAGGTGTGCATCACCATGGCTGGGTGATTTTTGATTTATTGTAGAGATGAGTTCTCACCAAGTTGCCTAGGCTGGTCTTGAACCCGTGGGCTCAGGCAATCCTCTCACCTTGGCCTCGCAAAGTGCTGGGATTATAGTCGTGAGTCACTGTGCCCGGCCAAAAATATATTTTATTTTATTTTTTATTTTTTTGAATTGAAGTCTCATTCTGTCACCCAGGCTGTAGTGCAGTGGCATGCTCACCACCACCGCAGCCTTGACCTATGGGTCTCAGGTGATCCTTCCACCTCCGCCTTCCAAGTAGCTAGAACTACAGGCATGTGCCACCACACCCGGCTAATTTTTCTTGATTTACTGTAGAGATGAGGTCTTGCCAAGTGACCCAGGCTGGTCTTGAACCCGTGGGCTCAGGCAGTCCTCTCACCTCGACCTCCCAAAGTGTTGGGATTATAGGCGTGAGCCACCGTGCCTGGCCATATTTTATTTTTTTAGAGCAGTTTCAGGTTCACAGAAAAATGAAGAGGAAAGTATAGAGATTTTGCATATGCTCCCTGCCCCTACACATGCATAGCCTCCTCCATTATCAACATCCCACACCAAGGTTGTACATTTGTTATAACTGATGAACCTACATTAACATATTGTTATGACTCAAAGTCCATAATTCTACATTAAAGTTCATTCTTGGGCAGGGCATGGTGGCTCAAGTCTGTAATCCCAGCACTTGGGGAAGTGGAGGTGTGAGGATCGCCTGAGCTCAGGGGTTCAAGACCAGCCTGGGCAACTTGGCGAGACATTGTCTCTACAGTAAATCAAAAACCTAGCCAGGTGTGGTGGCATGCACTTGTGGTTCCAGCTACTTGGAAGACAAGGCAGAAGGATCACCTGAGCCCAGCAGGTTGAGGCTGTGGTGGCCATGAGTATGCCACTGCACTCGAGCCTAGGTGACAGAGCGAGACTCTGATTCAAAAAAGAAAAAAGGGGTGATAATGGCATATGAGTTATATCTCAATTAAATAGGTATACATATGCTGGGCGCCTGGCTCATACCTGTAATCCCAGCACTTTGGGAGGCAGAAAGATTGCCTGAGTCCACAGGTTCGAAATCAGCCTGGGCAACTTGGCAAGACCTCGACTCTACAGTAATTAAAAAAATTAGCCAGACATGGTGGCATGCACCTGTGGTTCCAGCTACTTGGAAGGCTGAGGTGGAAGCATTGCCTGAGCTCAGCAGGTTGAGGCTGTGGTAGCCATGAGCATGTCACTGCACTCTAACCTGGGTGACAGAGTGAGATTCCTACTCAAATAAACAAACAAACAAATAAATAAAGTTCATTCTTGTTATTGTACATTCTACGGGCTTGGACAAGTGTATAATGACAGTATCCACCATTATAGTATCATAACGAGTATTTCACTGTCCTAAAAATTCTCTGTTCTCAGCTTATTCATTGTCTCCCCCATTAACCCTGGCAACCTCTGATCTTTTCACTGTCTTTTCCAGAATGTAATATAGTTAGAATCACACAGTATGCCACCTTTTAAGATTGACTTCTTGGCCGGGCATGGTGGCTCAGCCTATAATTCCAGCACTTTGGGAGGCTGAGGCGAGAGGATTGCTTGAGCCTGGGGGTTCGAGACCAACCTGGGCAACTTGGCAAGACCTTGTCTCTACAATAAACCAAAAAATTAGCTGAGTGTAGTAGCATGAAAATTCCAGCTACTTGGAAGGCTGAGGTGGAAGGATCACTTGAGCCCAGCAGGTCAAGGCTGCAGTGGAGGCTGAGCTTGCCACACTGCACTCCAGCCTGGGCAACAAGAGCGAACCTCCAACTTAAAAAATAAAAGATTGAATTCTTCCACTCAGTAATATGCATGCAAGATTCCTCCTCCTCCTTATTATTATTATTATTTTGAGTTGGAGTCTCACTCTGTCACCCAGACTGGAGTGCAGTGGGCACTCCCGGCCACCGCAGCCTCAACCTGCTGGGCTCCGGCGATCCTTCAGCCCCAGCCTTCCAAGTAGCTGGAACTACAGGCGTGCACTACCACACCCAGCTGATGTTTTGATTTATTGTAGAGATGAGGTCTCGCCAAGTTGCCCAGGTGGGTCTTGAACCCGCGGGCTCAGGCAATGTACTCACTTCAGCCTCTCAAAGGCGTGGGATTACGGGCTGAGCCACCGAGCCTGGCATATTATTTTTTAGCATTGAATAATATTTCATCGTCTCAATGTACCACAGTTTATTTATCTATTCACCTACTCAAGGACACCTTGCTTGCTACCCAGTTTTGGCAAGTATGAATAAAACTGCAAAAAAATTCCATTATGGGTTTTTGTGTGAACATAAGTGTTCAACTCCTTTGGGTGAATGCCAAGGAGATTGATTGGTGGTTTGTACAGTTAGAGTACGTTTAATTTTGTAATAAACTGTCAGACTATCCCCCAAAGGGGTTATGCCATTTTACATTCTCACCATGAGTGAAAGTTCTTTCACATCCTTGCCAGTATTTGGTGTTATCAGTATTTCAGATTTCGGTGATCCTACAATGTGTGTGGTAGAATCTCATTGTATTTTTAATTTGCATTTCCCTGATGACATGTGATCTTTTTATATATTTATATATTTATATTTATATGCCACCAGCATTTCTCCTTTGGTGAGAGGTCTGTTAAGGTGTTTGGCATGTTGTTAAATCAGGCTTTTTTTCCCCCTTATTGTTGCGTTTTAAGGATTCTTTGTATATTTTGGATAAGTCTTTTTTTTTTTTTTTGCAATTTTTTTCCCAGTTCGTGGCTTGTCTTCTTATTCCTTTTTTTTGAGTGGGAGGGAGTTAGAGTCTCACTCTGTCACCCAGGCTGGAGTGCAATGGCATGATCATGGCCACTGCAGCCTTGACCTGCTAGGCTCAGGCGATCGTCCCACCTCAGCCTTCCAAGTAGCTGGAACTACAGGCATGTGCCACCATGCCCAGGTAATTTTTTGATTTATTGTAGAGGCAAGGTCTTGCCAAGTTGCCCAGGCTGGTCTCGAACTCCTGGGCTCAGGCAATCCTCTTACCTCTGCCTCCCAAAGTGCTTGGTTTATAGGCATGAGTCACTGTGGCCTGGCAGTCTTCTCATTCTTTTATCAATTATTTCTTTTATGGATTGTGACTTTGGTGTTGTATCTAAAAAGTCATTGTTGTACTTAAGGTCATGTAGGTTTTCTTCCATGTTATTTTTTAGGAGTTTTATGTTTTACATTTAGGTTTATGATTCATTTTTAGTTTATTTTTGTGATGATAATAAATTCCTTTCAGCTTTTTTCTTTGCAATTGATGGAAACTCCACCCTTCAAATTGCTCAGGGGAAAAACCTTGGAGTTGTCTTTAATTCTTCTCTTTCTCTCACATTCTATAGCCAATTTGTGAAAAATTGAATTGGCTCCATCTTCAAAATATATCCTGAGCCTAACTACTTCTTACCATTGCTGCTGCTGCCACTCTTGTCTGAACCCCCATTATCTCATACATGGATTTTTGGTGATGGCCTCCTGATAGGTCCTCTTATATATTCTTAACATATCAGCTTTTAAATACAGTAATTCTTTAAAAATGAAAATTCTGCCAGGCTCAGTGGCTCAGCCTGTAATCCCGCGCCTTTGGGAGGCTGAGGTGAGTGGATTACCCTAGACTGTGGGTTCGAGACCCGCCTGGGCAGCGAGACCTCATCTCTACAATAAATCAAAACTCAGCTGGGTGTGGTAGCGCATGCCTGTAATTCTGGCTACTTGGAAGGCTGAGGCGGAAGGATCGCCAGAGACCAGCAGGTCGAGGCTGTGGTGGCCGGAAGCGGCCACTGCACTCCAGTTCGGGTGACAGAGTGAGACTCCAACTCAAAAAAAAAAAAAAAGAAAAAAGAAAAGAAAATTCTTTTCTCCATAAAAAGAAGAATTAAAAAAAAGTAAAAATAGTCAGAATTGACTTTTCAGAACTTTGGAAATTAACCAAAGGCTTCCAGCAATACAGAGAGTGTTTATTCAAGAAAAATGGCTGAATCTCAATGAGAATAGCAACCTCCGTGGTATCTTGACTTGTGCTGCTTCCACTGCCCTCTCTCTGGCTCTGTGATAGCCATGAACACCAACAGCCTACAATCATGGTGAAAACCAGCAGCTAGACAGCCACCAGAGGGGCCATAATGAGGCTGAAGCTTCTTCAAAGTCATTCTCAGAGAATTGTCATTATTCAATTAGTGTGGTGCTTCACTGGAAGACCTCATTTGCAATTCTGTCTTTGCTTTTCTTGTCTTAGAGCTCACCCAGAGTTTAAAGACTTTTTTTTTAACCTGGGGGTGTTTGCAGAAATATTTGGAGAAACTTATTTAACTTTGTGGTTGCCTGAGGTAGTGGGTAACATTGTAAACAATAGGCTAATCAAAAACCTTAAATAGAAAAAACTCAGGAATGAAATATTCGTAGGGGCTATGAAAAGCCCTCACATATTCCTAGGAATCTAGAAAACCACATGCATGTGTAGGGCCGTGGGTAGGCTGGGATTATGCGTGTGCTCATGAAAAAACTGAGAAGACCCTAAACTCTTAACTCTGTCTGGCCTTGAGGTTCTGCACAAGAAGGAAGTGAAGACTAAGGCAGAGTTTTTGACTGTCTGGATGAATGTTGAAGGAATGGTCCAGCACATACACAGAGCTCTTTGGCAAACCGTGGGATACTTATAAGTTTTTGATGTTTAAGAAAATCTCGCTTTTCTCCCTCTCAGAACCTTCCTGCCGCTGCATTCAGACCCCGCTTCTCCAGCTTCTGGGGCACATTCCATTCTTTCAGTCTGCACGACCTGCAGAGGAAAAAAAAAATTACGTATTTTCTTGCCCTGTACATACCTTGAGGCAAGCCATAAAATTAAAGTAAATTTTAACCATGAGGGAAATCGTGCATATCCAGGCTGGTCAGTGTGGCAACCAGATCGGTGTAAAGTTCTGGGAGGTGATCAGTGATGAACATGGCATCAACCCCACCAGTACCTACCACGGGGACAGCGATCTGCAGTTGGACCATATCTCCGTATACTACAATGAAGCCACAGGTGGCAAATTCCCTGTGCTATTCTAGTGGATCTAGAACCTGGGACCATGGACTCTGTTCGCTCTGGTCCTTTTGGGCAAATCTTCAGACCAGACAATTTTGTTTTTGGTCTGTCTGGGGCAGGCAACAACTGGGCAAAGGGCCACTATACAGAGGGGGCTGAGCTGGTTGATTCAATTCTGGATGTGGTACAGTAGGAGGCCAAGAGCTGTGACTGCCTGCAGGGCTTCCAGCTGACCCACTCGCTGGGTGGGGGCACAGGCTCTGGAATGGGCACCCTCCTCATCAGCAAGATCTGAGAAGAGTATCCTGACCACATCATGAACACCTTCAGTGTGGCGCCCTCACTCAACGTGTCAGACACTGTGGTTGAGCCCTACAACACCACCCTCTCTGTCCATCAGTTGGTAGAGAACACTGATGAGACCTACTGCATTGACAACAAGGCCTTCTATGACATCTGCTTCTGCACCCTGAAGCTGACCATGCCAACCTATGGGGATCTAAACCACCTCGTCTCAGCCACCATGAGCAGTGTCACCACCTGCCTCTGCTTCCCTGGCCAGCTCAATGCTGACCTCTGCAAGCTGGCAATCAATATGGTGCCCTTCCCACGTCTCCACTTCTTCATGCCTGGCTTTGCCCCTCTCACCAGACATGGAAGCCAGCAGTATTAGGCTCTCACAGTACCTGAACTCACCCAGCAGGTCTTTGATGCCAAGAACATGATGGCTGCCTGTGACCCCCGCCATGGCCGGTACCTCATTGTGGCTGCTGTGTTCCGTGGATGGATATCCATGAAGGAGGTAGATGAGCAGATGCTCAACATGCAGAACAAGAATAGCAGCTACTAGCCGGGCTCAGTGGCTCAACCTGTAATCCCAGCACTTTGGGAGGCTGAGGTGAGTGGATTGCCTGAGCCCGCGGGTTCGAGACCCACCTGAGCAACTTGGCGTGACCTCATCTCTACAATAAATCAAAAATTAGCTGGGCATGGTAGCGTGTACCTGTAGTTCCAGCTACTTGGAAGGCTGAGGTGGAAGGATCGCTGGAGCCCAGCAGGTCGAGGCTGCAGTGGCCGGGAGTGGCCACTGCACTCCAGTCTCGGTGACAGAGTGAGACTTTCACTCGAAAAAAAAAAAAGAATAGCAGCTACTTTATGGAATGGATCCCCAACAATGTTAAGACAGCTGTCTGCAATATTCCGCCTCGTGGCCTCAAGATGGCAGTCACCTTCACCGGCAACAGCACAGCCATCCAGGAGCTCTTCAAGCGTATCTCCGAACAGTTGACTGCAATGTTCCACTGGAAGGCCTTCCTCCACTGGTACACAGGTGAGGGCATGGACGAGATGGAGTTCACCGAGGCTGAGAGCAACCTGAACGACCTCGTCTCTGAGTATCAGCAGTACCAGGATGCCACCGCAGAAGAAGAGGAAGATTTCGGTGAGGAGGCCAAAGAGGAGGCATAAGGCAGAGCTCCCATCACCTCAGGCTTCTCAGTTCCTTTAACCTTCTTTCTCATCTGCCCCTTTCCTCTCCCTCAGAATTTGTGTTTGCTGCCTCTTTTTTTTCCCCTTTGGGGGCGGGGGGTCTAGAACAGTGCCTGGTCACATAATAGGCGCTCAATAAATATTTGTTTGTTGAATGTCTCCTCTCTCTTTCCACTTTGGGAAATCTAGATTTCTGCCATTCTCGGTAACCCTGTATTTCTTTCTGGTGCCTACTCCCATCTGTCCAGTTAACATTTTTCCATTTCAAAAACAATTCTCCAAGAAGTTGGGTCTCATCCAGATCCCATTTAAAACGACTCAGATGACAAAAACCCAGATAATGGCCACCATCCTAACCCAAGAGTAGCAAAGGTGTGGAAAGCAGGAGGTAGCAGGTAGAAGTCACTATAAGGAATGAGATGAAATCTTCCATTCTAGGACAGTTCGGGAGGGGGTAAATCCAGGCTATGCAAGTTATATTTTCCAGATATTTTTATGTTCCATTCCTCATCCTCAAGGGAGGTGTTACCAAGTATTATCTCCATTTTCAGTCTCCCTCCAAGCTCTGTCCTGAGGAGGGATCTGCGCCACTCTTTCAAGAAAGCAAGATCCTTCCCTCACATATTAGAATTTCTCTTTTGCCTTGATTGGAGAGAAGGGGATTAAGAGGGACCACCCTTGGTCCCTAAACCTCCAGAAATGCCCTCCCCATGACCACTTTCTTACCCCCCAAAATGAATACCATCATTGACTTAATGTGGAAAGGTGAACACTGCCACTTGAATGTTAGTCATTCCCCACAGAAGAGAGGACAAGACACCCTCCAACTTTTTTGCAAATCTCATCTCTTTTGCTGTTGCCTTCCCCCCACCCATCCTTGGTTTTGTCCTTTCCTACACTTCAGATTTCTATTTTTGTTGAACTTGTTGCTTTTTCTTCATATTGAAAAGATGACATTGACCCAAGAGCCAAAAATAAATGGGAATTGAAAAAAAAAAGAAAAGAAAATCTCTGTCCAATTATTGGCTGGCCACTAAACTTACCAAGGAAAGGCTTCAGTGACCACAAACAACAAAAAATACTGACTTTATAGAATTAGTTCAGAAAAGTCATGAAATAGACAACAACAGCAATAACAACAAACAGTAACCAACAAACCCTGGGGGTGGGGGAGGAGGAATCTGATACTCAGAATTGCCACATTATATTATTTTAAATGTCCAATTGTCACCATAAATTTGTTAGACACACAAGGAAACAGGAAAATATGACCCATACACAAGAAAAAAGTGATCAGTAGAATATTTCCCTGAGGAAACCTCAGATGCTGGATGTAATAGACAAAGACTTTAAATAAACTATTTAAAATATATTGAAAGAATTAAAGGAAAACATATTTAAAGAAATGAAAAAAAGTATGAGAACAATGCCTCACCAAATAGAGATTATCAATATAAAGATAGAAATTACTGCATGATAACTCACTTTTTGTAATCTAAGCATTTTGGGAGACAGAGGTGGGAGGATTGCTTGAGCTCAGGAATTCAAGGCCAGCCTGGGCAGTATAGTGAGACCTCACCTCTACAAAAAAAGAAAGTAAAAATATTAGCTGGGCATGATGATGTGTGCCTGTAGTCCCAGTTACTCAGGAGGCTAAGGTGGAAAGATTGCCTGAGCCCAGATGATTGAGGCCATGGTGAGCTATGATCATTCACTGCAATCCAGCCTGGGCAATAGAGTGAGACTCCAACTCAAAAAATAATAAAAAAAAGAGAAATTAAAAAGAACCAGACAGATAACCCAAAGTTGAAAAGTTTAACTAAAATTTGAAAACTATGAGAGAGGCTCAACAGTAGATTTGAGCATGTAGAAGAAAAGATCAGTGAACTTAATGATAGATCAACTGAGATTATCCAGTTGGAGGAATAGAAAGAAAAAAAGAGCCGGGCTTGGTGGCTCAGCCTGTAATCCCAGCACTTTGGGAGGCTGAGGTGAGTGGACTGCCTGAGCCCGCAGGTTTGTGACCCATCTGGGCAACTTGGCAAGACCTCATCTCTACAATAAGTCAAAAATTAGCCGGGCATGGTAATGCACGCCTGTAGTTCCAGCTACTTGGAAGGCTGAGGTGGAAGGATCGCCAGAGCCCAGCAGGTTGAGGCTGCGGTGACTGGGAGCGGCCACTGCACTCCAGTGTGGGCAACAGAGTGAGACTCCAACTCAAAAAAAAAAAAAGAGAAAGAAAGAAAGAATGTAGAAAGGCCATTGCCAGACCATCACTGCCATTCTTGCTGAGATATGGTGTGGCCATGTGCTCTTTGAGCTATGGCCAGGCCATGTTTTCTTAAACTTTGGACCCCTTCCCTACCTCAGGGAGGTGAATCTCCTCTTTCTCTTTGCCTATAATTTACTTTCTAAATAAACTGTATTTTCTGATCTTAAAAAAAATAAAGAAAAAATGAACAGTGCCTCAGAGAGCTATGACTTCAACTCTCTGATTGGAACACCCATCACAGAGTAGTGCTAGTCACTGGGGCACTTGATTTGGAGGCGGGTCATTCACTGGGTCACCAATCACAAAGGAGACCCAGGCAATGGAGCACCTATTACAGAAGAGGTCTTGTCACTTGGATACCCATCACAGTCACTAAGACATCCATTATGGGGAAGCCGGAAACTAGGGAACTCATTATTGTGAGGAACCATTAAATTTACCAACATATGTATAATAATTATTTCAGAAGAAGAGAAGAAAAAGAAAGGGACAGAAAAAATATTTGAAGAAAAAAGTGGCCCCAAATTCCCCAAATTTGGTGAAAAATGATAATCTGCCTATCTAAGAAGTTCAATGAACTCAGAGAAAAAGAAACTCAGAAAGTTTCACACTTATACACATCATAATCAAGTTTTCAAAAGATAAAAAGAAAATCTTGAAAGCAGCAAGAAGCGACTTATTTTGTACACTGGATTCTCAACAAGATTAACAGCTGATTTTTCATCAGAAACCATGGAGGGCCAGAAGCAATGGAATGTATAGTACATTTAAAGTAGTGACAGAAAAAAACTTGTCAACCAAGAATTATATATCCGGCAAAACTATCTTTTCCAACTGAAGGAGAAATGAAGGCATATTTAGATTAAACAAATAAACAAACAGAAACTCAGATAATCACTGATAGATCTGCCATACACAGATACTAAAGGGAATCCTTCAGGTTGAAATGGAAGTACACTAGACATTAAACACTAGATATTGTCTAGTAATACAAGTTACTGGTTAGTAACTTGAATCTTCATGAAGAAATAAGGAGCACAAGTAAAGATAGTTACACAGGTAAACTGTAACATATGATTGCATTTTTGTGTGTGACTCCTTTTTTCTCCTATCTGATTTAAAAGATAGCTTCATGAAATAGATAATAATAAATTGAAACTTTAATTATAATCCCTAGGGTAATCACTAAGAAAGTAACTAAAAATATATGTAGTGAAAGAGATGACAAGGAAAGTAAAATAACACACTAGAAAATATCTTTTTTTTTTTTTTTTTTTTTGAGTTGGAGTCTCACTCTGTCGCCCAGACTGGAGTGCAGTGGCTGCTCCCAGCCACCACAGCCTCGACCTGCTGGGATCCGGCGACCCTTCTGCCTCAGCCTTCCAAGTAGCCGGAACTATAGGCATGCACTACCACACCCAGCTGATTTTTTGATTTATTGTAGAGATGAGGTCTCGCTGCCCAGGCGGGTCTTGAACCCACGGGCTCAAGCAATCCACTCACCTCAGCCTCCCAAAGGCGCGGGATTACGGGCTGAGCGAAAATATCTATTTAACACAAAAGAAGATGGTAGGAGAGGAGTAGAGCAAGAAAAAAAGATATGACATATTAAAAACAAATAGTAAAATGGCAGATGTAAATCCTATGTTGTTGGCAACTAGACAGTAAATGCAAATTGATTAAATACTACAGTGGCTGTGAGTGTGCCCCTGAACTCCAGCCTGGGTGATAGTGAGACTCTGACTCCAAAAAAACAAAAAACAAAAAACAAAACAAAACCAGAGACTGGAAGATTGAATAAAATATGATCCAATTATATACTATCTATAAAAGATACAATTTAGATTCAAGGACACAAATAGGTTCAATGTTAAAGGGTGGGAAAAAGATATACCATGAAATAGTAATTAAAAGAGAGCTGGAGTAGTTAAACTAATATCTTACCAAATAGACTTTAAGACAACAATTGTTGCTAGAGACTAGGGACATTTTATAATGATAAAAGAGTCAATTTATCAAGAAAATATATCAATTATAGACATATATGCAAACCCCCCCGAAAAAAATCCAAAGTCCCCAATACAGGGAGCAACAACTATCAGAGATGAAGGGAGAAAAAGACAATTCAAAAATAATAGTTGAAAACTGGATGTGGTAGCTCACTCTGGTAATTGCAGAACTTTGTAAGGCCAAGGTAGGAGGATTGCTTGAGCCTAGGAGTTCAAGACCAGCCTAGGCAACATAGCAAGACCTTGTATCTAAAAAAAAATCCTGTTTTTTTTGAGTCAGAGTCTCACTGTTGCCCAGGCTGGAGTACAGTGGCACACTCACAACCACTGCAGCCTCAATCTGCTGGGCTCAGGTGATCCTTCTGCCTCAGCCTTCCAGATAGCTGGAACTACAGGCATGTCCCACCATGCTTGGCTCAAAATTTTTTTAAAAATTAGCTGAGCATAGTGGTGTGTGCCTGTAGTCTCAGCTACTTGAGAAGCTAAGGTGGAAGGATTGTCTGAGCCCGGGAGGTCAAGGCTGCAGTGAAGTGTGATCATACCACTGCCCTCCAGCCTGGGCAACAGAGTGAGACTCTGACTCAAAACACCCAAAACAAAATAGTTGTAGACTTCAAAACTCCACTTTCAACAGTTGATAGAATAATTAGACAGAAGATCAATAAGTATGCCACCTAAATAACACTAAGAAGCAATTAGACTAAGCAGACATCTATAGGTAGCCCCACCCAACAATAGCAAAATATAAATTCTTCTCAAGGGCACATGAAACATATTCCAGAATAGACCATATGTTAGACCATAAAACAAGTCACAATAAGCTTAAGAGGATTGAAATAATATATTACATTGTGTTCTTTGGCCACAATGGAATAAAATAAATCAATAATAGAAGTAATTTGGTAAATTCGTAAATATATGGTCTAAAGAACCAATGGGTCAAAACACATTCCTAAAGAACCAATGGGTCAAAAGAGAACTTATATAAGAAATTAGAAAATATCTTGAGATGAATGAAAACAAAAATTACAACATGCTAAAACTAATGGTGTACAGTTAAAGCAGTGATTAGAGGGAACTTTATAGGTGCAATGTCTATATTAAACAAAAAGAAAAATCTTGAAACAGCAACCTAAACTTCCACTTCAAGAAACAAAGATGAAGAGGGAGGAGAAGGAGGAGGAGGAAGAGGAACTAAACCCAAAGAAAGGAAAAGGAAGGAAATAATAAAGATTAGAGTAGAAATAAATAAAAATTAATTAAATACTCCAATTACAAAGCAGAGATTTTTTTTTTTTTTTTTTTTTTGAGTTGGAGTCTCACTCTGTCATCCAGCTTGGAGTGCAGTGGCCGCTCCCGGCCACTGCAGTCTGGACCTGCTGGGCTCCGGCGATCCTTCTGCCTCAGCCTTCCAAGTAGCTGGAACTACAGGCGTGAGCTACCACGCCCAGCTAATTTTTTGATTTATTGTAGAGATGAGGGCTTGCCAAGTTGCCCAGGTGGATTTTAAACCCGCGGGCTCAGGCAACCCACTCACCTCAGCCTCCCAAAGTGTGGGAGTACAGGCTGAGCCACCGAGCCCAGCTCAGAGACTTTTTTTTTAAATAGAGAAAAATAAATGAAACTAAAAGATGCTTCTTTGAAAATAACAACAAAATTGGCAAGCCCTTAGTTAGACTGACCAAGCAAAAAAGAGAGACTTAATTTACTAAAACAATGAATAAAAAAGGGGACTATTACCACTGGCTTTACAGACATAAAAAAGTAATATAATATTATTAGCAATCAGACTATTATGAACAAATTAGATAATTTAGATGAAATGGGAAAACTCCTAGAAAGGCACACATTACCAGCTAGGCGCAGTGGCTCATACCTGTAATCCGAGCACTTTGGGAGGTGGCAAGAGGATTGCCTGAACATTGGCAACTTGGCGAGACCTCATTTCTACAATAAATCAAAAAATTAGCCAGGTGTCGTGGCATGTGCCTGTAGTTCCAGCTACTTGGAAGGCTAAGGTGGAAGAATTGCCTGAGCCCAGCAGGTCAAGGCTGTGTCACTGCACTCCAGCCTGGGCAACAGAGTGAGACTCGAACTATAAAAAAAAAAAAAAAGCGGGACTCCAACTCAAAAAAAAAAAAAAAAAAAAAAAAAAGGCACATACCAAACTGACTCAAGAAGAAATAGCTGGGCTCGGTGGCTCAGCCTGTAACCCCGCGCCTTTGGGAGGCTGAGGTGAGTGGATTGCCTGAGCCCGCCGGTTCGAGACCCGCCTCGGCAGCGAGACCTCATCTCTACAATAAATAAAAAAAAAAAAAATCAGCCAGGCGTGGTAGTGCATGCCTGTAATTCCAGCTACTCGGAAGGCTGAGGCGGAAGGATCGCCGGAGCCCAGCAGGTCGAGGCTGCGGTGGCCGGGAGCGGCCACTGCACTCCAGTCTGGGCGACAGAGTGAGACTCCAACTCAAAAAAAAAAAAAAAAAGAAGAATTTAAAAGCCTGAATTGACCTATAATAAGTAAAGAGATAAAATTAATTATAAAAAGTAAATTTTTCACAAAGAAAAGCTCAGGACCTGATGACTTCACTGATGAATTATATTAAATGTTTAAAGGAGAATTAACACCAATTCTTCACAAACTCTTCACAAAAAATAGAAGAGGGGGGAATACCTCACAACTGACATTTTGAGGCCAGTGTTACCCAAGTTGGACATTATTTAACAAAGTTAACTCAAAAGTGATCAAAGATCTACATGTAAGAGCTAAAACAATAACATTCTTAGGAGAAAACATAGGCATAAATATTTATGACCTTGGAATTGTCAATGGTTTCTTAGATGTGGCCCATAAAGCAAAAGCAACTGAAGAAAATATAGGTAAAATGACCTCAACAACATTAAATACTTTTGTGTTTCAAGGACACCATCACAAAAGTGGAAAGACAGCCTGCAGAACAAAAGAATATATTTGCAAATTCTATATCTGACAAGAGTCTAGTATCCAGTATATATCACAAACCTTTAAAATTTAACACTAAAAAGCCGGACTCGGTGGCTCAGCCTGTAATCCTGCGCCTTTGGGAGGCTGAGGTGAGTGGATTGCCTGAGCCCGCGGGTTCGAGACCCACCTGGGCAGCGAGACCTCATCTCTACAATAAATCAAAAAATCAGCCGGGCGTGGTAGCACATGTCTGTAATTCCCGCTACTGAGGCATGTGCTACCACGCCCGTGAGGCTGAGGCGGAAGGGTCGCCGGATCCCAGCAGGTCGAGGCTGCGGTGGCCGGGAGCGGCCACTGCACTCCAGTCTGGGAGACAGAGTGAGACTCCAACTCAAAAAAAAAAAAAAAAAATTAACACTAAAGACAAATAACCCAACTGAAAAATGGACAAAGAATTTGGACATTTCTCCAAAGAAGACATATATAAAAGACCAATAAGCACATGAAAAGATACTCAATATAATTAGTCATTAAGGAAATGCAAATCAAAACCACAGTGAGATACCACTTCACACTCACTAGAATAGCCATAATCAAAAAGATAGACAATAACAGGTGATGGAAGAAATGTCCAGTTTCTCCCATAACAGGTGATGGGAGAAACTGGAACCCTCATATCATATATTACCCATGGGAAAGTAAAATCATGCAATCACTTTGGAAAAAAAAATTGAAAATTCCTCAAAAAGTTAAGCATAGAATTACCATGAGACTTGGCAATTTCATTCCTGGGCATATACTCAAGAGAATTGAAAACATGTGTTCAGCTTGGGCTTAGTGGCTCAACCTGTAATCCCAGCACTTTGGGAGGCCAAGGCAAGTGGATTGCCTGAGCCCGCAGGTTTGAGACAAGCTCAGGCAACTTGGCGAGACCTCATATCTACAATAAATAAAAAATTAGCCAGGGATGGTAGTACCTGTCTGTAGTTCCGGCTACTTGGAATGCTGAGGTGAAAGGATCACCAGAGCCTAGCAGGTCGACACTGGGTGACTGTGAGTGTGCCATTGCACTCTAGCCTTGGCGACAGAGTGAGACTCCAACTAAAAAAAAAAAAAAAAAAAAGGAAAGGAAGGAAGGAAGAAAGGAAGAAGGAAGGAAGGAAGGAAGGAAGAAAATGTGTTCATATGAAAATTGGTATGATTGCAGTGGCATTATTTATAATAGTCAAAACATGAAAACAACCCAAATTTCTAACAGTTGATGAATGGATAAACAAAATGCAATCTATCCATACAGTAGCATATCGCAGGTATAATAATGAATGAAGTGCTGACACATGCTACAACATGGATAAACCTTGAAAACATTGTACTAAGTAACAGAAGGCAGAAAAAGACCCACACATGATATGATCCCATTTATAATGTCCAGAATAGGCTAATAAATAAATAGAGTCTGGAAGTAGATTACTGGTTACTGGGGACTGGTGAACTAGGCAGGTGCAATTTGGGGAGTTATGACTGATGGCTTTGCAGTTTCTTTTTGGGATGACAAAAATATTCTGGAATTAGAGAGTGATAAGGCTTTGCAATTTTGTACATCTACTGAAAAACACCAAAACACCACATGGTACACTTTAAACAGGCAAAATTTATGGTATATAAATGATGTCTCAATAAAAAAAATGAGCCTAGTTTTTCACTATTGGAGAAGGAAGATACAAGTACAGAAAGGGAGACATCTTGAAGAAACTCTAGTTCTGAATTGGAAGTGGAGGTCTGGCTGTTAACTCAAGGCTTTCAATACATATATAGATGGATGGGTAACTATATAAATAAATATGGATTTAAATGTATACATGCAAGTATTTGTATACATTTCCACTGTCCACTGGGGCCTGATAACAGTGACATCCCATAGAATTGAGCATAGAACTTGGTTTCTAAATACTATTCTCCACCTACGACTCTGTTAAGGAGACTAAGGAACCAGGGCATCTTGAAAAAATGACTGATTCCAAGGCTGGACTGGACATAGTACGTGATGAATCTGAAGCATGTTGTAGAAAGTAAGGAAGTACTCAAAGAATTATGTTGCACTGTCTAAATGAGAGACAATTTGGTATCAAAATAAGTAACGATAATAATGGATTCAAACTCTTGGAATAAAATAGGAAGCCATGGATCTGTACACATATAAATCAATAAAAGAATACTTTGAAAATGTCAGAAGGAAGAGGAAAGATATTTATAT
The DNA here is from genome assembly GCA_027257055.1 of Cephalopachus bancanus. NCBI lineage: Eukaryota > Metazoa > Chordata > Mammalia > Primates > Tarsiidae > Cephalopachus > Cephalopachus bancanus. The sequence continues at coordinate 1,495,857 of JAPVLO010000294.1, read as the reverse complement.
AATTTCAAAGTACCTCCCTACACAATACTTACTAAGGAAAAAGAATAAGGTCATGGTGCAAGAGCCAGGTAGATACCACCTTAATACAAATGAACATCATAAATAATGATGTTGGCCGGGCTCGATGCTCAGCCTGTAATCCCAGCACTTTGGGAGGCCAAGGTGAGTGGATTGCCTGAACCTGCAGGTTCAAGACCCACTCAGGCAACTTGGCTAGACCTCGTCTCTACAATAAATCAAAAATTAGCCGGGAATGGTAGCGAGTGCCTGTAGTTCAGGCTACTTGGAAGGCTGAGGCAGAAGGATAGCTGGAGCCCAGCAGGTAGAGGCTGCGGTGGCTAGGAGCGTGACACTGCACTCCAGTCTGGGTAACAGAGTGAGATTCCTACTCAAAAAAAAAAAAAAAAAAATATATATATATATATATATATATATAGATGTTGGCATGGATGTGCAGAAAAGGGGAAAATTATACTCTGTTGGTGGGAATATAAATTAGTACAACTTCTATTGAAAACAGTATGAAGTTTCTCAAAGAACTAAAAAAAGAACTGCCATCCAACCCAGCAATCTCTCTACTGTGTATCTACTCATGGGATCTTAGTCATAAATAATTTGCTCAGGCCAATGTCCAAAAGAGTTTTTGCTTAGGGTTTCTTCTAGGACATTTATAGATTCAGGTCTTAGATTTAAGTCTTTAATCCATCTTTAGTTAATTTTTGTATATGATGAGAGACAGGGGTCCATTTTCATTCTCTGTATACAAGTGCTGCATGAATATATATGCATCATAAAATTGAATGCACTATAGGTAAGCCTGACTTCTCCTTGACCACGTTTACCAACCTCTCCAAGGCCCCAACCTCAGTCCCCTCTACAGGGATAGCCTTCCTCATCGGTTTGCTGTTTTCCTCTAGACCTTTTTCTATGCATTTGTGTTTTCCTCAGAGCCACACTGATGGGAAGTTTACGGCCAGCTTTGACAAGTCAGCATGTTCGTATCTTCCCTGGGAATGAGCTCCACCCACCTTCTTCCTCTCTTCTTTCCTCACATTATTGACCTTGATTTTTCTTCCTTCTTTCATTAAAAAAAGGGCAAATTTTGCTTCTCTAACCCCCATTCCTTTGATCTGCCATGCTCTATGTATATGAGGACACCCTGTGTCTGTCCCCATTAATACTCCATGTCTGGACATGATCTTCGTCAATTCTAATCTTCTTAATATGGGGACATTTCTGTTTCTTTGCTTCAACTTGTTCAGATGAACAGACATATAATGAGCTCACCAGCAATCGAGCCACCTCCTCTGCACAGAGGCCTCAGGAGATTTATTTTCAGCTCAGAGTAAAGTCCTAGTATGTAGTCTTGGCTCCGGCCTTGGCCCTGCATCAAAGCAAAAATCACCACAGTTGTTTGTTTTTTTCCTTGACAGTGACCTTGTGCTCTAAAATAAACAGCCTTGACCGAAAAGAGGAGGAAGGGGAGACAGAGTATCTTCCATATGTGCTAAGGAATTCGAGGGTAAGGGTGTGGGGTGGGCCTGGAATATTTTATTTTCTTTGTTAACCTTCTGTGGGGACTGTTTTTACGACATCAGCATTAACCATTCATCTTCAAGAAATGTATTTGCTTCCTAAAACAACTGAGTCAGCAACTGGGGAGAACTTCGTCCAGTTAGTGTTGGGTCAGAGCACGTGGTTGGCAGTGCAGGTTTTCTGCCAGTGGCATGGTTTGCTTGAAAAACAAATGAATCTCTCCTTTTTAAATTTATTTTTATTTTTGTGAGTTGGAGTCTCACTCTGTCACCCATACTGGAGTGCAGTGGCCGCTCCCGGCCACCACAGCCTCGACCTGCTGGTCTCCGGCGATCCTTCTGCCTCAGCCTTCCAGGTAGCTGGAACTACAGGCGTGCGCTACCACGCCTGGCTAATTTTTTGATTTATTGTGGAGATGAGGTCTCGCCAAGTTGCCCAGGCGGGTCTCGAACCCGTGGGCTCAGGCAATTCACTCACCTCAGCCTCCCAAAGCGCGGGATTACAGGTTGAGCGACTGAGCCCAGCTTGAATCTCTGCTTTTTTTTTTTTTTTGAGTTGTAGTCTCACTCTGTCGCCCAGACTGGAAGCGGCCACCGCAGCCTCGACCTGCTGGGCTCCGGCGATCCTTCCGCCTCAGCCTTCCAAGTAGCCAGAATTACAGGCATGCGCTACCACGTCCGGCTGATTTTTTGATTTATTGTAGAGATGAGGTCTCACTGCCCAGGTGGGTCTCGAACCCGCGGGCTTAGGCAATCCACTCACCTCAGCCTCCCAAAGGCGCGGGATTACAGGCTGAGCCACCGAGCCCGGCTGAATCTCTTCTTTAAAATAAGGATGCAGAACCAAAATAAATCAGAACTCTACTTAAAAAAAATAAAACTCCATCCAAACTAACGGCAAATCATACTGTAAGGAGTGTGAAGAATATGCCACTTGTATATATGCGATCATTTACTGAGATATTAATTTGTATTTTTATTTCCCTTCCCTTATCTCAAGAAGGTAGCCAGAAGCAGAAGTTTCCAGGACCCCTTAAATTAGAGCCGCCTCTCTTCCCCGCCTAGGACTTGGGTTCCCCTGGGTGATCAGAATGAGATTGTCTAAGAGGGCAAAGGGCTCCAAGGTTTGGGAGTGATGGAACCAACCAAAAGCAGCCCTTGGCACAGAGGCAAGAGGAGAAATTTGAGAAAGCTCTCCAGAAGAATAGGAAGTGCAGCACAGAGAAAAAAGTGGAACTGGCAGGACCTCTGATGGGAGTGACTTTGGGCTGAACCAAGGGAGCTCTGACCCCAGGAACAGAGATCCCTGGCCTGGGCAAAGACCTCTTATGCTCAAGCTTGGCTCCAAGGCAGTATAAATGCCTCCTGCAAGATAGGCTGGGACAATGAACCTAGCAGAGCCCAGTGTGGGCTGCTGATGGGAGGGTCTCTCTCCATATCCCATAGACTGCACAAGCTCCTGAGGACTTTTGCAAAATCCTAGAGAGAGGAGGAATTCTCAAAATGTGACAGACATGGAATTTTCTAGCAGTCAGGTAGGTAAGGGCTCAGGAGCTGCTTTGGAGAATGAGCATTTTCTAATACCTGATGGTTAGGGAGTTCAGTTCAAAGCACATCCATTACATAATCACCAACTTTCACACATAACATTCTTTATATTACTTTTACTTTCAAATTTTATTTATATGGGTGTATCCCATTTAAAACTTTACAAGAGTCCTATAAAGCCCTGCCACATAAAAAAAATCTCATTTTATTCTCACATTGCACTTTGACAGTGAATAAGGCAGGTATTGCCTAATTTGCTGACACTCAGAGAGAAACTTGATCCATGAGCGGGTCTTTCATGGTTCTTTCCTGTGTCCTGGGAGGGCTTTGTTGGGCCCTGTGCCATTCCATTCAACCCCAAGATTGGCTACCAGCACTTCTGGCCTTACAAATTGCCAAAATTTTGCTTCTCTAACCCCCATTCCTTTGATCTGCCATGCTCTATGTATATGAGAACACCCTGTGTCTATCCCTATCAATACTCCATGTCTGGACGTGATCTCTGTCAATTCTAATGGCCTCAATATGGGGACATTTCTGTTTCTTTGCTTCAACTTGTTCAGATTAACAGACATATAATGAGCACCTCCTACATGTCAAGCATGTGCAAGGCATTCTCATATGGTCTGTCAATTACTCTTATATGCGAGGTATAACTCCATCTGATTTTTAGATGTGGAATGTAAGGTTCCTGAACCTTAGAAAATGGTAGAACAGGGATTTACGCCTTCCTTCTCTGAGTCCAAGTCTCTCCTCTGTACCTAATTTCACTTGGTTGGAGTTCTCAGTTTCTCCATCCATTTAGAAATAGAAAATAAGGTAAATGTTAGAAGATAAGCTATTCTGTATTTCTCTGAATCCCAAGTTGCATGTTGTTATTTGCCCTGATTTAAAGTCACCCAATGGTGGCTCATGCCTATAATCCCAGCACTCTGGGAGACCAGGGCAGGAGAATTGCTTGAGCCCAGGACCTCAAGTCCAGCCTGGGAAACATAGTGAGACTTCGTCACTACAAAAAAAAAAAATAGCCAGGCATGCCTGTAGTTCCAGCTACTCAAGAGGCTGAGATGGAAGAATTGCCAGAGCCCAGGAGGTTGAGGCTGCAGAGAGCTGTGATGATGCCACTCCACTCCACTCTGGGTGACAGACTGAGACCTTGACTCTAAAATAAAATAAAATAGTCACCCAAGAATAAGAACTCAGTTTTGATATCTTAGACACTATTAAAACAGCAGCCCTCGTTCTTTCAGTGTCCCAAAGTGAGTCCCATGGAACAACTATTGCATAAGATGCTTTGCAAACAAGAGATTCCATTGGAAAAGTTTGGGAAATGGGGTGGGGGGAGTAAGAGGATTCATTACTGCATTTCTTCTTACACAAATGCGCATTTAAATTGCCAAGTGATGTGTGGGGTCAATACATATGTCCTTTCTCAAACTTGTTTGAACATGAAACCTCCTCTTGCCTTTTTAGGTAGAGTGTCTTCCAGAATTAAGAGAAAGTAAATCACAGTTTTCAGAAACGTGACTGTGATTTCACTGCAGCTGAAGACATTTCAGCTTTTCATCAAGCAGTCACCAGCAACCACCAAAGTAATCCTGGTCTCTGAAAGCAGCCAAAGGGAAGGCTGAGCCAATGAGCCTACCCTATCAAGAAATGTTTCTTTCTATGTATGTGGAGATGATGGCATTGACAGGCTGCCATAGAACACTGGTTTCAGGATCCTGAGTGATGGTTGGAGCATCTTGCAGAAGGGGAAGCTGAGCCCCAAATGACTTGTCCTAGTCAACCAGGACGACAAGCCTTCTTGATGTCCAGCACCAAAGGGTTAAACTTCATCGAGATCCAGGAACTTTACATACTTTAGTTTGCTTAAATTAAAAAAAAATATGTGCACACACAGTTTATGTACTCTTCATTTCATGGCTCTAGCAACTGTTTTTAAAAGTAGGGTTGCCCAATTCATGATCAAAACCCCAAGTGCCCATGCCATAAGACATAAGTAGACAAATGGGACCTCATCAAACTGACAAGCTTCTGCAAAGCCAAAGAAACCATCAAGAGAGCGGGGAGACAGCCCACAGAATGGGAAAAATATTTGCCAACTATATGTCTGACAAAGGCCTAACATCTAGGATCTATATAAGAGACTCAAATGTGCCAAAAAGAACAAAACAAACAGCCCCATTACAAAGTGGGAAAAAGATATGAATAGACACTTCTCAAAATAAGATTTATGAGCAGCCAACCGATACATGAAAATATGCTCAGCCTCACTAGTCATCAAAGAAATGCAAATTAAAACTACACTGAGATACCACCTAACTCCAGTCAGGATGGCCATCATCAATAACTCAAAAACCAACAGATGCTGGAGAGGATGTGGTGAAAGGGGAACACTTCTGCACTGTTGGTGGGAGTGTAAACTTTTTTTGATTTTTGAGTTGAAGTCTCACTCCATCACCTAGGCTGGAGTGCAGTGGCACGCTCACGGCCACCTCAGCCTTGACTCACTGGGCCCCGACGATCCTTCCGCCTCAGCCTTCCAAGTAGCTGGAACTACAGGTGCACGCTATCACACCTGGTTAATTTTCTATTTATTGTAGAGACGGGGTCTCGCCAAGTTGCCTGAGCTGGTCTCGAACCCGCAGGCTCAGGCAATCCACTCGCCTCAGCCTTCCAAAGTGCTGGGATTACAGGCTGAGCCACCAAGCCTGGCCGGGAGTGTAAACTAATACAACCTCTGTGGAAAACAGTTTGGTGATCCCTAAAAGATCTAAGAATCGACCTTCCATACGACCCCACAATCCCCCTACTGAGAATATGTCCAGAGGAACTCAAATCACTCTATGAAAGAGATAACTGCCAACGTATGTTTATTGCAGCATTGTTCACAAAAACACAAACATGGAACCAACCGTGCTGCCCATCAAAAGAGGACTAAAAAAAATGTAGTATCTATACACAATGGAATATTACACAGCCATAAAGAAGGACAAAATTATGAACTTCACAGCAACTTGAATGGACTTAGAGTCTATAATACTGAGTGATGCATCACAGAAACAAAGAACTGAGTATCACATGTTCTCACTCATAAGCGGACTTTAAGCAGTTATTGTAATACTATAAGAAAGGGATTGGCAGTAGTGGGAAACTGCGAGGGTGGGGGGCACACCTCAACAAGGGTATCTGCATAATAAACATTTGTATACCTAACCCTGAATTGTACCCTATATCTTTAAAATAACAAATTTACTTTAACAAATTTGCCATGCTCAGGTGCTATGGCTCAACCCTGGAATCCCAGCACTTTGAGAGGCCGAGGCGAGAGGATTGCCTGAGCCCAGGGGTTTGAGACCAGCCTGGGCAATTTGGTGACACTTTGTCACTACAATATATTAAAAAAAAAAAAAATTGCCGAGCATGGTAGCCTGCGCCTGTAGTTCCAGCTACTTGGAAGGCTGAGACAGAAGGATTGCCTATGCCCAGCAGGTTGACTCTGGGGTGGCTGTGAACATGCCACTGCACTCCAGCCTGGGAGATGGAGTGAGACTCTAACTCCAAAAAAAACAAAAACAAAAACAAAAAACCCCCAGAAAGTAGGGTTGCCAGATTAAATCCAAGATAGCCAGTTAAATTTGAATTTCAGATAAGCAACAAATAATACTTTTTTTTTGAGTCAAAGTCTCAATCTGTTGCCCAAGGCTAGTGTGCAGTGGTACAATCACAGATACTGCAGGCTTGACCTGCTGGGCTAAGGTGATCCTTCTGCCCCAGTCTTCCAAGTAACTGGAACTACAGGTGTGTGCCACCACACCCAGCTAATTTAACAAACAATACTTATACTAAAAAACTATTCATTATCTATCTGTATTTTTATTTGCTAAAGTTTATGATCCTGCATGGGTCCAAAGCCATCAGGAAACATTTAGCCATGGTGTAGTGGAAAGCACAGAAAATTTTGATATTAGGTTAACATCCAAAGTTGGCCACTTATAGACTTTGTGACCTTGGACAAGTTATTTAACCCTGCTGAGCCACAAAGAGTTGTAGTAAGAGTTAGTTGAAGAAAAAATACGGGACAGTTCCTAGCACAGTGCCTGGCAAGTAGTTGGCACTCAAAAATGGGCAGTTTTATTATTATTATTGTTATTATAATTTTTAGAGACAAGATCTCTCTATGTTGCCTAGGTTGGTCTCAAACTACTGGGCTTAGGCAGTCCTCTTGCCTCAGCCTCCCAGTGTTGGGATTACAGGCATGAGCTACTGTGCCCAGCCATTATTATTTTATTAGAATAACATTCTTAGGCCCTTATCCTGGTCAAGAAAGCATAAATGTGAATCCTGGGGGAATTACTTGGAAGTGTGTACTTGATTTGGGCAACCTAACCATACACTTCATCTTGTCTCCCACTACAACCAGAACCATTATCTGTCTGTCTGTCTATCTATTATCTATCTATCTATCTATCTATCTATCTATCTATCTATCTATCTATCTATTGAGTTGGAGTCTCACTCTGTTGCCCAGGCTGGCATACAGTGGCGTGCTCACTATCACCCAGCATGACCTGCTGGGCCCAGGCGATCCTTCTGCTTCAGCCTTCCGAGTAGCTGGAACTACAGGTGCGTGCTACCATGCTCGACTAATTTTTTTTTTTTAATTGCAGAGACGAGGTCGTACCATGTTGCTCAGGCTGATCTCAAACCCACGAGCTCAGGTAATCCTCTCACCTCGGCCTCCCAAAGTGCTGGGATTATAGGCTGGAGCCACCGTGCCTGGCCTAACCAGAACACTTTAAAGCAAAAAGTAGAGTGTGACCCTTGGTCTGTATGGCAGCACTGCTAGATGCAAACCTGGGATAGATCCAGGTTTTGTAAAACCTGAAGTTGAAGCAATTTGCAGGGGGAGGGCTAAGAAAAAGAAAGTGCAACTAACTATATACAATTAGTGTAGGGCACTGGAAGTGGCCAGATGAACAAGATACCCTAAAACAGAAGTTTTATTAGCATCTTGGCAAACCTAAACAGATGCTTGCCTGATACCTATTCTCTACTGCTTAATTCTGAACAGAACCCAAATTTTATTTGGGGTGCAATATTTCCAGCTTAAAAAAATAACAAAGAGCCTTCCATTTCTCAGGTTTTCTTGCAGTGAGGCATTACCAAGTGACCTAGTTCCTGCCAAGTTGATGTCAGTGGAAGTCTATCAGATGCACCTTGTAGAAAAACAAGCATTTCCCTGATTAAGAGGCACAGGCTTAGCTGGTACACTCCTTTGCCTGTGCTCTTTTTCTTTCCCCTTCTTCCTTAAAATAAGGACAGATTCTAGGAGAAGGATAAAAGCCACAGGTTAATATGACTTATCAGAAACAGAAGGCACATGGATACCGGGTGGCTTCATAGGGCCACCATACCTTATCTCCAGAATTGTTACGTGAGAAAATAAACAAACCCCTTTGTTCCACTATTGTAGTCTTGTTTCTGATATATGGAGCTGATATAACCCTAACTAATACAGCATCAGATATACTTGGGTTCAAATCATGACTCTAACACTTAATATTTGGGCAACGTTGGGCAAGTTATCCAAATTCTCTGCAATTTAATGGTTACGAAACATTTATAAACCATTATAAAACAAGGGTAACTGTGATGATTAAATATCAGAATATAGAACTCAGAAATAGACTTGTGTACATATGGATGGTTGACATATGGTAGAGGTTGCTTCAGAAATGAGTGAAGAAAGGACAGATTATTTAGTAGGTGATGTTGGGGAAATCAGCTCACTCTATAAGAGAAAAATAAAATTGGGTCCTTACTTCCTACAATATGAAAAAAGATTCTTAAATAGCTTAAAAACCTACCAGGAAAGATAAAAACTACAAAGCTAATAGAAGAAAAATGTAAGCTTATATCTTGGGCATATTGACATGAGCATGAATTTTAAAAACAAGAGCCTGCAATACAAATTTTAGGGGAAAATAATGGACTTAGCTACATTAAAGAATTAACATGTCTTTTGGCTGGGTGCGATGGCTTAAGCCTGTAATCCCAGCACTTTGGGATGCTGAGGTGAGGGGATTGCCTGAGCCCACAGGTTTGAGAGCAGCCTGGGCAACTTGGTGAGACCTCATCTCTACAACGACTCAAAAAAAAAAAATGAGCTAGGCATGGTAGTGCGCGTCTGTAGTTCTGGTTACTTGGAAGGCTGAGGCAGAAGGATCTCCTGAGTTCAGCAGTTTGACGCTGGGTGGCCATGAGCGTGCCACTGTACTCCAGCCTGGGCAATGGAGTAAGACTCCAATTCAAAATAAATAAATAAATAAATAATAGCATGTTTTTAAAACAAAGGATATCATAAACAAAATTAACAGATGGATGTATTAGAAATTTTCAGCTTAAAACCAATAGGGAATTAATATCTGAAGTCTAGATTCTAAGCCTACACTGTTCAGTATGGTTTCTACTAGCCATGTGTAATTATTGAGCAATTTATTATAGGTGACCCAGTCCAAATTGAGATGTACTGTAAGTATAAAATACATAACCAGATTTAAAAATCTTAGCATGTACAAAGGAGTGTAATGTATCTTAATAATTTTTGTATTGATTACATGCTGAAATGATAATATTTTAGATATGTTAAATAAAATACATTGTTAAAATGAATTTTACCTTTTTCTTTTTACTTTTTAAATGTGGCTACTAGAAAATTTTAAGTTACATATGTGGCTCACATTATATTTCTATTGGACAGCACTGTTTTAGATTATACAAGAAACTCCTTTGTCTGCGGAATAAGAGTAGAAATCCAATTGGAAAATGGACAAAACATATGAACCTGCAATTCACAGAAGGGGAAACCACAATAGGTAATAAGTATATTAAAAAATATGCAACCTCAATTGAGCATGGGGTTCACACAGGTAATCCCTATGTTTTGGGAAGCTGAGGCAGGAGAATCACTTGAAACCAGGTGTTTGAGACCAGCCTGGACAACATAGTGAGGCCCCATCATTACAAAAATTAAAAATATTTTATTAAAATTACATTCAACCTCACTAATAGCTAGAAAAATACAAATAAATACAATGATGAAGATTGACTTGACATCCATCAAATTAGCAAAAATGGTAACAAGCATGTGAAAAAAAGAGGATCTTGATGCATTGCTGGTGGGAGTATAGATATTGACTGGCACAGTCATTTTGAGTAACTCGAATTGTACTAATGAAACCACATTCGTGTATATGCAAGACAGATATTCAGTAGGTGCATACCAGTATTGCAGACCAACAATGCCTACTTCGAGCAGTCAGTGCCACACTTTGATGGTTATTAAATTTTGAATATCACACACACTTATGCCCTAGGAACCAGCTATCCCACTTCTGAGTATGTACCCAGACAAGCCATGTCACATATATATCTGTAAGGTAATCAGAGAATTAAAAATAATTACAACAATGAAGTTGACTTGAAATCCATCAAATGTGCACACAATTAACCCAGAATAGTTTGTAGAACCAGAATGTGAAGCCATTTAGGTGTCTACCACTGAGTGACTATTAGGTAAAGCCTGGTCTATACATTCAATGAACTGTTATATAAAATTCAGAACTAATGATCCAGAATTACATGTAGCAATGGACAGATCACAAGAAGAAAGTGTTGAGGAAAAAAGCTGGAGCAGAATGAGATTTGTGGTATATTTCCATTTATGTGAATTAAAAAAGCAATACTATAAAATTTTCAAATTTCCACACATATTAAAACAAACAAATAGAAAGTAAATTAGATGGACTTATTTAAATATAATCAATTTGGGTGCTTACAGTGGGGAAGAAAAACAGAAGTGAAAATGGAGAATGAAAGCAAAAAGAAAAAATAATAAAATAAAATTAAATAAAAGGGGGGCTCTTTTACTCAGATTGCTATATTTAGCAAATAAAAATATAGGACACCCAGTGAAATTTGAATTTCAGATAAAGGACAGATAATATTTTAGTATAAGCATATCATCAAACTCAGATATACTCATCATGCTTAGTATAAACATGTCATCATACTCAGACATATAAATATTATTTCTTTAGTATAAGTATGTCATCACACTCAGACATAATCAGCATGTTATCATACTCAACCTATAATGTTGACAGTGGTTGAATAAATAACTAAATTCAAGTTTAACTGGGCCTCCTCGATTTTATCTGGCAACCCTAAACACATGCCATTGGCAAGTTCTCTCCTTGACCCGGTTAAATTGATCAGGTGATCATAAAAGTGATGCTCATCAGTTCTTGGTAGCTTGTCCCAGAGGTAGCCCTGGATGGACCCTGGCACTACCCATACCATTCCGACTAAGTCACCGGATATAAACAGGCTATCTTTTCAGCAGAAAGGCGGTATGGATCAAGGGTCTCTTTGGCCATTTACAGCAACTGCCACACCCTGCCCTTCTTAAAGATCTGTTGTTAAGAACCCCTCTCCCCCTGAACATTCAACTTATCACTTTTCACTCTCATCATACAGGGAGAAAATGGGAGAAGCAGGGAGAGCCCAGAGAGTGGATGGCATTACAAGCATTACTGCCAATACAACTTTGGTTCAAATCCCAGCTCTGCCATTTATTTGCTGTCTGACCTTAAGCAATTTATCTCCTAAACCTCTGCATTTTCATCTGTAAAATGGAAGAAAAACATGGTATCTCATGAGTTGGTTGTGAGGATAATAATGAAAAATAATAAGTAATAAAAAGAAAACATGTATAGGACTGAAAAATATATATATATCATATACAGAAACAACCCTAGAAGGAAATCTAAAATATTGACAGTGGTTATATAAATACTAAATGAGAGAGCTCATGTCAAGTGCTCAGGGCATGATAATCACTCAAAAATATTAGCTATCCTTTCCTATTACTATTTCTTGGGGTGGGATCATAAATAATGGTTATTTTTTCTTTATACTTTTTGGTATTTTCCCCAAATTTTCTAAAGCGAAGGTATAATTATGTTTGAACCAACATACATGTATGGGGCACCTACCCCATGGAGTGTTTGTTGGCTGCTTGGCATAGATCCTGAACAGACGATGTTGTAGTGGGAAACCCAGGCAGAGATAGCAGAATGACATCCTTACTGTTGCTGTTCTTGCTCCTGCTCTTTGTGTTGTGCAGTCTGTACACTAGACACCAAACAGGAGATAAGCAACATAGCCCCCATAAAGTTGGCACCTTGCTTTAGGCTTTCAGATAATTCCTCACCATCGCATGCCCCTTTCTTTCTTCCCTCTTTACTACTCTTCTCTCACAGAGTACTAGAAAGCAGCATAAAAACCATCTAGCACACCCCCCCAACCTTACAGTGAAAAACTAACATGTGGCTTCTCTCCCCTTGCAGTCCCGTTTCCATTTCTCCCTTTCCTTTCCTCTCTTGTTCTTTCCCTGACATCTTGCTTCCACCCTTCTCCTTTTCTCCTGGCTGTACACACTCATGATGAGCTTGTGGTGTGGGAGAAATTTCTGAGTAGTGTTTTTTGCTTGCTGGTTTGCTGTGTGCTCTGTGCCCTCCAACTGCAGGGAGCCATGCTGAACCCACTGCATGGAGATGTTTATACCACCTCTCCATCATTGTCTTGCTCTTCAAGAGACAGAACTGAATGGTGTAAAATACTCTGGACCAAATGCTAAGAGCCCCTAACTTTAAGTCCCTAAATAGCAAAAATACCAGCTTCAGTGTATTCTGGGCTTACTGCAGGTTCTGTGCTGAACCCTTTGATATCTTTTCTTGTTGAGGCCCTAGACACTCCAGAAACATGTTTGAAGAAAGACAGCTTCACGAAGTAGTTTACTCTAAAGTCCATGGGACTGCTAGCAGGGCCAATCACTTGAATCCAGTAGTTTTAAAAATTATTCAGGTACAAAAGTACCTTCAACCACTGGGTTCTTTGTGGAGTATCATAAAACTTTATATACTCTCTCCCCAAAGAACAAATTAATGCAATGTTCAACTCTGTTTAAAAAACAAAGAAGTTGGGCTAAACATGGCTTTCTTTGCCCTTTCTCTCTAATTCTGAGCTTCTACTTGTTCAGTCATTTTTGAACACTCATTAGACAGTAAAAAACACTGTACTTATTTGCGGCCTTTTATGAGTCAGACTCTCAGCAGACAAATGGTAGAACATTCTAAAAGACTAGAGAAAAACATCTTTATGTGTGAGAAACTTAAAACTGACAAACATTGAGTATCCTTTCAGGGAGTGTGTACATTTGGAAAGAGTTTTCCTTTCTTTTCTAACACTGGAATTTTAGTTTCAAAGTGGAATTTCAGCCAGTGTGACGCATCAAGAGAAGAGGTCTGTTTGGAGGGTAGGGGTACCCTCCCAAAGTCAATCAAATCATGCAATTGGGCAGTGCTTTTGTTGTACTGGCAGAGGTCTTTCCAAAGGGTGGGCCTCAGTGCCAAGATGCTCTCCATGCTTCATCTTGAGATACATGGGGATGGGGCACACAGAGATCCCCTTTGATGGGATTGTCCTTTGTGTGATTCTGCAGGTAAAAAAAGAGAATAACAGCACAAAGAACATGCTCTAGTGGCACTTGCCTCATTCATGGCCATCTGGGTGGTGAAACAGGTGTTTCCAGGTGTGTCCAGGTTGCCACATCAACAAGCACGTCAGTCTGCACATACCCAGTTGTTTCCAGAGAAACCCTCTCCTTTTCCTGGTGTCCTTTGCTCTGGGGGTCAGCTTCCTTGGCTGTGACTTTGATGAGCACCTCTATAGGTGGGAAGGGGAGACAGCAGAAGACGGCTGACTTCAAAGTGTTCAGGAAAGGTCTGCTGCTTCCTAACTAGGTGGCCATAGTAAGAGTCTTAACCTGCCCAGGCCTCAGTTTCCTAATCTGAAAGTGAGGATAATGATAGAATCTTCAGAGAGTTGTGGGAGGTTTAAATGAAATCACACATGAAAGTGCTTTAGCACACTAGTAAGTGCTCAATTAATAGTAGCTTGGATCATTATTTACACCCTGAAAATTCAGGATTTAAGATCACCCAAACCTTAGAGAGGTTTGTGAACCTGGCATGCACCTGTCTCCTACTGTCAGCTCCCTGGAGGCCCAAAGTCTACTTTGCATATTTCTGAGAATTGTCTTTCTTTGTAGGGTAAAGTCCCCCACTACAGGAGGGAATTCAGGGGGGTGGAACAGAATGGGTGTTGGATTCTGATCTCTGTAGATGAATGACTCACTTGCCTTGCCTTGGAACCTACCTTTGCAAAATGGGCATAATAAAGTATTTCCCCCTTTAGCGCCCCACCCTTGCCTCCCAATTTATGAGGCTGACGGGAACAGTGATTAGCCTATAAACTGTTCTGGTCTCCCTTGGAGAAAAATACCTGATGGAGGCTGTGAGGATGGTTACAGTTTACAGAACTGAAGATTTGTTTTCAAAGCAACCCTTCTCAATAGCTGCAATGACTGCTACATCTGGACTCAGGCAAGTGTAGGGTGGAAATAGCATGGACAACAATCTTGGAGGACCAACAGTCCTAGGGTTAATATTTGTACCTGAAATCTATGCAGAAAGAGAAATGATTCTCAGACCCTTGGCAACAGGAAACTTTGAAAAGTTTGTGATCAGAGACACAGGCTCTGAACTGGACAGAGTTTGAATTCTAGCTCAGCTCTTACTAGCTGTATGACCATGGACCAGTTTACTAATTTCTCTGAGCCTCAGTTTCCTCATATGTAAACTAGGAATAATGACAGTCCCTAACTCACAGGATTGTTTTCTGTGTCAAATGAGTAAAGAAAGAAAGAAAGAAAGAAAACCTTAAGCTTATAGAACAGAGTACCTGACACAGTAAAGGTTTGATAAGCATTTGCTTTTGTCTGTCTATATATCTGCTTATCTATCTATATCACTGTGATCTGGACTGAGCAGGGCAATGTAGAATCTGGGATTTAAAACAGATGTACCACTGGTTCCAACCTCTGGGCCTTTGCACATACTGTTCCTAAGTTTCTGTATCTAGTCATGGCTGAAAGATGAACATACATAAATAATTTGCATAAAATATAAAAACATCTTAATAATGTCAGAGTGCCAATAAGACAGTGAGGCATACTGGCTGAGATCTTGGAACAGACAGGATCTCAGAGAGGTAAGCCCAACACTCAGGGTCACTTAGAATCAGGAACATAGGCTGATATTGACTAGCCAGCTAAAATTCAAAGCTGTACTTTTGGCAGCCTCTCAGAGGATCTGAGAGGAAATTACAGTAGGATGTTGAAACCCATGAGGGGTAGGGATTCTCGTATGTCATTTTCATTTTTAGCATAGACCCAGAAAGGCTGTGCCCTAGAAGAAAAGGGTGAAATAGAAACAAATCGCTCTAGCTTGTACTGCAGCTGATCTTGGAGTCATTAGGTTTGCCTAGAAAACCTGTCTCTAAACCTCATTAAGACACAACCTAACCAGTAAGAATGGCCATCATTTTTTTCTTTTTGAGTTGGAATCTCACTCTGTCGCCCAGGCTAGAGTGCAGTGGCACACTCAAGGCCATCCCAGCATCGACTTGCTGGGCTCTGGTGATCCTTCTGCCTCAGCCTTCCAAGTAGCTGGAACTATAGGCATGCGCTATCACACCTGGCTAATTTTTAAAAAAATTATTGTAGAGATGAGGTCTCACCAAGTTGCCCAGGCTGGTCTCGAACCCGCGGGCTCAGGTAATCCACTTGCTTTGGTCTCCCAAAGTGTTGGGATTACAGGCTGAGCCACCGAGCCCTGCTGACCGTCATCAATTAATAAAACAAGAACCAACAGATGCTGGTGAGGATGCAGAGAAAAGGGAATGCTTCTACACTGTTGATGGGAATGCAAACTAGTTCAACCTCTATGGAAAAAAATGTGGCAATTCCTAAAAGAACTAGAAGCTGAACTTCCATACTATCCAGCAATCCTTCTGTGAAGTTCCAGAGGAACTTAAATCACTCCACGAAAAAGATACCTGCACACGCATATTTATTACAGCACTATTTACAATAGCAAAAACATGGACCCAACCATACTGCCCATCAAAACTGGACTAGACAAAAAAAAGTGGTACATATACACAATGGAATATTATGTAGTCATAAAGAAGGACACAATTATGGACTTCGCAGCAACTTGGATGGATTTAGTCACAGAAACAAAGGACTGAGTGCCATATGTTCTCACTCTTAAGCATACCCTGACCATTTCCCATAATACTGTAAGAAACTGGCAGTAGCTAGAAACTGCCAGGGGAGGAAGGGGGAACATATTAATGGGGGTACCTGATCTCAAACCAGGCAAAGTGGGGATCAATGGGAGGCTCCAACTTTACCTGTACAATTAACGACCACTTGTATACCTAATCCTGAATTTCACCCTACATCTTTAAAATAAAATAAATGAAGAAAAAAAAAAAAAGAAAATCTCAGTCATTTGAATTTGATTAAATCAGGTGCTTGACAGAAGCTAAAGAAAATCCTCTTTGGAAGAACATTACATCACCCTAGGCCTCAGATTATTTACAAATATATTTAAAAATACAATATCCAATAAGCAATGAAAGATAACTAGGCACATTAGCAGACAAGACAGTAGGAGCAACAGTCACTGAAACAACTGACAACAGAAACAGATCCACAGGGACTACTGTTATTAGAATTAACAGACACCAGTCCAAAACAACTACACTTGCTGTGTTGAAGGAGATACAAACTGAGTTGGAAGATTTTGTCAGGAAACAGGAAAGCGATAAGAAAAGTGTTAGCATATCTAAAAAAGAACCAAATAGAAATTATAGAACTGAAAAATATAAGAATCAAAACTAGTAATGCAATGGATGGTTTTAATGTTAGATTAGAAACAAATAAAGAAAGAATTAATAGCAGTGAACCACAAAACAGGTTAAAAGAAAAACCATTAAAATAAAATATGGGGAGTCGTAAAGGCAAGAAATGCAGGAGAGGTAAGTGACATGCAATGTCCAATTTAAGATTAATTAGAGTCTCAGAAGGAAAAAGTGAGTGGAGCACAGGTTATATTTGAAGATAATGACTAGAAAGTTTTCAGAGATGAAGACATATTTCTTCACGAACACAAGAAGCTTAATATTTCTTAGGCAGAAGACACTTGGATGCCTAATGGGGAAACTGCCCTGGTGGTTCCTTCTTCTTGGAACATTCTTCCACAGTGTCCATCCTAGCTAAGATCCTATCCACAAGTCACATCTTATTTTACATCGAATGTAAGCTAAAGTACTTGGCATCCCTTCTCCTCTCCCCAGTTCTGTGTTAGGTGACCCCACCTCATTGTTCCCATAACAGCTAGGCTTACTTGGAGTTTTTAGAAAACTCATCATACTTGAAATTGCCTCTGTATCTGGCTATCTCACACACCAGACTGTGAGCTCTATGAGAGCAAAGAATGTGTCTGTCTTGTGTTTCCTTAGCATCCCAGCATAAAGCCTGGCACACAGAAAGGTGCTCAAAAATGTTTGTGAAAGAACGAAAGTGATCTAAATTCTCTGAGCCTCAGCTTTCTGATCTACAAAATGGGGGCAATAATACCAATCTCATACATTCTCTATATAGCTGTGAGAATTAAATCAAATAAAACTTGTATACCAGACATTTATCAACACAGTAATGTTATATAGTTGAATTCCCTAGGCATCTGTTTTCTTATTTTTCCATTAGGGATAATAATACCAGTTGGGTCATTTTTTATTATGGGTTGAGACAAGCTATTAATTATGTCACAGTTGACAGTGATAGTCAAATGAACTGAAGGGAGATTCATTTGTTGAATTCCTATGATGTGTCATTTCCTGTGCTATGAGATTTATATTCATTACCTCATCTTCAAGTGGATGAAAACATGAAGCATATAGTTCTCTTCTTCACTTTTAGATGCCTGAGAACCAAATCTTGCAGAGATCTCATCATAGAAGAACTGCATTGAAGAAGAAGGAGGAGAAAGAGAAAAGATGTTTTATATCCTGGGGGAAGCTCTTGATTTTCAAGCTCTGCTCCAGGCTCTGGGTTCCAAGACAGAAAGATGACTTTGTTGAGTAGGGTTATTGTCTTAGGAAATTAAAAAAAATTCTGGATGATGCAAAAGTCTGCAAGGTCATAGGGACTCTTAGTGATTCTGGCCTAATGTTCCTCTTCCTATGGCCACTAATCTCTAATCTTCCCAGAAATAAATATCCCATTCAGTTAAAAACCACCCCCTACTAAAAAGATGAGAAGGAGCAGGGGTCATAATCTCATGAGGCTGATTTGAAAGGATTCAAAATCTTGGGCTCAGTTATATGTAGTACACCAGCAACCGCAGGTGCCCATTTTGAGTAGGCACTGCATGACACACTCATTTAATTTTCACAACATTTTAAGGTTGTATTTTTATTGTTGTACTAGATGCTAAAATTTCAGAAGCCTTCACATTTCAGAAACTTAACACAAAAGAAGTTTGTTTTTCTCTCACTTAGTCCACTGAGAGCGTTCCTGGTCAATGGGTAGTTTTCCTCCATATGGTGACTCAGGGATCCAGGCCTGGAAATGACACACATCACTTCTGTTCACATTCCAGTGTCAAAAATTGGTCCTGTGGGTGCATCTGGGGGCAAGAAAGTAAAAAATGGAATCCAGGGTTGGGTAGTTGCCTTTCAGCAAAAATTTTACACTATGGAAGAGGAAGCATGAGTTTGGGGTAGACAGTCATTTATTTTATATAACCGTCATCATCATCATCATCATTATCATCATCTTTCATCATTATCCATCATCATCTATCATCCCCATTTTTGGATGGGAAAACAGACTCCAATGCTTAAGTAACTTACCCAAGGTTCATAGCTAATAAGTGGTGGAGGCAGAATTTGAATCCAGGTACTCTGGCTGCAGATCTCATGTACTTGCCACTGTATCCTGTTAGCTCACAGTGATGAATAAGGTAACCCAACATACCCTCAAGGAAAAAGGCAATGTCAGACATGCCCACAAGAAATGCTTTCACAATAATTCAGAGTCAGAGCTCAAATGTCCCCCCCCTTTTTAAAAAGTTTTTTTATTTTAAAAATGTGGGGTACAATTCAGAGTTAGGTATACAAATATTCATTATGCAGGTACCCTTATTGATAAGGTGTGCCCCCTCTCCCCTGGCAGTTTCCCACTACTGCCAATCCTGCCCCCTCCAAATACCACCTTCTTGAAGAGGCTTTCCCCACTCCCCTTATCTCCCAGCCACCCTGCGCCCCAAAGCACTCTGTTTCATGTACCCTTTGTGTTTTCTTCATAGTGTTATCACCATCTGAAATCACGCACTGACACGTTTCCTTGCACATTGACTGTCTCCCTGATCATAATATAAACTCCCTGAAAGCAGGGACCTTGTCCATCTTGCTCACTTTGGTATTCCAGTGCCCATCGCAGAACCTGGCACAGAGTAAACCCTCAATAAATTTTTGTGAAATAAATCGTACGTATATCTACAAAGTGTTGCTGGAGCAGATACATTCATTTATTCACTCTCGCATTCTCTCACTCATATATTCAATGTAGTCATGTACTCATTCATTCAGTCATTCATAGGCTCTCAAATGCCAGGACCTGATTTGGGGATAGAGAGATGATAGTCCTTGGTCTAAGGATACTTGAGAAACTGTGGAAGGTTGCTATAGGAATTTATAAGTGGTGTTAGAACTGAAGGAAGTATTTAATTGTGAGGTGGGGAAAGGGTGTCATATTACTTCTTTTGACACTTTTACATTTTTACTTCATCTGTTCCCAAGTGCATTGTTTCCACCAGCTTTGTAAACTACAATTGTTCAGCAAGGAGACTAGCCTGGCTACCATTTTATGACTGCAAAACTATTGAACATCACAATCTAAAGAGTACAGAGCACACAATGGTATGAGGTGGGTTTCTGTCTCACAGGGGGCAAGGGCAGCTTCTAGGTGATGGTAGCATTCTTTAGTTTACTATTAAGTGTCTCAGCCACCCATGTGATGGCTAGTGTCCAATCTCACAGCTGTAAGCATGAGTGGAGAGTCTCTAAGGAGCAGTACTCAAAGTTCTTCCTAACAACCTGAGTCTGTACTCTTCAATTTGCTTTTTGGGCAAGCCAAGCCAATGAGTATGGCAGCTGTGTCAAATTCTGGTACCAACAAATATGTTTAGATAATGCCACAGGTGACATGCCTGGCATGGATCACAGTTAGGGTCGACTGCTGGAGAATGAAATATTTGACCTGTTCTCTTAAGAGGTTTCTCCAACCATAGCATTGTGAGTTCTGGTGGTGAGGGAAGCTCTGGAAACAGGCTCAGAGCAGAGAAACAAATGTTCCAAGGGTTGTTCACATCTCCGTTGGGATGCTTTTCTTATTACCATTGCCATAAAGTTTCAATTCTGAAATTTAGAGAAATACAAACATGCAAACAAAACCCAGTAAAAATCACATCTATTTGCAAGAACCTAGAGGTAATCAACTCACCATTTTGATGTCTACTCTTTCATTCTTTCTGTGCGTGTGTGGCTATTTGCAAAAATGGGAGCCTTACCTCTTTGCACACTTCTTTTTTCACCCAATAACACATTATATACATCATTCCATTTCATTTCACCTATCGTTGCCTACAGGCTATTTTGAATGGTTGCTGATTATTATAATATGGTGGCATCCTAGCTTATTTGAAAAATCCTCTAATGATGGAGATTAGGGAGGTTTACTACGTTCCCCATGATAATAAATGCCAGAATGGTTATTTTTGAGGCTAGGTATTGAGTCAAATGGTGTACACCTTTTAAAAGCATGACATTTTTCACCAGCAAAATGGAGAGATTCTAGCAGCTCTAACTGTGTAAATTAAAATAGAAGCAATTTAAAGGGTGCATGGGATATAATATTGCGATTAGCTGTAAATGCAGAAATTAAATGCTCATTTATTTGAATATATCTACTGTCATTTTCTTTTTTTTTTTTTTTTTTTTTGAGTTGGAGTCTCACTCTGTCGCCCAGACTGGAGTGCAGTGGCCGCTCCCGGCCACCGCAGCCTCGACCTGCTGGGCTCCGGCGATCCTTCCGCCAAGGCATGCACTACCACGCCCGGCTGATTTTTTGATTTATTGTAGAGATGAGGTCTCGCTGCCCAGGCGGGTCTTGAACCCGCGGGCTCAGGCAATCCACTTACCTCAGCCTCCCAAAGGCGCGGGATTACAGGCTGAGCCACCGAGCCCGGCTCTACTGTCATTTTCACCCCAATTCTTTCTTCTTCTAAATGAAAATAACACAGAGATTCCCCTGGGAAGTAGCAGATGGTGGAAACATCAGATTTCTCCTTTCAGGATGCTTGTGAGTTTAGGTCTTTACATCCAAAAATTTCACAGGGAACTCTTAAGTGGGCTGGAAAACCTTCCATTTTATTTGAGAGATCCTGTCTGGGTTTCTCCTGAACTTTGCTATACACATCCTTTTATTCCTTCCATTTTCTCCAGGAAGATAAATGGACACGGAACCAAAGGCAGCTTCCTGGGCTGCCAGCAGATGTGTCTTCTTCACAGGACAGTCATGTTCTTGGGGAGGGTTGAGAACAATGTTTCCAGCTACTATAAGGGTGAGTGGCTTGCAGCAGCAGGCATATAAAATGCAGTGTTTTCATGACTGTGAGGAGTTTGTTCTCTCTCAACAACCACATCTACCTTCGATAGTCAAAGGCAGTTCCCTGCTGACCCAGTCTGCTGAGAAGACTGCTCCCACTTAGAGGATACACACTATATCCCAAGCAGTTCACATCCAGCAACTTGCAATGTAGCATTAGTATCTCTGTCATGCTGATGAAGGGGTGGAAACTGAATGAAGGTGAAATAACTTGCCAACGATCACACACCGAGGTAGTGGAAGAGCTGGGATTCTAATTCAGCTCCGTCTGATCCCACAGTCCTTAGTCTCTTGATACTATGCCTCATTGTTATTGTGGTTTACCATCTCTCCTGTAACTTTAAACTCCTCAAGAGAAGGTAGATTTTTCACTTCTAACGGAATTGTTATTTAAGTTGTCTATATTTTAAGTCTCTAGCAATACCAAGCATATATTTTAATGATCCCAAAAACTTGGTTTATAAATATAACGGAAGAATCCTGAGAACATATAAATGCCTTTATCTGAAAATGTGGGCTTTTGGTTGCCATGGTGAAAGGAACCCGCTCATCTTTCAGGTACGGGCTCTGGGTCCTCTGGAAGTTTTTTCTGGTGCTCCAGCCCTCCTCTGCTTTTCTGGACCAGAAGCCCCAGCACCCTAAGTCTGTTACTGGACAGTGGCATCATAATGAAAATGTTCAGCTTTAATGTCTGCCTCTCTCAGACACAAGTCTTCTCATCATCAGTGTTGTCTGCCTTGAGAACTCAACCAGTGAGTCTGAACTCTTCTAGCACAGTAGTTTTCAGCTTTTCATTTCCTGCATTTGTCCATTCCAGTCAACTCCCATCTGGGGGCCTCTTGGGTACCACAGTTATCTAAGACAGAGTCCCCACCACGGAAAGGATTTGTCTAGTGGGGAGAGGCAGACAGCAAATCTGTATATTTAATGGCAAAAAGTTAAAAAGAGTGAGCAAAAGTTACATGTGTCAGCATGAATACATTTCAAAAAATATTTAATGTTTAGCAAACAATAAAAGTCAAGAAGATACATCTACCTTGATCTCATTTATATAAAGTTAAAAGTACTAAAAAATGCTGCATATTACTTGCAAGTACAAACCTTTGTATGATAAACACCGAATTTATGGGAGTGATTACTTCAAAGAGATAGGGAGGAAACTCTTGTTGGGCAGGCAGAGGTACATAGGAACCTTCAATTGTATAGATGACACATTTCTCAAGGGAGGAGTGGTAGGCATACTAGTATACAGGGCATTATTCTCTATACATGCTTTTAATTGCTAATATTTTGCTTAAAAGGCAGGTTTTAAAGATACACACACATATAGTACTATCTTCGTTTTATATTTAAAAATAGGGTTATGTCTTCATAGAGAAAAGATGGGATGAAATAGGTTAGACTACATTGAATTGTCATTTTTGTAGATTAAAAATAGTCAAATATCAGCAATTTCATGTGATTCAAACCTTATATACCAAAATGGACATCAACATTAGCTCTGAGAGTGAGATCTATTGGTGATCTTGTTTTCTTTTTTATTCCTTAATGCCTTTTTAGGTTTTCTTTTCTTTTTTTTTTGAGTCAGAGTCTCACTCTGTCGCCCAGGTTGGAGTGCAGTGGCACACTCATGCCCACTGCAGCCTCGACCTACTGGGCTCAGGCGATCCTTCTGTCTCAGCCTTTCAAGAACTACAGGCATGTGCTATCATGCCGGGGTAATTTTTGGATTTATTGTAGAGACGAAGTCTCACCAAGTTACCCAGACTTGCCTTGAACACTTGGGCTTAGACAATCCTCTCGCCTTGGTCTCTCAAAGTGTTGGGATTACAGGCTTGAGTCACCGCACCCGGCTCTTTTTAGGTTTTCTATCGTGAACACACTATATGTTCCATATCAGAAAACTCTCCATGTGTATTGTTTGAGAGAAAAGAAAGAAAGTTGGATCCACCTTGTGGATGGGGCTGGATGCCGGGCAGTGTAGATGTTGGGGTGGTGCAGCTGTGTTTGTGTTTCTGCCCTGCTACTAACCAGCTAATATGATCCAACTTACCTTCTTGGGGCCTCAGTTTCCCTATCTATAGTTAGACTACAGTCATTTCCAATGTCGTTTTTTACTCTTTGAGCCTGCAATTCCTTTAGACTTGCTGGAAAGTCAAGTTGACAGCGATTGATTTCCAAATCACAAAATATGTATGTGTTTCTACTGCCCCCTTGTGTGCCCTACAGAACAGGCTTCGCTCTCTTCACCTACTGGGTTAGTTTACTTGTGCCACAGGGTGGGTCCTGGCATAGAGGCTGATGCTGCAGTCATAGGTAGTAGTAAATTTACACAGGATGACTATTACTGCAAATACTATGGGCAACTAGGATCTTTGGCACAGATACACCAAACAAATAAATTGCCATGGAGCTGTAAAGATAAATCCTAAAGCTCAAGGGTTAGCAAGTTCATTGAACAAATATGAGGGATGGAAGTCCTCCACTCCCACTCCATGGTCATTTTTTCTATTAAGGGCCACTGATGAAATGAAGAACTCAAGTGAGGGTCACAACAAACAAAAAATGATGTCTTATTCTCCTTGAGAGCAACATAAGATGTTCTATTTCTGTAGGTTTCTACAAACTTGTAATTGCTAGAAAAAGTAATGACGGAGGAAATTAAACTCTTCATTTTATATGAGTAAATATTTTAGCATATGTAACATATTTTGGTTTTATAGTTATTTAAGGGAAAGTGGAGGGAATGGGCAGTGGTGAGGGGAAAAAAGAGAGAGCAAGAGAAAGAGAAGTTAAGGGAAAGAGGAGGAAGGAAACTAACACTTATGGTACCAGCTACTTTGATAGTGTTGTGATATCAATACCTCAGAGCAACTCGGAGAAGAAGCCTTGACTGTTCTCATTTTCCAGACGAGGAAACTGGAGCTCGGAAAATTCATGGAAAATACTGCTGCTCACACAGCTTGAAAGTGGCAGAAATGGGAATGGAACTCAATTCCGTCTAAACACTACAAAACTGTTTTGCTTTTTGTTTTTGGTCTACCATAAGCTCATAGGTGAGACAAAAGGAACACTGGAAATCCAGAGAAATAGGACAAAATCAGAGAGGGAAAGTGGGGCAGAAGAGGGCACACAGAGGATGACCAACGGCCACCAAGAGCAGGAACCACAAATAGAAAGAGACAAAGGAGTCACAAAACTTCATGTGTGTATGCACATATGTAAACAAACATGCCCCAAACAACACAAAAGCAGAAGCCAAAACACAGAGTGCCAGAGAGAAAAAGAGAATTCGTTGAATACCAATCTTCCCGGTGGCCTACTAGCAGGCTGTCTCAGAAGATAAACAAACCATGTTGCATTTTCACAATATTAGGAACAAATGATGAAATTAAAGACCTGGTCTTGGTAGCAGGGACTTCTCATCCTGAACTCATCCTTCTCAGAGGCAGTGTTAGTCAATCACCTGCACAGAGCACCCCTCCTGGGCCAAGTCCACTTGTGGAGTGGGGCTAGGTGGGAAGGTAAAGGGATACTCTTTGTCCTAACTGATTATTTGACGTCCCTTATGCTCATCAAATAGAGCGAAACATTTTGAACTCAAATTCTGGTAATCCTTAATTAACAGTTTGGACTTGGCTGAGTTGATATTTAATTTTGCTTAGAGAGCTCTGTCCTCACAAGAAGAGCAAATTAACAAGGCAGTCAAGATTGACCAGAGGATGATATGGTGAGAGATGCAAGAGAACAAGATACCAAGAACTCTTAAAGATGTCGGAAATACCTGTTTCTAGAGGAAAGCAATACGTTTATTACAAATTTGTGTTAGCTGACAATGCAGGTCCTCAAAGAACTTTGTAGGGCTTCAATCTGAAGGCAGTAATAGATTTTGTTAGTCTAGTAAAAATAATTTTATTAATTTTAATTATACACATAATACATGAGCACATTGCTCTCATTAAAAAAAACATGAAATAAGGTAAGGTGCTTTTCACTCTTTCCTCTCTCCTTACTCTTATCAATTTTCTATGTATTTTCCAGATCATTTTCTACATAGTTAAGTATGCTTATAGTTCTTCCATATTGTCTTGTGATGTGTTTCACATAAAGGCTACACAGAAGGCATTATCCGGCCCCATGCTTTTTCATTCAACCACATGCCGAGAGCTATCCATGTGAGTCCATCTAGACTGACCTCATTTTCCTGCCACCTCCTTCATTTAAGCTGGCATGTAGTATTTAATAAATGACTATCCCATAACTTAAGAAGCCATTTTGGCACTGACGGATATTTAGGTTGTTTTTAGTTATTTGCTTTCACATACCATCATACCTTAAATATTCCTGGACATACCTCCTAGTACATGTGCACATGATTTGCATTAGGATAAATAATAAGATGTAGTATCTCTAGTTTTAGGCCAGATAATGAGCTATAGGCACTAAACATTTACAGTGTTACCAGATACAGCTCAATTTGCCCTCTATGGTGGCTAGACTAATCTATTTCCCAACAGCAGTGTGTGAGAGTTCCCATTTCCCCACACCCTTGATGGTATGTTCTCGAAAGTCCTAAACCAGCATTTATTCACTAAAATTCTGTTTGTCACACTTTTTATTAATTTGCAATAAATGCCACCCAGTGAGGTTTGATGATTCTTTTAATGAACTCTGGTGAAGCTGGCAGAGACTTCATTTTACTTACAAGTACTAGTCTCCTTCCCTTTGGCCTTTAGATATAATTTATAAGCAGTACTGATTTGCACTTAAAGAGAAACACTGTCTAACTCAGGCCCCTGCAAAGACAAGAGAAATGAACTCATTCAAAATTCTGTGCATGAGCTAAAGGTTTATGCAAGGAAAGGTTTTTACAGGAAGGGCAAGTGTGCACTTTCACATGTTTCATGGAAAGGAAATATTTTTTCGCTGGTGTCTGCAGTTTGGAATGTCATTCTTTAAGTTTCAGTTTAGTATTCAGCTCTTCTGGGAAAGTCGTTTTGCATTTTTCATTCCACTTTTTTCACCCATGACACTCTGTAGTTCCTTCTTGATAGTATTTGACATGCAGTATTGTAACTACAGTATCCTTGCCTACATGCCCCACTGGACTCTGGGATCCTTGGGAGCAATCATTATGTCTCTTTGGTTGGGTAATATACCTGGCACCCAGCATAGGAGATGAGAGTTATTTCCCTATTGATAATAAGTAAGAGATGCTGGTTGAAACTGATGACGTGGAGGCTACTGCCAAAGGGGAATTTGTAGGAAGAGTGAGAAAAGAAGACTATTAAAGGCAGAAACAGTAGGAGCATTCCTAGGGATGGTGAAAGAGATTGGTTGGAGGGTCAGAAGGAGGATACAACAGTGGCATTACTGTGGGAAAAGACAGAGGTAAGAAAGAGGAGACAAAATGAGAGAGAAGAGGGGATTGCTGATGGAGTTAGGTCCCAGCGCAAGTGGGTATGGATTAGGATGACCAACTATCCTGGTTTCCCTGGGACTGTCTCAGTTTTAAAACTGAAGCCCTGCATTCCAAAAAAACCCCGTTAGTCCAGGTCATTTTAGGAGGAATCAGGATTTCTAGAGGAGCCAGTGGTCTTGGACAGAAGGGCTACATCTCCCTTGAGTGATGAGGAAAGGTGGAGAGGAAGGGCAGTAATAAATAAACAAGCATATGGGCTTTGGAACCAGAGCACAGTTATGCCTCTTAGTTGTATGATCTTGAAATTACTTAATCTCTCAGATTCAGTTTCCTGTCATTTTTGAATAATTAAACAAGAATGAGCCATGTGAAAATGCCTATCTCAACTGTAGGCTCCCAACAAGAGTTTACATCTTTTTTATTT
Organism: Cephalopachus bancanus; assembly: GCA_027257055.1. NCBI lineage: Eukaryota > Metazoa > Chordata > Mammalia > Primates > Tarsiidae > Cephalopachus > Cephalopachus bancanus. The sequence continues at coordinate 1,468,219 of JAPVLO010000294.1, read as the reverse complement.
CCTTTCTTTCCTAACTTTTGCCGTCGCTATTGTTTTTTACTCTTCTATCATCCTCCATTTCTCTCCTTGGCAACCCCCTCTGCCCCCGTTTTGTTCTCTCTGGACCCACCTGTTTCTCTCATTGAGTACCACCACCGCTAGAGGGGGGTAATAGAATAAACAAAGATGGGTGCCCCTCTAGCTCACCCAGGTGCGCTCTCTATGACACCCGCCCGCCGAGCCCCGCTGGGGAGACTGGGGTCCTGTCACGTGACGGGGGCGCCCGGCGCCCACGCAGGCGCGGTGGCCGCGCTGCCGTCGCCGGGCTCCGTCGCCTGCTCCGCTTCGCCTTCTGGCCCCCGAGGCGGCCGCCCGGTGGTCCCGCGGCCTCCCCCACCCTGCCGCTGCGGACGTGGGCCGAGGCCATGTCCCGAAAGCAGGCAGCGAAGAGCCGGCCGGGCAGCGGCAGCCGGAAAGCCGAGGCCGAGCGCAAGCGGGACGAGCGGGCGGCGCGCCGGGCCCTGGCCAAAGAGCGGCGGAATCGGCCGGAGCCCGGCGGCGGCAGCGGCTGCGAGGAGGAGTTCGTGAGCTTCGCCAACCAGCTGCAGGCCCTGGGGCTGAAGTTGCGGGAGGTGCCGGGGGACGGGTGAGGCGGGCCGGGAGCGCGGGAGGCGGCGCCGGGGGACACGCCGGGCTCGGCCTGGTGACCGCTCGCTCCCGTCCATCTATCTCCTCGGGCGGCCGGAGCGCCCCCTGCCAGCCGGCGCTGCTTCCAGTGCAGGGCCCGGCGGCGAGCGAGGCCCCCACCCCGGGACGCTCGCGGTGATCCTAGGGGACCCTCGTCGGGCAGGCGCCGCGAGCGAAATAGACAGCGGGTCCTGAGAGAGCGGGTCCGCTGGCCGGGTGGCCGGGAAGGGTTCTTGGAAAGGTGACATCTAAGCGGAGTTCTGGAGGAATGAGGTGGAGCCGGTCTTCCCAAAAGCTGTCAGGGTGACGATAAGACAAATAAAAGGGGGCGTGAGCCCGCTTGGTAGAGTTTTTCGCCTCCTCGGAGTCCTCAGTGTTGGGTAGAGGCCCCTTTGCCCCTGGGAAGTTATATCTGCGAGGGCCTCTTGTTTCTCTAATTGCTGCTTCCATGGGCCTCAGTTTCTCCTCTGTAGACAAAGGTGCTTACCCAAACCTGCTTGGGACTTAGATTGGAATCCAGGCCCAGCTTTTCTAGGAAACACGGAGGGAGAGCATGGGGGAAGGGAAGGAAAAGTAGCTTCAGGTAAGGGGTATGGATGCAGGAGCATGGATGGAAGGTGGAAACGAGCAGGGGAGAGGGGAGAACAGTTAGCATCCCCATTGCGGGGCAGGTAAAAGTGTGTCTGGCAGAGGGAAGAATAAGATGAAACTAAAGACCGCATGGAATCGCCTTAGATGTTAACCGTAGAAGAAGGTGTTTTCTTGATTTCACATTATATTGCAGCTTGTTGATCAAGACTGTTTATGAACTGGCCCTAAATGACCTTTTCCACCTTTCCTATATACACTTAGTGCTTCAGGCAAATTGGATTTCTCTCTGTTCACAAACAATTGGCCAGACTCCCGTGTTGGTATTTAGCTCAGGATGCAATTAGAGCTTGATTGCATTTATTTTCCATGACCTAGCATGGTGCTTGGTATGTAGAAGACACTCAGTACATTTTTGCTGAATGAAGGATAAAAATATAGAGGAAAGGCCGGGCTCGGTGGCTCTCAGCACTTTGGGAGGCCGAGGCAAGTGGATTGCCTGAGCCCGCAGGTTCAAGACCAGCCAGGGCAACTTGGCGAGACCTCGTCTCTACAATAAAATTTTTTTTTTTTTTTTGAGTTGGAGTCTCACTCAGACGCCCAGACTGGAGTGTAGTGGCTGCTCCCGGCCACCCCGCCCGGCTGATTTTTTGATTTATTGTAGAGATGAGGTCTTGCTGCCCAGGCGGGTCTCGAACTTGCGGGCTCAGGCAATCCACTCACCTCAGCCTCCCAAAGGCGCGGGATTACAGGCTGAGCCACTGAGCCCGGCTGCTACAATAAATTAAAAAAAAAATAGCCGGGAGTGGTAGCGCACATCTGTAGTTCCAGCTACTCGGAAGGCTGCGGCGGAAGGATCGCCAGAGCCCAGCAGGTCGATGCTGGAGTGGCCATGAGCGTGCTGTGCTACTGCACTCCAGCCTGGGTGAAGGGGTGAGACTCCAACTCAAAAAAAAAAAAAATAGAGGAATGCCAGCTAGCCCAAGCTATAGCAACCAAAATACCAATTGAGTACTTTACAGTGGAATTGGGGTAGGGTGTGGGATTCTTGTACAAATAAATGATTGGTTTGCTTGTGTCTACTCTACTGGGTGTGGTATTTTCAATGTCAGGGTGCCCAGGAAAATGAAATACTCTACAAAAGGTTATTTATGAGCAGGAATCAGAGCACAGGGAGTTGTAAAATCTTGAGGTGTTGGGGGGTGGGTGCAGTGGCTTATGTCTGTAATTCCAGTAGTTTGGGGGCAGAGGCTAGAGGATTGTCTGAGCCCGTGGGTTTGAGACCAGTCTGGGCAACTTGGTGACACCTTGTTGCTACAATAAATCAAAAAACTTAGCTGGGTGTGTGGAGCACTCCTGTAGTTCCAGCTGCTTGGAAGGCTGAGCTGGAAGGATTGCCCTAGTCCAGCAGATCCAGGCTGTGGTCGCTATGAGCAGCGTGCCACTGCACTCACTGTCACTGGGTGATAGAGTGAGACTCCAACTTAAAAAAAGAAAAAAAGCTGGAGGGGGCTTTCATAAGGTTATGGGAAATGTTGGGGGTACTCTGTTCCCTCCAAGACTACTTCTCTAGTTAATTCACACATCACTTGAGTAAGGTGCTAGGAATATGTTGATGACTAAAATGCTTAAGAAGTTCATAGCCTAGTAAGGGAGAAACCTGTAACAGCGGGTCTCACACTTTGGTTTTAGGACCCCTTTGCATTCTTAAAAATTACTGAGGAACCCCCAAAACTTGTGTTTTTATGAGTTATAGCTATCAGTGTTTATTATATTAGAAAGTAGAACAATTTTTAAAACAAGAATACACAAACACACATTCCATTAACTGTCAGTCAGACCTGGGCACAGTGGCTCATGCCTATAATCCCAGCACTTTGGGAGGCCAAGGTGGGAGGACTACTTGAGCCCAGGAGTTTGAGACCGGCCTGGGAAACTTAGACCTTGTCTCTGCAAAAAATCAAAAAGTTAACTGGGTGTGATGGTGCATGCCTGGAATCTTAACTACTCAGGAGACTGAGATGGGAGGATCACTAGAGTCCAGGAAGTCGAGGCTTCAGTGAGCAGGGGGTCACACTACTGCATTCCATCCTGGGCAACAGAGTGAGACCCTGTCTCAAAAAACAAACAAAAACAAGCAGAGTGGTAATCCCATACATCATGCAGCATCTGGAAAACTCCACTGTATACTTGTGAGAGAATAAGAATGAAAAAAGTAAATAACATCTAGTTTTGAACTCATGGATAGACTGAAAGGGTCTCAGAGACATCCCTGGGTCACACTTTGAGAACAGATGATATAAACAATAGCAGTGACTGATTATAGTGGTACTATTGAGAAAGAAGAGGCTTCCACTCCCTGAAATGGTCTAGGAGGGCTTCTCATTCATTCAGCAATTTCAACTGTGCTAAATGCCTCTCAGAGGGTGTCATACTCTGATTAGCTTGTAAAGGACCAATAGAATGCCAAGAGAAATTCCAATCTGAGGAGTAATGTATACAAAAGCACAGGAACACTTATTTTGGGGAGATCTTCAAGTTGTTTAGGATGACAAGAGTGTATGGTATAAAGTAAGGGGCACTGAGGCAGCAGAGACCAGCTTGACTGGGATACTCATGTCTCTTTCCTGAGGTCCCTATTCTTTGAACAGTGTTAGATACAACTATAGTTATATTTCCTCTTGTGTGAGCTTCACACGAGTACTATAAGATGGATGGTTCTTCATATTGTGGCGCTTTTGAATATGGTGATGACAGGCATTATCCCTCCTGGTGATGGTGTTTCCTGTGTATGCAATGGGTTGGCTGGCATTAACAGGTTCTTTTATTACTATTTGTTAATGACTCTCAGAGTGAAATAGGAAGTTATGGTACTGTAAAAAACAGTTGACAGTCTCCACTGTTCCCTCTTTTCATTGTGGTCTGATTACAATATTGCGTAGCCTGATAATTGTATCTAGCTATAGTTATGTTCATTGTTGGCAATATGGTACTTGTAGCATTCTGGAACCTGGGGCTTGGGGATGAATTAGCTGCTGTCCCATAATTTAACTTTCTTGTGAGTTGAGTTAGCTTAGCATAAATAAGCCAGAGATTGATTTCATAATGCAGAATGGACCACCTTCATAGCTGGTATGTTGTGTGGAGAATGGACTCACATAAATTTGACTCATTTTTCAAAACAATAAAGAAATAGTTTAACCTTGATCTTGTCTTTAAAAACATGATTGGCTATAGTGTGAAAAGAACCTACTACTGGATTAGGCAGTACCATGTTAGTATGTAGTCCTAAATTACAGTACTCATTAGTAGTGTTCTAAATTAAAATAATTGAAGAATCACTGATTTTAGCTACTTATCTCTGTAACAAGCAAGTTAAATTTTTATTTTGTTTTTAATGTTGTAGGATCTTCGTAGTGGAAAGGTATTCACAAATCATCATGTCTGAGTAGCCATTAGTGTCTGCATTACTTGTATAGCAGCCTTGTCTTTTGTACCTAGCTTAGTGGTTTTTCAACACTGGTGCCACACTAGAATCACCTGGTGAGGGAGCTTTGAAAAAATGCAGGGCCTGAGCTCTCCCCCAGATCAGCTACATAAATATCTTAGTGGGGCCTGGCTATTGTTAGAGTTTTTAAAGTGTCACAGATGATTCTTATATGCAGCCATAATTGAGAACCACTGATTTAGAGTCAGGATTCTAGACTAGTGTTTCTCAAACTTTAGCATGCAACATAATCTCTTGGGGTGCTAGTAAAACACTTGGAAGGACTGGATTGCTGGGTCCCAACCCCAGAGAGTCTGATTCAGTAGGTCTGGAGTGGGGCCCCAGAATTTCATTTCTAACAAATTCCCAGGGGATACTGATGTTTCTATTCGGGGAACACACTTTGAGAATCAGTCATGTAGGACAGTACTGTCCAGTAGAAATAGAATGTGAGCCAGTATGCCATTTATAATTTTTCCAGTAGCCACATAAAAAAGAAACAGGTGAAAATAATTTTGATATATTTTATTTAAGCCACTATATCTAAGATATCATTTCAGTATGTACAAATTATTCAACATAAAAATTATCAGTGATCTTTTCATTTTTCTCATATGAACTCTTCAGAATCTAGTATGTTACACTTAAAACTCACCCCACTTTGTGTCAACCCTATTTCAAGTGCTTGCTGGTCACATATGGCTCATGGCTACTGTACTGGACAGCAGAGATCTAGACAGTTGCTGAGAATTGCTGGTGATAGAAATTTGCAAAATCCTGAGTCTATAGCATCTATCTGTATAGAGCTAAGAGAATTTCCTTTTATTGACCAAAGTCTGTGTCTTTATAGCTTCCATACTTTAGTTTTAGTGTACAAGTATGATTTTCATTTTCCAGGACAGTTGGAGGAAGCTATTATGTCCCCCCAGCCTTCTTGAGACTAAACATCTTGCTTATATTGTTCATGTTAGTCATGTGTAGTTTAAAGCCACATCATCTTATCTGAACTTGTTTCTCTTAGAATGTAGTAAACACAGCACCCTAGCTGTGGTCTGACCTCAAAGAAGAGAACAAAACCTTCCCTTTCTTTTTCTGTATGACTACTCTTATTGCTGCCTAAGTTCCCATTGTTTTTTTGTTTGTTTGTTTGTTTGTTTGTTTTTTGGTGCCTGTATTGCAGTATTGTCTAATACTAAATTATTGAGCATCCAACATTTTTACGTGCTGCTTATGGAATTGTTCTTACATACATCCCTATAGCACAGTAGTTCTCAAGCAGGAATGATTTTGCCCTCCCAGGGGACATTTGGCAATGTGTGGAGATGTTTTTGGTTTTTGAAACTGGAGAGAGAGGTGGTGGTGTACTACTGGCAGCTAGTGGGCATCATCCTACAGTGCATTGTAAAGCCTCCCACAACAAAGAACCATCCTCGGATGCCAATAGTGCGGAGGCTGTGAAGCCTTGCTGTAGTGCTATGGGTAAGAGTGTGAATGCAGGAAGCGCTTGGATCTCCTAGAGATCCTTTGGGCAGTGATGCTTTGTTCTCAGAGGTCTTGCTGGGCTCCCTAAGGGAACCCAGGTCACTATAGTGTGTGCTGATATTTCCTTTGTTACTACCTTGTGACCCTATCAGAAAAAGGTGGAGTTAGACTCATCTTGACTTGCTTTGAGTGAGTGCGAAGAAAGTTTGATAAATATAGAAAAGTGTTCTGAAATAAATTAAACAATTACTCTTAATGCTACTATCTAGGGATAACTGTGGCTAACATTTTGGTGTTGACATCTGGTGTTGCCTGGGCTTGAATCCTGGGCCCACCACCTACTAGTTTTGTGACCTTGGACAGGTTGCCCTTGGGGGATGGTAATAGTACCTATCTCATAGAGTTGTGAGGACTAAACACATTTAATATATTTAATGTACTTAGAACAGTCTCTGGTACATTGTAAGAGCTATTTAAGTGGTTGTTTTGGTGTTTTTTTTCTTTGCCTACTTTTCTCTCTCTCTCTCTCTCTCTCTCTCTCTCTATGTGTATGTGTGTGTGTGTGTGTGTGTGTGTGTGTGTGTTTCTATGTCTGTGTATGTATATAGTATACAGATGAACTTGATTGAGCTCATGCAGTGTACAAATTTTTGACCTAATTTTTTGGCATATAAGGGGAACATTTGCCCATGTTACCAAGAGCTCTTAGCAAGTATGTTACTCTGTAGAATACTATGACTTTTGGTGCATGAAATATAAAATAACTAATAAATTTGTAGTAAATTACACCTCTTTTTTTATCCAAAAATTTTTTGAGATGGGGGTCTCGCTATGTTGCCCAAGCTTGTCTTGGTTTCCTGGCCTCAGGTAATCCTCCCACCTTGGCCTCCTGATATGCTGGGATTATGGGTATGAGCCACCACACCCAGCCCACACCTCCTGTTAGACTAGTTTCAAGAATAGACTAGTGGTGGCAGATGCTAAAGATTTAAGAAAGTTTGAGAGAAAAGCTTAACATTGAAAATTTATCCATTAGCTTACTTTTTTTCCTATGGTTGAAAAAAGACTGCCATTGTCAAGATTTTAGCAACAGACACTTCAGTCTAGACCGCAGAACTCCATATTCCAGTTTATTCTAGAATCTTGTCTCAGATTGATGCAATGCTTCTTGGTTTCTGATTTATAGACTCTGTCTTATTTAAATTCTCCCTTTCTCTGAAAAAAATATGTAAATCCTTATGCATTAGAAGACATTCCTGCCTCTCTATAGCTTTCTATTAAAAACTCACTTTTCCGAGTTAAAAAACCAAATCTCTTCTTCCTCTACATATTTAGGTATAAAATCTTTCTAAAAGTAGTGAGTTTATATTTTGGAATTAGAGTATCATAGTTTTTCATTTGGAAGAGTAAACAGTTGGTGTGAAACAGGACAACTGTTTGGCTTTAGAATGATTTATTTCCATAGTTGTAGGATATCAGATTGTATTTGTCTTGTTTCAGTCTGTGTTTCTGAGCCTCTGTGTTTGTGATATAGTTTGAAATTTTAAGAAGCCTTTGAGCAGGTTGAAAGTAAAGATAGCGTTTACAGTTTATTACTAGCATTATAATTTTAAAAAAGCAAAACACGGTGTGTAAAGTTTTTATTTGGCAGGAATAACAGTGGCATTACTCTCCCTGAGTGACAAGTGAGGAGGCAGGGGAGGATGTGTCTTTCCATGGTACAGCTGCTTGTCATCCAAGTGCTTTCTTCTCATGACTTTTCCACTATGTTCTTAGGACTCAAACGGTATTGAGTTCAGTTGTTTGTATTGGGAGCTTGGCAATTACTGTCTTTTGGGTACACTTTGTTAAATGAATGATTACTTAGCTGGGCAGTTGCAGTGAAGCGTGTTTCAGAAAAGAGGCAGTAGATATGACATCATTCTGGAAGGGAATCTATAAATCATAGCCTGTGTGGAATGACCCGTAAGATTGGAACCTTATATTCAGGTGATTAGTGTATCACCAACTTCACTTGTTGAAGCAGCTGAGGCCCAGGGAAGTTTAATAACTCCCTGGAGTCAGTTAGCTTGTAAGTGGGAATAGAATCCTTGTTTGTTGCCTTTCAAGAATGTCTTGTGACTGAAATATCTGCCCTAGTGCTCCCAGCCCTGGATCCTGGACTATTAGAGTTGAGGCTTTACTTCTGTGCATCAAAGATTTTTGTGGATCACCTGGTGTGAAGCACTGATGTTTTAGGTGACCTAAGTTCATTTTTGAAAGGTCTTGACCAGTGTTTTTGTTTCAACAGCAATTGCTTGTTCAGAGCTCTTGGTGATCAGTTGGAGGGACACTCACGAAATCATCTCAAGCATCGACAAGAGACAGTGGACTACATGATAAAGCAGCGGGAAGATTTTGAACCCTTTGTAGAAGATGACATTCCTTTTGAGAAACATGGTAGGTTCACCTGGGATATGGGTCCTTCAGGAGTAATGCATTGGGTAATTAGTCCACTGGCATCCTCCACCCTCCCAGCCAAAGGTGTGGTTACATAGATTGTGGCACTCATTAATTCAGCCAACATTTTCTTGCTTACTCTGTAGCTGGTGGCATGCTGGCAACTGGGAATCAGTAGGGTTAGTTGTATATGCCCTTAATAAAGATGATGATGTTAATTGACCTGCAGAGCTGCTCATTACTTCTTACTCAGTGGGGTGGGAAAAGCAGGCTACAAAATAGTGTGTATACATCGATCCCACTTGTAAAAGGTACATACAGACAGAGACAATAGAAAAAGTCTGGGAAGACGCTAACTTTTTATGTTTGTTAGTGTCATTGATTTTTCAGAAATTACTCACTCTCTTTAAACTTCTGTAGAAGGGAGATAAAAATAGCAACCATCTCATAGGTTTTTTTGTGAAGATTAAATTAGATAACAAAATTAAAATAAGCTGTTAGTAAGCGTTAGCCATCTGGGGATGGTGGGACTTTGATATTTTAAATTATCTTCTGTAGATTTTTCTCACTTTTAGATGATCATGTATTACTTTCACAATCAGAAAAACTAGTAAAATCATGTTAATTTCTCACCAACACGCCAAACACAACCTGTTTTCTTTGAGGCAAGTCAGTTAGTGATTTTATTTATTTTGAGGCAGGGTCTCACTCTGTCGCCCCGACTAGAATGGCATGATCCCACTTCACTACAGCCTTTCTGACCTCCTGGACTCAAGTGATCTTCCTGTCTTAGCCTCCCAAATGGCTAGGAATACAGGTGCATGCCATCATACATGGCTAATTAAAAAAATATTTTTTGTACAGATGAGGTCTCACTATGTTGCTGAGGCTGTTCTCAACTCCTGGGCTCAAGTAATCCTGCCTCAGCCTCCTAAAGTGCTGGGATTACAGGTGTGAGTCACCACATACAGCCAGTTAGTGATTCTCATTGTTTCCTATTTAATAGGCACATATCTAATAAGGAAGTGCATGTGAACTTTAAACTTTAATTTCAACAAATATTTACTGAGGATCTGTGCTAGGTGCTGTTATATTTGTTTTACAAATAGCATTCTCATCTCAGGGCTCATAGTCTTTTTTGTGTCTTATCAGAAAAGAGACAGAAGCCAGAATCAGTTCTGTAATTTAGAGAGCTAACTCGGGAGGCCTTATCGAGAATGGATGGGGAGAGAGACTGAGAAGCGAGACTAGTTGGAAGGCTCTCCGTATTGGCCAGATGAGAGTGAAGGAGGTCTGCATCAAGGCAGCTGCTAAGGATAATGAGTGGGCCCCAAACCAAGCTGTGCTTTGGTCATATAATTGACAGGACTCATTGGAATTGAGGGTAGAGGAAAGAGACAAGGGTGATTTTGAAGTTTCTACTTGGAGAATGGCTAGGTGGCGGGGGATATTTGAGAGGGAAGCTGTTAGTGATCCCAAAGCTTTTCCCACTCCTCACTCGGAAAGAACTCATTCATTAGGTACCAGACACAGCAACAAAATTTCTAACAGGTGGCTTATACCAGTCGCTGAGTTCTGATGGTTCCCTCTTCCTAGGATTACTTTTTGTCTAGCAGATAGACAGAGTTTACCAGATAATCAGCAGTTTACAAATTAAATGTATGTATATGGGGCAAGTTTTATAGTTTAGTGCTAGTTAAAATGAATTGTTGTGTCAGTGGTCCAATTAAAATATTGTTTTGGATGAAATGAAATTTTAGTTTGTGATATGAAATTCCACTTTGAACATAGTCAGTGATGGTCATATGCTGGATTTGGGAGTATGGCAGGACAGGGAACTCACACCTTCAGTTACCAACATATGGTCACTTTATGTGTCATTGGAAAGGTGTTTTCTTGAAATGTCACTGTACATGCCTGACATTTAGTGCTGCATAAGAATATGAGCATCAGAGAAGTGAGAAGTGGCTTTGACTGCCAGAGCAAAAATGAAAAGATACCTGGAAGCTGCACCTTCTCCTTGTGTGTTGGTCGAAGGCTTGACTTTTTACATTAATGACTCTTAACCTGTTTTTTTTTTTTTGAGTTGGAGTTTCACTCTGTCGCCCAGACTGGAGTGCAGTGGCCGCTCCCAGCCACCGCAGCCTCGACCTGCTGGGCTCCGGCAATCCTTCCACCTCAGCCTTCCAAGTAGCCGGAATTACAGGCATGCGCTACCACACCCGGCTGATTTTTTGATTTATTGTAGAGATGAGGTCTCGCTGCCCAGGCAGGTCTCGAACCTGTGGGCTCAGGCAATCCACTCACCTCAGCCTCCCAAAGGCGCGGGATTACAGGTTGAGCCACCGAGCCTGGCTTTCTTAACCTGTTTTTAATGTCTGCCTACCTAGTTACTGTGAGAGTCTTGAAGGCAAGGACTGTGCCTTTGTTTTCTGGTATGGCAATGCCTGGCATCTGGTTGGCATTCATAATATTTGTTGAATGAATAAGTGAATGGTTCACTAAGCTATTGAGGACTTAGTTAACCTTGCATCTGGCTATATCTTTAGGAGTATTCCTTTTCTTTAGACTGTGGCTTTGGAGAATTAGCAACATCTTTTTTCCAACTTTACAGATATCCAGATTGGAAACTGAAGTATTTTTAGTGACACATCTCCCTTCCTGCTCATGCCCATTTATTACATCTTATCACTCTACTGCAGTAGTTTTCTTTCATTGCTACTGCCTCACAGTCAGGCTTCTATAGCCATTTGCCTACAGATTTCCTCTGTACTGTTTGGGCTGGTATCATTGCCACTTGGTGCCTTCAGTCTGTTTTCCACATTGCAGCCAGGATGGTGATCTGCTTGCATTATGCCTCTATCTAGAACGTGTCGGTGGCTCTTCACTGACCTCAGATAGAGCCCCAAACATTTTAGTGCTTCATGAGCTGTGATTCTTCTTATTTTTCTACCTTAATCTCTTACCATCTCCCCCAACATTTTCTCACTTCCCCTATTCCCTCCATCTCAGCATTCTTGGTTCCTGCCATTCCAGAGTCCATAATCTCTCTCTCTTACCCCTTCTTGGAATATCAACTATTTCTGCTGTAAGTGCTCCATGTCCTTTGGTCATCAGCCTAGTTGTTTCCACTAAAAAACTTATCTCATACACCTTAATTCTTTCTCCCTGCTCCTACACTGGTTTATTATGTTCCTGACCTGGAGTTAGCCAAACTGCAGAGTTTGAGGGCACAATCCTTGTAAGACTTCCCTCACTTCTGACATCATCTACAAATGTGGGGTTTCTCAGAAGCACCCTCAGGTTCAATAATTTGCTAGTAGGACTCACAGAACTCACTGAACACTGTCATGTTAAACAGTTATGGTTATTACAGGGAAGAGATTCAGATCAATAACAACCAAAGGAAGAAATGCATACTGCAGTCTGGAAAGGTTCCAACATGAAGCTTCCATTGTCTTCAGGGAATGTGTGTGTGACAGTACACATAGTATTGTCAACCAGAGAAGCTCATCCCAACTTTGGTGTCCAGAGTTTTTTTGTTTTTGCGTATTGATTTTATTGCTTGTCTAAGTGGTTGAATTCAGTCTTACCCCCCTACCACAAAGGACTGATGTCATATAGCTGATATCATGGGCTGATTCACATGTGGCAAGGGGTCCATGTTGAATAACAAAGATACTCCTCTCAGCTTTGCAAATTCGAAAAGCTTAGAGGTTACTTCCCAGGAGTTGGGCATAAAGGCCAGATCTCTCTGTGGGAGGGCTAAGTTAGTCATTTACTATGTATGCCCTTTCCAAAGCACTTATGCATAATTAGTGCCTATCTTCTTGTTTCCCTCCCACTGATTGTAAACTCCATGAGGGCAAACTGATGGAGTGGCCAAGAGTCAAGGCTTTGTAGTGGGGCTGCCTGGGAGAAATCTTAACTCCATTGTGTGCCAGTTTTGTGACCTTAGGAACAGTTTTTAATTCTGCTACACCTCAGTTTTCTCATCTCTAAAACAGCATGCATAATAATACTTCTTTTAGAAGATTGTTTTGAAAATTAAAAGTGATAATCTATGAGACGTGATTAGACCAGTTCTTGACACTTAATAAGCATTCATTAAAGTAGGCTGTTAGGATTACTTTTTTGTTACATTTCCAGTGTGTTTTATAGAGGTAGGCATATAGCAAGTAATCATTAAATATTTATTGAAGGAAAAAATGAATCTTTGCTTTATAAAATGATTTGTATCTTTCTGAGTAGCAGTCTATGTTGTTCTACCAGCTTAATTCCTAGATTCTGACAAAGCTAATTGACATTTCAGATATATATTCTTGTTTCTCACTATTTGAAGCTAAATAAATACCAAAGTGTGTTTGCATTTGGATTTTTCTATTATAAAGATTCCATTTTTCTTTCCTATTTTTATGCAGTGGCCAGTTTGGCAAAGCCTGGTACTTTTGCTGGCAATGATGCAATTGTAGCCTTTGCAAGAAATCATCAATTGAATGTGGTGATTCATCAACTTAATGCCCCTTTGTGGCAGGTAGGTCACCTATTCAGAAATTTGTCTTAAGCTTTTATTTATAAATTACCTTTGGTGATATTCTAAGACAATGGTGCTTGATTTGTGATAGAGTTAAGGTGGACTGCAAGCCTAACCAAAAATGGGAATCTTGTGGCTTGTAGTGAATCCCTGCTGTATACAAATGGAGTCTGGAGCATAATTTAGAAAATGCCATAAATGTTATTCAACAATTAGTTGGGCAATTTGGAGGCAGACACCTAATTTGGAAATACTTTAGATAATTCTATAAAAATATATGAGTCAGAATTTAAAGGATTAGTGCATACAAATTCTAGTTTTGAAGTGTGCCCGTTCCTGTATGTGTTCTTGTGCTTTTCAGGTAGAGGGAAACATAAAGACCAATTTCATTATAATCATTGCTAAAAAGAATGTTTTGAACAACAAAATTTATGTTGTGGCCTAGGATGTCAAGTTCCATTTCTATGCCTTCCTCAGCTCTACTTAACAGTTTGGTGGGTTTTAGACAGCAAATAAGATTTTACAAGTGTTAAGTTTGTGCTGTAGGATGGCGGAACACATTGTTAAACCTTGAGTTTTTCCTCTTTTTTTCCCCCATGTTGAAGTAGATGTCCATTCAACTCTTCACCTTTCTTCACCTCTGGTATCCTAAATTAAGCTAATCTCCTAAGCAATCCATCAAACCAAGCATTAGGGAGTGTGGAAGATGAAAAGGCAGGCTGAGAGTGTGTGCAGGCTACTACCCATGACTCTTCCTCCTTGAGTTCAGGGTGCTCCTTGTGACTTTGTAGCTCAGCTCCTGAAGACTGAGTGTGGTATTTCTATTAACCCCCTCACCCTTGCCTCACTCCACTGCACCTCTAATTTTCTAATTTTAATTAGAAAAATTTAATTTTTCTAATTAAAAAGTTAAAATGTGTTAATTGTAGAAAAATTTGAAAATTCACAAAAGCCCATAAAGGCAAATGAAGTTACCCAGAGTTACACTACCCAGAAATTATTACTGTTAATGTTTTAGTGTGCTTCTGTATCATTCACACAGCACTGGAAAGGTACAGAGCACAATGCTTTTACACACATTTTAAACATAGCTACATGCATGTACATGCACACACATGTTCCTGTATATATTATTAGTGTAAAGGTAACAGTATCCTTTTTTACACATGCCACCTGTATATTTGTGTACTCCTTTGTAAATTGCTCAATCATAGTCTTTGCTCATTAAAAAAAAGTCAGGTTTATAGAGACATAATTTACATATAGCAAAATTCAACCTTTTCAAAGGTGTACAGTTTTGTGTTTTAACAAACACAATCTTGTAACCACTGCCACTAGTAACATACAGACTAGTCTACACTCTCAAAAGTTACCTACTGACCCTTTGCAATCATTACTTTCCCCCTTCCCATCCCACCCTCTTGTAACCACTCTCTGACTTGTCCTTGCAGTTTTACCATTAAAAATGTCACATAAATGGAAGAATGCAAGCTTTTGTGTCTGACAGTGTCTTCTAACAAAATTATACTACAGCAAAATAAAATAGACACTCCATGAGCTGGTGCAGAATTTTACTCTACAGGGGTATAACAAGCAGGCATGAAAGAGTATGTGTGTGTGTTCTATGGGGCATTGTTGCCAAATGTGCCGACACCAGGACTCCAGGTAGAGCTATCATATTTGTAGTGGGGCTCTTTCTTTCTGAGGGTACTCTTTGAGCCAAGAAGACTGATTATCCCTTTGTTCCAATTTTCTATCCTTAAATTTATACTGTTTGACAGAAGTTATCAAATCATTTGAATGTTCAGTATAATGACCCTCTTCTTAAAGGTAGATACTCAGTGCCAACTCAGTAACCATAGCTTGCCTTTCTTCCATTGATGACTTTTTAAAGAGTTTCTTAATTACTGCCTAGGTAGTTGTGGAAGATAATTGTGCATAGTTAGAATTAAAAAAAAAAATTCATTTCTGGAATGTTCCCCTTCATCATTACTGAATATTGAAAGTATATGTATTTAAAATAAATTTGTTTTGTTTTCCATTGGTTCTCCCCTATATCTTCTACTCAGTGAAGCATCTTTGAATTGAAACTGCATTGGTTGTTACTATCATGGATTTGAACTTGTTCATTAATAATGAGTGGGCTTATATCCACAACATGAGTTACTGAAACCTAGTTTTTTTCTGGTTACAAATGGAAAATGTGTTCCTATGAACAATCTAGATGTGTGTAACATAGAATATGAAAGTCCTCTGTAATCTCCCCATGAAAATCAGTAGACTGGATGCAGTGGCTCACACCTGTAATCCCAGCACTTTGGAAGGCAGAGGTGAGAGGATTGCCTAAGCCCGTGGGTTCGAGACCAGCCTGGGCAACTTGGCAAGACCTCATCTCTACAATAAATCAAAACATTAGCCGGGTGTGGTGGCACATGCCTATACGTTCCAGCTACTTGGAAGACTGAAACGGAAGGATTGCCTAAGCCCAGCAGGTCGAGGCTGCTGTTGCAGTGGCTGTGAGGAGTCACTGCACTCCAGCCTGGGTGACAGAGTGAGACTCCAGGTCAAAAAAAGAAAGAAAAGAAAATCACAGTAAACAATTTGGTGACTGTTCTTCCAGGTATTTTTTTCTATTCATTGTGTGTGTGTGTATAATCATAGTGTGTGTGTATATATCATCACATATGTAAGTGCTTTAGGGGTTATGTCATTCAAAGATTCTAATAAACTATTTCCTTTCTCAGTAGACAAATAATACTATCTCCGTATATCTCTGTCTCTATATCTCTGGTGTGTGTCCAAACCAGACTCTGCACTTTGAGATCTCGGTATTCTACTAGAGAAAACTTCCACAGTTCTGACATCCTGGCCTGCATGGTTCCCTGTTTGTTGTTGTTTCTAGACCATGGATACTATTTAAAGTAATGGTAGTACCTTACTACCTATGACTTTTAGTAAAAATAAGAAGGAGGTACTGATGCTTGGAGTTTTAACAAAGAAATAGTTACTAGCTTTCTAAGGGACATGTCAGAATTCGAGTTTCTGTGGAGATGGTGGTTTTTGGGGATATGCCCAGACTTTATGGCTTCACTGTTGCACGACTCTAGGGAGCCCCATTCTTGTTGTGTTGGGCTTCAGGGTGCAGTTCACATAGAGTACCTTGTAAGTGACGCCTCCAGGCTTATGCAAGTGGCAGTATTGCTTTACTGTATATAATTTGGTTTTGAAGCTGATGTAAGAGAGATATTTGGGTTTATTGTGGATTATGTTTCTCACTTATGTGGTTGATGAAAAAGACCATTTTTACTTTAACAGCAGTGGCAGGTTTACCAAGAAGCTAATGAAACCTGAGTATCAGGCTCCTCGTCTGTGTGGCTCCCTTTCAGCATTTTGGAAGGGATTCCACCAATTGTATATTTGTAATGCTGTATTCTTTTCCAGAAAGAGACCCCCAGATTATTTGGACTTCAAGTTCAACAAATCTGGTTGTGCCCCTGGGCCTTGCCCTTTGGAAGGGGCCTGTCTGTGTATTTGAGGGGCTAAGAGGTGTTAAAAGCCCCTGAAACTTGGCTCATTTAACTTCATTGCAGACTTGCCTCTGGTTTTTTGATTTTTCATATGGATGTATTTCTATAGAGTTACCTGTTAAGTACGTACGTCAAAGTCGTTGCAGACCTGCCTCTGGTTTTTTGATTTTTCATATGGATGTATTTCTATAGAGTTACATGTTAAGTAAGTACGTCAAAGTATACAAGAGTAGATAATTCAGAAATTGCTCATGCCCAGTCATACTCCCAGGTGGTGTCTGTATAGAGCCTGTGGAGTGGGATTCCTGGGCAATCCAGGTGGGCGTTTCTCTCCAGGAGCTGACACGTCCAAATCCTCACCAGCATGTCCCCTTCTTTCATCTACAGATTCGTGGTACAGATAAAAGCAACGTGAGGGAGTTGCATATCGCATATCGGTATGGAGAGCACTACGACAGTGTTCGGAGGATCAACGACAACTCAGAAGCACCCGCACATCTCCAGACAGATGTGAGTAAGGCCTCAGATTTCTTCTGTGTTCTCAGCCCTGCAGGAAGCCCTGCAAGAACTCTATGCCCTGGAGCTAAAAACCAGTGATGTTTCTATGGAAAGTTGGCTTTCAGAATCTGTGGGCTTAATTTTTAATATATTATTTATTTTTTAGTTCAGCGCAACAGATAAAATTGCTTGTCATTCTTTTGCTTTCCCTAGCAGTTGGTAGCTATATGTCTATATAATATATAACAACTTAAAATTACTTTCATGTTTTAAAATGAACCTATGCTTCTTTTCTAAAGTCTGAAAACTATAGTAATGCTAAAGAAAAAAATAGAATGCACAGAATCAGCTACCTGGATTTAAATTTTGTTACTGTTTTGGTCCTTTCAGTCATTTAATGCATTAAAGGTTGAGATTGTATTATTTATATAGCTTAGTTTCCTTCTTTTTTCAGTTAATATTACTGTATAAGCCTTTTCTCACATTTTTACACATTTTCTGAAGCCATCTTTTTTAAACAATTTTAATTCTTGAGTAGGTCACGTTTGTCCATGAATCAGAACTCAAAGTACATGTGGGATGTATAGCAAAAGCCACATTCCTGTCCTTGTACTTTAGCCACACTGTCTTCCCTGGATGCCACCAGTGGTATCAGCATACCATAAAATCTCCTAGGGATATTTTGCATACCCAGCAAATGTGGATGTGCATATATTCTACTTTTGTCATTTTTGCACTCCCTCCACCACCAGCTGTAGCATCCTACAGTTACTACACATCCTACTCGCACATCCTGCTTCCTAAATTTAACATGTCTTGAAGTTTAATTCATAGCCATGCATAAGGAACTTCCTGTATCTTTTTTAGAGGCTGCATAGTATTCTGTTGTGGATGCATTATAACATTCTGGACCAGCCGCTCAATGGCTTTTAGATGGTTTTCATACCTTTGCCGTTATAAACAGTGTGTAGTGCCTTTTATGTACCTCATTTCGCACATGTGAGTGTATCTGTAGGATACATTCCTAGAAAATCCTTGCTGCTTCAAAGGATTTTGGTAGGTAAGGTCAGATTGCTTTCTATCAAGATTTTATTGTTTACACTCCCACTTGAAATATGTGGCTTTCCCTACACCTTTACCAACACAGTGTGTTACCAATTTTTAAATCTTTTCATTGATAGGGGAAAAAAATGCTTTCCTAACCTAGTTTTAATTTGCATTTCTCTTATTAGTCAGTTTATGCATCTTTTCCTGTGTTTAAGACCTATTTGTATTTCCTTTTTCGTGAACCTGTATTTATTTTCTTTGCCTATTTTTTCCCTATTAGGTTGTCTTGATTTTTAGGAGCTTTTTATATATTAGGGAAATTAGTCACTGACTGATTATAGTATGAGTTGCAAATTTTTTTTAATACTCTGTCATTTGTCTTTTTGTTCTTTGTCTTGTGGTCTTTGCTATGAATGAACTTTAAATTTTTATGAGGTTAAATTTGTTAGTATTTTTTTATATGCCCTTTGGATTTTGGGTCATAACTAGGAAGATCTTTTACATTCCTGGGTTGAAAAGAATTCTCCCCAAGTTTATTGTAGTGCTTTCATAGTTTTATTTATAAAAAAATTAAATCTTGGCTCCATTTGGAATTTATATTCATATAGGGGTGTAAGGATATGGATCTTTGTGGTTACCTAGTTGCACCCAAACCATTTATTATTATACATCTTTTCTCCACTGACTTAAAATGCCACTTTCTTTCACCATATACTAAATTCCCATATGCATGTGGGTCTATTTCTAGACATTTGGTTCTGTTTCACTGATCTCCCTGTTCATGTGTCGATGCTTCATTGTTTTAATTAGTAAGAATATGTTTTAAAATATGGTAGAGTTTTTCACTTAAATTTTTCTTTTTTAGAGTTTCTATGTATTCCTTTTTTTTTTTTTTTAAAGAATATTAGAATCAGTATGTCTAGTTAAAAAGAAGTCCTGCTGGGTTTTTAAAAATTGGGATCTCATTAAGCTAATAGAGTAAGGAAAAATTAATATCTTTTTGATATTGTCTTCCTTGCCCAGAACCTGGTAAACTTTTTTATTTGTTTAAATGGACTTTTTGTGATCCAGCATTTTCTTCATATAGATCTTGCCCTTTTTGTTTATTTTTAGGTGTTTTGTGTTTTTGTTTCTATTCTAAAGGGACTTTTTCCTTTATATTTTCTAGCTGGTTTATTTGTATATGAGAGCTGTAAAAAAATGTTAATTACATATCTAGATATCCCACAGAACTCTTTTTTAAAAAAATTAAGGCAAAATTCAGATAATATAAAATTAACCATTTTAAAGTATACAGTTCAGCAGCACTTGTCACATCCACAGTGTTTTTTGTGCAACCATTTTGTCTATCTAGTTCCAGAATATTTTCATCACCCCAAAGAAAACCCTGCACCTATTAAGCAGTGACTCACTTTTCCCCCTTTCCCCTAGCAACCACCCATTTCCTTTTGTCTCTGTGAATTTACCTATTCTGGACATTTTATATATGTGGAATCATACAACATGTGGCCTTTTCTGTCTGGCTTCTTTCACGTGGCATAGTTTTTTTTTGTGCTTCTGTCATATTGTAGCATGTATCAGTACTTTGTTCTTGCTAATGGCTGAATAGTGTTCCATTGCTTGGATGTTTTGTGTATGCATTTATCTGTTGATGAGCATTTGGATCATCCCTACCTTTTGGCTATTGAGAATAGTGCTGCTGTATTTGTGTACAGTATTTATTTCAGTACCTATTTTCAGTCTTTTGGGATATACCTAGGAGTAGAATTGTTGGGTCATATGGTAATTCTAAATTTAACTTTTGAGCAACTGCCAAGCTATTGTCCATAGTAGCTGCACTATTTTATAATGCCACCAGCGATATATGAAAGCTCTACTTTCTCTACATCATCTTGGACACTTGTTATTTTTCTTTTGTGTGTGTGTGTGGGGTCATCTTATGGTTTTGATTTACGTTTTCATGATGACTAATGACATCGAACATCTTTTCATGTGATTTTTTGACCATTTAGATATCTTTGAAAAAATGTCTATTCAAGTCTCTTGCCTGTTTTTACATTGGGTTTTGCCTTTTGTTTTGAGTTTTAAGAGTTATTTATATATTCTGGATACTAGATTCTTATCAAATATATATCAAATTTGCTGTAATTATTTTTGTTGGTAGTTTTTCTTTTGGATTCTCTTGTTTTTTCAGGTATAGAATTGTCTACAGTGATTATTTCCTTTTTCTTTTTTTTTTTTTTGAGTCAGAGTCTCAGAGTCAGAGTCTCACTCTGTCGCCCAGGCTGGAGTGCAGTGGCATGCGGCTAACGGCCACCACAGCCTTGACTTGCTGGGCTCAGGTAATCCTCCCACCTCAGCCTTCCAAGTAGCTGGAACTATAGGCATGTGCTACCATGCCCAGCTAGAGATTGTAGAGATGAGGTCTCACCATGCTGCCCGGGCTGGTCTCAAACCTGCAGGCTCAGGTACTCCTCTGACCTCTGCCTCCCAAAGTGCTGGGATTACAGGTGTGAGCTACCTTGCCTGGCTCAGTGATTACTTTTCTTCTTCCTTTTTAATTTCATACTTCTGGTTTTTTAATTTTGGCTAATCGCTTTGGCTGTTACCTCCAAAATGTTGTTAAATAGTAATGTTGGTAGTGAGATCCTTATTGTGTTCCTTACTTTAATGGGAATGAAGACAATATTCTGTGGATTTACGGTGGATATTTTATTTTATTTTATTTTTTGAGTTGGAGTCTCACTCTGTCGCCTAGACTGGAATGCAGTGGCCGCTCCCGGCCACCGCAGCCTTGACCTGCTGGGCTCTGGCGATCCTTCCGCCTCAGCCTTCCAAGTAGCTGGAACTACAGGCACGCACTACCATGCCCAGCTAATTTTTTGATTTATTGTAGAGATGAGCTCTCTCCAAGTTCTCCAGGCGAGTCTCAAACCCGCGGGCTCAGACAATCCACTCACCTCAGCCTCCCAAAGCACGGTATTATAGGCCGAGCCACCAAGCCCGGCATATAGTGGTTATTTAATCATACTGGTACTACAAAACCTTTAGGTTGTTTCCAGTTATTCACCACTATAAGTAACACTGCTGTGAGCACTTTTACACAGCGTTTTTCTCTATTTGACATCATTTCCTATGGCTAAATTTTAAAACTGTGAAACTACTGGGTCAAAGACTTTTGTAACTCATTGCCAGTTGTTACATATATATGTTAGGGTATAGTTTTATAATAGAATGCTTTGTATTAACATTGCAAGGGATGTACTGCGTGTTGTTGGACTCCATTATACTTTTACATGTAAAAAGTAGAAATGTCTTTGGCTATTAACTCCCTGCATTAGTGGGAAGTAGAAGGAGAATGTGGTTGTGCAGCCACAGAGATATGAATTTAGCTTTTCTGATTTGGGCTAAGGTTATAAAGACCTCGTGGACTCCCGGTGCACTGCTCTTTGTGGCTTTAGAATTTGTATTGACAGGTTCCCCTAAGTGTGATGGCATGTACCCAAGGTCAGATGAGTTATACTCACCTGTGGCTCCAGCTGGGACAGGAGCTTCAGTGCCTTGAAGCTTGCTGATGATCAAATAAGGCATGGGAAACCAGATGAAAGTTGTATGTATGTTTCTTCAAGACAAGCATTTCTGTAAAAACTCGTAGGGTATGAGGGTAGAGGGTCCCATTCTGTTGTAAAGCTCACATTTCTGAAAATCACGAAAGACAAATAAATGTCTGTGTGCTGCCCGAGTCAGCAATCATTGCCACTGTTGGCATCTAGAAAGCATGAGAGCCCTAATGCCATTCACACTGAGCAGTTCATTCTGTCCCTGGGTTTTTCTTTTTAATTCTTCTGCTATGACTTGAATCATATTAGGTGGATAAAATTTAGCCTGGTCATAGCTGTTCTTTTAAGATTGCTTCTAGAATCTTTCCCTCTATATCTTTGAATGTTTTGAGATGAGAATATCTTCTTATGTTGAAGATTGTGAACATAATTTGCTGGAGTTCCATGATTATTATTCTTTGTTTCCTTTAGTTTCAGATGCTTCATCAAGATGAATCAAATAAAAGAGAAAAGAACAAGACAAAGGGAATTGACTTAGAAGATGACTTGAGAGATGAAGTAGAAGACGCTGTCCAGAAAGTTTGTAATGCAACTGGATGTTCAGTTAGTATTTCTGCCTGCAGTAATGGATCTAGAAGCAAGCCTTGCTGTGCCTAGTTTATTTGCTAGTTCTGTAGCACCACTCTAGCATTCCAACACCTGTGGGCCAAATGAGCCCGTGAGTGTTGTGGTTTGATTAGGTTGTGTGTTATGACTTAAGGAGAGCTGTTTGTTCATTTCCCTCTTGTTTGCTAGATTTTACCCAATACTGCTCAAAGTCCCAAGGAAGCACTTGGAATTAATTTGTTCTGACTAGTGTCTGCAAGCAGTAAAAGTGCAGTTCTATAACGGGAATTAATTTATAAACATACATTGAATGGCTATTTCAAGTGACCAACCTTATTGAAAACTGACATTTTCTAAATGGAAAAGGTCCTGAAACCTTGTTCAGTTCTTACTAGTGTATATCCTCCTGTTTATGATTGTTGAAGTACAGCTAGATTAAAAAGTATGCCCACCCAGAGTCTTGAAGTGTCCTTTGTTTCTTGGATAGGATTTTGATTTAATAGTCCAGAACCTGGAAGCTGAAAATTATAATATTGAATCTGCAGTTATTGCCATGCTTCAGATGAACCAGGTGAAGAAAAATAGTAAGTTCATGACTGATATTTATGAGCCTTCAAAATAATTATTTTTTTGCTCCAAATATTTATTTTAATGAAGTCACATGTCGTAATTATACCATCACTTATTCATTTGGCAGTTATTTATTGAGTGCCTTCTATATGCAGGCATTTTTTTACTAGGACCTGGCCCTGTATCGGGGGCATGTAGTTTGGGGGTGGAAGGGGAATGGTGGAGATAGGTAAGCTGGTGCAATAGTACATAATGGGGTGGGGGCACAGGGTGCTGGGATAAGCCACCCAACCCAGTCTTGGAGGAACAGAGAGTGTCAGGGAAGGTTTATCTTTTAAAAAATAAGATCCCCTTTGAAGACCAAAATGATAACTGAAGTAAAACAGAGAGATAAATACCTTATTTTTCTGATGGAAGTATTTAGACTCCTGTGTGATAATTCAGAATTTTTTTTTTTTTTTTTTGAGTTGGAGTCTCACTCTGTCGCCCAGACTGGAGTGCAGTGGCCGCTCTCGGCCACCATAGCCTCGACCTGCTGGGCTCTGGCGATCCTTCCGCCTCAGCCTTCCGAGTAGCTGGAATTACAGGCGCGCGCTACCACGCCCGGCTGATTTAGAATTTTTTTTAACTTTGAGTTTAATTTTGTGACTCAGAGGAAGGAAAAAAAGTTTAACATCTTATTAATTTCTCAATTCATTTATTTAAAATGATATCAATAAATACTTATTGCCAGATAGTTATATGCCTGATACTGTTCTTGGCATCACAGTTCTCCATGCATTTGGGTATTTTATTAGCCACTGTGTATCTGCTGTGCTTCATAGAAATCTGTAAGTAAGTTGGTCTTTGTGACTTTAAACCACCCCTGCAGTGATCAGTACTGTTCAGTATGGTGTGTACTTGCCATGTGTACAGTGAGACCGGGGACCTACATCTTAAATGTTATTTTAATTAATTAAATTTAGCCATATGTGACTGGTGGCTCCTGTACTGGAAAGCATAGCTTTAGAGCATATTTCTCTTTCGGGTTTTGGGTGCAAATGGAAGATTTTTCTCTAAAAATTCATGTTAAAGAGTATTTTTTTCCTAATAAAATGAAGTACTCTGCTAGTGGGAAGCTGATCATAATGCTGGTCAACAGGTTATTTTAAAATTTATGTTCCCAGTTTTACCATTTTTTCCTTGTGTTTCCCACTGTATTGACTTGATATTAGAATTCTGTCTCAAGGAAACTTGTTTCCCAAATAACAGTGATCTAGGGATGCAGGTACATTTGGAATAATTTAATATGGTAATTGCGTTGTTTAACCCTTAGGTTCTCAATTTTAATTATATATTTCTTTGGAAGATGCAGAGGAGAATCTTGAGCCCAGTGGTCGAGTGCTGAAGCAGTGTGGCCCTTTATGGGAGGAGGGTGGCAGTGGTGCCAGAATCTTTGGAAATCAGGGCTTAAATGAAGGCAGGAGCGAAAACAATAAGGCACGGGCCAGCCCTAGCGAAGAAAACAAAGCAAATAAAAACCCAAAGGTATGAAGGATGGGGTTGAAAGGGCAGCTGGTGGGCTGGCATAACTGTGGCAGTGGTGGGAGTTTGGGACTCATTGTATATAGTTTTTTGCTTTATAAAAGTACTTCTTATAGAAAATCGGGAATGCATAAAGGCATATTAAGAAGCAGAATGAAGACCTCACTCCTCCTGTTTGGTGTATGCAGTGACAGTTGGAAGGAAGTATCCCTGAAACTGTCCTGTTTGTGCAAATGTCTAACCTCCTTTCCCCCTAACATTACTGTGCGTATGGGTTCTTACCATGGTAATCCACACTTTTTATAAATGCCATCTGCAGTGAACAAGATTGTGTATAAATCTTTGGTTTTTGCATTATTTTCTTGAATACAGTCCCAGAAGAGGAATG
The DNA here is from genome assembly GCA_027257055.1 of Cephalopachus bancanus. Lineage (NCBI taxonomy): Eukaryota > Metazoa > Chordata > Mammalia > Primates > Tarsiidae > Cephalopachus > Cephalopachus bancanus. The sequence continues at coordinate 1,443,303 of JAPVLO010000294.1, read as the reverse complement.
AACAGGTTAAAGGGCATGGGCGGCACCTGAATCTTTTTAAGGCTTTTGGTAAATCGTCAAGTATTTCCCAGAAAGGTTGCACATCTCTCTCTCCACCCTCCACCCAGATAGTGTGTGACAGCTTTCATTTTACTGAATTTGGAATTCATTTGAAAGATTCTCTCCAAGAAGTTCTGAGCTCAAAATGCCACATAATGTAAAAAACCACCAGCAGAGGCAAAGATGCAGTAAGCTTCTGGGGACTTGTTAGAATTACCCGGGGCATTAGCTTATGTAGAGAAAGGTCTTCTCTACACGTTTGTGTGTTTTCTCTTGTTGAACTAGGGTTAATATATCTTTAGGTCACTTTGAATTGGTTTATGAGGAGAATGGAATTGATTTTGTTCCTAGTTCAGCAAGGGTATATAAATTTAAATGTCAATTTGAGCAGTAATGGAAAATAAATCATTTGTGGACTCTCAGGCTGGTTCTCTGTTCTTGCTGAAAGCAGGCTGTGCCTTTTGCCTGCCTCTCCCTTCGCAGGCGGCTTCTTGAGTCATGGCGGCCTTTTCTTTCAGGTCACAAACAAGCAGAGGCGAGAACAACAGCGGCTGGAGAAGAAGAAGCGGCAGGAGGAGAGGCACCGTCTCAAAGCCCTGGAGAGCAGGAGTGGCCACAGGGACAACAACAGGAGGGAGGCAGATGCGAACACGCAGGTCACCTTGGTGAAGACCTTTGCTGCTCTCAACATCTGACTCTGGCCTCCTGGGAGTTGTAGGAGCGATGGAAAGAGAAGTGCTGCGTGCTAGGCTTTCCAACGAGGCCGTCCTTTTACAAGCGAAACACGACCACCAAAACCCACACCTGAGCTCACACACTGAGTTAGTGTCCTTCAAGCTGCCTCTTTTTTTGTTTAAAGTTTTGTTAGTGACGTGTTTTGTTTTATGAAAGTGCAGTGATGCCATTTCTGTTCTGTAATACAAACTTAAAATATTTTAGGGGTGGATAGTTAGGTCAGGAAAAACCTTTTAAGTATGGCTTTATTTGCCCTGAAAATCAAAGTTCAGTGACCCTGGGATCTTTGCTTAGTATTTGGGGTGAGTTTTGCTGTAATTGTTCATTGTAAGTAGTTTAGAGTAATTGTTAGACATTGAAAATGACAAGTTTCCTTAGTTACTCTTTCATTTTCAAACAGGTCTTAACATTTAGGGTAGTTTATAAATGATATCCAACTCAGGAACATGTTTAGATTCAATTTTCTTCTAATTCAAGTTACTCAGAAAATGATTCAGGAATTCTTTTCCCAAAGTAATATGATATGAGGGTTATGGCCTGTGGTCAGGGTGGGTGGAAATTCAACACCCACATTTCTCTTCTTCCTGATTCTGCTGCTATTTCAGTTGGGATGCAGGTGCTCTTAGTTCATTTGCACTCGAGCCATTTGATAAATGCACGCGACTGTTAATCAGTCCTGGGCCTTGCTGGGAAGTCGACACTGTTGGGTTTTGGGTACTTGTTTCCTGACAGTGGGAAAATGGAAAACGGCGTCTTCCTGCTTGTGATACAGTTCTGTAATTCTAATAGTATGTAGAGCAGCCTCTGTAGTTGTAAAGGGAAGTCAGGGTATTCATGGGACTTCGCCTAGGTGGAGCCTAAATAATTATTTGTTTTTATAGGAGAAGTCTGGAAAAATATATAAGATTTTTCATGTTCCCATTTTAAATAACTGTATTTTCTTTCCTTCTATTTTAGATTTAGGTGCCTTCAGAGAGATAAATGATAACTTGACCTTATAGGTTACTGAACTTTCTTATTATTGTGGAAGTGAAATCTCATAAAAATGCCACATTTATTTCTTTTTATTTAAGTCCTATTGGCATTTTGATGTCAGGAAAACTCTCCAGGATCTGCCAGAAGTTGCCAATGACTTAGGTTGGACCAGTAGGAAAGAGAACATACTTTGGCTAAGGCCTTTGAAAGACTCTACGGTTCTAAAATAGATATATTTAGGCAGTGGAGTGGTGTCATTCCTAAAACTGAGTTAGGTGGGCATAAACTAACAATTTGGAGGCAAAGAGAAAACTAAAGTGTTGTTAGGTATAAACATTATTGTCTAGCAGGCCTGAATTGTCTTTATCAGCAGGCCATTTGCTTTCTTCAGTTTTGATGATGTTTTGGTTTTTTGGTCTGACTTTGGTGGCTTTTTGCGGTTGGAGCATCAGGAGTCCCTTGGAATTGCTCCCAGGACATTGTGGTTTGGACTTCTTCCTGGGTACAGTACATTGTAATATGTAGCACACTTTAAAAACTGCCGCAGAATCTTTTCTATGCACATTGCAGAGTCCTGAATCTGAAGCTCCTAGTATTGCATTCAGTCTAAACAAGTGAGGGAGCTCTTCCTCTAAGGGCCTGGCTCCAATGCTTCAGGATCTAGTGTTCTCTTGAGTTTCAACTCTGAGTAGACTCCTGACTGGCTGAGCTTTCCTAAATGAACCCTGTTTTCTGTCTGTTTTGTACTTCTTGTACCAGAAATTCTGAATTAGCAGTCACCTTAGGAGAGTCTCAGTGTCAGAAATAGTAGAGTTGCTTTATTTACTTGGTTAGTGAAATGGCTTTAGGCCCTGTTGGATTTTAGAAGTTGTAGAAGCTGCTAAAAAGTTATTAAAGAATATTGGGAACATTTATGTATACATTACCTAATTCTGATAATAGACTTCAGCCTTTCTAGGGTATAATAACAGTGGTTTTAAAAACGAATCAAAGGGCTTTGGTAATTTTCTTTTATTACCATTTCACAGCTTTCCAGTTACAATTGGGCTGTGTTTCGTGTGTTAATTATTACAAATGGAGTACATGCTTCCAACTTCAGTGATATTTTTTAGCTAAGAGTTTGAATTTAGATTTCACTGCCTCTGTCTCACTGAAGTGTGAGGTAGATGGAATCCATATGCTTACTTGCCTTGGTGGGTACTTGAAAATTACGTCCTTGGCAGCCCAAATGGAGGCCCAGTGTGGTTAGGCCTGGAATGACTATTGTCAGCAACTGTTGCCCTAGTACAGTTACTCGTGTGAAACCTGTATTAGGGACGGAATCTATCTTAACCTCTGTAATACATCTTGGCTGGTAGAGATTGATGTTTCATGGGATTGTCTTGATAGCTTGAAGTGTGGCCAGGAGAAGATGAGGAGCAGTGGTACACAGCTGCTTACTGGTCTCACAAACTGTATATAAAGGTTTTATGGATTTTAAAGTTTTTTTAAAGGTCAAAATAAAATTTTAGTGGCAACAACTTTGAACTAAAGAGGTAGTTGTATTAAAACAACATAGAATCACAACTTCTAAATAATATAGTTGCCACCATGAGATATTAGAAAGGTAGGATGTATATGTACATTTAGTTTTTCAATAATATGAACATACACTTTCAGAAGCAAAGTATGGTTGAGAAATTGTGGCAGAAAGAAGAATTTTAAGTGTGAGTTGAAGTCTGTGGTTTCTTTTATAAGCTCTGAAAATACTTCCAATGCCATCTTGATTTTGAGGGCTTGTGAAATGGGATCTCTTTTGTGGGGCAGGCAGCTGAAGCTGGGCTTGGAGGGCTCCTTCCTATGAGTGATTTGTCATGCCCTGCCCCGCTTCCCCAGGGAGCTTTTTCAATGTGAAATGATATGATTGTTGGGGGGTTGGGAGGAGGGCCATGTTAAGTCAGAGAAGGAATTGCTCACATACTATGTAAATAGTATCAGATGGACTCTGGCACTGAACCGTACTCATAGTGAGTCCCTGTAGTCAATGTGCAAATTCTCTCATTCTGAGAAACTCTCTAGTCTCTGCCTGGGTTTTACTGGGTCAACATAGAATGCCGTCAGTTTACCTCCATGAAATATCCATTCGGTTTAAGGAAACTTGGGTTCCTAGTCAGAGTTGACTGACAGTCACCCTGACCAGAGGGTCTTTGTAAGGGAAGAGAATGGAGCTTCCTGATCTTAGTGTGTCGCCAGTGACCCTCTGCGACTCTGGTTAGGTAGATGAATAACTCTTCATGTTTTTACCTCAAGGCTCTGTCTAGCTACATCCAACTTGTCCTGCTATCTAAGAACATCTCTGATCATCAGACTTGGAGTCTGATGTGGTTTTTGTTTGCCATTCTCGTTATTCAGTTTCATTAATCTCAGCTTTCAAAACAGGTGTTGCTAAAACTCTGGGGCCTTTGACAGTTGTTCTGAGGCAATTTAGTAATGCCACTTTTTACAAGGTGTGTTTTTGTGGCTCTAAAGTAATTTGTATGTTCCGCTGACATTGTTGAATTGAAGATCTAGATGGCGTATTTAAGTTATAACAAATCTGCCATCACATGGGGAAAGGGGAAAATCGATCATTTTTGGAACATGGAGATGATGTGGTGCACCAGTCACCTGGTGTGTGCATGGTGTGTAACTCACCATGTGCCACTGAGGCCGGGGCTTCAAGGAAGGGCTGTGCCTTGTGGACTGTCCAGCCCTGTTCTGTCTCAAGGTGAAATTCCCTTCAAACCTTAGGCCCTTAATTCTGTCTTCCAAGCGGTTGCTCTCTAGGGTGTCCCTCTTGAACTGTCCTGTTGGCACTACTTTGCAACTCCCTGAAAATATTTCATATCCTTGCAGAATTACTTAAGAAAGGGTGGGTACCAGTGTACAGGATCTGTTTTGCATAGAGATTACTTTAATCAGGGCATCCTGTGACACAGGGCTGCTTCTGCTCACTGCTAGTTCTCATGGCAGGTGATGATCACTGGACCAAACCTGGGTGGTCTGGCTCTAATCTTTCGCATATCAGTGTCCAGCAGGTCCCTGTTGCCATCCGTCCATGACAATCAGTTGAGCTCACAGACCTCAGTTGGTGGTCACATCCCCTGGCAGTTCCCTCAAGCAGCGCTGGTGAGAGCCTCCCCACATTTCCCCACTCCTGCGGTTCATGATCCGTGGCAGAAGGGCCCTTAGCCTGCCCAGCCTCCCTTCAACATCCTTCACCAGCGCTAAGCTCAGAGGAAAAGAGAAAAGAGCCAGGAGCAAGACTTGCACCTGCCTGGCCCTTGCTGATGTAGAAGTGTTGGCGTGCGTCAGCCGTTGTGAGGGGAGGGCAGGTGTGTCTGGAGCAGGGGCCTTCTCTTCTTTCTAATTGCACTATACTTGTTCTAGCTTCAGTCTGGAGACACTTAAGACCTCTGTGGGGTCATGATCCATAGACTTAGCAAGTCTTGCCTTATCTATGGAGCTCGATGGTGAGAAATGTGACCATTGTCTGATGTCCATAGTTCCTTCCCCAGGTGTCTTCCCACAGATTGTGTTCATCTGAACCATTTTATTTTTTATTTACCAAAGTACTGTACTCGGCTATTTGCAGTGTTTTCAAAACCAAATGTTTTCTTTTTTTGTGTGTTTTTAATCTTCAATACTTGGTGCAATAGAAGCTGCAAAGATGTGCCACTTTATCTATGAAATGGAGTTTTGTATACCAATAAATTCTAGTTTAAAAACAAAGCTTCAAGTTGTGTGTTTATCAGTACCTGACCGACCTTCTCTGATCTTTTGAAATTGTTTAAATATGGAGCAGTTGTAAGCTGCCATCTTGGGGTTCCTTTAGAACTCCAAGGGTTAGTTTGCCCCTATTCCAGGAGAAAGCTGTGACCCAGACACATGTGGATAGCAGTGTCTGGGGCACAGATTCTCCTAGAAGGGGTCTACAGGAAGCCAGAGGGAAGAGACTCTCTCAGTGTGTCCAGCAGAGGCCCTGTCCACATGAAGGCACTGACCAGTCAAGAGGTCACTGGGGTGGACTCACCAGACCTCACTGTGTCCTCTTGATTTTGGTCTTGAGATTCCTATTGTTCTTAATTTTGTACTCAACAAGCAGCCTTCTGAATTGGCTCCCTAGTACCTTGATACCAATAGGGGCTAGTAGATAGATGGTTTCCTGGATGAAAGAAAAGAATATTCTAGCTACTGGTAAGAAAATTCTCCCATGGGCTCTCAAACAATCTTGTGTGATCTTTTCTCAGGACACAGCGGAAAGACTAATCACCTCTGAGTAGACAAGCCGTCCAGTTCCTGACCCCTGAGGCCCAGATTCTGGACCCCATTAACCCAGCTGTGGTTTTTCCAGAAAAAGCCTAGTGTGCACCAAAGTGATGTCCCAATTTAGATGCTGCCTACGTACTGAAACACTCTCCTGGCCTCCTTAACTTCATTCCAGGGATTCAGCTGGGACCGAGTGACCACTTTCCAGGGGTCAGAGCAACTTCCTTCCTGGGTAGCAGTTAGACTAGGTGACCTGTAAGGGCCTTTGTGGGAGTTTGTTTTCAGGCAGGGTAGGGACATGTGGCGGTGCCTGCGTCCCTTCTTGGTAACTGCTCATGGTTGCCGCGGAGACAGCCTGGCTGAAAACCCAAGGGTTTAGAGTTACCCATCAGCCAGACAACACCACAAACTCTGGCCTTTCTCTTCTACTTCCTTTACCCCAGTGCACATAAACAGAAAGTGTGGCTGAGGTACAGTACGGTTCTTACAATGACCGGCTCCAATATGGTTTTGGCTAGATTCTGGACAAAATGGGTACTCTCGGATCATAGTGATGATGAGATGTAGACCTTTTTTGGCTGAAAAGGGTTGAGACCAGTCCCACCACTTCATAGATTCTGGCTTGGCAGAAGGGAACATTTCCTGCTTTCTTAGAGAAACTTGTCTGAACTTCCCTATGGTAGAGGGACTTGGGTATCACAAGATTATTCCATTTCTATTCAATGTATTCACCCATCCAAGATCCATCTGACATTTGCTGAACCTCTACTGTGTATGTATGGGTCCTTATTTCTGGGAATTGAAACAGTCATGTACCCTGTCTTTAAAAAGCTTCCAGTCCAGGAGTGAAAGTGGACAAATAACTACGACCAAAAGAACACAAGCCTCCCTGAGGGAGCTACTGATAAGAGTGCTGTGGCCAGGTGTGGAGGCTCAAGCTTGTAATCCCAGCACTTCGAGAGGCCGATTCAAGAGGATTGCCTGAGGTCTGTTCGAGACCAACCTGGGCAACTTGGTAAGACCTCGTCTCTACAATAAATCAAAAAATAAGCCAGGCGTCGTAGCACCATTTCCAGCTACTTGGAAGGCTGAGGCGGAAGGATTACCTGAGCCCAGCAGGTCGAAGCTGCAGTGGCCCTGAGTGTGCCACTGCACTCCAGCCTGAGCAACAGAGTGAGACTCCAACTCAAAAAAAAAGAGTTCTGTGAGTTCAGAGAAATCAAGGAAGGCTTGGTGGAGGAAGTGACATTTGGACAAGGGCTGAGAGGGTAGGATGCAGAAATAAGGGGCAAAAGGCATTTTGGACTGGAGACCCATGTAAGCCAAACCTTGCCGTGGGATGTTGCAGGTGCTTTGGACAGTTTATTGAGGATGCACGGTTTGGAGAAAAACTGGTAACTTCCTTCTTCAAACACTTCTCACGTGGCTTCTGCTGCTGGGAGAGTGACACTGCTTGCTGGGTGAATTCTGGAGGCTGGGTGTGCTTAGTCCCACTGGACTGCCTTCTACAGTGTCTGGAGTCGGCCTGTGCATCCTGGCCTGGGAATGTTATTGCCTGCTGCCATTCAGGAGAAGTGCTGCACCATCTCTCCAGCCGGATCGGGGGGCGCAGCCGCATGGGGCACTGAAGGTTAATGATTTTCAAACACGTGTCCGTTTGAGAGAAATGAGCACTCAAGTGGTAGTGAGCCAAGAGGCTATTCAAGTAAATGAGTGTTTATCGTGTGCATGATGTCACTTCCCTAAAATAATTCCAATTGTCACATACCCATGGCTTCAACTGAACAGATGCTTATTTAGCATCTACTGTGTGAAGAATACAAAAAGAGAAGCAAAAATACAGAAGGTGACCTAGCATAGACAGAGGACCACATTGCCCCAGGCACTCTGAACACACCATCTCACTTCAACCTTGAGGCCACCTCGTGTGGCTGATGGTTCTACTCCCATTTTGACACGTGAAGAAATAGCCCAAGATCACAGATTGGTAGCAGAAGCAGAATTTGAACTCAGGGCAGTCTGCCTCTCCCATACAAGAACTCAACTGGGATAAGTATAAACACATTGCTTGGCAGTTCGGAAGAGGACGGAATCTGCTCCAGATGGAAAGGCACCTGGGAAAGATGACATTTGAGACACGTTTAAAGCCCGTGGATCTTAGCACAAAGGTGTGAAGGCAGGAAAGCAGAGGATCAGGGGTAAATAGGGCGGGATAAAAGAGGCTGGAAAAACATGACGCCGAGCCTTGAATACCAGGAGCTCGTGGATAATGGGGAGCCACCGATGGTTTGGGAGCAGAGGAATGACATGATGAATATCAGGCTGTGGAAAGATGAAGCTGGCATCAGTGGGCAGGCTAGAGACTGGATGAGGGATGCAGCGCTTGAGATCATTGGTCCTGAGGCTCTCCGTTCGTCACAGCACCTGCTGCTAGTGTAGAATAATTGGTGGTGTCTGTCTGCCAGGTGACCATATCTGGTTTGTCTCTATCTCCAGCTTCCAGCAAAAGGCCAGAAGCATAATTTTTTATAGAACTGTGAAGGCAAGAATGAACTTGAATAAAGCATTCAGTTCTCCAGCAGTGGTGCTGCAAAGAACCCCAAAGAAGCAGACTCTTCAGGCTTTCCTCTTAACTTGGGAATTCTGGCACGATTTCAAATCACCTATTCAGCAAGCTGTTGAACTGAGCACTTCAAGCATAGCTTTTGATAGGGGCTAAGGAGGAACAAAAGCAAAACAACCCAAAGCCTGTCCTCGAAATTGGAGACACAAGCTCTGAAACATTTCGATGTCAGCGTCCTCTCCCCAGCCTCGATGTAGTCCCTTGCCTCATTCACGCATTCAGTGAATCGATACACATAAAGCACCTCACAGCAGTGCCCGGTACATGCCAAGTGCTTAACAAATGCTAGCTGTGACTGTTATCAGTATCATTCATTCATACCACTATCATTCATTCATTCATAGGACACGAATGCTTATCATGTGCTAGGCATTATTTATGCACTTTTATACCTGCTAACTTGTGTAAACCTTGCCACAACCATTGGACAGATGCAGAGACTGAGGCTCACAGATCAGTCCAAGTGCCTAGCACTTCTTAGATTTCAGTGTGCACATGAATCACCTGAGGGTCTTGTTAACCTACAGATTCTGATGCTGCAGGTCTGGGGCAGGTTCAAGCCTCTGCATTTCTAACAAGATCCCTGCTGCTAAGTGGCAGAACAAAAGTCTATACTTCAAGTGCAGGGTTCCTCCTTTGTTTAGTCCTTTTCACAAGTCTGCAACTGGGAATCAAGTGATTATTCTGTAGATGCAGACACACACACACACACACACACACACACACACACACACACACACACACACACACACACGAAAACAGAATTTAGACAGGCCCCTTGATTCACTGATTAAACATGTATTGAGCCCCGGGAAAGCCAAAGGATAAGAGCCGGTCTGTGGCCCAAATACTCGCAGATTAGTTTGGGTCGAGGAGGGCAGGGGCTGCAACAGACTAAGTTCCAGTTTTCACTTTGTTGGAAAGTCACGCAACTGTAAGACCACCAGACATGTGACCCATTGATACCTTAAATCCACCCTGTCCGGCACGCAACCTCTCTCCATCCTGCCTGAGTCAGCTGCTGCTTTCTGCATTACCTGTTTCTGCAATGGCCCCATCATCCAAATGTGGTTGTTAGGCCTTCTTCGATGATCTCTCAGCATATTTATTATTAAAAATACGGAGGGGATCAATTTCATCAGCCAGGAAGTGCAGTTTGCTCACCCCACGAAGGGAAATTTGAGGCTTAAGCCAAATTTAGATTTCTTCCTAAGCAGCCGGAACAAAATGAACACCAGGGGGCACCGCAGGACCACTTTTCTTGCCAAAAGATGGTCCCGCTCTTCCCCCACACAAGTCGTTTTTGCATGAAGACACAGTCTCCTGGTGAGTCTTTGCTGAGGATTTGAGTCAGTGACAACAGCCAAGTGCACACACCTGCCCCCCTTTGCTAGCTCAGACTCCCTCACCTTTGAGAGTTCATGACTTTTCCCTTGATTTTCTTCCCTCGCCTTCCTGCCTGCAAAGTCCTGAATGCTGTACACGCTCCTGGAAAAGGGTGAAGGGAATGAACCTGTGTGAATGTCCACTGTGAGCTCCGTCCGTCTGGGGCGTCGGGGGGAGCTCTGCCTCCTTGGGCACACTCGTCCCAATCCTGGGAGATCTCGTCAGCACAGAACAGGGCCTGGAGATAGCACTGTCTATATTTGGAAGGAAAACCTGCTGCGCTTTCTTGCTTCCGAGCAAGATTCATTCCCCCTTGTGTTCATTCCTTCTGGCAAGGCTCCCCAGGGGGCATAGATTCTTCTCCGTGGCTCCAGAGCCAGGAGGTTGGAGCCGGCCCGTGACGTGGCACTCTTTCCTCCTCCCACGGTGTCCTCACAGCTGACCTGTCCTGGGCACTTGGGTCTTTCCAAGACGACAGCTAGCAGCTCTGGTGAGCATGGCCCTCCCAGAGCGTCGGTGACTGATGCCAACTTCATGAAGAAAGGAAGGGCCTGGGAATGAGGATGTTCCCTCGCGTAGAACGCCCCCCTTCTGGTTCCCAGACGCCCGTCTGACGGAGCAGGGCTCTGGCTAAGATGACGTGGAACTGTTTTGCACTCTTCACAAGTCTTGGCCAGAGGGGGGTCGGGGGGGGATCTGAGGCCTGATGATACAGTGAGGACCATATTTTTAGGTTGGTATTTGTCATGCTTCTCACATTAAGCCATATGGCCAGAAATATTCCTTCCAGAGATTGCCATTACTATCTTGGATAAGATTGTAGAGTGTCAGAAAAAGAGAATCAGAGAAACTTACTGTCATGGAAAATTAGTAGGACTTAATGCTGGAATTGCAGCAGGGGACACCCATGTCCGACCTGTTCTCACGGACTGCAGTGTTTAGTGCATTGCTGGCACATGGTAGGGGTTTAAAAAAAAAAAATGAATGCATGAAACTGGAGACTACATCCTAGAATGAGAGACTCTGAGAATCAAAGAATAGTGGAATGATAGGAAATTATTATTCACTTATGTAGAAGAGGGAACTGAGATCCCAGGAGTGGGTGGTAGAGTCTTCTGGGTGTTGAAGGTTCTGGGGCTCCTGGAGCAGGGCTCTTCCTACAGAGAAGGGGGTGTCTGGGGGGGGGACAGGGGACAGCCATCATCCAGGCCACTTCTTCGAGCTCTTGGGGAGGGAGAGGTTTGCAGGAAAGGGATTTTCCAGAGGGAGGGCCTTTGGTGCTCGAGTTCCCCAGGTCTGGAGCTGAAGCAGGACCTCGGAGGACCACAGGAATGAGCCCCACTCAGCCCTAGCAGGGCGGGGTGGGTCCGGCGCACAGCTTTTTGGGATAACGGACATATTTGCGGTTGTAGGTGCCCAGGTTGTGGCGAAAGCAGAGGGCAGCCCTCTTGTCGCACTCGCAGGTCTGCCGCTGGCAGGCGGTTCTGCCGGCTGGATGGGACAAGGTGAATCAGGGATTGTGGAGTCTCAGGACACAGAGGGGACAGCTCCTGACTGCCCTTGGGTCAATGTTCCCAGCCCCAACCCCGACCCCATTCTGATGGAAGCCCATGCCCACGGGGGATGTTTCAGGGGTGGGCGAGGGACAAGGGCAGGGCATGCCGGGGCCCAGGACACTGGGGAGGCTGGCAGTTTGCCCAAGCTCTCCCTCTGTCTCCTCCCATGCCCACCCTGACTGCCCATAGCCCTCTCTTGCTCCCCAGGGACACCATGTGGCTCACTAATCCTCACCTGCCACCCGCTCAGGGGGACTTCCAGGCCACTCCTTCCCCCCACCCCGGGGGTGATGCACAGTTGACAGCGGCCTGTGCTGCCAAGCAGAGAGGAGCTCTATGAGAGGACCTTTCCATCCGGATGGCATCTGTATGCCTCAGAGGGGCCTGCGCCTGGTGGGAGGCTGTTGGCACCAACGCTGGGGACCTGCTCAGGGCCTCCTTCTGTCCCCATGAGCCGACAGAGCCCAGTTTTCTGCCCCTGCCCAGTCTGGACCTCACACTTTCACTCCGACCTACCCTCTGGAGAGCCGACTGGCACCGGCTCAGCAGACACCAGGGGCCCAGAAGGCTCCTCCTCCCCTCCTCACTGCAGCTGCCTCTGTCTGCCCAGAGCAGCTCTGGCTCCTTAGATCCCCATGACTGTATCTCACAGCTGGGTCCAAGCGCCTCATTCCCCGCCCCCTCCCCCAAGGTCAGCCTTCATTTGCCATCAAGGTTCTGCCCGTGCCTGCTGTGTCAGCAAATGCAGGGGTGGGTGGGGCCTAATGCCATGTCAGATAGCCTCTTGTGGGGTGTTCTTGTCCCGAGCTGGACTGAGCTGGGGGAGTGTGTGTGATCGTCTCCATTTTACAGGGGAGGAAGCAGAGGCTTTCCAGGGGTTGTGACATTTGCCCTGAGTCACACGGCAGGTGCAAGGTAGAATCCAGAACTGTCTCTACCCATCTGCCTTCTCCCCTCACTCTTCTTCTCAGTGCCATCTCTGACAGGTGACTGTCCCGGCCTTACATGTCCCAGCCCCAGTGACAGGGAGCTCACTACCTAACACAGCTGCCTTGCCAATTTGGTGACTGCAGGAGAAGAAACGGAGCCAGCTCTGCCTCAGTGGTTCTGGTTCTGGCTCTGCCCCTCCCTTCAGTCTGAGCTGAGTCTCCTCTAACCTCTCGGGTCCTCCCACTGCACCCTGTGCCCACCAGGTTCTGCCTTCCTTCCAGGTTGTTCCTGGTGGGAGGAAGGCTTGGCTCTCCCTGATCTGGAGTCCTTGCATGCTTTCACTTGGTTAGGCTGCATCCCTGGGCTGGGGCTCAGAGGAAAGCTATTTGGTCCCAGTGGGCATCGGACGTGGCACAGATGAGCAAATGACAGACCTAGTGGGGGAATCAGACCTGCCATCCTCAATCAAAGCTTTAGCACACCCTGTCTGGGAACCTCACCTTTACCCTCCCAAGGCCCTAGGCGGGGGTTTGAGTCCAGCTGCTCTGATCCTGGCTCAGCTCAGGCTACTCTGTTCCTCACCCCAGGGACTGGAGCCAGGGGGTGACTCTGGGTGGGACTCTAGGTGGGCACTGGTGGGACACCGATGGGCTCTGGGCTTCTCTAGCGTAGTGCCAGGTGAGGTTTTGGGCCTCTCCACTATTACGTAGTGATGGAAAGACCATGCCTCTAGCCCAAGGCCCCCCCAAGAGGGGTTCCTGTCCTAAGCTGCTCCCTGGGGTGTCTGGGTCACGCCAAGGCTGTCCACTTACCACAGGAGATGCTGCGACTGCTGGCAGAGAAGACATACTTTTCCAGCTTGGGCTCACAGCCCAACTTCTCCAGATGCCCGTAGCAGCAGTCGTGGGCATGGCAGCACCTGGAAGGGTCAAGGTTGACCTGGAGGGGCTGGTGGGCTGGCTGCTTGGGGCCCAGGGCACAACAGAGCTCGAAGGAGAGGTCAGCCCCCACGTCTAGGTGTCCCCAAGCCTCCCCCTCCCCAGGGTGCTCCCCAGCTCCTCCACCCCCAGGGAGGTCCCCCGCCGGCCCCCTCCTCACCAGTCAGTCTGGTCCACCGGCCAGTGGGAGCCACCAATGCCACAGTAGCAGCCGTAGTTGTTGTACTGCAGCGCCGACTTCCCCGTCATCCTCTCAATCATCACCCCGAACTGGACCAGGTTCCCACCGGCCAGGGCCACTGTGGAGAGGGAAGGCCCCCCAGAATATCACTGATGCTCGCTCAGGTGCATACTGTTTCCTTGTCCCATTGGATTCCACGGGATATGTACCCTAGCAACCTCGATGGACCTCCCTGAACCCCTCTGCTTCCTCCTCCTGATTCAGCAGTGGGGCTGAGTCCTGGATATCTCAGTAGCTTGAAGCTGAAAACAGAAGCTCGGGTGGGGGAAGCAGCCCCCTAGTCCCTGTCCACGCTCCCACCCTCCCAGGCGACATGCTCCTCCCCTCTGTCCTGGCACTGCTGGCCTCAGGATCACCCTGGAGGCAGGGAGGGGACACCATCCAGCATTCGGCACCCACCATGCCCTCTGCAGGGCCAGGCTCAGGGCATCCAGGGAGATTGGGGTTGCCAGATGGGGCAGAAGACAGCTGGATGTCGCAAGGGTCACTTACCCAGGAGGCAAAGGAAGGTCAGGACAGGGGGGGGTTTCATCCTGGGGGGAGGGGAAGGTGAGCAGAGGTCAGGAGCCTGGGCAGCAGAAGAAAGCAGCAGGGGCACCTCTGATCTCAGGCACCTCCCAATTAGTTAAATACCCAAGTCCTGTCCACTCCCCGTCATTAACCCCCGAGTGCCCAGTGATGTAATGATTCTTCTAGGTCTGACACCTCGGCCGAATCCCTGGGGGAGGAGCCAGCTGGAACCTGAGGGCTCTGCCTCTAGGCAGCATGGAGGGGGTGGGGGCATCTTTGTGGCTCCCTCTCTTCTCAGGCCCCTCCCATCATCTAAAAATCATTGTACCAGCTTCCACTAATGTGCTGGGCTTTTGTGCTTGGTATCCTTCCCTCATCCCTACTGGATGGATGCAGTGGCCGAGGCCCAGAGAGGATGAGGAACTTTTGGTCTCACCGCCTGGAAGTGCCAAGGCCCAGGTCTGTCCTGCTTCTGTGTTTCCACTCAGGCAGAGCTGGAGGCGAGAGGCCCCTGGCCTGGCCTGCCACTTCCCCATCACCGGCCCTCTACGCTTCTGATCTGTGACTGGGATAACTTGACCATCCACTCCATCTATGTGCAGGGCCTGGGAGCTGCTGGGTCTGTGGCCTTGAGGTCCTGGTTCCACCATGTATTCCGTGGCCACGGGCAGGTTATTTCCCTTACTTGGGACCTCAGTTTTCCTGTCTATATTATGGGATTAGAAGATATCCCATAATGAAATGGATGGAAAGCATAGTGCCACCAAGAGGCTAGCCCTCCCTGAGCACTTCCTACGCACCAGGCACTGTGCCAAGGCCCTCACAGGCAAGATCACAGTGAGCTCTCAAACAGTCCCATGATGTCAGCACTACAATCAATCATCCCCACTTTACAGAGAAAAAAACCAAAGCATGTGCTTAAATAAATGGTGAGCCAGGATTTGGGCCCAGGCAGCCCAAAAAGCTTAACCATCCATTCAAAAGGCCAGCTTATCCACTGGGCAAAGGCAAAGGAGGTGCAGTGCTTGGCACCCATGATCCTTATAGCATCCCTCCAAAATGTTTTAATATCTTATAAAATCAGAAGAATGAGCCAGGATTATATTTGTCTTCAAATCAACATTGTCATACAACTTAATTTTGAATCTTTTTTTAATAGGGAGGAAAAGGCCCAGGAAGGCACAAGTGCCCAAGGCTCAGGACAAAAGCCATGCAGGGCTCTGAGCTTCACCACCCGGCTTCAGACTTCAGGAGTTGAGTTGTTTTTGAGGTCCAGTGACAGCCTCCCTTCTGGAGAGGAGGGCAAACCGGCTGAGGCTGGGTCTCACACCGCAGACAGGAAGGAATCCCGACACAAATTCCTGACCCCACCCGGCCAGAGGATAGAGTCGGGGAGGTTTTGCCTTGGAGCAGGGAGGGGAGGGCCAGGTGGGAGGGATCCCGTAATTTGGGATGAAAGGTTTTTGAACGCAAGAGTAAAGCTCAGTAAACACCTGCCTCCTGCCCTGCCCATTTGTTTCCTGCTTATAACTCCTCCTAGCACTCTTTTCATGCTGGGTTCCTCTCACCCCTCTTTAGAAGAAACTTAGGGGAAGTGAGGGACAGAGAGCTGAGTCCACCTGCCCAGGACCACCCAGCTTCTGTGAGTCATGGGCTCCTGAGAAGGAAGACCTTTGTTCCCTGTTTCCTTTTGATTTTTAACAAGGGCACCTCCTGGCAGCCCCTGGCTCCTCGCCTGGGTTATGAGATCCCAAACAGTGAGTCATTGATGTGCTACCTTCTAAACAACCGAAAATTAGCTTTGATTGTCCGGAGGTCTGGCCCTTCTGAGAAGATCCCTTCTGTGACACATTTTTAATCCTGGCCTGGCCAGGATGGCCCCTGCAAGCCCCTGCAGGTCTGTACCTGTGGCAGGAAATGGAACCATTAGGGCCAGAGCTAGGCAGGAAAAACCAGGCAGGCTTCCAGGTGGAGGTGTTCCCGGCTGAGGTTTGAAGCCCTACTGCTGGTAATGTGGAGGGCGGTTCAGACTCGGGCAAGGGAGTTGGTTTTATGGGTTTCCACCCATCGCCGCAATGTGACGGGAAGCACTGGCAAGACCAGGAGTGTTAGCTCTCCATTTAGGGGCTGTGTGATCTTGGCCAGTCCCACCACCTCTCTGAATTTAGCTTCATCATTCATGAAGCAGAGATCACCTTTCAGGACTGTAGACCAGATGAGAAGGAAATGGAATACATAAAGCCCTTGCAGGAGGCTTTGCCCAGAAGAGGAACCATAACATATCTGGTGTCTCCTCCCTTCCCTGGTCACAGGGGAGGCAGTGCTGTCCCAGGAGCTCAAAGCATTTACCAGCCCGGAAGAATAGTATGTGGCTGGGCCAGGGCTCCCCGCATCTCAGTGGGATTATTGTCCCCACCGGACAGATTTTAACTTTCACAACAGAGGGTGGTTGGGGTGGAGGGAACAAAGCCCAGCTCATCTCTACTTCATGAATGATGAAGCTAAGTTCAGAGAGGTGACGGGACTGACCAAGATCACACAGCCCCTAAGTGGAGAGCTAACACTCCTGGTCTTGCCGATGCTTCCCATCCCGTTGCGCCGATGGGTGGAAACCCATAAAACCAGCTCCCTTCCCCGAGTCTGAACTGCCCTCCACATCCAAGCACTAGGGCTTCAAACCTCAGCTGGGAGCACCTCCACCTGGAAGCCTTCCTGGTGACACAGCTGGGCAAAGAGCAATCTGCTCTTTCTCTCGGTGTAAACTTGTCTCTTTTAGAAGTCATCCTCCTCCTCATCATCACCCTAACAATAAAAAGGCAGAACAGATGGTTCCCTTGGCCAGGTCTCCACACTGTGGCACTATGCTAGGGCCCCCACCTGCTTCATCGCATCACTTCATGCCACAACCTGTGCTCCTATGCTCCTACCCTCAGATCTTTAGGATCCCACAAATCTCTCTGAGCAAAGTGGGGCACCCCATTCCTGGAAGAATTAATTGTTCCTTCAGCCAATAATCTGCTTTAAAGACTGGGGATCACTGGACAGCAAAACCAGGTGTGGTTCCTGCCCTCAGGGGGCTTAGTGTCCAGTGAGGAGACAGATAGGAATCATTATATACTGAATGGATACTTAGAAATAGGGATAAGTAGCTTGACAGAAAGTTCCATGGAGCTGTGCTTATGAGGGTGTTTGATGTGGGCAGGGGGTCAGTGAGGACTTTTCTGTGGAAGAAATGGTTGAGAAGGGATCTCAAGGAGTTGACCGGGTGGCGAGGGAAGTGAAGAGAGGTCAAGCAGACAAACCGCCTGTGCAAGGGCTCTATGGTCTGAGCAAGGTGGCTCCCAGGAAAAGCTGGAAGTTGAGGACCTGGGACTGGTGGTGGGTGAGCCTCGAAGGGCATGAATTACCAGGGTGCTGAATCTGGGACCTCTACCTCCTGTATCCCCCACAGGACACCTTTTGCTTGAGCCTAATGGGCAGGGACCCTAGAATCTGCAGGTGGTGGTGATGGCCCGGGAGGCCCCCAAGAGAATGAGGCACTTATCTGACAGACTCTGGTATTTTCATCCTGGTATTTTTCCCTGCAGCAGCCCACCTCCGTGGGCACCCAAAGGCCAGGGAGGCTTGTCCCTCCAGGGGGGACAGTCTTCACATAACTGTCGTGACACAGCCGGGCAGAGAGTAAAGAACAAGAATCCATGGTGTGGGGCTGTTGTCATTTTTTTTTTTTTTGCAACAGGGTTTCAATCTGTCACAGAGGCTGGAGTGCAGTGGTACGATCCTGGCTTACTTCAGTTTTGACCTTCTGGGCTCAGGTGATCCTCCTGCCTCAGCTTCCCAAAGTGCTGGGATCACAGATGTGAGTCACAGTGCCTGACCTGTTGTCACCAGTGTCCCTGTGAAATGGCACACCTGGGCCTGATTGGTTTTTATCCAAGGAACAGTGGAATGTCCATGGGGGGACCTCCTGTCTGTGTTTGGAAAAGATGGTCCTGGCTGCTAAGGTGAGAAGGAACAGGAGTTCACCAGCAAGCAAAGAGGGGGACCAGCTAGCTGGGTTTCACAGGGGTCTAGATGGCACAGGCTGTGCTGGGACACACTGGGGTGGAGGGTGGAGCCAAGCGGGGGTTGGTGAGTGCATAGGGCACCTCCCCTTCCCTGATCCTTCTTGGGTGCAGAAGTCTGATCCCAGAAATGTGGTGATGGAGGTGGAGTGAGGCTGGTGTGTGGGGAAGGGAGGGCTGGGGAGCAAGCACCCATCATCAACAGGGCTGCCCACACAAGAGCAGGCAGGTGTGCCTTATGCAGTATGAGCACCTGTGAGCTTTGCTGGGGTGCGTGTGACTGTATGTGTGCACTACATCAGACCAAGCTCCACTTTGAGGGGCCCCTGTGTTTCCGAGTGATGTAGCTTCATGATTGAGATGATGCTTTGGACTCTGGGATCAGACAACCTGGCGTATCACCACAGGCTAACTGCGTGCTCTTGGGCAAATGACCTAACTTCCCAAGTCCATTTCCTCACCTGTACAGTGGGGTTAGGGTTAGGGTTAGAGTTACAGTGGGATAAGAGCAGTATCCAACTCTAATGGTGGAAGAGTTAATGAAATAGCCACGGAGTGCTTAGCAGTGTGAGTCTACACAGTTCCAGAGTTGTGATTACTACCGCCATTACTGTTAGGAACACTAGTAAACTCAGGTTTTGGAATCCCTACAAAGCCCTTTTCTGCCTAAACCAGTCCCCTATATTCCCAGAGGCCTCATGAACCTAATTGGAGTGGTCAAGTTCATTCCTAATGTTTGTAGCATCAGGGGCAAGAGGACATGGGGGTCCTCATGCCAGGTGTCTAAAGATGAACAGTTATCAATCAAACCAAAAACCCAGGAAACAAAAATGTTCTAGCTTTCTATCTGAATATACTTTCCTAACAATACAATAAAGCTTCTATGGAGAGCCACAGTTTTTCTATGACTGAATTTCAGAAATATGTCCAAGTTGGTTGTGTTCAATTATTATTGCATTATTTTGTGTTCTTGCATGTTCTGTCGTTGGGCTCATTCTGTTGAATGAGTTATAAAATAAAGACATAATAAATTATTACACATTCCATAAAATGTTTTTCTTTAGCAAAATCCCCAATTATGTGTTATTATGTGATAACCAAATTTTCATGTAACTCGTGTTCCTCTGAACAGTAATGATTTAAAAGACTTCTTGAAAAATGTAATTGCATTTGAGGTGTCCAAATTTTAATATATTTCATAAAAATATAAAGTTCAAAAACAAGAAATTAAAATGATTTTAATATATATTTTCAAAAAGATATTTTTCTTTTGAAATATTCTAATTTTTAAATTAAAATTAAGAGACAAAACATAAATGGTAAGTGAATAATAAAATATTTTAGCTAAAATTATTTAAAGTTTACTTTTTGAAAGTTTTTTGGTTGAAATTGAATCACATCTTTCCAAATATTTTGATAAAAATTAAACTGTTTTCAATTCTAGTTTCAATGTCAATTAGTTGCCAGCGTAAAGATTTGCTATCTCCCAGCACTTTGGGAGGCCGGGGTGAAAGAATTGCCTAAGCCAAGGGATTCGAGACCAGCCTGGGCAACTTGGTGAGACTTCATCTCTACAATAAATCAAAAAATTATCGGGTATGATGGCACACACTTGTAGTTCCAGCTTCATGGAAGACTGAGGCAGAAGGATCACCTGAGCCCAGCAGGTCGAGGCTGCAGTGTCTGTGAGTGTGTCACTGCCCTCCAGCTTTGGCAACAGAGTGAGACTCCAACTCAAAAAATTAAAATTAAAACAAAAATTGAAAGCAGTTTCCCTAAACTGGGTGTAGTGGCTCATGCCTATAATCCAAGCACTTTGGGAGACCAAAGGCTCAGAGGATTGCCTGAGCCTACAGGATCGAGACCAGCCTGGGTAACTTGGCACGATCTCATCTCTACAATAAATCAAAAAATTAGCAGGTCATGATAGTGCATGCCTGTAGTTCTAGCTACTTGGAAAGCTGAGGCAGAAGGATCTCCTGAGCCCAGCACGGCGGGGTTGTGGTGGCTGTGAGCATGCCACTGCACTCCAGCCTGGGTGACAGAGTGAGTCTCCAAAAAAACAAACAAAAACAAACAAACAAAAAAAACCTGCTATCATAGCATGGTTATGTGTACCTGTATTTCTCTCCATCTGTGTGTAGTATGTCATTTGATAGTGCCCTGAGAACCCTTGGTGAGTACTCTTCTAATTCATCAGCACTTCCAGATCTTCACCAAGGTCAAAGACACAAGAAAGTGGATGTTTGACTCTAGTGGGAAGTGACACTTTGATATGTAAGAACCTAGTATATTCATGCTAAGAGGAAGGCTCTGAAGAGTGAATGAAACCCATCTTCTCTTGCTGCTCATGGCCTCCCTTTGAAGTTCATTGCCAATTGGGCAATGGCACAGGACACCAGCCTTCATAACATTTAGAGGCAGTTGCCATTTGTTTCGAGGACATAGACAGGGCAAGAGATATGAAGGAATGTTTCACCTGGGTCTGAACGGCATGAGTGACTGGAGCATAGAGGCAGTCATGAGCCTTTCGATAAACTGTGTGTGTGTGTGTGTGTGTGTGTGTGTGTGTGCGTGAGTGTGTGTGTGCGTGCGTGTGTGTGTGCGTGCGTGTGTGTGTGTGTGTGTGTGTGTGTGTAGGCACAGGGCTAGGGCAGTACCTCCTCTTGCCTGTGTCTCAGGGCCTTGCTGGTGTGGTGGCGGCCATCATCTGCTCAGCACCTCCCATGTTGTACTATGTTGTCCAACATTTAACCTTCACCACAACCTTGTGAAGTGGGTATTGTTTCTTTCTGTTTTACAGGTGATGAAATTTTGGCTCAGAATCCTGCCAAGGAAGTAACCTGCCAAGGTCACATGACTACCAAGTACACAGGGTGCGCCAGACTCCAGAAGAGTCTAATGCCCTTGCTCCAGTCTCCTCCCCCAGTGGTAAATTTAGGGACAGGCCTGATGCTCCCTGGGCTCACTCAGAGGCCCCCTCAAGGCCCAGGGCCCTAGAAGTTGGTGTCTAGTTCCACGGATGCACTGAAGCCAACCCCAGCTGCCTCCTCTGACCATTTCTGCTCAGTCTTTCTGAGCCTGCTGGCACGCAGAACCCAAACCCTGAGACTTCTTTGGATCCATGCCTGGGTTTTCTTTCTTTTTTTTTTTTCAATTTTTAATTTTATTTTAAAGATGTGGGGTACAATTCAGGGGTTAGGCATACAAGTGGTCATCAAACAGGTAAAATTTGGGCCTCCCTTTTGTCCCCACTTTGCCTGGTTTGAGATCTGGCACCCTTATTGATGTTGTGTCCTCCCCACCCCCACTCTGGCAGTTTCCGGCTACTGACAATCCCTTTCTTGTAGTACAGTAATAAATTTTTCTTAATCAACTCAAACTATAGTTTCCAATCTTGCATTACTACTTCCTTTGAACACTTTGAACATCATGAACAGTGGGCAAAACAACATAAAAACCATTATTACAAAACCTCTTACTATATTTACATTCCAGCCTACTTTCAAATATTACCACCATTGGTTTAATTCAAGTCTTTTATTATCTCTATACCTTGGTTTTAGACCTTTCTAGCATATAGGTATAATTTAGTATTGCTCTAGTAATACTATCTTAGTTTTAACATCAAAGAATAGAGTACCTTCTTAGAACACTTAGGGTTACAGAGTCTGGGGCATATAAGAGTTGACTCTTAGTCAAGGCATAAGACTATTTGCTTCTTTCAAGATGGTTTATTTGTTTGGTTGTTTGTTTAGAAGAGCATTTTTAAATTTTTTCATTTTTATAAAAGTAGTTTAATATTCAAATTTATTAATATGTCATTTATATATGTTTTATTGTGTTTCTAATGGACATATAATAATTGAACATATTTATGGGGTACAGTGTAATATTTCTTTTTTTTTAATAATTAATCAGTATTTTTTATCGTTTTGTGGGGTACAGTTAAGGGTTAGGTGTACAATTACGTTTCATTCAGGCACCCTGTTGATAAGAGGTGTTTTCCCAGTCCCAGATAGATATTAGCTACTGTTAATCCCATCCCCCTCCCCCCCCATAATTTCCCAGTACCATCAGTCATTTTCTTATAGTATTACATTGGATGTTCAAGGTCCATTATATGAGTGAGAACATGTGATATTCTGATCTTTGTTTCTGTGAGAGGTCACTCAGTATTATAGACTCTAGTTCCATCCAGGTTGCTGCGAAATTCATGATTTTGTTCTTTTTCATGGCTGCGTAGTATTCCATCGTGTATATGCACCACATTTTTTTAATCCAGTCCTCTTTTGATGGGCAGCATGGTTGTTTCCAGGTTCTTGCTATTGGGGTTTTCTTAAACACACAGCTTCCTCTCTTCCTAGAATCCATCATCTGAATTCACAATGCCCCGATGCCCAGGGATTCCATTCCTGAATTGAAGAAGCCTGAGACACGGTGGAGGAAAGAATCCCCCACAGGGTGGTGACAGTGAGGCTTCTGGCTCTCCCACTAGCCCATGCACTCCCTGAGCGTCCGTTTCTAAGAGCCTGTGCAGTTCTAAATTACCCTCATGCTACAGCCCTGGCCCTGGTGGGATTCTCAGTGGGGGAAAGCAGGGAGATCCCAGATGCTACACATGCTGGGTTCCGATTATCTATCACTGGTGACAAGCTACCCCCAAACACAATTGCTTAAAGCAACAGCAATTTACTATCTCTTACAATTCTGGGAGCTGGTTGTGTGGATCCTTTGCTGGTGTCACCTGGGCTTGATCACATGGTTGTCAGCTGGAAGGCCAGCTGGACTGGACCGTCCAACATGACCCCACTCCCATGTCTGGTAGTTGGTGCTGGCTGTCAGCTGGGGCACCTCAACACCCTTCCTCCACTAGGAGGAGAGAAGTGACAACTCACCCACCATCTGGCTTGACTGGCTTCCAGAAGGGCAAAGGCAGAAGCTGTATCACCTCTTGAAGTCTCTGGAACCTCCCTGTGGCAGCTCTTTTGCCACGTCTGCTTGAATGAACTTTGCTGTCATAAGTTGTCAGAAGATACATTAGTGATACCCAAGAGACCAGCATACCAAGGCCCAGGGTGTCTTCTTATCAGCCAGGACACAAAACAAACAATCGAAGCCCCTTAAACAAAGAGAAATGACAACCATAGGAAGAAAAACCAGCAAGATAAGACACAAAAAACAAACAGAATACATCTGAAAAAACAAAGCAAAACCCCAGAAAATCTTACAGCACAAATAAAGAAGCGGCCAGAAGTCAGAAAGAAATTGTCAGAGCAGCAGCAAATGCTCCAGTGGTGCCTGAAAATGCTCAAAATAGGTACAAATCCTCACAAAGAGAGAAAAGAGTTCAACACATTCAATTTAGCAAACATTTACTTTCCCAACACTGTGTTGATTGAAAAGATGACAAGACTAAGAGCTGATCCCAGTAGGCACAGATAAGAAAATGTGTGAGTATCTGTAACAGAAGTGTGGTCTAAAGTGCCTGGGAATCACAGAGGAGGGGACACTTAATTCTGCCTGGAGGGCCATAAAGGAGAACTGTAGAGAGATGTCACCTGAGCTGGCCCTTGAAGGATGAACAGGGTTCAGCAGATGGTCCAGGAGGGAAATGCAGTAGGAGTCATGGGTACAGACGCCGACAAGCTCAGAAGACCGGTAGATATCTTCTCTTTCCTCTGCTTTGCACCCCTTCTTCCTTTGATACCATCATTCCATTTTTCCTTTTGGAAATCCCCACTCTCATTCCATAGGGTCCTGTTGGAACTGCCACTCACAATAAGCCCCACACCCCCAAAGGTAGGAATATGATCCAAGCCAGCCAATCAGACTCTCCCTTGGGACTCTGCATATTCAGCAGAGTGATGCCATTCTGTCTTTGGTGTCCTAAAGAGACAACCCATTAGGTCATGCTACTGAGACTCCCTGGGTTCTGTCCTTTCCAAGCCCTGCTAGATTGCTTCTTCCATTTCATGAGTCATCCAGCTTCCCTTCTTTTGGCTTTAGTTAACCAGAGTAAGTTGTTACCGCTTGCAACCAAAGAACTTTAATTGATATGGAAATTGGTACCAGGATAAGGGTTGCAGACAGTAGGTCCTGTGGGAAATAGGGAATGTGGGGTAAGTTACTGGGCAGAGATGGGACCATGGTTTGGCACATCAGCTGCCTGTGATACACACAGTCACTCAATACCTGCCTGTTCATCAAGGGCAAAGTCCCGTGAGGAGGCCTCATGATGGGATAGAAGCTTTGACATTAGGGTTAATTAAAGAGGGAGATATGTATCATCCTTGACACTACCTCACACATTATACATAACATTTCTTTATTTCTTCTGCTGTCCTCAAATAGAATATGAATTCCTTGAAGGAAGAGACTTGGTCTTGTTCACTGCTGTATCTCAGTGCCTACAACAATGACTGATGCAGAGCAGGCACTTAAGTATTTGATGAAAAAAATGCATGTGTGAATAAACAGCAAGTTCAGGCTTAGGATTTCTAGAATTAAAATAAATAAATTTTTTAAAAGGTTATTCCAGAAAGAATGGAAGGACTTTGCTGATGTATATTCTTAAATATCTGGAGAGAAATTGTGGGAATAGATATTGAGCCTCCCTCCAAAGAATAAAATTTTGGGTCAGGTTGAATTTATTACTACGGGTGCCCTAGCCCAAGATTCTGCGATTTAATGCACTAATTTGGGCAGCCCCTGTGAATCTAATGTTGCCTATAAATGCTGGTTCGCATCACACGACATGGAAAGACAGACTCCATTGTCGTAATGTGAAGTGAGGAATGAAACAACATTTAGGAGACATGAACTTCTGATTGTGTTTATCCTGCGCACCCTGCCTCCCACTCACCCTCTTACTATCCACCTCAAAGGGTCCAGATTCCTCTCTTGTCACCCTTGCTTTGAGAACCAGGTTGGTGAAGGAAGCATCATAATTTTAAAAAAGTTTGTTCTGGGCTTCTCTTTCTTGGCCAACTAAGAAATTAATTAGCAAATTATTTCAAAACTTGATCTGAAGTGTTCTGTGTCTATCAAAGCGTCTAACAAGGTAACTCTAGGTAGGAAAAGACTCCAACCTGTTTTTTGTTGTTGTTGTTGTTGTTGTTGTTTTTGAGTTGGAGTCTCACTCTGTCATCCAGACTGGAGTGCAGTGGCCGCTCCCGGCTACTGCAGCCTCGACCTGCTGGGCTCCGGCGATCCTTCTGCCTCAGTCTTCCAAGTAGCTGGAACTATAGGCGTGCACTACCACGCCCAGCTAATTTTTTATTTTATTGTAGAGATGAGGTCTCGCCAAGTTGCCCAGGCGGGTCTCGAACCCGCGGGCTCAGGCAATCCACTCACCTCAGCCTCCCAAAGTGCTGGGATTACAGGCTGAGCCACCGAGCCCGGCTGACTCCAACCTGTTTTAACCGTTGATGGGGAAAAATGAGAAAGAGATAGGCTTGAGCTTGGCTGTCAGGATCTCATACATGGTGTGATTTAACCCTGAGCAGTGTAGACTTGGGAAGGGTGATGATGATGGGTGATAAGGATGATGATGATAAGGAAGAGAAGGAGGAGTCACATGTATGAATTTCTTCCATGACACTCAAACACAAGAAATGTCACATGGCTTTAACTTTCCCAATCAAATCCGTTTGACTCACCTAACTCAGACTGGTGGGCAATATAAATCATGTTTCAGGGTGTAATCACTTCCTCCCCCTCTTTTAAAGTTGTGTAGGAATGCTGAGGATTTGTCCAGCCCAGAACATTTGGGAAGGAGTCTCTGTACACCATGGTTGTGTTCCCTGGTGATTACTTGGTGTGTGTGCTCTCCAAGCCAAGGGTGGGTCCAGGGATCTTTGCTGATGTTTCTAAAGCATAGCACCAAGAGTTCAGCCTCACCGCTATGTACTTCCCATGCAGGGATCTCCTGAGTACAAGTGGGACCAGATTGCTTCTACCCATAGAAGCTGTCTGGATTAGTGTGGATCCTTTTCAGTTTCAGGTGACAGAACCCAACTTAAACTAGCCTAAGTCACGAACAGAATTCTTGACTCACATACCTTTGAAGTTTCAGAGTGGAAATCAAACAAAGTTGAATCCAAGGGTCTTCCTCCCTCCCTCCTTCCCTCCATTCCTCCCTACTTTCTTTCTCCTCACCCCTCACTCCCCAGGCATATTGGTTTCATTCTACAGGCAGCCTCTTCCATCAGGGAAGTTGGTCACCGGCAGCTCCAGGCTTGTATGGTCTTCATAGCTCAAGGCCCCAGAGAAAAGGTAGACCCATACATCGAATCTAATGAAAAGCTCTGGTCTAGTTTGAGTTGTGTGCCCATTTCTAAGTATATGCATGTTGCCAGGAGAAATGGAAGACTGTGCATAGGCATCCTGGTTCATAAGTCCACCGTTGTGGTAGAAAGAGGAGGGCACCATGACAGATAACCCTACAGAATCACATGAGATGGAGGGAAGAAATGGTTTTTCAAAGTAAAAAGTGGTTATTATCAACAAAATAAAGAGGAGGTGTTGATAAAATTCTTTCAGTAGGGTTGAGGGATGCCCAGGTTGGCACAGCCAGGAAACAGCCATCACCAGGGTAAAATAGGTGTGGTCATCAGGGAGGAGGTAATCAGATCTCAGAACATAGACTGATCCAGGTGGGAGTCTCTAGAAATGAAATGGGCAAGCAACCCACTACAGTTTTGCTGGATTTGGGGGTCAATTACATGAACATACAGGACCTCATCCTCAGTAGAGTTCCTTAAAGTCCAGTAGGCTGTGCTCTATCAGGATATCCCCTCTAAATTAAAAGGAGAGACTCAGATTGGCATTAGATTCCCATCAGACACAGCTGCCATTCACTTTGGGACTTATAAAATTATCTCTGTGGGTTGAATCCAATGTTTTCTGTACTTTATATCTTCATCTTAGTTTGCTTTCTTGTGTTATTAGATTGCATCTTCAGGTAGTTTTTTACAAAAAAAAAAGAGGCAAACTCCTAAGTACTTCCTTGTCCCAAATCTTTCATCTGCATGATATTTTCACCGAGTGTATAATAGAACAGGACCATGGACTAAATCTAGCCTGCTACTTGTTTTTGAAATAAAGTTTGGGCAACCCTGTTTCAGGCCCCCTCCCACTTGAGAGCTCTTTTGTGTTAATAAACTCCTGCTCAAAAAAGCAAGCAAGCAAGCAAGCTTTTTAAAATTTATTTATCTATTTATTTTAAAGTCGGAGTCTCACTCTATCACCCAGGCTAGAATGCAGTGGCATGCTCATGGCCACCACAGCCTCGACCTACTGGGCTCGGGTGATCCTTCTGCCTCAGCCTTCCAAGTAGCTGGAACCACAGGCACGCACCACCATGCCTGGCTAATTTTTTGATTTATTGTAAAGACAAAGTCTCACCAAGTTGCCCAGGCTGGTCTCGAACCCCTGGACACAGGCAATCCTCTTGCCTCGAATTGCCTGGGATTACAGCCTTGAGCCACTGTGCCTAGTCGAAATAAAATTTTATTGTAACGTAGCCATGCACATTCCTTTACATTTGGTACTATATTGGCAAAATTGAGTAGAGTGACAGAAGCCCTTCTTAGAAAACATTTGTTGATCTCTGCTTTAGACTAAAAACAGTATCTTTTTTTTTTTTTAGTTGGAGTCTCACTCCGTGGCTCAGGCTGGAGTCCAATGGCACACTTACGGCCACCCCAGCACCCAACTTGCTAGGCTCTGGTGCTCCTTCCGCCTTAGCCTTTCAAGTAGCCGAAACTACAGGTGCAGGCTACCACACCCAGCTAATTTTTGATTTATTGTAGAGACAAGGTCTCGCCAAGTTCCCGGGCTGGTTTTGAACCTGCAGGCTCAGGCATTCCACTCGCCTCGGCCTTCCAAAGGGCTGGGATTACAGGCTGAGCCACCGAGCCCGGCCTAAAAGCAGTATCTTTTAGGACTTTGAAGATATTTCTCTGCTGCTTTCTACCATCCAATGTTGATGAGAAATTTGATGCCAGTCTGATTCTTGTTCCTTTGTAGATAGCCTGTTTATTTCTTTCTCTATATCTGGAAGCTTTTAGAACCCTTTCTTATCTTTAGTGTTTTAAAATTTTACAGTATGTGGCAAAACATGAGTCTTTCCCGTATCTGCTTTGCTGGACTCTCAATGAGGTTGTTTAATCTGAGGACTTATTCTTTTTTTTTTTTTTTTGAGTTGGGGTCTCACTCTGTCACCCAGACTGGAGTGCAGTGGCCGCTCCCAGCCACCGCAGCCTTGACCTGCTGGGCTCCGGCGATCCTTCCGCCTCAGCCTTCCGAGTAGCCGGAATTACAGGCGCGCGCTACCATGCCCGGCTGATTTTTTTTGATTTATTGTAGAGATGAGGTCTCGCTGCCCAGGCTGGTCTCGAACCCGCGGGCTCAGGCAATCCACTCACCTCAGCCTCCCAAAGGTGCGGGATTACAGGCTGAGCCACCGAGCCCAGCTGAGGACTTATTCTTGAGCTCTGGGAAATTCTCACGTTTCTTTGAGAATTCCTTTTGCTCTCTTTCCTCTTCTCTTTTTGAATTTCCTATCAGTTGACTGTTGGACTTCCTGAATTGAATTTCTGAATCTCTTATCTTTTCTATTATATTTTAACTTTTATAGTGGTTTTCTTCTACTTGGAGAATTTCCTTGACTTTTTCTTTTAACCTTTCCTTGAGATTTAAAAAATTTTGCAGCCGGGCTCGGTGGCTCAGCCTGTAATTCCGCGCCTTTGGGAGGCTGAGGTGAGTGGATTGCCTGAGCCCGCGGGTTTGAGACCCGCCTGGGCAGCGAGACCTCATCTCTACAATAAATCAAAAAATCAGCCAGGCGTGGTAGCGCATGCCTGTAATTCCGGCTACTTGGAAGGCTGAGGCGGAAGGATCGCCGGAGCCCAGCAGGTCGAGGCTGCGGTGGCCGGAAGCGGCTACTGCACTCCAGTCTGGGCGACAGAGTGAAACTCCAACTCAAAAAATAAAATAAAATAAAATAAATAAATAAATTGAGGAAAGATTCATAAAAAAATTTTTTTTTAATTTTGCAATCATATATATATATTTTTAACTTTCTAAGAGCTCTTTCTCGTTATCCAATTACTGTTTTAACATAATTGTTAAATTATTGTTGTCATATTACTGTTGTCATATTACTGTTGTCATATTATGGATGTGATATTTTCTTGAGTCTTTCTGAGGGTAGCAATGAAAGATTTCAAATAATTATTTGCTCCTTGAGTTATCTTTATTTCTTCTGGATTGTCTCCCCATTCTCCTTATTTGCTTGTGTTGGCCTCCTTCATTTTGCAGTGTTTTTGCACATTTCTGGTAGTACTGGACTGCCTGTTCATATTTGCAACAAGACAATAAATATCTCCATGTATGTGGGTGGGGCTTGCCATCCAGTGAGCTCTGCTTTATGGTGAGTGGACAAGGCTGTTAGCATAGAGAGATCTTTGATCTTGGGCATTAAATTCCACACTGGTTGCCCTGATTATTCAGTTTGTTGAGATTCTTTAGAGAAAAGTCCTCTGATGTTTTGCCAGGAGGGTAGTAGTATGGCAGGAGATGGGAAGGTTGGATGCCCAGGCTCTAGGCATTCTTTGTATGTATATGTGTGTGTGTGGCATAGTGGGAGGAGTTTGTGTCAACACCTCCTCTTTATTTTGTTGATAATAACCACTTTTTACTTTGAAAAACCATTCCTCCCCCCCGTCTCATGTGATTCTGTAAGGCTATCTGTCATGGTGCCCTCCCCTTTCTACCACAACGGTGGACTTATGAACCAGGATGCACAGTCTTCCATTTCTCCTGGCAACATGCATATATTTAGGAATGGGCACACAACTCAAACTAGACCAGAGCTTTTCATTAGATTCGATGTATGGGTCTACCTTTTCTCTGGGGCCTTGAGCTATGAAGACCATACAAGTCTGGAGCTGCCAGTGACTACCTTCCCTGATGGAAGAGGCTGCCTGTAGAATGAAGCCAATATGCCTGGGGAGTGAGGGGTGAGGAGAAAGAAAGTAGGGAGGAATGGAGGGAAGGAGGGAGGGAGGAAGACCCTTGGATTCAACTTTGTTTGATTTCCACTCTGAACCTTCAAAGGTATGTGAGTCAAGAATTCTATTCGTGACTTAGCCTAGTTTGAGTTGGGTTCTGTCACCTGAAACTGAAAAGGATTCACACTAATCCAGACAGCTTCCATGGGTAGAAGAAATCTGGTCCCATTTGTACTCAAGAGATCCCTGCATGGGAAGTACATAGCGGTGAGGCTGAACTCTTGGTGCTATGCTTTAGAAACATCAGCAAAGATCCCCAGACCCCCCTTGGCTTGGAGATCATACACACTAAATAATCATCAGGGAACACAACTGTGGTGTACAGAGATTCCTTCCCAAATGTTCTAGGCTGGACAAATCCTTGGGACTCTTATACAGCTTTAAAAGGTGAGGAAGCAATTACATCGTGAAACATGATTTAAATTGCCCACCAGTCTGAGTTAGGTGAGTCAAATGGATTTGATTGGGAAAGTCAAAGCAATGTGACATTTCTTGTGTTTGAGTGCCATGGAAGAAATTCCTACTTGTGACTCCTTCTCTTCCCTGTCATCACTGTCCTTATCACCAATCATCATCACCTTTCCCAAGTCTGCACTACTCAGTGTTAAATCACACCAAGTGTGAGATCCTTACAGCCAAGCTCAAGCCTCTTTCTCACTTTTCCTCATCAGCAGTTCAAACAGCTTAGAGTCTTTTCCTACCTAGAGTTACCTCTTTGATAGACATAGAACATTTTCAGATCAGGTTTTGAAATAATTTGCTAATCCAGTTCTTAGTTGTTGAGATAATGGAACAAAAGTGATCCAGAAACAGATGAAAACAAATAAGTGATTTCAAACATTAACAACAGGATTGTGATGAAGTATAGAAGGAAAAATCAATCCGTAAATTAGAAACTATGGTGTAATATCTGCAAGATACGGAGTTCCAATACAGGGGAGGGGGTCTGATTAGAGTCCAACCCCGCCAATCCATAGAATTAAGCTCTATGTCATGCCTAAAAGGAAGCTGAAGGATTACTTAAATACATGTAAAACAGACCAAGTGGCATAGTAAAAACAGTTGTAATCATTTGTTAAATAAATATTTATTGAGCATCTGTTATATGCAAGGTTTTGTCTGGTACACAGATGAGTCAGCTATGGGGCCTATCCTAAAAGTTTGTTGTCCTGGAGAGGAGATAAGCAGGCATAGAAACAACTTTAGCACATGGTAGAAAGTAATAAGAGGCACAGCAGAGGCAGAGATCAAATTCTACAGGATTTGTGTTGAAATGATTTAAAATGTTAAAACAAGTTAGGCAAGTGAGATATAATGTTCTTTTGGATCCGAATTAACAAGAAACAGACAACAAACTTTTAGGATAGGCCCCATAGCTGACTCATCTGTGTACCAGACAAAACCTTGCATATAACAGATGCTCAATAAATATTTATTTAACGAATGATTACAACTGTTTTTACTATGCCGCTTGGTCTGTTTTACATATATTTAAGTAATCCTTCAACTTTCTTTTAGGCGTGACATAGAGCTTAATTCTATGGATTAGCGGGGTTGGATTTGTTTCTTGTTTCTTGTAGTGTTGAAATGATTTAAAATGTTAAAACAAGTTAGGCAAGTGAGATATGATGTTCTTTTGAATCCGAATTAACAAGAAACGAAAAGTTCACTACAAAAGCCACCTAAATGAAAAACAAAAGTAAAATAATACCATCTACTAAGAATTTGGCCAGGCACAATGGCTCAGGCCTATAATCCTAGCACTTTGGGATGCCAAGGTGGGAGGACTGCTTAAGACAGGAGCTCCAGACCAACCTAGGCAACATGGAGAAACCCTAACACTAAAAAAAAAAAGGAAAAAAAATTTTTTTTTATTAGCTGGCCATGGTGGCACATGCCTATAGTCCTGGCTCCTTGGAAGGTTGAGGCAGGAGGATCATCTGAGCCCAGAAGTTTGAGGATGCAGTAAGCTATGATCGTACCACTGCACTCCAGCCTGGGTAACACAGCAAGACACAGACACACACACACACACACATTGAGAATTTAACTCAATGAAAAGTGGTTGTGGGCATATGAAAAACAAGATAAATTTACGGAACAATGTTATATAGCTCAACTGCATATGTTGTGACACTGAAAATAAAACTATCTTCCCTTAAATAAAAAAAGGAGGGGTGTTACTTATTGCACTAAAAGCAAAACAAGGGCAACAATTAAAATAAAAAGGTATTATGTAATGGATAATGGTCTTTGGAGTTTTTACAAAAGTGAGAAATGGAGGACTTACTACCATTGGTTAAAAATCCACAGAAGAAGGCTGAGGCGGAAGGATCGCCGGAGCCCAGCAGGCGAGGCTGCGGTGGCCGGGAGCGGCCACTGCACTCCAGTCTGGGCGACCGAGTGAGACTCCAACTCAAAAAAAAAATCCACAGAAAAAAGCATTAAAGGAGCTAGAGTCACTCTATAATGAGAAAGATACACAGTAGAAGGCAATAACCCATGGCTAGGAACTAACTGCTCATTTTTCAGAAATTTAGCATGAAACCTGAAAATGAAGTACAAGTGGATAATGGCCAAGGAAGTAGAGGGTACTCACATCAAGGAAACAGAGACGACGATCCCAAATATGTTAACAGAAGAAAAGAGAAAAGTTGCTGAATATTTTAAATAAAAAGGCACATGGCCCTTCTGTCTTCACTGGACACTTTTCCCCAGATATTGGAAGGATAAATAACTTATTCTGGGTAGACTGTTTTGTGTTATAGAAAATGATGGGATTCTTATGTGGGGCTGCTTATACCCCATCCTGATGCTTCCTTCTGATGTGTAGAACATTCATTGTGTAATACTCCTGATCTCCCTCCACCCATTCCTTCATGACTCCCTGGGAGATTAGTCCTGACTGACATGTTTGGGAGAAGAAACTGGGCATGTCCAGTTCAGCCCCTCTCTCTCATTCCTCTTTGAGTGCTGCATGCCTGTGGAGGGCATGTGCTCTGGTCTGCTTCTGGTGAGATGGACGGCTTAGCTGCAAGTGCTCTGTTCCTCTGGTTGTTCAGCATTGCCCATGCCAAGGTAGGTTAGTCATCTAATTCTGGGGTGTGGAATTAGGAAGCTCATTGTCTCCAAAGTCATACTCATCCTCCAATTTAGCCTTAATCCATTTTTTTTTTAAGTCAGAAATAATTTGATCTCTGCCTGATTGACTCTTTTGTCTTTTTTTTTTTTTTTGAGTTGGAGTCCCACTCTGTTGCCCAGACTGGAGTGCTGTGGCCACTTACGGCCACCCCAGCGTCGACCTGTTGGGCTCAGACGATCCTTTCGCCTTAGCCTTCCAAGTAGCTGGAACTACAGGCACGCACTACCACACCCGACTAATTTTTTTATTTATTGTTGAGATGAAGTCTCACCAAGTTGCCCAGGCTGTTCTCGAAGCCATGGGCTCGGGCAATCCCCTCATCTCGACCTCCCAAAGTACTGGGATTAAATGCATTTTAACAAGATTTCCTGTGATTTTCAAGCACATTAAATTCTGAGAATGCCCTAAAGTACTAGGACTTTAGCTTTTGGCATTAAAAGCTTATGTAGTCAGCATAGAGGAACCGCCCAGTTTCCATTTTATTTACATTGTTTTGAGTGGTTTCAGAGTCAATAAATTAAACTGTAGACTTCTCAACTAGGGGTAATCTTGGCCCCCAGGGGACATTTGGCAATGTATAGAGATATATTTGTTACAACTAGGAGAAGCTACTGACATCAAGCTGATGCAGGCCAAGGGTGTTGCTAAACATTCTACAGTGCCTAGGAAAGCCCCTACAACAAAGACTTATCCGGCCCCAAATGTCAAGAGGTTGAAAGACCCTGCTATGGAGGGATCAGCCTTGAATTTAGACAGCATGTCTCCATGTGGTCAATTCCACTTGAAGTCTCAAACTTGCTCTGGATTTCTTTATTACAGAAATCAGGCCAGAGCCAAGGATTGGTTCACCCATGGAAGGGTGGTAGATTTTATAACAAACAAACAAATAAAAAGGAATGGGTATGCATATAACTGTAACATGCCATGTACCTATATTGAGGTATAGAAATGATGCTTACATTATGTAATACAGTTCTCTGTCTCTAGGGATCAAAATTCCTCAGGAAATTTAAAAATGAACCAGAATTATTTGAAAAGTGTGACTCAG
Source organism: Cephalopachus bancanus (assembly GCA_027257055.1). Classification (NCBI taxonomy): domain Eukaryota; kingdom Metazoa; phylum Chordata; class Mammalia; order Primates; family Tarsiidae; genus Cephalopachus; species Cephalopachus bancanus. Next base: position 1,408,752 of record JAPVLO010000294.1, on the reverse strand, counting down.
TTTCTGTTTTTGGAATCTGAACAGGAGCCATGGAAAAAGAAAAAACGAAAGGAAGACAGGAAAAGAGATTTCCTTAGGATAATGGTTCTCCAAATGTAGTTCCCTACTGGTAGTACTGGCATCACCAGGGAACTTGTTAGAAATGCAAATTCTCAGGTCCCATTTCAGACCTACTGAATCAGAAACTCTAGGGATAGGGCCTTGGGATTCCTTTTTTACAAGCCCTCCAGGTAATTCTTATGCTCACTCAAGCTGGAGAACCACTGCCTTAGGAGAAAGGATGAGACATCAGGGGACTGTTCATAAATATAAAATGGAAAATGAGATATTGAAATTCATGCATCCAGAATCAAATCCTCTAGCTGGAAATAAGCCAATGAGAAATTGAGGAGGATAACTTTTGGAACAGAATCCCCTTAGATTTTAGTTTGCAAGGTAATATATGCCTATTTTCTTTCATCGAATATGCTTTGATGTTGGTTCTTTTTTTCATCTTATCTGAAGTGTCATTGAAAGGTTTTTACAAAATTAGGTCATGAATGCTACCTGTCAGACAACTGTAAAATGACACAGATTTTAAGATGCATCCAGATTACAGACAAGTTAAAATGAGAAGAAAATATGCATTTTAGAATAGATGGTTGAGGAAATTCTCAGATTTTACTTTCTTCTTGAGAATTTGGTAATGGAAGAGAGTTCATATTCAAATGAAGAGCATGTGGCTGGAATTGTTATTGGAGTATCCTTCAGATGTCATTTAGCTCACCGCAGAAACTTCGATAGGCTGTGTCGGACAATGAGGCTGAAAAATTGGAAACAGAATGTGAATTTTCAGCTTTGGGTTTGAGGTGATGTTTCAGGATTAGGTTCAGCTGTGAATGATAGAAACCCAGAACAATGGTGGCTTAAATAAGATGAAAGTTTATTTCTCTATCACAGAAATGGAGTCTGGAAGCAGGCAGTCTTGAATTGAGTCCACGATCACCAAGGTCAGGGTGTCTCTAATTTGCTGCTCTGCCTTTCTAAGTGTGGTACCTCATAGTTCAATACGATTGCTTGAGTGCCAGCCACATGCTGACATTCCATCTTGGAAGAGGCTGTTAGGAGAGAAGAGTATCCAGGACCAAGCCTGGGGGCACTGAAGCCTCGCAATGGAAAAGGCGGCCCACAGGGGAGCTGGAGGAGTGGCCACTGAGGTGGTAGAAAAACCAGGAGTGTGGATCAAGAGGGGAAGAGAGTTTGAGGAGGGAGGGTGGACATTAGGAAAGCCTCTCTTTCTGGTTCAGGCCACTGTGCTCTTCTTGTTGCACGATTTGTTCTTTTTGGAAACATTCTACTGAGAGATTCATCCCATAGGAGCAGGTAACATTTTTTCATGACCTCGTTATTTTCAGTGTTAAAAATCATCCTTCCTTCCATTTCAGTTATAACAATATACCCTTTTCTCTTGCAGCCATTGCACAAATGGGGCACAGTGGGATTAAGACGTAGGGGAAATGCCTCAAAACTTATCATACTCTGTCCCAGATGTTCTCCATTTACCTTCCTGATTCCATTCCCCACCCTGCCCCACCTGCCTCGTGTCCCAGGAGGCAGACCTGTATGGCTGCATCAACAGGTCCCTGGCCCTCTGGTTTCTGGTTGGGCGAGGCAACAGGGAGAGAATCAGAGAAGACAGGAGAGCAAGGTCAGGGTGTTCATTCTCCTAGTCCCGTCCCCCCCCAGAGAACGGGGTTCCACTGTGGGAAGCTTGAGTGCCTCAATTCAGGGCCACAGCTTCTATGTCCCTGTCCTTACCCCCGTCTCTGAGTTCCAGTAGCTACTTCTTTCCCTTGGCTCTTCAGGCTTGGAGTCTCACTCTGTCACCCAGGCTGGAGTGCTGGAGTGCAATGGCATGCTCACAGTCACCCCAGCATCGACCTGCCGGGTTCTGAAGATCTTTCCGCCTCAGCCTTCCAAGTAACCGGAATTACAGGTGCACGTTACCACAGCCGGCTTATTTTTATTTATTTATTGTAGAGACGAGATCTCGCCAAGTTGCCCGGGCTGGTCTCGAACCCGTGGGCTCAGGCAATCCACTCACCTCAGCCTCCCAAAGTGCTGGGATTACAGACTGAGCCACCGAGCCTGGCCTCAGGCTTGGCAATCTTAACATCTACCTCACTGTTACATATTCCTTGGGATATCCCTACACCTGGCCACATCTTTGCCCAAAGTTCCTTTATTAAACTGTGCTCAAGTTACACAATTTGAGGGGGCCACCTCTTGTTGGCCTGGACCTTGACAGAGACACACACTCCAACCAATCAAACTCATTTCTCAAACTCCACCACAGTGGCTTTTCTGAAGGTCACCAATGACAACCACATTGTTAGTCCAATGACTAAGTCTTAACTCTCAACTTAGTGAACCTGTCGGTAGCGTTTAACACCCTGATCCTTCCACCTTCTTGACCCTTTGTTAATACCTGTCTCTCCTCACAGGGTCTCTCACGCTCCCAATTTCTCTCCTTCCTCCCTGCCTGTTCCTTCTCAGTCTCCTTGCTGGCTCCTCCCCTCTTCCTTCCCAGCCTCTTCCCAAACATGCCCCAGGGCTGTCTTTAGACCCTTTCGCTTCTTCATACTCATTCTCTTGGTGATGAAATCAGCTCTCAGAGCTTTGTGTATCATCTACTGGCTGATGACTCTGAAATTTTTATCTGCAACCTGACCACCTCAAGATGTACTTATTCAGTTGTCTACTTGACATCTTCATTTGGATTCTAGTAAGTATCTCAAACTCAACATGACCAAAGTGAACTCCTGATCTGTAGCCATAGGACTTCTTCACTCCCCCTTTCCTATCGCAGTTGATGGCAGTGTCTTTTTTTAATCATTATTTTATTTTAGTTTAAAAATGTGGGGCACAATTCAGGGTTTGGTACATATGTGCTCATCATACAGGTAAAGTGTGGGTACCCCTATTGATGGTGTGTGCCCCCCCCCAGCCTTGCCCCACTACTGCCAATCCCTATCTTATAGTATTATGATGAATGTTCAGGGTTCTATGAGTGAGTACATGTGGTACTCAGATCTTTTTGTTTCTGTGACAGATAACTGAGTATTATAGACTCTAATTCCATCCAGGTTGCTGCAAAGTTCATAATTTTGTTTTTCTTTATGGCTGCATAATATTCCATTGTGTAAATGTACCACATTTTCTTGATCCAGTCCACTTTCGATGGGCAGTATGGTTGGTTCCATGTTTTTACCATTAGTTGACGGCAATTTCTACTGTTATTGGCTCAGGTTGAAAAATTTGGAGTCATCCTTGACTCTTCTGTCTCTCTCACACCCTGTATCCGATCTGTCAGCAGGTCCTGTTGGTGCTCCCCTCAAATTGTATCCAGAAACCAACCATTTTTCACAGCCTCCGTGGCTGCCAGCCTGTGGTAGTCTCCACCACCCCTCACTTGTATGACTGCTATAAATCTTTGTCCCTCACCTCTGATTTTGATTCCTGGAGTCTATTCTCAATGCATCAGTCAAAGTGATCATGGTAAGGTTAAGTTACATCACTCTGCTGGTCCTCCAAGATCCCCTTAATCCACCTTTATGTGTCAAACTTAGTTGCCTATGACTCCAAAACAAATTAAGACAAATGTGGTGGCTTACAAGTAACATGCATTTATTCTCCAAGAAAAAATTTCACTGTGTGCAAATGAAATTGTAGGCAGGGTTGCACACACTCTCCAGTCTGGGATCCAAGTATTTTTTTTCCTAGCCTTTCCAGCTTCCAGAGCTGCATTCCTTGGTTAGTGGCCCCTTCCTCCATCTGCAAAGCCTTTAGCACAGCACACCACTTCAGTAGTTATGCTGCTTTCTTCTTTTTTTTTTTTTTTGAGTCAGAGTCTCACTCTGTCACCCAGGCTGCAGTGCAGTGGCACGCTCATGGCCACCGCAGCCTCGACCTTCTGGGCTCAGGCGATCCTTCCTCCTCACCCTTCCAAGTAGTTGGAACTACAGGCGTGCACCAGCATGCCTGGTTAATTTTTGATTTATTGTAAGGATGGGGTCTTGTCAAATTGCCCAGACTGGTCTCGAACCCCTGGACTCAGGCAATCCTCTTGCCGCTGCCTCCCAAAGTGCTGGAATTACGAGTGTGAGCCACCATACCCAGCTGCCTCTCTCTTACAATAGAGGATAGTTTATGATTATATTTAGGGCCTACCTGGATGACCCCAAATTCCTTAATCTAGTCATTTGCAAAGTCCCTTCTGGCATATAAAGTGGCCTTCTTCTGCACTCGAATGTTGTGACAGAGAGCACCTGACTCATTTCCAGAGGTGCTTTGATTTGGACAATGCTGGATTCCACGCAGTGGTTCCCAGGGTTCTCTTCATGAGTATCTCCTCTTGGCCTCCATCCCTCCTTCCCATTCTACCCAATTCCAGTCTTCTGTTGTCTCCTGTGGGGTGGCCAGTACCACATATGCACCTGGTGTCTGAGGCTGGTGCTGTCTTGGAACTGTTTGTATGCCTGAGTGGACCATCCATGAGTCAAATCCATTGTTCTCACACTAAGGCTAACGTCTTCTCATGGTATAACTTGTATCTTTTGTGCCAATTATTCTCCCCCATGAAGAGTGGGCGTGAGAAGGGAAGAGAAGGAAGTCCTAGAAGTCCACCCAGTCAACCAACGCCCCCTCCCCACAAGTCCAACTGCTTTAGAGGCACCCCCGAATCCCATCCCAGAAGGGGCCGTACTGCATGTTACCCTCACAGGCCCATAGGGTGTTATTATCCTTCTTTTCAGATAAGAAGACTGAGGCTCAGAGAAGTTGGGTAGCCTGCTCTGAATGTCACAGCATGTAGGAGGCAGAGCCAGGATCTGAAGAGTCCATTTGCTCTTTACCACTGTGGGGTCTCTTTGAAGTTAAGAGTATGTGGGGTTGAGAGACACAAGGACACGGCAGGAAAAAGGTCGCAGTTCCCAAAGCACAGTCCTAGAGGACAAAACTGTAGAGTTGAGGCAGGAGAGAGAGACCCATGGGGGAGCGGCAGGTTCTGAGGGTTCCCTGGGGGTCCCCATCATTTTGTAAGAGAAAATCTGCCTGAGTTAGGACTCTTTCAATTGCAAATGACAGCAAACCCCTTAGGCTGCCTTGGGTCATTAACTAGGTGGGCTTACATACCCAGAAACCGCCCCCCCATCTCCATCTTTAGCACAGAATTGCTCTGTCACTTCCCTTTCCAGACTTCGAGGGGTGGCAAGGCGGCTGCACGGAAGACGGAACAAAAATCCAGGTCTGACCGTCATCGATCCATTCTGGTTCATGTGTTCGCCCCTGAGCCGATCCCTGGAGCCAGAGGAATGGACTGGCCAATCGCCTCAGGCTTGGGGCACAGACTCCTCCCCCGGGGGTGGAGCGCCGCCGAAGCGGTTGGAGGGTAGAGGAGGATGGCTCACAGAGGGAATCTGGGGCGCTCCCAACGAGAGGAAGTGGATGCATGGTAGGGGAGATGTTGGATACAACTGTGTTCCAGTTGTCGGGGTCTTGGGCTCCCAGGTAGAGTAGCGAGCTTGAGCTAGAAGTTGCAGCAGGAGCAGGCAAGGGTGAGCACGGCAGGGAGCACATCTTGGTGCCCTGTCCAGCCATTTTGTAAATGGGGAAATTGAGGTGCAGAGAAGGAAAGTGATTGTCTGAAGCAGCAGAATTAAAATAAACACCCAGGGATCCTGACTCTCGATCCATTATACCTCCCATCTCCTATTTAAGAGTAGTAATCCTTAGGGGAATGTCCAGCTACCTCCTTGTCCAAGAATGACAGGGACTGGGGGGTAGATTCTCCCTGGTTATGTTATGTTATTTTATCTACCTACCTACCTACCTATCTATCTATCTATCTACCTATGACAGAATCTCCTTCTGTCACCCAAGCCTCAACCTCTTGGGCTCAAGTGATCCTCTTGCCTCAGCCTCCCAAGTAGTTAGGACTACAGACATGCACCATCACACCTGGCGAATTTTTGTGTTTTTCTGGAGAGACAGGGTCTTGCTGTGTTGCCCAGGCTGGTCTTAAATTCCTGGCCTCAGGTGATCCTCCTACCTCGGTCTCCCAAAGTGCTGGGATTATGGTGCCCACCCAGATTCTCCCCAATTCTCCCAGGAGGAGTGGAGGATGGATGAGTCTGTGTGGTGGGGGCTCAGCTGCTCCCACACTAAGCTCAGCTGAGCTTTGAGAGTACCTGGGCAGGACGATAAGGTGATAGGCTGGGTCTAGTCCATGGCAGTTCTTGTCTTCCTGGTTCTCTGGTGGATGGTCTGGGGTTTGGGGCAGGTGGCAGCAATTTACTCTAAGCTTCCTAGGTCTCAGCCTGCTGAGTGTAGGAGTCTGTCCTGCCCCTGCAATAGGTCTCATGTGGCCACCTTCCCAGTTCAGCGAGGCAGTATTGGGGGTGAGGCCCCTACATCCCAGCTGCCACGGGGAGGGCCTGAGTTGGCCAGCAAAGAGGAGTGATGGCCTAGAGAGGGGGAAGAAAAAAGAGGTTTACTATTTCTGAGACTGGGCCTGCAGCCGGCCCAAACCAGGTCCCCTGTGGTGGGGGAGAGCAAACCAAGAAAGGGCTTGAAACCCCGGGAGTCACATCAGCCTCAGAGAGTGTTTGCAGTGCTGCCTGGGGCTGTGAGTTTTGCTGTGGCATCTGTGTGTGGGAGTAGGGACTGGGGTGGTGAGGGGCTTCTGGGGATCTATGAATGTTTGTGAAGTTACGTACACCGGTGTGAGATTGCATGTGTGTGTGTGTGTGCACGTGTATGTCTATGAATTGCCCAGAAGGTTGCGTGGGTACCACTGGAGTTTCTTGTATTCCTCTGTATGTGTTTGTGAACCTGTGGGGTCTGGGAGACTCCATGTGGGAGTCAGGACTACAGGGTGTGTAAATGTGTGTCTGTGTTTGTATGGCATGAAGGTAAATTAGCCCGGGCTTGGCTCTGGGGCAGGGGTCCCTACCTGCTCTGTCCCCACCCCTACATCTGTGACTTGTTCCTTCTTCCTGTGTAAGCATCACCCTCAGGGAACCTTTCTCCAAGGCTAGCCAAGGACTGGGGCCTCTGGAAGGGGGTTCCTACAGCTCTGTGCTTCTGCAGCCCAGAGCTCCTGGCATGAGGACACTCCTGCTGCTGGCTGTGTTCATGATCTGAGGTAACAACTGACCCATGGGGTGGGAGTGGAGGACACAACATCAATGAGGGCACCTGATCTCAAAACAGGCGAAGTGGGGACCAAAGGGAGGCCCAAACTTTACCTGTATGATGACCACTTGTATACTTAATCCTGAATTGTACCTCACATCTTTCAAATAAAATACTGTAAAAAAAGAAAAAGGGATCAAAATTTAATGTGTCCCTCGGGAAGTTCTATGGAATGTGCCAGATGTTTTATATACATGGTTTTATTTATTCCCAATGGTACTTTTCATGGAGTACATGTAAGCATTAAATGAGATAATATATTTGAAGTGTTTGATATTAAAAAAAGGAACTGACCCATGACCTCTGACCCCCACTAAGACTCGACCCCCCTGAGAGGCTGCAATGGAGGCAGTGGCCTATCAGGGGTGAGAAGGGCCTGGGTCTGAAGTCTCATCTGTCTTTTCTAGGTCTGTGGTTAGTGTGTGGGAATCTATTAGACTTCTGAAATATTACCAGGAAGGTGACTGGCTTGGGAGGCAAAGGAGAGCCCAGAGACGGAATGGATTGGTTAGGAGGCCCTGTCCTTCCTCCCCGGGAGCAGCAAGGTGGCAAGGGAGAGTCCCATCATGGGAGTCATTTGAATGGCAGCCCCCAACAGCACAGAGCTAAAAGTGCCTCTTATAGACTACTGGGTCTACCCACTACACATCCATTATACAGACGGGAACGTAAAGACTTGGGGGAGAGAAGAAACCTGCACATGGCCACAACGCAGTAAATGACAGAAGCAGAACTGAATTGAGGTGTGCTCACCCTGACTCCATTCCCTGCGGGTTTCTTGTCTGTTTCTTCTCTTTCCATTCTTCCCGTAAACTCATTCATTCAGCCAGTCATCCAACAATCAATGATTGAGCACCTGCTGTATGCCGGCCACTGCTATAGGCACTGAGGTTAGGCAACCCCTGACCTTGGGGAGATGACAGTCTAGTGGGGCAAAGACAGCTCAGTTCATGTTGTTGACTTTCTGGCCCTTTGTTTATTAAACAAACACTTGTTGTTGCCTGCCCTGAGCTGGACACTAAAAATACGGGGAGGACCAAGATGTGGAAAAGTCTGCAGTGTGGATTCTAGACACACTGTCTGATAGAGTAGCCACACTGTGGCTGTTTACATGTAAATCAATTAAAATGAAATAAAATTTAAAATTCAGTTCTTCAGTCACACTGGGCACATTTCAAGTGTTTGATAGCCACCTGTGTGTGGCTAGTGGCGACCATGCTGGACTCACAGATGCAGAGTGTGTCCCTCATCACAAAAGTTCTATGGGCTGTGCTGGTCTAGAACATTCCAAGAGACCTAGAACATTCCACAGAACCTCTGTGGCAGGGGTTGGGTCAGTGGGAGAGGGGGTGGGGAGAGCCATGGGGGATAAAGTTGTTGCCAGGGAAGCAGGACAGCCCAGGACCCCTTTCACAGGTGCTGTTTCAGACATGATTGTTGTTACGGCCACCTGGAAGCAAGTGGCTGCCAGCCCAAAACCCTGAAATATTGCTTTGGCTACGATTCAAGCTCTGACATATGTGGAAAGAGAGTCCACTCAACCCTCTCTCCCCATGTCTGCTTTCTGTGGTTTCAGAGAAAGACGACTTCTGCCCGGAGGCAGCCGGCGATTGCGACAGGGAGGCAGCCTGCTGTTTCTTTGACAACCTCGGCACCTGCAATAAAACTGTGCACATCTCCCCCAACTCCTTGTGTGAAAAGCCGGTCCCCCAGTGCTGAACATCCCTCTTCTCTCCAGCCTTATTCCAGGACAGAGGGCTTCTTACCCTCCACCTGCTTGTCCCTGCATCATGCACCTGCCCTTCCCCAGCCTCTCCTTCCAGGGGCAGGATGTGACCCCAATCCAAGAACAGAACCACCAAAGCCAGGCTGAACCCCAATTACCTGGACCCCAGGGACCTGGTTGGTGGTTGGTGGGGGGTGAGAGATTTTCTGGATGGGGCCTCAGTCCTCCTGCTGCTCCTAGATCTGCTCCCTTAGCCACTGGTCCTGTTGCACTTGTTTTTGAAATAAACCAACCCCTTTGCTAGTCGTGTGGTGCCATAGAAATGTGGGACAGGTGTGTCAAGGGCATGCATTTTGGAATAAGGGGTGGGCTCATTCATTTGTTCACGTATTCATTCCACAAATATTTATTGTGCAAGAAACGATCGTGTCCCTGACCCTCTTCTGGAGTTTCAGGATTCAGTGGGGAGCAAGATGACCAAGAATAGAACTCCCTGCTACCTACTTCACTCTGGTCACTCTGGCCTTCTTGCTGTTCCTGGAATGAGATGAGTTTGTCCCACTCTCAAAGCCTAGAATGTTCTTTCAAAATGGCTTCCTCCTGTCTCTTGGTTTCCAGTTGAACTATCACCTCTCCAGGGAGCCCTTCCATGACTACCCAATTAAAGTAACTTCCTCCCTCCTCCCTTTACCCTTTCCAGATCGTTCTGTTTATGTATTTCTTGGCAGTCATCTCAGTCTTGAGTACCTTATTTATTTAGGCATTTTATTTTGGGGGGTAACTAAAGGAAGGATGAAAAGTGGAGATATCTGTAGGCTTCAGAGTAGGGGGAACTTTAAGGCTTTCCTTATTTTCTTCTCCTCCATTTTCCCTCTGAGAAATGAGGTGTGAGCTCGGGTCCTCTGGAAGCAGATGCCAAGATGTTGATAGAGGTGCAAGAGGTGTATGGGAAAACAGTGCTGACAGATAATGGCGGGGTGGCGGATAGCGAGAGGAGCAGGGAGAGTGTTCAGATCATAAAACAGGTCTGATGCCTCTGGGGAGAAAAGAAAGGAGCGAGGATTGGGTAGGAAGAGGCTCAGACTGCAGGGCAGCTCTGAGAATGCCTCAGTCAACCCTATGGTGAACCCCCACACAAGCAATGCCCCTTAAGAGAGTCCTGCACTGGGAAGAAATGGCCTGGCTCTAGTCCCCTGTCATGATCATCGTGGGAGCAGCACTTGAGAACATGGCTTTGTCTGAATACTGTGGCGATTTCCCCAAAGAGCAGGTGTTTGGGGCTATCCTCTAAGTGGAATCCTTGAAAAGGGTCTCCTTTGAAGGGAGAGGTGAGTGCTGCGCTCCAAGGTGGACACAGGAGGTGTTACTCTTGATTGGTTGGATCTGAGGACGCTGACTGAACCTTTTTTGTTTGTTTGTTTGTTGGTGGATGGGATTATCAGGCATTTACAAGTTAAACTTAGGTGCTAGAACGACTGGGACTCTCACATCTTGTTGGTGGGAATGTAAAATGGGACAAACACTTTGGGAAGAAGTTTGATGTGTCTTTGTAAATGTAAATACGCTCTTATCTTTTGAGCAAACAATTCCAGCCCTAGGTGTTTATTCAAGAGAAATGAAAATTTAATGTTCACATGGATACCTGTGTAAGAATGTGATGGCAGTTTTGTTCAGAATATTCACAAACTGGAAATAGCAAAAATGTTCATTATCAGGACAACAGATAGCCAAGTTGCAGTATGTGCATGCTTTGAAATGCTACTCAGCCATAAAGAAGAACAGATTACTGACGTACACAACATTATGAATGAATCACATCAGTGTTACACTGAATGAAAGAAGCCAGACGTACAAGAGTACACACAATAAATGATTCCATTTTTAGGAAGTTCTAAAGGCTAGCTAATATAAAGTGAAAGTAATCAGAATAATGGTTTCCCCATGTTATGAACTGAATTGTGTTCTCCCCCAAACCCATGTGTTGAAATCCTAACCCCTGGTGCCTCATAATGTGACTGTGTTTGGAGATAGGGCCTTTAAAGAGATTAAGTTAAAATGAAGTCACTGGGGGGAAGGGTTCTGATGCAGAATGACTGGTGTCCTTAAAAGATGAGGAGATTAGGACATTGACAGGTGCAGAGGGAAGCCCATGTGAAGACACAGAATGAAGATGACCATCTGTAAGCAAAGGAGAAAGACCTCAGAAGAAGCCAGCTCTGCCAATGCCTTGGTCTCAGATTTCCAGTCTCTAGAATTGTGACAAAATACATTTCTGTGGTTTAGGCCTCCCAGTCTTGGTATTTCATTATGGCGGCCCTACTGTCTAATTCATCCAGAGAAGGGGATTGACTGGGAAGGAACACGAGGGAACGTTCTGGGAGATGAAGTGTTCTCTATCGTGATGGAATGTGGGTGACATGGGTGTGTCTGATTGTCAGACCTGTTCAGCTGCGATTTGTGCATTTCAGTGTATGTATGTTTTACCTCTAAGAAAGAACTGTAAATAATGATGATGTGATGATAATTGGGTGGATGTGCGGGTGGGTGCAGGTGTCGCTGTTAACAGAAGGGGGAGTGTTGGTAAATACTGAAGCTGCTTGATGGATATGGGGGAGTCATGATTTTTGTTTTTTTGTATGTGTTAGAAATTTTTGAAAATCAAAAATGTAAGCACATGAGAGTGGTGCTGTGTTCTCCCTTCCTGGCTGGTGGTGGACTTCCAGACCTTGTCTTCTTTTCTTGTGTTTGGCAGGGGTGGAAAGAGTATGAGATTTCAAGGTTTCATGGAGCTGGTGTAGTATAGGAACGAGGTGCCAATCTTCGGAGCTCTGGGGTAGAGTCCCAGCTGCCACACACTAGGTAAGACTTTGTGTTAATTATTTGACCTTTTTTAACCTCCATTTTCTCATCTATACAAGGGAGCTAATAAAAGCTACTTCATCAGGGAGGTTTAAAAGTATTAAATATAAAAATGTACATAAATGAATTAGAACACTTTTAATGTGAAGTAACAGAAAACCTGACTCAAATTGGTTTAAACAATAAAATAAATCTATCAATTTGTGTAAAGAAAATGTCTAGAAGCTTTCGGGTACAGTTTGATCCAGAAGTATGCTTCTTCTTCCTCTTCCTTCTTCTCTTCCTCTTTCCCCAAATCTCCAGCTTGCTGTGCATCTTTTTTCATTTATTCCAGACACCTAGAATTTTTTTTTCTTTTTAGAGTTAGGGTCTTGCTCTGTTGCCCAGGTAGAGTGGAGTGGTGTAAATGTAGCTCACTGCAGCCTTCAACTCCTGGGCTTAAGTGATTTTAACCACCTTAGCCTCCCAAAGTGCTGGGATTACTGTCGTGAGCCACTGCACCCAGTTTTTTATTTGACTTTTCTAATTTCTGTTTTCTCATCTATACAAGGGCATTAGTAATAGCTATTTCATCAGGAAGGTTTAAAAATATTAAATGTAAAAATGTATGTAAATGAATTAGAACACTTTTAATACTAATAGAAAACTCGATTCAAATTGGTTTAAACAATAAAAGAAGTCTCTCAATTTGTGTAATGAAAATGTTTAGAAGCTTTCAGGTATAGTTTGATCCAAAAATATGCTTATTTTTCTTCCTTCTCCTCCACCTCTTCCTCTTCCTCACAGTTTCCAGCTTGCTGTGTGTCTCTTTCTGTATTTCATTCCAGACACCTAGATTTATTTTTCCTTTTTTTTTTCTTTTTAGAAACAGAGTCTTGATCTGTTGCCCAGGTAGAGTGGAGTGGTGTATTCATAGCTCTCTGTAGCCTTTAACTCCTGGGCTTAAGTATCTTACCACCTTAGCCTCCCGAAGGGCTGGGATAGACATGAGTCACTGCTCTTGGTTGAATGATTTTTGTTTTGTTTTCTCTTTCTTATCTGCCTGAGAAGAGGTTTCACATATAGGTTACATTAAGCATCCTGGATTTTCTTTTTTCCAATACTCTCCTGTTTACTAACTGCACCATCTTCTTGTTCCTTCTGTTTCTGCTCTGCACCACAGGTTCCTTCTTTCTCTCTCCTCAGATATGTCAAGACTGGACCTGTGTCTATATCCTTGCCTTAATTATTCCCTCTTCCTGAACCAGTTTTCTCCTTGATCGCCCTAGGGTTTGTAAACAGGTACAAATTGAGTCATTTGCCACTCAAAGCCAAACATGAGAGACAAGAGATCATGAAAGGAAAGTGACTTTATTCCAAAAACTAGTAGATGGGGAAATGGCCGGGCTTATGCCTCAAACAGACCATTTCAGATTTTTAGACTGAGTGCAAGGGCTTAAAAGAAAAACTTGGCATGGGGAAACACATGGGTATGGCACAGGGTGTGTCTTGTTCTGATGACCTATCTTGGGTGATTGATTCTCCTGGGGGCCTTGTCAGTGTTATCTTAGCTGCAGTCAGATTATGGATCAGTCGACTCATGACTCTCTCCAAGCAGGAGGGTCCCACAGTCAAGCTATTTTAAGATTCGCCCCCAGAATTTTTAAGCAAGCATACGGTCAGAGAAGTGTGCATGGTGCAAGGGAATGTCTGGTAGATAAAGGGAGAAAAGAAGTTTCAAGTCTTCAGATAAAGAAAGAGAGAGGGCCGGTGACTCGGCCTCTAACCCCAGCACTTTGGGAGACCGAGCCAAGTGAATTGCCTGAGCCTGCGGGTTTGAGACCAGCCTGGGTAGCTTGGTAAGACCTCATCTCTACAATAAATCAAAAATTAGCCGGGCATGGTAGAGTGCACCTCTAGTTCTGGCTACTTGGAAGGCTGAGGCAGAAGGATTGCTGGAGCCTAGCAGGTCGATGCTGGGGTGATCGTGAATGTGCCACTGCACTCCAGCCTGGGTGACAGAGTGCGACTCCAACTCAAAAAAAAAAAAAAAGAGAGAGAGAGAAGAGTTAAAATACATTTTGAGACTGAGAGTCAGTTACAGACTAACTCCTTCATGTCACGGGTGATCTCATTTCTATCCCTTTTCCTGTCTATACAGCACTATTCCTGACCACTCTAAAACGTATACCCTGCATTTCCCCTACTGTCTCCTGCTCTCCTGTTTTGGCTTTCTTTCTATTACTTATCACTATCTTTTTTCTCTTAAAATGTGTTGATTGGCGGCATCTGTCTCCTCCCAGTGTCATGTAAGTGACAAGAGAAAGGGACCCTGCCTGTCTGGCTTTTGATGTGTCCTGGGTGCCTGTTTCTGTGCCTGGAACATTGCACATGTTCAATACATGTTCTGTGGAATGAATGAATGAAAAAAATGGGAATAACAATGTTATCTACCAAAGTGTTGTTAAGAGGATTACAGAGAAAATGCATACAAAGTGCCGGCCCCAGGACCTGCCATAAAGTCAGTGTCTAGACAGTGGGAGTCGTGGAGACATGCTGTTGTTGCTGTTGTCATTGTGGTGTCATATCCTGGCTTGGGAATGCCTTTCCCTACCATGCTCTCACTTGGATGAAAGTTACTCCCAGATTGTGACCTGGGTTAAGGATAGGAAAGTCCCTAAATTGGCCAGCTGCTTCTTTCATACCCTCCAGGCTACATAAAGTGGTTGATGTGATTTCTTCCCTCCAGGGAATGGAATTTATCATAGCTTTACCCTCGAAAAGTCCCCAGGCTAGATTTGATCTGAATGCGGGACCAGATGGTCTGGATTTGATTTTCCAGGTCTTCAGAGACCAGTAACAGCTAAATAATATAATTAGAAATCAAACTAAAGATGTGCTTGTGGAAAGCAACTCAAAAAAAGGCCGCTTTTTCTAAAGACTTAGCCTTTCTCCAGGAATCCATTCTTGAGCCAGGACAGGCAGCAACAGTACTATCCTTAGACCTGGGAACAATGGTCCCTTCCCTGAAGTGAGGGCTCTAAGTAGTGAAGGACGTGCCCTTGGTTCCCATTCTAGACCTAGGTGTTCCCTGATCTATGACTCTGGAATCTCTTGCCCAAATGACCCTGAACCACTCCGGGCCTCTTCACTTGCCCAGATTCATCCCCTTGAGTGATGGTGACAATTGCCACAGGAACAAGAAAAAGCCACTGTTCTGGCTGAGGGGACACCTGAAATGGGTGGGGAGGAAAGGAAAGGCGAATATCAGTCAAGCCCAGGGAAGCAGTTGTAGCAACAGGGACTGCAGCTGCTTATGAACCTTCTAGATTTAAGTCTGTTAGGCGACCTGGACTAGATCTTGAAGATCTGTGATCCATCCTGCAATTCCTCTCATCTGCCATGTGAAGTGGCGGCATGCTGCTGTCCTAGGGTAGTGGAGGGCCCAGGTAGTGGTGTGTGAGCTGGGTGTAGTGGAAGGCATAGGTGGATCCGAGTGGCTGCGGGGGTAGCCTCTGAGGGGCACAGTGTATGTACCTGTGCTTGCTGCACCCCAGGCCAGGCCTGGGGCTGACGGTGAACCAGACTCAGTTTCTCCTGTTTCCCATTCACTCATTCATTGACTTGATTAATCTCCCATTCAATCCTGTATAGGAAACGTTCACTCTCATTTTGAATCTGACTTGATTCTACTAGTTGTTGGCGAGGCATGTCAGTTATTGCCCTCCTAAAACTGAGGACAAAAGTGAAATAAAAATAATTTTTGGATTGTCTACGGTCACTGTTAATGGGTGTTTAATTCTAGCCCAACGAGGTAAAGTAGGACCCAGAGGTACAATTGGCAGGTATGTCAGCTGACTCTCGAGATAGAAAGACCAGGCTTCGGATGGAGACAGCTCTGGGTTTGAATCCTTACTCTCTCCCTTACACATTGATAGGGTACATTTCCAGAAGTGAGGCTGCTCAGTGAAAGGATAAGCACATTTGTAATTGATTGATTATTATTATTTTTGAGTTGTGGTATCACTCTGTCACCCAGGCTGGACTGCAGTGAGTTAAAAACATAGGTTGAGGAAGCTTCCCAGGGGAAAAATAAAGAGAAAACAGAAAAGAAAATTTTAGCTAGGCATGGTAGTGCTGTCCTGTGGCCCAGCTACTCAGGAGACTGAGGCAGGATGATTGCTTGAGCCCAGAAGTTCTGGACTATAGTGTGCTGTGCAGGTTGGGTGTCCACACTAAGTTCGACACAAATATGGTGACCTCCAGGGAGTGGGGAACCACCAAGTGGCCTAAGGAGGGTGAATAGGCCAGGTTGGAAATGGAGCAGGTCAAAACTCCTGTGCTGATCAGTAGTGAAATGGGGCCTGTGAGTAGTTACTGAACTCTGGCCTGGGCAACATAGTGAGACTCCATCTCTTAAAAAAAATTAATAGGTATGGAGTATAGATGCACCAACTTCCAGAAGGAGAAATCCCAGAAGGAGAAAGGAAAAATAGAGGGAAGAAAATATCCAAAGGAATAATGAATATAAAAATTTCTATAATTGCAGGCATGGTGGCTCACGTCTGTAATACCAGCATTTTGGAAGGCAGAGGTGAGAGGATTGCCTGAGCCCAGGAAGTCGAGACCTGCCTGGGCAACTTGGTGAGACCTCATCTCCACAATAAATCAAAAAATTAGCCAGGCGTGGTGGCACACACCTGTAGGTCCAGCTACTTGAAAGGTTGAGATGGAAAGAATGCCTGAGCCCAGCAGGTCGAGGCTGCAGTGACCGTGGGTGTGCCACTGCCCTCCAGCCTAGGTGACAGAGTGAGACTTCAACTAAAAAAAAAAAAAAGTCTATAATTAAAGAGAGGTGAAAGGACCTCAAAGTACAAACAGGACAGATGGAGTGTCAACTGGGCATTGGGATGTGGGACTGTAGTCCCAGCTACTTGGGAGGCTAAAATGAGAGGGTCACTTGAGCCTAGGGGTTTGAGGCTACAGTGAGGCATGATCATGCCTCTGCACTCCAACCTGGGTGACAGAGTGAGACCCTGTCTCAAACAAACAAACATCAAAAACAAGACAAGAACAGAAAGAAAAGAAAAACTGTCAACTAGACACATTGTAGTAAAAGTTAAGAACCTCAAAGACAAAGAGGGAAATTCTAAGGATTCCAGAAGAGACAGAGCAGACAACAAACCAAAGATGGGAAGTTAGATTAACATCAGACTTCTCATTGGCAATACTCAATGTAAGAAGAAATGAAGGAATCCTTCTATGGTAAAAAAGAAAAAAACAACATTGAACAAAGGATAATTATATGTTTCCAAAACGTTATTCAATGTGAAGTTGTAAAAGAAATGCTCTCAGGAATAGACGGTCTCCAAAATTTTGCACACAAAGACTCATACTGAAAACATTCTTTTTTTTTTTTTTTTTTGAGTTGGAGTCTCACTCTGTCACCCAGACTGGAGTGCAGTGGCCGCTTCCGGCCACCGCAGCCTCGACCTGCTGGGCTCCGGCGATCCTTCCGCCTCAGCCTTCCAAGTAGCCGGAATTACAGGCATGCACTACCATGCCCGGCTGATTTTTTCATTTATTGTAGAGATGAGGTCTCGCTGCCCAGGCGGGTCTCGAACCCGAGGGCTCAGGCAATCCACTCACCTCAGCCTCCCAAAGGCACGGGATTACAGACTGAGCCACCGAACCCGGCCTGAAAACATTCTTAAATGTTTAGTTAAAAAGCACAAAGTTTGAAGCCAGATGTGGTGGCGCCCACCTATAGTTTCAGCTACTTGGGTGGCTGAGTTGGGAGGATCGCTTGAGACCAGGAGTTTGAGGCTGCAGTGGGTTATGATTGCACTACTGCACTCTGGTCTGCAGTTTTTTAAGAGATCCTGACTCCTTTTTTGGAGTTGGAGTCTCACTCTTGTTGCCCAGGCTGGAGTGCAGTGACACGCTCACAGCAACCGCAACCTCGACCTGCTGGGCTCAGGTGATTGTTCCTTCTCAGCCTACAAAATAACTGGAACCACAGGCACGCACCCCCACACCTGGCTGATCTTTTTATTTATTGTAGAGATGAGGTCTCACCATGTTGTTCAGGCTGATTTCGAACCTCTGAGCTTAGGCAATACTCTCCCATCCGCCTCCCAAAGTGCTGGGATTACAGGCATGCGTGAGCCACTGCTCCCAGCTGACAGAGTAATTTTTATGTTTAGTGAATTTGATAATAAAACATTAAGGCTTGTGTTTTGTATATCTTTTATTTAACAAAAGTGTTAATATGAGACAGATTTGGAAAAAATACAGGATGAACTGATCCATCACCATGAATAGTTTGAGAAACACTAATTATACAGGGGATTGGCAAACTCTTTCTGGAAAATGCCATATGCTCTCTGTGGCAATGATTCAATTCTGCTATTGTAGCATGAAAGCCAGCATACAGAATACAGAAAACTCACACAGCATGGTTGTGTCACCAAAAAGTCTTTATTTCCATTAAAATGTGATTTTTATATCATTTTAATGCATCAAAAACTCTTTTTCTGATTTTTTTCAGCCATTAAAAAATGCAAGAAACATTTTAATATTGTGTACTCAACAAAACCAGGCAGTGACTAGATTGGGCCCACAGGCCATAGTTTACCAACCCATGGGTTAGACTAGAGGTCCCCAACTTTTTGGCATCAGGAACTGGTTTCATGAAGACAGTTTTTCCACAAACTGGGGTGAAGGTGGTCATCAGGCATTAGATTCTCATAAGGAGAACACAGCCTAGATCCCTCGTGTGTGCAGTTCACAATAGGGTTCATGCTCCCATGAGAACCTTATGCCACAGCTGATCTGACAGAAGGCAGAGTTCTGCTCATCCACCGCTCACCTTCTGCTGTGTGGCTCAGCTCCTAACAGGCCACAGACGGGTACTGGTCCACAACCTGGGGATTGGGGACCCCTGGGTCAGGCTATATTGTCTCTAGGAATTACTATCTGTCTTAGAGACAGGAATGTTTGTGTATGTTTGATGATGTTAATTTTGTTTTGAATAGGAAAAACCAAAACAACGTAGAAAGTTGTATATCAAAAAAAAATCTTCCTCTCTGTCGGTGCCAACCTCATTTCTTGCCAGCCCTGCTTCTTATAGGTAACCATTTTAATGAATTTTCTGCATGTTTTTTCAGTGTTTCTGGAAATATTAACAAAAACATATTCACAGATGTATTTTCCCGCATAGACGTGGCATAGCGTTTATACCATTCTCTTCTTTGCTTTCTTCCCTTGCTATCATGTCCTGAAGACTTTTCTGCATTGAAACAGAAAGATTCCCTCATTAAATGAATGCACTGAATTCCTTACTGAGCTGATACCATTACTTAACTACTCCCCTCAACACAGATGTTTGGGCTATTTTCAATCCAATTCAGAATAAGGTTACAATGAACAAACATGCTTATGCATAACTTGTGTGTGTGTGTGTGTGTGTGTGTGTGTGTGTGCGCGTGCGCACGCGTGTGCATGCATGCACGCTCATAGTATATATTTCTAAGAAGTGGGATTGCTGGGCTGGGTACAAAGGCTCAACCTGTAATCCCAGCACTGTGGAGGCTGAGACGAGAGGATTGCCAGGGCCTGGGAGTTTGAGACCAGCCTGGACAACTTGGTGAGACCTCATTTCTACAATAAATCAAAAAATAAACTGGGCGTGATAGTGCACACCTGTAGTTCCAGCTACTTGGAAGGCTGAGGCTGAAAGGATCTCCTCAGCCCAGCAGATCAAGGCTGGGCTAGCTGTGAGTGTGCCACTGCACTCCAGCCTGGTGACAGAGTGAGACTCTGACTCAAAAAAAGTGTGGTTGCTGAATGAAAGGATAAATGCACTTACAATTTTGATAGATATTGCCAATTTGCCATCTATGGGCATTTTGCCCACCTACAAGCTGGCTATGAGAGCGCTCGTGTTCCCCATGCAGGCTTGCCAGTACAGCAGGTTGTCATACTTAAGAGTTTTTATCCATTGTAAGAGATAAAAATGGCATCTCAGAGGAATTTTAATTTGCATTTCTCTTGCTATGCATGACAGTGAACACGACAAGGGCTACCTCCAGCAAATGAAACATTTGCAACAAAATTAGAAAAAGGTGCTCCTTCTGGAAGACAGGTTTCAAGAAGGCACTTCCTCTGGGTGAAAGCAGAGCTTAATGGGCTCTTCAGACTCTCTCACCTGTGTCCCCTGTGCAGGGAGCCTTTGTGAAGGGATACGCACCCAGCATCCCAGGTGGTGGTTATTAGAGAAACAGGTGGAACCATAGCTGGTCCAGGCGGGAATTTCCCAGTAAAACTCTGGACAGCAGGAGGGGAAGTAGGTGAGGTGAGGGCAGCTACAGTGAAGGTAGGATCAGCTACTTAATTTGTGTGGCTCAATGCAAAATGAAAATGCAGGACTCCTTGATTAAAGATTAGTAAGGGGCCAGGCACTGTGGGTCAGCCTGTAATCCCAGCACTTTGGGAGGCTGAGACGAGAGAATTGCCTGAGTCCTGGGGGTATGAGACCAGCCTGGGCAACTTGGTGAGACCTCGTCTCTACAATAAATCACAAAAACTAGCTGGGCGTGGTGGCGTGCGTCTGTAGTTCCAGCTACTTGGAAGGTTGAGGTGGAAAGATCACCTAAGTCCAGCAGATGGAGGCTGTGGTAGCCATGAGTGTGCCACTGCACTCCAGCCTGGGCGACAGAGTGAGACTCCAACTAAAAAAAAAAAAAAATTAGTAAGGGCTGGGCGTGGTGGGTCTCGCCTATAATCCTGGCACTTTGGGAGGCTGAGATGGGAGGATTGCTTGATCTCAGGTGTTCGAGACCAATCTGGGCAACACAGTGAGACCTCGTTTCTACAAAAAACATCAAAAAATTATCCTGGCATGGTGGTGCATGCCTGTAGTCCCAGCTACTGGGGAGGCTGAGGCAGGAGGATCACTTGAACCTAGGGGGTTGAGGCTGTCGTGAGCTGTGATTGTGCCACCGCCCTCCAGTTTGGGTGACAGAGTGAGACCTGACACAAAAAATAAAAATTAAAAAATAAAGATTAATAAAAATTTCCAGAGGACTACAGTAAAAGCATTAAACCAGACGTAGCACTCTTCAGAGCAGGGACCCCTATGGGACTGCAAGGGTTGAATGCTCAGGAAACCAGACCTGGTGAGGAGTAACACGCCGAGGGTCCAGCTGGTGGCCAGCGTTCCATGGCCCCACTTTTCCTCTTACCAGACTGGCAACACAGGAGCAGAGTATCTCACGCAGAAGGGGTAGGCTACAGCTCCCTGAATCAAGATGAGTGTCCTGTCTTCCTCCGGCAGGCCAGCAGGAGCTGCTGTTGCTCAGGAAGGAGAGGGAGATGTTTGTGTTTCACTTGTGATAGTCATGGCAGCAGTAGACATGTCTGGGCTTTTCATTTGTTATCCTAATTCTCAAACACGCCCATGCAGGAGACACCAAAGTTATCTCCATTTGGAGGAGAGAACTAAGACTGAGGGAGTCAGGGGAGGGCAGATGATGGAGCCAATCTGTCTCCAGAGCCTTTTGTTGTTTGTTTATTTTTTGAGTCGGGTCTCACTCTGTCACCCAGACTGGAGTGCAGTGGCACACTCACGGCCACTGCAGCCTAGAACTGCTGGGCTCAGGTGATCCTTCCACCTCAGCCTTCCAAGGAGCTGGAACTACAGGCGCATACCACCATGCCCTGCTAAGTTTTTTTTGACTTGTCATCAAAACAAGATCTCCCCAAGTTGTCCAGACTGGTCTCGAACCCCTGGGCTCAGGCAATCCTCTTGCCTCCACCTCCCAAAGTGCTGGGATGCCAGCAGGCGTGAGCCACAGCGCCCAGCTGCTTGTTTGTTTTTAAGAAACAGGATCTCACTATGTGGCCCAAACTGGCCTTGAACTCTGGAGCTCAAGCAATCCTCCCACCTCAGCCTCTCAAGTAGCTGGGACAACAGGGACAAGTCACTACACAGGCTCAAAGTCTATATTTTAGCCTCTACTCCTTGTACCTACCACTAGTGTAGAGCGCACACACACACACACACACACACACACACACACACACACACACACATATATACACAACATGCTAATGAAAGCTTTATTCAGAAGAGAACCCCAGGAGGGTAGCTGCTACTGCTAAGCAGGAAGTGGCCCTGGAGCAGAACAGTGGAAAGATTGGAATCTCCTGCCCAGGGAAGCCAGGGAAAGGGGCCAGTCGCACATGCCCAGGCTCTGGACGTCTCATTGAGGCTGGGGTTAGAAGGGCTCTTGGCTTGCCTCTAAGATGGGAGAGGGTGTTTCCTTCATTGCCAAGGAACTTGGCTACAGGAGGGAGGGAGGGTGTGACAGAAGAAAACAGCATTGGGTGGCAAGGCCTCCAGAGAAGAAGGGGCTCTCAGCAACGGGGGGTTCTCCCGCTGCACTTTCCATTAGAATAGTACTGGTATTTTTTATTATAGGTCTTCTTGTTTCTAGCAAAACAGTAGGCAGCTTCTTTGTCACACTGACACAGTTGGCTTCTGCAGGATTCCTGTTTTGCTGAAATCACAAGAAAATAAACACCGGATGGGGGGTTGTTAATACTCTATGGCCTCTTGTGGGAATCCGGGGGAAGATGACACGGCCTCATCCTCCTGAAGCTCCTAGTCCAAAACAAGCACCTATACTCCATATTTCTGACTGGTGGAAAGACAGCATTCCTGTCCTTGGGAGGCTAGCCTTTGGTCTGATGGGGACACACCACAACCAAGCACTGGGAGACTCTCTTAAAGACAGCATCTCTTTCTTCCTAGCAGATCTATCCAGGTGGCGGAGTCCCAGCCCCGAGGTCTGGGAATGGATTGTAAGCCAGGCAGGGTTATCCCTTCTTCCTCTGCAGTGATTGGCTTCTCCATAGCATGTGACCTTGTTCCAGCCAATGGGCCATCAGGGGAAGTCTGCCAGGGGTTTCCAGGAAGGATCAATTTCCTTCCTCCAAAAAGAAAAATGCACAAGGGGGAAGCCTTTTGTAGTGTGAGGCCAGGAGGCATGGAGCAGCCCACTTGGCATAGCTGCAGGCTGGGATAAGATTGGGTCCTTGATGGCATGGCTGAGAAGCTGCCACAGACCTGGCACTGCCCTCTTCCAGAATTCTAGTTAGCTGGGAGTCACACATCCCCATTATGCAAGCTATTGTGGGTTGGGACTCTTGATGCTTGTGACCTAAAGCCTGCTGAAGATGCCTGTCCTATGGAGGCCATGATGGAAGCTGGGGATTTCTGATCTTAAAGAATTTAGGGTGTGGTGGGAGTCCATGCT
The DNA here is from genome assembly GCA_027257055.1 of Cephalopachus bancanus. Taxonomy (NCBI): domain Eukaryota; kingdom Metazoa; phylum Chordata; class Mammalia; order Primates; family Tarsiidae; genus Cephalopachus; species Cephalopachus bancanus. The sequence continues at coordinate 1,385,634 of JAPVLO010000294.1, read as the reverse complement.
CTCTCCCAAATCCCACTTATGGATCTGCCATCTAGGGACACTAACCCTTCCAGGACCATCCATCTCTCTTCTCCCTTTCAGGGCCAAACTTTCTTCAGATCGTTGTCTACACTTGCTGTCTCTACTTCCCTTCCCATTAGGTTCCTGCCTGTTCTGCTCAGACTTTGCCCCCACCACTCTGTGGACACAGCTTCCACTAAGGTCCCCCATGGCCTTCCCACCTCAAAGTCCAGAGGAGCCTTGTCGGTGCTTATCACGGTGGACTCCTGCTGGATTGGCCCTTGCCAATCATCTCTTTACAGATACTTTGACCTTGTCGTTCAGTTCTCCTCCCTTTCTGTCCTTCCCTTTCTGGGCCTTGAAACAGGAAAAGGGTGAGCACGCCCACCTCTCAGCTCTGTGCTGTTGGCTTCTGGATCTGGGCCCCCAGTCCTGACTCTGCCCGTGAGTGGCACATTTGTACGTGTAGCTGCCTGCTGAACTCCTCCCTGGGTATTTGGGAGACCTCTAAGCCCAATATGCTCAAATAGAACCGCTCCTTCTCACCCTCCACCGAGACCTATTTCTGTGGTCTTTATGGCAGTTGTGCAATCCACACACCCGACATCTCCCTCTCCCACTCCCTCCCTAGCCAATCACCAAGCTCAGCTGATTCCACCTCAGATGCATCTTGATTTCCTTCCCCAACTTTTTCCTCCTCCTTTGTTTGAAGTTAAGCTGTCACTCTCTCTTTTCTGCATTATAGCACTTACGGCAATAGCCTTCTCTGGCCCCCCTTCAGCCTGTTTTCATCCATCCTGCAGCCAGTCAGTCCTCTGAAATGCAAAGCTGACCATGTCACTCCTTTGCTTGACAGCTACTTATTGCTTTAGGACAAAGCCTGAATACAGTCTGGCCTGAAATCTAGTCCCTTCCTAGCATCATCACTCACCACTACTTCCTCACGCTTCCACTGGGCAGCACAGAGTGGCATACAGTGAGTGCCCTTCAGCGCCTTCCACCATGCCGTGTTTTCTTCTGGGAATGCCCCTAGCACTCCTCTTTCCTGATTGTTGGCACAGTCTGTAAGACTCAGCATAGAGACTACCGCCTTCCAGTAACCAACTCCCTTGAGCCTCAGGCTGTATGAAGTCAGTTCAGGCTGTATTAAGTCAGCATCTATTTGTTTACTTCCCACTGGAGTGTTTACCGCATTGGACTTTCATTTTCCTGACTTCTCACTAGACTGTGAGCTTCCCGAGGCAGGGGTAATGTCCCTCTGTGTGTCTGTCTCTGTTGCCCAACACAGTCACTGGCACTGTATAAACAAATGAGGCACACTCAATGGTGTTGTAAGACTTTCTTACCACAGGTGATTTGGCTCCCCTTGTTGCTAAATTTGTAGCTCAGAAATTTGGTACCACATCCACGTTTCTCCAGACGGCTGTAGCAACAGTCATGAACGGCACAGCACCTGTGAGGAGGACACCATATTGAGGCTATCATCCCACAACTCCAAGAGGCCTGGTGCCTGTGGTCTCATCCCCTAGATTCAGAGACTCAGTGACTTTGGAATAGTCTAGAGCAGAGGTTCCAACGTGAAGTCTGCTTTTCCAGCTGGGACCTCCTGAGACCTCTGCGTCCATGGGCCACCAGCACTGTTCTCGAAGCTCCCAGCCCTTCCTGGGCCAGAGTGAGGGAGAGCAGGGAGGGATGGGTGGCCTCACCGATCTGTTGCATCTTTGGGGGATCCTTTGCCGCCCACGCCACAGTGGCAACCGTAGAAGCCATAACTGGATGCAGCTTCCTTCCCCGTCGTCAACCGGATCATTTTGTGGAAATTCAGCAAATTCCCATGGGCCTGCAGTATGCCTGGAAGGAGACTTGGGAATCACCTGGAGATGGAGCATGGGGCCCTGTGTCCTCCCTCTCTGCTTCTCTTTGCTACTATCCCTTTTCCCTGATGGCTTCTTTCCTCACCCCCTTGAGAGAGGACTGCTGCAGCTGATGAGAGGAAGGAAAGGGGATTACCCAGGGGCATGGGTAATCTCTTTTGCTTCCCCATGTTCAGAGATCAGGGTCAGCTCTTACCAAAAACCAAGATCACTGCCAGTAGCAGGAGGGTCTTCATGGTGAGAGTTCTGTTGGGGACAAATGCAGGTGGATTGGCCTAGCTCTTCTCCTGGGTTGTCCCAGCTTCTGTGCCAGCCTCTGCTCTCCTGTTTTGGCTTGGCAGCCCTGGGGCACACAGACATGTCCTTCCTATTCCAGACTACATCTAAGGTGACTTCCTCTGTCACACCCTGAGCACACAAGGAGTGCCCTCCAGCCACGCACACATGCTCCACCTTTTGACCACTCGTAGCTCTGTGAAAGGGTTTCACACACATCAGGCCCCAGGACCTGTGGAGACCACACATAATACATTCATGAAACCCCCCATGTGCCTTCTCAGACCGAGAGTTCCTTGGTCTAGGTTTGTCCAACTAACTGGGAGCTTCCAGAGATCAGAGATGTGTCCCCCCACTAGACATAGCTTGCATGCCCCCACGGTGGGTTCAAGGCTTGGAGTCTCTAAGTCACCCAAGGAGTCTCAGCCTTAATGTTTTACTCCAGCACTAAAGCTGCACCCTCCCTTTCTGAGGCTTTCCAACCCCTTCCACACATACACATTCCCAAGCACATACATGCTTACACATGTATGTCCACATGCACACACTCTGGTACTCACCTGCTAGTGCAGACATCTTCTCATACACCATACTCACATACCCACACAACACAACACACTGCATGGACACCCTCTTGTACATACCAAATCACACACATACATGCTTAGGTACACACATCCTACATGCACACACAGGCACAACATGGCCACTCTCAAAGGCAGCAAATAAGCAGGATTCTTATGCTCTTAATGGGGCATTAACTTCTTGCTATTTACCTTTCAGCAGACGCCGGAGCTGCACGTCCAGGTGACTGTCATATTTGTTCTACACCCCGGCTCCCCTTAAATAGCCGCTTCCTCTGGGAGGCTGGGGTTGGTGAAGCATGGGAATGGGGGTGGGCGTGGCCAGTTGGTGGACTCTGGATTGGCCGCCCATGCCCCTGGGTAATTCCCTTTCCTTCCCCTCATCAGCTGACAGGACAGAGTTGAGGTCTGGAAAACCTTACTTGCCACGAGCTGATGCCAGAACACATTTCAGGCCATTTTGCAGTCTTCTGTGACTTAGCTCCTGATTGAGCAATTTCCCATAACCGATGCTGGGTGTGATCACCGGTCAGTCACCTCCCTGCAGCCATTTCCAAGGGTGTCAAGGACTGTCTGTTGTGGACTCATTTGCACACCAAAAAGGATCATTCTGCTCAATGTGGCCCTTGGGAATAGAAAAGAGGGCATTTCTTGTCATTCATTCAATCAATCAATTATTCACTCACAGTAAGCACATATTAAGTCTCTACAATGTTCCAGCACCAGTGCAGGCCTCTTGGGAGGATGAGGGCCTACCCTGGTCCTGCCCTTGGGGACCCCAGAGTCCATTGGGAGAGGGTTTCATGGGACAGATTTCCCTTCCCACTGACTTGTGTCAGTGCGTCCTCCGTCTCTTCTTCCTCCTCTTTCTTCTCTTTCTCCTCCCTGTCTCTAAGAGTTTCTAAACATGGAAAAAGCCATAGACTTCCCTTGAAGTTCCCCTGAAAACATTGCCTTGCCTTATTCCCTCTCCTTTCCTGTTTGGAGATGGGTTGATTCATGCTCCCTGGATCTAATGCTCGTCTTCCTTCAGCCTTCAAGGACATGGTGACTCCAGCCTTAATTCATAAAGTAAATATCTTTTTCCCTGCTCTCCAAGAATTTAGCTTCCACAGCCTTAAGTAAACACTTGAGGATACCAGTCCTACAAAAGCCATGGTAGCAGAGGCTCGTAAACATTCCATTGGTTCCCTACTCTCTGGAGCCCCTTGCAAGGATACAGGCCCAGGAGACTGCTGCTGGCTGGTCATACATGAGCGGTGGTGTCAAAGGTCACTTCCAGGTTTTCCAACAGGGGAATAACGGGGTGCAACTTCCCAGCCCATCCCCGCCCCTCCTGGTAGAACCAGAAGGCAAAGCAGTCTGGGTCATTGAGCTAAGGCGTGGAAGACAGCTGTCCTGGAAGGTCCTGCAGCCCTCAGTGGTGTTAGCATGAGTGAAACATAAACATTTGTTGTATTTAGCCACTGATCGCTGAGATTGGCAGCTACTGCAGCATAATTTAGTCTAACCCAACAGCCGTCAGGCAATTTTCCTCTTGAAAATACAATTTACTGTAAGTGCTAGACCCGTAATGGATTGGATTGTGTTTCTTGTTCCTACCTCCTGTTCCTATGTTGAAGTCCCAGCAACTCAGAATGTGATCTTATTTGGAAATGGGGCCATTGCAGATATAATTCGTTGAATTAAGAGGAGGTTGTTAAAGTGGGCCCTAATCCAATAAGTCTGGTGCCTTTCAAAAAGAGGAAACTTGGACACAGCCACACACACAGAGAGAAAGCCATGTGAAGATGAAGACAGAGATCTGGGCGATACTTCCACAAACCAAGGAATGCCCAAGATTGTCAGCAAAACACCAGATGCTAGGAGAAAGGCATGGAGTCGTTTCCCTCTCACAGACCTCGGAAAGAGCCAACCCTGTCACCTCCTTTGAACTCTGCCTCTGGAAATGTGAGACAATAAAACTTCTGTTGTATAAGCCACTCAGGTAGTTGTACTCTGTACCTGATACAAAGCCAAAGCAAGCGAATGCAACTTCCAGCAATCTCTGTCAGCCTCTCTCACTCTTCTTGATCTGGGTTTCCACTCCTACAGCAGTTGGTTTTATGCCTATGTCAAGGTTCAGAGGGCTCATCTCCAGGGGTAGGCCATCACCTTTGTTAAACACGATGCTTTTGGAAACGGTACCTTCTACAATAGTCAGAATTGCCTTTCCCAGGCTTCAGGCAGAAGAAGGGCCCCCACGTTCAAGGACTCTGGTGACATCAAGCTATGCCACTCCTTTTCCTGTCATTTTAGGATGTTTTTCAAGAATTCAAAGTCCATAAATTGGCCTCTTGTTCATTCTCTTCCATCTCAATCCTAATCCAAGCACTTGGACTCAGTGAACCAAACAGAAATCTCTAGTCATGTGAGGCTTCTGTTTTAGTGGAGAAAGGAAGTCAGCAAAAAACATGTGAAGAAAGGACAGTCCAGGCCCATAGCAGCCTGAATGCACCAGATCTGGCTTGAACTGGGAAGCTAAGCAGGGTTGGGTGTGGTTTGTACTAAGATGAGAGACTGCCTGGGAATCCCATGTGCCCCCCACCTCCCACAAACTTGCCAGGCACAGTGGCTCACACCTATAAGCCCAGCACTTTGGGAGGCTGAGGTGAGAGAATTGCCTGAGCCCATGGGTTCGAGACTAGTCTGGGCAACTTGGCAAGACCTCATCTCTACAATAAATCAAAAAATTAGCTGAATGGGGTGATGCGTGCCTGTAGTTCCAGCTACTTGGAAGGCTGTGGTAGAAGGATCACCTGAGCCCAGCAGGTTGAGGCTGCAGAGGCTGTGAGTGTGCCACTGCACTCTAGCCTGGGTGGCAGAGTGAGATTCCAATAACAACCAAAAGAATATCACGTGTTTGGTGATGACACCACGATGGGAGAGAAGCAGTAGTGATAGAGGAGGGGTAGCTGGAGTCAGTGGGTAAGGGAGAGTGGCAATTCTATTTATTTTTATGTTTTGAATCAGAGTCTTACTCTGTCATCCAGGCTGGAATGCAATGGCATGACCACGGCTCACCACAGCCTCCAACCTCCTGGGCTCAGGCAGTTCTTCCACCTCAGTCTCCTGAGTAACTGGGACAACAGATGTACACCACCATGCCCAGCTGATTTTTGTATTTATTGTAGAGACGAAGTCTCACCATGTTGCCCAGGCTGGTCTCAAATTCCTGGGCTCTGACAATCTTCTCACTTCAGCCTCCCAAAGTGCTAGGGTTACAGGCGTTAGTCACTGTGCATGCCCAGCATGGCAATTTCAAACAGAATGCATGTATTCAAAGGGGAGCTTAGTCAGAGCTCAGAACAATTTTCTTACATCATTAATAATGAAAAGAATCAGCGTATTGACAGCAATTTAAAAAAAAAAAAATATTGCCTTTATTAAAGACTTGGGTAAAACATGCAGCACAAGAGAACAGATGGTTGCAAAGCTAACAACAAGAATTCTTCTTGAAAAACAAATAAACAAACAAGAACACAAAACCCAAACAACTATAAATTGTTGGGAGCCAGCCTTGGAGGCCCACCTGATTGACAAAGTCCAGGTGCACTGAGGACCCCCCCCCGGCTGCAAAGCAAGTCCAGGCAGTTGAGGTTCTTCTGTCTTCTGCCTTGCTGTTGGTACAGCTGAAGAAATTCTGTGCAGTTGTGGAAGAAGAAAATGGCATGTTTATGCGAAGTACTCACAGCTAACCTGAGAATGTCATGGTTCATCTTTCCATTTTCCCACTATGCCACTTGGCCTTTTCTAACATATGCAAGGGTTAAACTCTGAGGCACATCAAGAATGCTTTCTTCCACTTGGTTATAAGTTACTAGATATTGTTTAAGTAATAAATGATATAAGTATATTCACTCATTTGATTTAGAATTATGTAGTTTAGTGTTTAGATGTAAGGTTTTTTAGAAGCACAAGTTTATAGTAAGTTCATTATGAATTCATTGTAAGTTCTAACACTTATCTAGGAGTCATGTAGGTGATTTATAACACTGTTTTCACTAACTTAGGATAAAGATTAATCATTAAGGTTTTTACTTAATTCAATAGTTAAAACTCTAAGTTAGCACTTATAGAGTGGGTTTTCACTGAACTCATAATATACTAATCAGACACTTTTATGATAAATTAGCTAAAGACAGAAAGTAACCTTGGGGACCTGGAAAACACTACTAAAAGTTTCTTTTGAGTTCTCTCTAGAAATAAACACCATAGGATAAGAGAAAAGTAACAAAGACACCTGGACAAGAAACTCTGAAGGCCATAAAACCCCAGAAGAAAAACTACTGCTACATGAAAAACTTTACACTTGGAAACTTTCTGGAGACAGTTCAAGGTCTGTAATTTGGGACTTTGGACTAAAACTATCATCTTTGGCCTTATGAATAAGACTCATTGTCTGAATGTTTGTAGGGTTCTTGGCTGGTTTGTTGCTAAGACCACTAGATGGTGGTAACTTTTAGAGGATATGTACATGAAGGAATTTTCTTTGTCTTGCCCCTTTACAAATGGTATAAAAACTTTCTCTTAGCTAACATTAAACGTCATCTGTTCAGGAAGCAGGTGTCCAAGTATAATATCTTTGTCCTTCACCTATCCATCTCTCCTTCAGGAAAACCCACGACCTTGCGGGGCTGGACCCCCACAAGTGGCGCCCAACATGGGGCTTGAAGGTAATCTTTTCTCTTTCTTTTTGGGATGGATAGGACCTCACCCGGGGCACCACGGGCCCCCCTGTAGAGATAAGCAGGGAAAGGATAGGTGAGAAGTGCTAGAGCCGTGATAAAATCATGGGCCAGAGAGAGTCTAAAGAAAGAAAACTGTTCATCAGTATTGTCATAGATACATTATCAAAAAGAGGAATTAAAGTTTCCTCTACATTATCATCTCATTTTCTCCATTTTGTACAAGTACAGTGCCCCTGGTTCCCTGAAAAAGGCACCATTAATTTATCAACATGGACAAAGATTGGAGAGGAATTAAAGCTATATTACACTCTCCATGGTCCAGAGCGAGTGCTTGTAAATGCTTTTGCATTGCGGAATATAATTAGAGATGTCTTAAATTAAGAGGTTAATAAAATGCCCATTAAAGTAAAAGAGGAACCAGGTGAAAGAACTCCCCTATTAACCCCTGTTCCTTCCCAGGCAATGTTAATCACTGCTCCTGTTGATGATAATCCTCTACCTCCTGAAGATAAGGAAAATTTAGAAGCAGAAGCTGCTAGGTATTATGAAGAAAAATATCCAGATACTTTAAATTTGCCCTCTGGCACCAAAAGACCTAGCAGCGCCAGGGGGAGAGGCATTGTGATTTGTGACTGTCTTGATTTGAGAGAAAAAAATTGTTTTTCTACACTAATTCTTATTATATAAAAGGACTGCTTCCTCATATTGAAACAGCCTCCATTCCTGTTAATAAGATAACTATTCTTGATATACTTGTTCAATTATAGCCATTAATAATTGTTAGAAACCAACCATTTTTTATAGGTCATATTAAATCCCATTCAGGACTCCCTGAACTTCTAAGTCAAGGTAATCAATTAACCAATATCTTGATAAAATTAGCCATGTGCCTCTCCCTTGAAGATTCTTTAGTCAATTAAGCTCAGCAATCCCGTAAAATTCACCACCAAAATGCTACAGCTTTAAGATACCAGTTTCGCATTCCAAGGGAGACAGCCTATTCACCCTCTCCCCTCTGAGGTTTTGCTTTTCACAATTGGGTATTCCAAAACAGGTATATACTGATAATGCTCCTGCTTATACATACAAGGCTTTTCAATGTTTTTGTGTCCAATTTGGCGTTTCTCATTCCACAGGAATTCCTTATAACTCTCAGGGTCAAGCTATAGTTGAAAGAGCCCATCAAATGCTAAGAATCAAATAGTTAAATTGTAGGAAGGGGAGTTTAAGTATAGCTCTCCCCATAATATTGTAAATCATGCTGTCAGAAAAACTTAAGCCAGCAAAAGATTTGGTGCAACAGCAACAACTAGAAACTAGGTCACATTAAGCCTTTCACTAGTCCATGGAAAACCCCTATATTTGTTATGAAGAATAAATCAGGTAAATGAAAACTTATACAAAATTTAAGGGCTGTTAATGCTACTATGAAAACTATGAGAACACTCAGCCTAGAAAAAGCCATCAGGCTCCAGAAATTCCTGGCATTACTGTTTATGACCTTGTTAGTTATTTGTTTTTAAATTCTCCTTTAAGAAATAAATTACAAGCATTCAGAGCAAATTCTGGGTTTTTTAAAAAAATGTAAACAAATAAAGAAGGTTTTCACCTCCTTTGTCCTCTCCTGTTCCTCCTACAACTCCGCTTCCTGCCTTCCCTCTAACTCAAAGTCTGACTCAGCTGGTTTAACTACTCCTGTTTCTCGTAATCTGCTCTGTTTCTCTTCCTTCTTGCTCTCCACCTTTATCTGGGAAGAAAGGGCTGTCGTCTACGGCCGTGGCACCTAACCCTGACCTTCAGTCTTTCTCTTTTGTCTTTGGAGAAGGGGCCGGTGCCAAAGGCCACAGCACCTAACCCCAGCCTCTAGACTTCTCAACCCCCCTTTCCCCCCACTGCTTAATAACCTCCTGGTGGCGGCCTTACTACCTGCAACAAGTCACCACCCCCCATGTGTACTTGGAAAGCCCATTCAAGTTCCCACATGGCTTAATGGGTCTCTTCTCAAGGGGGTGACTGGGACATAAGGAAGTTAAAATTCTTATTTGTTGTTTTCTTATGATAAATTTCTCTCAAGTTATATCTAAACTGGGACTATATCAACCTTCTTTCCAGACAAAAGTATAGGAATCATATAAATTAATCCTTTTAACTAACCACAGGCTACTAAGACAAAAAAGATTTTTCAAAAACCAGATAAAAATTCAACAATGTTTCTAAGTCACCTCTCTGAGACATTGCAGTAGTTTACTAATATCAATTTAAAATCTCTGGAAGGGCAAGCTCTTTTGGCTATGTATTTTGTCTCCCAGTCAGCACCAGACATTAGGTACAAACTCCTAAAAAGAAAGAAGGGCCCACAAACCCTTCAACTAAAGCTATTGGACACGGCCTTTATAGTCTTTAACAACAGGAAGAAAAGAATGCAGGACCGCAAACATAAACGGGAAGCGTTTCAGCTTTTGTCTACCGCTTTAGCAAGAGCTACATGCTCAGCTCTACTTAAATTTCCTTTTGGTTGTGGGGTGCAGGACACAGGCCCCTCACTGCACTGTTGCTTCCATGTGTTCTGGGATATAAAATGTTTCAACACTTCTTCCTTGTTGTGCTGTGTTCAGCTCTATTATTGGAAAAGGACATTATATACAAAACTAAAACTCATATTATTCTTTGCCCTCACCATTGTGCTTTTTGGGTGCCTTTTGTTTAGCTTTGGATTTCCCTAATAGTCCTATGTTAAATCCTATCTAAGCCCTTCTACTGCATATAAACTTATTGCTTTAGTTATAGCTCTGAGGTCAAGAAAAGTATAAAAAAGATGTTTGGTATAGGGTTTTTTCTTAGTAAGAAAGAATAAAGGAAAGAGAAAAAATTGTATAGGAAAAAGTCTTATGTGGTACATTTTTGTTCTATGGTGAATGGCTGGTTGTTTGAAGAAAAAAAGAAAAGGGAAAGGAAGAGGAAAAAGGGTATAAAACAAAAATAGAAGGTTCAAGCATAAAAAAATGGCTTAAGTATGTCAAACATGGTATGTGAAAGTCAAAAAGCTTTTTGGCCATAAGCCTGTTTTAATTGTAATACCTTACACTGTTCCTCAGATAACTTGGCTTTGTAAAACGTGCCCTGTGTGGCAGTTAGCTGTAGCCCACTTTACTAGGCAAGTGGACTCCCACTATCCTCCTTCTTCACTTCTTACTTTTGCAAAAAATCATTCTTTTATCTTCAGGTTTTCAGTGCTCAACCTCTACAAAATGCTAGCTTGGTTTTTACAGATGGCTCCTCTTCTGAAACAGCGGTTACTGTTATTAATGGTGTTATTTCTTGTTTTCAAACAGATTATAATTTCACTCAATGAATTAAGCTGTCTACAGATTGTTGGGTCTTTACAAAATAATTTTAATCTCGACACTAACATTATGTTACAGGTGTCCTGTGTCATTTAAAAACTGCTAGTCTTCATGCTGTCTCTTCCTTCTCTCCTACTAACATAACTGTTCTTTTATAAACCATTCAATTACATATTTGTGCTAGCACAGAACCTGTTTATGCTACTCATTATTCATACTCATTCTACCCTTCCTTGGTCCATTATCTAAAGGCAATGCTCTTACTAATGAGGCTATGTAATTTTTTGCTTTTCCTTCACTAGCAGCTACCACTTCCCATGCCCTTCATCATTAGAATGCCTAAAGTTTACTTCACCTATTTGGGTTCTGGACCGCCTCATTAGAAATGTCCGGTTTCCCACCCCCACCACAGTGCTGCAAGAACCTGCAAACCACCAACTTGGGGACAGCTGAAAGTGCTGACACCTGATGCAGAGGACTTGGTTCGGGTTCAAATTACTTCTCTTACTCTCTCTACTATTTTTATTGCTATACTGGCTATTATAGCAAGCCAGGTGTGTTGTATTTATTAAAAAAAAAAATCTTATTGGGCTTATATCCCAAACCCTCCAGTGTTCCAGCCTGTTACATGGGATACTAAGATTATTACTGTTTTTACTAATCATTCCTCTTTATTAAAAGGCCCCATTCTTTTTTCATCATGGGTCAAAACTGTTATTAATCATAACTATTCTTTTTAGGTTATTCTAGTTCTCTTCCAATATGTTTTAGTTTACCTAAAAAATCAAACTACTTGCATAAATTGTAAATTAACTAATTGTCTTACTTTTTCTAATTCATATAGAAAATTTATGTTTCTTAAACAGCCTTCTTATTTAATGGTTCCTGTAAATCTTCCATCTCTTTGGTATGATGTATATAGTTTAGTGTTTAGATATGAGGTTAACTCACTGTTGTCACAACCAAAAAGATTTATAGCAACTTTAATTTTAGGTATTACAGCTTTGATAACCATAGCTACTTCAGTTTCAGTTTCAGCCATAACTTTGGCTAAAGAAGTACATACTGCTACATTTACAGATCAGTTATCCAAAAATGTCTCATTAGCTTTAGCTACTCAAGAAATTATTGACCAAAAATTAGAAAGTAAAGTTAATACTTTAGAAGAAGCTATTTTGATTATAGGACAAGAACTTGTAACCTTGAAAATTAAATTGGCTCTGCGATGACATTCAGAGTTTAAATGAATTTGTATTACTCCCTTACAAATAATTAAATCCATCCATACTTGATACAAAATAAAAAAATCATATCCTTGAATTTGGAATCATTCGAATCTAAGTGTAAACCTTTCCAAACTTCATTAGGAAGTACAGGACATTAATTCAACTGAAAAACAATTTGAATCCACCCAATTGGCTCAGTCAATTTTTAACAATGTTTCTTCATTTGTCAATCAAAAATCATTATTATCTATATTAATCAATGTGGGAATTTGTGGAGGAATAATCTTGCTACTGTTATGCTTACTTCCAGTAATCTTCAAATAATTGAAAAATAACATCTCTCAACTAAGCATGGAATTTCATGGCTTTGTATTAAAAAACAAAAAAGGGGGAGATGTTGGGAGCCAGCCTTGGAGGCCCAACTGAATGACAAAGTCCAGGTGCGCTGAGGACCCCCGGCCGCAAAGCGAGTCTGGGCAGCTGAGGCCCTTCTGTCTTCCATCTTTGTTGTTGGTACAGCTGAAGAAATTCTGTGCAGTCGTGGAAGAAGAAAATGGCATGTTTATGTGAAGTACTCACAGCTAACCTGAGAATGTCATGGTTCATCTTTCCATTTTCCCACTGTGCCGCTTGGCCTTTTCTAACATATGCAAGGGTTAAACTCTGAAGCACATCAAGAATGCTTTCTTCCACTTGGTTATAAGTTACTAGATATTGTTTAAGTAATAAATGATATAAGTATATTCACTCATTTGATTTAGAATTATGTAGTTTAGTGTTTAGACGTAAGGTTTTTTAGAAGCACAAGTTTATAGTAAGTTCATTATGAATTCATTATAAGTTCTAACACTTATCTAGGAGTCATGTAGGTGATTTATAACACTGTTTTCGCTAACTTAGGATACAGATTAATCGTTAAGGTTTTTACTTAATTCAATAGTTAAAACTCTAAGTTAGCACTTATAGAGTGGGTTTTCACTGAACTCATAATATACTAATCAGACACTTTTATGATAAATTAGCTAAAGACAGAAAGTAAATTTGGGGGCCTGGAAAACACTACTAAAAGCTTCTTTTGAGTTCTCTTTAGAAATAAACACCACAGGATAAGAGAAAAGTAACAAAGACACCTGGACAAGAAACTCTGAAGGCCATAAAACCCCAGAAGAAAAACTACTGCTACATGAAAAACTTTACACTTGGAAACTTTCTGGAGACAGTTCGAGGACTGTAATTTGGGACTTTGGACTAAAACTATCATCTTTGGCCTTATGAATAAGACTCATTGTCTGAATGTTTATAGGGTTCTTGGCTGGTTTGTTGCTAAGACCACTAGATGGTGGTAACCTTTAGAGGATATGTACATGAAGGAATTTTCTTTGTCTTGCCCCTTTACAAATGGTATAAAAGCTTTCCCTTAGCTAACATTAAACGTCATCTGTTCAGGAAGCAGGTGTCCAAGTATAATATCTTTGTCCTTCGCCTATCCGTCTCTCCTTCAGGAAAACCCATGACCTTGCGGGGCTGGATCCCTGCAATAAATCATAAGCTAAAACCAAATAAAACACAGCATATCTGTACATAAAAAATATCCAAATTATCTGAACCATATCCTTTAGAAAATAACCTAATTCAAGTCCCAAATCTATCCTTTTTCCCCCTGCTCTGAATTTCTATAACACACTTTCTATAATTCATAACATACTTCCTTTTACTTTCTATATTGTTTTTATTCAGACAGGCATTAATTACATCACAAACTAGACAGTGGGTTTCTTTGAGGAGAGACTTTACAGCCTTCGGAACTATAAATTGATATAACAGGCACATAGTAAAGACTGGTTGGCATGTACTTTTGGCAAACATCACTTTACAATTTCATTGGAGTGAGAAGAATGATGTGTGTTGATGGTAGGATGTGGAATTTAGGCGAGTAAGATATAAATTACATATACACGTTCAACATCTTATACATCGTTGCCTGGACAAAGGGACTAGTATAATTTTGATTTTCTAATACTAAAAGCAAAACTACAGTATAATTCTCTACAGAACAATATTTAAATGAAAAAAAGTATATGCACACTTTATTGCAACCAAGATTAAATAGTAACTATAAATACTATTTAACAGCAGAATGTGTAGGAAACACATCATCCATAAACTACATGCTGAAGACATATCCATTCAATCAAAAGCAGTCTTGACATCAGGCTCTTGCTCCTTTTGATGACAATCCTCAAAAATCTGTGTTACTTCTTCTGCCTTCCTCTGCAACATGCCTGAATTCTGATCAATCCACTGCAGAGAGCCCATATGAGCATTCAGAATTTTACAGATTTGCTGGAACGAGTCAGTAGTGTCAGCAGGACCTCCAAATGTATTCAGTTGATCAATAATGTGCTTGAGATCTTGGGCCATTTGTTTCAGCTGAGCATCTGTAGATCTTCCGCTAATTTGTAAATCTTCTCATGCTCCTCTTCTGCATGCTGCAGATAAACAGGCTCCCTCTGGTACTTAATAGACTCTTCTAAAGGAATCAATAGATCTTCTATTTCCTTCTGCTGGGACAGGATAAACTCCAATTCTTCTTCCGAATGTAGCTGGAACACAGAGAGGCCTGACACTGAGGCTGTTTTAGGAAGTAGCAGATTTATTTGTGCCGGCACAGACTCAGTGAGCTAATGCTCTAAGGCTGAGTACCCTGGGGAGAGAGGAGGGGTCTTATACCATGGCTGTTTGATTACTTATAAATTCTAAGACAGCTTGTAAGCCAACAATGTGATTTAACATATATATATATGTGCATGCAGTATCCCCAACTTCCATCTTGTGCCCATGTGGCTGGGCCTTATTTACAATTCTTTGGGGTGGCCATCCATTATTTTTCCAAACCTGGGTCCCTCCTATATTAGGAACTTGGTTGAGGGATTGAGCATCTCATGTTTGAGACTTTCATAAAGGGGAATGCCTAGTTCATCCCCCCTTGGGTTAGGCAGAAGGAAAAATCCTGGATGGATTATTCATAAGGTACATGTGCCTTTCCATAATGCTTGGAGCTGGGCATATGCAACCTTTCCACATATCCAAAATAGCCCTTTAGGGGCTTTCCAGAGGTCTGGATTTACAGAGGATAGATCTATCCAGCTCTGACTTACAATGGGGATACCTTGAAATGGGTTAGTTTGTTCAGAGGATAGTACCGTACAGTTACTTATAGTTTGGGTGACAATAGTACATTGAGAAGATTTAGTTGCATAAGTAGGTACCCAATACCACACAGGCCTTGTTGGCCACCAGAACAAACTTCTGGCTGGGATGAATAACGATGGAAAACTTTTACATCTGACCAGATAGTTTCTATGCATGTACATGCCGGTGTGTGGGAGAAGCGATAAACACCCAAATTAGGCAGAAATACATAAAAGTACAAGAAAACTTCCTATCATAAGAAAGAATGGAAGTGCTAGTGAGACCCTTTACTAACATGTTCAATGGGGATAACTCTGTTAATTCTATAGCAAATAAAGTCAGTTTTGCAGCAATTAAAACAGCAAAGAGTTTAGCAAAGATAAAGGTTGACAAAGCAAAACGATGGCTTATCAGTAATGTCTGTTGAGTCCTTAAGCTGAATTCTCAACCTTCTGCTGTGAGTCAGTCAGCCAGCCTCCAGTGTGTGGTTAAAGCAGGGCCGAAGTATCCTCAGGCTTTTAGAGCAGGGCTTGAGAAATCTGTTCCGGTTTTCCATCGACCTCGGTGACCTGGCTTAAAAGAATGGAAATAACCCTCAGCGCTTTTCCTCCTGTATGAAACTGCTCCAGTCCGTGAAGTATTCGATCTCAGGGTCCCTGAGGGCTGTTCTGTTAAATCTGAATGGCTAGAGAACACTTCATTTATTAGTTTAATGCAATGGTGGTCTGGCTATCATAGCTCTATGGGTAGTAAGGTCTTCACTACCTCTAGGTGAATACATGGGATAAAAGAAAGGCTTAGCTATATTTAGAAGTCCCAGGTCAGATGCACTGGTGAGGGCCTGTTTAATTTATTCAAAGGCCTGTTTCTGGGCCTTTTTCCCATAGCAGAGGCTTCTGTTTACCCACCTTTGAGGCTTCATAGAGGGGTTTTTGTCATGATAAAGAAGTTAGGTATCCAAATTCTATAGAACCTTGCAGCCCCCAAAACTTCTGAATTTGACACCAGGTAGTTGGGCTGGTATAAACATACTGCTTGTTTTCTTTTTTTGAGTTGGAGTCTCACTCTGTTGCCCAGACTGGAGTGCAGTGGCTGCTCCCAGCCACCGCAGCCTCGACCTGCTGGGCTCCGGCGATCCTTCCGCCTCAGCCTTCCGTGTAGCCGGAATTACAGGCACGTGCTACCATGCCCGGCTAATTTTTTTATTTATTGTAGAGATGAGGTCTTGCCAAGTTGCCCAGGCGGGTCTCGAACCCGCAGGCTCAGGCTTTCTACTCACCTCAGCCTCCCAAGGCGCGGGATTACAGGCTGAGCCACCAAGCCCGGCTTGTTTTCTTTTTTTTTTTTTTTTTTTTTTTTGAGTTGGAGTCTCACTCTGTCGCCCAGACTGGAGTGCAGTGGCCGCTCCCGGCCACCGCAGCCTCGGCCTGCTGGGCTCCGGCGATCCTTCCGCCTCAGCCTTCCAAGTAGCCAGAATTACAGGCATGCGCCACCACGCCCAGCTGATTTTTTGATTTATTGTAGAGATGAGGTCTCGCTGCCCAGGCGGGTCTCGAACCCGCGGGCTCAGGCAATTCACTCACCTCAGCCTCCCAAAGGCGCGGGATTACAGGCTGAGCCACCGAGCCCGGCTCCGGCTTGTTTTCTTAATGGGTTATTGCTGTAAGCTAATTCTTGTTAGGATATTATTATTAGATGTTCGATTTTTTACTTTGAACTTTTGAATGTACAGATTTAAATGTTTTCAGTTAGTTCCCTGGAGGGGTGAGACCCATTAGGGAAGCCTAGAGGCTTCTGAGACTAGAAGTTACCCACAAATGTAATAATCTGGGTAATAGCATGTACTAGTATAGGAACAGGACAACCCTTAGGGTCCTTTTTTTTTCTCTTACAGCTGTTGGTTGGGTCCTTCCTTTCTTCAGTTTTTAGCAGCACTTATTCCCCTGGGATGTTTGGGTTTTTCATGGTCCAGGAAGTTCCTAGGAAACAAGCTTATGAACTGTGATTAAAATTTGTCCCAAATGGACAATACATTTCTTTATGAGCATTTATGTTTGTGGCCCCAGTTCCTTCAGAGGTGTAGGAAAAGGCCTACCATTAAACAATTGCAAAGTTTTTTTTGTTTTGATTTGGGAATCTCACTCTGTCACCCAGACTGGAGTGCAGTGGCCACTCCCGCCACTGCAGCCTCAACCTACTGGGCTCTAGTGATCATTCCGTGATCATTCCGCCTCAGCCTTCCAGGTAGCTGGAACTGTAGGTCCACGCTACCACACCCGGCAAATTTTTTTGAATTTATTGTAGAGATGAGGTCTCACCAAGTTGCCCGGGCGGGTCTCGAATCCGTAGACTCAGGTAATCCACTCACCTCGGCCTCCCAAAGTGCTGGGATTACATACTGAGCCACCGAGCCTGGCTACAATTTCAAAGTTTTAACGAATCCCATTTCAGGGGCTTGGATCCTGAGCAATGCAATACCAAATACCTATGTTCAGTTTACTCATGTCTCCAAAAGATTTCTAATGATTATTATGCTCAACCGCAAATTTAAAGATTGTACTGTCCTAGTCTTACATCTGATGGAGTTTTCTTTGGATTTTCCAAGGGTGGGATAGGTTGCCACTCAGCCTGCAGTAGAATATAATTTTTAAAAAGTTTGAACACCTTCTGAATCCTACCTATAGGAGATCTATCTATGTCTAGCCTGTGCTAGCTACCCTGCCTTAATTGTTTATTCTTTAGAGATTTTTTGATCTCATAATCATGTGGGGTGCTGAGGGGTGAAGGTCCGTTTTCTGTAATTTCTTCAGAGCTGACAGTGGGCATAGTCCTGCCTAGTCAGAGATTGAAAATCTCTCCCTGTCTGACTTGAGACATCCAGATCTGTTTCAGCAGTGGCATTGTTTGCAGGCACTGACTGGAATTCTTGCATGACCTTTATGTGGGCATGAAATTACTGGATTCTGGCTCAATAAAAGGAATAAAGTCAGGCATACATTTTGACAATTTTAGGGGGTGGCTGATCATCTTTTGTACAAAAGCTACAAGGCCTGAAGTTATTAGCATAACTTAAATGATAAACTTTAATTTCTGTGGCTTTATTACAAGTACCAGCCTTTGGAGTTTTTAATGTATTTCTGGACTATAATGATAGCCTGACAGATTGTTTTAAACTATAATTTGAACCAAGCACTCAAATAAATTTTATATAAAATTTGAAGAGAAATCCGAAAATGTTTGGAGACTTGCATCCAGAAAAGACTTTATGCCTAGATTGTTTATAGAATTTCTTTTGTGTATATATATATATATACATATATATATATATATATATTTTTTTTTTTTCATAAACTTTCCTTATACCATTTTTGGCATGCTTATACATTTTATTTTTGTTCTTTACCCCTTTAAAAAATTTTTCAGGTAACTATTTACTTTATTATAAGACAGAATTTTATCATATAAGATCTCTTTTTAGATAAAAAATATTTTTTCTTTTATATTCCCTTTTTTTCTTACTAAACCTTATTTGTACACCAATAACCCTTTTATATTTTTCCTTTGCTTTTTGCTTTCCTTTTTTTTTATAGATAACATTGTACAGTCATAATTTGAATTTACCTTTTAGTAACTGTCAGGTGAAACATTTATCTTTGGAACACATTTAACTCCCACTAGAGAGCAGGTATCAGGAGAAAGAGGTTCAGTATGAGCACAAGGGCTACAAACTTAACCTCAGTATTAATCAAGAAATTAATTTGGCCCCCAGCCACATTCATACAGACCCAAGGAATCTCTGGGATGATGGCAAAGAGAGTGCTGGGCTGGGCCGAGCCCCCCCACTTTAGTCAACGGCCCACCATCACAGAGCTAGGTGTTTCCTCCCACCTTGGGGAGAGGCTGCACCATCCCTTTTAGAGACCTTTTAGACCGGATGTTGGACAAGGTCCGGGGGGCTTAGGCCATCAAGAACAATTGTGCTTTAAGTGCCCAGATTGACCACATTCATAGCAGTTGGTACCATCCCCCTTTGCTGGTTTATCCTTATCAGGCCTCTTCCGGGTGGTTGGAGCTTTGCCATTAGTGGCAACTGCCAATAGGTTTGTTTACTTACTTTTCCTCTGGCTGGTGCTCATCCTGGAGCCCTTTTTCCCTTTTTTTTTTTTTTTTTTCCTTAATGTCTCATTTTTCTACAAACTTCAGAAGATTTCTATAATTGGGAGGTTGGTATTCATAGTCCTGAGTCAAGCCTCTGGAGTTGGGTATTTAATATTCTATAGGATATAATCTTGTTTGCAAAGTAGTGAAATAAATTTTTAAAATGCCTCTGCATACAGAACTTGTGACCATTTTTTTTTAGGTCTACAAAGTGAATTTAATTGCCAGATAGTTTTGCTCCTTTCCAAATCTCATTATCTGCTAACTTGTAGTGAGTTCAAATTTGATTTTAATAACGCATTTATTATTTTTTTTAAGTTTTAAACCATATAATTTTAATTTTCTTTAATTATTTAAAATCTGCCCCATTGGGGTGTCTAATACAGATTATTACACATTTTCTTGGTCACATTTCTTGAAAACCCAGAAATTTTTTTGAACATTTGAAATTTATTCCTCAAAGGAGAATTCTAAAACAAACAAATAACTAAATAAATCCATAAACAGCAATGCCAGGTATACCTGGGACCCTGATGGCTTCTTCCAAACCCGAGTGACCTTAGCCCTCCTTGAAGCCCCCCCCATTTTTTTCTTTTTGCTCCATGACTTTCCAGTGATGCCTACAAAATGACCTGGTAAAAAACCTTTGCCCTTAGCCCTCCTTGAAGCCCCCCCATTTTTTCTTTTTGCTCCATGACTTTCCAATGATGCCTACAAAATGACTTAGTAAGAAACCTTTTTAGAGTGAACAGACCACGTAGATGTAAAATGACCTGTTCCTACTTATTCCTAATTATGAACAGGCAAAATTGTCAAAAAAGCCATGAAGTACTAAACAGTAACCTTAGTTCTAAAATGTGGACAATTAATATGATTAGGTCTCACTCTATGTCCCACAGAGTGTGCTTAGTATTTGACCTGTCCCTTAGGTGAAGTAACGAACTTACAAGGTGACTTAATCAGGTGGGAATGGCCAGTTCCCATGCCTTATTGAGTCAGCATTTAAAGCTTTACTAGTCTTGTAAGAGGTGTGCTAGTCAGGCATAGCCAAAAAAACAAACAGTAGTGTTATCTAGCACTACAATTTAAAGTAGGGACTTAGCATACATTAAATGACTCTAAGAGACTTCCCAACAGTTTTACAGGGACAAGCAGTTGATTACGATCTTAGGCAAGGACTAAACCTTTAGAAACAGACTTACTTTCAACTAACCTGGCTTCTAGCATTTGAAAACAAGAGCAATCTATTCAATCTCTTAGTGGCCAGAGAAAGATTACAAAATTATTTTCTCCAAGGTTAGCATTAACTTGCATTGAGTTAGCAAAAGGCTAAGTAGCATATAAGAGACATTTCTATGTTTCTTTACAGGTACTTCAGAATGAACTCCTTCAGAATTCATGAAGGAGAACACAGGCTAAGGAAGGGAGAGGGTGTTGTCCTGGGAAAGAATTCAAGATAACCGGGAGCACTTCACATATACAGCAGACAACTTTCCCACATCCTTAACAATAAAAGACAGGAATTTTAACAGTGCCAACAGTTTGGGAGGAACACCACACAAATAAAGGGAGGGAAACATAAAATGACATAAAGAAACATGCGTTAATCAAGTTTTTAAAAGATGACATGTCCCATTAAACAAATCATAATAACTCAACCAGCTTTTTAGCAGATTCAAAACGACAGACACACACAAATAAGAGAATGAGGGGTATGGGAAACATCTGTTTCATCCTCCTCTAGTCATACTCCTTGCGAAGATATTTCAGACTTCTCTTTGCAATTGGCAGGTTGGTACAACCCCCAACGCAGACTAACTTT
Source organism: Cephalopachus bancanus (assembly GCA_027257055.1). Lineage (NCBI taxonomy): Eukaryota > Metazoa > Chordata > Mammalia > Primates > Tarsiidae > Cephalopachus > Cephalopachus bancanus. The sequence continues at coordinate 1,364,428 of JAPVLO010000294.1, read as the reverse complement.
ATGCGGAGCCCTCTCACTGTTCATCTCATTTACATGCAATCACACAACCATTCTTCAACCCTCCGCCCCAATCCTAGGAGTCTGTGGGTTCATCTTCAGACAGTGTTACCTTCCACTGCCTTTCAGTCCTTTACTTTGGACTGGAGATTTACTTGCAGACTCCAGGAGGTGATCAAGCTCCCCTTCTGCCATCCATTGCCAGGTCTATGCAAAGGCCCTTATTCCTACCCTTTCCGTCATGTGGTCTTTCTGTCCTTTCTGTCAGGTGGTCATCCTCATGCCAGTTCCTCGCCTCTTGGGTCCCTGTTGTGCCTTTGTGGTCTGAGCCTCAGTGCACCAGGATGAGCCTCCCTCCTATGGATCAAATGGTCCATTGCTTGCCAGGCAAGATTGCCTCTCCTGTTGCCCTGGAGATCATACCCTAATGACAAAGTAGGTAGAACACACCGTCTCCAAACTCTCCCATTCCTAGCCAGTGCACCAGAATGTAGCGGGAACACAGTGAGGCCATGACACTGAGGCTGTTTTAGGAAATAGCAGATTTATTTGTGCTGGCACAGACTCAGTGAGCTTATGCTCTAAGGCTGAATCCCCCGGGGAGAGAGGAGAGGGGTCTTATACCTAAGTTTAGGTAAGGGAGGGGGTGTCCTGTTGAGTGATTACACATTTTCTTTGGAATTTACAAGGTTGTACTCAGCAAAATCAGATTTTCAAAGAACAAATGGTCTCCAGGAAATGCAGAGTGAGTAGGGGTTGTAAACTGACAACTTAAAAAAGGGGAGGTTTTGGGTAAGTTTGTGAATTGGTCACTCCTTTGCATTTCCAGGAAAGCCATCAGTCTTTTGCTATTTGGTTTTCTCAAACAAAACTGGTCTGGTGGGTTTTCAGAGCTTGGCAATTGACTTCCAAAAGGAATTCTTTTAACTGCTATCAGCCCCTTTCTGCCACACAATCTTTTCTGATCCAGTTTCACTTTTTCCACTTCTCCATGTAAAGTAGCAATTTTTTCACCATTTTCCATCAATATACGGCCCCAAGCATTGACCAAGGTGGCTTGATGAAGAAAGTACTTCTCTTGCTCCTCTAGCTCAAGGCTCCATTTGTGTATAAGACCCTCCAGCTGACTGTGTGTCATCACAGGAGTTACTATTGCATTAGTATTCAAAGTAAAAGGTATGGTGTTATTAATCCTGGTTGATGTCCATGGTTTTAGATTCAGGGTAAAGACACTGGTGATTGTGGTAGTGATAGTGGTGGTAACAGTGGTAGTGGTAGTCGTTGAAGTTGTAGAAGATGCAGTAGGAGCTGCTCCACCTGATCCAAGGAATTTTAACCTAAATCCCAAATTATACTGCTATCAAGTGTTACAGCCAAAGTTGTTGGGGCACTAAATGACAGCTCAACAGCAGCAGTGGAAGTGGAATCATTTGATATTGAGGTAAACAGCATGGTTCTTGAACTATTAATGGTGGCAACAGTAGATGGTGGAGGCAAGCCTGTAAGGGTACCAGTTCCTCCAAAATTAAACCTGCTCATGACTCCAAACCCTTTGTGATGTGAAAACTTCAAGCTAAGGTGTTATCATAAAATTGGTCAGGAGTTGATGAACTTTCAGGGTCCAGGCTGCCCATGACATCCCTCAATAGGGATGTCTCCACTTCCTAATAAGGAGTAACAACCAGATTGACAGCAGGTTCTTCACTGGCAACAATAAATGTTTAGCCGCAGCAGCTGCTGCCACTCACTGTCCCGGCCACAAAGTGAGCAGTTGTTTTCATAGCAGGATTGTGGTAGAAGCTTTTCTGTTGCTTTCCTAATTGTTCCTTTGTGAACATACATTAATTTTTTAAGAAAAAATTTATTTTGTGATACATTTCCACTTAGAGAAAAATTGTAAAAGTAGTAATTCCCAAATATCCTTCACTCAGCGCCTTAACATTAACATCTTTCATAGCCTCATACAATCGTGGAAACCAGGAAATTAACATTATTAACTAATACAGACATTATTTCAATTTCACCAGTTTTCCTACTAATATTGTTTTTCTGGTCTGGAATCCAATCTTTCACATTACATGTAGTTTCATGTCTCCTCAGTCTCCTCTAATCTGTGACAACTCCTTACCTTTCTTGTCCTTTTGATATTATTATTATTTTTGTTTTGTTTTGTTTTGTTTTTTGAGTCGGAGTCTTACGCTGTTGCCCAGGCTGGAGTGCAGTGGCACGTTCATGGTCACTGCAGTCTCGAACTGCTGGGCTCAGGTGATCCTTTGGCCTCAGCCTTCCAAGTAGCAGGAACTACAGGTGCATGCTACCACATCCAGTTTATTTTTGGATGTATTGTAGAGATGAAGTCTCACCAAGTTGCCCGGGCTGGTCTTGCATCCCTGACCTCAGGCAATCCTCTCACCTCAGCCTCCCAAAGTGCTGGGATTAGAGGTTTGAGCCACTGTGCCCGGAGGCCTTTTGATATTGTTGATGAGTACTAGTCAAGTTTTTGTAGAATGTTGTCTAATATGTTCTTATGATCAGATTGAGGCTATGCATTTTTAGTAAGAATATCACAGAAGTAATATTGTGCCCTCTTAGTGAATCTTATCAATAGTACATAATATTGACATATCTCATTACTAATGCTGTTAATCTCTATCACTTGGTTAAGATGATGTTTGCCAGTCTTCTCCACCGTGATGCTACTCTTTTTCCTCTTGTAATTTGTAAGTATGTTGGGGGAGATACTTTGAGATGATGCAGATACTCCTTTTCTCACCAAAGCTCCCTCCACTCACTAGTTTTAACCATTTCAGCATCAATCGATAGCAATTCTTTTTTTTTTTTTTTTTGAGTTGGAGTCTTACTCTGTCACCCAGACTGGAGTGCAGTGGCTGCTCCTGGTCACCACAGCCTCGACCTGCTGGGCTCCAGCGATCCTTCCACCTCAGCCTTCCAAGTAGCTGGAACTACAGGCGTGGGCTACCAATGCCCGGCTAATTTTTTGATTTATTGTAGAGATGAGATCTCGCCAAGTTGCCCAGGTGGGTCTTGAACCCACAGGCTCAGGCAATCCACTCACCTCAGCCTCCCAAGTGCGGGATTACAGGCTGAGTCACCGAGCCCGGCTGATAGCAATTCTTACAGGTATTTTTCTGGGGCCCTCATTCTTTCAAAATCAAGAATTTGAATTCTACAGTAGGCAAGTCATTTATTCAACTATTTATATTAGTGATATAGTTTGGATGTTTGTCCTCTCCAAATCTCATATTGAAATGGGATCCCCAATGTTGGAGGTGGAGCCTAGTGGGAAGTGTTTGTGTCATGGTGAATCCCTCATAAATGGGTTGGTGATGTTCTTGTGGTAATGAGTAAGTTCTAGATCTATTAGATCACACAAGAGCTGGTTGTTTAAAAGATCCTGGAATCCTCGGGTGCTATGGCTTATGCCCGCAATCCCAACACTTTGAGAGGCGGAGGCAAGAGGATTGCTTGAGGCCAGAGGTTCAAGACCAGCCTGGGTAACTTGGTGAGAACTGGTCTCTACAATAAATCAAAAAATTAGCCAGGCATGGTGGCACGCGCCTATAGTTCCAGCTACTTGGAAGGCTGAGGTGGAAGAATCTCCTGAATTCGGTAAGTTGAGGCTGCAGTGACTGTGAGCATGCCACTGCACTCCAGCCTCGGTAACAGAGTGAGACTCCTACTCAAAACAAACAAAAAAATCTGGAACCTCCCTTCTCTCTCACCATGTGACACACCTGCTACCTCTTCACCTCTTCCATGACTATAAGCTTTCTGAGACCTCACCAGAAGCAGATGCCAGCACTTCTGACTTCTTGTACAGTCTGCAGAATTGTGAGCCAAAATAAACTTCTTTTTTAAAAAAGCAAATTACCTAACCTCAGGTATTCCTTTATAGCAATATAAAACAGACTAATACAATTAGTAGGGCTTATTATTTTTATCAATGGGTCAAGATTCAATTCTATTTATTTTCTCCCGCAAATTGTTCCATCTTGGTCATGAAGAAATCCTTCAAGTTGATACCTATGCTCTTCTGACATGCTCCAAGCATGTTTTTTTTTTTTAAACATCCTTACTTTCTTGTATCACAAGATGTTCCCAACTTATCTCGTATATATTTTATCTTTCCAAACCCTGGAATCAGCCTTTTCTCTGAGGAGGACTGCTTCCTTTTTTTGAGAATGGTATTTAGAAACAAATGTCTGGGGCACAGGAGTGCTCATTACTAACAGGGTATTATTGCTTCTGAGCCTTCTCAGCCATCAAATCTGGAAGATATCCCCGTGCACATATACATATACATGATGACTTCATACTGATGCCTCCAATTCTAATCCAAAACCATGTTTCATCAAAACCTTCCCCCTTTCCCTATTTACAACTCCTTTCTCTGACAAGAGTTACACTATTTACAATATATTTACTTACTTGTTCAATTATTGTACAAATAGTGGTTTCAGAATTGCTCACCCATACTTCTGTGATAAATACATTTGCTAACTAGAGTACAGTATTTGTGTATAATTCTTTTTATCTTTAACTTTATAGTATACCATCAAAATACTGTTTTCCAAGGTTATTTTAGGTTACCCTTTTTTTTTTGCCCACTCCCTTAAGTAGGTTTCTAATATTGATTTGTCATATAGTTATATTTATTTGTGACTGTGTTCCATTTTGGGTTCCACCAGCCTCCTGGTTGATTTTACTTATTCCTTTTGAATGCGAAATTTTCCCATGTGAACAAGATGAGAACTAAACTAAAAGGTATATTCAGAGAAGTTTGCTTCTCATCCCTACTATCATCTTCCAATTTTCCTCTTCTTTCCATCTTTTTATCTCCTCTCATTGAAGAAAACTGTATTCGCTGTCTATTGCCATGTAACAAGTTATCACACACTTAGCAGCTTAAAACAACATAGATTTTTTTTTTAATTTCAAAAGAGTGCAAACAAGATGTTGTTTGGACTGTGTTCTCATGTGGAGATCATACCCCTCTGCTTGGTCCTCTCCCATGCCCCTCCAGGGCCTCTGAGAGGTTCTCTCCGTAGGGAGGAAGTTACAGCATGGAAGCTCCCTTCTTCAAGGCCACCAGGAGAATCTCTCATTTCAATCTGCTAAGGCAGAGTCTAATGTAGTGTAACCTAACCAAGTTATTGGCTATCCTTTGTAATATTATAATGGTTAGAAACAATTCACAGGTTCTTCCTGCACTTAAGGGAAAGGGATCATACAAAGGTGAACTCACTGTAAGTCAACCAAGAGTGTATCTATCATGGTAGCCAATCTTGTTCGTTTCCAGTTGACCCTTCCTGAAATTCTTTTGCATAAATACATTTTTTAGCCTCTTCTTTCTTATACGAAGGGTAACATATCATAGATACTTTTGTCCTTTGTTATTTTCTTTTTTTTTTTTTTTTGAGTTGGAGTCTCACTCTGTCCCCCATACTGGAGTGCAATGGCCGCTCCCGGCCACCGCAGCCTCGACCTGCTGGGCTCCGGCGATCCTTCAGCCTCAGCCTTCCGAGTAACTGGAACTACAGGCACGCGCTACCATGCCCGGCTGATTTTGACTTATTGTAGAGATGAGGTCTCGCCAGGTTGCCCAGTCGGGTCTCGAACCCGCGGGCTCAGGCAATCCACTCATCTCGGCCTCTCAAAGTGCTGGTATTACAGGTGGAGCCACCGAGCCCGGTCTGTTATTTTCAATTAACAGTATATCTTAGGATATCACTTCATACCAGCATATGGAAATCTTCCTCTTGTTTTTTTTTTTTTTGAGTTGGAGTCTCACTCTGCTGCCCAGACTGGAGTGCAGTGGCACACTCACGGTCACCCCAGCGTTGACCTGCTGGGCTCTGGTGAACCTTCTGTCTCAGCCTTCCAAGTAGCCGGAACTACAGGCGTGTGCTACCACGCCTGGCTAATTTTTTATTTATTGTAGAGACAAGGTGTCACCAAGTTCCCTGCAGGCTCAAGCAATTCACTCGCCTCGGCCTCCCAAAGTGCTTGATTACAGGCTGAGCCACTGAGCCCAGTTCCTCTTGCTTTTTTATGGTACTCCATTGTGGATATGTACTATAATTTTTAAAACCATTATCCCTGGGATGAACATTTAGATCATCCTCAGTATTTTTCAATTACAAACAGTGCTTTAATCAGTGACCTGTGCATATGTATTTTCATAATGTTGCAGGTGTATCTTCTGGACAGATTCCTAGAACTGGGATTACTGGGTCAAAAGGTAAGAGCATGTGTACTTTTGCTAGGTATTGCTAAATTCCTTTCAGAATGGTTGCACTAATTTGTGTTCTTGCGAACACTGTATGAGACTGCCTTTCTCCCCATGGCCTCACCAACAGAATGTTTTGTTAGACTTTTCATTTTGCACACACTCTTCCTATAATTACAAAAAAAAATCAGTTCTTTCAACAAATATTTATTGAGGACCTACTCAATAATCCAGGCACTATGTGGGAATGCAATAGCCAGAAAAACAGAAATAATGTCTTTCCTGATGGCATTTTCAGTCTGACAACAGATACAGACATTGGTCAAATGATCACACACACACATACACATAACAACTATAGAATGCCATGTGCTGGGTTGTTGCATGATCCATTGGGACAGCATGAGGCAGGGAGTCCTAGCCAGGGGATCAGAGAAGGTTTTCCAGGGAGATGACATTCTACCTGAGATCTGAAAGGGAGCTTAGGAGTTATCTGGGTAAGTGTTTTCTGTGGCTTGGTTCCTTCAACATTTATTCTATCTTCCTGGTATCGTTCTTGGTATTGCAGAGGCTAGAAGGTTAAACACCGCATTTCCTTCTGCCCCCACCTCTCCTTCTTTTAAAAGCCTTAAAAAAGTTGTGAGGTTCAAAGTAAAATTGAGCTGAAAGTACAGAGAGCGCCCATATACACCCTCCACCCAAAACACACATCCTTCTCTATCATCAACATCCTGCATCAGTATGATACATCTGTTACAATCAAAGAGCCGACATTGACACATCATTGCCGAAGAAAGTCCATATGTTACATTAGGGCTCACTCTTGGTGTTCTACACTCTGTGTGTTTTGGCAAATGTAATATGACCTGTATCTACCCTTATACTATCAGACAGAGTAGTTTACTACCTTAAAAATTCTTTGTGCTATACTTATGTATTCCTCCCTCCCCCAAACCCCTAACAGTCATGATTTTTTTACTGTCTTTATAGTTTTATCTTTTCCAGAACGTCATACAGTTGGACTTGGATACGGTATGTAGTATTTTTAAGTGGGTAGTATGCCTTCAAGTTTCCTCTATGTCTTTTTGTGACTTTATAGCTCATTTCTTTTTAGCATTAAGTAATATTATATTGTCTGGATGTACAATTTATCCACTCACCTTCTGAAGGAAATCTTGGTTTCTTCCAAGTTTTGACAATTATGAATAAAACTGCAATAAACATTCAGGCTTCTGTGTGGACCTTAGTTTTCATCTCATTTGGGTAAATATCAAGGAGCACAACTGCTGGATCATATGGCAAGAATTTATTTATTTATTTGTTTGTTTCAAGTCTGAGCCTTACTCCATCGCCCAGACTGGAGTGCAGTAGCATGCTCATGGCCACCGCAGCCTCCACCTGTTGGGCTTAGTCGATCCTTCCACCTCAGCTGGAACTACAGGCATGTGCCAACATGCCTGGCTAATTTTTTGATTTACTGTAGAGACGAGATCTCACCAAGTTGCCCAGGCTGGTCTCCAAACCGTGGGCTCAGGCTATCCTCTTGCCTCAGCCTCCCAAAGATCACAGGCTTGTGCCACTGCAGCCAGCCTCATAGGGCAAGTATTCAGTGTTTAGCTTTGTAAAACAAAAACAAAACAAAACAACAATAACAACAAAAAAACACTGCCTTCCAAAGTGGTTTTATCAATTTATATTACCTCCAGCAGTAAATGAGAATTCCTGTTGTTCCATGGTTCCACTAGACATTTGATGTTATCAATGTTTGGGGTATTAGCCATTCTAATACGTGTGTAATGTTATCTTATAGTTTTAATTTGCAATTATTTATTAATTTATCATGTTGAGTATCTTTTCATGCACTTATTTGCCTGAGCCCATGGCTTTGAGATCAGCCCAAGCAACTTGGCGAGACCTTGTCTCTGCAATAAATAAAAAAATTAGCTGGGTGTGATAGCGTGTGCCTGTAGTTCCAGCTACTTGGAAGGCTGAGGCGGAAGGATTGCTGGAGCCCAGCAGGTCGAGGCTGCAGTGGCTGTGAGCGTGCCACTGTACTCCAGCCTGGGTGACAGAGATACTACAACCTCAAAAAAAAGTGCAAGAGGTATATGGGGAAACAGCGCTGAAAGATACTAGGAGAGATAGAAAGAGGAGCAGGGAGAGAGAGAGAGCATTCAGATCCCAAAGCAGTTCTGACACTTCTGAAGCGAGAGGAAAGGAAAGGGTTCAAACTGCAGGAAAGCTCTGGGAATGGGAACATCTCAGTCAATCCTATGGTGAGTTCCCACATGAGCAACCCATTAGAGGAGTTCTGCACTGAGAAGAAATGGCCTGGTTCTAATCCCCTGTCATGATCATCATGGGAATAACACTGGAGGACATGGCTTTGTCATGAATACTCTGATGGACCTTAAAGGAGCTTGTGCTTAGGACTGTCCACTGAACACACTCCTTGAAGAGGTGTTCACTTGAATGGAGAGCTGAGTGGTGCTCTCCAAGGTGGTCACAGGAGGGGTTACCCTGACTTGGTCAAATTTTAGGCCACTGACTGAACCTTCTTGTTGGTGGTGGTGGTGTTGGATGGGTCATCAAGCATTAAAAGATTAAACAAAGACGGTAAGAGCAACTGGAGCTGTCACACTTTGCTGGTGGGAATGTAAAGTGGGACAAACACTTTGGGAAGAAGTTTGACCAGCTTTTGTAAAACCAAACATACCCTTATCCCTTGAGCAAACAATTTTAGTCCTAGGTGTTTATTCAAGAGAAATGAAAACTTAATGTCACACAGATTCTTATATAACAATGTTTACAGGAGCATTTTTCAAAGTATTCCAAAACTGGAAATAGCAAAAATGTTCACTATCAGAATGGAATGCTACTGAGCAATAAAGAAGAACAAATTCCTGATATACACAAGTCTCACAAGGGGACACACCCAGGTAATGCACATCTCATCTCAATGTAGAACACTTCCATCTACCAGAGAGTTCCTTTGTATCCCATCTCAGTCAACCTCTTTCTCTGGATATATTAGCTTGCTTGGGTGGTGTTTTGAAAATATCAATCCTTTCTTATGTTCTCTCTCTTGAGGGAGGCTATAAATGTAACCCTGACCACGAAGGAGGTCAGGTTCAGGTGCATCAGTCAGATGAGACACAGAGGAGGCAGCGCAACCAAGTACATGGAGCAACAGAAGCATTTTTCTTACTTGCATATCCCAGAGAAAAGAGGGCAACATACCTCCCAGGGCCAACAGGAGGGGGAACCGTCTGGAATAGGCATCCCCCCCCACCCCCACAACCAGCAGGTAGGGAGAGAGAGAGAGAGGCAGAGAGATAGAGAGAGACAGAGACGGGGGCAGGGGACTTGCAGGCCAAAGCTTTTATTGGGGTTCAGGGCATTATCCAAGCAGGTTTCCTGCAGGAATTTCTAATTGAGGGTTTAGAGCAGGCAGGCACAAGTTCCAATGAAAGATGGTCTCTGTGGCATAACCTGGGTAGTCCCTGGTGGGGAGGGTGTGTGAGGAACAAGAGGGATGAGACAAATCAGTTGTGTCTAGCTGTTTCATAAGGAGATGATGGAGGTGGTCACCAAGAAGCCGTGGTATAAGGCAGAAATCTGGACTGACCATTTGAGGAACAGGGAGGAGGTACAGAACTGGAAACTCTCAAGGGTGACTGTGCTGTGCTTCTGGTATGAGAAAGTCCAACTTGTATTTTAAATGGATGCCAAGGCAACATACAATTATAAGAATTCACTACAGGCTGCCATACCAAAGTGCCACAGACTAGAAGACTTAAACAATGGAAATGTATTCACTGTGGAAAACAGAAAAAGGCTAGAAGTCTGGTATCTGAGATCAAGTCATTGGCAAGCTGTTTCTTCTGAGGCCTCTCTCTTGGCTTGCGGATGTCTGTCTTCACTCCGTGCCCTCACTGGTCGCCCCCCTGTGCCTGTATCCTAATCATCTCTTTGTATAAAGACACCAGTCTTATTGAATTAGGGACCACCCTCATGACCTCATTTTAACTTTATCACCTCTTTAAAGGCACCATTTCCAAACATAATCACATTCTGAGGTACTGGGGTTAGACATTTTTAGCAGATCTAAATCCTGCTACTTGTCACCCAAAGGCTAAACTCAAGAGATGAGAGATTGTGGAAGGAAAAACAGGTTTTGTCCAAGAACTGGCAACTTGAGATGGCAGACTAATGTTACAAAAAGACTGCCTCGAATTTTCAGGCTGGTTGGAAGGGTTCTTAAAGGGAAACTTGGTATGGGAAACATGTGGGAGTGGCCCAGGGTGCAGGTTCACATGCTTTGCTCTTATGGCTTATCTTTAGCAGTGTCCCTCCCAGAGGTCTGGTTGGTGTTATCTTGGCTGCAGTCAGGTTATGGATTAACTGTCTCATGACTCCTCCCAAGGGGAAGGGTCCCAAATCGTTTCTGGTCTGTTTTAAAACTAGCCTCTGGAATTCTTAAGCAAGCATATGATTAGCTAAGCATACATTATGGAGGATGTGGGGAAAAGGAACAAGGAAGGAGGAAGAGAAAAAAGTAAAAAAAAAATCAGTGATAAAAAATATTTCAAAGCAGGATTGTTGGTTACAATATCAACATTTGGATTTTGGAGGAATACAATTATACACTGGGAAAAGTACTAAACAAATTATTTTTTACCTTAGATCAGTTAGCCTGTTTTAGAACTTCCTATATGTAGAATCATATATTGAGTGTACTCTTTTATGTTTGGCTTCTTCCATTTAGTAAAATAATAATGGGACTCATCCATGCTATTTCCTTGGCGGTGCAGAAGCTTTGTAGTTTTTTTTTTTTTTTTTTTTTTTGAGTTGGAGTCTCACTCTGTTGCCCAGACTGGAGTGCAGTGGCCGCTCCTGGCCACCGCAGCCTTGACCTGCTGGGCTCCAGCAATCCGTCCGCTTCAGCCTTCCAAGTAGGTGGAACTACAGGAGCGCTACCATGCCCAGCTAATTTTTGATTTTTATTGTAGAGATGAGGTCTTGCCAAGTTGCCCAGGTGCGTCTCAAACCTGCGGGGTCAGGCAATCCACTGACCTCAGCCTCCAAAGTGTGGGATTACAGGCTGAGCCACCGAGCCGGCTAGTAATTTGATGTAATCCCACTTGTTTACCTTTGCTTTTGCTGCCTGTGCTTTTGAGTTCATATCCAAAAAAAGTAGTGACCAGTTCAATGTCATGGAGCTTGCCCTATATTTGTTTCTAGTAGTTGTTACATCCTGACTGGGTTCTTGTGCCTGATGCCCAGAAAAACTGAGACTAACTAGCTGTTACAGTAGAAAAAGAGTTTAATTTCTCAAAGCAGCTGAGCAAGAAGAATGGTAATATCTCTCAAATCTGCTTTTCTGATAATTCAGAAGCTAGGGTTTTTATTTTTATTTATTTTTATTTATTTATTTATTTTATTTTTGAGTTGGAGTCTCACTCAGTCGCCCAGACTGGAGTGCAGTGGCCGCTCCCGGCCACCGCAGCCTCAACCTGCTGGGCTCCGGCGATCCTTCCACCTCAGCCTTCCGAGTAGCTGGAACTATAGGCGCGCGCTACCAAGCCCGGCTAATTTTTGATTTATTGTAGAGATGAAGGCTCGCCAAGTTGCCCAGGTGGGTCTCGAATCCGCGGGCTCAGGCAAGAAGCTAGGGTTTTTAAAGGTAATTTGGTGGACAGAGGAAGCGGGTAGGGACTGCTGATTGGTTGGGGGATTGAATCCCAGAGATGCTGAGATTGTCTTCCTGTGCCAAATTGGTTTCTGGGTGGGGTTCACAGGTCCAGTTGGTGTCAGAAGGTCTACCAAAATGCAGAACCTGAAAAATGTCTCAAATACTCACCTTAGATTTATTTTACCTGTAGGAGCAATTGGGGAAGTTACAAATATGGTGAACAATGAATGCAGGAGGAGAATCCCTAGTGATCAAAGTCACTCATGCCTTTTAGCCGGTTACATTTCAGGATGCCATCAAGAAGAGCTAATGACTCATTGTTTAAGGGGCAATTTCACAGGCAGCTTTCCTTCACCCCAGGGCTTACAACATGAAGATAATCAATTATTATCTATTGAAGTGTCTGTGCAAACCAACAGGTTTGTTAATTTTGAACCATAGCTTGCACCTGAGCTGCAAGGCTCAGGTCTCTTCCACAGTTTCTATCCCATGGCCCTACATTAATTTTATGTAGGTTGCTTCAGTAGTTTTAAATGTTCAGGGTTTACCTTTAAGTTTTTAATCCATTTTTAGTTGATTTTTGTTTATGGTGTGAGAAAAGGGTCTCATTTCATTCTTCTGCATGTGGATATCTAGTCCCAACACCATTTACAGAAAGACTGTTCTTCTGTTGGTGGGAGTGTAAACTAGTACAGCCTCTGCAGAAAACAGTTTGGCAACTCCTAAAAGGTCTAAAAATCGGCCTTCCATATGACCTCACAATCCCCCTACTGGGAATATGCCCCAAGGGTCTCAAATCACTCTATGAAAAAGATACCTGCACACGCATGTTTCTTACAGCATTGATCACAATAGCAAAAACATGGAAGCAACCATGCTGCCCATCGAAAGAGAACTGGATAGAAAAAATGTGGTACATATACATGATGGAATATTACACAACCATAAAGAAGGACAAAATTATGAACTTCACAGCAACTTGGATGGACTTAGAGTCTATACTGAGTGATCTATCACAGAAATAAAGAACTGAGTATCACGTGTTCTCACTCATAAATGGACCTTGAACAATTATTGTAATGCTATAAGAAAAGGATTATCAGTAGTGGGAAATTGCGGGGGGGGAGTAGGGGAGGAAGTAGCAGTAGTGGGATTCTGCTGGAGGGGGCACACCTCATTAATAAGGGTACCTGCATAATGAACATTTGTATACTTAACCCTGAATTGTACCCCATATCTTCAAAATAAGAAATTTTTCTATAAAGAGACTGTTCTTTTCCCGTTGCGTGTTTGTCTTAGTCCATTTGTGCTGTACCTGAAACTAGGTAATTTATAAACATCAAAAAGTTATTTCTCATAGTCATGAATGCTGTCAAGTTTAAGATCAAGGAGCCTGCAAATTCAGTGCCTGGTGAGAGCCTGGTCTCTGCTTCTAAGATGGAGCCTGTTACTGTGTCCTCCAGGGGTTGGGGGTGGGAGACAGGTGTGGTGTCCTTACATAACGAAAGAGACAGAAGGGCAAAAAGAGCCAAACACTGTGTGAAGCCTCTTTTAAAATGGCCTTCATCCCATTGACAAGAGAGGCTCCCTCATGACCTAACTACCTGCTAAAGATCCCATTTCTTAATACTTTTTCATTAGAGATTAAGTTTCTTTTTTTTTTTTTTTTGAGATGGAGTCTCACTCTGTCGCCCAGACTGGAGTGCAGTGGCCGCTCCCGGCCACCGCAGCCTCAACCTGCTGGGCTCCGGCGATTCTTCCGCCTCAGCCTTCCAAGTAGCTGGAACTACAGGCACGTGCTACCATGCCTGGCTAATTTTTGATTTATTGTGGAGATGAGGTCTTGCCAAGTTGCCCAGGCGAGTCTCGAACCCGTGGGCTCAGGCAATTCACTCACCTCAGCCTCCCAAAGCGTGGGATTACAGGCTGAGCCACGAGCCTGGCTGGATTAAGTTTCAACATAAATTTTAAAGGGTACACAAACATTCAAACTATAGCATTCCACTCCTGGGCCCCATAGTTCATATCTGTCTCACGTACAAAACATTTATTTCATCCTAGCAGGCCCCAAAGTCTTAACTCATTCCAGCATTAGCTAAGTCCAATGTCTCATCTAAATATTTTCTAAATCAGTTATGAGTGAGACTCAAAGAATGACTCATCCTGAAGCAACTTCTCCTCCAGCTGTGATCCCGTGAAATCAAACAAGTTATGCGCTTCCAAAATACAGGGGTGGGACAGGCATTCCCATTTCAAAAAGAGGAACGGGGTAACTGATCTCAAGTAAGTCCCAAACCCAACAATAATAAATCTTGAGACTTTGAGAATAATTTTCTTTGACATTATGTCCTGCCAAACAGACACATTGGGGCAGGGGTTGGGTCTCCAAATCTCCAGGGGACCTAGCCCTCATGACTTTGCCAGGTGCAGCCCACATTGCAACTTTCCTGGATTGGAATCCAGTGCCAGAGACTCCCAGGCTTCAGCTGCATGTTGGTAGCTCTATAGTTCTGGAGTCTAAGGGTGGTCACTCTATGAGACATTGCCTTTGTGACTCTATGAGACAGTGCCTTTGTGGAGGCTCTCTGCAATGGTCCTGACCCCATGGTTTCTCTGGGCAATGCCTTAGTGGAGGCACTCGCAGGGGCTGCACCTCTGTGGCAGTCCTCTGCCTGGACCCTGAAGCTCTCTGAGGCATCCTTTGAAATCTAGGTAGCGGTATCCATGCTTTCACAGCTCTTGCACTCTGCACACCTGCAGAATTAGCACTATGTGGAGGCTGCCACGGGCTACCCTCAGTGCCCTCCAGAGGCAAGACCTGAGCCACAGTCAGGTCCGTTTGAGCTACAGCTAGGGTGACCAAGAAATACTAAGTCAGAATATGGGAGCAGAGACTTGAAGTGAGCACCAAGACTTGAGCAGAGACAGAGAGCAGCAAGTCCCAAGGACCCGTGGGCACCCTGAGCCCCTCCCTTCAAACAGTTCTGCCCTCATGGGCCTGGTATTTGAGCCTATCATGAGAGCAGCAGCTCTGAAGATGTCCAAAATGTGTTTGGGGTCATTCTTCCAGTGTCTTGATAAATAGCGACTGGCTTCCCTCTATCCATACTAGTCTCCTTTTCAAATGTTTGCTAGGCCACAACCTTGGTATTTTCTCCCAAAATGCCCTTTTACTCTTCACAATCTGGCCAGGCTGAAAATTTTCCAAATCTTATAAGTTATGCTTCCCTTTTGACTATACATACTATCTTTAATTTCTTCTCTTCTCAAATTTTGCTACAAGCCATCAAGAGAAGATATGTTGCTTCCTTAACAATTCACATAGGTATTTCTTCCACCAGGATCCTAGTTCATTGCTCACAAGTTCTGCTTTCCCCAAAGCGTGAGGACATGGACACCATTCAGCCAAATTTGTTGCCATCTTATAACAGGGATGGTCTTTTTGCCAGGTTTCATTAAGATATTCCTCATTTTCATCAACGACTTCATCAGAATGTTCTTTATTGTCCATACATCTATAAGCATTTTGATCGTGACCATTTAATCTCTAAGAAAGACAGGCTCTCTACAGCTTTTCTTCTGAGCCCTCAGTAGAATTGCTTTTAATGATTCCTTTAACGCAATCTAGATTTTTTCCAGCATGCACTTAAAAACTATTCCAGCCGGGCTTGGTGGCTCAGCCTGTAATCCTGTGCCTTTGGGAGGCTGAGGTGAGTGGATTGCTTGAGCCTGCGGGTTCGAGACCCGCCTGGGCAGCGAGACCTCATCGCTACAATAATTCAAAAAATCAGCTGGGCGTGGTTGCGCATGCCTGTAATTCCGGCTACTCGGAAGGCTGAGGCGGAAGGATCGCCGGAGCCCTGTAGGTCGAGGCTGCGGTGGCCAGGAGTGGCCACTGCACTCCAGTCTGGGCGACAGAGTGAGACTCCAACTCAAAAACAAAAACAAAAACAAAAACTATTCCAGCCTTTACTCCACACCCAATTTCAAAGCCACTCACATTTTCAGGTATTTGCTGTGGCAACACATTACTTCTTATACTAATCTCTGTCTTACTTTGTGCTACTATAACAAAATACCACAAACTGGATAATTTATAAGCAATAGAAATTTATTTCTCACAGTTCTGTATTCTGGGAATTTCAGTATTAAGGTGCTAGCAGGCTCAATATTTAGTGAGAGCTAAGTCTTTGCTTCCAAGACGGTGGGAGAACCGTAATAGAGTATATCAAAAACTTAGGTTAAGAGCATGCTGTAACCCAATAAATATGTAATCGGCTTGTGGACAATAGCACAGCCATTTTAGTTTTCTGCTTTAAAACATAACCTGTAGCTGTTTAAAGTTTCAGTTATGGGAAAAAATTGCAAAGCTCCAGTTCAAGCTTTAACCCCTTCCCTTGACCCACTTTCCCCTTAGCAACAACCAATCAGGTGCCAGGGGAAAATCACCTAAAGTTTCCAAATGTCTCTGCAACTTCACCAGCTAGTGGGCCAAGGTCAGCCCAAGTCAAGCTAACCAATCCTCCACGATTGAGCTGACAACCAGAGGTTACTACCCAATTAAATGGTAACAGGACTGGAAAGTTCCCCCAAACTCCTCCTCCCTTTGTGTAAAAGCACAAAAGGCATCTGCTTAAGGAAGTCAGGGCCTCTGGGTGTACTCCGCTGCGTCGGTGGGCGACAGAGGTCCAGGCTCGAGCTTGCAAATAAAGACCCTCTTGAACTTTCATCGGAATTGGCTCTTGGTGGTCTCTCGAATTGAAGTTTCGGCCACTGCAACGACACCTTACTGCTGTATCCTCACATGGCAGAAGGGACAGAAAAGCAAAAAGGGCCAAATGCTGGGTGAAACTTCTTTTATAAAGGTCTTGATTCCATTTATGAGCAAGGAACACTCATGACTTAATCACCTCCTGAAGGCCCACCTCTGAATACTATCTCATTGGGGATTAAATTTTAACATGAATGTTGGAGAGGACAAAAACATTCAAACCATAGCAGTGTTCTTGGCACTTTTGTCAAAAATTAATTGATCATAAATGCAAGGATTCATTTCTGGGCTCTTTATTCTGTTCCATTGGGGTATGTATCTGGTTTTATAGCAGTACCATGCTGTTTTGATTACTATAGTTTTGAAATATATTTTAGAAGCAGGTAGTATAATGCCTCCAGTTTTGTTCTCTTGGCTCAAGGTTGTTTTGGCTATTGGGGTCTTTTGTGGCTCCATGCAAATTTTAGGGTACTTTTTCCTATTTCTGTGAAAAATACCACTGGAATTTTCATAGGGATTGCATTGAACTCTGTAGCTCATTCTGGGTAGTATGGCCATTTTAACAATATGAATTATTTCAATCCACAAGCCCAGAATATATTTTCATTTATTTGTGACTTCAAGTTCTTTCATTAAAGTTTTATAGTTTTCAGTGTACAGGTCTTGAACATCCTTGGTTAAATTTATTACTAAGTATTTTATTTTTTAAATAGCTACTGGAAATGGGATTGTTTTCTAGTTTATTTGGGGGCAGTTTATTATTGGTGTATAGAAATGCTCCTGTTCTTCTATGTTAATGTTATATCCTGAAACTTTACTGAATTCCTTTATTAGTTCTTAACAGTTTTTATGGTGGAGTCTTTAGAGGGATATATCTATATATCTATATATACATACATACATAGATACATATTCTATTAACAGGGACAATTTAATTTCATCCTTTCTAATTTGGACACTTTTTATTTCTTTCTCTTGCCTAACTTTTCTGGCTAGAACTTCCACTTCTATGTTGAATAGAAGTGGTAAGAATGAGCACCTTGTCTTGTTCCTGATCTTAGAGGAAAACTTGCAACTTTATACCATTGAGTATGACATTACCTGTGGCTATGGACTTAACTGTGTTGAGGTACATTCCTTCTATACTGAATTTGTTGAGAGATTTTTTTCATGAAAGGATGCTGAATTTTGTCAAATGCTTTTTCTGTGTCTACTGTGAGGATCACATGGATTCTGTTCTTTATTCTGTTAATGTGTTGTATAGCATTTATAGATTTGTGAATGTTGAACTATCATTGTATCCCTAGGATAAATCCCCTTGATCATGGTAAACAATCATTTTAATGTGCTGGATTCCTTTATTAGTTCGAACAGTATTTACAGTGGAGTTTATAGCTTATTTGTTGAGAAATTTGCATCTATGGGCTGTAATTTTAGTTACTTGTAGTGTCTTTGTCTGACTTGTATTAGGGTGATGATGTCCTCAAAAAACAAGTTTAAAAGTATTCTCCCTTCTTCAAGTTTTTAATGTTTTTATGTTTGATGGAATTCACCAGAAACTACATCAAGTCTTGGACTTTTTTCATTAGAATACTTTTTATTACCGATTCAACTCCTTACCATTATTGATCTGTTCAGATTTTCTATTTCTTTGTGATTCAGTCTTGGTAGGTTATATGTGCCTAAGAATGTATCCAATTAGTTATCCTCTTTTAGGTTATCCAATTTGTGGGCACTTAATTATTCATAGTAGTCACTTATGATTCTCTTTATTTCTGTTATCAGTTATAATGTTTCTTTTTTCCTATTTAATTTTATTTGAATCTTCTCTGTTTTTCTTAGCCTAGCTAATAAAATTGTCAATTTTATTTATTTATTTCAAAAACCCACCTCTTATTTTTGTTGATCTTTTCTGCTGTTTTCTAGTTTATTTTATTTATTTTTGCTCTGGCCTTTATAATTTCTTTTTTTCTTCTAACTTTCAGATTAGTTTGTTTTTAGTTCCTTGAGGTATAATGTTAGATTTTTTATTTGAGATCTTCTTTTTGATGTAGGCATTTGTTGTAAGCGTCCCTCTTAGAAGAGTATATCATAAGTTTTAGAATGTTGTGTTTCCATTGCCCTTTGTCTCAACATATTTTTATATTTCCCTTTTAATTTCTTTATTGACCCATTGGTTGTTCAGGAGCATATTGTTTAATTTCCATGTATTTGTGAATTTTCCAAAATTTCTCCTGTTAGTGATTTCTAGTTTCATACCATTGTTGTTGAAGAGATTCTTGATATTATTTCAATCTTCTTTAAATTTTTGAGACTTGTTTTATGACCTAACATGATCTATCCTGGAAAATGTTCAATGTGTGTATGAGAAGAATATACATTCTGTTGCTGTTGGATGGAATATTCTGTATGTCTGTTAGGCACATTTGCCCTAAATTGTAATTTAAGCCCGGACATAGTGGCTCATTCCTATAATCTCAGCACTTTGGAAGGCCAAGACAGGAGGATTACTTGAGACCAGGAGCTTGAGATCAGCCTGGGTGACATAGTGAGGCTCTGTTCTCTATTATAAAATTTTTTAAAGTTTTTTCTAAAATCAGGGTTTCACTTTGTCACCCAGGCTGTAGTGCAGTGGCATGATCATAGCTCACTGCAGCCCCAACCCACTGTGCTCAGGTAGTCCTTCCCTACCCCAGCCTTCCAAGTATCTGGGACTATAGGCCACAATACCTGGGTAATTTTTTCATTTTTTTGTAGATATGAGGTCACACTATATTACCTAGGCTGGTCTAAAACTCCTGGACTCAAGTGATCCTTCTGCCTTGGCCTCTAAAAGTGCTGGTATTACAAGCATGAGCCACCATGCTCACATATTAAAAAAGTTTTTTTTTGAGTCAAAGTCTTAATCTGTCACCTAGGTTGGAGTACAGTGGTATGCTCCCAGCCACCGCAGCCTCAAACTGCTGGGCTCAGGTGATCCCTCTGCCTCAGCCTTCCAAGTAATTGGAACTACAGACACACGCAACCATGCCTGGTTAATTTTTTTATTTATTGTAGAGATGAGGTCTCACCAAGTTGCCCAGCCTGGTCTCAAACCTGTTGACTCAGGCAATCCTCTCACCTCAGCCTCTCAAAGTCCTGGGATTATAGGCATGAGCCACCATGCCAAGCCAAAAAAAATTTTTAAGACTAATTTGGCTGGGCATGGTGGCTCAAGCCTGTAATCCTAGCACTTTGGGAGCCCAAGGCAAAAGGAATGCCTAAGCCCAGGGGTTCAAGACCAGCCTGGGCAGCTTGGTGAAACCTTGTCTCTACAATAAAAATTTTTTAAAAAATTAGCCAGGCACGGTAGCACACACCTGTAATTCTGCCAACTCGGAAGATTAAGGCAGAAGGATTGCCTGAGCCCAGCAGGTTGAGATTGTGGTGGCCGTGAGTATGCCACTGCACTGAAAGTGGGATGTTGAAGTCCCCTGCTAGTATTTTATTACAGTCTATCTTTCCCTTGAGATCTGTCAATATTTGATTTATATATTTTGATGTTCTGATGTTAGGTGCATATATAATTACAATTATATTGTGGCAGAGAGGGGCTGATAACAGTTAAAAGTATTCCTTTTGGAGATCACTCAGCAAGCTCTGAAAACCTGCTAGACAGCTTTTGCTTGAGAAAACCAAATAGCCAAGGACAGTTTTCCTGGCAATGCAAGATAGTGACCAATTTACAGCCTTCACCCAAATCCTCTCTTTGTGAAGTCATCAGTTTACAACCCCTGCTTGTTATGCATATCCTGGAGGCCATTTGTTCTTTGAAAATTCGATTTTGCTGAGTACAACCTTGTGAATTCCAAAGAAAATGTATAATCACTCAACCCAACCCCTACCCTCACCTAAACTAAGGTATAAGACCCCTCTCCTCCCTCCCGGGTGCTCAGCCTGGGAGCGTTAGCCCGCCTAGTCACGCCGGTGCTAATAAAGCTGCTACTTCCTAAAATAGCCTCAGTGTCATGGCCTCTCTGTCTTCCCACTACATTCTCGGTGCACTGGCCGGGAAATTCAGAGAGTTCGGAGATGGTGTGTTACACCACCTTTGTCATCAGGGTACCATCCGGGGTGATGGGAGAGGCAATCTCACCTGGCGCACAATGGACCGCTTGATCCATAGTATGGAGGCCCCTCCCGGCGCACTGAGGCTCAGACCATGAAAGTGCAACAGGGACCCAAGAGGCGAGGAACTGGCATAAGGAGCACCACCTGATGGAAAGTGTAGGAACAAGAGCCTTTGCATAGACCTGCCAGTAGGTGGCAAAAGGGGAGTTTGATCACCTCCCGGAGTCTGCTAGTAGTCTCCAGTCTGAAGGAAAGGACTGAAAGGCAGTGAAGCAAACACTGCTTCGAGAGGAAACCGTTGACTCCTAGGAAATGGGTGGAGGGTTGGAGAATGTGCTGTGTGATTGCGTGTGAATGAGATGGATAGCGGAAGGGTTCTGACCTGACCAAAGGGCCGAAGTGAGTGTTGAGTACCAATCTAAGCTGGTGGCAACCTCATTCAGCTGAAGGCAGCCCGACCCCGTCATAGGGCTGGTCCAGGTTGGGGGTTTATACCAACCTGCCAATTGCTAAGAGGTGTCTGAAATATCTCCGTGAGGAGTACAACTGGAGGAGGACAAAGCGGCTGTTTATCCCATATCCCCCCATTCCCTCATTTGTGTGTGCTTGCCATCTGTTAGGGGGAGGAAATGGGTGGAAACCAAAGTAAGACTACCCCCCTTGATTGTATGCTTAAGAACTTTGACGAATGTTTCTGCGAAGATTGTTATGATGTCAAACTGTCTCGGAGGAAGCTCCATATGTTCTGTGAAATAGATTGGTCCTCTTTCGGGGTTGGGTGGCTGCCAGAGGGACCTCAGATAGAAAAACTGTTAGGAGAGTATATAGAATTATAGTAGGAGAGCCATGTCACTCAGACCAATTCCCTTACATCTATTGTTGGCAGGATGTGGTCCTTGTATGGCCGTCTTGGCTAAAAGCTTGCTGGGAAGACAATTGTAAAATTATGGTAGCCCTCAAAACAGCTAAGTCCAAATGCTGATTAGAGTCTGATGAATTGGCTGACAAGCCAGTGTTGGCTGGTGAACCAGAAATCCCTCCTTATTCTCCAGTCTACCCACCATTGCCACCTGCTCCCATGGCACTAGCCACTGATAGAGGCTCACAATTGGAATGCACCCCTAAGCCTAGTATGCCTCTCAAGCAATCAGAGGCCACACCTGAACCACCAGTTCTGAGTCCCCACACCCCACCCAGAAATCAGCTGCCAGAATGCATGTCTGACTTTACCTCAGGGGAATGCCATGGTGCTTTCCAGATGCCACTGAGGGAAATTAGGGGACCTATTTATTATGATCAAGAAGGCCAGATCCAAGGTGGACAACGCGTATTTGTGTACCAGCCTTTCACCACCACAGACCTCCTGAACTGGAGGAATCATACACCATCCTTCATGGAAAAACCTCAGGCCATGATTGACTTAATGCAGTTCATTATCCAGACCCAGAGGCCAACCTGGGCAGACTGACCCTATACAATACTGAGGAGCAATGGAGGATTACACAGGGGGCTGTGAAATGGCTAGAGGAACATGCCCCTGCTGGAGCACTCAACGCCCAGGCATATGCCCAAAGTCAGTTCCCAGAGGAGGACCCCCAATGGGACCCCAACAGTACCCAGGGGCTGCAAATGCTTGAACGGTATCAGGAGGCCCTCCTAGGAGGCATGAGAGGAGGAAAAAAAGGCCATGAACATGAGCGAGGTCGCTGACATGTTCCAGGGAGCTGATGAGAGTCCAAGCCAATTCTATGAGAGACTCTATGAAGCCTTTCAACTATATACCCCCTTTGATCCAGAGGCAGCAGAAAATCAGCGTATGGTAAATGCAACTTTTGTTGGACAATCCCAGGGGGATATTCAATATAAGCTACAGAAGATAGAGGGCTTTACTGGAATGAATCAGCCAGCTGCTAGAAGTTGCCACTAAAGTGTTCATTAACTGAGATAAAGAGGCCCAACAAGAGGCAGATCAAAGGCAGAAAAAGAAAATGGCCATGCTTGCTGCTGCCATCATGGGATACCAGATATCAGGCCCACAGGGAGGAAGCAAAGGCAGAGGTCAGGGAAGAAGACAGCCAGGCCAGCAGTTTCCCAGAGTGAGGCCTGGAACGCCTCAGCCTGCCCAGGGACCTCTGAACTCCATCTATTAGTCCACACAAGGGACTTCACAACCCCCTATAAAGTTAGGGAGGAACCAGTGTGCCTATTGTACCAAGAAGGTCACTGGAAAGGTGAATGCCCCCAACGAATAATTGATGAGAAAGCCCAACAGGAAAGTGGCTCACAAGGCTCCCCTTATCAACACCCACCATCTCCTAATGGCTTTATGGGCCTGACCTCAATGGAAGGACTGCAACAAGAATAGGCCAGACCAGGCTCCCTACTATCTTTAGGTCCCCAGGAGTCTATGGTCAGCATGACAGTCGGGGACCAGCATATGAACTTCATGGTCATCACGGGAGTTGAGCATTCTGTGATTACCCAACCTGTAGGTCCCTTCTCTCATAAACAGGCTAATGTTACGGGAGTCACTGGGCGTCAAGTTAGACATCACTTTACAATGCCACGACACTGCACAGACAGTGGCCATGAGGTCATACAAGAGTTCCTGTATCTCCCAGATTGCCCTATAGTCTTAATGGGATGAGGCCTCCTGGGGAAGCTTCAAGCTCAGATAACCTTTGACTTTCCTACTCATGTAACTCTGAGATTAAGAGGCCCAGAGGCTAAAATCATGGCCCTCACTATCCCCCAGGAAGAGGAATGGCGGCTCTACAGTTTAACAGAAGCCTCACAAAAATCTCCAGAGCTGCCATTTTGAGTACCGGGAGTGTGGGCAGAGGACAATCCTCCAGGACTGGCAAAAATATACCCCCTGTGGTTGTGGAATTAAACCAGGGGTGAGCTGGTCCATCAGAGGTAGTACTTCATCCCACACAAAGCACAAATAGGAATCCATAAGCACCTGAAAGGCTCTTGCATTATGGAATCCTCCAGATTTGTCAGTCTGCTTGGAATACACCTCTGTTGCCAGTGCAGAAGTCAGGCATAGACGACTACTGCCTGGTTTAAGACTTGCGAGCCATAAACCAGTTCGCAGTCACGTTACATCCCGTCGTCCCAAACCCGTATATGCTGCTGGGTCTCATCCCTGCTGAGGCTACTTTCTTCACATGTTTAGACCTTAAGGATGCTTTCTTCTGCATCCGCCTGGATCCAAAAAGCCAGCCAATCTTCGCTTTCCAATGGGAGTACCCAAAAAATGGCACCAAGGGACAGTTAACTTGGACCCAGCTGCCCCAAGCATTCAAGAATTCTCCAACCATCTTCAGTAGGGCACTAGTCTCAGATTTAAAAGCCTTTCAGCACACCAGTGTGGCTGTACCTTGCTTCAGTATGTAGATAATTTACTGTTGGCTGCACCAACCCAAGAAAACTGTACACAAGGGACACAACAACTGCTCACCCTCCCGTGGAAGGCAGGTTACAAAGTCTCAAAGAAAAAAGTCCAAATATGTCAGGAAAAGGTTAGGTATCTAGGTTTTCATTTGTCCCAAGGCCAGTGCCAATTTGGCCCTGAAAGGAAACAGGCAGTGTGCTCTATACCAGTCCCCACCACCCGGTGCCAAATTCGGGAGTTTTGGGGGGCTGCAGGGTTCTGTAGAATTTGGATACTTAACTTCTCCATTATGGCAAAACCCTTCTATGAAGCCACAAAGGGGGGTGAACGGGAGCCCCTGCTCTGAGAAAAGGCTCAGCAACAAGCCTTTGAACAGGGGTGGCCACCCACAATTTCACGAAGGGACACACAGCGCATGAACTGCTCTTGAAAATTCTCTCAGCAAGTATTTCTATGTCCCCTGACTCTCCAGTATAGCATGGGTGATCTGTGAACAATGTGTAACTTGTGCTCAAAATAACCCATGGCAGGGACCCAAAGTCTCCCCCAGAGTACAGCATGTGTGTGTGGGGGGACACCATTTGAGGATCTAATCATGGACTTTACAGAACTCCCATGCTGCCAAAGCTACGAATATCTTCTTGTTTTTGTGTGTACTTTCTCAGGATGGGTTGAGGCCTTCTCCAAAAGGACAGAAAAAGCCACTGAGGTGGCCCGACTCCTGTTAAAGGAAATCATTCCCTGGTTTGGACTCCCGATCACTATCAGATCGAACAATGGACCGGCATTTGTAGCCGAGGTAGTACGGTTAATGACTAATGGACTGCAAATCAAATGGAAGCTCCATACAGCCTATAGGCCACAAAGTTCAGGGAAGGTGGAGCGAATGAGCTGGACCTTAAAGTCACAACTAAGTAAGTTATGCTAAGAAACTCATTTAGGCTGGGTCCAGCTTCTGCCAATAGTCCTAACGGTAAGGTCTAGCCCCACCAAACAAACAGGTTTCTTGCCTTTTGAAATTCTTTATGGGCGGCCACCCCCTCTTGTTAAGGGCATACAGGGAGACTTAAAGGAGTTAAAAAATCTTACTCTAAAACAGCAAATGCAAGCCTTAGGTTCAGTCCTAAGTGCCATCCATTGTCAAGTTAGAGAATGATTGCCAGTTAGTTTAACTACCGACGCCCATTCTTTTAAGCCAGGTGATATGGTATGGGTAAAAGAATGGAATGTACAGCCTCTAAAGCCCCTCTGGAGGGGCCCATTTACTGTTCTTTTATCTACCCCAACTGCAGTCAAAGTAGCCAAAATAGTTCCCTGGATCCATTACAGCAGAATTAATCTGGCCTTCCAGGACTGGAAGTGCACTGCAGATTCTGCAGCTCCCCTTAACTGACTCTCCAGAAAGTCACTGAGGCCGACAGAAAACCTGGAACGGATTCCTCAAGCTCTGTTCTAGCCTCTCCGGAACTGGCTAGTCTACACGCAGCTGAAGACTGAGGATACCTCAGCCTTGCTTCAGTCACACAGAGAGGATGTGGCTGATCTATGCAGGGCAGAAAGCTTAAGGGACTTAAGGACTCAGTGGACCTTGTTGATAAGCCATTGTTTTGCTTTGTCAGCCTTTATATTTGCCAAACTGTTTATCATTTTAATAGCTGTAGGACTGACTTTATTTGCCACAGGATTAACAGTTGTCCCCATTGAACATGTTAGGAAAGAGTCTCACTAGCATTTTCATTCTTTATTATGATGGGAAATTGTCTTGTGCTTTTATGTACTTCTGCCTAATTTGGGTGTCTATCGCTTCCCCCACACACCCAGCATGTAAATGTATAGAAACTATCTGGCCAGACGTAAAAGTTTTCCATCATTATTCATCCCAGCCAGAAGTTTGTTATACTGACAAACATATCTGTACCCATAATGGCCAGCAATACTTTACTGGATTATCAAAACAGAGCTACCAGTACACTAAAGCTGGTGTCATAGCTTGTAGCACTCCCGGAAACACTAATTGGGTTTGTTGGGATCTTGTCCCTGCACCCAAAGCCAAGAAACTGATTAAAGAAATTGTACAGTTTGTAGCTCGTCCAGCTGCCTGACAACCAAAGTTAACCCCCTTCCCTCAACCATGGGAAGTAGGCCAAAATCTGTTTATGAATTTGACTGAAAACATAGCCTGGACATCTGGTGTCACCAATTGTTGGGTGTGCGGAGGTGTTGAGTGTGCAGAGGAGCCCTAATGACTGAAGAATGGCCTTGGAAGGGAACTAGTCTGGATGCATACCAGCTCCTTCAATGGAACCATTCTGTAACTGTTAGAACAGATAACCTACCCCAAAAGTAGATCCTCTCCTCAAAAGTAATTGGAGAAGACTGCTTAAGCAGAGCGGGCTCTGCTTATATTCAGTGGGTAGGAGAAACTTCTTGCAAAAGAATATTTTACTGGAATTGAACCCACCAGATCTGGTGGCCAACAAGGCCTGTTTGGTATTGGGCACCTGCTTATGCAACTAAATCTTCTCAATGTACTATTGTCACCCAAACTATAAGAAACTGTACAGTACTATCCTCTGAACAAGCTAACCCATTTCTAGGTATCACCATTGTAAGTCAAAGTTGGAAAGATCTGTCCTTTGTAAATCCAGAGCTCTGGAAAGCCCCTAAAGGGCTATTTTGGATATGTGGAAATGTTGCATATGCCCAGCTCCTGGCATTATGGAAAGGTACCATAGGAATAATCCAGCCAGGATTTTTCCTTCTGCCTAACCCAAGGGGGGATGAACTAGGCATTCCCCTTTATGAAAGCCTCAAAACATGAGATGCTCAATCCCTCGACCAAGTTCCTAATATAGGAGGGACCCAGGTTTGGAAAGATGATGAATGGCCACCCCAAAGAATTATAAATACTTATGGCCCAGCCACATGGGCACAAGATGGAAGTTGGGGATACCGCATGCCTACGTATATGCTAAATCACATTATAGGGTTACAAGCTGTCTTAGAAGTTACAACTAATCTAATAGCCATGACTTTTGAGCTTGCTGCTCAACAACAAGCCCAAATGCACGCAGCCATTTATCAAAACTGCTTAGCTTTGGACTATCTGCTAGCAGAAGAAGGAGGAGTGTGTGGTAAATTTATTAGCTCTGACTGTTGTTTGTAAATAGATGATAATAGTAAAGCTATAACTGATATAGCCACCAATATTAGAAAGCTTGCCCATGTCCCAGTGCAAAAATGACAAGGCATAAAAATCAGCAATTGGTTTGAAAACATGTTTTGGGGTCTGGGAATATTTAAGTACATTATTGGATCTGTAATCCTATTGGTAGGATCCTGTCTTATCCTCCCTTGCATAGCCCCAGTAATTATGAATGACATTTCTAAGGTTGTGGAAACTGTTGTTGAATGAAAAACTGTGGCCCACATAATGTTAGTGCACCAAATTAAAGATGATGCTCTTAACCCATGAAGGCTCGAGCATCAAAGGGGGGAATGTGGCAGACAGGGGCTGATAACAGTTAAAAGTATTCCTTTTGGAGATCAATCCGCAAGCTACGAAAACCTGCTAGACAGCTTTTGCTTGAGAAAACCAAATAGCCAAGGACAGTTATCCTGGAGATGCAAGATAGTGACCAATTCACAGCCTTAACCCAAGTCCTCTCTTTGAGAAGTCATCGGTTTACAACCCCTGCTTGTTATGCATATCCTGGAGACCATTTGTTTTTTGAAAATCTGATTTTGCTGAGTACAACCTTTGTGAATTCCAAAGAAAATGTATAATCATTCAGCCCCTCTCCCTTACCTAAACTAATGTATAAGACCCCTCTCCTTCATTCCTGGCATGCTCAGCCTGGGAGTGTTAGCCCACTGAGTCACACCAGTGCTAATAAAACTGCTGTTTCCTAAAAAAACCTCAGTGTCACAGCCTCTCTGTCTTCCCACTACAATATCATTATATATGACATACTGTGTCTCACTTTACAGGTTAATGTCTATTTTGTCTACTATAAGTATAGCTATCTCTGCTGTCTTGTAATTTCCATTTGCATAGAATATTTTTCCATCTCTTTACTTTCAATCTATATGCATTCTTACAAGTGAACTGAGTCTCTTGTAGTCAGCATATAGCTGATTTTTTTTTTTGAGTTGGAGTCTCACTCTGTCACCCAGGCTGGAGTGCCGTGGCATGATCACAGCCACCCAAGTGTTGACCTGCTGGGCTCCAGTGAGCTTTCCAACTCAGCTTTCCAAGTAGCAGGATCTACAGGCATGAACTATCACACATAGCTAATTTTTGATTTATTGTAAAGATGAGGTCTCACCAAGTTGCACGGGCTGGTCTTGAACCCATGGGCTCAGGCAATCCACTAGCCTCAGTCTTCCAAAGTGCTGGGATTACAGGCTGAGCCACCAAGCCCAACTATATAGCTGATTTTTTTAAAAAAATCCAGTCACAGGAGGCAGTGAGCTGGCCTATACCCCCAGGACATTGCTACTGCAACAGCTAGTACTAAGGAAAGTCAACATATATGGGTTATTTATATCCAAAGAACTTGTACAGACAAGTTACCACTGAGAGAACCAAAGCCAAAGAACCCTACACAACATACACTATAGTCAACTTACTTGGGGGGGGGAATCCCGTTCAAATGAAAACAAATTTAAAAGATAAGAGAGATAGTTCACCCAGATAAGAGAGAACAAGAGAAGCAATTCTGAAAGTATGAAGAAACAAAGTGCTACCTCTCCAAAAATGCACACTAACTCTCCAACAACAAATCCTAACCAAAATGAAACACTTGAAACATCAGATAAAGAATTCAAAATATTAATTTTTTAAAATCTCAGTGAGATCCAAGAGAAATATGAAAAACAGCACAAAGAAACCAGTCAAGCAATTTGGTATGTGAAAAGAGAGATTGACACTACTCAAAAAACTAAAAAGAACTAAAAAACATAGAAGGAAATAAAAAAAAAAAACAATTGAAAGCATTAATGGTAGATTAAACCAAGTGGAAGAAAGAATCTCAGAACTGGAAGATAGGTCTTTTAAATTAACCAGTTAGACAAAATAAAAAAAAATACTAAGTGAGAAAATTCTTCAAGAAATATTTTATATACAAGATACATTTCAAGAAGAACATCACCAAGCCAGACTTTTCAGGGTATCCAAGTTCAATATAAAATAAACTATCCTAATTATCATAAGAGAGAAGTGCTGAATCACCTATAAAGGAAATTACATTAGACTGACAGTGAACTTCTCAGCAAAAATTCTACGAGCTAGAAAAGATGGGGGCATATCTTTATCCTCTTGAAGAAATCAAAATTCCAATCTCAAATTTTCTATCCTTCCAAAGTAAGCTTCATGAATATAGGAGAAATAAAGTCCTTCTTTGACAAACTAACCCTAAGGGAATTTATGACCACTAAACCAACTCTGCAAGATATACTCAAAGGAGTCCTAAACACAGAAATTAAATGACAATACTTGCCATTATGAAAGGTCACATAAGTACAAGCTCACAAATCCTACAAAGCAACTGCACATATGAAACCCCAAGGCAGCTAGATAACAACATTATGGCAGAAACAAACCTCACATGTCAATACTAACCATGAATGTCAATGACCTAAATGCTCCACTTAAAAGATACAGAGTGAGCCAGGCTTGGTGGCTCAGCCTGTAATTCAGCGCCTTTGGGAGGCTGAGGTGAGTGGATTGCCTGAGCCCGTGGGTTCGAGACCCACCTGGGCAACTTGGTGAGACCTCATCTCTACAATAAATCAAAATGAGCTGGGTGTGGTAGCGCGCACCTGTAGTTCCAGCTACTTGGAAGGCTGAGGTGGAAGGATCATCAGAGCCCAGCAGGTTGAGGCTGCGGTGGCTGGGAGTGGCCACTGCACTCCAGTCTGGGTGACAGAGTGAGACTCCAACCTCCCCCCGCCAAAAAAAGATACAGAGTGGCAAACTAGATTAAAAAAAAAAAAGACCCAACCTTCTGCTGTCTACAAGAGACCCATCTACTTGCCAAAGACAGTTACAGAGTCAAAGTAAATGGGTGGAAAAAAATATACCATGCAATTGGAAAACAAAAGATAGCAGGAGTAGTCATCTTCATATCAGATAATACAGACTTTAAACCAAAAATAGAAAAAAAGGAAAAGAAAAAGGACAAAGAAGGGCATTATATAATGATAAAGGGTGTAATTCAACAAGAAGATTTAACAATCTTAAACATACATGCACCCTACATCAAAGTATCCAAATTCATGAACTAAATGCCACTTGACCCTAGAAAACATATTGATAGCAATACAATAACAGTGGGGGACTTTAACACCCCAGTGGCATTACTAGGCATATCATCAATGCAGAAAATCAACCAAAAACATTTGCCTTAAACTGACTACAGACCAGATGAAGCTAACAGGTATCTACAGAACATTCCATCCAACAAATGCAGAATATACATTCTTCTCATCTCCACATGTAACATTCTCCAAAATTGACCATATGCTAAGCTATAAAGCAATACATTGTAAAAAATTAAATAATAACTTTTTAGTTTTTCATAAATTTTCAAAATCAAAATCATACTAAGCATCTTCTCTGGCCACAGGGGAATAAAATTAGAAATGAATACTGGCTGGGTGTGGTAGCTCACGCCTATAATCCCAGCATGTTGGGAGGCTGAGGTGAGAGAATTGCCTAAGTCCACAAGTCTGAGACCAGCCTGGACAACTTAGTGAGACCTCATCTCTAAAATAAATTAAAAAATTAACTGCCTGTGGGGTTACCTGCCTGTAGTTACAGCTACTTGGAAGGCCTGTAGGCTCAGTAGGTTGAGGCTGTGTTGGCTGTGAGTGTGCCACTGCACTCCAGCCTGGGTGACAGAGTGAGATTCCAACTCAAGAAAAAAAAAAAGAAAGAAAAAAAGAAATCAATACTAAGAGGGACTGCCAAAACTACACTATTACACAGAGACTGAACAACTTGCTCTTGAATGACCCTTGGGTAAACAACAAAATTAAGGCAGAAATAAAAAAAACATTGATACAAATAAAAATAAAGACATGACATACCAAGACCTCTGTGATATAGCAAAATCAGTACTGAGAAGAAAGTTTACAACATTAAATGCCTTCACTAAGAAGACAGAAATATCTGAAATGAACAGCTTAACTTTGCACCTCAAGGAACTACAAAAACAAAAACACTCTAAATGCAAAATTAGCAGAAGAAAAGAAATAACAAAAATGAGAGCAGAACTAAATTAGATTGAGACAAAAAAAAATAAAAGAATCAGTGAATTAAAAAGTTGATTCTTGGCCAGGCTCGGTGGCTCAGCCTGTAATCCCAGCACATTGGGAGGCTGAGATGAATGGATTGCCTGAGCCCATGGGTTTGAGAACAGCCTGGGCAACTTGGCAAGACATCATCTCTATAATAAACCAAAAATTAGCCAGGCATGGTAGCTTGTGCCAGTAGCCCCAGCTACTTGGAAGGCTGTGGCAGAAGGATTGCCAGAGCCCAGCAGGTCAATGCTGGGGTGGCCATGAGTGCATCAATGCACTCCAGCCTGGGCAATGGCATGAGACTCCAACTCAAAAAAAAAAGTAGATTCTTCAAAAGGATAAAATTGATGTACTGTTAGCTAGACTAACCAAGAAAAAAGAGAGAAGACTCTCAAATAAAAACAATCAGAAATGATAGTGGTGACATTACAACTGATTCCACAGAAATACAAAAGTTCATCAAACACTATTATGAACACCTCTCTGGCAACAAACTGGAAAACCTAGAGGAAATAGATAAATTCCTGAAAATAAAACAACCACAAGACTGACCAGGAAGAAATAGAGATCCTGACTAGACCAATAATGAGCAATGAAATTGAGTCAGTAATAAAAAGACTTCCAAAAAAAAAAAAAAAAAACAACAAAGCCCAGGGCCAGATAAATTCACAGTTGAATTTTATCAGATGTACAAAGAAGAGCTTATACCAATCTTACTGAAACTACTCCAAAAAATCAAGGAGAGACTCCTCCTTAATTGATTCTACAAAACTAGTATAACCCTGACACCAAAATCAGGCAAGGACACAACAAAAAAAGAGAAAACTACAGGTCAATATCCCTGATGAACATAGATGTAAAAATTCTCCAAAAAAAAAAAAAAAATGCTAGCAAACTGAATTTAACAGTACATTAAAAAAAAAAAAATTCATCATGATCAGGTAGATGTTATTCCAGGAATGCAAGAATGGTTCAATATCTGCAAATCAGTAAATGTGATTCACCGCATAGACAAAATTAAAAACAAAAACCATAAGATCATCTTAATATATACAGAAAAGGCATTTGATAAACCTGACATTACTCCATCATAAAAACTCTCAACAGGCCGGGCTCAGTGGCTCAGCCTGTAATCCCGTGCTTTGGGAGGCCGAGGTGAGTGGATTGCCTGAGCCCATGGGTTAGAGACCCACCTGTGCAACTTGGCGAGACTTCATCTCCACAATAAAAATTTAAAAATTAGCCGAGCATGGTAGCGAGCGCCTGTAGTTCCAGCTATTTGGAAGGCTGAGGCGAAAGGATCACCGGAGACCAGCAGGTCGAGGCTGCGGTGGCCGGGAGCAGCCACTGCACTCCAGTCTGGGTGACAGAGTGAGACTCCAACAACAACAACAACAACAAAAAAAACCCTCAACAAACTAGACATTGAAGGAGCATATATCAAAACAATAAGAGCCATATGTGACAAACCCACAGCCAACATCATACTTAACGGGGAAAAGTTGAAAATGTTCCTCTTTAGGACTGGAACAAGAAGGATGGCCAATCTCACCACACCTATTCAGCATTGTGCTGGAAGTACTAGCAAGAGCAATCAGGTAGGAGAAAGAAACAAAAGGCATTCAAATAGGCAAGGAGGAAGTCAAACTATATCTGTCTGCTGTTGACATAATCGAATACCTAGAAAACCCTGAAGACTCCTTCAAGGAACTTCTGTACCTAATAACCCACTTCAGTAAAGTTTTAGTGTAAAAAAGCAATGTACAAAAATCAGCATTCATATACACCGATAACACTCACATCAAGAACCAAATCAAGAGCTCGATTCTATTTCCAGTAGCCACACACATATATAAAATACCTAGAAATACACTTAAAGATCTCTATAAGGAGAATTGCACCACTGATGAAAGAAATTGTAGATGACCGAAACAAATGGAAGATGAACCTATGCTTATAGATGAGAAGAATTAATATCATTAAAATGATACGCCCACCAACAGTGTTCAGGAGTTCTCCTTTCTTCACATCCTTACTAGCATTTATTATTATTATTATTGTTATTATTTGATAATAGTCATTTTAACTGGGATAAGTTAATATTTCATTGTGGTCTTGATTTGCATTTTTCTTATGATTAGTGATCAGCATTTTAAAATATACCTGTTGGATATTTGCATGTCTTCTTTTGAGACATGTTTATTTAGTTATTTGCCCATTTTTAAGTTGGATTAAGTGGTTTTATTTGCTATTGGGTTCTTTCAGTTCCTTGTATGCTTTTTTTAAAAAATTTTTTTGAGACAGGGTCTTACTCTGTCACCCAGGCTGGAGTGCAGTGGTACAATCATGGCTCACCACAGCCTTACCCTCCTGTGTTCAGGTGATCCTTCCCTGTCTTAGCCACCTGGGTAGCAAGGACTACAGGTGCATGCCACCATGCCCAGCTAATTTTTAAATTTTTTTTGTAGAGATGAGGTCTTGCAATGTTGCCTAGGCTAGTCTCAAACTCCCAGACTCAAGCAGTCCTCCCACCTTAACCTCCTAAAGTATTGGAATAATGGGCATGAGCCACTGTGCACACTCAGTTTCTTATATATTATTTTAGTTTAGTTTAGTTTGGAGATTGGATCTCACTCTGCTGCCCAGGCTGGAGTGCAGTGGCATGATCCCAGGTCACTGCAGCCTCAACCTCCTGGGCTCAGATGATCTTCCCAATTCAGTCTCCCAAGTGGCTGGGACTACAGGTGCATGCCACCTTGCCCAGATAACTTTTTGATTTTTTTGTAGAGGTGAGGTCTCACTATGTTGCCTAGGCTGGTTTCGCATTCCTGGACTCAAGCAATTCTCTTGCCGTGACCTTCCAAAATTCTGGGATTACAGGTTGTGAGCCCAGCAGTTCCTTGTATAAACTTGATATTAACCCTTTGTCGGATGAATAATTTGCAAATACTTTCTCTCATTCTGCAAATTGTCTCTTTGTTCCTCTTCACCCTGTTGATTGTTTCCTTTGCTATGCAGACACCTTTTAGTTTGTTTATAATTCTGTGATGTTATGACATAGATATTTGTTTTCATCCACAGTTCCTGGCTCATAACTCCCATAGCCCGTCTCAGTCTTTTGTTAAAATGTTGAGGTGTGTTAGGCCTCATTAAATAGAAACCCTCTCTCTCTCTGACCTTCTTCTGTCCTCCTTTTACATGTCCAAGGCAGAACTCTTATCTGATTGTAGGTCAAAGGACCCTCATTCCAGAGAGTCCTTCCCCATACCTTACAGGAAAAACTGCTGCACAGAGAGGACAGGAAGAATCTGAACAAGCAGGCCTTGCTGGGTTTCCCCACTCAGTCTATTAGTATGAGATCATACCATTTTTGTCCAATCACATTTCTACAAGGTTGTCAATCATGTCTATAAACGAAGCCTGCATAAAACTCCAAAAGAACAGACTCTGAGAACTTTCAGATAACTGAACATGTGGAAGTTCTGAAGGGTGGTGGGCCCAGCGAGGGCAGGAAGCTCTGCACGCCTTTCCCCATACTTGTATTATGCATCTCATTATCTATATCCTTTGTAATAAGCCTTTACTATAAACCAGTAAGCATATTTTCCTGAGTCCTGTGAGCTGCTCCAGCAAATTAATCAAACTCAAAGAGGGGTGTTGTGGGAAACTCAACTTGTAACAGACTGATCAGAAGTTCTGGAAGCCCAGACTTGTGACTGTTATCTGGTGCCAAGAAGGGGCAATCGTGTGGGACTCAGACATCACCTTGTGGAATCTGACACTATTTCCAAGTAGTGTTGTCATTGAATTAGTGGACACACAGCTGGTGTCTGCTGCTTGGTGTATAAGGAAACCCCCACATTTGGTCACAGAATTCTTATTCTGTGTTGATGATTGTAATGTTGGTATGAAAGCAGAGGAAAAAACAGTTTGCAAGAGGTTCCCCAAAGCAAATTCCATTTGTCTGTTTTTGCATTTGTCTTCTAAAATCTTTACCAGATCACTGTCTTGAAGTTTTTTCCCCTATGTTTTTTTCTAGCAGTTTCATAGCTTCAAGTCTTACATTTAAATTTTTGATTCATTTTGATTTTATGTTTGTATACGATATGAGAGAGTGATCTGTTTTCTTTTTTTCTGCATATGGATATCAAGTTTTCCTGGAATCATTTATTGAAGAGGTTGTCCGTTCCTCAATGCATGGTCTTGTCACCTATGTAAACAATAAGTAGGCTATAAAGACATGGATTTATTGATGGGTTCTCTATTCTGCTTCATTGGCTTATGTGTCTGTTTTCATGTTGGTACCGTGATGTTTTTGTGAATATAGGTTCATAGTATATTTTAAAGTTTAATAGTGTAATACTTCTAGTTTTGTTCTTTTAGCTCAGGATTGATTCAGCTATTCAGAATCTTTTGTGGTTCCATAAAAATTTTAGAATTGTTTTTTCTATTTCTATTTCTAGGAAGACTACCATTGGTATTTTGATAGGCATTGCATGGAATCTGTAGATCACCTTTGGTACTGTGGTCATTTTCACAATATCAAGGTTTCCAATCTATGAACATGGAATGTCATTTATTTTTTGTGTGTCTTTTTCAATTTATTTCATCAGTGTATTTTGGTTTTCCTTGTAGACATTTTTCACACTCTTGTTTAAATTTATTCCTAGGGTTTTTTGTAAAAATAGAGATGTGGGGTAAAAGTCAGGATTAGCTACACAGGATTATGGGCAGCAGGGTTAGTTCCATGTTTTGCTATTGTGAATAGTTCAGATAAAAACGTGTATGTGCAGGTCTTTTTGGTAGAGCAATTTATGTTCCTCTGGGTATATTCCCAAGAGAGGTATTGCTGGATTGTATGGAAGGTCAATTTTTAGTTCTTTTATGAATTGCCATACTGCTTTCCGTAGAGACTGAACTAGCCTGCACTCCCACCAACAGTGTAGAAGCATTCTCTTTTCTCCACACCCTCACCAGTATCTGTTGTTTTTTTGATTTATTAATGATGGCCACCCTTACTGGAGTTAGATGGTATCTCATTGTGGTTTTGATTTGCATTTCTCTGATGATTAATGAGGCTATTTTTTCATGTATCTGTTGGCTTCTTGTGTATCTTCATTTGAAAAATATCTATTCACATCCTTTGTCTACCTCTTAATAGGGTTGTTTGTTTTTCTTTTCAGTTCATTGGAGTTCCTTATAGATCCTGGATGTTAGGCCTTTGTCAGATACATAATTAGCAAATATTTTTTCCCATTTTGTGGGTTGGCTGTCCACTCTCTTGATGGTCTCTTTTGCTGTGCAAAAGCTTTTCAGTTTGATGAGGTCCCATTTGTCTATCTTAGATTTTATAGCATTTGCTTTTGGGGATTTGAGAAAAAAATTTTTGCTTACTCCAATGTGCATAAGAGTGTTTCCATGTTTTCTTCTAGGATTCTTACAGTCTGAGGTTTTTTGCTTAGGTCTTTGATTCATTTATAGTTGATTTTTGTATAAGGCAATAGGTTGGGTATTCTGTTTCATTCTTCTGCATGTGGTTCAGCCAGTTTCCCCAGCACCATTGGCTAAATAAGGTCTCCTTTCCACAGTGGTTGCTATTGATGGCTTTGTTCAAGATCAGTTGGTTGAGAGATCGAGATTTTGCTTCCATAATCTTTGTTCTGTTCCATTGGTCTATGTGCCTATTCTTGTACCAATACTAGGTGATTCTGCTTACTGTAGCCTTGTAATAAAGTTTAAAGTCTGGAAGTGTGATACTGTGGCAGGATGCAGAAAATGCTCAAATATATTTCTTATATGATTGAGTGAATAAATGCAGAAACACATGTATCTGCTTTAGGATCAGCAGTTGGCCTCATGGCAATCAGCTGGGATGACAAAATGTCTCCCACTAACCCTGTGGCAGGAAGTGGGGTGGTAGCAGTTAAAGGTATTTCCTTTTGAAAGGCAAGCTGCAACTTTAAAGACCCACCAGGCGCCGGGCAGGTTTTGTTTAAGAAAGGCCAAATGGCCCAGAGACTGGCCATTTCATGGAAATGCAAAAGAGTAATTAATTCACAGACTTATCCAAAACCCTTCCTCTAAAGTTGACGGTTTACAACCTGGCAGTTCCTGAAAAACCATTTGTTCTTTGAAAAATCTGATTTTTCTGAGTACAACCTTGTAAAATTCCAAAGGAAATAAGTAATCACTCAACATGACCCCCTCCCTTACCTAAACAAGGGTATAAGACCCCACTTCTCCTGTTCTGGGGTGCTCGATTTGGACGCATTTGACCCTCAGGCCCGCTGGAATGGCCAACGTAATAAAGTGCCACTTCCTATAATAGTCTCAGTGTCATGGTCTTTCTATTTTTCCTGCTACATTTCTGGTGCACTGGCTGGGAAATGGAGAGTTTGGAGATGGTGTGTTCCACCTCCTTTGTCATCGAGGTACAACCTCCAGGGCAACGGGAAGGGCAATCTCGCCAGGTGTGCAACAGACCGTTTGATCCATAGGAGGGAGGCCCCTCCTGGCGCAGTGAAGCTTGGACCATGAAAGCACAACAGGAACCCAAGAGGCAAAGAACTGGCATAAGGACGACCACCTGATGGAAAGGACAGAAAGACCACCTGACGGAAAGGGTAGGAATAATGGATGGCAGAAGGGGAGCTTGATCACTTCCGGAGCCCGGTAGTAATCTCCAGCCTGAAGGAAAGGGCTGAAAGGCAGTGGAAGGAAACACTGTCTGAAGATGAACCTGTAGGCTCCTAAGATTAGGATGGAGGGTTGAAGAATGTGCTGTGTGCTTGTGTGTGAATGAGACGGATGGTGGGATGGCTCCACATAAAGTTAGTCTGCTTTGAGGGGGCACCAACCTGCCAATTGCTAAGAGGTGTCTGAGATATCTTCGCGAGAAGTATGACTGGAGGGAGACAAAGCGGATGTTTCCTATACCCCTCATTCTCTTATTTGTGTGTGTCTTTCATTTTGAATCTGCTAAAAAGCTGGTTGAGTTATTATGCTTTGTTTAATG
The DNA here is from genome assembly GCA_027257055.1 of Cephalopachus bancanus. Taxonomy (NCBI): domain Eukaryota; kingdom Metazoa; phylum Chordata; class Mammalia; order Primates; family Tarsiidae; genus Cephalopachus; species Cephalopachus bancanus. The sequence goes on along the minus strand of JAPVLO010000294.1, from coordinate 1,325,885 downwards.
GGACATGTCGCCTTTTAAAAACTTGATTAGCGCATATTTCTTTATGTCATTTTATGTCTCCCTTTATTTGTGTGGTGTTTTCTCCCAATCCATTGGCACTGTTAAAATTTCTGCCTTTTGTTGTTAAGGTTGTGAAAAAATTGCCTGCTGCATATAAGAAGTGTTACTGGTTATCTTAAATTCTTTCCAGGGACCACGCCCCCTCCCTTCCTTAGCCTGTGTTCTCCTTCATAAATTCTGAAGGAGTTCATTCTAATCCACCTGTAAAGAAACATAGAAATGTCTCTTATATGCTACTTAGCCTTTTGCTAACTCAGTGCAAGTTAATGTCAACCTTGGAGAAAAAAATTTTGTAATCTTTCTCTGTCAACTAAGGGAATGAATAGGCTGTTCTTGTTTTCAAATGCTAAAAGCCAGGTTAGTTGAAAGTAAGTCTGTTTCTAAAGGTTTAGGCTGTGCCTAAAATTGTAATCAACTGCTTGTCCCTGTAAAACTGTTGAGAAATCTCTTAGAGTTGTGTAATATATGCTGAGTCCCTACTTTATACTGTAACGCTAAATAACACTAATGCTTGTGTTTTTGGCTATACCTGACTAGCACACCTCTTACAAGACTGGTAAAGCTTTAAATGCTAAATACTTTGCAGGACTTAATAAGGCATGGGAACTGGCCATTCCCACCTGATTAATCATCTTGTAAGCTCAGTACTTCACCTAAGGGACAGGACAAATACTAGGCACACTCTGTGGAGCATAGAGTGAGACCTAATCACTCTCATTTAATTGTCCACATCTTACAACTAAGGCTACTTAGTTGTAATTCATGAGGATTTTTGACAATTTTGCCTGTTCATAATTAGGAATAAGTAGGAACAGATCATTTTACATCTATGTGGTCTGTTCACTCTAAAAAGATTTTGTACCAGGCCATTTTTGTAGACATCATTGGAAAGTTGTGGAGCAAAAAAAAAAAAAAAAAGAAAACGAAAAAGAAAGGGCTTCAAGGAGAGTTGAGAACCCTCAGCCTGGGTGAAGCCATCAAGGTCCTAGGAATTCCTGGCATTGCTGTTTACGACTTTATTTAGTTATTTGTTTGCTTTAGAATTCACCTTTGAGGAATAAACTGCAAGTGTTCAAAACAAATTCTGCGTTTTCAAAAAACATGATCAAGAGAGTATGTAGTGGTCTGTGCCCTCGGACACCCCAATGGGACAGATTTTAAATGATTGTAGCAAATTAAAATGATGTGGTTTAAGGTTTAATAATAATAATTAAGTGCATTATTAAAAATCAAATTTGAACTCACTACAAGTTAGCAGATAATAAAATTTGGAAAAAACCAAAACTATCTGGCAAATTAAATTACTTTCACTTTGTAGACCTAAGGAATTAAATTCACTTTGTAGACCTAAGGAAAAATAAAATGGTCAAAAGTTCTGTATGCAGAGGCCTTTTAAAAATTTATTTTACTACTTTGCAAACAAGATTATGTCCTATAGAATATTAATGCCAAACTCCAGAGGCTTAACTCAGGACTAGGAATACCAAACTCCCAATTATAGAAAGCCTCTGAAGTTCTTAGAAACTGAAACATAAAGGAAAAAAAGGAGAAGAACTCCAAAATGATCACCAGCCAGAGGAAAGGTAAACAAACCTATTGGCAGTTGCCACTAAAGGTAATGGCTCCAGCCACCCAAAAGAGGCCTGATAAGGATAAACCTGCTAAGGGGATGGTATCAGCTGCTATGAATGTGGTCAATCTGGGCACCTAAAGCACAATTGTTCTTAATGGCCTAAGCCCCCAGAACCTTGTTCAATATCTGGACTAAAAAGCCACTGAAAGAGATGGGGCGGCCTCTTGAAGTGTGGAGGGGGAGGAAACACATAGCTCAGTGATGGTGGTTGTTGATTGAAGGTGGGGGGCACGGCCCAGCACAGCGCTCTGTTTGCCATCAATCCAGAGAATCCTTGGGTCTATATGAATGTGGCTGGGGTCCAAATTAATTTATTAATACTGAGGCTAAGTTTCTAGCCCTTGTGCTCATACTGAACTTCTTTCTCCTAAAACCTGCTCTCTAGTGGAAGTTAAAGGTGTTCCAAAAACTAAATGTTTCACCTAACAGTTACTAAATGGTGAATTCAAATTATGACTGTTAAAGGTTATCTATAAATAAATAAAAAGGAAAGCAAAAAGCAAAGGAAAAATATAAAAAGGTTGTTGGTATACAAATAAGGTTTTAGTAAGAAAACAAACAAAAAAAGGAATATAAGAAAAAAGATATTTTTATCTAAGAGGAAATATTATATGGTACATTTCTGTCCTATAATAAAGTAGATAGTTATGAGCATTTTTTAAAAGGGGGTAGAGAACAAAAATAAAATGGTATAAGCACACCAAAAATGGTATAAGGAAAGTTTATGAAAAATATACATACAAAAGAAATTCTATAAACAATCTAGTCATAATAAAGTCTTTTCTGGATGCAAGTCTCCAAACATTTTTGGATCTCTCTTCAAATTTTCTGTAAAATTTACTTAAGTGCCTAGTTCAAATTATAGTCTAAAACAATCTGTCAGGCTACCATTATAGTCCAGAAACACAAAAGTTGGTACTTGTAATAAAGCCACAGAAATTAAAGTTTATCATTTAAGTTATGCTAATAACTTCAGGCCTTGTAGCTTTTGTACAAAAGGTAATCAGCCACTGCCTACAATTGTCAAAATGTAGGCCTGACTTTATTCCTTTTATTGAGCTAGAATCCAGTAATTTCATGCCCACATAATGGTCATGCAAAAATTCCAGCTAGTGCCAGCAAACAATGCCACTGCTGAAACAAATCTGGACACCTCAAGTCAGACAGGGAAAGATTTTTGATCTCTAGCTAGGCAGGACTGTGCCCATTAGCAGCTCTGAAGAAATTACAGAAGATGGACTTTCACCCCCACAGCACCCCAAATAATTATGGGATCGAAAAAATCTCTAAAAAATAAATAATTGAGGCAGGGTAGCTAGCACAGGCTAGACATAAATAAATTTCCTATAGGTAGGTTTTAGAAGGCGTTAAACATTTCTACTACAGGCTGAGTGGCAACCTATGCCACCCGTTGGCAAATCCAGGGAAAACTCCATCAGATGTAAAACTAGGATGGTACAATCTTTCAATTTGCAGGTTAGCATAATAATCACTAGATAACCTTTGGAGACATGAGTAAACTAAACATAGGTATTTGGTATTGTATCACTCAGGATCCACGTCCCTGAAATGGAATTTGTTAAACCTTTAAAACTGTTTAATGGTAGGACTTTTTCCTACACCTCTGAAGGAAAGGGGGGCCACAAACATAAATGATCATAAAAAAATGTGTTGTCTATTTGGAACAAATTTTAATCACAGTTTATGAGCTTATTTCCCTAGATGCTTCTTGGACCAGAAGAAACTCAAAACATCCCAAGGGAGTAAGTGCTGCTAAAAATTGAAGAAAGAAAGGACCCAACCAACAACTCAGAACTAAGCTGGTCTTCCAGGACTGGGAGTTCACCACAGATTCAGCAACACCCCTTAAGCTGACGGTCTGGAAGGTCAAAATTTCTCAAGCCCTGCTTTAGTCACACACCGGAGGCTGACTGATTGATGCTCGGCAGAAAATTAAGAATTCAGCTTAAGAACTCAGCGGACATTACTAATAAGTCATTGTTTTGCTTTGTCAACCTTTATATTTGCTAAACTGTTTGTCATTTTAATTGCTGCAAAACTAACTTTATTTGCTGTAAAATTAAGAGTTGCTCCCATTAAGCATGTTAAAAAAAGGGGTTTCACTAGCATTCTCATTCTTTCTTTTTTTTTTTAATCAATATTTTTAATTATGATATTGTGGGATACAGTTAAGGGTTAGGTATACAAATATGCTTCGTTCAGGCACCCTTGTTGATAAGAGGTGTCTCCTCATCCCCAGACAGATATTTACTATCATTAATCCTATCTCCCTTCCCCTCCTCTCCCATAGTTTCCCACCACTGTCAGTCATTTTCTTATAGTATTACGTTGAATGTTCAAGGTCCTCTATATGAGTGAGAACATGTGATACTCAGATCTTTGTTTCTGTGAGAGGTCACTCAGTATTATAGACTCTACTTCCATCCAGGTTGCTGTGAAATTCATGATTTTGTTCTTTTTTATGGCTGTGTAGTATTCCATCGTGTATATGTACCACTTTTTTAAATAGAGTCCTCTTTTGATGGGCAGCATGATTGCTTCCAGATTCTTGTACTGTGAACAACACTGCAATAATCATACATGTACAGGTATCTTTTCTATAGAGTGATTTGAATTCTTCAGGGTGTATTCCCAGTAGGGGGATTGCAGGGTCATATGGGAGGTCAATATTTAGAACTTTTAGGAATCACCATACTGTTTTCCACAGAGGTTGCACTAGTTTGCACTCCCACCAACAGTGTAGAAGTGGTCCCTTTTTGCCACACCCTCTCCAGCAACTGTTATTTTTTGAGTTATTGATAATTGCCATTCTGACTGGAGTTAGGTGGTATCTCAGTGTGGTTTTGATTTGTATCTCCCTGATGATTAGTGAGGTTGAACATTTCTTCATGTGTCTGTTGGCTGCTCGGATGTCTTCCTTTGAGAAGTGTCTGTTCATATCTTTTGCCCATTTTATAATGGGGTTGTCTGTTTTTTTTCTTTTCAGCACGATTGAGTTCCTTGTAGATCCAAGATGTTAAGCCTTTGTCAGACCTGGAGTTGGCAAATACTTTTTCCCACCCTGTAGGCTGTCTCCCTGCTCTCTTGATGGTTTCTTTGGTTTTGCAGAAGCTTGTCAGTTTAATGAGGTCCCACTTGTCTATCTTTTCTCTTATGGCCTGTGGGTTTCAGGTTTTGTTCAGGAATTGAATGCCAGTTCCAATTTCCATGAGGGTATATCCTTCATTTTCTAAGGTTCTTATGGTTGAGGTTTTGCATTTAGGTTTCTGATCCATTTAGAGTTAATTTCTGTGTATGGGGATAGATAGGGGTCCTGTTTCAATCTTCTGCATGTGGTCAGCCAGTTTCCCCAGCATCATTTACTGAATAGGTTCTCCTCTCCCCAGTGGTAGGTGGTGGAGGTTTTGTCTAAGATGAGTTGTTTGAGAAATTGTGGTTTTGCTTTTGGAATCTCAATTCTATTCCATTGGTCTATATGCCTATTCCTGTACCAATACTAAGCTGTTTTGATGATTGTAGCTTTATAGTAAAGTTTGAAGTCTGGTAATGTGATACCACCTGTTTTTGTTTTTTTTTTGCTGAGGATTGTTCTGGCTATTCTTGGTCATTTGTGTTTCCATATAAATTCCTGTGTTGTTTTTTCTAGGTCTGAGAAGAATGTTGCTGGTAATTTGATGGGTATTGCATTAAATCTGTAGATTGCCTTAGGTAAGATGGACATCTTCACAATGTTGATTCTTCCAATCCATGAGCATGGGATATTTTTCCACTTGTTTGTGTCATCTTTGATTTCTTTGAGCAGTGTTTTGTAGTTTTCATTGCAAAGGTCTTTCACGTCTCTGGTTAGGAAGATGCCAAGGTATTTCTTTTTGTGTGTGTGGCTATTGTGAGTGGAATTGTGGTTTTTATTTGGGTTTCTGTTTGTTTATTATTGGTATAAAGAAATGCGATTGTCTTTTGCACATTTATTTTATATCCTGAGACTTTGCCAAAGTCCTTTATCAGAGTAAGGAGGTTTTTGACAGATTCTCTTGGGTTTTCAAAGTATACGATCATGTCATCTGCAAAGAGAGGTAGCTTGACTTCTTCTTTTCCTATTTGGATACCCCTGATTGCCTTCTCTTCTCTGATTGCTGTAGCCAGGACTTCCAATACTATATTGAACAGGAGGGGTGAGAGTGGGCATCCTTGTCTTGTTCCAGTTTTCAGGAGAAATGGTTCCAGTTTTTGTCCATTTAGGAGTATGCTGGCTGTGGGTTTCTCGTAGATGGCTTTTACTATTTTGAGGTATGTTCCCCGTATGCCTAGATGTTCAAGGGTTTTTATCAAGAAGGAGTGCTGGATTTTATCAAAAGCTTTTTCTGCATCTAATGATATAATCATGTGGTTTTTGTTTTGACATCTGTTGATGTATTTAATTACATTTATGGTTTTACGAATGTTGAACCAGTCTTGCATCCCAGGGATGAAGCCTACTTGGTCATGATGGATGATTTTTGAGATGTGTTGTTGAATCCGGTTTGCTAGGATCTTGTTGAGAATTTTAGCATCTATGTTCATCAAAGATATTGGCCTGTAGTTCTCTTTCTTTGTTGGGTCTTTACCTGGCTTGGGTATCAATGTGATGTTAGCTTCATAAAATGATTTGGGGAGAGTTCCATCTTTCTCAATCGCCTGCAATACCTTCAGTAGGATTGGTATAAGCTCCTCCTTAAATGTCTTGCAGAATTCTGCTGGAAAGCCATCTGGTCCAGGGCTTTTTTTTTTTTTGTAGGTAGTTTTCTTATTATGTAGTCAATTTCCTTGATTGTTCTTGGTCTATTTAGGGTCTCAATTTCTTCTTGTTTCAACCTAGGCAGGTTGTGTGATGACAGAAAGTCCTCCATTTCTGAAAGGTTTTCAAGTTTGTTTCCATACAAGTGTATATAGTAGTCCCTAATGATCTTTTGTATTTCTTCAGAATCAGATGTGACTTCTTCTTTTGTGTTTCTGATTGTGTTTATTTGGGTTTTTTCTCTCTTTTTCTTGGTCAGTCTAGCTAGGGGACCATTGATCTTGTTTATCCTTTTGAAGAACCAGCTTTTTGTTTCATTGATTTTTTTGTATTATCTTTTTGTCTTCTATGTCCCGGATTTGGGTTTTTATTTTGGTGATCTGGATTTTTCTGCTGAAATTTGGGTTTTTGCGTTCTTGCTTTTCCAGCTTTTTTAGATGGCTTCTTAGGCTGTTAATTTGTGATCCTTTCATTTTCTTCATGTGCGTTTGTAGGGATATAAATTCCCCTCTTACCACAGCTTTCATGGGGTCCCAGAGATTTTGATAAGATGTTTCTTCATTTTCATTTGTTTCCAGGTAACTTTTAATCTCTGTTTTGATTTCATCATTGACCCAGGAGTTGTTTAGCATCATGCTGTTTAGTGTCCATGTCTTTGTGGGTTTTGGGGGGACCTTGTTGATGTTAATGATTATTTTTATTCCACTGTGGTCCGAGAAGGTGCATGGTAAAATTTCAGTCCTTTTAAATTTGCTTATGCTTGATTTATGGCCAAGTATGTGGTCGATCTTAGAGTACGTTCCATGCAGACAGTGATGAGTAGAATGTGTATTCTGTGGTCTTTGGATGGAGGGTTCTGTAGGTATCAATTAAGTCCATTTGATCAAGAGTCACATTGAGGTTTTGGATCTCGTTGCGATTTTTTGTCCTGATGATCTGTCTAGGGTTGTGAGTAGGGTATTAAAGTCCCCAGTTATGATGGTATTGGAGTCAATATCTTTTTTTAGTTTACCTAGGAGCTGCTTTATGAAAGTCGGTGCTCCTATGTTCAGTGCATATATATTTAGGATGGATACTTCTTGTTGATGGATTGAACCTTTTATCATTATGTAGTTGCCTTCTGTATCTTTTTAAATTTTTGATAGCTTAAAGGGTATTTTATCTGAGATTAAGATTGTGACTCCTCCTTTCTCTTGTGTTCCATTCACCTGCAAATTTGTTTCCCATCCTCTTACTTTGAGTCTGTGAGAGTCCTTTCTAGTGAGGTGAGTCTCTTGAAGGCAATAGATTGTTGCCTGGTGATATTTTATCCATTTTGCCATTCTATATCTTTTCAGCGGTGCATTTAGTCCATTCACATTCAAATTAATTATTGAAATGTGAGAGTTGATGCCTATCATAATGTTCTTACAGAGTTGTTGTTCTTCCTGTTTGTGTGTTGTCTTTCTTTTGGTTTTAGAGTTGGATCATGTGTGTTTTTAATCTTTTGCCTGTACTCTTGTGAAGAATGTTGTTCTTTTTTCCTTTTTACTTCTGTGTTCAATACTTTCTTAAGTGTTTCTTGTAGAGGTGGTCTGGTGGCAGCGTAGGTTCTTAGGGATTGGATATCTGGGAAAGATTTCAATTCTCCCTCACTGATGAAGCTTAACTTGGCTGAGTAGGTTATTCTCAGTTGAAATTGTTTATCTTTTAGAACCTTGAAGATAGGGCTCCAAACTCTCCTAGCCTGGAGGGTTTCTGTAGATAAATCTGCTGCTATTCTAATTAGTCTTCCCTGGTAGGTAGTCTGATCTTTTTCTCTTGCAGCCTTTAGGATTTTTTCTTTTATACCTGCTTTGTTTAGGCAAATTATTTTGTGTCTGGGAGTTGGTCTTCTCATTTGTTGTCTTGCAGGGGTTCTCTGAATCTCTTGTGTTTGAATTTTTTCATCATTGATGAGATGAGGGAAGTTTTCTTGAATGATTTCATGAAATATTTGTTCCAGTGTGGCCTCTGTTTCTCTCTCTGCCTCAGGAAGGCCAATTACTCTTATGTTCAGTCTCTTGAAGTGATCATTCATCTCTTGAAGGTTTTATTCTATCTTTTTGAGCTTCTTTTCTGTGCTTTTGATGGTTTTGGTTAGTTCTGTGTTTTGGTCTTCAAGCTCTGAGATTCTTTCTTCTGCTTGGTTAATTCTGCTTTCCATGCTTATTAGTTTGTTATTTATTTCCATCACACTATTCTTTACTGCTGTTATTTCTGACATCAGTTCCTTCCTATTTTCCTCTTGTCTCTCCTCAATTTTTCAAATTCTCCCTATTAATGTCTTGATGTCTGGGTTTGTTGCATGTGACCAGTCATTCTGGGGGCTCTTCATTGTTGGTTTCTGGAGTCTGTTTTCTCAGTGTCTGATCTCCCAGGGGACTGTGTGAGACCTATATTCTTCGTTTGGTTTTTCTTCATTTGTGCGTTTTTTTCCCTCCCTCCCTACTTTTTCCTTCCCTCCACGTCACCATCTTCTTTAATTCTGTTATTCAGGGGTAGAGGGATTGCTTTTACTTCTGTTTGTTCAATCTCCTATTCTTCTTATGTATGCCCTCTTACTTTGTTCAATTCTGGAGTTGCACTGTAGGTTGGGGGTGGTCCTTTTTGCAGTTTTGAGATTTACTTAAGGGGGGAGCTGTGATTCAAATCTATCTGCAGGTCCTGGTATCTGCCAACAGCTGTATGGATAATCTGAAACCCACTTCCCACTGCCTTGGAATCTGTCCATGCAGTGGGGCTATAGGTTTACTCCCTGAAGTAAAATGAGGTTAGCAGAGGGAAGAGAATGGAGCAGACAGTGGGGGAAGTGGGGGGTGGAGAGAGAGAGGAGTAAGGGGAGAAACAGACAAGTGTATCAACAAATGGAGAGAGAGACCTAAATTGAAACAGACAAAAACAATAGACCACAGCTATAGACTAACCAGCTCCCATACAAAAAAAATTAAAACATACAATGATGCTAATATGCAAGCTAACCAACCACCTTATTGGTGTGCTGTTCCTCTAGACAAAGATATGGCTTACAGAGAGGAGAAAAGAGAAGAAAAGGAAGAGAAAAAAAGGAACAAAACAATAGGAATAGAATCAAGTCATTAAACTAACAGAACCAATCAACCACACTCTGAGACTTTTCGTTTAAGTCCAATGTCCTTTCAGCTCTGGTTTCTAGCTGTTTTCTCAAGCTGGTAAATTAGTTCACAGTTGGGGTCAGTTGCCCCTGGCCTGCTGTGAAGAACAGTTCAGATCACCCTCAGTTCACCACTCAAATCTGGCCTGGGTCTGTTTTTCAAGCTTGTTTTTACCGTTTTGGTGTTGTTACCTTGAATCGCCAGCAGGTGGTGCTATCTCAGCTGCTCGCCCCAGAGGGGATGGAGCTGAACAGGAACCGGGCAGAGGCCGGAGATGGAAGCCTGCCTCTGGGCACATGGGAGGAGACCCACGGCCAGCAGGATGTCAAGGTGGCAGCAGAGGTGGCAGCAATCCCAGCAGATCTTGCCTGCAGGGGATTCAAAGACTGAAGTTGTGGATCACCTCAGGTACGGGTGGCGTGATGCACTATGGCTGCCACGGAGGCCACAGTGGCATCGGTGGCTGCTGTGTCTGTGGCTGCAGTGGCTGTCCAGACCGCTGCGATGCCCCAGAGGTGACGATAGCCAAACTCCGTGTGAAGAGCAGGCTGCCGACGTTGGGATCTGCAGCCCCCGGGGAGAGAGCCAGAGACCCTCTGCATTCTCCTTTGCAGAGGGTCTCATAGACCAGGCTGCCCTTTCACCATCTTGCTGGAAGTCCCATTCTTTCTTATAATAGAAAATATTTTTGTGCTTTTATGTATTTCTGCCTAATTTGGGTGTTTATCACTTCCCTCACACACCCAGCATGTATGTGTATAGAAACTATCTGGCCAGACATAAAAGTTTCCCATCATTATTCATCCCAGCCAGAAGTTTATTCTGGTGGCCAACAAGGTCTGTTTGGTATTGGGCATCTGCTTATGCAACTAAATCTCAATGTACTAAAGGGCTATTTTGGACATATGAAAATGTTGCATACGCCCAGCTCCCAGCATTATAAAAAAGCACATGTACCATAGGAATAATCCAGCCAGGATTTTTCCTTCTGTCTAACCCAAGGGGGGATAAACTAGGCATTCTCCTTTACGAAGGCCTTGAAACATGAGTTGCTCGATTCCTCGACCAAGTTCCTAATATAGGAGGGACCCAGGTTTGGAAAAATAACAAATGGCCACCCCAGAAAATTACAAATACTTATGGCCCATCCACATGGGCACAAGATAGGAGTCGGAAATGCTGCATGCCTATATATATATATATGTATATATATATATATACACACACACTAAATTGCATTATCAGGTTACAAACTGTCTTAGAAATTTTAACTAATCAAACAGCCATCACATTTGAGCTTGTTGCTCAGCAGCAAGCCCAAATGCGTGCAGCTATTTATCAAAACCACTTAGGTTTGAACTACCTGCTAGCGGAAAAATAAAAAAAGTATGTGGTAAATTTAATAGCTCTAACCGTTGTTTGCAAATAAATAATAATGGTAAAGTTATAACTAATATAGCCACCAATGTTAGAAGACTTGCTCATGTCCCGGTGCAAGCATAAAAATCGGCAATTAATTTAAAAATATGTTCTTGGGTCTGGGAGAATTTAAGTATATTATTGAATCTATAGTCCTAATGTTGGGATCCTGCCTTATCCTTTCTTGTATAGCCCCAATAATTATGGACGCCATTTCTAAGTTTGTGGAAACCGTTGTTAAACGAAAAACTGCGGCCCATATAATGTTAATGCACCAAATTAAGAATGATGATGCTTTAGATCCATAAATAGTCAAGCATCAAGGGGGGAATGTGGCAGGATGCAGCAAATGCTCAAATATATTTCTTGTACAATTGAGTGAATAAACACAGGAACACATGTAGCTGCTTCAGGATCAGCAGTTGGCCTCGTGGTAATCACCTGGGATGACAAAATGTCTCCCACTAACCCTGTGGCAGGAAGGGGGATTGGTAGCAGTTAAAGGTATTTCCTTTTGAAAGGCAAGCTGCAACTTTAAAGACCCACCAGGCGCTGGGCAGGTTTTGTTTAAGGAAGGCCAAATGGCCGGGCTTGGTGGCTCAGCCTGTAATCCCACACCTTTGGGAGGCTGAGGTGAGTGGATTGCCTGAGCCCACAGGTTCGAGACCCGCCTTGGCAGGCGAGACCTCATCTCTACAATAAATCAAAAAATTAGCTGGGTGTGGTAGCGCGTGCCTGTAATTCCGGCCACTCGGAAGGCTGAGGCGAAAAGATCACTGGAGCCTAGCAGGCGAGGCTGCGGTGGCCGGGAGCAGCCACTGCACTCCAGTTTGGGTGACAGAGTGAGACTCCAACTCAAAAAAAAAAAGGAAGGTCAAATGGCCCAGAGACTGGCCATTTCATTGAAATGCAAAAGAGTAACTAATCCAGACTTATCCAAAACAGTTCCTCTAAAGTTGACAGTTTACAACCTGACAGTTCCTGAAAAACCGTTTGTTCTTTGAAAAATCTGATTTTTCTGAGTACAACCTTGTAAAATTTCAAAGGAAATATGTAATCGCTCAACACGACCCCCTCCCTTACCTAAACAAGGGTATAAGACACCACTTCTCCTGTTCTTGGGTGCTCGATTTGGATGCATTAGACCCTCAGGCCCACTGGGATGGCCAGCGTAATAAAGTGCCACTTCCTATAGTAGTTTTGGTGTCACAATCTTCTATTTTTCTTGCTACATTTCCTCCTATTTTGTTCCTTTTGCTGAGAATTGTCTTGGCTATTGTGCTCTTTGTTTGTTTGTTTGTTTCCACATGAATTTCTGTATTGTTATTTCTAGGTCTGAGAAAAATGCTATTGGTAATTTGATGGATATTACATTGAATCTGCAGATTGCCTTGGGTAGGATAGACATCTTGATAATGCTAATTCTTCCAATCCATGAGCATGGAATGTTTTGGCAATTGTTTGTGTCATCCTTGATTTCTTTGAGCAGCATTTTGTAGTTCTTGTTATAAAGGTCTTTCACTTCTCTGGTTAGGTGGATGCCAAGGTATTTCAGCTTTTGGTGGCTATTGTGAATGGGATTGTGCTTTTATTTGGCACTCTGTATGCTGGTGTATAGAAATGCAACTGTCTTTTGCACATTGATTTTGTGCCCTGAGACTTTACTAAAGTCGAGTATCAGTGCGAGGAAGATTTTCACAGGTCCCTTAGGGTTTTCAGGATATAGAATTATATCATCTGCAAAGAAGGATAGCTTGACTTCCTCTTTTCCTGTTTGGATATCCCTGATTTCCTTCTCTTGCCTAATTGCTCTGATTAGGATTTCCAACAGTATGTTGAACAGGAGGGGTAAGAGTAGGTATCCTCATCTAGCTCCTACACTTGGGAGAATGTTTCCAATTTCTGCCCATTGAGCAAAGTGTTGGCTGTGGGTTTATCAATAGATGGCTCTTACAGCTTTGAGGAATGTTCCCTCTATGCCTAGGTGCTTAAGAGTTTTTATCAAGAGGGGATGCTGTATTTCGTTGAAGGCTTTTTCTGTGTCTAATGGTATAACCATGTGGTTCTTGGTTTTACATCTGCTGATTACATTTATGGTATTACAATAAATGAATTAAGATAAATGAATTATAAATTACATTTATGATCTTGCAAATGTTGAGCCAGTTCTGCATCTCAGGAATGAAGCTCACTTTGTCATGATGGATGATCCTTGAGATGTGTTGTTGGATCCGATTTGATAGAATTTTGTTTAGAATCTTTGCATCTATGTTCATCAAGGAGATTGGCCTGTAATTCTCTTTCCTTGTTGGGTTTTTGCCAGTTTTGAGTATCAGTATGATTTTGGCTTCATAAAATGAGTTGAGGAGCTTTCCATCTTTCTTGATTGCCTGGAATGCTTTCAGTAAGATTGATACCAGTTCTTCCTTGTATGTCTTAGAGAATTCAGCTGGGAAACCATCAGGTCCAGGATTTTTTGTTGTTGTTGTTGTTGTTTTTGGCAGATAGATTTCTTATGACTGAGATGATTTCCTGGATTGTTATTGGTCTGTTTAGAATTTCAATTTCTTCTTGTTTCAACCTTGGGAGGTTGTATGATGTCAGGAAGTGCTCCATTTCCTTTAGGTTTTCTAGTTTATTTGCATATAGGTTTTTATAGTAATCACTGATCATCTTATTTTATTTAATTTATTTATTTTATTGAGTTGAAGTCTCACTCCATTGCCCAAGCTAGAGTGCAGTGGCACACTCATGGCTACTCCAGCGTCGACCTGCTGGGCTTTGGTGATCCTTCTGCCTCAGCCTTCCAAGCAGCTGGAACTACAGGTGCATGCTACCACACCTGGTTAATTTTTTATTTATTGTAGTGATGAGGTCTCGCCAAGTTGCCTAGGCTGGTCTCAAACCCACGGGCTCAGGCAATCCACTCGCCTCAGTCTCACAAAGTGCTGACATTATAGGGTGAGCCACCAAGCCCAGCCTTTGATCATCTTTTAGATTTTTTCAGGGTCAGTTGTGACTTTGCCTTTTGCCTTTCTAATTGTGTTTATCTGGGCTTTCTCGCTTTTTAAGTCAATCTGGCCAAAGGACTGTCAATCTTATTTATTCTTTCAAAGAACCAGCTTTTGGTCTTGTTGATACTTTCTATGACATTTTTGTCTTCTATGTCCTATAATTCTGATTTTAACTTTGTGATCTGGATTCTTCTGCTAAGGTTGGGATCTAGGTGATCTTGCCTTTCCAGTTTCTTTAGGTGCGATGTTAGGCTGTCTACTTATGATCTTTCTGTTTTCTTGATTTGTGCATGCAATGCTATAAATTCCTCTTAACAATGATTTTATGACATACCAGAGATTCTAGTGTCTTTGTTTTCATTTGCTTACAGAAATCTTTTTATTTCTGTCTTGATTTCTGTGTTGACCTAGAAGTCGTTCAATAACATGTTGTTTAGAGTCCATGTCTTTGTGTGTTTTGGAGGGATCTTGTTGGTGGCAATATTTATATTTATTACACTGTGATCTGAGAAGATGCATGGTATTATTTGGACCTTTTGAAATTTGCTCATGCTTGATTTATGCCCAAGAATGTGATCAATCTTGGAGTATGTTCCATGGACTGATGAGTAGAGAGTGTCCTCAAGTTGTCAGGTGAAGTGTTTTGTAGATGTCTATTAAGTTCATTTGATCTAGCATTGAGTTGAAGTTCTGGATCTCCTTGTTGGTTTTTTCCCTCGATGATCTATCTAAAGCTGTTAGTCGTTTATTTAGGTCTCTTACTATGATTGTATGAGAGTCAATGTCCTCTATAAGTTTGCTTAGTAGTTGTCTTATAAAACCTGGTGCTCCAGTATTGGGTGCATATATGTTTAGGATGACTATTTCTTGCTGGTGAATTGAGCCTTTTATAATTATGTAGTGTCCTTCTGTGTCCTTTTTAATTTTTGATGGTTTGAAGACTGTTTTGTTGGACATTAGAATAGTTATGCCTGCTTTCTTCTGTTTTCTATTTGCTTGAAAGGTCATTTTCCAGTCTCCAATCTTGAGTCTGTGTATGTCTTTTGCAGTAAGATTAGTTTCCTGGAAGCAGTTAATTGTTGGATCATGTTTTAGAATCCAGTTTTCCACTCTATGTCTCTTCAGTGGCATATTTAGTCCATTTGTATTCAAGTTGATTATTGATATGTGAGTTTATCCCTGTCATAGTACTCCCATGGGGCTGCTTTGCTTCCTTTTAACTTTTGCATTTATATATCTGTGTATTTTCATTTTTGTGCTCTATGTGCTCTGTTAACTCTGTGCTTGCCTGTACTTTTGTGTTGTGCATAGCCATTCTTTTTTTTCTGTGCTTAACACCTTCCTAAGTGTCTCCTGAAGGGTTAGTCTGGAGACAGCATCTTTTCTTAGGGATTAGATGTCTGGGAAGGATTTTTTTTTCAGTTGGAATCTTACTCCATCACCCAGGGTGGATTGCAGTGGCATGCTCACAGCCACCCCAGCATCGACTCACTGGGCTCAGGCGATCCTTCTGCCTCAGCCTTCCAATTAGCTGGAACTACAAGCTACCATGCTTGGCTACCATGCTACCATGCTTGGCTAATTTTTAAATTTATTGTAGAAATGAGGTCTCGACAAGCTACCCAGGTTGTTCTCCAACCAGTGGGCTCAGGCAATCCGCTCACCTCAGCCTCCCAAAATGCTAGGATTACAGGCTTGAGCCACTGCGCCAGGCTAGGATTTTTTATTTTTTATTTTTGAGTCAGAGTCTCACTCTGTCACCCAGACTGGAGTGCAGTGGTATGCTCACAGCCACCGCAGCCTCGACCTGCTGGACTCAAGTGATCCTTCTACCTCAGTCTTCCAAGTAGCTGGAACTACAGATGTGTGCTATGATGCCAGTTTTTTTTTATTTATTGCAGAGATGAGGTCTTACCAAGCAGTCCAGGCTGGTCTCGAACCCCTGAGCTCAGGCCATCTTCTTGCCTTGGCTTCCTAAAGTGCTGGGATTACAGGCTTGAGCCACCATGCCCAGCCCTGGGAAGGATTTTTAATTCTCTGTCACTGATGAAGCTTAGCTTGGCTGGGTAGGACATTCTTGGTTGTAATTGCTTATCTTTAAGAACATTAAAAATTGGACTCCAGCCGGGCTTGGGGCTCAGCCTGTAATCCCAGCGCTTTAGGAGGCTGAGGTGAGTGGATTGCCTGAGCCCGTGGGTTTGAGGCCCGCCTGGGCAACTTAGTGAGACCTCATCTCTACAATAAAATTAAAAAATTAGCTGGGCGTGGTAGTGCATGCCTGTAATTCCAGCCACTTGGAAGGCTGAGGCAGAAGGATCAACGGAGCCCAGAAGGTCGAGGCTGCATTGACCAGGAGCATGCCACTGCACTCCAGTCTGGGTGACAGAGTGAGACTCCAATTCAAAAAAAAAAAAAAATTGGACTCCAATATCTTCTGACTTGCAGTGTTTCTACTGATAAGTCTGCAGTGATTGTGATGGGTTTTTCCCTGGCTTTTCTGTCTTGCTGCGTTTAGGATTTTTTATTTTCATGTTTACCTTTTGGAGGCAAATTACTATATGTCTTGGTGATGGTCTTTGCATGTAATATCTTGCAGGAGTTCTCTAAATCTCTGCACAGGAATATTCATCTCTCTAACAAGATGGGGGAAGTTCTCTTGAATGACCTCATGGAGTATTTGTCCTAGGGTGTTTTCATTTTCTTTTTTGGCTTCAGAGATACCAATCAGGTGTAGGTTTGATTTGTTTTTAACAAATCACACAGCTCTTGGAGGCTTTTTTTTTCTTCTTTCTGAGTTTTTTCCCCTATGTTTTTAAAAGTCTGTATTAATTTCATATTTTAGTCTTCAAGGTCTGAGATTCTTTCCTCTGCTTGGTTGAGCCTGTTCCAAATACTTGTTATTTTGTTATTGATTTTGAGGATGGAGTTCTTTATTTCTATTATTTCATAGGGTTTTTTGAAGTTGACCAACTCCACTTTTACTTCCTGTACAATTTCTTTGAGTTTTGTTTTATGTTTCTCTTGGCTCCTGTTGATTTGTGCCATCCATTCTCTTAGTTCTGTGGCTGTCAACTGGAACAGGTCTTTCTGGAGAGTTTCCATTGTTTGTAGTCTGGTGACTGCCTTTTTGTGCACTGTCTCTTTAAAATTCTGAGCAATGCTTGTTCTTTATCTTTCATTTGTCTGAGAATTCTCTTTACTCAGTGAGAGAGGGAGAAACTCCACCCTTTGCTAGGGTCTTGTTACTGCAGCATTTTTTTTCCTGCTAAACTGGATGGGCTAGATTTTCCCATCCCCTGCTGCCTGTGATTGTTGGTGGGGTGGGGGTGTTGGTGAATCAACCTAGGGTGACCCAGAATCGCTGGCTCCCTCCCTCACCCAGCATGATCTCAGCTCCCTAGCTCATGAGGGAGGGGAGTGGGGCACCCAGATTTCCACATCTTCTTTTTTGTTCTCTGTGTGTTCAAGGAATCTCCTGCTGGTTTCAGGGAGTTTCACCTTTCCAAACATGTTCAGGGTGCCTCCTTTAATTGGTGGCTGGATCCCCACTCTCTGTCCTATCCTGCCCTACAAGAGAGGCACTGGTCTCTCCATCAGGTGCCAGTAGTGGGCACCTCAGTCAGATTCATCCCGCAGATGGGTCTTCCACCTGGGCTCTGATGCCCACCACTGCATCCTTCCCAAGTTTTTTCCCACATGAAACTGATGTTTTGTGCACTGCTGGGAAGGGATGTAATGAGTCATCATGTTTTATAATCACTCATCCCTCTCCTTCTCCAAACAGGTCTTCCTTTTCTCTGCACACCTTGAACTGGGCAGCAGGTGTGGGGAAGGTAAGAGGGTACCTGGAATCCTGTGCCCTCCATTACTTTCTGGAGTCTGTGTACTCAAAGAGACCTTCACTAGGTTCACAATTATTAACCTGTCCAAAAAAACCTCTGTGTAACTCTGTCTAACAATAGCAGAATTCCTACTCCCTGTCTTGCTAGGTGAGAGCCGAGTTGATCTGTTGCTCCCTATCTTGGTTCCAGCCCTCTGGGATTTTTTTTAGCTACTGTAAATGGGATTGTTTTTTTGATTTCTTTTTCCACTAGTTTATTGTTCATATAAGAAAATAGCACTGATTCTTGTATTTGATTTGATATCCTGTGACTTTACTAAATTTGTTTATCAAATCTGAATTTTCTCCGGTGAAGCCTTATGATTATTTTTTTGAGGCGGAGTTTCACTCTGTCACCCAGGTTGGAGTGCAGTGGCACACTCATAACCACCACAGCCTCGACCTGCTGTGTTCAGGTGATCCTTCCACCTCAGCCTTCCAAGTAGCTAGAACCACAGGCACATGCCACCATGCCTGGCTAATTTTTTAAATTTATTGTAGAGATGCGGTCTAGCCAAGTTGACCAGGCTGGTCTCAAATCCCTGAAATGCCCAACCATGATTTTCTATATATAAGATTATGTCATCTGCAAAAGGGATAATTTGCTCTTCCTTTCCAATTTGGATGCCCCTTCTTTTTTTCCCCCCACTTTCTTGCATAATTGATCTGACTAGGACTTGCAGTACTACATTGATATAAGGCTGGGCTCGGTGGCTCAGCCTGTAATCCCAGAACTTTGGGAGGCGAAAGGATTGTCTGAATCTGTGTGTTCAAGACCAGCCCTGGCAACTTGGCATGACCTCGTTTCTACAATAAATCAAAAATAAGCTGGGCGTGGTAGTGTGTGCCTGTAGTTCTGGCTACATGGAAGGCTAAGGCGAAAGGATTGCTGGAGGCCAGCAGGTCAAGGCTGCAGTGGCTGGGAGCATGCCACTACACTCCAGTCTGGGTGACAGAGTGAGACTCCAACATACACACACACACAAAAGGTGGTAAAAGTGAACATCCTTTTTTTTTGTTCCAGATCTTAGAGGTAAAACTTGCAACTTTCCCCTGTTCAGTATGATGTTGGCTGTGGGTTTGCAGTATATATCTTTTATTGTACTGATATACACTCCTTCTATGCCTAGTTTGTTGAGAGTTTTTAATCATGAAGGAATGATGAATTTTATCAAATGCTTTTTCTGCATTGATTGAAATAATCATATGGTTTGTATCCTTCATTCTGTTGATATAAGGCAGTCTGTTGATATAAGACATCACACTTATCAATTTGTGTATGTTGAACCAATCTTGTATCTCGAGAATAAATCCCACTAGATCACAGAAAATAGTCTTTTTAATGTGCTGCTGAATTTGGCTCACTAGTCTTTTGTTGAGGTCTTCGCATCTATTTTTATTAGAATATTAGCCTGTAGTTTGTTGTTGTTATGCCTTTGTTTTTGGTATCAGAGTAATGCTGGCTTCATAGATTGAGTTTGTAAGAATTTTCTCCTCTTTAATTTTCTAGAAGAGTTTGCAAAGAATTACTATCATTTCTTCTCTATTTATTTATTTTATTTTTTATTTTTGAGTTGGAGTCTCACTCTGGTCACCCAGGCTGGAGTGCAGCGGCACACTTACAGCCACTGCAGCCTCCACCTGCTGGAATTAGGTGATCCTTCTGCCTCAGCCTTCCAGGAAGCTGGAACTACTGATGCATGTCAGGTTTTTCCTTTAAATGTTTGGTGGAATTTATCAGTGAAGTAATTAGGTCCTGGGCTTTTGTCTTTGATGGATGATTTTTTATTATAGATGCAAGTTCATTACTTATAATTTGTCTGTTTAGGTTTTCTGTTACTTAATGATTCGATGTTGATCGGTTGTATGTGTTCAGGAATTTGTTCATTTTTGCTAGGTTGTCTAATTTGTTGGCATATGATCGCTCACAACAATTTCCAGTGATCCTTTATATTCCCATGGTATTAGCTATAATGTCTCCTTTTTGTTTTATGGCTTTATTTATTTGGGTGTTTTCTTTTTTATTTCTTGGTTAATCTAGTTAATGGTTTGGTGATTGTATTTTTTCAAAAAATAACTTTTTATTTCATTGATCTTTTGTTTTGTTTTTTACTCTCGATTTCATTTATTTTTGCTCTGATATTTATTATTTCTTTCCTTCTACTAATTTTGGGTTTGGTTTGTTCTTGCTTTCCTTGTTCCTTGAGATGCATCAGTATATTGCTTATTTGAAATCTTTCTACTTTCTACACAGAGAAGAAAAAGAAAAGAATCAAAACTTTTCTAAAGAAATATCTAAAGAAATAACAAAAAAACCACTGCCAAGCCACAATGATAAGAGTGAAAGAAAAGAACAACAGACATACAAAACAACCAGAAAGCAATTATCAAAACAACAAGAGTAAGTCCTCACCTATCAATAATAACCTTGACTGTAAACAGATTAAATTCCCCACTTACAAGATAAAGACTTACTGAATGGATTTTAAAAATCATGACCCACTTATATACTGTGAATAAAAAAATTACTTCACCTGTAAGGAACCACACAGACTGAAAACAAAGAGATGAAAAATGATATTCCATGAAAACAGAAACCCAATGCAAGCAGAATTAGCTATACTTGTATCAGATAAAACATACTTTCAGATATAGAATTCCCTTGAGCATTTCTTGTAAAGTCAGTCTAACAATAATAATTCTCTCAGTTTTGTTTTTCTGGGAAATATTTTATTTCTCCTTCATTTCTGAAGCACAGCTTTGCTGGGCATTACATTCTTGACTGACAACATATTTCTTTCAGCTTTAACTATATCATCCCATTCTTTCCTGGCCTGTAAAATTTCTGATGAAGAATCTGCTGTGAGTCTTATGGGGTTTCCCTTATGTGACTTGATGCTTTTTCTCTTGCTGTTTTTTAGGATTATGTCTTTGTCTGTGACTTTTGACAATTAGAAATATGATGTGCTTTAAGGAGGACCTTTTTGAGTGGAATCCATTTGAAGATTCTTGAGTTTCCTGGATCTGGATGTCCATATCTATCAACAGACTTGGAACGTTTTCAGCTATTATTTTATTACACAGTCTTGCTATGACTTTTCCTTTTTCTTCTCCTTCTGGGATTCTCATAAAACAAAAATTTGTTTACTTACTGGTGTTTCATGGGTCTTGTAGGGTTTCTTCGCTATTTTTCATTCTTTTGTTTTTCTTCTGACTGGGTAATTTCAAAGTTTTATTTTTTCTTCTGTTTGATCATGTATGCTGTTGATGCTCTCTATTGCATTTTTATTTTCATTTGTTGAATTATTCAGCTATAGGATATCTGATTATTTTTATGATTTTTATTTCTTTGTTGAATTTCTTATTCATATCATGAATTGTTTTCCTAACTTTTTGAATTGTCTATCTGTATTTTATTGTATCTTGTTTATTTCTTATTTAAATTTTTTTGACTTGGGGTCTCACTTCATCACCCAGGCTGGAGTGCAGTGGCATGCTCATTGACTTGCTGGGCTCAGATGATCCTTCCACCTCAGTCTTCCAAGTAGCCAGAACTACTGGCATGAGCTACCATGCCTGGGTAATTTTTAGATTTATTGTAGAGATGAGGTCTCACCAGGGTGCCCAGGCTGTTCTCGAGCCTGTGAGCTCAGGCAATTCCCTCACCTCAGCCTCCCAAAGTGCTGGGATTACAGACTTGAGCCACTGTGCCTGGCCATATCTTGTTTCTTTATTTTGAATTACTTTTATGGAAATCCATTGACTTCCTTTTCATTGGGGCCTGTCACAAGAGAGTTATTGTGTTCCTCTGGTGGTGTCATATATTCTTGATTTTTCCTGTTTCTTATGTCCATTTGTTGATGTCTGTGAATCTAGTGAAGCAACAATCTCTTCCAACTTTCTAGAGTGACTTTTGTATACTTTTACCTGCTGTTAACTTTTAGTGTGCTAGTTGGGAACAGTGTGGTGACTCTATTTCCTGTTAGGTGCAGTGGTATTGTCTCTGTGCAGGTTCTTCAGTTGTGTTCCACATCAGCAACAATAGTGGGTGCCTCACTGGCCTAGGCTGCAGAAGCTTGTGGCAATGGCAGCAGTCATGTAGGTTTTTAATGTTCTCAATGTCAAGGGATTTTGGAATCCTCCTATTCTCATTTTGCCCATAATGGAGAAACTTAGCTGAAGGTATTCTTCTTGGTGTCAGGTTTGACACTGTCTATAGGCAGCTGCAGTGGTGCTGGGTTTCAGGTGCAGGTGCTCAGAGAAGATATGGGGCTGGGTTTCTAAGCTCGGGGTCTAATGAACCTATTATGATACCTGGATTTTGAGTTGCAGGTTCATTGTCTATGTTAGATTTGGTTGCCTGCTGATCCAGAATCTGTGACTCTGAGGCATCTGCTAGCATCTTAGGACTGGGTACCAAGTAATAGCTGTGAGTCTACCTCTTGGGGAAGGGCACAGCAGTGGGCTGACTCTGGGAAGGAAGAAGTGCTCTAGAGGTTTGTCTCTGGGGAGAAGGATATGATTGCAGTTTTTGAACCAAACAGGTCTCAAAAGCAACTCAGATCCCAGGGGATTAGGCACCATGTAGTAGAGACTCTAGACCTTGTCATGTGGGTCTTGGCATTATTCCAGACTTTGTGAAGCCAGGTACAGTGGCAACTTGTATCCAGAATGTGAAGGGCAGCTGTTGCTTGGGATCTGGAAGGGCAGGGAACAGCAGAGCAATGACTCTACTTCCCAGCAGAGGGGTGTCTCAGCAGACTCTTAAGAGCTAGTCCAGATCCAGGGAAGTAAGATACCAGAGTTTCTTGGCCTGTAATGCATGGTGTTTCAGCTTAGCTAACTCTCTGTTTCCCTGGGATGTGGGGTACTATATCAGCTCAGCCCTGGCATGTGCAGCTATTCAGCTGGGCTAGGGCACTGATTCTCCAGGAAGCAATGTACCACTTCGGCTCAGGCCTGCGGGGAGGATGTGACTTTTCTGGGAGGCCAGGGTATCATTTCCTTGGGATTCAGGGTGCTGCTTCAACTTAGGCACTGGGGAAGCATGACTTTTCTTAGCAGCAAAGGTACTGTTTTCCCAGGAGGCAGGGTGCCACTTCAGCTTCCACCTCTGCTTGGCCCCATGGGGAAGGTGTAACAGTTGCTCACAGTTTGTCTTGGAGACATCAGGCCAACAGACTGTAGTGGTTTGTCAGCAGCCTAGTCTCAGGCATGAAGGAGAGCCATGGCTACTCACTCCTGGAGCAAGACACACCACAACCATAGTGCCAGTTGACATCTTACCTGAGGTCAGAAGGGAGTTTAGGAGGTATCTAGGTGAGCATTTTTTGTGGCTTGGCTCACTCAACATTTATTCCAGCCTCTCAGTATCTCTCTCTGTTTTCCAGAGGCTAGAAGGTCAAAAACTGAATTTCCTTCTCTCCCCTTCTTTTAAAATCGTTATTTTAGGGCGGTGAAGTTCAAAGTAAAATTGAGCTGGGAGCACAGAGAGTTCCCACATACCCTTTTCATCCAAAACATACATCCTTCTCCACCATCAACATCCTGCTGCAGTGTGGTACATCTGTTACAGTCAACCGATGTTGACACATCTTATCAAACAAAGCCTATAGTTTACATTAGGGTTCACTCTTGGTGTTGTATATTTTATTGATTTTGACAAATGTAATATGACACATATCTACCCTTATGCTATCAGGCAGAGGAGTTTCACTGGCTTAAAAATCCTCTGTGCTCTGCCTATTTATACCTCCATCCTTACAAACTCCTGACACCCATCCGTGATCTTTTGACTGTCTCCATAGTTTTACCTTTTCCAGAACGTCTTTCAAAGCCCTGGAGTCTACCTTTATATTATCATGCAGAATAGTTTAATCTTCCAAAAACTCCATGTGAAATCTTGTGATCAATCCCCTGCTCCTCCCTCCCTCAATTTTGTTGATCCTTTGAAAGAATCAGCTTTTGGTGTCGTTGCTTTTCTCTATTTATGTTATGTTTTCAATTTCGTCCATTTCCACTCTAGAATTTGTTATTTCTTTTCTCCTGCTCACTTTGGACTTAATTTGCCCTTCTTTATCTTGTTTTCTTTTCTTTTTTTGAGTTGGAGTCTTGCTCCATCACCCAGGCTGGAGTGCAGTGGCATGCTCACAGGCACCTCAGCGTTGACCTGCTGGGCTCTGGCGATCCTTCCACCTCAGCCTTCCAGGTAACCAGAACTACAGGTGCGCACTACCATGCCTGGCTAATTTTTGATTCATTGTAGAGTCGAGGTCTCACCAAGTTGCCCAGGCTGGTCTCGAACCTGCAGGCTCAGGCAATCTACTCACTTTGGCTTCCCAAAGTGCTGGGATTACAGGCTGAGCCACTGAGCCCAACCCTTTATCTTATTTTTCTAAGATAAAAACTTAGATTATTGATTTTAGGTCTTTCTCTTTTGTTACTAATGTATGCATTCAATCCTATACATTTCTCTTTAAATATCATTTTCACTACATTCCAAACATTTTGATAAAATATATTTTCATCTTGATTTAGTTCAAAATATGTTTAAATTTCTTTTGAGAGTTCTTCTTTGATGCAGGTGTTATTTAGAAGTATGTTGTTTAATCTTCAATTATTTTGAGATTTTTCAGCTAACTTTATGTTATCAATTTCTAGTTTAATTCCATTGTGGTCAAAAAGTATATATGATTTATATCTTTTAAATTTGTTAAGGTATGTTTGATGGGTGAGAATGTGGTCTATCTTGATGGACACTCCATGTGAGTTTGAGAAGAATGTGTATTCTGCTGCAGTTTGGGAAAAGTATTCTATCAATATCATTTTGATCCAGTTGATAGATGGTGAGGTTCAGTTCAACTATGTCCTTACTGATTTTCTTCCTGCTGGCTCTATTCATTACTGAGAGAGGAGTGTTATATCTCTAAATATAATAGTGACTTTTCTATTTCTCCTGCAGTTCTATTAGTTTTTGCCTCACTTAATTTGATGCTCTGTTGTTAGGGGAATACACATTAAGGACTGTGATGTCTTCTTGGAGAACTGACTCCTTTATCATTATGTAAATACTATTCTTTATTTCTAATAATTTTCCTTGCTCTGAAGTCCATGTTGTCTGAAACTAATATAGCTAATAACTTTCTTTTGATCAGTGTTAGCACGGCATATCATTCTCTATTCCTTTACTTTTAATCTATATATGTCTTCATACTTAAAGTGGAATTCTTGTAGACTACGTGCTTGGTCTGCTTTGCAGCTAGGTTTCTGAATGAGGTTCAGGTTCTGTAAATAATATACAAGCATATGAGGCTTGAACTCAGAACTGAGTTAGTGGCAGAGAGTCAGGGCTGGAGGAAGCTATTTTGCTGAGGTGGCGCATAGCAGAGGTGGCGCATAGCAGAGGTGTTGAGATTCTGGAACTCCAGCCCCAGCAGCAGCTTCTCTAGCTGACAAATTGGTTTCCTGATCTTGTCAGGAACAGCAGCTCCCCCTGGGGCCTAGTAATGGGGTTGAAGCTATTACCAGCCTACTGTGATAGCAGCCAACTGTGATAGTTGACTAGTGATGTTAGGTGATGCCTAGATGTCTAGGTGATGCCTAGATGGTGAAGCATTGTTTCTGGGTATGTTCATCAGAGTGTTTTCAGAGGAGACTGACATGTGAATCATAGGACTGGGAGAGAAAGACTCACTCTCAATGGGGGTGGGCACCATCCGATTGGGTGCCTGCATGGCTACAACAAAGCAGGTGGAAGAAAGATAAGTAGCTTACTGAGTTTCTTCCCACTCTCCCTCCCTTCCCTGGAGGGATGCTTTGCTTCTTCCCCTCCTGTCCTTGGACACCAGACTCCAGACTCTTCAACCTTTGGACTCTGGGACTTGCACTAGCAGCCTCTGGCGGTAAAGGATCAGGCTTCCCTGATTTTGAGGCTTTTGGACTTGGAATGAACCACGCTACTGGCTTTTCTCATTGCCCAGCTTGCAGACAACCTACTGTGGAACTTTGCCTTGCTACGGTGTAAGTTCTCCCTAATGAATTCCCTTTTATATATACGTATGTTCTAGTAGTGCTGTCCCCCTGGAGAACCCTAATGCACCAAGTGAGGAATACCTTCACTAGAGTACACAAAATTGGATGTTAAAGATGACCACATGGCCATTTTGGGGTCTTCATGCCACTGGACAATAGGCTCAAAGCAGGACTGCTCAGTTGGAAGTGAGGAACAAATATGGGAAGAAGGGTATGCATGGTAGTTGAATAAACAAAGGGATGAACTGTGGAAGGTATGTATGGACTGGCTTGCTTAATATCTATTTCTTTTCTTTCTTTCTCTCTCTCTCTCTCTCTTTCTTTCTTTCGAGTTGAAGTCTCACTCTGTCACCTAGGCTGGAGTACAGTGGCATGCTCACAGCCACTGCAGCCTCAACCTGCTGGGCTCAGGCAATCCTTCCACCTCAGCCTTCCAAGCAGCTGGAACTATAGGCACGTGCCACCACGCCCAACTAATTTTTTGATTTCTTGTAGAGACAAGGTCTCGCCATGTTGCTCAGACTGGTCTCGAACCCCTGAGCTCAGGCAATCCTCTAGCCTCCACCTCCCAAAGTGCTGGGATTATAGGCATGAGCCCCCGCACCTGGCTCAACGTCTATTTCAACTGCTTCTGGTGCACCTTCTTGCTCTGCCGAGGCTGGAAAGCTTCAAACTATGTTTCTAAGACTTCCTTGCAGGTCAGTTTCCATTCATATTAAGATTCTGCCTATCAGACAAATTTGTGTGAGGTTTGCAATCAGAAATGAGTGAATGGGGAAAGGAACAGGATGTCTGGCATTGATTGCTGGTATAGATTGTAGTAGTGGAGGCAGAATTCTGGGAAGGGAAGCTATAACATCAGCTTTGTGACTTGATGAAGAGCTCTTGTTGTGGCAGAAGCAGCTTTCCCTTGATGACCCATTTCTGTAATGTGACTCTGGGAGTCTTTTCTGAAAACTTAGCCCAGGGCCTGCTTTTCTGGAACCCCTAAGGATTCGTCAGGATAAGCTGCCCTTCCACGGGATATTTTTCTTCTTGAGCAAGCCAGGCCTCAAACCCTGACTGATTCCCTGGGACTAGTTTGTTGAGGGCATTCTAGGCAGAGGAAACTGCATGTGTTAGGGCTCTATCCAAGGAGGAAGTGTGATGTTGAAGGAAGTGAGAAAAGGCTGGGAGAAGCACAGAGGGTGAAAGGTAGCCTAGGAGGTTAGCAGGGCCCGGATTACGGTAGGCCTCGGACCTTCTTGGCTCAGCCTATGGCACTATGAAATCATGCCTTAAAAGGTGAAACATCGTTGACCAGCTCTTATCTTCAATTAATTAGTATTTTCAAAAGAGAAAGACTTAAGTTCAGTGGTGTTTAGGCTATATGTGAAGGGAACCTCCATTTGGGGGATGGTTTTAAGACCCAGGGGCAACTAGTAGCAAGTGCTGAAATGACCTTTAGGAAGAGGGCAGCAGCCCATTCTGGGCCTGGACAGATCAAGTCTTTCATTGTAGCAGGGGACTGGACTAGGTAGCTCTTCACGGAACATGCAGCCTGTGATTCTGGACTTCCTTCCCGGGTTGAACGCATATCTCCATTGCTCTTACTTCTCTCTGGGATTTGACCCAGGGATATAAATGAGTCCATCTCTTTGTCTCTTCCAGAGAACAGTCTTCATTCTTTTGTTTGTTTGTTTTGTTTGGGTTTTGTTTTGTTCTGTTTTGTTTTGAGTTGGAGTCTCACTCTGTCGTTCAGACTGGAGTGCAGTGGCGGCTCCCGGCCACCGCAGCCACGTCTGCTGGGCTCCGGCGATCCTTCCGCCTCAGCCTTCCAAGTAGCTGGTACTACAGGCGCGCGCTACCACGCCCAGCTAATTTTTTGATTTATTGTAGAGATAAGTTCTCACCAAGTTGCCCAGGTGGGTCGCAAACCCGCAGGCTCAGGCAATCTACTCACCTCAGTCTCCCAAAGGCGCGAGATTACAGGCTGAGGCACCGAGCCTGGCTCAGTCTTCATTCCGTTTTCCACTTTAAGAATTGGTGCCCCAGAATGGCCATTTCACATCCATCCCATCGTGGCCCTGACTGCCCCATTCATGTTATAAGTCTCTGAGCATGGTTGTGAATATGGGTTTCTCCTTAGTGCTTGAAATGAACAGGGCCCAAAATAATCCCTCTTTCTATATTATCTTACTCCAAAGACCCGCCTATAGGGATAAGTCACCTCCTGTTCTTCCTTCAGCAGTAAGCCAGCCCACTGCTATCTTGCAATGCGTTGCGTATCTTGGATATTTGCCTTTGTGTATGCAATCTGTTCTCTAGACAAGGAGATCCACACATAGGGGCTGTGTCTTTTCCTTAAGACTGAGAACCCTTGGAGGATATGGAATGGTCTTTCCCATTAGATGGGCAACTCCCTGCATCTCATACTCCTGTATCTTCCCACATCACACTTCAAAAAGATGCAGAAAATTTGTGCTTCAATTCAAACTCAATGGCAAGTTCCAGGACACCGGAAGTGAGCAGGGAAGTCCTCTAAGCAGAAAAGCTCTGGTGGCTTTAGAGAGATCAAAGCAAGTCTCCCTTCTTCTCTTGAGCTGAAAACTCAGAAGGCCTTGTTATAAGCTGACAGGTGAGCTGGTGAGCTGCTGTTCTTCTTGTTCCCCTGGCACATAGCACAAGGCCTGTGGGATGGGAAGGAGCTCCGTTAGGTGTTGACTAGGCTAATGTTCGGTGATGTCTAGATGGCTGGTGAAGCATTATTTCTGGGTATGTTCATGAGAGTATTTCCAGAGGAGACTGACATGTGAATCAGAGGACTGAGAGAGGAAGACTCATTTTCAGTGGGGGTGGGCACCATCCGATTGGCTGCCCATGTGGCTACAACAAAGCAGGTGGAAGAAGGATAAGTAGCTTACTGAGTATGTTGAGTGACTGGCAAAATAAGTGATAAATGTGTGGGCACAGAGGACCCATTCCAGACACTAGGTAGTAGGGCAGCAAGATGAGTTCTAGGCCCCACCTTTGGAGGCTCTGAGCAACTGATGAGTTGCTCGTTTGGGTCACCATTAGCTCACCACTGGAGAGAACTGCAGCCCAAAATTTCTAGAGCCTAGGACTTACAGCTAAGAAAGCCCAGGAATGGTTTGGGGAAGTGCCCACTCATGGCTTCCTGGAGTGTTTGTGTTTGGTTTAAATCAAGAATTTGCTTTTTTCACAACAAATAGGCTGTGTGGTTAGTGCTGGCCGCCCACTTCAGACTCGACTTTCTGAGTCTGTCAAACTGTGCTAAAATCTCCTTTGGCTCAAGGATGGGGCCAGGATCTTCTCCAGCCAGATGTCCCTGAGGCCATTTGGGGTCGGTGGAGATTGTGGGCGGAGGTGTTCTATTTTTGCTTCCATCTAGGGGTTATATCCTGCCTACCCCTAAGAGGCTGCCCACCCTGTGACTGGACTCTTCCTTGACTTTAAGGCAGGCAACTGGAAGACCAGAAGGCTTGTCTGACTACTGTTCTATGGACCAAAGGAGGGGTAGGAAGCAGGGGAGCAGTTGGTAACTTGAAATCTTAGCCCTGGAACATGAAGAGTCTGATTTGGAATTAATATACTTAGAATACAAATAAAGAATGCAGAGTTGGAAGAGACTTTAATAAGGATGGAGCTTGGTCAACTCATTTGATGGAGAAACTGAGGCTCAGAGAGATTGTGGCAGAACTGGAACTCCAGTCCCCTCTGAGCTCTTGCAGTGTGTCATAACTATCTGGGAACATGAAGTTTGTTAAATACAACCACCTCCTCTCAACATGTTTGCCACGTGGTTAAGACTTTCCTTCAAGTAAGCAGCATGTCCTCACTAACCCCAAAGTAGCCATTGTCTGGGCAGCCCCAGCAGTGACCTTCACAGCCTCTGGAATGTGATATGCACTTAACTTGTACACACACAAACACTCTGTGCTGCCAGAGAGCATTATGGACCTTTCGTTCAGTTTCACTTGGACACATGAACTTCTGATCTCGACTGACTCGTTTAGTTGAAGCGGAGTTCTAATGCCTTTGGAAACAGGAAATGGGCATAATTCAGGAAGAAAGACCAGTGAAAATAGCCCTTTCAAGATGGATTTTTACAAAATAACCATTGGTTAGCATGGTCATGAAATTAGATATTTGTTTTTCCTTATTTAGAAAACAGTACAAGGAGTGGAGACTGGATCTCCCGTTCTATTTGTTTGTCTGTTTGCATGTTGTGCTATTCCAAGTGTGAACCACTACTGGCAACATTAGAATGACCAGGGAACTTGTTTGAAATGTAAAAATATCAGGCATCACTCCAGACTTGGTGGATCAAAATCTGCATCTTGTAGCGAGTATCTCAGCCTTAAAAATGTATTTTAAGCCTGGCTCGGTGGCTCAGCCTGTAATCCCGTGCCTTTGGGAGGCTGAGGTGAGTGTATTGCCTGAGCCCGTGGGTTCAAGACCCGCCTGGGCAGCGAGACCTCATCTCTACAATAAATCAAAAAATCAGCCGGACGTGGTAGCACATGCCGTAATTCTGGCTACTTGAAAAGCTGAGGCAGAAGGATCACTGGAGCCCAGCAGGTCGAGGCTGTGGTGGCTGGAAGCAGCCACTGTACTCCAGTCTGGGTGACACAGTGAGACTCCAACTCAAAAAAAAAAAAAACGATGTATTTTAACATTTCTTTTGGTCAGGTGCGGTGGCTCAGCCTATAATCCCAGCACCTTGGGAGGCTGAGGCAAGAGGATTGTCTGAGCTCAGGGGTTTGAGACCAGCCTGGGCAGCTTGGTGAGACCTCATCTCTACAAAAAATCAAAAAATAAGCCAGGCATGGTAAAGTGCGCCTGTAGTTCCAGCTATTTGGAAGGCTGAGGCGGAAAGATCACCTAAGTCCAGCAGGTGGAGGCTGTGGTGGCCATGAGCATGCCACTGCACTCCACCCTGGCCGACAGAGTGAGACTTCAACTCAAAAAAAAGTTTATTTTTCCCCTCTATCTTACTCTAAGATGTAGCCATGAAACATGTTTTAGAAACTTTTCTCCCTTTATCTATCAGACACTCCCTGCACCATGCTCTCTTCTCTGCCTGGAATGCTTGCTTAGAAATTCCAACAGCTGATCTTAAAACAGCCTGACTGTGGGAACTCCTACTTGGGGGAGTCACCAGTTGGTTGATCCATAACCTGACAGTAGCTGAGCTAACACCAACCAGGTCTCCAGGAGAACCACCACCCAAGATAAGCCATCAGAACAAGACACACCCTGTGCCATGCCCGCATGTTTCCCCATACCAACTTTCTCTTTTAAAATCCTTGCATTCAGCCTAAAAATCTGAAATGCTCTCTTTGAGGCATGAGCCTAGCCATTTTTTTATCTTCCAGCTTTTGGAATAAAGTCACTTTCCTTTCACCATCTCTCATATCTTGTGTTTGGCTTTGAGCGGCAAGTGGTAGAGCTTGCAACTGATTACAATCTTAGCAAGAGCCCCATGTTTCAAGGTGAGCAGGTCTCTGCAAACCTCTTCCTAAAATCTGAGGAGGCTGAGATGCCAGATAAAGAGGTTGACATTTCTAATTTCTAGAAAGAAACATTTAATTAGGGACTTAAGATAGAAGCGATGTCTGTGTCTCAGGTGGCGGTGAGACAAAATGGTGGATCTCAGCACCATTGCCCCCTAGACTCAGGGCTTAAATACCATAGGAAAGGGTGATTCAGAAGGGATGTGTAAGACAATTGAAGTATGATAACATCAAGGTTGCTTGACCTAAGGGTAAATTTATGGTAAGTACCTGCTCTTATATAAGGAACAATAGATAAATGGGAAATCTTAGAGGCCTTCCCGGTACTGGGTTAATCAGAAGTTGACATAGTGGATGAATATCTAAGATGGAGTTGGCTTTGGCCACCACACCCAACGTGACTTGTAGACACAGTAAAATTTGAGAGGCACTACCTAAGAGCACCAAAACATGTCACACACAAAATAAACCCTGAACAAAGAAAGAAAATAAAGTCTCTACCATGCTTGCACTGTAATCAAGAATGTATGCAATCACTTAAAAGCATTTATTGTCCTAAAAATCCCTGTGTTTTGCCTATTCATTTATCTGTCCCCCAAGTCCCTGGCAACCACTGATCTTCCTACTGCCTCTATACTTTTGCTTATTCCAGAATGTCATATAGTTGGAATTACAAAGTGTGTAGCATTTTCATATTAACTTCTTTATAATTTTAGGTTTTGTCCATGTCTTCTTGTAGCTTGATAACTCATTTCTTTTTATTGCTGGATAACATTCCATTGTATAGATGTACCACGGTTTATCCATTTACCTATTGAAGAACATCATAGTGAGGCAGGAGATAGGATGGAGCATGGGAAGAGAATGTCACAGATAAAAAGTCATGGGAACAGGACAGAAGCCATAAAACTAACATTAATCAACCTTAAGGGACAGAACATAAGCAATATTCCCTCCTGAAACTGAAGCATTAATCAACCTCCCAGAATACCACATAAGCAACATTCTTTCCTAAAACAAGATAAGAAAGCCATAAACCTTGCCAAGAAAATAACCCAGGTGTGGCACATGAGTACAAGGGACCTCCTTGAACTCCCTATAACCTATCTGTGCAAAAGAGCTAGTTAAGGCTAATGCATATGGACTGCATCTCATGCATACAATTAAAATTATGGAATGGTAGGCAGAAATGTGCACAATAACTTGAAATATTACCCCTTCCCCAGGAGGTACATTTAACCCTGGAAACATTAGTCAAAATGTTTTCTTTTTTGCATGCTTTACAAAACTAGAGCCCACTGTCTCATCAAAAAGAATATGTGGCAGAAAGGGGGCTGATAGCAGTTAAAAGTATTCCTTTTGAAAGTCAACCGGAAAGCTCTAAAAAACCGCCAGGCCAGTTTTGTTTGAGAAAACCAAATAGCAAAAGACTGATGGATTTCGTGGAAATACAAAAGAGTGACCACTTCACAAACTTACCCAAATCCTCTCTTTTTGAAGTTATCAGTTTACAGCCCTTACTTGATCTGCATTTCCTGGAGACCATTTGTTCTTTGAAAATCTGATTTTGCTGAGTACAACTTTGTGAATTCCAAGAAAATGTGTAATTGTTCAACACGACCCCCACCCCCGCCGCTTACCTAAACTAAGGTATAAGACCCCTCTCCTCTCCCCAGTGTGCTCAGCCCTAGAGCATTAGCTTGCTGAGTCGTACTGGTGCTTATATAATAAAATTGCCACTTCCTTTAATAGCCTTGGTGTCACGGCCTCTCTGTCTTCCCGCTACACGACTTGGTGCATTGGCCAGGAATAGGAGAGTTCAAGACGGTGTATTCCACCTCCTTTGTCATCAGGGTATGACCACCAGGGTGACAGGAGAGGCAATCTCGCCTGGTGCACAATGAACCTTTTGATCTGTAGGAGGGAGGCCCTTCCTGGGCACTGAGGCTCAGACCACGGAAGCACAACAGGGACCCAAGAGGCGAGGAACTGGCATGAGGATGACCACCTGATGGAAAGGACAGAAAGACCACCTGACAGAAAGGGTAGGAATAAGGGCCTGTGCATAGACCTGCCAATGGATGGCAGAAGGGGAGCTTGATCACCTCCTGGAGTCTGCAAGTAAATCTCCAGTCCGAAGTAAAGGACTGAAAGGCAGTGGAAGGTAACACTGTCTGAAGATGAACCCATAGACACCTAGGATTGGGGCGGAGGGTGGAGGAATGTGTCATGTGATTGCATGTAAATGAAATGGACGGTGGGAGGGTTCTGCATAAAGTTAGTCTGCGTTGGGGGTTGTACCAACCTGCCAATTGCTAAGAGGAGTCTGAAATATCTTCGCGAGGAGTATGGCTAGAGGAGGACAAAACAGATGTTTCCCATACCCCTCATTCTCTTATTTGTGTGTGTCTGTCGTTTTGAATCTGCTAAAAAGCTGGTTGAGTTATTATGCTTTGTTTAATGGGACATGTCGTCTTTTAAATACTTGATTAGCGCATGTTTCTTTATGCCATTTTATGTTTCCCTCCCTTTATTTGAGTGGTGTTTCTCCCAACCCATTGGCACTGTTAAAATTCCTGTCTTTTGTTGTTAAGGATGTGGGAAAGTTGTCTGCTGTGTATGTGAAGTGCTATCGGTTATCTTGAATTCTTTCCCAGGACCACACCCTCTCCCTTCCTTAGCCTGTGTTCTTCATGAATTCTGAAGGCGTTCATTCTAATTCACCTGTAAGAAACATAGAAATGTCTCTTATATGCTACTTAGCCTTTTGTTAACTCAGTGCAAGTTGACGCTAACTTTGGAGAAGATAATTTTGTAATCTTTCTCTGGCAACTAAGGGACTGAATAGACTGTTCGTGCTTTCAAATGCTAGAAGCCAGGTTAGTTGAAAGTAAGTCTGTTTCTAAAGGTTTAGGTCTTGCCTAAGATCGTAATCAACTACTTGTCCCTGTAAAACTGTTGAGAAGTCTCTTAGAGTCATTTAATGTATGCTAAATCCCTACTTTAAATTGTAATGCTAGATAACACTATTGCTTGCTTTTTTTGGCTATGCCTGACTAGCACACCTCTTACAAGACTGGTAAAGCTTTAAATGCCGAATACTTCACAGGACTTAATAAGGCATGGGGACTGGACATTCCCACCTGATTAAGTCACCTTGTAAGCTTGGTACTTCACCTAAAGGACAAGTCAAATACTAGGCACACCCGGGGCTCGGTGGCTCAGCCTGTAATCCCGTGCCTTTGGGAGGCTGAGGTGAGTGGATTGCCTGAGCCCGCGGGTTCGAGACCCGCCTGGGCAGCGAGACCTCATCTCTGCAATAAATCAAAAAATCAGCCAGGTGTGGTAGCGCATGCCTGTAATTCCGGCTACTTGGAAGGCTGAGGCGGAAGGATCGCCGGAGCCCAGCAGGTCGAGGCGCGGTGGCCGGAAGTGGCCACTGCATTCCAGTTTGGGCGACCGAGTGAGACTCCAACTCAAAAAAAAAAAAAATACTAGGCACATTCTGTGGTGCATAGAGTGAGACCTAATCACTCTCATTTAATCATCTACATCTTACAACTAAGGCTACTTTTTAGTAATTCATAGGGATTTTTGACAATTTTGCCTGTTCATAATTAGAAATAAGTAAAAACAGATCATTTGACATCTACGTGGTCTGTTCACTCTAAAAGGGTTTAGTACCAGGCCATTTTGTAGGCATCATTGGAAAGTTGTGGAAGAGAAAAAAAAAGATGCTTCAAGGAGGGCTGAGGACACTCAGCTTGGAAGAAGCCATCAGGGTCCCGGGGATACCTGGCATTGCTGTTTATAGATTTATTTAGTTATTTGTTTGTTTTAGAATTCTCCTTTGAGGAATAAATTGCAAGTGTTCAAAACAAATTCTGGGTTTTCAAGAAATGTGAACAAGAAAATATGTAATAATCTGTACCCTCAGACGTCCCAATGGGGCAGATTTTAAATAATTAAAGCAAATTAAAGTTATATGGTTTAAAAAATAACAATAAGTGCATTATTAAAATCAAATTTGAACTCACTACAAGTTAGCATTTAATGAGATTGGAAAGGAGCAAAACTATCTGGCAATTAAATTCACTTTGTAGACCTAAAGAAAAATGGTCAAAAGTTCTACATGCAGAGGCCTTTTAAAAATTTATTTCAATACCTTGCAAACAAGATTATATCCTATAGAATATTAAATACTCAACTCCAGAGGCCTGACTCAGGACTATGAATACCAACCTCCCAAGTATAGAAAACTTCTGAAGTTCTTAGAAACTGAGACATTAAGAAAAAAAACAAAGAGAGAGAGAGAGAAGGACTTCAGGATGAGAACCAGCCAGAGGAAAAGTAAACTAATGGCAAAGCTCCAGTCACCCAAAAGAGGCCTGCTAAGGATAAACCTGCTAAGGGGGATGGTACCAACTGCTATGAATGTGGTCAATCTGGGCACTTAAAGCACAATTGTTCTTGATGGCCTAAGCCCCCAGGACCTTGTCCAACATCTGGACCAAAAGGTCGCTGAAAGAGATGGTGCAGCCTCTCCCAAAGGTGGGGGGAAACACCTAGCTCAGTGATGATGGCCATTGACTAAGGGGGGGGGCACGGCCCAGCCCAGCACTCTGTTTGCCATCATCCCAGAGATTCCTTGGGTCTGTATGAATGTGGCTGGGGTCCAAATTAATTTCTTGATTAAAACTGAGGCTAAGTTTTTAGTCCTCGTGCTCATACTGAACCTCTTTCTCCTGATACCTGCTCTCTAGTGGGAGTTAAAGGTGTTCCAAAAGTTAAATGTTTCACCTAACAGTTATTAAAAGGTGAATTCAAATTATGACTATAAAAGGTTATCTATAAAAAGATTAAAAGGAAAGGAAAAAGCAAAGGAAAAATATAAAAAGGTTGTTGGTGTACAAATAAGATTTTGGTAAGGAAAAAAAGGGAATATATGAGAAAAAAATATTTTTTTTAATCTAAGAAGAGATCTTGTATGGTAAAATTCTGTCCTATAATAAATAGTTATCTGAAAATTTTAAAAAGGGGGTAAAGAACAAAAATAAAATAGTATAAGCATGCCAAAATGGTATGAGGAAAGTTTATGAAAAAAAAAATATATATACAAAAGAAATTCTATAAACAATCTAGGCATAATAAAGTCTTTTCTGGATGCAAGTCTCCAAACGTTTTCGGATTTCTCTTCAAACTTTATGTAAAATTTACTTGAGTACCTGGTTCAAATTATAGTCTAA
Organism: Cephalopachus bancanus; assembly: GCA_027257055.1. NCBI lineage: Eukaryota > Metazoa > Chordata > Mammalia > Primates > Tarsiidae > Cephalopachus > Cephalopachus bancanus. Next base: position 1,289,139 of record JAPVLO010000294.1, on the reverse strand, counting down.
AACAATCTGTCAGGCTACCTTTATAGTTCAAAAATACATTAAAAACTCCAAAGGCAGGTACTTATAATAAAGCCACAGAAATTAAAGTTTATCATTTAAGTTATGTTAATAACTTCACGCCTTGTAGCTTTTGTACAAAAGGTGAGCAACCACTATCTAAAATTGTCAAAATGTATGCCTGACTTTATTTCTTTTATTGAGCCAGAATCCAGTAATTTCATGCCCACATAATCGTCATGCGAGGATTCCAGTCAGTGCCTGCAAACAGTGCCACTGCTGAAACAGACCTGGACACCTCAAGTAAGACAGGGAGAGATTTTCAATCTCTGGCTAGGCAGGACTGCGCCCACTGACAGCTCTGAAAAAGTTACAGAAAACAGACCTTCACCCCTCAGCACCCCATATGATTATGGGATCGAAAAATCTCTAAAGAATAAATAACTAAGGCAGGCTAGACATAAATAAATCTCCTATAGGTAGGTTTTAAAAGGTATTCAAACATTTTAAAAATTATATTCTACTGCAGGCCAAGTGGCAGCCTACTCCACCCCTTGGAAAAATCCAAAGAAAACTCCATCAAACATAGGACTAGGACAGTACAATCCTCCAATTTATGGTTTAGCATAATAATAACTAGAAATCCTTTGGAGACTCGAGTAAACTGAACATAGGTATTTGGTATTGCATCACTCAGGATTCAAGTCGGTCCCTGAGATGGTATTTGTTAAAACTTTGAAATTGTTTAATGGTAGGCCTTTTTCCTACACCTCTGAAGGAAATGGGGCCACAAACATAAATGCTCATAAGGAAATGTGTTGTCCATTTGGGACAAATTTTAATCACAGTTTATAATCTTGTTTCCTTAGGAACTTCCTGCACCATGGAAAACCCAATCATCCCAGGGGAATAAGTGCTGCTAAAAATTAAAGAGAAGAAGGACCCAACCAAGAGCTTTAGAAAATAAAAAGGACCCTAACGGTGGTCCTGTTCCTATACTAGTACATGCTATTACCCAGATTGTTAAATTTGTGGGTAACTTCTAGTCTTAGGAGCCTCTAGGCTTCCCTAATGGGTCTCATCCCTCCAGGGAACTAACTGAAAGCATTTAAATCTGTGCATTCAAAAGTTGAAAAGAAAAGGTCGAACAACTAATAATAATAACCTAACAAGAATTAGTTTACAGCAATGACCCATTAAGAAAACAAGCAGTGTGTTTATACCAGCCCAACTACCTGGTGTCAAATTCGAAAGTTTTTGGGGCTGTGAGGTTCTATAGAATTTGGATACCTAACTTCTCTATCATAACAAAACCCCTCTATGAAGTCTCAAAGGGGGGTGAACAGGAGCCCCTGCCATGGGAAAAGGTCCAGAAACAGGCCTTTGAATGTATTAAACAGGCCCTCACCAATGCACCTGGTCTGGGACTCCCAGATGTGACTGAGTCTTTCTTTTTATAAGTGCATGAATATGTTGGCACTGCAATGGGGGTCTTAAATGCTAGGGTCATGGCATAGACCTGTGGCATATTTATCCAAACAACTAGATTCTGTGGCCCAGGGTTGGCCTCCTTGTTTATGAGCCCTGGCAACCACAGCACTCCTAATAACAGAAACTGACAAACTAACTATGGGACAACACCTAACAGTCAGGGTGCCTCATGCAGTGATAAATTTAATGGAATACAAGGGACAATACTGGCTAACCAATGCTTGAATGGTTAGATGTCAGGGAATGTTCTGTGAAAAACCCACGTATGCACCTAGAGATGGTAAAGACCTTACTACCCATAGAGCCAGGAAAGCCAGACCATGATTGCATTAAACTAATAAATGAAGTGTTCTCTCTAGACATCCAGATTTAACAGACCAGCCCCTCAAGGACCCTAAGGTAGAATATTTCACAGACCTGAGCAGTTTCATACAGGAGGAGGAGCGCTTTGCGGGCTATTCCCAATCTTTTAAGCCAGGTCGGTCACCAAGGCCGATGGAAAACCCGGAATAGATTTCTCAAGCCCTGCTTTAAAAGCCTGAGGATACTTCGGCCCTGCTTTAGCCACACTGGAGGCTGGCTGATCAACGGCTGAAGATTCAGCTTAAGGACTCAGTGTACATTACTGATAAGCCATTGTTTTGCTTTGTCAACTGTTATCTTTGCTAAACTGTTTGTCATTTTAATTGCTGTAGACTTTATTTGCTACAGAATTAGCAGAGATGTCCCCATTGAACTTGTTAGAAAAGGGTCTCACTAGCATTTCCATTCTTTCTTATGATAGGAAGTTTTCTTGTACTTTTATGTATTTCTGCCTAATTTGGGTGTTTATCACTTCCCCCACACACCCAGCATGTAAATGTATAGAAACTATCTGGACAGACGTAAGAGTTTTCAACTGTTATTCATCCCAGTCAGAAGTTTGTTCTGGTGGCCAACAAGACCTGTTTGGTATTGGGCACCTGCTTATGCAACTAAATCTTCTCAATGTACTATTGTCACCCAAACTATAAGTAACTGTACAGTACTATCCTCTGAACAGGCTAACCCATTTCAAGGTATCCCCATTATAAGTCAGAGCTGGACAGATCTGTCCTCTGTAAATCCAGACCTCTGGCTATTCTGGATATGTGGAAAGGTTGCATATGCCCAGCTCCCAGCATTATGGAAAGGTACCATAGGAATAATCCAGCCAGGATTTTTCCTTCTGCCTAACCCAAGGGGGATGAACTAGGCATTCCCCTTTATGAAAGCCTCAAAGCATGAGATGCTCAATCCCTTGACCAAGTTCCTAATATAGGAGGGACCCAAGTTTGGAAAGATGATGAATGGCCACCCCAGAGAATTATAAATACTTATGGCCCAGCCACATGGGCACAAGATGGGAGTTGGGGATAATGCACACCTATATATATGTGCTAAATTGCATTATCAGGTTACAAGCTGTCTTAGTTACTTTATTTAGTATATTTTACTTTTCTTCACTACTAAAGAATATCATTGAATAATTTTGGTGTTGTTCTTTTAACTTTGTATAATTGACAGTTGATTTTTATTGACTCAACTGGGTCAATTTGTTCAGTGGAAACTTGGGAGAGTTTGTAAGTCTAGACGTTTTTACTTTAATTTTATATTTGTGTTTTTTGACATTCCAGCAAAGTGAACAATCACAAAACATTGCTTGATGTGTAATAAATGCTCTATAAAACACAATAAATTTTAACAGATTAAAAAGAAAAAAAAGAATCTATAACTAATCAAACAGTCATGACTTTTGAGCTTGTTGCTCAGCAACAAGCCCAAATGCACGCAACTATTTATTAAAACCGCTTAGCTTTGGACTACCTGCTAGCGAAAGAAGGAGGAGTATGTGGCAAATTTAATAGCTCTGATTAAGCTGGGCTCAGTGGCTCAGCCTGTAATCCTGTGCCTTTGGGAGGCTGAGGTGAGTGGATTGCTGGAGCCCGCAGGTGCGAGACCTCACCTCTACAATAAATCAAAAAATTAGCCGGGTGTGGTAGCGTGCGCCTGTAGTTCCGGCTACTCGGAAGACTGAGGCGGAAGGCTCGCCGGAGCCCAGCAGGTCGAGGCTGCAGTAGCCAGGAGCGGCCACTGCCCTCCAGCCTGGGTGACAGAGTGAGACTCCAACTCAAAAAAAAAAAAAAAATAGCTCTGACTGTTATTTGCAAATAGACGACAATAGTAAAGCAATAACTGATATAGCCACCAATATTAGAAAGCTTGCCCATGTCCCGGTGCAAAAATGGCAAGGCATAAAAATCGGCAATTGGTCTGAAAACATGTTCTTGGGTCTGGGAAGATTTAAGTACGTTATTGGATCTATAATCCTATTGGTAGGATCCTGTCTTATCCTCCCTTGCACAGCCCCAATAATTATGAATGCCATTTCTAAGTTTGTGGAAACAGTTGTTAAATGAAAAACTGCAGTCCACAGGATGTTAATGCACCAAATTAAGGATAATGATACTCTAGACCCATGAGGGGTTGAACATCAAAGGGGGGAATGTGGCAGAAATGGGGCTGATAGCAGTTAAAAGTATTCCTTTTGAAAGTCAATTGGCAAGCTCTAAAAACCTGCCAGACCGATTTTGTTTGAGAAAACCAAATAGGCAAAAACTGATGGATTTCATGGAAATGCAAAAGAGTAACCACTTCACAAACTTACCCAAATCCTCTCTTTTTGAAGTTATCAGTTTACAGCCCCTACTTGCTCTGCATTTCCTGGAGACCAATTGTTCTTTGAAAATCTGATTTTGCTGAGTACGACCTTGTGAATTCCAAAGAAAATGTATAATCGCTCAACACGACCCCCCTTCTCTTAGCTAAACTAAGGTAATAAGACCCCTCTCCTCTCTCCCTGGGGTGCTCAGCCTTAGAGCATTAGCTCACTGAGTCACGCCAGCGCTTATATAATAAAATTGCCACTTCCTATAATAGCCTCAGTGTCACAGCCTCTCTGTCTTCCCACTACATATAAAAGGTCTCAGCTTTGTTTAACTCAACGCTCTTAAGCTACTCTCAGCTCAGGACTGCTCCATTCTTTGGAGTGTACTGTCACCTGTCACTTATGCTAAATAAATGACTCCGCTTTTGCTCTCTGTGTGTCTCTTCCAATTCTTTGTTCACAACACCAAGAATCTGGTCACCACCTATGAGTCTTTAAACACCCAACAGCAATAGTTGCTTCCAGTTTGGGAAAATTATAAATAAAGATGGTATAAACATTTGTGTGTAGGCTTTTGTGTGGACATAAGTTTTTAACTTAAATACTTAGGAGTACAATTGATAGTTCAAATGATACGACTATATTTCGCTTTGTAAGACACAGTCAAACTGGGGAAGGACATTAGTGGCATGTGCCTGTGGTCTCAGCTACTCAGTAGGCTGAGGCAGGAGGATCTCTTGAGCCCACGAGTTCAAGGCTGTGGTATACTATGATTGTGCCTGTGAATAGCCACGGCAGATATGCTAAAGAGAAACTGCCAAAGTGTCTTCCAAAGTGGCTTTATCATTTTGAATTTCCACCAGTAATGAAATATTTGCTGTTGCTCTGCATTCTCACCAGTATTTGGTATTTGTTAGTGTTTTGGATTGTAGTCATTCTAATAGGTATATTTTAACATTTGCAATTCTCTAATGACACTGCAGCAGGAAAAATAGAGAGATCGTGACACCGAGACTATTATAGGAAGTGGCATTTTATTACGCTGGCTAGCACAGCGGGCCTGAGAATTTCATGCATCCAAATTGAGCACCCCAGAAGAGGAGACGTGGGGTCTTATACCCTTGTTTAGGTAAGGAAGGGGGAGTCATGTTGAGTGATTACATACTTCCTTTGGAATCTTACAAGGTTGTACTCAGCAAAATCAGAATTTTTAAAGAACAAATGGTTTCCAGGAACTGCAGGCTTGTAAACAGTCAACTTTAGAAGGGGGTTTTAGATAAGACTCTTTTCCATTTCCATGAAATAGTCATCTCTGGGCCATTTGGCCTTTCTTAAACAAAACCTGCCCGGAGCCTGGTGGATCTTTAAAGTTGCAACTTGCCTTTCAAAAGGAAATACCTTTAACTGCTATTAACCCCTCCTTCTTGCCGCTGGGCTAGTGGCAGCCCAGGTGAAGCCAACTGCTGATCCCGAATCAGCTACATGTGTTTCTGTGTTTATTCACTCAATCATACAAGAAATATATTTGAGCATTTGCCACATCCTGCCACAACACATCATGTTGAACATCTTTTCGTATACTGGTCTGTTATCTGTATATCTTCTTTGGTGAGGTTTCTGTTCATATCTTTTGCCCATTTTAAAAAACTGAGTTGTCTGCTTTCTTATTGTTGAGTTTGAGGAGTTCATTGTACATTTTGGACACAATTTCTTTAATAGATATGTGTTTTGCAAACATTTTCTCTGAGTCTGTGGCTTATGTCTTTCACAAAGCAGAAGTTATTAATTTTAATAAAGTTCAACTTAACAATTCTTTTCCCAACTTCATATTCACTGGTGTCATGTTGATAGCTTGAAATAAGCCATATGGGGATATTTACATTAAAGAAATTGGCAGGCTGGGCATTGTGGCTCAGCCTGTAACCCCAACACTTTGGGAGGCCAAGGCGAGAGGATTGTCTGAGTCCTGGGGTCGAGACCAGCCTGGGCAACTCAGTGAGACCTCATCTCTACAATAAATCAAAAAACAAGCTGGGCATGGTAGCACACACCTGTAGTTCTGGCTACTTGGAAGACTGAGGTGGATGGATTGCCTTAGCCCAGCAGATCAAGGCTGCAGTGGTGGTGAGTGTGGCACTGCACTCCAGCCTGGGCAACAGAGTGAGACTCCAAATCGAAAAAAGGAAATTGGTAAACACTACAAATCAGGAATTTTCCCCTCCCTGACAAGAGTTAGTTTCCAAGTCATTTATTTATTTATTTATTTATTTATTTATTTATTTATTTTATTTTTGAGTTGGAGTCTCACTCGGTCACCCATACTGGAGTGCAGCGGCCGCTCCCGGCCACCGCAGCCTCGACCGGCTGGGCTCCAGTGATCCTTCCGCCTCAGCCTACCGAGCTGGAATTACAGGCGCGCGCTACCACGCTCAGCTAATTTTTTTATTTTATTGTAGAGATGAGGTCTCACCTGCCCAGGTGGGTCTCGAACCCGCGGGCTTGGGCAATCCACTCACCTCAGCCTCCCAAAGGCGCGGGATTACAGGCTGAGCCACCGAGCCCAGCCCAAGTCATTTTTTAAAGGAATTCACTGCCTCCTATTAGCCTTCTATTGAATCACCCAAGTTACTCCATTACTTTAGTTATAATTTTTTTTATGTACCAAGAGAAGTTTTTGTACATATGTAAAATATTGGTATTTTTTTCTTTTGATTTAATTGCTCTTATTTTTCACTTTTTCTCCACTAACATGGAAAATATGATTATTGTCATTTTTATCTGGGTAGGAATTTCTAAATAATACACATTGTTTTTGTTCATTTTCTCAGTTAGTACTATGTTATTTATATATAAATTATTTTGATACTAACAGTTAGACAAAGTTATGATTATTGATGCAATCTCATTAACTACTATTAGGGAAATAAAAAACAAGTTTAAATTGCACATAATCTAATTAAACCAACTCAATAAAGGAGACAATAGGCTTTTATGCTTAAAAAAACTGGCTTTTCAAAAATATCTAAAATAATTCATAAGTATGAGTAATAATTATATTTAGTAATGTTTTCAGAATTTAATTTAAAGAATTAAATAAAAACTGATATGACAATAACCTTCATTTTGCTTACTGCATACTTAGAAAAGTTCCTGTCACACAGTAGACATTCAAGAAATATATTTTGAAATAATGAGTCAATTAAGGTCAAGAATAAGACACAAATAACTGCTATTACACATGAAATTCTATATTTTACTAGAAGTTTTAGCCAATAAAATAAAAATAAATATCATTTAGAAAAAAGACAATATAGTCATTTGCAGATTTTTTTTGTAGAAAATCTAAGACAATTACTGTTATAAACTAATAAGAGAATATGATAAAGTTGTTAAATATAAGCACAACATACAAAAATCAAAGACATCAATATATACCAGCAATAATCCATTAGAAAATGGAAAATAAAGATGTCATTCACCATTCACAATAAGAACAAAAAATATAGGATTATTAGAAAAAATCTGAAAAATATACATGAAAACACTTATGAAGAAAAATCATCAAACTTTATTTTAAAGTATATAAAAGCATTTAAATAAATGTTCAGAATAGGCGAGACTAAAATATCAAGTAATCTATAAAATTCAATGTAATGCCAATAAAAGTCCCCAATGTGAGTTTTCATGGAACTTGAATATTGATTCTAAAATTCACAGGGAAGAGTAAAGGTTTAAGAATAACTAAATCATTTCTAGAAAAGAAGAACTTTCCTTAGTATATGCAAAGACTTAAAAAATACAAAAATTGGGCAGAGCAATATTAGAGCAAGTTTAGAAAAATAGATCAAAGAGGCATAAAGAAAGCCCACAAATAGATCAAAGCATAGGTGGAAACCTACGTGATAGAGAAAACAGTAAAATTACAGGGGAAACAGTGGACTGTTCAACAAAAAGTGTTGGAATCACTGACCCTCCCTATGGAGAAACAAAACTAAATTTTGGCCTCATGCTATACACACACACACAAAACTCCAAATGGATTAATGTAGTAAAGTCCTAAATGTAAGTCCTACAAATTTAGAACCAATAGAAGAAAGATCAGCTTGGGCAACATAGCAAGACCCCATCTCGACAAAAATAAAAAATTAACCAGGAGTAGTGGCAGATACCTATAGTTCCAGCTACTTGGGAGGCTGAAGCAGGAGGATCTCTTGAACCCAGGAGTTTAAGACTGCAGTGAGCTTTGGTTGTGCCTCTGCACTCCAACCTAAGTGACAGAGTGAGATCGGTCTCTAAAAAATAAAAATAAATAAAAATAAATATTTATGATCTCAGAGTTATGAATTCAACAAGATACTAAAAGTTACAGATGGATAACATTGCATAAAAGCTTAAAGTTTTTATACTGTAAGAGATGCCATAAATCAGGTAAGGCAACTGATATGCTTAGAGACTATATTTGCAACACATAAAGCAAAAGGCTATTGTCTTGCCCTGCAATTTCCTGCCTCCTGGATACAGAATCCTGAGGAACACACTCTCTCTTCCTCCTCCTCCAACAGAGCAGAGCAGGGAAGGACCCGGATGGAAGGGAGGACAAAAAGGCCCAGAATTCGTACAGATACCAACATTCATTACAGAGGAAGTCCCAAGGACCACAAAATATATGCAAAAATGCTCAGTTCCACTAACAGTCAGGGAAAGCAGTTAAAACAACAATGATAAATGATTTTACATTCATCAGATTGGGAAATATTGACCAATGTGATTTTATCAAGTGTTGGCTATGGTGCTGCTAGGAGCGTAAACTGGTACATCCACTGAAGAGAGTATTTTGGAAATGGCTAGTAAAGTAAAAAATGTGCATGGCCCCACTTGACCTATGCAGTATTCTCTCTCTCTCTTTTTTTAATTGGAGTCTCATTCTGTTGCCCAGACTGGAGTGCAGTGGCATGATCACAGCCACTGCAACCTCGATCTGCTGGGCTCAGGCGATCCTTTCGCCTCAGCATTCCAAGTAGCTGGAACCACAGGCACGCGCCACCACGCCCTGCTTACTTTATTTATTGCAGAGACGAGGTCTCACCAAGTTGCCTAGGCTGATCTTGAACACTTGGGCACAGGCAATCCTCTTACCTCGGCCTCCCAAAGTGCTGGGATTACAGATGTGAGCCATTGCATCTGGCAAAATAGTTTTACTCAGAGTGTTTAATCTGATAAGCATGAGGAAACAACAGACAAATCCAAATTGAGGGGCATTCTGTGAGACAGCTGGCCTGGATTCTAAAGTGTCAATGTTATTTAAAAAAAAAAAGATGAGCCAGGCACGGTGGTTCATGCCTGTAATCCCAGCACTTTGGGAGGCAGAGGCAAGAGTATTACCTGAGCTCAGGGGTTAAAGACCAACCTGGGGAGCATGGCAAGATCTTGTCTCTACATAAATTAAAAAATCAGCTGGGCATAGTGGCACACACCTGTGGTTCCAGCTACTTGGAAGGCTGAGGAGGAAGGATCACCTGAGCCCAGCAGGTCGAGGCTGCGGTGACCATGAGCGCGCCACTGCACTGCAGCCTGGGTGACAGAGTGAGACGCCAACTCAAAAGAAAAAATTTACCAGATTAAAGGAGACCAAAGAGCCGCAGCAACTAAATGCTATGCCTGTTTCTTGTTTGGATTCTGGATTTAAAAAAGATTGTTGGGAAGCCGGCTCGGTGGCTCAGCCTGTAATCCCAGCGCTTTGGGAGGCTGAGGTGAGTGGACTGCCTGATCCCGCAGGTTCGAGACCCACCTGGGCAACCTGGCGAGACCGCATCTCTACAATAAATCAAAAAAAAAAATTAGCCAGGCGTGGTAGCGCACGCCTGTAGTTCCAGCTACTTGGAAGGCTGAGGTAGAAGGATCGCCAGAGCCCAGCAGGTCGAGGCTAAGATGGCCGGGAGCGGCCACTGCACTCCAGCCTGGGTGACAGAGTGAGACTCCAACTCAAAAAAAAAGAAAAAGAAAAAGACTGTTGGGAAAATGAGAGAAATTTAGATATTAGATATTTTTGATGTCCACTGGACATAGTATTGTGTTTACGCTCTTGTCCCAACCAAGGAGCCCCCAGGTACTCACATAGTCAGGATCTGTAGCAGGCTCTCAGATCCTTAAGAAAGTTCTGAGCCCAGGACTAGGGTAGGGGTTACTCGGGGCTGAAGGGATTAGCAAAGGCTTGTGAAGTGGATAAGGCTGTGACCTGAATAATTCAGGTCTCAAATCCATCCCCGTTAGAATTCTCTGGATGACTGCCCAGGCCCCTTTGGCAGGAGCCAGCCCCAGCTCTGGGTTTTTGCTGGACTTCCTGCATATGTGAAGGAAGTTTGGGACTGAGCAGGGTATACCCTGCTGGGTCCAGGCAGAAGTCTTTCCTCATCACCTCCAGGTCTGTCTCCATCACCTGCTCCCACTCAAGACTTTAAGATTCTGGAAGCCAAGAATCTGCTCCTTCAAGAGACATGGTCTGTGGACCCCGATGTTCTGGCTGAAGGTGAGGAGCCAACTGGGCTTGGGGCTCCAGACTGTGCCCCAGTAGGCTGCTTGTGAGGACAGGCTCCAGGAGCAGGATCTGAGGCCAAGCTAAAGAGGCCAGTTACTGATGGGGGCTACACAAACCCAGAAGCGGCAAGCCAGCTGGAGAGGGAATGGCTGGAGAGAAGGGCCCTGGGAGAGTGGGCAGGCACAGCTTCTGCTAACGGAGTCTCTCTAGGACTGCTGGGGTCCTTTACCCATCACATGTCAAGACTTGAGAGCTGGTGGAGTTCTCAAGGAGGCCACGTGTAAAGGGAAGTTGGAGGTTACCCATCAATCCTAGAATTAGGGGCAGAACAAGGGCAGTGTTATGAATAGAGTGACTTAGGACTTGTGTTTATATTTATCTGAGGCCTTGCTTATATTTCTTTCTAACTCAAACCACAAGAAAATATTCCCCTTTGGGAAAAGGAATCGTCAACATCTATTTAACATCCTGTCTATAACATTTATGAGTGTCCTCTGTTTGCCAGACACTTCAGCACACATAGAAAGACATCCAGAGACAGGTAGGATACCCTTTCTGGTCCTCATGAGAGATCTTTTTTTCTTTCTTTTTTTTTAAGTTGGAGTCTCACTCCATCCGGCTGGAGTGCAGTGGCACTCTCACAGCCACTGCAGCCTCGACCTGCTGGGCACAGGTAATCCTTCTGCCTCAGCCTTCCAAATAGCTGGAATTACAGGCACACGCCACCATGGCTGGTTAATTTTTTTATTTATTGTAGAGATGAGGTCTCACCAAGTTGCCCAGGCTGGTCTCGAACCCGTGGGCTCAGGCAATCCTCTCACCTCGGCCTCCCAAGGTGCTGGGATTATAGATGTGAGCCACCATGCCCTGCCTTTCTCCTCCCTTTTTCTACTTCTCTCCTTAGCTCCCCTGTCTGGAAGGCTGTTTAGCTTTGGGCTAAGTATACATGGTCTTGGAAGTCAAATGATCAGGTCAAACTCAGAACTTTGTCAGTGACCAGCTGTGTGACATGGGTGAGTCATTTCTTTCTCTTTGGGCCTCTGTGTCCCAATCTGCAAAGTGCAGTAGTATCCACCTCACAGGGTCACCTTAAGGTAAACCACATAAGAACTTAGCATAGTATCTATGCTTAACAAGCTTTAGCTATTTTTATTAGTCATTCAACAAGCATTTTATTCTAGGACCCAATGTGTGTCAACGAGCATACTAGGTGCTGCTAGGGATAGAGATGAATGAAACATCCCCAAGGACTCACAGTCTATTTTGTTCGTTTGCTGATTGATTCAGTGAGACAGTCAGTAAATATGTATTATGTCCTATACTGGCACTGGAGATGTGAAAATATAAGACACAGTCCTTTTCTCCAAGTTTCTCACAGTCTGGTGGGGAAAACATTGCAGCACAATATGATTGGTGCGATGAAGGTGGGGGCAGAGAAGCCAGTTTCTGGGAGGGTTCAGGTTGTGAAGGATCCATCCAGTTTGGGACAGGGCTATGGATTTACACAAAGACTCTTTGGTAAAGGTAGGTCTGCTTTCCTCATTTTTCCAACTGACAGGCGAGCTTCTGCCCCAGGGCCTTTGCATCAACTCTTCTCTCTACCTGGAGTGTTCTTCCCTAGAATATCCCTGTGGGCTGCTCCTTCTCCTCCTTCACAGCTTAACTCAAGTGTCAGGAGACCTTTCTTGGCCAGCCTATTTTAAGGACCTCAGAGTCTACTGCAATCTAAGCAAAGGAATGTCCAGGAGGGGCTTATTGCTTAACATTCACACACTGCTAGCAGCAGTTGCAGAAGTTAAAGAAGCCAGTATGGCAATTGGGACAAACAAAAGCTTAACAAAGTTCTAAGTACACACATTGCTTAATGCTTCTTTTACAGCAAGTATAGTTTTCTTTTGAATTTCTTGGGTCTCTCACTTCTCTATTTCTGTCTCCTCTTACCAGAATGCAAGGTGTTGTAAGAGCAGAATTATCAACTGTTTTGCTCATTACTGTATCTCTAGTATTTAGAACAGAGCCTGGCACATAATAGGGACTCACTATTATGAGTAGGCGTTGAGTAAGAGAAGAAAGATGAGGGAATAACAGATGGAAAGGAACGAGAGAGAGAGAGCGAGAGAGAGAGAGATGGAGGAGACAGAGAGAGACAGAGACAGAGTGAGAGACATTGAGATTGAGATTGAGTCTGGTATGTCTGGGGAACTGAAAAAGTTTGCATCAGCCCTCTTCCCAGAAATGCATTACAGAGTGGGTGGCATAAAGTATGGCCGGAGAGGGTGGGGGACAGGTCATGACGGACAGGTAACCCTGGGGCAGACAGGTACTTCCGACTTGGACTGGGTGTGCTCTGTGCTGTCACAGAAGTTAGGAAGATTGACCTGGGAAGAGGAGAGAGCCACCAACCCTGCTGGGATGGTATCAGGGAGGGTGTCTGAAAAGAGGCAGTGCCTCCTCTTAGGCCCAGGGAAGGAGTTCAAATACTATCCTAGGCATGATGGACAGTCTGGAGTCCTATCCCTGTTCCCTCTGTCCTCACAGAGATGCTGAGTTATAAACTCTCAAGGGCAGGCACTGGAGGAGTTTGCTTTGCATTTGCTTCCTGGGAGCTCTGCCCCACAGGAATTGCTCAGGAAATGTTTGCTGGGTTGGATTGGGATTGAGACAATGGGGTGGCCTCGAGCCTTGAGGGCCATCTGGGAACTTGCCTGACAGAGCATTAGCCTGTTCTAGGGTTTCTCCCTCCTCCAAAAAAGGAGTGACATTGCAGTGCAGAAAAACATGTAAACTTTTACTGGTTAGAAAAAGAGAATGAAGAACATTCTAGGTGGAGGAAACAACAGAAACAAAGACAGAAAGGAACATAGTTCATGGTATATTTCTTGAGGGTAGACAGTTTAACTGATTAGACTTTTCAAAGGTAAAACAAAACATGTAGTACTTGCTATACGTAGGTGTGTGGGTTTGCATTCTTAGCCAAAGTTATGGTGAAAGTTGGACCCAAGCCTGTTATTGAACAATAGCTGTAACATATGTACAAACTATATGAACATCATAAACCGACAGCAAGCTAGGAAAAGCTGTGTTTATCTTTAGAGCAAGCTGCCAATTTACAGAGTAGCTGAAACCCTGATGGGGCTGCAGCTCCCTCCAGATTTAATTGGTTCATCCATCCAAATCATTCTTTTTTTTTTTTTTTTTTTGAGTTGGAGTTTCACTCCATTACCCAGACTGGACTGCAGTAGCCGCTCCCAGTCATCGCAGCCTCAACCCACTGGGCTCCGGTGATCCTTCCGCCTCAGCCTTCCGAGTAGCCAGAATTACAGGCGCGTGCTACCATGCCTGGCTGATTTTTGATTTATTGTAGAGATGAGGGCTCGCTAAGTTGCCCAGGCGGGTCTCGAACCCGCGAGCTCAGGCAATCCACTCACCTCAGCCTCCCAAAGGCGTGGGATTACAGGCTGAGCCACTGAGCTCGGCTCCATCCTTCTTTTATTCCACACATATGTATCAACCACCAAATATGCATTGGACTGTCTGCCAGCTGCTGATAATATTATGAAGAACAAGACAGACAAGTGTCCTACCCTTAGATGTTTATATTCTAGTAGAAGGGGGAGGAGACATAAGTCATAAACAAGTAAATTGAAGAGAGTTAAAGTCAGATGCAGTGGCTCATGCCTGTAATCCCAGCACTTTGGTAGGCTGAGGAGGGAGGATTGCTTGAGGCCGAAGTTCAAGACCAGCCTAGGCAGTGTAGCCAGACCTCATCTCTACCAAATAAAAATTAAAAAATTAGCCAGGGTCAGGCATGCCTATAATCCCAGCACTTTGGGAGGTCAAGGTGAGAGGATTGCCTGAGGCCACAGGTTCAAGACCAGTGTGGGCAACTTGGTGGATATCTCATCTCTACAATAAATTTAAAAATTAGCTAGACATAGTGACACATGCCTGTAGTTCCAGCTACTTGGAAGACTGAGGTGGAAGGATCACCTGAGCCCAGCAGGTCGAGGCTGTGGTGGCTGTGAGCGTGCCACTGAATTCCAGCCTGGGTGACAGAGTGAGACTCCAACTCAAAAAAAAAAAAAAAAAAATTAGCCAGGCATGGTGGTACATACCTGTAGTCCCAGCTACTCAGGAGGCTGAAGTAGAAGGATCACTTGAACCCAGGAGTTCAAGGCTGCAGTGAGCTATGATCATACCACTGTACTCCAGCCTGGGTGACAGAGCAAGAATGGTCTCAAAAGATAAAATAAAATAAAAAAAAAAATAAAGATAATGGCAAGTGCTATGAAGGAAAAGGATAAGGTGGCCTTGGAGAGGTGGTCAGGGAAGGCCTCTTGGGAGAGATGGCATTTAAGATGAGACCTGCAGGATAAAGAATCAAGAACAGGGTGGGGGTGGTGGTTCACACCTATAATCCCAACACTTTGGGAGGCTGAGGTGGGATGATTGCTTGAGTCCAGGAGTTCGAGATCCGCCTGGGCAATATAGTGATAATTTGTCTCTACAAAAAAGGGGGAGTGAGGGGAAGAATCAAGAATACCAAGACTTGCTACGTGGTCTATGCAGGGAAGTAGCCAGTGCAAAAGCCCTTAGTAGAAAAGCTTGGAATGTTCCAGAGCAGGCTGAAAGGAAGGTGCTCACTGTCATTAGATGTCAGACCTGGTGGGCACCCTAGCCCACTCAGTAGATGTCACTCTGTACAGCATCTCTGAACATGACCCTGGCTTACATTAAAAGTTGGGAAAGGCTGGGCGCAGTGCCTCAAGCCTGTAATCCCGGCACTTTGGGAGGCCAAGGCCAGAGGATTGCCTGAGCCCGTGGGTTCAAGACCAACTTGGGCAACTTGGTGAGACCTCATCTCTACAATAAATACAAAAATTAACCTGGTCTCTACAATAAATAAAAAATAAACCAGCTACTTGGAAGGCTGAGGCAGAAGGATAGCCGGAGCCCAGCAGGTTGAGGCTGCGGTGGCCGTGAGCGTGCCGCTGCACTCCAGCCTGGGCGACAAAGTGAGACTCCACCTCAAAAAAAAATTGGAGGAGGGTGGATCCCGAGGGCAGGGAATACATTTGACAGGTCTCTCCAGGCTGTGAAGCAACTGAAGGACTCATGATTTTTCTGTGCTTTAAAAAAATCATGGTAAAAATGCCATTTTAAAAACATTTTTTACAGAATGAGACCTATGCTTCATAACTGACATAGCTGACTTGGTGTGCTTTGACAGATCTCTGTGTTTCCAGCACTTCAAGAAAGTCTCTCTTCCTGAGTAGCAGAGTGAGGGCCTGTCCCACCCGCTTGGTCCCCACCTCCCATGCTACATTTCTGTTCCTAAAAAGTGGTCAACAAAGGTGCCTTCTGGGGACAAGAAACTCATCACCTCTGAGACAGCTTTCTATTCCCAGGACACATGAGCTGTCAGTCAAAATCTGACTCCTCGGGCGCCTGTGCCTGCCAGGTGTTGGTTCTGTGATCTGGAGCCACACAGGGCAACTCTGATTCCTCACATTCCCAACAGCCCTCGGAGATTTGGAGATAGACTGGGTGCTCCTGGGCCACCTTCTGAACACCAGTCAGCAGTTCCCTGCCTCCTGTCTCCTGGGATTCAGACATCACCTAGTCTTCCAGAAACCCGCTCAGACTGGGGTTCAGGGCCAGCACATCCCTCGGGGTGTGGCCTGCTAGGAGCCTTCCTTCTGGGCACCATGCTCCTGCTGTCACCGCCAAAGACGGCCACTGCTTCTGTGATGTAATTGGTACCGGGTTTGGGGTCTCATGCACGATGGCTGAGCTGTTTCACCTGCCCTGTCCTTGTGTATTTCAGCTGTGGGGCTTTCAGAACAGGACCTTCTCACTCCCTTCTCACTGAACTCAGATCATCATGTTATTGCTCAAGATCAGAACAAAAGGCCAAGTTCCTTAATCTGATACCTAAGGTTCTTTGTGGCCTACCCAGTTGCAGCTCTCCGGCCAGTCCTTCCCACCATCCCTGAATTTCTACTAAACACTTAAAGAAAGTTCCATTTTCTGAGAATTCAGATGGGGGCATGTCCCACCTTTCTACTAAAAAGGTCAGTATTTACTGGGCCCTTACTATGTGCCTGAACACCTGCTGTGTATCAACGGATGAGGCAGGTAGAATTACTGACCCCGTTATTCATGTTGGCAAACTGAGGCACAGAGCAGTTAAGAGACTTACCAGAGGTCAGGCAGCTAATAAGTGGTGGTTCCAGGGCATAGGCTCTTAACTACCCTGCATCCCACCCCAGTCCATGGTGTGTAGCTTGTTTTGGTTGATCAGATTTTCAGGGATTTTGCAAGTTAGTTGTTAAAATATACGCATCATTTAAAAATTTAATTATGGGGGAGCACACTTCATCAATAAGGGTACCTGATCTCAAAACAGGTGAAGTGGGGAATAAAGTTAGGCCCAAACTTTACCTGTACAATGACCATTTGTAGACCCACCCCTGAATTGTACCACACATCTTTAAAATAAAAATTAAAAAAAAGAAAAATTTAATTATATAAGCTGACAAAGAAATAAAATCAAAAACAAAGATAATAAATACTCAAAAGTTGTCACTTCCAAATTATTTTACCACAGCATACTATCATCAGTTTTTTGTTTTCTTTTGTTTTTTGAGTTAAGGTCTCCTCTGTCACCCAGGCTGGAGTGCAGTGGCATAATCATGGTTCACTACAGACTTGACTTCCTGGGTTCAAGCGATTCTCCCACCCTAACCTCTCAAGTAGCTGAGACTACATGCTTGGCTAATTAAAAAGAAAAACTCTTTTTGTAGAGATGGGGTCTTTCTATGTGGCCCAGACTGGTGTCGAACTCCTAACCTCAAGTAATCCTCCCACCTCAGTCTCCCAAAGTGCGAGGATTACAGGCATGAGCCACTGTGCCCGGCCTATCATCAATGTTTTTAAGGCAATTTATGATTATCGGATCTGCATGGTGGAAATAGCATATAATGATGTGCCACTATGCATCTCTTTCTAACTCTGCATCAGCGACATTGTGCTGATAGCATGAAATAGTCCACGGTGGGATTGGCACAGAGATTGGCAAATGTCAAATTTAGGGCTTTTCTTCCCTTGGAGAACTAGTTATTAAATATTGACTAAACTACCACTGCCTGACACCCTCAGTTACCATATCCATCTGTAGTTCCCTAAATAAGCCGTTATAACGGATGCCAATGAGTCCTGCCTAGGCTGTTCCTCCCATCTGGAATGCTCTTCCGCATATTCTTATCCTAGTAAACTGTAAACTCCAATCCACTCTTTAGGATCCAGTGCAGGTACTTCCTCTTCCAGAAATCCCTCAGTGACTCCCACATCCTGGGATGGGTGCCCCTAGGGTGCTTACATAGTATTTACTCAGCAACTAAACTGAGCTCAGCACTTGAAGCACACCTTGTGTAAGAGATGATCTTTGCTCTTAAGACACTCACTCTCTCATCACTGGTAAACCTGTTGAGAGGATAAGACTCAAGACTGAGTTCTATAGCAGGCCACTAGAGACCCCTCCAGGCAGAGAGCAACCGTAAGGCAGACTAGGCAGAAGACCATAAGGAGTGGTGAGGACTAGGACAAAACTAAACACATACCTTATCTAGGAGTACAGCTAATTCTCAGCAAAGGCCAGTGGTTGCATGTGGGAATCCAGACTCAGGATTGCCAGATATTTTAAAAGAAGCCAGAAATTTGAATTCATACCTAAGATTTTTTAATATTTATACATTGGCAACTACTTCCACTTTTTAAGAATAGAACTGTATACTGGGCTCAAGCTCTCCTCCCACCTCAGCTTCCTGAGTAGCTGAAACTACAGGCGCTCTCCACCATGCCCAGCTATTTTTATTGCTTTTGTAGAGATAGGTCTCACTATATGTCCCAGGCTGGTCTTGAACTCCTGGACTCAAGGAATCCTCCTGCCTCGGCCTTCCAAAGTGCTGGGATTATAGGCATGTGCCACCATGCTCAACCCAAGGTGTCACTCAAATAGCCTATACAGTTCTTCTTTCCCCAAATTTTTATGCAGATGAATATATGATGATACCGTGATACCATTTATTTGTGGTAGTCGAAATAATATCACTGGCATGAGTTGGTGGAAATTTGTAATTAAAATAATTATTTTTAAAAAACACTGTCGCCAGGCACGGTGTCTTAAACCTATAATCTGTAATCCCAGCACTTTGGGAGGCTGAGGCAAGAGGTCTGCCTGAGCTCCGGGGTTTGAGACCACCCTGGGCAACTTGGTGAGACCTCGTCTCTACAACAAATCAAAAAATAAGCCACATGGTAGTGCTATTTGGAAGGCTGAGGTAGAAGGATTGCCTGAGCCTAGCAGGTCGAGGCTGTGGTGGCTGTAAGCGTGCCACTGCACTCCAACCTGGGCGACAGAGTGAGACTTCAACTCAAAAAAAACAAAAACTGTTCAGGTCAAGCAAACTATCTCCTAGGCCTGCATGGAGCTCTGGGCTGAACATTTATAACCAAAGACCCAGTTCCACTCATCAAGCAACAATCGAGATTAGAGCCCATGTCAAAGACTGTAACTCAGTCCCCAGTTCTCCACCTTGTCTGCAAGGAAACCACATGGCACTTTGGTCAGATGTCTGTGAAAATTTCAACCCTTGGGTCTTTATTGGGTTTCAACCCCTTTGGTGTAGTGGGAAGAATGTGGATTTGGGTAAAAGGTGGGCCAGGCATCTGGGCTGTGTGGTCTTGGACAAGCTACCTAGCATCTGCCCCTTAGTTTCCTAACTTATAGAATGGGATCATAATGCCCCATGAGAGTCTGTGA
Source organism: Cephalopachus bancanus (assembly GCA_027257055.1). Lineage (NCBI taxonomy): Eukaryota > Metazoa > Chordata > Mammalia > Primates > Tarsiidae > Cephalopachus > Cephalopachus bancanus. The sequence goes on along the minus strand of JAPVLO010000294.1, from coordinate 1,269,606 downwards.
GGATTCAAGATCATGAATGTTGACCTTGCCTTGTGCTTGTGCCATAGTGGATGCTCAACTGAAGACCGAGCTCTCCTCTCCTTCCTTCCTAAGCTATCGGCCTCCAACAGGAAGTGCCAGAGTGGACAGAATGTGTGATGAGTTTTATAGCATTCCAGAGATGGGCAGGCTCCCTGAGGGAGGAGGAATCATGAAAAACTTCCTGGAGGAGGAGGAGTTGATGTAGTCTTTCTGCCAGTGAGGCCTGAGTAATCCTGTCCTACATGTCTGCCTCTCGGTGGCAGCAAACCATTTCATGTGGCCATGGGTATTTCAGCAGCTCACCTTCTCAGGGTGAGGGAGTGTCCAAGTGTCTACGGCTGCCCCCGGCAGGGCTTTAGCCCTGGGATGAACCTGCACATGGGGGACTCAGCAAGTGTCAGAGAACAAGCTTATTTATGTGATGTTTAATTTATCCCACAAATATTTCTTCAGGACCTGTCATGGGTCAGACATTGCTCTAGGTGCTGAGATCAGAAATGAATCAGAAAAGAATTCTCAAGAAGCCTCCACTCTATTGAGGGTGGAAGTGGTTGGGGTGTCTTTAATCACAGAAGTGTGAATGACTGGATCTATTACCAGAGAAAGGGGAACTGGGTGGGGCTAGGTTGCGAGAGGACAGTGAGTTTAGTTCTGAGGTTCCCAAGGGTCCGTGGCCTAGAATATCAGGTAGGGATCTCTCTCTCTCTCTCTCATATATTCATATATGTATGTATTTACCTATCTCAATCATCTATTCATCTATGTATGTATATATGTATCTATCATTTATCTATCATCATCTACCTCTATCTAATCTATCTATCTATCTATCTATCTTTCTTTCTTTCTTTCTATCATCTGCTTCTCTCTCTCTCTCTCTCTTTCTCTCTCTCTCTCTTTCTCTGTCCATCCATCCTCATCTCTACAATAAATAAATAAATTATCCAGGCGTGGTGGTGTGCACCTTTAGTCCCAGCTACTTGGAAGGCTGAGGTGGAAGGATCTCCTGAGCCCAGCAGGACAAGACTGCGGTGGCAGTGAGTGTGCCACTGCACTCCAGCCTGGGTGACAGAGTGAGACTCTGACTCAAAAAAAAAAAAGAAAATATAGGCCAGAGGACAGTCCCCACAGCACTCACCACTGCTGGGCATGTTACACATTTAGTTGATGTCTTTACTGTGTCTCCCACCAGCCGCAAGAGTAGCTCCATGAAGGCAGGGTCTCTGTTTCATTTGCAGCGGGATCCCAGCCATGCCTGGCATGTAGACACACTATGCAAACACTTAATACAAATTTTTTGTATTGAATTGAATCCGCAGTCATTGGGGGAAAAGGGGCAGGAAGTCCTAGATCCTAGGAGGAAAAGGGTTCATGAGGCTTTGAAACTTCTCTGATGCTACTGTGATGGGAGAGGAAAAGAAGTCAACAGCGGGCCAGGCTTGGTGGCTCAGCCTGTAATCCTAGCACTCTGGGAGGACGAGGTGAGTGGATTGCCTGAGCCCGCAGGTTCGAGATCCACCCGGGCAACTTGGCGAGACCTCATCTCTACAATAAATCAAAAAGTATCCAGGCATGGTGGCGTGCACCTTTAGTCCCAGCTACTTGGAAGGCTGAGGCGGAAGGATTGCTGGAGCCCAGTAGGTCGAGGCTGCAGTGGCCGGCAGCAGGCCACTGCACTCCGGTCTGGGCGATAGAGTAAGACTACGACAAGAAAGAAAGAAAGAGAAAGGAAGGAAGGAAGGAAGGAAGGAAGGAAGGAAGGAAGGAAGGAAGGAAGAAAGAAAGAAAGAGAAAGAAAGAAAGAAAGAAAGTCAACAGCGGGGAGTGAAAGGAGCTAGAAATCCAAGTCTTCTCAAAAAAGTGTGTTTATGTGTGTGTATTGGAGGAGGTGGGGTGGGGACAGGATTAACAGAAGTGGAGAATGGAAAAGATAGTAGCTACCTATGTCCTAAGAGCACCCTAGAAGGTTAGCTTTCTTTTTCTTTTCTTTTCTTTTTTTTTTTGAGTCAAGGTCTCACTCTGTCATCCTGGCTGGAGTGCAGTGGCATGATCATAGCTCACCGCAGCCTCAACCTCCTGGACTCAGGAGCTCCTCCTATCTCAGCCTCCAGAGTAGCTGGGACTACAAGCACATGCCACAATGCCCAGCTAATTTTTTTTTTTCTTGTAGAGAGAAGGTCTCACTATGTTGCTCAGACTGGTCTCGAACTCATGGGCTCAAGCAACGCTCTTTCCTTGGCCTCCCAAAGTGCTGGGATTGCGGGTATGAGCCATCACACCTGACCTTCATTTATCTATTAGCATTATTCTGCATTTGCTACTGCTCTAAGTGTTAAATGTACAAATTCCTTTGATCCTAACAACAACTCTATGAGGCAGGTGAGTTATGGTCAGCCCTGAGGGGATGTAGCTAGTGGTGGGGAAGCCAGGATTTGAACCCAGGATTCAGAGCTGATGCAGAGTCTGTGATATTACCCACAGGGCCACATGCTTCCCTACCTGATGTTAGTTTATGCAGTACATTCCTCACCTGGAGCCTTTCAGGCTGGAGATGCTCATTATTGCCATTTTTCACATGAAGAAACAGAGAAGTATGATGACTGGCCCAGGGTCACACAGCCCCTAAGTGACTGAGCTGGGATTCCAGTTTGCAACTCTCTAATGGCAAGCCTGGTACTTTCCCCTTCCCAGAGGGAAGAAATGCAGGAACTCAGCAGGGGGTCAAGTGCCGAAAAGGGGGTGCCACCTGGACTTAGAGAGGCAACATTTTACAGGGAACTCAGAGTGGAGTTTTCCTAGGCTCCTGGGTCATCCCATCTGGAGAACAGGGCAGAAAGAGTTGGGGGCCAGCAGGTTGAGAACAGCAGGATGAGGATGGGGTTGAAGCTTCAAGCCATGGAGGGTTCCGCCTGGCTCCCCTGGCTGCCTGGGATTGAGGCTGAATGAGACAGAACGAAATCCGAGCAGGAGCTGTAGGCTGGAAGAACCACCCAATGCAAGGACTGGGGGAAAAAGACACAGTGTGGTGGGTGGAAGGGAGGCTGTGCCAGGAGAGTATTCCAGGGCTCCTCTCCCTGTTGGGGAAGAGCCCTGGCCCATGGGTGACCCAAGCCACTTCCTCAATGTCCTTCCTAAAAGCCACCCAGGCACTGCAATCTGCTTCAAAAAACAGCTGCTTCTGAACACAGAGAAAAAAAATCCCCACGGGCCTTGCAGACAGGGGTGGGGATGAGATAGGGGAATTGGGGGGGTGGGAGGGGTGAGAGGGGTGGTGGAGGGGACTCGGGGGGGTGGGAGGGGTGGGAGGGGTGTGGTAGGACTTTCTACGTGTGCTACCAGGAATCTTAAAGTTGGCCCAGGCAGAAGTGTGGGAAGCAGCAGAGACGCCCTTAAAACCAGGCGGGCCCAGCCTGTGCCTCTGTGCAGGCCTGAGGACGGAGAAGAGGTCTCACTGGTGAGGACTTTCTTTCTTGGGACTGCCTTGTTGAGGGGGCTGGGAGGAGAAAGGCCCAGAGAAGGGCTCTGAGAGGAGACAACTGGCCCTCTTGGTGGGGTCCAGAGAGAACCCCCCCCATTGCCTTTCTCACAGATCGCAGGGCTGTCTCACCACACCTCCTGTGCAGGGGAGCTTGGTGCTGTCAATTCTTTCCAACCAGGAGACATGAACGGGGGCATCCTGGGAGCACAGGGGGATGCTGCACATGAACTTGAAGGATCTGTCCCTCAGGTGACCCGGCCTTCCTTGTGTCCACGTCTTCCCACGCCCCTCTTTCTGTCTGTCTCCACTGACTCCTGTCTCATTACTGCAACCGCTGCTTCCCTCCGACATTCCCTTGCGGCTGTGCTCATTCAGCTCTGTACTCGCTTGATAAAAATAGCCAAGCCCACATCCTTTTCCTGGCCTGATTTGGGCTGGATGGAGGTCCACTCTGCAGGGCAGCTGTTCCGTGCTCCCGCCGCCTCTGCTGTGAAACTGCTTTTTTACTCTTTCAGGCCCATTTTCACAGTCCTCCTGCAGCTTGCATCTAGAGTGTTCTCAAATGCACCCAGGAGGCTGGTTTTCTTCAGGAATGACGAGGCCAACAGATCAGAAAATGATTGCCATTTAAAAGACAGCTTGTGGGCCAGAAGTGGTGGCAGCTCGAGTGTGTAATCCCCCAGTGTTTTGGGAGGCTGAGGTGGGAGGATCGCTTGGGGCCAGGAGTTTGAGACCAGCCTGGGCAACATAGCATCTCTAAAATAAAATTTAAATTTGAAAAAGTAACCGGGTGTGGTGGTGCATGCCTGTAATCCCAGCTGCTAGGGAGGCTGAGGTGAGAGGATCACTTGAGCCCAGAAGTTCAAGGTTACTGTGAGTTGTGATCACACTACTGCACTCCAGTGTGGAACACCCCAGGAGTTTCTGCAGAATGTTGCCTCCCTAAGTTCAGGTGGCACCCCCTTTTTGGCACCTGACCCCCTAAAGAGTTCCGTATTTCTTCTCTCTGGAAAGGGGAGAGCACCGATCTTGCTGTTAGAGAATTGCCAACCAGAATCCCAGTTCAGCCACTTAGTAACTATGTGGCCCAACCTGGGTGACAGAGGAAGACCCTGTCTCAAAAAAATAAAAAACAGGCTGGGTGCAGTGACTCACCCCTGTAATCCCAGCACTTTGGGAGGCTGAGGCAGGAGGATTGTTTGAGTCTAGGAGTTTGAGACCAGCCTCGGCAACATAAAAAGAACTTGTCTCTACAAAGCAAACAAAAATAGCTGGGCGTGGGAGTGTGCATGTCTGTAGGACCAGCCACTTGGGAAGCCGAGGTGGAAGAATTGCCTGAGCCCCGGAGGTCAAGGCAGCAGTGAGCTGTGATTGTGCCACTGTACTCCAGCCTGGGCGACAGAGTGAGACTCCAGCTCATTAACAAATAGGCAGATAACTAAGGTTTGTTATTTACCGTCTCCAGAGAGGAGGGCATGCTCTGCCATACAGGGCCATGGGGGAAGTACCAGGGTCGCCAGGAGGCAGAGGAGGCCCACGGCAGCTTTTGTTGTGATTTCCCCCAAAAAAGACCTGGCAAGACAGGGGAAGAGTTTAGGGCTGGCCAGTTCGAATCATTTCAGTGGGCTCCAGGCTTTCCTGGTTGCCCAGGGCCTGGCTCTGGGATGATTTAGGGCAGGAGGAATATTGGTTTGGAGTGTGTGAGGTAAAGGAGGTGACTGGGGTGTGATGATCAATTGATTGTTTTGTATATGAAAGACATGCAGCCAGGCACTGTGCAATTCTAGGCGAGTGGATTGCCTGAGCCCACAGGTTCCAGACCAGCCTGGGCAACTTGGTGAGACCGCTGCTCTACAATAAATACAAAATTAGCCGGTAGTGATAGCACACACCTGTAGTTCCAGCTATTTGGAAGGCTGAGGTGGAAGGATCACTGGAGCCCAGCAGGTTGAAGCTGAGGTGGCTGTGAGTGTACCACTGCACTCCGGCCTAGGCGACAGAGTGAGACTTCAATAGAAAGGAAGGAAGGAAGGAAGGAAGGAAGAAGGAAAGAAAGAAAGAGAGAGAGGGAGAGAAAGAAAGAAAGACATACTCACAGAGGAGACATTTGCTGCCTCCAGGAATTAACTAGCCCAGGGAGGGATAGTGTGTCCCTGGCCAGCAAGACCCCGAGATGTCAAAGCATCACCAAATATACCAAATAAAAAGTATGTTTAATGCCCCAGGATGCTCAGAGACAAAGGAGTCACAAGGGAACAGATTCACAGTCCTGGACTAAACCCTTGGGCAACTCCCTTTGTCTGCCTGAGCCTCAATGTCCTTATAAACAAATAACTGTTTAAGCCTACAGACACTGGCCAGCAGGTTTAACAGTATCCACTGAGGTTATTGGTGGGTCTGTCTAAAGATAGGCTGGGCATGGTGCCGCATGCCTATAATCTCAGCACTTTGTGAGGTTGAGCTGGGAGATTGCCTGAGGCTCAGAGTTTGAGACCTGCCTGGGCAACATAGCGAGACTCGTCTCTACAAAAAACAAAAATAAATTAGCATGGTGGTGTGTGCCTGTTGTCCCAGAGATTTGGGAGGCTGAGGAGGAAGGATCTTCTGAGACCCAGGAGGTTGAGGCCACAGTGAGCCATGATCATGCTACTGCACGCCAGTCTGGGTGACAGAGTGAGACCCAGAGCCCAAAAGAAAGGAGATAGTGGATGGTGCCTGATGCATCAGAGGTGCCCAATGCATCTTTCTGCCGCAGCTCAGGAAGCGGCAAAGATTGATGTGGAAGGGTGGAATCAAGGACCATTTTCCTTGGCTGTTTGGAGCCCTCAGAGCAGAGGCTGCGGTTGAACAGAACCCTCAGGAATGTTCTTGGAACTCAGAGTTGCTATTGGACAAAGGATGGCATGGGGGCCAGCCCAGTAGCCAGGCGCCCAGGAGAGTCTGAGCTGTGTTTGGAGGTCAGGCCTTGGGAGGTGCCAGGGACTCGGGCACAGCCCTGGTACAAGGGACCGCTCAACTCAGGGGCTCAGACACAGCAGGGCACTCAGGGGGAAATCCCGGCAGACCAGAGGACAGCTGGGCAGCTGTGGATAAACAAGGACACTGGGATCCTGGGAGGAAGGGAGGCGGCAGCTGTCGGTAAGGAGTCTCTGAGAAGCCAAGTTAGAATCAGGCACTGGCCTGAGATGCATGGCATTTCCTCTGCCTTCTGGCTGTAGGTTGTTTTTGAACTCTAGGCTAGGGATGGCTGTGTTTGCCAAAGACAGATTCTAAGGAGGGAAGCTGAGGGCTCTGGGCCTGTCAAGTAGAGCATGAGAAGAAACAAACAGCCTGTTTGGTTCAAAGCATGCATCCCTCTGGGAAGGGAGGCTGTGTGGTGCGGTGGGGGGCACACAAGGATGGACTTGAGTTCTGCATCCACTTCTTTTTTTTTTGAGTTGGAATCTCACTCTTTGTTGCCCGGGCTGGAGTGTAGTGGCATGCTCCCGGCCACCACAACCTCAACCTACTGGGCTCAGGCGATCCTTCCACCTCAGCCTTCTAAGTAGCTGGAACTACAAGACGCACACCACCATGCCCAGCTAGTTTTTGTGATTTATTGTAGAGATGAGTTCTCACCAAATTGCCCAGGCTGGTCTCGAACCCCTGGGCTCAGGCAATCCTCTCTCCTCAGCCTCCCAAAGTGCTGGGATTACAGACTGAGCCACCATGCTCTGCCCTGCCTCTGCTTCCTACTGGCTTTATGACCTTTGGCAAGCTCCTTGAGCTCTCTGAGTCTTGATTTTTCCACTGGTAAGATGGGGACAATGATACCTCCCCTGCAGAACTGTTGTAAGCAGGTAGGGTCAATTTATTCTTTAGGTAGGCACAGTGCCTGCAGTCAAAGAAAATGTTTGGAGTTTACATTCTTTTAAAATCAGGAGGAAAAATTGAATATAATAATAATGCAGGGCAACCCCTTCCAGTCCCCTCCCACTGTGGGAGCTTTTCTGCCTCTCAATAAATCCGACTTTCTCACATAAATAAAATAATAATCCATATATAATAATGAATCCAGCCTGGATTCGATTTGTCTTTATAATGACACAGTTGTCAAATATAGCTGTGTGTGTGTGTATATATGAGGGGGGAACCCAAAACCCGGATATTTATTTATGAAAAGTTGTGTATTTATTCTTACATGTTTAAACTTCAGTCACCTTCAAAGTACTCTTTGCCTGACGAAATATGCCTATTGAGATGCTTTTTCCACTGCTCAAAACAGTTTTTGAACTCATCAAGTTTGATGCCTTTGAGTGCTTCTGCTGTTTTTTGTTTCACCTCTTCCATATGGGCAAAACGTTTCCCTTTGAGGACTTTTTTTCATCTGAGGAAACAAACAAACAAAAAAGTCATTCGGGGTGAGATCGGGTGAATAGGAAGGGTGGGGCGTGAGGGTCATGCCACTTTTGGTAAAAAAACTGCTAAACAGTCAGCATGGTGTGGGCAGGTGCACTTCTAAACCACCCATTACGAAATGGGCAAACACGAAAGCATCCCCCCCCCCAAATTCACTGAAGCCATACACAGCCTCTCGCAACAATGCTAGCTGGTACTCTGATGCTGATCGTTTCCTAGAACACTTACCTAGTGGGGAAAGCCTGCATTACAAGAGGCCTGCCCTCCAAAAGGATAACTGGTTTTTCTGAGATCCTCCCTCACATATTTTTGTGTGTGGGGGTGTGTGTGTATGCATACATATGTATGCCTACAAAGGCAAAAGTACTCGGGACTCACAAAAGCCAGAACAAGGCCCCAAAACATGTGGCACATGTGGCTGCTCAAGCTTCATTCCTGAGCACCTACGCTGGGCTGGGCACTGTTTTCAGTGTAAGACCTACTCCAGGCCAGGCACTATTCTTGGTGTCACCTATTCCAGGCTGGGCACCATTTTTGGTGTCAGACTTACTCCAGACTGGGCACTAGTCTAGGTGTCAGAGCTACTCTGGGCCAGGCACTATTCTCAGTGTTGGGCTAGAGGGCCTGGGTCTGCCCAGCCTCTGCCCTCAAAGAACCAGCAGAAAACAGGCAACTGTGACACCATGAGCTAAAAGGTGTGAGACACGGAAGCCTTGTCCCCTCTCTCCACCCTCCCCCTGCCAGCCCCATTTGTTCTCTTTGTCCAGATATTTTTCTCCCTGCCAACTTCTTTCCCCTTTTATCAAGGGCCATGTCTAGGTCATGTCGATTCTTGCTCCTCAACTTCTGCCACCAAATCTCTATTTAAGATGCCCACCAGTTCTCTGGTTCCTTTTAGCCAATTTCTGCTCATGGGTTAAGCGTGTCTGGGGCATTTGTGGCTATGTGCACTGTTGGTGGGAGACTTCTCTCCCACCTCTCGTGGGGACGGTATCCCCACAAATGCTTCCATTAGTGCCCTTCTGCCTCCAGGACCCCAGCGGGCCTACACGTTTTTGCCTCCTCTTTTCTGGCTGGAGTCACCTACTTCTTGGCCAATGTGAGGGGTGTGGTGGAACAGGCGAGGTCTGGTGGAGGGCCAGGGTGGGGTCTGAATGAGCCACGGGGGCATTGCCTGGTGGATGTGTCGTGGCATGTGTTTTCTTTTCCAGAACCCCAGAGATGAAGGTCCTCCTCCCACTGGCTTGGTTCCTGGCTTGTAGTAAGTGCTGGTCCCACGACCTCTGAATGGCCTTCTGCCCCATGGGAGTAACAGGGGAGTGAAAAACAGACCAGTCTTTGAGGTTGCAGCGACATGTGTTTGCATCTCAGCTCTGCGTTGACTGAGTAGACGTCAGCGCTCTGAGACTCTGCTCCCTCGTCTGACATAGGCTAAGGCAGTCCACGGGGAGGACTGTGGCAGGGTGTCCCCTGTGTAAGACTATGGATGCGGAACAGATGTAGCAGATGTGGGAGGTGAGATTTTTTTCCCTTGGATGCAAAACAAAATAAGGCAAAAGCAAAACAAAGAGATCAAAATAAAAACAAGCTCTTATCTAAATGTCCCAGTCTGTGGTTCCCAAGTCATTCTGTGCTCAAGCCTGTCTAGCTGGGAGGTGACTGTACAGCTGGCTTTAGTCCCACCCTGCAGCTCTGTGACCATGTACACAACCCCGACAGGCTGTCCTGCTCTTCAATGTCTTGCCAGACCCCTGAAACCAGAGACCTGGGGCAGGGAGAGAGCCTTGTGTTCACCGTGAAACCTCGGACAGGGTACCTTTTCCCTCCAAGCCTCAGTCTCCTAATTTGTATAGATGAGGGAACTGGCTTCAGTGATTTCAGGGGTCTCGTCCTGCTTTAAGATTCTTCTTGCCTTGTGTTCTAAAAGGTGGAAGGGGAGAGGGCTGCATCACTAGGAGAGATAGGAAGTTCCTGTCTGCCTGCTTTATACAAACACCATATGAAATATACCTATTATTTCTTGATCACTTATAAGTGTCTGACACGTGCTCAGAATTTACATACTTTTGCTTATTTTAACCCCCACGACAACTCTAAGAGGTAGCTGCTAATTTTAGGTCCCCAGTTTCCAGGTGAGGAAACTGAGACTCTGAGAGATTAAGCCTGTTCAACACTATACTTCAAATTAGGAACCTGGGATTTGAACACAGGGCTGCTCATTTTTCAAGTCCAGACTCATAACCAGGTCTCCATACTGCTTATAACTCCCCACTAATTAGGAGAATGAAAAAGAGATATCCAGGTCCCTCCAAGCCCCAGGGTGGCAGAGAGTGCAGGGGATGCTGGGCAGTGGGTGTCATCTGCCCAGGTGTCATGTGGGGACATGGCTGTCTTCCAGGTGTGCCTGCTGTGCCAGGGGACTTGCTCGACCTCAGGTCAATGATCGAGAGGGTGACAGGAAAGAACGCCCTGATGAACTATGGCTTCTATGGCTGTTATTGTGGCTGGGGTGGCCGAGGGACCCCCAAGGATGGCACTGATTGGTAAGCTGACCACCACGACAGCCCCTTTGTGCTCCAGGCTTTGCACCCCCACCCCCATTATCTCATTCAATTCCATTTCAATTCTGGAAGATGAATTTTAAAGCACCACTTTACAGATAAGAAAACTAAGTCTCAAAGATGCCAGGAGCTGGCAATCCCAGGACCTCAGGGACCCAAGGTGTCAGTTGGTCTATTATAGCTTAACAAAGTATCCTAAATGTAGTAACTTAACATGGCGGCGATTGTATACATGGCTTGTGAGTCTGCCATTTGGGTAGGTTTGGCGGGGTGGCTTGTCTTTGTTCTCCCAGCTCCAGCTAAGACAGCTCAGCTGAGGCAGAATGACCCACTTTCCAGATGACTCATTCCCATGACTGGCAAGTCACTGTCTCCTGGTCTGGGAGCGAACCAGGGCCTCAGTTTTTCTCACTTAGGCCTCTCCAAGGATGTTTGGGCTTCCTCCCAGCATGGCACTTCTTGGGTTCCAAGAGTGAATGTCTCAAAACTGCAAGAGCAAAAGGTATGGCGTTTTTATGATCAGCCGCAGAAATTTCAGTGTCACACTATACTCTTGGTCAAGGCAGTCACAAAGACTTTAAGAGGGAGGGGACCTAGATTCTACCTCTTGATTGGGAAGTGCCAAAGTTCTAAAAGAACATGTGAAATGGGAGATATTGTCCTTTGGAAAATGCACCCTGCTGGGTTAACAATTCTGATACCCCTAGACATATATGACAGAAGGGGACAATTAAGCAAATAGATAGCAGATGGGTGGAGCTAACTTCTCACCGTTTGAGTGGGATGAGCAAAGGCAGCAGGCTAGAATGGGCCACGTGGCAATGGATTAGAGCAGGGAACATCAGAATGAACTCCTGCTTAGCCTACTACAAATATTTACATGTACAAGTATGTGTATGTACATGGGTTAATATAAACACATCATTTTATGCTGTCAGTTGAAAGGACCTAAAAGAAATGACATCCCCATGATAACAAGCACATCCAGTGCTTAGATATGGTTTCTATGCCACTCTTCAGTAAAAGGAACCATGGCTCCTTGAAGAAATGGTGGAAAAGGCAGGAAATATACAAGACAAGCCTGGAACTTCATATATTACCCAAAAGTAGGGAGGTTCACAAACAAAATGAAACCCCACATTGCTAGGGATATGTTAAGAGGCTCCTAAACCAACTGCAAGAACCCCCAATGGCCAAAGCTGGGACAATTTGAGCAACAAATTAATAACCCATAACCCCAGTTTTATCACGAGGAAAAAATATTCAGACAAATCTCAATAGTGGGGCATCTTAAAAAATACTTGAGCCATGATACTCAAAACTGTCAAGGTCACCAAAACCAGGCAATGTCTGAGAAACTGTCACGGCCAAGGAGACATAACAACTGTAGTGTGGGGTCCTGGATGGAATTCTGGAACAGAGAAAGGATATTAAGTAAAAACTGGGGACATCTTAATAAATCTAGACTTTTTACAATTAGTGAAACTATAATGTCTTAATATTTAGTTAATTAGTTAATAATTCATTGTTTAGTTAATAACATGTCGGTATTGATTCATTAATTGTAATTAATGCACCATACTAATATAAGATGTTAATAATAGGGGAAACTAGGTGTTTCCCCTATACAATTGTCTCAATTTTTCTATAAATTAAGAAAAACTTTAAAATGTAATCTGCCACACCTAACATAGAGTCACCCCTTAGTATCCATGAAGGGGTTGGCTCTAGGACCCCTGTGGATGCCAAAGTCTGCTGATGTTCTAGTCCATGATATAAAATGGCATAGTATTTGCATATAACCTTGTACATCCTCTGTTCTCTCATATACTTTAAATCATCCCCAGATTACTCGTAATACCTGTTGCAATGTAAATGCTAGGTAAATAGTTGTTATAGTGTATTGTTTAGAGATTAGTAACAGGAAAAAAGTCTGTATATGTTCAGAGCAGACGCAAGACTGCAGGCCTAACTATATTTCCATCTGCTGTTGGTTGAATCTACAGTTGCAGAACCCATGGATAACAGTTTATTTTTTGCTCACATGACAGTTCAGTGTGAATCACATGTTGATCCAGGGGCCTGCAAGCCTTCCATCTTGTAGCTGTGCCATCCCCTATAGCCTCAGAGTCATCTCCACCAGCTGAAAGATGGAGAAAAGGTGAAAGTGGAGGAGCTCACGGGAAGTCTTTCTGGGCAGGTCTGGAAGTGGAGTACATCATTTCCACCTGCATTCCCCCCACCTCAGAACCCAGTCATGTGGCCACACCTGCAAGGAAGGCTGGGAAATGTAGTCTAATCATGAGCCCAGGAAGAAAATCTGGGTCAGTGACCTGCTGGCCAGTGGCAGCCCTAGCAGAAGAGCTACCTACTCGGCACACTACCTAATTCTTCCTCTACCAGGCCATGCCTACCAAGGTGGCCTCTGCTAAGGTGACACGGTTGAATTTTTGCTCCTGTTAGGGACAGGGTGTCAAGAAGGTGCCCCACTCAAGACCTAAGTCAAGACCTAAGTCAAGACCTAACTCTCTTGACCTAAGTCTCTTGCATGGACAGGTGCTGTTGGATGCATGACCAATGTTATGAGCGGCTAGAGGAGAAAGGCTGCAACATCCGGACACAGTCCTACAAATACAGATTCGCCCAGGGCCTGGTCACCTGCGGTAAGGCTGAGGCTTCCCATTCAGACCTTTGGAAGAGCCTGGCTCTCTCCTGGCTCTGAGTTCAGCTGTCCTAGAGTTCAGCCAGCTACATCTTGGGGAGACAGATATGGAATGAGAGGAGCGGGATTACTGCAACTATATCAGACCTCCAGGGAAGGGCTGAAATGTCTTAGACTGAGCATTCGCTGGATGCCAAGCACTTTGCATGTTTCCTTTTACTGGATCCTTTCCCTCAATATGTTCTATAGAGTAGGTTTAGTCTCTCCCATTTGACACATGAGGAAATTGAAGCTCAAAGGCTGCCAGTGCACATAGCAGGGTTCCAGCTCAGGTGTCCTGAGTTCCAAGCTAAGTCTGGAGATGGTACCTCCCTCCTGAGCATAGAGTTCCTTCACAGCAGAGGCTCTCTCCACCATCAGACTGGGAGTTTTCAAGAGCAGGGAATGTACCCCCTCCATCAGCCTGGGAACTCCTTGAGGGCTGCAGCTGTGTCTCTTGGATTGAGCCCTCACCCTGAGCAGCAGCTGTTGCCCCTTCCATCAGAGTATCCATTCCCCCAGTTAAGGAGCCGTGACCCCTTCATCAGACTGAGAGCCTCTCAGAGCAGGAAGCGGACTGGGGAGTCTGCTCAGACTGGAGCAAGTCCCGGTCAGTAGCACACATCCTTCCCACCCTCACTCTGCTCTCGGTGTCCTTTTTGCAGAGTTCGGATCCTTCTGCCGCATGCGGCTCTGCACCTGTGACCGGAAGCTTGTCTACTGCCTGAAGAGGAACCTATGGAGCTACAACCCTCATTACCAATACTTCCCCAACATCTTCTGCTCCTAGTCACCCTTGATGAGCTCTTTTTTCTACAACACGGAGTCCCGGTTCTGCTGAATTCCCGAGAGAGGCTTCTAGGTCTCAGATGTCATTCTTTCTTGATGGTCCACTGGGCTTGGAGGAGTCCCAGGACCATGTTTCTGGGGAGTCCCAAGAGAGTGATTCTGGTCATAGGACTTGGCAAGATCCCAGGGTCCCTGGGCCTCCACTTCTGAGGTCAGCCCTCGGGTGCCAGGAACTGTCCCCTAACCAGGGCTTGTCATGCCACTTCTCTCCTCTGAAGACAGTGCCCTGTCTCTTGTTGGAAGATATTCCTGGGATGTACTTTTCAGTTTCTGCGATCAATTATACCACCGACTTCCAGAGAATTTTTACACAAGCAGAGAAACACTGACACTCTAAATCTGCCATATAGATATTAAATAAAATTCATTCTCAAGGCTAATAAAAATCACATAGGCATTTTTCTCTGCTATGGGGGATTGCTGATGCCTCTGACCCTGGGTCACTAAATTTAAAGTTATTCTGTCTCTGCCATATTCTCAGAGATAGAAGGGAAGATTAAGAAAAAGACACTTTTTTTGGGATGAGCTTTCGGCCTTCCCTTGGACTCATTTCCTTAAATTTGGGGCCCTCTCGAGCTAAACTCTGGGTCTTCTTATTTCTTGAGAGGGCGGGGTGAAGATAACTGGCAATTATGCGAGCTTAGGTTTTTGGGCCAGAGGGGGCAGCATTCAAATTCCAGCTCTGGCTTCTCCGGCGTGGTCTTGGGCCATTACTGAACCTCTCTGACGCTCGGTCTCTTTTAAAAAAGAAATTGTTAGCCAGGCATAGTGGCATGCACCTGTAGTTCCAGCTACTTGGGAGGCTGAGGCAGAAGGATCACTTGAGCCCAGCAGGCCAAGACTTCTGTGGCGGTGAGCATGCCACTGCCCTCCAGCCCAGGCAGCAGAGTAAGAGTCCAACTAAAAAAAAAAAAAAAATAGAAAAGAAAAAAAGAAAAGAAACTGTTGTGTTCCTTATAATGTAAACTGAGGCTCCTAAAATCCACCTTGACTCTGACATGGAGATGCTGAAGGTCTGGGATTTCACAGAACAGGATTTTAAAAAATAGGATTCAGTTATGGAGTTTATTTTAACCAAGTAGGGACACTTAGAAGCCCCACTCATCTATCAATTTGTAAAAGAAAGAAAGACTGCAGGAAGAAAGGACATATCCTGAAACCAAGTAGAGTCCTTCCAAGGAAGGACCTTTGGCTTCTTTATACTGATATACCCAAAATACCCACATGACAAATGGGATCTATATTTAAACACCTCCAGTGTGGAATGTTTTCAAAATAAAGCTTAATTGTATGAGATTGCCCTGAATATACCAGTGTTTTAGGAAAATTTGATATAGACTCAGTGTTTGTATTTGATGATACCACACAGACGGGGCTCCAATGCCCAATTTACTCATGAAATTTCTTTAATCAAAACCACTTCCAAGATCCAATTTTAAATGGGTATGTGGGAGAAATGGAAAGCTTCACTCTAATGTCATTTTTCTTCAATCAGAATATTCTGGATGGTGGCGAAAAAATGTCAGCCTGGACTTCTCCCTTCTCCTATCAGGGTCAGGGTGAGTTCTGCAGGGTTAGGCCCTCCTTACTAGGGCATCCCAGCTCACAGACCCAATATCCAGACAGGTGAAGGATACTGCGAGGTTATGAATGCAACACTACAGGCTGACGTGGGTTTGAGCTGGAAGAGACGATGAAGAACCTTCACTTATCTGCAGGAAATTGAGGCCCGGAAAGGTTGGGAGACTTTCCCAAAGCCACATAGCACATAAGCAGCAGAAGCAGGGTTAGAGTGCAGGTCCTAGCTTTAAACCCTAAGTTCTGGCCACTATCCCACAGCATCTTCAACTCCAGCCCACAAAAGGAGAAACCAGAACCCAGAGCAGTTCAGGGACTCACCCACATTGGGGGTTCTCAGGAGGCTCCCCTGGATTTCAGCTGAAGGCCAGTTCCACATCTCTGCTCTCTGTCTTTGGATTCCAGAGGTCAGTCTATCTTGGGCTCTGGGCTCCTCAGCAGAAGGGACCATACTGCTGTCTTCCCCCTTCACTCCTGTGAACAGCTCTAGGGCAACGATGCAAGCCCAGTGAGCCCCAAAACTTGGAAAGAGGCATTCTCTCAACTGCTGGATTTGCCGAGCCTTGGCCAGCAGGAGATCCATTAGGAAGGTTGTCTCTCTCAAAACTGCATGGCTCCTCTTTTAGAGAAATACTGAAATGTACTGAGCAGATCACAGATGCTGTCCTAGATAGACCTTTATAAAAGTAGGCAGATACATACTTGATGGACATACTTGATGGACAGGTGGGCTTATAAATACAGGTCCTTTACTGGCATCTGAAATTAGGCTTCAGATACAAATGTGACCCTCTGAACATATGTAAAATGATCTGTATGAGCATATGTACATGTTGTTGGGGGAGTTTGCTCATAGCTGTTACTAAACTCAGATGAAGTCAAAGGTAAAGCCTGCTGGTCAAAACAGGGGAGGTGGACACAGAGCGAAGATGTGCTGATACAATTGTGTGTTGAGTCCCTTCTTTGAGCTGGACACTACACAGACATGGTCAACCACCCTCTGAGATAGGTGATCTCATCCCCATGTGAGGGGTGGGACTGGAAGCTCAGGGAAGGGAAGCGTTTTGCCTGAGGACACACAGGTAAGAAGGACGACAGGTGGGCCGGAAGCAGGCTGTCTGACCCCAAAGTCATGTTCTTAGGCTGGCAGAAAAGATGGCATCATACAAAGGAAACTTGGAGCCAGGGCCAGGTCTTGCGACAGGCACAGGGGAAAACACATTTTGTTTTGTTCAGGGCGGGGGTGGCAAGTTTGGATTGTGTAACTTTAGCTAAGCTACATGCCCCAGAATTCCTTTCCCTGCAGAGTTCTGGGTTAGCAGAGCCCAAAGAGGAGGTTTTTTTGTTTTGTTTTGTTTTTTGAGTCAGAGTCTCACTCTGTCACCCAGGCAGGAGTGCAGTGGCACGTTCACGGCCGCTCCGTGTCAACCCACTGTGCTCAGGCAATCCTTCCACCTCAGCCTTCCAAGTAGCCGGAACTACAGGTGCGCGCTACCACCCCTGGCTAATTTTTTGATATATTGTAGAGACGAGGCCTCACCAAGTTGCCCAGGCTGATCTCAAACCCCTGGGCTCAGGCAGTCTTCTCACCTTGGCCTCCCAAAGTGCTGGGATTATAGGCTTGAGCCACTATGCCTGGCCAAGATGTGTTTTGTGAGAGATTTGGAAAGCAGAAGGGAAGCCGCAATTGTATACTTTTATGCTTGTGATGTTGGAGCAGGGCCCGAGGTGTGTTTGTGGCTTGGGCATTTGCTGGCGAGCCTTGGGTGTGAACTGTTGAGTCACCTTGTTCAACTCTGACTTCCAGGCCAGTGTGTTTAGCTTTGTAAGTAAGGAAACTAGCTTCTTCTGCAGGGAGCACCAGCGGCAAAGCTGAGGGCTGGAGGTGTTGAGACCCATGATTCTAGTCCATCCTCTGGGTCTCCCTCCTCCTCTCAGATTCCAGTATGTCCTTGGTCACCCACTTCACATCCATCTTCTTTCCCTTCAAACTGTCTGTCATGCTGATTCGGCTGAGGCACCAGGCACAGGAGAGACAGCCTCCCACAGAGGACCAGGTCAGTGCTCCCATTTGCACCACGTCAAATTCCTACAAAACATGTTTTCTTATATCATCTGAAATTAGTTTTCCTATCTAATCAGATTTAAAGAATTCATAATTTTTCTTCTTTTTTTTCATTCTTTTTTATTTTGAAAAAATTTAATTGACACATAATAATTATACATATTTATGGAGTACATAATGATATTTTGATACATACAATGTATACTGATCAGATCTTCTTTTATTTTTTAGGAGCAGGTTCTCACTCTGTCACCCAGGCTGGAGCACAGTGATGCTATCATAGTTTGCTGCAACCTCAACCTCCTGGGCTCAAGCAATCCTCTTGCCTCAGCCTCCTGAGTAGCAGAGACTATAAGAACATGACACCAGCTGGGCTTGGTGGCTCAGCCCGTAATCCCGCGCCTTGGGAGGCTGAGGTGAGTGGATTGCCTGAGCCCGAGGGTTTGAGACCCACCTGGGCAACTTGGTGAGATCTCATCTCTACAATAAATCAAAAAAAAAAAATAGCCGAGTGTGGTAGCGCGCACCTGTAGTTCCAGCTACTTGGAAGGCTGAGGCAGAAGGATCACCAGAGCCCAATAGGTCGAGGTTGCGGTGGCCGGGAGCGGCCACTGCACTCCAGTCTGGGCGACACAGTGAGACTCCAACTAAAAAAAAAAAAAAAGAACATGCCATCATTCCTGGCTAATTTTTAAAACTCTTGTAGTGATGTTGCACAGGCTGGTCTCGAACTACTGGCCTCAAGTAATTATCTTGCCTCAGTCTCCCAAGTAGCTGGAACTATAGGCATGTGAATTGTGTCTCTTAACATTTCCTAGAATTTCTAACTCTGCAGAGTTCGGGTTAGCATGGGCCTATTTTTTTTTTTTTTTTTTTTTGAGTTGGAGTCTCACTCTGTCTCCCAAGCTGGAGTTCAGTGGCATTCTCACAGCCACCGCAGCCTCGACCTGCTGGGCTCAGATGATCCTTTCGCCTCAGCCTTCCAAGAAGCTGGAACTACAGGTGCACTCCACCATGCTCGGCTGATTTTTTGATTTATCATAGAGACGAGGTCTCGCCGAGTTGTCCAAGCTGTCTCAAACCCCTGGGCTCAGGCAATCCTCTCTCCTTGGTCTCCCAAAGTGCTGAGATTACAGGCGTGAGCCACCATGCCCTGCCTAGCATAGGTCTTAAGAGATATCTGCATAAGATTTGGAAGCAGTCTTGACTTTTACCAACAAAAAGGTGGAGCATGAAAATGCTGTTGCAGCTGGTGCATGTTGGCCCTCATCTGCTGCCTCACATGTTGGTGTGGGGAGGCATCCGGAGTTGCAGGAACTCCAGGTCCTGGCAGATAAATTTCAGCTCTTTTATCTCAGGGCCAGGAGCATGCTTGGGTCCACGAGAGAGGGCACTGACTTTTCTCAGAAGACACCCAGTCATAGAGTGGAAGACTCGAGGTGGTGAGAGGCTGAAGAGTATCCCTGTCTGTCCTCACGAGTGCAACTCATCCTTATAGTTCCACTTGCCTTGCCACTTGAGGCATATGACTTCAGGCTGCAGCACTGGTACAAGAAAAAGAGCCTCCCCCAGACAATTTTACTGGGTCCCACAATCATAGAAAATCAAATCCCCCATAATAAATCTATTTTATGTATAGATATCTCCTAGTAGTTCTGTTGCTCTGGTTACACCTGTTTAATACAGGCTTCCCGGTGCCTAAAAGCATGCTTGTCACATAGCAGACACTCAGAAAATATTTACTGATTGAATGAGTGACTGAATGAACAAATGAATGAATGAGTACAGTGTGAAAATAGAGAGGACTAATAAGTCAGGCAGACAATACAGTGACGGTGGGATGTTAACACCTCCAGTGCCCAGTCTGGACAAGAGTTGGGCTCATCCTTGACCTTGCTGTCTCCCTGACCTGGGCTTGTGCCGGGTGAGGGGATGGATAACTCATTAGACTGCCATGCTAGGTGGTGTCCTCAAGGGGTTGAGAGTTGTTAACTCAGTCCCCCCAATGTCCCACAGGGAGACGTGGTCTTCTCGCACGGCTTGCTCCTGAAAAAAAGGTTCCAACCCTTGTACGTGTCCAGGTGCTGCTGCAGACATGAGGCCAACTTCTGGTCACACTTGCTGGCCTGCTTCTGGCACTTGTGCCTGGGAAACAGCAGCTATTCCCTCTGGCGAGCCAATCGGACAGACCTATCCCACCCCACCCTAGACCCAGGTGGGATGGTGTCAGGGTCCCTCTTCCTGCTGGACTTAGGAAGCCCACAGTACACAGTAAGACTTCCCTGACAGGGGTTTTCTATTATTTATTTATTTTTTGAGTTGGAATCTCACTCTGTGGCCCAGATTGGAGTGCAGTGGCGCACTCCTGACCACTGCAGCCTCGACCTCTGGGCTCCAGTGATCCTTCCACCTCAGCCTTCCAAGTAGCCAGAACTACAGGCATGCACTACCATACCCGGCTAATTTTTATTTATTGTAGAGACAAGGTCTCACCAACTTGCCCAGGTGGGTCTCGAACCCATGGGCTCAGGCAATCCACTCGCCTTGGCCTCCCAAAGTGCTGAGAT
Source organism: Cephalopachus bancanus (assembly GCA_027257055.1). Lineage (NCBI taxonomy): Eukaryota > Metazoa > Chordata > Mammalia > Primates > Tarsiidae > Cephalopachus > Cephalopachus bancanus. The sequence goes on along the minus strand of JAPVLO010000294.1, from coordinate 1,249,388 downwards.
TACAGGTGGAGCCACTGAGCCTGGCCGGGGTTTTCTATTATTAATCAAGAGTTCTCTAACCATCTTCTCTTTCATGAACTCCAGTTGTATTGCTCCCTCTAACGTCTTCAACACCTCCCCATTGCCAAATTCCTCAGTCTCACATTTAAGGTCTTCCTCTGGTGGCTGCACATAATTTCCAGTTTGATGTCTGAATTGTTCCCCACCTCCCAATATCCACTCCTCTGATATTGCCCTATACTTTCCCACCTCTCTGCCCTTGCTCTGGTGTTTTTCCTTATGCTCTGGAATGGTCATCCTCCATCTCTATTTGTGAATTGCATTTTTCATCAGCAACAATAAGAATAATAAAAGCTACCACTTACTGATTGCCTATCATGTGCCAGGGACTTTGATGCATGTTATCTCGTTGCCTTTCCAACAACCCAACAGGTAAGCATGATTATCCCACTTGAGGAGTGAGTCCCTTGAGGCTGAATGTGTGCCCTAGGCCATGCACCCAGAGAAGGGCAGAGTGGGGGTTTGAACCTGGGTGCCTGCAGATCCAGAGGCTGAGCCCACTGGGATAGGACCTATGCCTTACTGCTCTCAGCCCTCCCTGCAGTGCTTGGCATGGGGCCTGACACAGAGGGAACACCAAGTAAATATCCACTAGACAAAACCTTATGCACATGGCAAATTCAAACCTAAGAGTGTTGACTCCAACCGTTGGCCCTAAACACAAGTCCTAGGGAGCAGAGGCAGGTGTCTGGGCAGAAGGTGGCCCCTTCTTATCTTCCCAGGCTACCCCATGAAGCATTCACCACACTGGATGTAGCCACTGGTGATACCGCCATTGTACTCGTCCCACTTGGAGGAGCATTGGTGAGCTGTCAGGATTCGTAGCAGCAGTTATGGGTGAGGCAGCACCTGTGGGAAACCCACACGGGGCCCAGAGGAAACAGCCCTGAATCTGGTCCCAGAGCTACCTATTCCCATCCCACCAGCCCTTGCCTGGGTGGTGCTATGCCTGGGGCACCTGTCTCCAGACCCGCCCCCACCCCAGCAAAATCTCTCTCATCCGCCAAAGCCCAGTTCAGAGGCTCTCTCTTGTGCCACTTTCCCAGCTTCCCCAGTAGAGGTCCTCGTTCCTCTTCTGGGCCCCCACACAGCCCTGCTCATTCATCTGCTAAAATACCCATGGTTAGTCCTTCAGTACATATATATTGAGGACCTAGTTGTGCCAGGCCTGGACTAGGCACTGGGGACACAGAGATTCAACAACAACCACCATCACCTATTTATTAGTCACTTCCTCAGAGACTCAGTGTTGGCCAAACGCAGAGGCTCATGCTGGTAATCCCAGCACTTTGGGAGGTTGAGGCAGGAGGATCACTTGAGGCCAGAAATTTGAAACCAGCATGGGCAACATAGTGAGACCCCCATCTCAACAAAAAAATTTTACAAAAATTAACCAGGTGTGATGTGTGTGCCTGTAGTCTCAGCTACTTAGAAGGCTGAGGAAAGAGGATTGCTTGTGCCCAGGAGTTTGAGGCTGTAGTGAGCTATGATCACACCACTGCACTCCAGCCTGAGTAACAGAGTGAGACTCCATCTCTAAAAAATAAAAATAACTTTAAAAAATTTTCAGTAATAATATTAATAACACAAGAAGGTCAGTCTAGGGAAGGGACTGACATGCAGCAGACAAGAACTCAACATTGATGAGATGGGAGACTGAGTGAAGAAGTTTTGACTGGAATCAAGAAGCTACTGTCTACACAGAAAGATGGTGGTTTACCAGCCAGAAGACCTCCTCTGCTCCAACTCCACCAAAGCAAACAGAGAGCTTAATGCACTGTGTACAGGGACCAATTTACAATTTCTCAGCCCCATCCTCCCACTCGGGGAACTGTGCCTCGTGCTCAGAGAACACATCTTTCTGGTGCCATGACACACCTCCCCGGGACAAAAAGAATCCGGGCCTAGTAGAGGAGGAGTCTCTTCCCAGGTGAATGCCGGTGAAGTCCAAGGCTGCCCCAGGGACTGGCTGGTACAAGGGCCACTTCAGAGTGCCCAGATCTCTAAATGGAATCAGAACTGCCTAGAGCCTGGAAATCCGTATCTTTAAACCAGCTGCCCAGTGATGCAGGCAGTATTCAGGTGTGCAAACACTGGGGAGAAGGACAGTCCTAGGAGGCCATGTGGGTCACTCATACCAGCTATTTTGTTATTCCAGGTCAAGAGGTAAGCAAAGCTTACTTGATGTATTTGCACATACCCACAAGTGTGCCCTGATGACATCCTCAGAGACGGGACAACTTTGGGTCCTGGCACTAGTTTTCCAGATTTCTCAATTTGGGACCACAAACCACTCAAGGGTAGAGGTGTAGAACCACATCCTCCTAATGATACAGAATAAGACATCACCATCATCAGCTACCTGACATATGGACACTGGACAGCTTTCTACTTTAAAAAATGTGAAATATTTTTCATTTTTTATGGTAGAACATTTTCTTAAGATGTATTTTTTGCCTCCTTGCCTTTTTGAACCAAGCACAGCCCCTACAACTTTGTTACCCTTTTCTGGATAATTCTGGGTTATTGTGTTAATGTCCCTGTACTGACCAACAGCTGCCCCATTTTTGGCTCAGCAAGGAGCTGGGAAGAAAGTGAGATAAATCTTTTTTTTTTTTTTTTTTTGAGTTGGAGTCTCACTCTGTCGCCCAGACTGGAGTGCAGTGGCCGCTCCTGGCCACCGCAGCCTCGACCTGCTGGGCTCCGGCAATCCTTCCGCCTCAGCCTTCTGAGTAGCCGAAATTACAGGCGCACACTACCATGCCCGGCTGATTTTTTGATTTATTGTAGAGATGAGGTCTCGCTGCCCAGGCGGGTCTCGAACCCACGGGCTCAGGCAATCCACTCACCTCAGCCTCCCAAAGGCGCAGGATTACAGGCTGAGCCACCGAGGCCGGCGAGATAAATCTTATAGAACGAAAAGTTGCGTGCAAAGTCACCTATCCATCAGTTCCAAAATGGCAGATTCTAGGAACTCATTTACCAAGTCTAAGTAACTCCAATTCAGAGAATCTGAAAATTGTTCAGTCACCACGTCTAAAACTCTTTGAGTCATTAATTCTAAACTGTTGACTTAGTAAATTCCAAATGTTGTGTAATTGGTTTCCTATAAATCAAAGTGAACCAGCTGCCAGATGTTCAGATTACTCAAGTTGCTAATAAAAACTTGTCAGTTGTAAGCCGGTTATTGCTACATCTTGTATACGGATGCACAAGCTATTGTTACATCTGGTGTAAGAATTCCTTTGTCTAGGGACAGCTGAACTATCGTGTTGAACAATTAGTCAAAGTTCTAAAGAGTTTCAGTTTACAGATTACCCTTCTACATAGAACTCCCTGGACCTTTTAACATTGTATGCTTTTCAAAGTGTTTTCAAATCCATGACCCAATGTGAGCCACACAACATGCCATTTTACAGAGTGGAAAGCTGAGAGGTAGACCAAAAAAGTGTCTTGCTTAAGGATGACTCCAAGTTAGTGGTGGAACCAGGACTTGAGCCAGGTCCTTAGTGCCACCAGCCTGAGCTGGCTCTCTGTGGGGACGGCATAGAGCTCCCCACAGAACCAGGACTGTGAATCTTCTTGGTGTTCCAGGGCCTTCCTGGTGCCTGACACTATAGACAGATCCCAATGTGGGCAGTGACCTAAGTGTATTTCACGATGGTTCTCCTGAATCTCCACGTTAACCCTGTGAGGGAGGCACCAGGAAGACCCCATCTTATGCATGAGGAGGCTGAGGCATGAAAAGGTTAGGGAACTTGCCCCAGAGCCATCGCTGCTAGGCCATGCGGGGGGCTATGAACTCCGGATTCAATGTGTGCTGAATCAGTGTAGTGCCCCCTGCCCAAAATGGGGCCCAAGCGAGGCTTCATTCAGATCTCGGCCAGCCTGGCTGCCATCCCTGTGTAGGGAAGAGTTACCAGCTGGTTGTATCCACGGGCTGTCTCCAGTCCGCCAAGCGAGAGTGACAACCACAGGAGAGGTAGCTGAAGAGGGCCACACCCCAGTGACCCGGGGATCATTCCATAGAATTCCAACAAGCTGCCCTGGGTGAGGATAGGCCCTGCGGGGAAGGAAGGAAACATCAATAAAACACTGCAGCTGTGGGTAATGATAACATTCATAAGCACCACTGTGGCGACAGCCGCCCTGAGCTCTACCACCACACAGTGTGCTCAGTGCTTTCCAGAAGATCTGTCATCCCCATAACACCCTGTGAAGACAGTGCTATGATTCTTGTCTTTTAGGTAAAGAAACCGAGGCTCAGAGAGTTTCAATGGCTGCGCCCAAAATCTCCCAGCTGGGAGTCAGGAGATCCCAGACCTTGCAACGCTTGTGTGTGGGACCCTGAGCCCATGCTGTCAACTACCATGTTAGAGAACTTCTCCTGCCAACCGTCCATGTGGCACATTTTCCCCATAGGGCAGTGGTCCCCAACCTTTTTGGCATCAGGGACTGGTTTCATGGAAGACAATTTTTCCACTGATGGGAGTAGGGGATGGTTTCAGGATGATTTGAGTACGTAATATTTATTGTGCACTTTATTTCTATTATTGTAATGTATAATGAAATCATTATACAACTTACCATAAGAAAAAAAGAGGCATGGAAGCAGTAAATAAAATAATTGGTGGACCTAGCGTACACTAAAATAAGTGTCGATTCTGACTTAAAGCTTGCCACCTGTTGCAGCTGGACAATTGAAGGACATCGATTCACTTGCCACTCACTGATAGGGTTTTAGTATGAGTCTGCAAACAGCTGATTTATGATGGTCTTTGTGCAGTCAAACCTCACTGGTAATGTTAATCTGTATTTGCAGCTGCTCCTCAGCACCAGCATCATTGCCTCAGCTTCACCTGAGATCATCAGGAATTGGATCCCTTGCATGTGCAGTTCACAGTAGGGTATGCATTCCTATGAGAATCTAACGCTGCTGCTGATCTGACAGGAGGCAGAACTCAGGTGTTAATGTGAGCAAGAGGCTGTAAATGCAGATGAAGTTTCACTAGTTCTCCTGCCACTCGCCTCCTGCTGTGTGGCCTGGTTCCTAACAGATCATGGGGACCAGTACTGGTCTGTGGCCCGGGAAATTGGGACCCCTGCCATAGGGTCAAGATGGACAGACTATTATGCCTCTTGTTTTATTTATTGATTTTGAGTTGGAGTCTCACTCTGTCGCCCAGACTGGAGTGCAGTGGCACACTCACTGCCACCACAGTCCCGACCTGCTAAGCTCAGGCAATCCTTCCACCTCAGGCTTCCAAGTAGTTGGAATTACAGGCATGTGCTACCACGCCTGGCTAATTTTTTGATTTATTGTAGAGATGAGGCCTCTGCCAAGTTGCCCAGGCTGGTCTTGAACCCCTGGGCTCAGGCAATTCTCCTCAGTCTCCCAAAGTGCTGGGATTACAGGCTTGAGCCACCATGCCTGGCCATTTTATTATTTTCCCATTTAACAATGAGCTTTTCCACTTTGGTATTGATGAGAAATTGAAGGACAGTGTCAGGGAGAAAAACTCTTCCTCTACTCATTTTTTTTTTTAAGTGAGTGATGGGATCTTGCTCTGTCACCCAGGCTGGAGTGTAGTGGAGTGATCATAGCTCACTGCAACCTCGAACTCCTGGCCTCAAATGATCCTTAAGCCTCAGCCTCCCAAGTACCTAGGATTACAGGAACGAGCCAACTTGCCTGGCCTCTACTCTCTTATTGTAATGCACTCAGGGTCTGCAAATTAGACTTTTAAAAAGGACAGATTAAGAGGAGAAAAGACACAATTTTTATGAATATTTATGAGCACAGGAGTTCACAGAAAAGAAGCAAAACTCAAAGAAGTGGTTAGACTCAAAAGCTTATATACCCTTTTAACAAAGAAAAGTGGGTTTGGGCTTCAAGGGACAATAAATTGCTGGAAAATGACTAGGAAATATATAGGGAAACTAATGGAAAGCAAGGTCTATTTTAGGAAAGTCTGTTTATGCAAATTTAACTTTTATGATAAGTCACTCTTCTTTCCCTGGGACAAGGACGGGGGGGTCACCTTCCTCCAAAAGAAATTGCATTTATTTTTTTGGTCAACTTCTATTTATGACAAGTGATACAGGTTTTCCCTATACCAGAGGGACATACATTTTCTTCTTAAATAAATTTATTCAGATTAAGTAAAAAAAAATATTCAGCCAAACCTCAGGAAGGTGACCCGTGACAGACAGGTCTGAGAAACCCAATCCTCCCTCTTTCTACTTGACAGATGAAGTGAGGGAGGCCAACAGAACCAAGCTCAGGGTGGAGGCGAGATCTAGAATGGGGTCTCCAGTCTTGCAGCCCAAGGAACGGTGCCCAAACAGGTACGAGCCTTGTTATGAAGAGGCTGTTCTGTCCTCGGGCTGGCAATGGAGACAGATCTCTGTCTGTTCTAGATGCTGCGAGTGGGGGAAGCCAGGGCCCTGGTGGGGAGGTGATAGAGGAGAGGGGTCCACACCCTTTTTTGAGTGTGATCCCAGGCAGGGGAACAGAATCTCTGACAGCACCTGTCAAAAATGCAGGTTCCTGGATCCCACCCAGACCTACAGAATCACACTCTTTGGGTGTGGGGCCAAAGAACGTTTTAAACTTGCTTCCTCAGGTAATGCTTGCCCACCGTAAAGTTTCAGACATGCTGCCTTTAGGAGTGCACACTCTGGGGCGGGGAAGGTGGCACCAGGATCCAGGGTTTTGTGTGGTTTTTACTCACCCTTGCCTCCGGTGAGAAGTTTAACTTATCAGAACCTGTGTCTTCGTCTGTACAATGGGAACAGTAATACCCACCTGCAGGGTCATACCGGATGAAGTGTAAGTGAGAGAAGGTATACAAGGTTCTTAGCACAGGGAGCCCGGAAATAGCATTTTCCCATCTCCCTCTCTGGAAGCTGGAAGCCATTGAGGCTGAATTTTCCTCTCTTCTTTCTATTGTGCAGTTCCCAGACAGAAGCTTTTGGGGCAGGCAGGGACACTTAAGGCAGTCCATCAGCAGAGCCAGGACCAGCTGCAACCTCATCTGGGTGCTGAATCCTTGAGGGGAGGAGACACCCTCGGCTTCCTCCCGCCTCTGCCCAACCCTAGCCCCTGGAAGGGGCTACATAAGAGGCAGCCCGGCTGGGCTTGATGGCTCAGCCTGTAATCCCAGCACTTTGGTAGGCTGAGGTGAGTGGATTGCCTGAGCCCGTGGGTTCGAGACCAGCCCAGGTAACTTGGCGAGACCTCTACGATCGATCGATAGATAGATAGATAGATCAGTCTGACTGGAGTCCACTTTGACCCACAGCAATGGCCTCTTAGGAGGAAGAGGGTTGTTCTTGGCAGAAGGTGAAGGGTTAATTTCTGAGGGTCCTGATGGAGGGACTGGGAGGTGATGGAACGTATCCCTTTTCCAATCTGCCCACTCAACATTCCTCCCTGTCCCGGCCTTCTCACCAGCTAGAAGTGCTCCTAAGGCGAGAGATACGGTTTGGTCAAAAAATTCAATTTCATAAGTAGTGTTATTACGTCCATATCACAAATGGAGAATCAGATATGTAAAACCAATTGTCCAAAGTCACACAGCTGAGAAGTAGCCCAGTTGAGGGAAGTAGGAAGAGCTTTCCTATCAGTCCTTATTCATTCAGACATCCATTCATCTATTCATTCAACAGATATGTCCTATGTCCCCAGCATAGTTCTGGATGCTGGGGACATTGTAGTCTCTCCTGTGTTTAAGGTGGTCACATTCTAGCTGAGTGCTGGGGCGAGAGAATCAAATTGCTGAATGCAGATTAAGAAAACCACCAGATGGTTTCTTTGGCTTTGCAGAAGCTTGTCAGTTTAATAAAACCATCAAGAGAGCAGGGGGACAGCCTACAGACTGGGAAAAAGTATTTGCCAACTCTAGGTCTGACAAAGGCTTAACATCCTGGATCTACAAGGAACTGAAACATACTGAAAAGAAGAAAACAAACAACCCCATTATAAAATGGGCAAAAGATATGAACAGACACTTCACAAAAGAAGACATTCAAGCAGCCAACAAACACATGAAGAAATGCTCAACCTCACTAATCATCAGGGAGATGCAAATCAAAACCACACTGAGATACCACCTAACTCCAGTCAGAATGGCAATTATCAACAACTCAAAAAATAACAGCTGCTGGAGAGGGTGTGGTGAAAAGGGAACACTTCTACACTGTTGGTGGGAGTGTAAACTAGTGCAACCTCTGTGGAAAGCAGTGTGGTGATTCCTAAAAGCTCTAAAAATTGACCTTCCATATGACCCTGCAATCCCCCTACTCGGAATATACCCTGAAGAACACAAATCACTCTATAAAAAAGATACCTGCACACGTATGTTTATCGCAGCGTTGTTCACAATAGCAAGAACCTGGAAACAACCATGCTGCCCATCAAAAGAGGACTGGATAAAAAAATGTGGTATATATACATGATGGAATACTACGCAGCCATAAAAAAGAACAGAATTTCGCAGCAACCTGGATGGAACTAGAGTCTATAATACTGAGTGACCTCTCACAGAAACAAAGATCCGAATATCACATGTTCTCACTCATATAATGGACCTTGAACATCCAATGCAATACTATAAAAAATGACTGACGGTACTGGGAAACTATGGGGGGGAGGGGGATGGGATTAACAGTAGCAAATATCTGTCGGGGGATGGGAAAATACCTCTTATCAACAGGGTGCCTGAATGAAACGTAACTGTACACCTAACCCTTAACTGTACCCCACAAAACCATAATAAAAAATACTGATTAACGAAAAAACAAAACAAAACAAAACAAAAAACCACCAGAAAGTGTGAAGCAGAGAATTTTTAAATGGGGTGGGGAGAGAAGGAGTCACCAAGGGTGGGGAGTGGCTGCTTCAGGTTGGGAAGACAGGGACGTTTCCTCCAGGGGCGAGGCAGTCCAGCCGTGCCCTGGGTGAGGAAGGGGCCCATCTTGTCAAGAGGCAGGGGATCTTCTCCCAGCAGAGGCTCCAGGTAGGCAAAAGTTTACCCGAAGCCAAAAGCCTGTCTTCTCTGACCTGTTTTGAGCTTTTACAAACTGTTTTAAAATCTCTTCTTTAATTTAAATTATTATTATTATTTTTTAGTTGGAGGCTCACTCTGTCGCCCAGACTGGAGTGCAGTGGCGCACTCACGGCCACCGCAGCATCGACCTGCTGGGCTCTGGCAATCCTTTTGCCTCAGCCTTCCAAGTAGCCCGAACTATAGGCGCATGCTACCACAGTTGGCTAATTTTTTATTTTATTGTAGAGACGAGGAGGTCCCGAACCCACGGGCTCAGGTAATCCACTCACCTTGGTCTCCCAAAGTGCTGGAATTACAGGCTGAGCCACCGAGTCTGGCCTAATTTAAATTTTAAAAAAACATAGAGGCTCTATGCTAGAGAGACCAAGCCAGGTCACCCCGCAGAAGAGATGGAGGAGCCAGGCAGTGCCTGACTTGGGTTTTCCAGGTTGCCCTAGGGTCGTGTGCTCTGGTTGACCTTGGTCAGGAACTCCCAACTGCAAATGCCCCGGCCCCCTTCAGGGGACACTGAGACAGGTGGGGGATGGTAGGAGCTGGCCCCACCTGCACATCATGGCAAGGGGCAAGATGTGTGAAAGGAACATGGCTAATTTTTTGATTTATTGTAGAGATGAGGTCTCGCCAAGTTGCCCAGGCGGGTCTCGAACCCGCAGGCTCAGGCAATCCACTCACCTCAGCCTCCCAAAGCGTGGGATTACAGGGTGAGCCACCGAGTCCGGCATGGCTGCCTCTTTCTACCTGCTGCCTTCATCCAAGGGTATTTGAGGGTTGTGGATGGAGAACAGAAGATCCCTTGAAAATCTCTATTTCCTTGGTGCTATCTTGTCCAATTTCAATCATTGGAAATTGGTCCAGTGTGCAGTGGCTCACACCTGGAACCCTAACACTTTGGGAGGCTGAGGTGGGAGGATTGCTTGAGGCCAGGATTTTTAGACCAGCCTAGGCAATGTAGCGACAACATGTCTCTGCAAAACAAAGACAAAAATAAAAAAAAATTAGTTGAGTGTAGTGATGTTTGCCTGTCGACCCAGCTACTCAGGGGGCTGAGGCAGGAGGATCTTGAGAGAGAAAGAGAAAGACAGACTGTCTCTACAAAAAATAAAATAAAAGAAAGCAAAAAGAAAGAAAGAAAGAAGGAAGGAAGGAAGGAAGGAAGGAAGGAAGGAAGGAAGGAAGGAAGGAAGGAAGAAAGAAGAAAGAAAGAAAGAAAGAAAGAAAGAAAGAAAGAAAGAAGGAAAGAAAGAAAGAAAGAAAGAAAGAGGCCCAGAACAATAACTCAAGAACTCACAGGGTGAGAGGATATCCCTTACCTCGGGACCCACAGTCCTGGCTGCTTGAGGCCCCACCTGTCCATCCTGCCTCTGACTTATAGGCCCATGTCTTTACCAATCTGGGATCCATTCATTCATTCATCATTCAGTTATTCATTCAACAAATACCTCTTGATCACCTACTATATGCCAGGCCTGCACAGGGCAGTGAGGTGGGTCACAGAGGGGGAACCCTAGGCACAGCCCCACTCTCGACCAGCCCGGCTTTACCTGAGAGCAAGTTACAGGCCCCAGCACTGGACTTGCCTGCTTGACTCCAATTTCATCAGCTGCTCACCCCTCAGGGACATTGGCCCTGTTCCCTCTTAGGGGTAAATAAATCCTGAAGAATCTAAACCAACCAGAATAATCCTGTCATCCTGGGCCAGCACTGGTTCAGGGTGCCAGTTCTGAGGCTCAGTCTGCATGTCTTGGCCTGTGGCCTGGAACCACGGCTGCCAGCTTGGAGCCGCCAGAGGGCAAAGCCAGCGCAGAGAGCAACCCAGCCAGGAGCAGGAAGGAAACCAGCCCTGATGGCGTCACCAGTGCCCAAGAGGCCAAATGGGAGCCTCCTCCCCTCTGAACATCCCATCATGTGAGGTCATAAATGCCTGCATTGTTTAAACTCACTGAGTCACAGTTTTTATCTGGAAGCTTCTTAACCAATACAAACGGGATATGGTGAGGGAGCAGAGCAAGAAGAGCCTGGGGTGGAATCGTGGCCTTTCACTGCTTGTGGGACCCCAGAAGTTTCCTCAGTTATAAAATGGAGATCATAATGCCCATGTCTGCCAATATTCGTATTAGAGAGATATTGTCACAAAGCCACAGAGAGTTATTTGGACAAATGTGAAGGACAAATAGGAGTTACCAGTTCCTGATGGTGTGTCTTGGACAGACATTGTGACTCTAGTTTAACTGAGAGGGGAATTGGGTAGAAAGAGGAAAGCACTGGTTAGCTATTTTTTCCTCCTGATATCTTTTGGAGGTGACTTCAGATCTGGCCCCTACATAACAACAACAGTAATCATACAGCTAACATTTAAAGAGGATTTAGCAGGGCCTGGCACGGTGGCTCATGCCTGTAATCCCAGTACTTTGGGAGGCCAAGGAGAGAGGATTGCCTGAGCCCAGGGGTTTGAGACCAACCTGGGCAACATGACGAGATCTCGTCTCTATAATAAATAATAAAAAAAAATAGCTGGACATGGTGGTGCACACCTGTGGTTCCAGCTACTTGGAAGGCTCAGGTGGAAGGATAGCCTGAGCCCAACAGGTCAAGGCTGCAGTGGCCATGAGAGTGCCACTGCACTCCAGCCTGAGCAACAGAATGAGACTCCGACTCAAAAACAAATAAATAAATAAAGAGGACTTAGTAGATGTGGTGTCTCATGCCTGTAATCCCAATATTTTGGGAAACTGAGGTGGGAGGATTGCTTGAGTCCAGGAGTTCAAGACCAGCCTGGGCAACATAGCAAGACCCCATCTCTACAAAAAATAGTAATAAAAAATAGGATTACACTGTACCAGGCATTGAGCTAAGAGCTGAATCTACCCTAATCTTATTTAATGCTCATATTAATCTCTTTTTTGCTTTCTTCTTATTTTCATCTGTACTTTATATATAAGGGACCTGAGTTTCCCCTCTGTAAGGTACATTGTTAGTCAGTGATATAACCGGAATTTTAAAAAAAAAGGCCAGGCACAGTGGCTCAAGCCCATAACCCCAGCACTTTGGTAAGCCAAGGTGAAAGGATTGCCTAAACTCAGGGGTCAAGACCAGCCTGGACAACTTGGTGAGACCTTGTCTCTACAATAAAAATCAAAAAAATAAGCCAGTGTGGTAGCGCACGCCTGTGGTTCCAGCTACCTGGAAGGCGGAAGGATCACCTGAGCCCAGCAGGCGGAGGCTGCAGTAGCCATGAGTGTAACTTGCGCAAGGTCACAGCAGCTGGTAAATGGAGCCAGAATTGATCACTCTCCACTGTCTGGTTTCATTCTCTGTCTCTGGGCATTGATTTCTTGCTCCATCATAGGAAGAATAATCCCAGCTCACCCTTCTCCTGACACCCCTTCTTTCATTCCGTAGGAAAATCTGAGTCTGTATTAAAGAGCGTGTGTGGCTCTCCCAGAAGGGAGCATGACTTAGAAATCAATGATCTTCATGGATATTTTTATTTCAGGCATAATAGCTGCTGGTTAGAATTGCTCATACAAGGAATTTATTTTATTGGAAGAGGGGAATGCGTCATGTTGAGTCAGGAGAAATAAAACCTACTAAGTCAATGAAGTCAAGGGGAAGATTGGGAGAAAGAGACAAGACAGAAGGTTGTGGAAGTGTGCAACCATGTATGCAACCCCAAGAGATGATTTAAGAACACAGGGAGTACACAGCCAGGGGGAGCTGAGAGTTTCAGGGAGACTGGACTGGGCAGCTTCCTTTGGGCAACCTGACTATGGAGTCTCCCCCCACCGCTCAGCCTCAGGTAGTTAATGATATTAT